>OX276338.1:50313026-51563026 GCA_946251815.1 Dasysyrphus albostriatus | reverse complement strand
GAACAAAACACCTAGGGAATACTTTCTATGATGGCTTAGAGGAACTTTCTAATACTTCGGCTAATAGTCTTCTGAACTTACTTAATCAACGCCTCTTAATGGCTTAAGAGAACACGTGGGTTTTTACATTAAGTGGAATACAACTTCCTAGGGTTTAGTTTTTTGAAAATAATTTCTACAATTATTTTTCCTACGATACAAGAAATAATAGACTGTCATTAACCCGATCCGAATTCCCATCCAGCTGGAAAGAGGCAATGATTGTTTCCATCCCAAAAAAGAAGGGGGCATGCAACCCATAACACTTTCGTCCAATAAGCATTCTACCCTGTCATTCGAAAATTCTCCAGCGTCTTATGAATGACCAACTTTTGAAGCATCTGGAAATTTGTAAGCTTATGACACCTCTCCAATCGGGGTTCCGGATATTGCATACCTGCTTTAGTAAAGTTTTCTGAGGACCTCCGCAAGCGCATAGACGATAAGAAATCATCCTTCTTAATGCTTTTGGAATTCTCCAAGGCCTTTGACCAAGTCAACCATAACCATCCATTTCCCAAGACAAATTTTATCTCGGATTTTTTTTCCAATCAGAACGCAGCTCCAGCGCAAAAATTGATGTTCGTAACCACTACACATGAAAAGGCAAAAGGAAGTCTCCACTACATTTTGCGCGGATAAAGAATGCTCGAAGCAATATTTTTCCGGACAAATTCTGACGTTTTATGTTTATTTCGATTTTTATAAACTTAAATCTTCTCCCTGTTTCATACTTTCCATTATTAAGACGTTTTGAGGACGCATGACTGAAATAAAATATAAAATACGTAAAGAAGATGTTGACATCAGAATTGAGAACAAAATATAAAGAACAGCTGTTCACGAGCGTAGCTATTGGTAAAGGGTACAAAAAGGCCACATACAAATTCGGAAAATTTGTTCTTCTATTCAAAATTTAAATTTATTTCCAAACCGAGTTGGAATCAGCAAACTGATCTGGCAAAAATCAAGTGGTTTTCTGGAGCAGTAGAAAACTCTGAACATTTATGATTTTAGCAGAGTTTTTAATCCATCGACATCACAGCCATCTTTTCATAGAATTTCTTAAGTGATAGCTTCACAGATAGAGAAAAATCTATTTGACGGAAAGTTTATTTTGATCCAAATGTCTACCAATTGCCCTAAAATCACTTTTTTCCAGAGAAGTAAAAAAAATATTTTTTTTTTTAATTTATAGAGGTTTTTTAAAACAACGACTTCATTAAAAGCTTGACAGATGGGGGACAGATTGTGTTTTGACGGAAAATGTTCATTTTATTCTAGATGTCAACCAATTGCTCTGAAATCAGAATTTAGTCATTTTTAGAGGCTTTTTTAATCCATCGACATAGTAGCCATCTGTCAATTTAATCTGAAAGTTAATAGCTTGAAAGATGGAGGACAAACTATATTTTACCGAAAAAAGTTTATTTTGGTCAAAATGTCAACCAAACTGCCCTAAAATCCATCCCAAGAAAGGTATTTTTAAAGGTATTTTCATCCATCCACATAATTTTGTTCCCCAACAATCACAGGCTCTTGCTCTGCAAATCCTTTGAAAGATTCTGACTTCTGAATATAAAATTTTCAAATTTGTGAATTGAAGGAAATCTTATATATTTTTTTTAAATTTCCAGCTACGCTACTGTTCTCATTTGTCTTTTGTTTTGCCTCTACACCTTCAAAATTTGTCTTGAGAAAAAAAATGTAGACATAAAATTTGTCTTTGCTTGATCTGCGTACTAGGCTAGGATGCTCTCTAGATATCTATTTGTAAAATAGTGTAGGTGCCTTTTTTATACATCCTCATTTGGTACAAACCACCTCAATACCTGTAGCAAAATATTCAAGCCATCCACTCGCTCCAAAAACCTTCTAATTCTTATATGTAATTACTTGCAATCCCAAAGACTATTTTCTGTCAACGCTATCAAAATGTGACTTACAACTCTCAATCATTTCTGTGTGCGTGTTGTTGGCGGAAAGGGACATTGACATTTATACTCTTGGAGGATTTGTCAGTTCCTCACAAGAGGCATTACCTTCATCAAAAACATTTCTGTTTTTAGGTGGCTGATATGGCTGGGAGTCAAACTTTGACCTCCGACGTGACAGTCTGACGCACTTATGACCATTATGCCACGTGTCGAGGCGCAAGATGTGGTTGTTGTGGAATTTATGAAAACTTTTTCACCCAAATGCGTGAGTGTCTGCAAGGGAGTTGGAGAAAAACTGGCCATAATTGCTTCAGCTTGTGCAGGTTTTGTTTTGAGCAACCATACGGATGCACTTTTCTATGGAGGATGAAAGTATGAAGTTTCACTTAATCATCAATATATAATAATTTATAATAAATAACTTCCAAATATTGGCCTTTAAGTTAAAACAAAATATGTACATACTTGGTTTAATTTTGTTCGGTTTTGTGGTTCCTCGTTTTTGATAAAACTAATTTCGTGGCCATAAATCTTTTTGATTTGTTCCAATAATGACAATAATTTAGCAAAAAACAGCTTTCTCAATTAGTTCAACACTGCAAGTGCTACTGTCATTGCAGTTCATACCCATATCCATCTGGACGTCTCATGTCATTCTCCACAAACCACAATAGACCATTTCATCTCCCAACGTGACCTACATTTCATATAGAGATTCCCTTCGAAAATAATACACAAAACAGAAAAAAAAAGAAGAAAACGGAACAATCAAACGCCGCTGGGAGACACGGCAATCGTTGTCCTCCCATCACAGATCACAACAACGAACGGACGATGACGACGAATAAACGAACGACCCATACCCTACCCAGCCCCTGCATTCAAATCGTGGGAACAAGTCTCTCTCGATCGCTCCAGAAATACCAAATCTACACCAATACACACACCGAATCAAATGGATCTAACCTCGCCCGCAACGCCACCATCATACAGCAGAGTCACTAAGCCCCTCGGGGACACACGAGATTTGCGGAAAATACCCATCGCACAGCATTCGAATTCGGCTGCATGCAGATTGGCTCTGTCGAAGTTGCAGCAGCCGCAAAGACTTCTAGCCAAAAGTTCAGGCCATATTACATCGGAGACATTGATCAGGCCGTCCGATATCGATTTGTTAAACATGTCTCTTTGGGTTTTCAGCAAGATCTCCAGCCCGTGATACTCTTGCCGCCCTGTTTCGCTGATCCAAGTTCTGTAATCGATCGGCCGCAGCAGAAGACGTCGACGACGACGACGAGACAGACGACCGCCATACCGATGCGACGCGACGGCAGGGGGCGCTGCAAAATTTATTATCAGCAGTTGTTCTGTTAATTCGCGTTTCATTGAAGTCTTTCGATCGATCGCTGTGCCAGGCTACCCGTACTATGGGCTGCATCAGGACGGGACAGACCAGGACCGAAATCGATCAGTTCAAATGCATAAATTTGTAGCTAATCAACCCATAGGTGGTCAGATGTCAAAGCCGAATTAAAATATCCCCCTGGGCGCTGTGCGCGGGGGCGCGCGCGCTCACAATCTCGCCAATCGATCGACATTGCATGGAGTTGGGAGTTATAGTGCATGGCAAATACACAACGTGCAACTAGATGCAGCTAGACACACAACAGATCTTTAATGGGATTCCATGAATGCTACAAAAGGCTTAATTAATTGTGTGAAGTTGTACATGGGCCCCGGTATGTGATTCGAATTCGAAAAACAGATGTTGGCCGCTGATTGGGTTGAACCTTGTTTTTTTTTTTGTTGCTGTTGTTGTTTGTGTTGTGTCTCTTTTTATTGCCATCAGGAAGTATCTCTATCTATCTATAGATACTGTACTGGCTGGTGGAACTGGATACTCTCTGCTGCACAGCACCAGCCATGACCATGAGAAAATTTGTATCGATTTATGTAGCACACGGCCTAGAACAATAGGCTTTCGGTTCGAGTTCGGACTTGGGCGGTTGCATATCAGTCGCAAGCATCAGTAATGTCGGTAAGGCTCTTAATTAAATTTTCGAAATCCCTCCACGGACTGTAGTTACTCCAGATGGTGAATGAACCCGCACCACCGAGTTCATGGAGTGTGATTCGCTTATCGCGCGATCTTCTCTGGACACGCGGTTTTTTTTGGTATTTTTATTTTCATGCGCGCACTTGCGGAAACATATGGATAATTGAAAGGCCTTCACCATCATCAGCACGATGGTGGCAGCGTTGGTGGCGCGTTATGATGCGCGCATTAGCGCATGCGATTTGTTGGCTTTGTTCACGTTGCATGTGGCATGCGTAAATTGCTGTACGTGCGCGCAATTGAATTTTAATGAAGATTCCACCTGCCCTACCCCACACCGCCACCGCACCATTGAAATTGTCCAGGCCATCAGGTATCTACTATATTTTGCTGCCTCTCTCTCGTAAGTGGGTTGCTTTTTTTTGCTCCGCCCTGTGTGTTTTTTTTCATCTTGACTCTTCTGTCTTCTCCTCAGTCCTCACCCACAATGTGCGCGCGTTCTCTGAGAAAAATTCGATTTAATTGTGCGCTGTTATAGTGCTGTTATACAACTTCACACAAAGAAGCTATAAGTCTGGAAAGGTGTTTTAAATGCGCGCTATAGTAGATGCCGGGAATCGAGTCGAGATGCATGCGGTCCGGTGTGTATAATGTTGTTGCAACACTATGGATTTGGCGGACCGATAAATCGTGCTGAAGGTGAACTTTTCGCGTCGCGTCTTTTTTAAAATACTCGTAGCAAGAAGATGCTGCATTCGTAGATCGTAGGTATAGCAAAGCAAACATTTTCACATAATGGCTATTTGGTAAAGACGACACGGTTTACCTAGGTTAGATACGAGAGTATATGTAGCTTGGCATATTAGGGTGTATAATAGTTCTTCTTCTTATGCCTTAACGGATCTTGCACGCTCTGTAAAGTAAAGAGTGGAGTATATATCTATGGATGGAAGTGGGGTTGTGTGTTTAATGTGCGACACGAGGGCCGGTTGTGGCAAGCAGTGGGTCTTAGATATCTGTGGGATACGATTTGCTTTTATTTTGTGGTGAATCTTCTTTTTCTTTATTATGGTTTCTGTCTTTCACTCTCGTTCTAAACATTTTGTTTGCTTTACTGTTTTTTTTTTTGTTATTTGTTTATATTTTTGAACTCCTTTTAATGGGGGCATTTCGAAAAATTCACTTGTTGGTTTTGTAACTTAGAATAGGCAGGAGGTGATGGTTGCATTTTTCTCTAAAATTTTAGAAGACGTGTTCTATATACATATGACTTTAGTAGCGATGAAATGTTATTGTTTTTGTACATATATGATTTCTTAAAGGGATTTCTTTGAAATTGAGAACAGTATTTTTATGATAAAGTAAAAGTTTTGTGGTCAGTATTCCAATGAAAAACACTTTCTAAACTTTCATTACTACCGAGGAAAACTAACAAAGCTTCCATTGTTACGTGTGGGACATTCGTACGAGAAACTCATTGCAAAATGTTAGCTGGATTTAAAACCTTTCAAGCGACTTAAATATTTGTTCTTAAAAGATACATCAAAATAATGGAAATGCTATAGAATAATATATTTTTGAAATATTCGCAAGTATCTTGGTGCAATCTCAATTTGGCTGAGCATTATGTGTGGGACACGCACAAGCTCAGTAAAACCTAAAATCGGAAATGCACTTAGGAACTTGGATTATTTGCTACAAGTCTTTTCTAAATTATGACCAAATTGAAAAATTGAGAAACTTCGAGATAATGAATAATTAAAATCAATTAAGTACCCCGTTACGTGCGGGACAGATGTGATACGTGCAGGACACATACGAAATTAATATTTTAAAACGTTTTGTTTGAAACCGTTAATTTTTAAAAGTTTTATTCTGTATAACATTTCATTTAGACTAAAATATAGTTGGAGCCCGTTTTGTAAGAACTTGAATTTACTCTACTTACATTTTGACATTATCGTGCATATTTTTCAAATAGCTCTAAATGCTATTAATTGAGGAGTATTTTTCCTTAAAATCAAATGGTTTGAGTAAAACATTAAAAAAATGTGTAGCAATAAGGTTTTACATCAAAATATTAATGGAACTAATTTTTACAATAATTAAAGTTTTTTTCATCAAATGACCTATATGTTTTTTCCTAAACAGGTATTTGAACAATAAAAAATGTGACCTTTTTGACATTCTGAGCAAAGAAATACGAAAATAAATGTGCAATGCTTCCATCAATATATTTAAGTTTCATGCAAACAAATGTACCATCAGTACTTGCTGTCTGTAAAATCGCTTATAATTAATGCTTACCCTATGTGAAACAAAATACAAGGTACAAAGCTGCATTTTAAGTTTTAAAATATTTTATCAACAATTATATTTCACTGGTTACGAGTTTTTTTGAGCTTAAAATAACCTAAAAACAACATAGAATAACAAATTCAAGACCTTTTTATGATTTAAGGTTATCAAGCGTTACGTGTGCGACAATTTTTGAAATTGGATTTCACAAAATGTATTTAATGTAAATTTAAATTTCCTTCGGATTTAAATTAAAGTAGATAGATAAACTCTGTTTACCAATATATCTTATATTTCTGAATTTGCTTAGATGGGGAGTAAGCTAGAAAATATACTGTTAGCATAACGTGCGGGACAGGCAAAATACCTTCATTCCAATTTAAGCAAACCTAACTTGATTATATTTAAATTCTACCAAAATATTTGATATGACAAATAGTCTTCAGCAAGGAGTCCTGGTCCTGGTTCTAGGATATGACAAAAATTCTATTTCTGGCAAGGTTAGGTTATCGTGATAAAACGGCAAACTGCATCATCTCACTATGATCTCGGTGCATACATGGCACTCCCCAGGTAGGTGGGTAGTGAGGGAGGGGGGTAGAAATGGGCTTAAGGGTAAGTTTTAGGAGTGGAGGGGCTTCCTGGAACCATCCTTAGTTCTGAAAAATTTTAGGAAGTTCTTTAAAGGCCAGATAGAGACGCCACCCAGTTCGTCGAAGAAGTATTCTCCTAGGGCTTATTTTCTGGTTCTAGGTTAGCTGGGACATTCACACAGGAAGTGAGGTGAGCCCTAAACTGCTTCTTCATCATTTCACCCTCTACATATAGGTCCGATGAGCAGACGCCCATTCTGCTCATGTGCGTTTCTATTGAGGACGCCAAATATAAGTGATAATTGAGGCCTGTCTAACTTGAATAAGAATTAATTTTTTTTCTTCGAAATATTTCCCTATAAACTCCTTAAAACCTGAAAAATGTCGATGGATGACCACCTGACATTTGCTTCTTCTAAGAAACGCTGGTGTATTATTTTTCTCTTGCTCTAGTGAAATGAGCACTGAGGCTTTGATTTTGTTTGGACCCGCTTTTGGCCTGTTCATCTGCCATATCGTTCCCCTGAGTATCCCTATGTCCTGGGACTCATCTTAGGGTAACTGTTCTCGTTGCGTTGGATACTCTTAACTCATTCCGGCAATGATCGAACAGTTTGGACTCTATGGTGATATAGGAAATGTCTTTACTTGGCACCCAGATACCTTTGAAAACATCAATATTATTGTGGGCTATTCCGCACTAGGCAAGATGTTTCATGGCTTCACAAGCTGCCAGCACTTCTGCTTGGATTACACTGCAAGAATTTGGAAGCTTTATATCTATCTATGTATGGGTAGGTTATTTGAATAGATGTCTGGCCCATTCCTATACAAAATTGTTAAACCATAAGTAAAGACCGAAACATGATTGATGATAATGGCACTGGTGGTGGGAATACACACTTTTCTTTGAATTTTGGTCAGGATTTTTAGAATGGTTTCCTAATCTTAGGCTGGCCACCAGACCATACATGCGTACGTTAAATTAAAAATTCTGCTGCTAGTAGGAAATGCTATTAAACCTTTTTACAACAAGGACCATGCCAAGATATTTGGTAGAACCCGGGACCTGAAACGGAAATCCGTTGATGATTGGTGGGGTTTATGTTTGTAATATTTCGCTTCCTTGTAAGCAGCACCAGTTCTGTCTTCAGTGGGTTAGTTCACAGCTGCTGGCCAAATTTTTAAGCTTGTCTTGGGACGTTTGTAAGAGCTCGCACAGACAAATTTTCCAGAGGCCATTAACACAATATCATTGGCGTATGCAACGACCTTGATACCACTCAGATTTAGTTTAACTAAGATCCGGTTGATGACAAGGAGCCAATTCAAAGGAGATATGACTTCACTCTGTCGAGTACCCCAACTTGTTCTAGCTCTTAGCTTGTTCAGCTTGCTGTCACCCATATCTGCATTTATGAGTCTCGTTTGATGCATGAAACCAATCTAGTTTATCAGTATTAAATCGATACCGATGACGTTATGGGCTTGTCAAATGGCACTGTTATTAACATTGTTAAAGGCCCCTTCTTTGTCAAGGAATGCTGCCAGAGTAAATTCCTTGAAGTTGATCAAATTTCGAATTGTGCCAACCACTTTATGAAGCGCTGTCTCCACAGATTTTTCCTTCGTGTAAGAATGCTGGGCCTGTATGGCCACACCGTCAATCAGTTTAAGGCAAATATGAGTGTCAATTAACCTTTCTAAGGTGTTCAGATGAAAAGATGATAAGCTTATAGGCCTGAAATCCTTCGGTTCGGTGTCGGAGGGCTTGCCAGCTTTCGGAATGAAAATGACTTTAATTCATCTACAGCTAGCTGGAATGTAGCTAGTGTTAAGACAACCCATACAAAATATCCAATAGAATTGAAACAATAATATCTGAAGAGCTTTTTAGCATTATTAGAATGATTTTATCAGGCCCTGCAGACTTGTATGCTGAGTCAATTTGCCAAGCCAACTTTCTACTATCTACAATGTGCCTACTTATATTATAGATTTCACTTATGTTAGGCCCTCTGTCCAAAAGAAAAATATCGATAATACATTTTGGAAAGTGAATGCTCATAAGTGACTATCGGAGCAGAAGTCTGTCCAGGTATTATCAGGTCTATTTAGAAATAGCGGAAGAGTGAGTAACAAAGACTTTCCTGAGCCTCGCAGCTTTATTTGTAGACTCAATGTCTTTTAAAAATTTGACAGGCTGGTCTTTTTGCATAGGTTGTTCGGTTTTTGTGCAGTTTTTTACTGACCCTATAAAGATCCCAATCAACAGGTTCATTACTAAAATTTTGATCTATTTAGTCTCCTTTAGTTTTTCCTGAGAAAACCTGGACCACTATACGGCGTTAAGCTTTCCTTTACTTTTGGTAATGGGGCAGGAACTTTCGTAGGTCTTATTAATGGCTTAAAATTTTAATTATGTATTCAAATTGAGTTTTTTTTTTAATTTACTCACAAGGATTTTGCAAAACCATGAAAACTCCTCGTGAATAAAAATGACTTTCATCATTCAAATAACAATGTTCCTCCAATTAAACAATAAAGTTAAGACCTGTGCAATAGAATAATAATGTATACGCCTCTTTGTGCAACAACAAAACAAACCCTCCCGGCTTAGCTGAGCATCTGAGCGCTAACACCAAATCCGCATTCGTTTGTGATTTTTCGCCCAAAAGTAATCTTTTTCCCATACCCATTACTTGCCAGCAGGCGATAGCTTGGAGAGTTCGCTCTGTGAGCCTTGTAGTACAGAGTTCCCATGGGATAGATCGTCGTGCGATTCACGAATTTTGCCAGTGTGGAGTGGTATAGTGTGCGATGATGCCCTGCCAGCATACAATTCTTTGGGTGGGGTAAACACCCTACCCGCCCGTCTAAGCAAATAATGCAAATAAACGCAAATAAACCTGGAAACAACCACAAGAGGAACACAGAACTGCACGACGATGACTATGAGACTAAGACGACGACGACGACGACGACGATCGACGACGTCTTCAACGACGACGAAAGTCAAGATTATGGTTATGTGCGCGATGAAGGTGATCGTGTACTCGATTGGGTATTACCGGTTGCAACGTCAGGCCATGGCTGCTTTTCTGGGTAAGTGGAAGAAGGAACTAGAGAAGCGCGTTCGTGATGCTCGATCGATCCCCATCCATTCCCTGCTTCTCCCATTGAACTTAAGTGTTGTGCGGTGTTCTGATATGATGACCAATGTTCTCACAATGTTCAACATGATATCCGAGACTCTAGTCGCGCGCGATTGTCATGCGTTACAGCAACAACTAGCAACAGGATGCGCGCAGTGCCCTACATGCAATTAAGGCTTATATCACCCACTTTACGAGCAAGAAATCGCGTAATGCCCAAAGTGACACCTTTTTAATCGGACTTGATTCCCCGCCATCCGACTAACCAAACAAACAGCCATCACCACCGTGGGAAAATCAAATTTTCCCAATAAGTAATAACTACATGACCATTCAGCTGCAGTCAGCCATTCAGCCAGCTAGTAACTACATGCAGACAAACTGAATGCTTTCAAAAGCAGTGAAGCGATTGTACAGTACGGTGGGGCTGGTGCGCGGAGAAGAAGTTGTAGCGGCTTCGACTTGGCATATAAGCGTCCGACCACAAACCAAAACCAATTATTTTTTATCGATCCGCTTCCAGAGTAACAAACTCGAACAGTAGGCAAATGATATTTACTTTTCTGCATCATTACGCGCGGCCCGCAAGTTGAATGTAATCATCGCTCGCCGATCACGTACTGGATGCACTTTATCAGGACGACAACTTTACGTGGATGCCTAATACCCAAATCTATATGATGCCAAAGGCAATATATATAGCGGTGGGGACAGCCTTGTCTCATCCACGGATCACCGCGTGTACCGTTTTACTGTCCAACAACGAAGAAATGACAAGTTCACCCGCAATCATAATTATTCGATTGAATAACGCGGGAAGAATTTAGTGACAGCGATATGATGCCCCAGCAGATATGGAGCACTGACAGCTGCATGGCTCTGGCAGGAGACAGCGGCGGCGCAATATACATCCTTGTGCACGCAAATAGACTCAAGTGTGTTTATATCATAACAAACATTCGATTTATTGACACATTTATTAGGTTTGCGATTTTAATGCTCCATGCTCTGGCACACATGGGCAACATACCAGCCAGCACCCAGTTGTCCATCTGTCTGTCTGTCTGTCCGTCTGTCTTGTGTACTAGCAGGCTGTTCTGGGCCTGACCGCATCGATTCGAACGACCGCGATCTCTGATCGTTTAGAGTCATGGCAATTATTCAGTGAAGTGGATTGGAGTTGCGCATGCGCATTTGGATTTGCAGCGACAGAGGGCGCGCAAAGTAGAGAGCACAACGCAGCAACCATTGAGTATTCTCGCGGGTCTTTCTTCTTAAGATGGTGTTGGTGGTGGTGGTTTTGAAAGAGTGGTCTAGGTTTGTGTACCAGTTCGGGCGAACACTACAATTTAAACGGTACTACCCACCAAGCGGTACAGGTCTTTATGGCTTCAACATACCTACCCAGACTAGAACCCATCCTGATAGTTGCAGACTTAACCTTTCCTCTCCGGAGATGATGTTTGTTCTATTGCGCGCTTGCAAAGTGCACCTCTACAGCTAATGAGGCTTGTAAATTTTACAAGCACTATGTATTTGCAATTAGCGGTCATCGAACGACAACGACGACTACGACGTTGACTCCTTAAAGTGCGGATGGACGTGGTGCAGGAAAATATTCTATAATCTCAGAGCGCCCAAGTGTTTTGCCCCGAGGGGCGCGTTCTTTTCTGCATCATTAGCAGGTTCAGGTGTATATGCGGTGATTTGTACACATCGTTGTGTGGCTTGGTGCGTGAACGAATGTGATTTGGGCATGGCTTAAGTAAATTTTAGTGCCCCATGGAGCAGGGGGACAAAATTTTATGGAAATTATTTTGCAGCATTCATTTCTCATGAGTATACCTACCAATATTAATAGATGCAAGAAAAAATAAAATAAGACAAATAACTAGGTAAAGACGGACGCATAGACAGAAATTCGCTCTCATGGGAGTCTCTGAGGAAAATTGTTGGAATGTAGATTGTTTGGCGGCAAACAAATTTGGACACTTGGTATCCTGTTCATTTGTCATTTCAATGGGTTGTGGTTTGTTATAATAACTTAGTATTAGAGACAAATGCTCTGCTATTTTTCCTCACTCTCCGTAAAACTTTAATTGGACTTTTAGCTATAAAAATATTTCAAATGACTTGTTGGTTTATAGAAAACCAAGTATTTCTCTGGTTTTATGTCTTCTGTGGGGGTTATAGTATAAAAATATTATTTTTTTTTACTATGGTACACAATTTTATTTACTGCTGTTGCTATTCGTTTAAAATTGTTCTACATAAATTGATGAATTCTTCACAGCATATACTGTATTTGAGGACATAACGGAAGCCCGTTATTCAAAATCCCAATTTTTAAAATCCCGAAAAAAAAAAGTTTTAAATCCCATTTCAAAAAAATCTATTTTTTATAATCCGCTTGAATAAAATCTCGTCTCTGCAAAGTCCGGTTTTTAAAATCCCGTTTAATACCGCTTAGACCGTTTCATGATTAGATGAATATAGCTCAAAAGGTTTTGTATATTTTTGTTTGCATAAAGGAGTAAAATACGTTTTATCTCCACAATTCCGCCGTAGGAAATCAAAAAAATTAACATAAAGGAGTTAAGATGACATTTACCCCCTTAATGCAACTTTTTTTAAATATAAATATCTAGTTTAAGAAATGAAGGAATTAAATGTAAACATTTCCGGTTTTATCTATTCTTACATGCTCTGATATAAAATTAGAGAATAAAGGAAGAACTGCAACTAATAGTTTCTATTTTTGAAGACTCTTTTCTTAAATATATCTTGAAAGTACCTACTTTTTCAACCTATTGGAATTTATCTATTAAAATTGGTTCAACAAATATTTTTGAGGAAGAAAAAGTTAAGTGCTCCTTTTTTGCTTAATTATTTTTAAAAATTTTACTTCAATCTATTTTTTTTTTTAAATAAAGTAATTAAATTCAAAAAGACTTATGTTTTAATTTCTCTTCCTTATCAGGAAGTTTCAGCTGTTAATGCAAAAAAATTTCTAATCAATAAAATACTTTGAAATCTGATAGCTTAAAACTAAACTATTGTCACTTAGCCCCTTCTTCATTTGACCGCTTCAATTTATGCATAAATACAGGGAAGCTGGGACAAATTTCTCAACTGATAACGGATAACTGTTGTGTTGGACCTTTTCTAATTAAAGTTTTCGGATACTTACCCAAAATAACTAAAAATCCTTAGTCCGCTCGATGAACCTCGGCGGACAGTTTTCGAAATTGTATCACCCTGCCAAATCTATCTGAACAAATTCGAACAGCAATCAGCTGCGAGACCACTGTCGAACTGGGCGGAAAGAGTAGACATGACAGTAGACATTTTGTATAAACTGAACGAAAAGAATGGGTACTCAAAATGTTCCTTGAGATCAATCATTCTTTTCATCTGAAGTCTGGCTGAGTTTGGAAGTATTCCTTATTTTAAAAAGTGCACAACCCATTATAATAATATTATAAAAGTATAATTAAATAATCATCCGCTCTTAAGGTAAAGTTTATTTGATAATGCATAAAGAAGTGTAAAACTAGCTTAAATGTTTTCTGTAGCAATACCACCCGAGCCAAAATCAGGTGCCCGACACCACAAGTGCCACTTGGGAATTAGAATATTAACTCCAAACTCTCCTCGATCGGCGTGTATTTCGACCAGCAAAGCGAGTCTGACGGCAATATTCTGTGACAACTGGGTTGATCTTGTTCAACAGAGTCTGACGAAAGTCTCGACTCAGAGGAAAGACCAGCGGCACAGGTGCTGCGCGTTCATTGTTTCAACGAGGTACCCTCTACTAGCCAGACAAAGTTTTGATTTTTGACAAGTGCATCGGTCTAAAAGGAGGAACGAGAGCGTAAGCACACGACCCGAAAGACGACCACGTGCACCTCACCTCTCTCCTCAACGTCTCATTGCCGTCACTGTCAAGATCACTACCCGGATAAAGAGGTGTCCAAAAAAAATCCCTCAGGTGAAATTCGCCAGCACCAACTGTCGACAGCGAAACCATCGTCATCGTTGACATCATACCCATCGTCAATAACCCAATCGATAAGAAGACGCAGACTGTACCCAAAAGCTAATTAGCATCCCGATCATCAACAGCGATCGCTAGCCACGAGATCATAAACCTCGTATCATTATCCGACGACAGAAAAACAGAACAGAGCAACAACTTGTCTAATTAGTTTATAATTTATATATATATAGTATAGAATAGTTTTTTTCTATAAACCCTTTTTGGTGATTCACTCTTATTCTATTCTACCAACAACAAGAAACAAACAAAAAGATAAGTATCAAACATTTTATCAACGAGCAATCGCTCATCTGTTCAGAGATTATAATTTTTGTATTTCTTTCTGACATATAGTGTAGCAAATGATCGAGCCTTCTTCAATATATGCTGTGCACACCATTTATCGGAGGAACGAGCCATCAAAGAAAAAAGTAAACGAAACAGAGTCAACGAAAAGTATTGCTCTGAATAGAAAAATCGGTGAGTCCAATTTTTATACAAGAATTTTAATCTTTGAACGAACATAATAAATATAACACGAGCACAAGATACATTTATAACATACATAATTTTAACTTAAAGTGAGGGTGATTACTTATAAAAAGTTTATAACAGTGAGTCACAAAAAAAGGTGAAAAGAGTTATTTTTGTTTATATTTAGACCTAGGCTTAACATCTAAGAGTAAAAAAAAAAAAAAACAAAAAAAAAAAAAAAAAAAATATGAATTAATTGATATAACGACAGAAAGTAAAGAGAGTAAAGTAACTAAAAGTTGACTTCGATTACGTTCGTACGCGTGCATGTATGGTTGAGACTCTCTTTTAAAAAGTTCAACTCCATGCACACGTATCGATAGAATTCATTTAAAGTCGAATTAGTAGAATTTGAAAGAGAAAAATAAACCTTTGAAAATTTATGCACACAACATACCTTTTGTATGAAATATAAAATATGTACCTAATGTTAATAATACTGATTTAAAAACATGAATTAGCCCCTTAAAGTAGATTATAGTTTTTTGTATGAAAGTTTAAATAAAGAAAGTTGGATGAAAAATGAAATTGAATTACAGTCTTCGAACTTATTATTTTTTTGTGGTAATTGAATATTAAGAATGATATTTTGAGACCTTATCTCTTTAGTGCAATGAGGGGGGAGTACAATGAGGCGGTCATCTGAGTGGAAGAGAGTGAATTTTAAGTGAGGATCTCCTTTTTTTGTTTGAATAAGGGGCTAGCGCCATGAAAACAGTGCGAGGCGTTAGCCATGGATGGTCGTAGTTTATTTAGACTCGACTGAGGGTGGGTCACGCAAGAGAAACAGATTCCATCTATGTTTCTCTCCAAATTTAATTATCGTTATGAAGTTCGTTTGAATATATAGTATAAGAGTGGTGTGTTTAGCTAAATGATAATATTCAGGCATGTAAATAAGTACGGTGTCCGATAATAGTGCAAGATCCCACGACACCGACGAGCTAGCGTCGAGCGTGTGCAAGCATGCCTACCGCACTCTCTTATCAGGACAACCTTCCCTATGGCCCATTCATCTCTAAAGGAGTTCCTGTCCTTCTATGGTTTTTGGTGGGAATCAGAACATCGCTTTTCACATAGGGTAGGGTCATCTAAAGTTACACTGTTTTCCTAATTGCATTTTCTGCAGAAATCGGTTTCCAAAGCCAAAGAAATGTTTAGTGTTTGATAAAGCGGAAAAAGTGCATGTTCTTACAAGTGAACACAAGGTGTTTTGTTTTAAAAATCGTGCAATTTTTAAAATAAAACACCGTGTGCTGTTTCGAAAGGTGGGGCTATAAAAACGGGATCCAAGCAATCAGTATTGTTAAAACGGGATTTAAAAAAAACCGAGATTAAAAAAAAAAGTATTGAATTTTTTTTTTAATGGTAAGATTATTAACATAAGATCTGTGACAAAAATGGCACCTTCATGAAACATGGTAAAAATGTGTTCCGAGCCACCAGAACTAAGAATCAAAAGAATTTATAAAAATATATTTAGAAAAAGGGCGTTCATAAGGCATTTTTTAACCAAGTCTCATGGTGGTACCATTTTTGTTATAGGTCTTATGGTAATAATCCCACTATAACATCCAGCCCTCCCCCCCCCCCCCCCCCCGGCCCCACCAAAAAAAAACACCTTTTCACCACACATATTTTTATGAATTCTTCTGATAATTGTTTTTTATGACAAATGCATAATCCGAAACTTACCTTATAGTACCTAATTATATCACAAGTAAAGACACAAATTAGTGCGTGGTTCTCTTTTAGCAGAAAAAAAAAATTACCTTAAACCACTTAAGCATGTGTGATTTCGTTTAGCTCTCGTGGTTTCGTGGTCCAACTAGCCTTGCTCTCCCCTAAATACAAATGTTTTCAATGTTCGTACATCCAGACATAGAACAGGTAAAATAGTACAGAAAGGGCTTCGAACAAAAAAAAAATAGTACCACCATTAAACTTGGGGAAAATGTTTCATGTACAATGACATTGAAGAATCAAAAGAGTCTATAGAAATAATTTTTTAAGGGGGAGAAGGGGGGAAATTTCGGTGTAACAAACGGAAAAATTTACCTTGGTACTACCTTAGTATATGACACATGTTTTTAAAGTAGTTTTTAATGGCAAATCAATTGACACTAAAAATAAAATGGCTGCGGTCTCCGTGAAAAAGTTATTATCATTTTTAGATAAGGATGACTACATTTAAAAAAAAGTTTAATATATTACCGAAACCCAGTTAAAAATAATGGTCCATTGATGAAACTTGGTATCAAAATACAATAAAAATACAATAATACACAAAATTTCGAGATAGCAATCAAACATGAAATAACGAAAAAGTGGGTGGCAAAACCCTGTCAGAGATAGACAGACAGATGTCTCTTTGTTCGGCTACAGCCTTAACACGTTCGATTTTTTTTAAATTAGTGGTTTTTGGTGATTATGCTCAAAAGTTTTCTTAATTTTTTTACAACTAAAAATATCGTTTCCTGCCATACAGGAAAAAAAATTGACATCTACTTTAGCTCAAAAACAGGATCACAAGGGAAGTTTTCGAATTCGAACTTATAAACATTTCAAACATTTTAAGAAATCGTAAGAAATTAGAAACAATCCCAACTATAATTTGAGCTTTGTTTCGGCCTAACTGAATAGGCTTTCTTTTTTCTGTAAAATTTCTGTTAATTTTTTTTTATACATAAAAAGGAGAACATTATCGAAGATCTAAAGTAAGTTCTCGACTGTCTTAAAGAAACTTAAACGAGCGCTATTCGAAACAAAAATGAAGCGAAGGTTTTGACAGGTAGCTTCTGAAAGGCTTCTATAAAGAAAAGAGTACAAATTTAATAGAGTTATGAGCTTTTATGGACAGGTTGTATAATATCTACTAGAAGTTAATAATACAACTCTTACAGGGGTTGAAAAATAAAAGAAAGAAAAAAGTAGAACTTATTTTTAATTTTTTCTTAAGTGGGTTTTACTATTTAAACCATTTGTAACCTGAAACTGTATTTCAGATACGATTATTTGCTAGTTAAAGTATTGGAAGTAATTATAAAACACAAATGTTTTTCAAACGATTCTAGGGATCGAACCCAGAACTCCAATGTGACAGCCCAGCAATCTATCACTCGATCATCTCAGATATAATTCGGAAATTTCAAAATATTTATTAAAACTAACCCTAGATACGCGTTTATATAGGAAAACAGGCTGTAGCTTTGTTGACAACTTCTTAAATTCCCTGTTGGGCTCCTTTCATTTGGGGGAAGAAATAATGTAAAATATTTTTTTTGTATTTCCTTTAAAAGTGGCTTCGTTGAAAGTTCACACAAAAATGCATATTACACACAAGTTGAATACAAATCATACAACATACATACATACATAAAACATACTTTTCGCCCAATTTTGCTTCGCACATTAACGCAACTAAACCACAATATACGCAATGCATAAAAATTGCTTTTAAAAAGCTTCTTTAATATGACTTTTACAAGTTGGATCCTTTTAAATTTAAATTGACATTTTCTTTAATGGTTCGTGTCTAAGATTTCACATGTCGAAATGAAGTATTCGATAAAACTTCTTGGATATCATAACAGAAACCTTTTAGAATCTTTATAGAGTCATAGCTTCATGTTTAATTTCAATACATTTTAAGAGGTCTATCCGAAAATAGATACCAGCCTCGTTTAATTTTCTATATCTAGCTTTCAAACTATTTTAAAGAAGCTGCTGTTGAAATCATGACTTCTATAAGATATTTATTTTTGATGAAAGCCGTTTAGAAGCCTTATACATATCCAGACTTGCACAATATCAATATTTCTAAGCTAATCGAACCTGAAATGTTAGTTGGGATGTAAATGCCGCAGGACACTTATCTAAGGACTATTGTGTCCTTTATAGTACGAACGTTCCAATATAATAAAAATTTTCAATAATGACCACAAAGGACAGGCAATCAAAAAAAATTTACCAAATTATATGGTAAATTCTTCCGTAAAAATACTTTGACTTCTACATATTCCATTTATTTCGTGGAATATATGTCTTGCATAGGTTTGACCTAACAAGTGTGTTACATTACGAAAACGTGAAGACTATTCGATGAAGTAGGTATACCTATTCCTAATCATAAATGTGACACAATTGTACATTCCTTTTTTTTTTAGGAAGCGATTGTACAAATGAAAAGTGAATTCCTTGGCTTGATGAGTGTTTTGTGTTTATTAGAGTTCATGCATCGCGAGACATTCATGTTGTTTTGTCACACTGAATGGCACAAGCAAGCGCCAAATGCTAAATTACCACATGAAATGTTCACATTGGGACACCACCACCTCACCATCATTTATATGCACTCAGCAGCAACAAAGCGCCACAACCAACTACGACACACTATTTATGTATCGCGTTTCTGTAGAAAGTGAGATGTCGTCGCGGCGGGTGAATTGCGTGTGAAGAAACACTGTCGCTGCTCTGTGGCGTGCCTAGCACGAAAGATGCCCTAGGGACATCTCAGTTCAGCGAACACAATGTGGTGGTTTTGTAAGCGAATCAATTCAATTCGTCGCCTCCTCCACGCGTTTCAATTATTGATTTGCCAAATTGTGTGCGAATTTGTCGATTGGCATCTTCCATATGGCCAGAGGGGAGCGTTTTAAGTTGTTGGCATGGAGTTGCTTGTGCTGCAACTGAATAAAAAAAAGGTCTAACAATTTAATGGACTTGCAAGAAATATAACAGATTTTTTGTTGTTGTTGCAGCTTGTTGCTATAGAGGTTTGAGGCGAAGTGGAGAAGTACGCGCTAGCGCAGACCATTCTAGCTGGAAGCCTTTCTCTTTTCCTTGGGTTTCGGTGGTGTTCCTATATCTGCACGGTGGCGTGGTGGTGTTTAAAGTGATTGCACCCGCGCAATAACAATGCTCCATAACTTGAGGTAGGCCGGTTGTGCTATGTGGAGCCATTCTGGCTCCATTTATTAAAAGACTACGCCAAAGCTAAGCTGCTCCGGCTGCCACCGCTTCTGCTTGGGAGATCTACTTGAGATCAATAAAAATTCATAAGAGTTTGTGCAAACTAGAGCGCAGAAAGGTTGTCGGCTGGTTTGTTCTGTTTTGTTTCTAGATTGTTTAGGTCGTTGTTAACGCTACTCCCTCTACGTGGGCAATGGACATAGTCCGAGGTTAAACTATTTTTATTGTCCAGTGCTGCTTCCTCCTAACAACAACACACGCCAGATTGATTTTTTTCCTCTCGTAGAGCTGCATGCTCAGCTTAAGCAGACAGCTGCTGCCGTTCGGACTATGGCTTCTGACTTGTCCTTAATTATGGCTGAACAAACAATCTACCATATTTGTGTGTTGTTTGGCTCTGATTTTTGTGTTCGGGCAGTTCAGCATGTAGCACATGCAGTACATCCAAGAGGGAGCTGAGAAGTTGGTTTGAGGCACCCACAATAACTATTATACAGGAGCAGCCATTGGACCTACAAAGAGTGTAGGTAAACGTAGCCACTCTTGGCACCATCTTTGGTCAGAGATGAAGCTAAAACATTACACAGAGATACTCTCTGGTAGCATAACATTTGGGTTAATACTAATTTCTAGCAAGCTAAATACCATCCCATCCAGGTACAGATTGGTGTTATTTTTGTGTTGTTGCCGGGCAGTCTACATAATATGTGGGAATGGACATGTGTGTGCCTTGTTACGGCTGGGGGCCTAACAGAGAGAGACGTAGGTTAATTTTGTAATACAGAATTACATATTTGGCTGAAAGGATTGTATACGATTGTTAAAGTTGTTTTATTTGTTTTGTTTTTTTTTTTTGGCTTCAATTTATTTGCAATTCTAGCAATCACGCAAATTTGAATGCAATAAATGTTTTATAACGCTGTGAAGACGGTCCTTATAGTCCAAATGAAAAAGGCCATGGGTTTAAGACCTTTTCGAAATGGTTTTCGCAGATGGTCAAGCTAACTTAACAAAAGCCAAATAGGTTACTTCTTAATTGGAATGTGAAAGCCCTGTGGTTCATGTAACCTCGAATTCGTTGTAATTTAAGACAAAGTATCTCTTTTATTAGTGAAGCTATTGATAGTTCCAGAAATGCATAGAATATACTCGTAGAGAGTGTTTCGAATCATGAGACTCTCTCTAGTGTGTTTCCTATATGCTCTCAAAAGAAAACTTTCCACCTATTTTTTTTTGTTGTATTTAAAATAATTGACATCCTATTTGAAACAACTGGAATTTTAAATTATTTCATCTTAATGTTTAACTTGATGGTGTTATCATTAGAAGGCGAACAACTTTTAATTACATCCCGTACAGTCTTTTGCTCTTAAGTGAACACATGCAGAGCATGTTTGATTTTACAACTTAACCACAATATACATAGCTGCACACCGATCGCCATCAATTGGTTAGTGGTACTTGAAATTAAATTATTTTATGAGTACAAACATATATGTTTGTATGTATCTTTTCGTTGTAACAGACCACACGTCAATAGTCATCTGATTAAATCCTTCATTTTATTATATCGACCAGCATTTATTTGTGCTTCATACATAAAACAGTAAAGCACTTAAGATTAACATATTCGTTTCTTTAAAATAAAAGAACTCATAGGTTATATACCTACTCTACTCTAGTTATTTTAATAACGGATCTAAAAATAAGTAAAATATTTTTAGAACTATATCGATGACCTTAGATTAAATCTTATATGCATTATGTTGAAGAAAGATATTTTCACAAAATAATATAATACAAAGTTTCGGATATATTTTAAATATTTTATAAAATTTATCAGTTGGGCAAAAGAAACAGAACAAAATAAAATTCATGACTGGGTCACACCTATTTGCTCTTATGTTCAAGACGCTGAGGATTTATGAAAATAAATAATATGTAAGGACATGGAAATTTTGAAAGAAAATTGTTTAAAATCATGAAAAACGATATTTGAACTAAGTGTCTATAAAAACTTCGTTGAGAGTTTGAGATGAAAAAAAGAGTGCCATGCTAATTCTTTATTGAATATGATTGTATGGTTAAACAAAAATTTAAATCGCTGGAGCATTTGTCTTAAATAATAATTTTGTATACATAAAATTAATAAAATATTTTTAAAAAAAATTTTTAGTATGCAAATCTTAAGAATTTATTTATGTTCATATAAAAATTAAATTTGAAAAAAATTAGTGAACCCGTTTTTGAAATATCGAGTTTTCAAAAAAACAACTTTTTGTTTGAAAACTTCGATATGCACAATTGTTAGATCTTATCTGAAATGAATATTTATAAAAAAAATGGGAAAAACCAAAATAAAAAAACACGTTCTATGATAAGTAATAAATATAAATAGTTGCTAAGGGCAAAATTTTATAATTTTTGTTAGTAGATCGTATTACTTTTATGGAAAAAGTTGAATCAAAATTGTAGGAGTCGTTTTCGATAAAAAAAAAACAAAATATTCTTTTCCGGTTTCTTAACTTTTGTTGGAAGGCACCGTTATTTTTTATATATGTAAAATTTTTTCTAAAAATATTTAGAGAGAACTAAAGAACTCTTAAATATCGAGTTTCAAGAAATTAATCCTACCCGTTTTCGAAATATTTGATTTAAAAAAAAAATTGAAACATTTTTTGAAAAGCCAAAACATATTTTTTCAAATTAAAAAGGATACAGAAATATTTGATGAAGGAATATCGAACGTGAAATTGCAGCAGTATCAGCCGATTTATGCTTGAAAACCTTCAAAAATTGGGTTCAGCGTCTGGACTTCTGCAAGCGTGCCAGTGGTGGCCATACAAAAGAAATCGAGTTCCATACATAATGCCATCGAACGTACTTTCACAGGAATAAAGGATTTCATTGATATCCAAAATAATAGATAGTTATTGGAAGCATAAAAAAGTTGTCGAGCCGTTTTTGAGGACAACACGATTTTGTAAAATTGCTAAAAAAAAATTGTATGGCAGGTTCTAAAAAAAAATGAAAAAAAAACGTGTGGGCATAATCACCACAAACCACTATGGCCGTGTACTAATTGCATTCAAATTTTGATTAAATTTGATTCAAGTTAAATTTATCCCCATTTAATGAGGTGAAAAATTAAAAGTTTATGCTGTGCCAATTAATTAAATGGGATTTTTTTAAACAAAAATTTCCCATTAGTTTTGTTGTTACATTTTTGCAGCAATGACTGCACGTCAAACAAAAAATTCAGTTTGCAAAATGAATGATCATGAACAAAGAATTTTCAATAAATTTTATTGATTCTTTTGTAGTAGCAATATAATTTATACAGGTAATCCAAACAAACGGTGGAGAGAAATTCGAAGTTTTATAAGCAAATCAGTCGAAATGGCCGCACACATTAACTACGCTTGAAAATTGATAGGTGCTTTTTAAAGAACCACGAGACACTATACAAACAATAATAATTGAATATTTGTCTATGTTCTAATTTCTTGAGTTCATACTTTCATTTATTATAGTGCTTTTGCCTATATTTCTTAATCTTTTCATTTGATATTAAATATATTTCCCGAGAGAATTCGTGACTTCACGACAGCAAAATAAAACATTTATCTACACTCATCTCACTCACTCCTTCATGAGAATAGATATGTCAAAAATTAACCACTGGCTAAAATTTTAACGAGCTCCTGAGCAGGTTAAATTTTAGCGTCTATATTCACCTCAATAATATCAAAATTTAGCCATGGGATCAAATTTAACCATACTTTCAACGCAATTGGCACACGGCCTGTGTACCAAATTTGAAGAAAATCAATCGAGCCGCTTAGGCTGTATACGAATAGACAGACAGAATTTGGGAATTTGGAAAATTTTCGTTGAAGAATTTTTAAAAATCAATTTAAAACCATGGAGTTATGGTTGTTAGCCAAGATTATTATATATTATCAATTTTGATTATCGTTTTAAAATTGAGGCGATAATTTTTAATAAAGTAAAAAACTTGCTTTTTAGCTTTTTGAAGCCTTTCAGCTAGTCAAATTTTATGCTAATATAATCCTTATAATCTACTAAAATTTTGGACTTATTTTTAAAAATCAAAATTCTCAAGTTATAGGCAATTTAATGCTGCTGAATCACAAATTGTTGATTTAACTTGGTTTTAACCTTGGAAATTATCAAATCTGAATTTTTTTGTAATTACTTAATTAATTGAAATGTACACGATGTACAAAAATGTTGCATGTATCAAAGTGTTTATCAGGATTTTTAGTATAGAATTTTAAAAAATTTACATCACTTGATGGGCGTGGTCGAATAATATAAGCCTTATAATATCCAAAATGGAGCTATATTTTGATCTAAGACTTTCTGAAATAAGATGCATTTTTTAAGTTTTATTTTTTAACTGACGTTTATAATTTATGCCAGATTTCTCGAAAAAAATAATAAATCAAAATTTGGGTGCGTTTTAAATTTTTAATTTTCATGTTATATATAAACTTTGTAGGTAAAAGCACTTGAAAGAAATATATTTATATCTATAAATAATTCCTCTTTGTCCCTCTACAACTCGTTGAGACCTCTTAAAAAAAAAATGGTGTTAGCTCAAACTTATTTCTTTTATAAAATCATTTGATTTAACAGTTAAGTCATTTGAATTAACAATGTCTTGAGCCATTTGCTGAAGTTTTTCAGTAATTTTGAATGCAAAAAATAAACAAACAACTTTTTTGAACATAATTTTCTTAGCTTTTATAAGGTCTATAACCATATATGATACATGAAAATATAATTAATTTTAATTTTAAATTTAAAAAATGTTGATTCATCATAATCCGTTAGTAATTAAAAACGTAATTATTGTTTTAAAGATTGCAAAACAATGGAAAAAAGCATATTTTAAATGTATGCAATTCAAATATTTTTAAATAGCTGCTCCGGTGTTGAAGATACAACTTTGTGATAACCTACATGTAATTTGGTAAATTACTCATTTATAATACTGCATTCAAATTTTTGTCCTATCTTTGAATTTTGTAATGTTTTTTTTTTTTATCAAGGCTACGAAATAGGTAAGAAAAAACATGAACTTAAATTGCTTTTACATTTTTTTCTAAGTTCCCATGTAAAATATTATAAAATAAATAAATAAATTTGGTGCCGCAACAGCTCATGGAGAACCAGGGCCTAGTGACTAACAACTCTCAACCATTCCTGTGTGCGTGTTATTGGCAGAAATGGAGGGGACCTATTATTTTTTGCGGAGTCCGAACATCTAGATGAGAAGCACTTATTCATGACAAGTATACTCTTGGAGGATTTGTCAGTCCCTCGCAAGAGGCAGTACCTCGGAAAAAAACATGTAAAATATTAAAGCATTTTTATAAATCTAATTGTTGTCTCAATGACAGATTTTTAAGACCTTTATTTTGAAGATCTACGCAGCATTTCTTGAGCAATTGATTAATTAATGAAGCCATTTCAGTCAATTTCTTAATTTAAATCTATTTTACGAGCAAAAAAATCAAATACTCAACTTGTACCACCTGTGTTATAAGATTGTGATAAAATATGTTAAAGCATAATTTTAAAAGAGGGATAAGGCAATAAATATGCGTTTTTTTAAATTATAATTTTTTTCATCATCTTTTGAATTTAGAATAAAATAAATCGAATTGAGTAGGCCTTTTTTCATTCCTTCAGTATGAACATTTTTGCCGCTCTTCAAAGATTTTCTTACACAATATAGCCTCTTATTTCAGCATTCTTTAAGGATCTTAACCTTGAAGATCGGATAAGTAAAACGGCAGCTATGCTTTCTTAAAGCCATCCATACCTAATTTTAATTCAAAAAATTCCATGTACATAACGGGATCTTCTACGCTGTGCTTGTGGATGGTCGTGGACAGTGGTGCCAAGCATGTAATTTTAATGCAATTTTTTTTTAATTTTTCGATTGGTTTAAAATTAAGATTGTGGCACTTATACATCACAGAAGATCAAAATAACCGTAATTTTATTTATATCTGAAAATAAGAAAAACCAAAGTTATCCATTCAAGCACTCAAGAGATAAAAGTTCATAAGTAACAGCACTCAAATACTGCCGTTATCACCTTTCAACTGTTCAACGGTATTCTAGGATTCTAATTTTTTAATTCATATTCAAATCAATAATTTCTATCATCTGTCAAAACTTCAACCATTCCATAATTTTCAAATATTAACGGTTTTTTTTTCTTTAAACCGGAAGGAATGTGTTACAAGGAAGTTGGTTTTATTTTATTTATCCCCTAAAGCGCGCCGAAGGACACATCAAAAACTTTTAATGAACCTTACGAGTAAAATTTCCTTACTAAATATTTTTAGTGCAATCCTAGTTGCAGAAAACGGTTTTCCTGTCTAATCAACAAAAAAATACGTTATTGTTATTTTCTAAAGACTAAATTGCTCTTACACAAAACCCAATAACGCCATTATTGTGCAAAATGTGACCTTCACAGCTTTGAAAATTTAAAGAAAAGGCGTAGTTAGAAAATTTGTTTTTTTTTTCGATTTGATTGTCGATGAATCATCACAATTGCAACAATACCCAATACCACACAATTTATTCCAAAACCATATTCAAAAATCGAATCAAAAAATGTCTTTCACTCCCAGTTGGTGTTAAGCAGGTCACTTTTGTATGAGATCTCCTCGAAATGAATGACCTATTGCATTACCAACTCCCTGAACTATTGTATTTTGTATATCAAAATTATTATCTACAAAAAAAAACACCCAAATACAAAAAAAATAAAAACACTCTAATTCATACAACACGCACATGACTTTGTCATTAATTCAGCTGTCAATCTGATTCACACCTCATTTAGATATTATATTACTTTTTTTTTTATTTCCCAAACAAAAGCTCACGATTAACAAAAAACCATAGACGCTGTTATTGTTGCCCAAAATAATATCTAAATGTTTAACAATCAAACAGATTTCACGCCTTCGATGGATGTTATCCGAGAAATTACCCGCGTCATTCCCCTTTTTCCGATGACTCGACAATGCTACTGCCGACTGCCGCGCTATGTCGAATCGTACCTGTCAAACATAGCAAGCTTTTATTCATCACTATCAGAATTGGTGATGGACAATCGATATATCCCCTTCGCCACATACCAATTACATTGATCATCTCTGTGTGCACCAAACCAGACAATCAAACAGTGTAAATGGACGAGAAGATAGACAGACAGACAGACAGAAAGACGGACAGACAGACAAACAATCGCTCCATAGTGTGTGTTGTGCGCCATGTTAATAACTAAACACTAAAGATCTTAAAGCAGCACCTTGCCCCTTGCCATACTTTCAACTTGCCACACTGACATCACAAAAAGATCTCGCCCCAGCCCAGAGATGGGAGCAAGATAAGCCAGCTGATGATGGCGCGCCAACACAATGCGGTGAAATGTAAGCTAAGAGTTTGTTGTGTTTACAAAGCGACTTGACTGCTGCGACTGCTGCAACTGCAACTGCGGCATGCGGTCTGTGCGGTGTAGATGGAGGTAAAACGCAACAAACCGCACGCGTAGTGATGTCTCGCGGTCATTTTGTAGTTGGTAGAGCAAGGGGGTATTGTTATGTCGCGCTACATTATATATCAGTTTCTCCTCCACCACCACCACCACCGGTTGTGGAAGGTTGTGTAGATGGGAGTGTAAAAGACGACAAAAATCGACAAACAAGAAAAAGGGATAATCGATCAATTTGTCGTTGATAAATAAGACTCATAAAACTATGCTATGACGTTTATTATTTGACATTAAGCTGTGGAATTATGACAGTTTGAAATTTTAATAGGCGAGTATGTAGGTAGGTTAGGTACGTGGAAAAATTGTTGATTGTATCTGCGAGTATAGGTATGATATGATTTATAAATTATAACAAAACATATTTACAATAATTTCAAGCTAAATATTTTGTATTAGTTAATAGTCAGTAGTATTTTGCTAAAAAGTTATGTATACGTTGACAAAATTGGGCCATATTCAAACTGTAATCAAGAATTATCAAAGTAACAAATTCGGGTTGCGGTCAGAATCCTGAGAACCAAAATCCTGGGCCCCCAAAATTACGAAAATCCCTAATCCCGAAAACCCAGAATCCCGTAAACCCAGAATCCCGAAACCCCAGAATCCTAAAAACCCAAAATCCTGAAAACCCAGAATCCTGACAACCCAAAATCCCGAAAAAATTATGCTGAAAAATTTGCGCAAACTTTTGTTTTGAAATACATATATAAATAAAGTACCTTCTTCTTTACTTTATTATTAATTTATAAAACTATTTGATTTCAATTCTATAAGGGCAGATCCTCACCATTTTAGAAGCTTTAATGTGTATTTGGCCTTAAAGTTCGTCAGAGAAGTCGCAGTAACTTTATTTCTTCAAATTTTGTATATTTTTTTAACTTAATCTTTTTTTTCAAATATAGTTTCGAGACTTTTGCATTTCTGGATTTAGGGTTTTTGGGATTACGGGTTTTCGGGATTTTGGATTTTCGGGATTCTGGGGTTTTGAGATTTTGGGCTTTCGGGATTATTTTGGATTCTGGGCTTACGAGATTTTGGGATTCTGGATTTTTGGGATTTTCGTTTTTCGGGATTCAGAATTTCGGGAATGTGCAAATTTGTCAGCATAATTTTTTCGGGATTTCGGGTTGTCAGGATTCTGGGTTTTCAGGATTTTGGGTTTTCGGGATTTTGGGTTTTTGGGTTTTCAGGATTCGGGGTTTCGGGATTCTGGGTTTACGGGATTACGGGTTTTCAGGATTTTGGATTTTCGGGATTCTGGGGTTTTGAGATTTTGGGCTTTCAGGATTTTGGATTCTGGGCTTACGAGATTTTAAGTTTTTGGGATTCTGGATTTTTGGGATTTTCGTTTTTCGGGATTCAGAATTTCGGGAATGTGTCCGTCTCCCACCAAATTCAAAATAAGTATGGCGCCCAACAAACTGCTTCCTTTTCCAAGCCCAGAAATTTGTTTCATTTCGATCCTGGAGAATAAATCTGAGATCGAAAAACTTGGTCAAAAATTGACATTTTGTCAAGCTTTGAAGAAATTCTCATAGAGAGAAGCAAAGTTCCGAAAAAGTGTAAAACAGTTCGGTGACAACTTTTGCAGTAATTTTTCCTTTAATAAAACTTTTTTGTCTCTGACGTCCGTTATTTACGGCAGCCTGATATTTGGAAAAATTATTTTTGGACAGTGAAATTTGTTGGTGAGTTGAATTCTGCATCAAGTTTAAATTTTCGGGAGCGCTCTCTTATGCATAAAACTACTGTGTGGAACAGGAATTGGTCAAAAATTGGTGACAGATAGTGACAATTTGTTGTTTTAGTCAGTATAACGGTCTATGTATTCATTATGTAGGTTCCTATACTACTCAGTTACATACGTTAATAATTGTTATTGTTGTGTATATCTTCTTTCACCTGTCAGACATTCAATTTAATAGCTTGAGCACTTGCACCCCTCCCTATTTGCAATTACAATAATATGTATCGTATAATGTCCGATACAGCCATGCCGCCGCCATCAATTGTCGTGCATAACTTTTCGATCACGCTTAATTGCATTTAATTGAATGTGACGCATGCGTGCTAGCAAAGGTATTTTTTCGCAAACTGTATGTGTACATACTTAACGATATAGATGTGCTATAGCAGCATCTCTCCTTTAATCATTCATTGGAAAGATCATTGAATGAAAAGAATTACTAATTGAGATTAGTCCAAGACTCGCAGAGTATCATCTCTTTGATGATAGCTTCCCGAATTCCACTGGTAATCCGTGCACAGAAATTCTGATTCGATTGAATCCATTAGATAGGTATCGAATAAGATAGCTTTTTACATTATTTCATCGACTCACGTTGCAAGTTTATAGCTATCAACAATGTTGTATAAATGCATATGGATATGATTAGTTTTCTGCCTAAGTGTCTATCGTAATTCACTTTTGTGATAACTGCTTGGATTGTAATATTTGTATAATAATAATAATTTAAATTGGTGAACTTCCAATCGGGTAGGGACTAGGCATGTAAATTGTGGGAACTGTATTTAGCTGGTTGAAGCTGAGAATAGTTCAATGGGATTCAAGTTTAGGTGGCTAATGGTCAATTTTATAAACATGCACTAAAATTGATTTTGCCTAAGCTCATTATTGAAAGTTGATACGAACTTTTATTTTTTTGTTTAGTTTCACTAATTTAGAAAAGGGATATTTTACTAACACTGAGTTTGCCTCACATCCCTGCATGATTATGTACATAGAATATTTTTCTTGTCTACTTTCAACCTATACATGCCCTGATTTTTTTGAAGATTTTAGGCAGATCATCTGCAGAAAAAAATAAAGGGATTTAATTTAATCCCTACAACGACTATAGGGTATGAGAATAAAAATGTAAAAAATGAAAGAATATTTTGTTCTTCATTTGGTGACTACTTAAAAGGTAGCCCAATAAAACTCCAATGAAGTCTTAGCAGAAGTTTATACAATTTTTGAAAGATAAATCTGCTCCAAATGACTTATCAGTTTAAACACTGAATATAAAAATGTTAAAATAAGCAGACAAAACTGGAAATAAAAAGCCAAAAGAAAGGCTTGCATGTTATATTTTCAAAACCCTCCAGCTAAACGTAATACGTGATTTTTTTCTAGGGAAAAGTCCCTATTTTTCCTTCTTTTTAATTTTTGTTTTCCCTTTTTCAAATTTTTTTATTTTTGGAGAATATCACGGGGGAGATTTAATTTGCGATTAGTTCGAATATGTTTACTAGTAAACTTAGCAGAATTTGGCAATTTTAATTGAAAACTGACTGAGATATAGCCATTCAAACTTTTACATTTCATATATATAATTTGTAGCAGTTTTTGTCGCGGTCTATTTTTTGGTACTACATGACAAATTTGACATTATTTTTACCTAGTTCCAAGTTTTATATTAATCAGCCAAGCCATTTTGAAAGTCTGGAAGCATTTATAAACAGCAAAGAATCAAAATTGTGGGTTTACCTTTATATATTGAGCGCAACTTTGCTCTGAAAAAAAAAAATATTCACGATTTAAAAATCCTTCATTTTTACTTGCAACTGTAGGTATTTTATGTCATGTTCTGCATTTGTAAAAATAATTTAACTCGAGATTTTGATCAGATTTTTCATTACGATGATAAGGAAGACGTCTGTCTGTCTGTTCGGCTACAGCATAAACGACTGGATCGATTTTCTCAAAACTGGGTGCATTGTGGTTTTGGTGATTCTACCCACAAGTTTTTAAAATTTTTTTGGAACAAAAAATAATGGACCTGCCATTCACCTTTTTTTAGTAATTTTACAAAATCTTATTTCTCTCAAAAATGGATCCACTACTTTTCTTAAATTGAAAAATTTCTTTCAGTAAAGGCTACTTTAAGATTGGAAATCATTTTTCAAAAAATGGTTATTAATGGTACCTGCCCAAGGAAATATTTTTTTATTTTCAATGTTCTTTAAATACTGTAACTTTGAGTTTAATGAAATAAAAATAATTTAAATATAAGAAATTGTTTTCTTAGCATTTTTTTCGTTTTTATAAAAATTGTTCAAATTTTTTTTTGAAAGCCAAATATTTTGAAAACTACAAATCGTATTTTATAAAACTCGGTATTTAAGAGATTTTTTTATTCTTTAAAGTTTTTTAGGAAAGAAATAAACGGAAAAAATAACAGTACAATATACATATGTTATAAACTCGTTAAAAAATATTTTTTTTCTTCAAAGCGGCTACTACGATTTTTATAAAAAAAAATCTTTGTATGCTCATATTAGTGCGATATATTATGAAAAATTATTTAAATAAGCATACAGCAACTATTTATATTACTTCCGAAAAACGTTATTTTTTTAATTTAAGAATTTTATAGACCTATATCGCTTATACCAACCATGGCAAAAGTTTTCGAAAAACTGCTTCTGAAAAGACTAAGCAGAATAATAGAAGAAAGAAGACTAATTCCGAGCCATCAGTTTGGATTTAGAAATAAACATTCCACGATAGACCAAGTGCATCGGATTACGGATGTTGTGGAAAAAGCACTTGAAGAAAAACAAGTATGCTCGGCTATATTCTTAGATGTTGCTCAAGCCTTTGACAAGGTTTGGCACTTGGGACTTGAGTAAAAACTGCAAAGGGATCTTCCCAGGCAGTACTACGAAATACTGAAATCCTACGTTACGAACCGACTCTTTAGACAACGGTACGACCAAAATTACTCGAAACTAAAGAAAATTGAAGCCGGTGTACCACAAGGAAGTGTCGTAGGACCAACCCTTTATCTGTTATATACAAGAGATATTCCAGTGGACATCAACGCTATCATGGCCACCTTTGCTGATGATACTGCAGTATTGGAGCCAGATAAATCCGTTACGAAGGCTACACAAAAAATTGCAAAATGCAGTCGATAAAGTTAGTGATTGGACGCAAAAATGGTGAATCAAACTAAATGAAACAAAATCGACGCATATAAACTCAACAAAAAAAAAATAAACAATGTTCCAATTCTTATAAACAGAACAGCAGTACCGTACTCCAATACTTCCAAATACCTTGGAATGACTGTGGATGCAAAGCTTGAATGGAAGGAGCACATCAAAAAGAAAAGAGACGAACTAAACTTGAAGTACAGAAAAATGTACTGGTTACTAGGAAAGAACTCTGACCTATCTATCCAAAACAAACTAATGTCATATTAGCAAGTAACCCATTTGGACATATGGCATCCAACTAGGGGGCTGTACAAAGAAAACAATTGCTGAACTCCAAAGCAAGGTCCTTCGTGGAATAATAAATGCCCCTTGGTATATAAGAAATGGCGATCTACATCGTGACCTTCAAATTGAAATGGTTACAGAAGTGGTTAAAAAACACGCTGTATCACACAATCAGCGACTGCAAAGTCATACCAACTCCGAAATGGAGACCGTCTCAAATGTACGAGACAATTTTCGGAGATTTAGAAGAACCAAGCCTCAAGAGCTCATGGTCTAAAAGCTATGGGAGAGTGTTATAACTTAAACTTCCCACAATGCGATTCATAAATTAAGAAAGAAAAATCATTTGTCGATCTTTCATAGATTGGTCCTGATTCACCAGTGGCTTTAGTGCGGTAAGAGTCCCACACTACTCGGTACCGATTCTTACCGAGTGTCTTTTGAAGATTTTCATCGGATAAAAAAAAAACAAAAAAAAAAAATTAGATTTTTATAATTATCGCCTGAGCAGATTTAGATTTATTTTTGTAAGTACAAAATTTAAAATAAGATTAAGAAATATTGCATAGTAAAATGATCAAAAACGAAGGTTTTTAAATTTTTAAAATAATTTCAATTTTATTTTTATATGCACATAAGTAAATACAAACGATTTGAATAACAAAAGTTCCCTTAAAAAATGTCGTAAGAATTGGATATACTATAAAAAATTATTTCTTAAGAAAACCGCTCCAATGATTTAAAAAAGAAATATGAAATCGTATTCGACCAACATCATAAGATGACAATTTTTTTTTTTTTTTCATTTCAAACTCTCAAAGAAGTTGTCGAAGCAAATTTTAATATTTATCGTAATTCAAGCTTTTTCAAAATTTTCATGTCTACATACAATTATCTTAAACCGCGTTTTGAACATAAGAGCAAATACAGGCGATACAGTCGTGCATTTTATTTTAGGTTAGTTTAAGTTAACTTTTCCTACTTAATTTTTTTTTATAAAATTTTGAAACCTATGTATGATTGTATATGTATGTATTTTGATAGGAAATTTAATTTTGAACTGACATTGTAGTCACTGGTCAATTTTTGATCTGTGAAGTGGTAAACGTCACTCGTTTTTTTAATTTATGTGTGAAATTGGAACAGAAATATCACATGATAATTTTTTTTTCTAACACAGGTAAGCAACAAATATTAAATTATTATTTGTCTTTAGATATTTTTTGATAAAATTGATAAAAAAAATAACATAGCTGACCAAATAATTAACCAACTAAAAATTACTATGGCTTAAAAAAAAATCATTTGAAATAAAATTCACGACTAGATTGCACGTATTTGCTCTTATGTTCAAGTTTCTTGCAATGTAAGGAATTTTAAAATAAGGAAGCAACAATAGAAAAAATAAACAAAATTAAAAACAAAACATTTAAATAATTCTTTTTATGGAATGAGCAACTAGATATTTTTATATATATATATTGTTATTTAAAAGGAACTATTGCATACAAATTTTGATTAAAATCCGTTGAGCCGTTAATGAGAAAATCGAAAATCTAAAACGCTGTTATGCGGTAGGTAGCTACTGTTAATAATAGTTTTCGATTTTTTTAACCAGAAAATACATCGTACCTAAATAATAATCCTATGATTTTCTTATCATATTCCTTGAGGCCTTTTCTCAGAAAATAAGTTATTTCTTAAGTTCAAAATTTGAAGAAAATCACTTTTCACTTTTTCACCCACTTTTTTTGAGTTCTTAATCATCGTCATTATTTGGCATGGTTAATAATTTTTTATCTTGAAATTTTTTTAAACATGAATCCGAAATTTGATTTTTAGTATTTATATCGGAAGTAAAAATTAATACTCAAGTAAAACCAGCTGACTTTTAAGGTCATAATATATATTTTTAAATAACCAAAATTTTTGTGTATCTTTTGAAAAAACATTTAAAAATTCATAAAACAATTATTGGAAATAGCTAAGGAATGATGTATAAAAACTAAGAATGTGTTTTACAAATTTTGACAAAATAGACGAAACATATTGTGGGAAAAAGACTAGCTGAGCCGAACAAACCAGAGTGCATTTCCCCAGGTAATTTTCTATATCCACCGTCAAAAAGCTGAACAGTATTGGACTCACCGGGTACCCCTGCTTTACTCCCTTTCCCATCCAAAATGTTTCTCTCATCACTCTTGCCGATTTCACTCTACTCGTCGTTTCTTCGTAGACCTCCCCCTGAGCCATTCTCTCACTTCTCCTTCTTCCAACACCTCCGTCATAATATTTCTGTCTACCGAGTTAAATGCAGCTCTTAAATCTATAATAGGGCTTTCCACGATACCAGAAAAGTATCGGTATCGTTTGGTATCGGTATCGGAAACCAGAACGATACCGAGACGATACCAAACGATATCGTATTTTTTTGGACCGAAATTTACCGATACTCTCAGAGGTATCGTTTGGTATCAGAAAAGAAATAATATTATTATTAATTTATTACAAACAAACAATTTTTGTATTTTCTTTCTCGGAACAGACTCTAATGATTCAAAAGATATTTTCAGAGCTTTTCCTTTAGCACTATACAACTGACCACTGCCACGCCCATTTCACTTATGCTGGCTTTTTCTGAACCCAAAGTAACGTTTTTAATGAAATTTTCAGACTGGTTATCCTTATAGTGAAAGTAACCTTACTAAGACATTGTGAAAAAGCCTTTAAAAAATTTTGAATTCCACAAAAAAAAACTTCAGTTAAAAGAATTGTCCTTTATAATAATGATTTTTGTCTTAAATCTTAAAAGTACCAAGAGCTAGAGTTCAACTAATAGATCAAGAACATGTAACGCAGTCGTGGATTTTATTCTGGTTTGCGACTCAGACCAGACCAAAACCAGACAAGATCGATACCGATATCAAGACGAGAATTTATTGTACAAGACCGAACGACACTGAGTTATACGAGACCAAAACCGAGACCGATACCGAGACGTTTGGTTTGGTATAGTGGCCAGCTCTGTGGAAGTGGCCTCTGCAACCTTTCTGCTGCCAAATAGTTCAGCACATATACATTGTTTATCATTTCTACTCCTCTTTTAAAACCCCTTTGATTTGATTCATTTCTGTTTCCTCCCCTTCTTCCTCTAACCTCTTCATTAGACCCGGTGTATATATTTGATATAGCGATGGCAAAGGCAATAGCTCCACTCCACCGTATTCCTTTACCTTTCAATCCCTTTCTTCATCCCTCCGGCAATCCGTCTCATGATAACAAACCAAATCATACCAAAAAGAAAGGAGAAGCGTTACATTGGTGGATTTCGCTAGAATCACTTCTATGGCGTCCTCTAGCTACAAAAAAACTAAATCTCAGAAAAATTCATCCAAATTATTAGAGCCTTACTCGAGAAATTAAGCATAGAGTATAAATGGCCACGCCCATTTGGGTGGTATTAACTTTTTAAATCTTCTCTATGATTAAAAATAGAACAAATTGTGAAAACTTGGTTTGGGATGCTTTGGAACTGGTACCTGGTACTGGTTAGATCTTGTTTCAGTTTCCGATACCGATACCGATACAAAATGATAACGAGTCTCTTATGGTATCGTTGCCAGCCCAACAGATGAGATTAATCATGCTGAAATAATTCAATAAATAACATGAAAAATATATTCTATCGGAAAAATTTGTGTATTTCATTATTGATTTGGAAATCTCTGATCATACCCTGTTCATAATAAATCAACTTTTCAACTTCAACTTTTTCTATACAATGACAATCTTCTAATACCTACATTAAGTCCTATAGAACATGCCACAAAAGATTTTAGTCAATTTGTCACTTCATTTAAAAATAATTAGGACCTGAATTCAATTAAAAGCCATAAACAAACATATATACAAAAAACAAACAGTAGAATTCGGTACATATTCAATGAAATTTACAAAATTGAAGAAAATCAGGTGATGGGACGTCGGAAATGGTCATTCACGATATTATATTAATTAATAAGGAACCGGTAATCTAAAAGCTGTTTTAGTTGTTAATTTTTTTGTTTTAAGTAAACTCATTTAACTTTTAAAGAGTAGGTAGGTTACCTCTTGAAGTAATATTAAAACATTCACAAATTTAGCAAAAACAAAAAAAAATTATTTGGGGGTTGAAAAATTACCTTCAATTTCAAGCTTACACCTTCTAATCTCTCTTCCCAACCATTATCTCACTTCCCAATCTATGTCTTGAACATCAGCCTACCAAGAAAATCCATTAAAAACTTCATCTATCTGTCTGACGATGCGTTGGCAGTTGTTGTTGTTGTTGGAGTTCGTTGACGATGGTTGGCAACACCCAAGCCTTTCTCGTCTGCATGTCTCAATTTCAATTAATCACTCCTCGATTTCATCTTTTTGCTCTTTTTTCTGGCATATATGAAGCCAACCACGCCGAAACCCGATAGATACCAAAAACAAAAACTCCGCGAAGACGATATATGTATGATGAAGATCATGATGATGGCAAAAGAGTTCTCATAAATTCAGTTTGATCTCTCTTCATTTTTAGCAAAAAGTAAACGTAGAATTTATTATTAATCTTCTTTGTCTACAATACGGATTACTGATGTTTTGCAAAATCTGGGTGTGTTGTGCGCTTCCTTAATTGAAACAAAACGCTTTTGTTGTATTCACACCCTTTGAACATTTAAAACACAAACTGATGATGACTGAATGATGTTGAGGTGATGATTGTGATGAGCGCGGTCTTCATAAAAGTCGCATGTCAAGCCTTTCCTGAATGAATGAGTTAGGCATAATCTCGTACATAGGTATAGCTACAAGTACCTTTAAGACAAAAACCAAACCCATGTCAATGCGTTTGCACTTCTCATGCCACAAAATGTGAGCTCCGCTCCGGTGGCATGCACCGCTCTACCCACCCATGACAGGTGTGATCTTTTTTGTTGCATCAACAAACACTGATCCATCAATCAAAGCTCATTAAAACGAACAACCGCCACGAAAAGGAATTACCGTCATAAAATGACGCAAGCATCAGCCTATAGCCCCATCACTTTTGTGTGTTATAGAGAGAAAGAGAAGAGGATGAATTTACATGTTCATCAAGGTTGTACACACTCTCTTATGTTCGGTTTGGTTCAGGTTCGAGTATATTTAAATTCACCGCCAGGCTTTTTTTCATTTTTTTGATTTTGAAGAGGCCACCTAAAGCCTACCACTTCGATCAGGCAACAACATCAGGCAACACACGGAGATGTGTACAGGCCTTTGAGATCAATCAGAGTATTATATGAAGATAATGGGGGCTTGTGTAAGGTTTTCGTTGTATTTTTGTTGTTGTTTGTTGTTATTAAAATGCGCATTCAACATTCAATTGAAGCACCTACCAAGCCACCACCGACCGCTGCCAGAAAAAGCACAGATTCAACGACCGAAGTACTGAATTTTTTGGCCGACATAAACGATGACGAAGCGACGCTGACGGCCCGGTCAGCAATGGCGATGGCAAAGCCGATTGATTGACAATCTATTAAGAATCTTGTCGACCTGTTACACTTTTAATTTCTTTATTGCTTCCAATGCCACTTGATGTTGTCCGTCTGTCCAAAACTGCCACTGCCAGAGATTTTATCGATTGCACCTGAATTGTGTATAAGAACCAACCGCAACAACATCACATCGTTTAATCGTCCGTTTGGACGATCTATCTTGTTGCAATTTATAAGTTTGAACAGAGTCGGACTTAATCATGCAAGGGCCCTGTGGTGGGACTTTGGTTTTTATTTGGTCCATCATAGGACTAGTAAAGGATTCGTTTCAAGGAATTGATATCGAGGTCTTATCAAAACTAACTTTACTATGAAGGAGAGGTCTAGGAAAGTCGGTTTCGTCTTGACGTCCGTCAATCTGTGCGTCTATATGTCAATGCGTCTGTACGTCCTTGCGTCTGTTTATCTACTGTTTACATCGAGTTTGAACCTAATTAAAAAAATTATTTTTTAAAGAGAAAAATACACAACGAAAAAAAGAATTTTGACTTATTCTGAGAAAATTTGTCGGTAGTTGGCAAAATTTGTTTGAAACGTAGTTGTAACAAATAAAAATAATATTTCATGTATTGTAAGCAACCCTTATTTTAATAGTGCTGACAAAACTAAGGTCCGTCTGAAGTCTGACGGACGTAACGAACAGACAGACAGGCATAAGGCGTATTTTTCTTTTTTAGCTCAAAGTCAAAATCTGTCATTTTCTTTAGCTCAAGGCACTCAGTGTGCTCAACTTTTTAAATCAAAATGTTAAGTCATAGCTAGCTAGGAGTACCTACGCTCAATGAGCTCAGATTCTCAGTATAAAAAGACCGAGCGAATGGAGCAAATAGGTGAGAGCAGCCAAATTCACTCTTTTTTCTCTTGGTTTAAACACTTCAATTTCAGTTTGGTGCGTTGATCGCATTGCAAACGTATGACAGTTCGGTGATTAGGTTAGATAAGAAGAGGTGATAATACGGCAAGCCACATTATCTCACTTGGATCTCGATGGATTCATTGCGCTCCACAGGGTGAAGATGTTCATTAGTGACAAGACAGAGATGTTGCCAAATTCGTCGAAGATGTTTTCTCTTAGGGCTGCTTTTCTGGTTCTAGCTAGCCTGGGGCATTTACACAGGAAGTGAAGTGAGACCTCCTCCACCTCTTCATCATGACACCTTTGACATTAGTACGATGTACATTCTGCTCATGTGGGTTCCCATTGAGTTTTGGCCCATAGATTGCTGACATTTGCAGCTTCTAAGAAACTCTGATGTTTTCAACTTTTTGCTTGTTCCAGCATGAGCTTATGGCTGTGATGTCGTAACCAATTGAGGTAAAAGGATTTTTAGTTTTTGGAGACACAAACAAAATTTGACATTTTTTCTCCAATAACTTTTCATTGCAAAGAGATGTCAAAAATAATAGTGAAGAATTTTAACAAATATTTAAAACAAAAAATTGTACTCTAATTCCATACGAAGTACTTTAAGACCGAATGGGTTGTCACCTGCCCAACACGCTTACACGAAAGGTAAACGAAAAGGTGTTTAAACAGACAACTTAGTAAGCATAATAGAAAAAACACTTAAGAACAAGGAGTACACTTTAGCTGCTTTTCTGGACATTGAAGGTGCTTTCAATAATTTAGAAAATGATGCTGTAAAAAGAGCACTTTTAGACCTTGAAGTGTTTAACTCCCAAGGTTCACAGTATCCTCATCTAAGGACTCTTCAAGAAGGAGCTCTCTCACCACTTTTGTGGATACTTGTTATGAACTGAACCAAAGCGGTGTCAAAGTTGTTGCCTAAGCAGATGACTTGGCACTGCTAGCGACCGGACAATTTCGTTCAACGACTGGCAAACAGATTAACTACGGTCTGTCAAAAGTCTGTAGCTGGACGAGAAAATGTGGACTTTGGTTTACCCGCAAAAAAGCGAACTAGTATTTTTTACCAACAAAAGGTAAATACCAGAGTTTGTGCTAATCTCAATAGAAGGAACCCGACTTACTCTATCAGAACATGCAAAGTATCTAGGCATAGTTGTTGCAGCGGGATGTTCGGTAAGACCTGGGGTCAAAACCCTTAAATCATAATGAAGATGTTAAGGTCATTATAAGACCGATCCTTACATATGGTAACCTGGTTTTGTGGAGGGCGATGGATAAAGTATCTAATTATAAAACACTCAATAAAGTTCAACGACTAGCATGCATAAGTATCACAAGGGCAGTGAGGTCCACTCCTACTGCGAGAATGGAAACTACTCAATCTGAGACCCTAAGATCTATTCGTACAAGAAACTGCAGCCTACAGTGCGCAAAGACTAAGCCAGACCGAGTAGTGGGTGCTTTTGATTACTCCATCTCGCAGCACACACTCTGTCGTGTTTTAAGTTTCAAGGACCTGGGTGTTCACTTTAGTTCTGACCTAGGTTTTATAGAACATATTAATTATATTGTAAATAAGGCGAGTTCCATGCTTGGATTTATAAAACGTTGGGCAAAGGAATTTAACGATCCGTATGTTACTCTTTCGTTATACAATTGCTATGTACGACCCCATCTTGAGTACGCTTCCCAAGTATGGGCACCTTTTTACGAAATTCATAAAAGCCGTATTGAAGCCAATACAACATAGATTCATTCGTTTTGCCTTAAAGGGTCTTCCCAGGGCTGATCCGTATAACCTGCCACCTTATGAACACAGAATTCAGCTTCTGCAACTTCAACCTTTATATCAAAGGCGTGTTAATAATGATTTGGTATTTTTCCATCAACTTATCAATGGTGAAATTGATGCACCTGACTTGTAAGCCAATGTAGGCATTAATTATCGCGGAGGATCCCACCACCTGCGAAGGTTTGAACTTTTTCACGTTCCTTTTCACAGAACAAACTATGGCACACACGAACCTCTTAATCGTATGTGCAAACTTTTTAACTTAAACGCCTCATCTATTGATTTTAACATGAGTAAAATTGAATTAAAAATAGTATTTCGAACCAGTGCTCCACTTTCGCTAATGTAGAAATGTTTTAACTTTGTATATTTATTGTAAATTTTTATGTTATATCTGATTTTGTATTTTGTTGTGATTTTGTTAGTTTTTTGTATTTATGTATTTTGTAGATTGCAGCTTGCTCTAAGCTCACTACAACAAAGAATCTGAAGTGTAATAAAAAAAAAAAAAAAAAAAAAAAATATCAAGAAATTTACGGAGGAGACTATACAACACCCCGTACAAATTTTGAAAACCCCTTTTTTTATCTCCATCCCCACAAGAGAAGAATGGGATGCTGGTTTTCAGCAATCAGTTAAACCAATGGTAGAAATATACACCGACGGATCGAAGATGGATACGAGTTTAGGTGCGCTATTCTTCTCCGAGGCCCTGAATTTAGCCAACTTTTTCAGACCCCATGTGGAGGTTCCCTTAGTGATCAAGGCTGACGAACGGAGCCCAATGATGGGAATACCAAGGGCTAATATCACACAAGGAGCTAAGAGTTTTTGCCACGCAGGACAACATAAAACTATGCAGGGTCCCTAGATACTGTGGAATTTTGGGAAATGAAAAAGCAGACGAACTGAAAATGACTGGTTCAGCGTTAGATCTAGACCCAATCGACTCAAGAATAAAAATTCCACCCTGTGTCCTTAAACAAAAAATTGGTAAGAAAAAAGTGGAACTTGTCCATGGCAGATGGAACTCTCTCGTAACCTGTACCACTTGAAAAAAAAAACGGACAATATCCTAAACTTGAAAAAGAGATATCTGAATCTTTTGATAGGTATTATCACAGGACATAATCTTTTAGGGAATCATAAAAAGAAAATGAGACTTAATACTGTAGACCTGTGCAGAGGCTGCGGAGACGAAGAAGGAGGAAACCCTTCACTACTTAACTTAGGTCACTGTCAGGCACTCTGCAATATAAGGAACAATTTTTGGGAAACTATTTTTTAACGATCTAGCAGAAATCTCGAAGTCAACAGGTGATAACATCTCAAAGTTAATAAACTTCATCAACGCCTCAAAAGGGCTCGATGTTCCATTTCCATAGGTTATATCTTTGAACAGGTGGTCCAATCCATCAGGGTACCACAATGGATCAACTCTGATCTAAGATCTAAGATCTACCGTCAGCCCATCTACCAAATCTAACCTAACCTATGTCCAATACGAGTCGAGAAAATTGTAATTTTGTTTTTAAACACATTTTTTTCAAAATGGCGGAAAACCCAGCTAGAGACTGCCCTTACGCAAATCTAAGGTCTTAGAGTGAGCATATATGTATAAAAAGCCAGACAAACAAAAATGACTTTTTGTAAACGTTGCTAGCTCTGAGTCTTTAAGGTAGAGGCCTTCTTGAGTCCTCAGCTCAAAGGTAATCCGGCTCTGTGAAGGTCTTCTAAAAGAAAAAAAGCTGTATACCTACCAACCTACATCTATACAATTCTTTCAAGAGAAGAGAATTGTGTTACCGTTATTATTGGTTCTTTAAATTGTTGTACAGAAAAGTAGTTACTACTTTGTGTCCTTGTTACATTTATAGACTTGGTGCTATAAGAGAGATAAAAGCAATTGTGCCGGCTGCAGCACGATCCGTCAGTCAAAATTTGCCTCTGTGCTTGTGCTGATTACGTAATTTTGAAAAATTTGTAACATATGTCGTCGCCAAGTAGTGACTATACGATAATGGAGTTTAGGTAAAATAGTTCAAGTCTTAGTATACATTGTCCTGTTACAACAATAACAACAACAACTGTTACCATTCTTATAATATGAGAAGCTTTAGTACCTTGTACTTTGTTTACTTGGATTTTCGGAAAAATCTCGTTGTTGCAGTCACAGATTCGAAAACAAAAAAAAAATATAAGATCGCGTAATTGATCCGTATAGTGTTGTTGTGTATAGCGGAATAGCACATTTTTATATCCACCGGACAGACGGATGTAAAGAAGGTAACAAACAGCAATTGTTGGGTAGGTAGGTACTACTGACTATACACGGCCGGCTTATAGAGCCCCCATTTTGGTACGCGCGCTAAAGCGCTTCAACAACGGCCGACAATGCTATACACAAGCTGCTGACCTCGTTTTGGCCATTTGAGTTATTGTCTCTGCTGATACTCAACATAAATAGATTTCTCGAGAGCTCTCGGATGTGTGTTTTCTTTCAATCGTCAGCGTCCCGTGCATCGTCATCGTCGTCGTTGTCGTCGTCCGTCGTCCGTCGATCGTTTGGGCAATCTCAGCTAAACATAAAGCTTGATATATGTAGAGCTAGAAACTAGCCACCAGAAGTTATCGAAATTTGACGATCGTATTGGCAACGTGAGAAAATTACGTCGGCGCGCATGCTCATTGGGATGCCAATTTAGGAACAGAAATAGATGGGGTTTCTTTATAATATAACGCGATCGCCAGAGCATTGTATATATTTTTTTTTTTGTAGTTGGGCTAGCATCCAGTGCATTATTTTGCGGAAAGCATGTTATTTTTTTGGATTTTGGTTATATTTTTTTTAATTCTATCGGAGATCTAAGATTGAGAGGAAGCATGAGTTATGCCAGGCTGTCGCTCATGAAATTGAACACCTGAGTGGTGTGGTGTTCAAGATCTGATTGGGTTACTTGTTTTTGGTGATGTTTTGTTTTTTTTTAAGTTTGTCGTTTTTGTAGCCGATACAAAAGTTGTTAAAAGTCAGATAATGGTTCAAGAATTGACTATTTACGATGTGTCCGTTTGGAACAAGGTAATGTTCTGCATTTTATTTATTTTGCTAAACGGCAATCAGTGAGCTCTAATGTGACAATTAATGGAGTTTTTTTTTTGTCTTTCAATTTGGACACGTGACATGGATTGATTCTGAAAACTTTGTTTTTAACGAGGTTGCGAATAAAGCGTCAACAGCTATAGATTGTCATGTTTTATATAAAAAAAGATCAAAACAACGGTTATAATATGGCAATATCACGAATCATGATGTTATTATTTTATGTGTAAGGATGTCCGAAGCTCATTAAAAATGTTGTTTCCTAAAATTTTGCACATTATTTTGCAAAATGCTACAAATTTTTAAACCTTTGGTCTATCGAGTCTGAAGAAGGCTTGTAGCAATTCAGGCTATACCCGAAGAAAAACAAGTAAGACTCGAGTTAAGACGGAAAAAGGACTCGGAAAAGTTTAATAATTTTCACTTTTTATTTAAAACCATAAAAAAAGGACGTTAACAATCTTACTTTTTGAAAATAACACGGTATTTCTTATACAACTAAGCTTGGTATGGTAGAGCTACAGGAGTAGACTCGGCCCACAATCAGCGCTGCCACCCTATAGATGATTGAGCGCAGTATATATGAGAAAAAAGCGCAGTAGATTGCAATATGCCGATGTAGATCCTACAATATATACAACACAAATAAAAAAATAAAATTTGTTAGATTCCACAGGAAATCAAGTCAGCAATAACAAAAAAAAAAAAAAAGTTGTATAGGCTAAACTTACAAAAATTTACATTCTGTTTAAAGAATTCATAAAAATATTTTCTAACTTTCTTTAAATTCGTCAATTATGAATTTAAATTTATTGAAAAAGTCGGGATAAACGCATTCACAGTTATCTTTGAATTATGTTCGAAATTCTTAAAAGAGGAGTAGATTCGTTTCACTGCGCAGTAGGTTTTCATTTGGGACTAAACGCAGTAGATCTACTGCTAAAGGAGTAAAGTGGCAGCACTGCCCACAATATTTAGTTTGAGGAAGAGAACCAGGGAATCTGATTCCGCCCAAGGCTAAACCAAGGAAGAATTACTTAGTTTTCCGAATCTCTCACTCAGAAGGAACAAGAAGAGAGTTTACGATAGGAATATGATTCCAGTCCAATGCTAACCCAAGGGAAAATTACTTTGCTTTTAACGGCGGAAGCCAAAAAGATTTACTTTATAGGCACACAATAATGCACCACAAAAATTAACTTCACCTTATCAAAGTTGCTCCAAACCGAGATTTAGCTGGAACCTTGTCTCTTATAATTTCGAATAATAAATTCGATAAGCTCTGACTTTTTTGTGTATCTCATACCTACTCATCATGAGTTTTCTACTACAAGACAATGTGAAATGTAAAGAGGACGAATGTAAAAATTGTATGTTGTTGTTGTTGTCGTTGTTCATTCAGTGTGATTGTGATAGTCGGTGAATAATTGTCGACCAGTCGGTGTGCATGAGTAAAAAGTGAAACACTTTTTTAGAACAGGATAGTTCAATTGAGACACTGAACATTTTTAAGGCTATAACGGCTGCGTTATGATGTCACAGCAATATTTTTCTTGTTAAACTCATTGTGTGTGGCAAACCACCAAGATAGGTTCAGAATTGAACACCATTTGTAAATCATCAGGAAAGTTGACCCAAATTTTGGCAGAAAAGTTCTCTTAAGCAACGCCAGGGCTCATTTTCGAATGAATATATGTATAAACAAGCGAAACTACTGGAATTTTGGTAATACCAATATTCATGAAATATAAACTAACTAACGAAGGCATTCCGATAAAATCACTGAGTGTGTTTTAGTCTGGTGGAGTTATCGGTCCGTACATCTTGAAAAACGAATCTGACAGTGTCATGCTAATAATCATCAAGGCAAACGTAAAAGATTGACAGGGTGTGATCGCAAAAGGTCCCGTCAACAGAAGTAGACACCAAGTACTGGTGGACGGAAGAGATAGGAGTGCTTCACAAAAGATGCTTACACTTACATTTTAAATGCAAGTCACGAGGAGATGAAGAAGACGCTGTGCTTCAAGTCCAAGAACGATGCGATGTAACTTACACGGCTTGCGAAGCGTCATAGTTTCGATGCCTCAGCAAACCTGCATCAATAAAAATACAGAGACCTAGGAAAGAGAAGATAATCTGAAAATCTTGAAGACGGCCGAACAGAATTCAGCATCAAGCTTGCAAGAAGAATAAATTGGAGGATATCCGCCAAAACGCAAACAGAAACCACTAGGAAATAGGCTACAAGATCGTAATGCTAAACCTCGGAGCCCAGAAGACCATACCCTTGTGCTTAAGAAAGAGAAGATTAGACGCATCATTGATATGCTTTACACAACACATCCTAGCAGGTAAGCTGATACCTCATTGGTCCAATAAAAGTATACAATACTTTTCATCGCAGGAGAGTTGAGCTAAGCCGTTGAAAACTTGCAAGCTCGAAAAGCTCCAAGAGCTGAGGAATACCATTGGAATCCGAACTTCTAAAAGTCACCCCCTAAGCATGCTTCCAGCTATTGCTGAGGATGCACAACAGTTGCCTTGTGGGAGGGAAACCTTAACAAAAAACTGGCGAAAACAACGCCTGCTACTCGCACAGAGGATACCCGGATTCTTACATCTAAATACAGACTTTAATTTATGCTGAACACTCCAGGCAATTTTTTTTAGAAAAGAAACAGACATCAGCAGAAAGGAAGCAGGTACGTCTATGACAAAAAGACAGAAATTGGAGTGGGGCAACTGAGCAACTCACTAAAAAGAAGTGAAAAATGCACTAAACTTTGGAAAGTAAAAGAATGGATGGTGAGATTGGCCGGCAATGTGACTGATTATGTGTAAAACTTCCCGAAGTAAACAACCATGTAACCCAGTTTCTCACCGAACACTGGTAATTCAACCCTTCCCTCCTAGTTCGGCTTCGGCATTGAGAGTGGCGAAAATCAAATGGAGAGCTGATACTGGCCTTCTTCGAATGAAAAATTCTTCGAAGAGATGATACAACTGCGATGTGGATATAGTCTTGTAAATCACAACACGTTGACTTCATTGGCTCAGCTGAATCAAGCGAATTGACATCAATAATGTTCTAGCCAATAGAGTCTTTGAGTCCCAGCCCCCAGGTTTGAGAGAACATATAAAGACAAAGTGATGGTGAGTGTCAGAAAGCTTTAACTAGAATACTGGAAGCATGCATGCTGAGGATAGTAGAGGATGGAAGGCTTTCGTGTCTCAAGCTGCGACGCTTCATAGAAATTTCCGGAAGTAATGCAAAGAGAGCAATTGCGATCGGTTGGGTCAGACGCCAAAAAGAGTTATGGGGGTGCGTTTTCATGGGAATGTCTATGTATTGTACATTGATCGAGTCTGATGGTGATGGTCAATGGTTCTATACCTCCTTATGGTTCATAAAGCATTTTACCCAAAAACAAAAAAAACGAACAGATCAATGGCAAGAAACTTTTTGCTGCCTAAACTGGAAGAAACTGATACATGTGTTCCAAGTTATGCACTCAAGAAACTTTTAGATATATTTTGTATTATATATTGGGAATGCAATGAAAGATTCATTTACAGAGTAAAGTAATGTATATGTACTGGTTACATTTCAATTATTAAAATGGATAAATTATTAATTAATAAATATTTAATTAATATTGGATGAAAATAGTCATCTGAAATGCTAACTGAGCCCCTATTTATATAAAACCTAGTTAGACCATCAAAAGATTATTTCCCATAGGTTTTGAATACAGAAATTAATTGTAAATATACTCATTCCAAAACTATGTACCAGCTTCAGTGCTGGATTCATACAAAATGTATTAAGTCTTTATTGATGTGTATTTAATACAAATGATATATTAGCTATTTAATATATAACTATTAAAAGATGGTCAGCTTTCCAAAGAATGAGTTCCAAATTAACAATTTTTAGCACCGGTTTATTGTGCTGCGATCTGCGAATCGGTTCAGTCGATGGGAACTATTTCGTGGTGTGGATTGTGGATTGGGTGGGACTTTCAAAATATTTAAAATAAGAGAATAAATTTGTATATTTTCAGGATCAGGAGCTAGGCAATAAGCAGCATTAAAGATGACTGTTCGACACATGGACTCAAAATATAAATATGTACTCAATACCTATATTTATGTGAACATGTACTCATTACATATTTACGTAAATATGCAAACAATAAAGATTTGAGTCAGTAGTACTCAATACATATTTATAACATTCATTCATAGAATGTCTAAATTTATGTATTGAGAGCATTGAGTCATATCATGTACCTATGACAGATAACCAACACGAATGTACGTACTGGTTACACATATAATATACTTTAATGAAATGAGTATAAAGATAACTGGCATAATTTATTGAAATACGTACATACATAGGTATATAGAATGCTAATATTCAGGTATGTAATCAGTGCACATTAACTGTACTCAGTACATAAGCATCCACTCACCAGAGATATCAAGCAAACAATTAAGTAGTCACTACACAATCACAAATTCATGACCGATGAGTGACAACTATTTTCTAGCTTAGCTTCATCACTACTTAAGGACTTATGTGGTCAGTATAAATTCCAGCATGTAATGGGAACAAAAAGTTTTTCTGTGAATACACAGCACCCTGCGCTATGTATTGATTACCTAAACAAACGTTAACCTTGTGATGTAAGCCCTTATAATTTGTTAATCAATGTTTAAAAAAATAATCATTGACCATTAACGTTTAAAATAAAATATTTTATCAGATTATATGTATGAAGCAACAATGTTGCGAAAATTAGATACTTCTTACATTAGAAAATTTGATTGCAGAATTAATGTTTTTCTATACACCATAATACCAACCCCCAGGCTCTAAAATCTCTTTAAGATTAAGGCAGCGGAGATTAATATGCTGTTTTTTTTTTTGTCACAAATCTGACCTCAACTCGTGATAAAAATCTTCAGAGCTGCATGTTGACATTTTACCTCTCCTTTACTCGGAGGCTCCCTCTCCATTTGCTGATGACTGTCAACTGTGTTTTTATTTAAGCACATTCGATGCTCCTAACAAGGCGACGATGCGTTAACATTCACACGCAGCCAGACGCCACTGCTATTTAGCTGGCCGAAATTGGTAGTGCCTGAAGATGGCTTATCGTGACCACAATTATTAAACACGAAACCGGTGAAGACAGACCTTTAAAAAAAACATCGAAGGAGGAGGACACTCGTTTAATTTATGATCGCATTTTGACATATTAATTAGTTTTTTTCTTGCCCAAAGACCCATGATGATCATAAAATAAACATGATCAAACTTACACAGGCTTTTTTGCTAGTTCTGGCACGCTATTTCGAGGTTGGGTCAAGAATATGATGTTTTATAAAATGTTTGTACCTTTTCTGATCAAACACCACTTGCCCTAGATTTAGGCTCTCATAACTGTTCAAGTGGTACTTATCACTTCCTCTCGTGGCAAGATCACTTGTACGATCGCGTCGGCAAATCAATCAACCAAACGCTTCACGATAAGCAATACTTGTCCTACACATATCTCGCTGTAAAGTCAGATGGAAATACAGGTATCACTCCACACGCGCGCATTGATATTTCATTTCTCGCATAACGTGAGACCACCGCGCGTCGCACTACACACCGCTCCTGCTGCTTGGCGATCTGCGCGCGATCCGCCATCCTCGATGCGATCCGATCAGGTGATGGTAAATCAGATCAACTAAAAGGCGATATACGATGATGTTAATGCTTGTTGTTGTTGCAGTTGTAGTTGTACGGAAAAAACAAGCGCACATGCCGCATGCACCCATTCAGTTCAAAGGAAGCCGCCTCCGGACTCCTTTTACTCGTCCAAAGTCGAAGATCGTCGTGCGATGTTCTATGAGGCGCTTCTATATCGCTTCACTCCTTGCGCGTTTTACTCACTGATGCTGCCGCTTTTGATGATGGCACTCATCCAATCTCGAACTCCAAACGCTCCAAAGATCTAGCTTTGAGATTGTCTGGATCTGGATATACATAGTTGGTGATGCTGTTTCGGTGCACTGTATTAACTGAGCCACATTCAAGAGTGGTCAAGTGGGAGAGCGCACACTACACCGCACAGCCATCAGACATCAGACGCTTATGCTGAATTTAATTTGAAAATAAATTTTATTGCTGTGCTTGGACATCATGTTCTACCCGTGTCCGTGTTTAATGTCCGCTCTTAAAGTGAGTTATAGATATGGAGATGCCGCTCCTGCTGCACTCGGCCGATATATACAACTTGTGGCGTTTCCTGACCACGCCGCTTGCCACCTCACCTCCTCCGTTGCGCCCAATGAGGAGATTGTCAACAGCGATTATCGGATCTAGTTGTCAGGCGCGTCGTTGTCGTATAGTCGTTCTATTACTGATGCAGTTGCCGTTGTAGTGCAAGAAGTCGTCCGGTCCGCTTTAGTTTTTGGAAAAATAAATTACCTAACCGTCCTTAGAAGGAGAGCATCTGCAGCCAGTTCTTTAAAAGAGTCTTACTATGCCTTTTAGAGTTGGCTAACTAATTGTGATACCTTCAGGCGGCAGCCACATCAGCCGATCGAGTACAAGAAAAAATACTCTTGTGGGGCGAGATTCACTTGAAGAGGTTTTGGTTCTCACAGTTTTTCGGGATGATTTGCTCAAATGATTTATGAGGGATTCTGTTGCTGCTCATAAATAAAATCGAAGTCACTATGACGACAGCCATAGAGCCTAACCTTTGGCTAGGATGTGTTTATGGGCAACAAAGACGACGACAACGACAATGTGGAGATGGCATGGCGACGAAAAAGAAGAAGACCATGCGACGCGACGTTTCTACCGAAATATATAAAAAGATCACCAGATTGACTCGAAGACGACGAATTGTCATCATTTAAATGTGTCGGAGGTTAGGGAAGCATGGAAGAAGTGGGTAGCGTAAGAAAACCCATCCCATCATAGAGCACGCCGTGCCTTTAGGGGCAACTACACCACTGCCACCAGCATCATCTGCCCTGCTTCGTCTATCTTCGACAGAAGGAAAAAAACCCGAATCGGAAAAGAAACTCAAAGTCGGAGAGTCAGAAAGTCGTCCCGCTTCTTGGTGGGTGCTGCTGTTGCTGATGCTGCTGCTTCGGTGCAACCATCAGCAAAGCTCTAGAGGCCCAGTTCCTTCGTCTTCTTCTTTTTCTTGACTATGGGTTATGTGAAAGGTCAAGTTCGTGATCGCATTCAAAATTGTTGTGTGCCAGCGCATCCGTAACTGGCAGATGAAGATGAACATGAAGAAGAAGAATCAAAGAAGTGAAAAAAGAAGAGCCACCAGTTCTTCCATCCATAAACCTTTACCTGGTGCCATCATTGGGCTCTTCGTCTACTAGAAAATCCAAAGAAGAAAAAGAAGATACAAAGTGAATGCTTCACATGGAGACATGTTGTCTCCATCACATTCAGTTATAGGACGACCAACTGCTGCTGCTTGAATCTGAATTCCTTTATTGGTAACGAGGTGGCACCATCGTATCTTCTTATAGTTTCGTTGTGTTTAGTTTTTAGTTTTTGATGCAAAGACCTTCTCGATGACACGTTAACGGGATCCACCTTTCAAATCATAATCAATAGAGCATGTTGTTCCCATTTGGGAGCAGTTGTGTGTTTCGTCAGCAACATCGCGTCGTCATGAAATCGATTGCTTGTGATATTTTCTTCTTCTTTTTATTTTTATTTTTATTTGTTTACTGGCCCACAGTTCATGGATTTTTTCTTCTCTTTTTATTTGTGCTTTTTGTTTCTTGCTTTAGAATCGATTGCAATGCGGGTCCAGGAGGACAACAAGATATTTTGATTTGATACAACGAATATGTTTATGAATAAATTTTGATAAATAACTGTCCACGTTGAACATTGTGATATGTCTCACATGAAGGAAATTCATTTGTTTGACAATATTCTGTTGCTTAAAGAATTTGTTGAATGAAAAATGTTGATCGTGATGGTATTTGGTATTGGTACTGTGGAAGCAGATGTTGAAGTAGATCGACTTGTGCTGTTAACTGAGAGATTTTTGAGAGATTTTCGATTTGGTAAGAAATTCGACCTCGGGATTTAAATCATTTCATATGGTAGTACACAATTATGAAGCAAGCTTAAGATTGGACGAGAGAATTGATGTTATGTCCTGATTTTTAATTGGTTTAAATTTTTACTTAAACAAATTTTTGATAAATTTTGCAGGGTGTTCCAAGAAGAGGTTTCATTTTCAATCATTAAAAAATAATTGTTTTTTTCTGAAAATTTGTGATATTTTCATTTATATTTAAAGTACATGCTCTGCAGCGGATAATGAAATGCAATATCTGCTGAATTACAGCATCAGCTCCAATTTTGATCCTTTTGGTAAAATTTGAATTACGTTTTTGCATAATTGTGACCGTGTATCACGAATAACAGCTCTGATTATTTATTTGAATGATTTAAGTGTTTTAAGTCACCCGAAATGGGTGGCCAATTGAAGTCTCCATTTTGAGGGAATCACAAGTCCAGAAATTTTTTAACACAGCAATTTTTTTCCTGAATTGTGTGTCGTCCTGCTGAATATGAACTTCAATGACGTACATTCCACTAATTTCAAGGAAAAATGAAGAACAAGAAGTTGTGTTGAATATCTCGACAGGCCTGGATCTCGAGCCACACTCATTGCAACACTGACGATATTTTTACTTGATCTTGACATCCCGGCTCTACTGGGCATGATCCATGCTCTGATTATGAGCATGTCTTGAAAAAAACCAATGGACGAATACAAGTATTAGGGTCTTCCCAATCTTAAACCTTTCCAAAACCTTCAATTTTATCGATTAAATTAACTTTAGTTGGGCCAAACATCCGCTTGATGTTGGATGACGAGCTTTACAAAACAGTTCCGTTATATTTGACAATTTTTATAATGAATTTCAACCATTTTTCAACTGGTTGTGCGAATGTGTATCAATCCATAATTAAGAACTCCATAATCAAAATTGATCACAATGACAGTTTATTAATGACGGTTAAAAAATCGGTGACTCTTACCGAGAGTAAAATAAACGTCTAATCAGGTGTTGAAGTAGATTTGTCGTTGAAGAAAGATAAGGGAAGTATTCTTGAGCTCTGTAATTTGAGCAAGGCTTGATTCCACACGGAAGGAATATGATGACACCAAATGATGTTCTAAGAGCCTCTAGACAAGTGACGTATATGAACTGCGTTCCCCCAGCTATGTTATGGAATTGGTTTTTGCAGTAAATTAAGATCCAGTTCCTCCACCCTATCTAAACGAGGTAGATACTTAGCTAAAAAGAAGCTCAAGAACAACAAGGCCACCGGACAGGTAAATTCCCATCCTCTATTCGTGAACAAATAGAGTATGCCCTGTCAAAGGTCAACACCTGGACAAAGAATTGTGGTCTCAGGATCAATCCATTGAACACAGAATTTAATTCTCTTCGCTAACAGAAGTAAAATACCAATGTTTAAGTTACCATCAATCGAAGGGACTCCACTCAAAATCAGGACAAATATCTGGGCGTGATTCTTGATAAAAACTGAATTCTAGTCTCAACACTAAAGAAAGAGCAAAAAAGGGTATGGTTTCATTCTAATCCTGCAACAGGATATTTTGAAAATCCTGGGGACTAAATCCAAAAGCTATCAGGTGGATTTACACGGCAATAGTTAGACCGACACTAACCTACGGTAACTGAGTTTGGTGGAACGCGACTGAGAAAGCAATAAACCTGAAAACCTTGACAAAAGTTCAAGGGGTAGCATGCATAGGTAAGGTACTACGGAGCGTTGAAAACTACTCCCACAGCGGGACTGAAGGTGATACACAACATGAGACCCCTAGATCTATTCAGACTTAATGCTGGAAACAGAACACAACAGGCCATACTGCAGAGACATGCAGAAATAATGTTTGCACAGACTACACAAAACCAAACTTAAACTTCAACAGACCCTTCACTGCCTCTTTTTCTAATAGAAAGGAGGGGTAAAACAACCAACCTTTCAGTAACAAATCTATGATTACTGTTTTTATGGATGGTTCTAAGATGGACACTGGAGTTTTTCAGGAATTTTCTCGGAAAGTCTGGGACAAGCTGGCTCTTTCAGACTTCCGGACTTTTGCATGCGTCTTCCAAGCCAAGATCTTCGCAGTGACAAAAGCAGCTACGCAAATATCAATGATGGCGATACCACGAGCTGATATCAACCTCTTTATTGATAGCCAAGCAGCAATAAAAGCTATTTCTACCACCGAGATACATTTGAAGCTTGTAACTTGCTGTCGCGAAGAGCTCTTAGGGTTCTTAGAATGCAGCATAATATTAGACTCTGCTGGATTCCTGATCACAGTAAATTACAGGGAAACGAAAGAACTTATGAGCTGGCGAGAACGGATTTGTCACTTGATTCAAGTCAAACCGAACAAAATATCAAAGTACCAAACTGCAGCATCAAACAGGATATTGGTAACTAAATATTAGAAAAAAAGCAATGAGGAATGGAATCTGCTTGAAACATGCTGCACAACTAGAACGTTATGGCCAAATTTCAATAAGCAGAGGACCGACAAAGTTATGCAAATGAACAGGAAACACCTCCGTTCCCTTATCAGTATAATCACCGGACACAACCTACTGAGATACCACAAACAAAAGTGAAGCTAAGTACTGACGATCTTTGCAGAGGGTGCAGGGACAAAGAAACACATGAGGATACCTTACACTTCTAAGAAGAACTTTCTAGAACTTCGGCTAATAGCCTTCTGAACGTCATCAACGCCTCTTAATGGCTTGACTGCTAACAGAACGCATAGGTTTTTTCATTAAATGCAATTCGATTTCCTAGGGTTTCCTACATAGATCTAAGTGTGACGGTAACAAGATCAACTGTCAGCTCTTCTACCTAACCTAACCTAAGAATGCCACCGAATCTAATGGTTTACCCAGTGGGCAGTGGATCTCTTCAAGCGAGGAGAGGATTTGTTGAAAGAGTACATGATCAAAGAACAGAAATATTCACTCTCAGGCAAATTCTGGAAAACACCAACGAATTACAAGTCCAGACTCACCTCACTCATCTATTCATCGACTTCAAAGCTGCATATGTTAGCATTCATCGTCAAGTACTCTATATGGTGATGGCTGAGATTTGAATCCCAGGGAAAACTGATCCAGCTGTGTCTCGTGAAAATGGAAAATACGCGAAGGCAATTTTTTCAGGAGATCTTTTTCAACTTGTATTATATGTATGCCAATGATATTGACATTATCGACCGCTACTACGAGGTTGTTAAAAAGTCTTTTACGGTAGTTGAAAAACTGGTGAAACTTATTGGTCTTTAAGTAAACGAGAACAAGACCCAATACATACAACCGACTTACACGAAACGTCAATGTTGAAGTTGATAGCAACAACAAAGGAGTTCGTCTTTCTTGGAGTACCAACACATCAATCACACGAATGACATCTTAATAGAGATCCGACGAAGAATAACCCCAGCAAACCGGTTCTACTTCGGCTCGGCCACATCGAGAGATGCCACCCTCCCATTTAGGGAGAACAAAGAAGACCAAGCTTGCAGTTTGGCAGATGCCAGAAAGCTTGGCCTAGATGACTGGAGCAGCTTGCTGGGGATCGTAGAAAATAGAAGTCTTTTTTGTCTCAGTTTGATATCATTCATGGATTGGGTGCTGGATTAGTAATTAAGCAAGGAGATCTCTTGGTAAATCAAGGCACTCATGAAGTACTAAGTACGTCTTGACTTTCCAAGAGGCTAGCAGTGATTTAGAACAATTCCTCATTGCTGCCAAAATACTGCTATTGATTTCCTGAACAAAGCCAAAACTTGGAAATACTAAGGCAATTCGAAATTAGGGATCACAAGCTATTTTCAATTAAGTTTCTTATAGGGCTGGCCATTATACTAGAAAAGTCTAAGTCTCGTTTGGTATTAGAATCGGAAACCGAAGCGATACTGAGAAGATACCAGCTCCGAAGCATCCAAAACAATACCGCATTCCTTAGACCGAAATATATTGATATTCTCGGTAATATTGTTTGATATCGGATTGGCAGATAAAATGGATTTTTGGATATAATGATTTAACTGTTATAAGCAAACAATTCTTGTAATATGGTCTCACGGAAACCACTCTCACGATTCGGATGACATTTTCACAGTTTTTTCAGTTTATCAAGGAGAAAATGTAGGCAATAATATTAATAAGAACTACCCACTGCCACGCCCATTTTTCTTATGCTTTGTTTCTCTGAAATTTCAGGACTGCTTTTTTTTAGGTATGGACAAGGTGATTTAAGTGAAATCCACCGACTGCGTTGCCTATTTTTCGTATGTCGTAATTTCTCGGTAGCGGCTCTTATGATTTTTGTAACAATTTTACCCAAATCATAATATTAATAACCATTTCCACAGCTTTTCTTATTGTGAAACAGGCCTTGTGACGATTAACGATTGATATCACACAGGCTTCTCAATTAAGGTTAGCAAATATATCACTATTGTTATTGTATTTAACCTGCTATTTTTTTCGGAGCGAAGATAAAAATGCAGTTAAGGGCTATTGTCAAGAAGGACACCAAAAGTATATGGGTTCTACGTTTTCAACACCATTTCTTCACATCATCATTAAAGGTATTCTATTTCACACATTAATCTGCTTTAGTCCATTATGAGGGAGCATAACTCTTTACCTGCCGTGTGCACTATCAGTTATCTTCTGCACACACATTTAATGCGCGTCGCGTCGGCGCACAGCAGCATAAATATCCTGACGCCATTTTATATCAAATGAAGAGGCGCCCAGCCTGTGTGTGACTACACCCTTTCTTCACTATGTGCACGCCATCTCTAAAGTGTCAATTATTAAATTAACGAGCACTACCCTGCTGCTGCATGGATTGCCCTCTTCTCGTTTGCTGCACGCCTCTCTTTGACGTCGGACACTTCGAGGTCTGCAGCAGGAAGCCGAACTTGATTTGGTTGCGCTTGCGCTTGGGCAAAGCTCCTTCCCCCCTTTAACCGTCTTTCACACAGCGTCACATTGATTAATCCAACCGATTAAGCACATGAGTGCGGATATTAATCACCCAGCTATATTGGCCTTTTGTCTGATAGAAATGGAAATACTTATATGCGCCCATATGAGTGAGCTGGCGCGCGCGCGCGCATACGCATATATCTCAGAATATTCTCAAGGAGCCTTAGAGTCAGAATCTTGCTTCTAGATTCATATAAATGAACCTCTAGGTATGGTTTTGCAAAAGAGAAAGGCAAACCAGATCAACTGCATACTTCGCACTTGGCTCTGGAAAATCCGCGCCTTTATATTTCTCCATATATACCTGCCTAGGTATAGACGCGCATGCCTAGATATGTATACCAGTGTAAGACAAGTGAAAGACACTCCGTATGACACAAGAGCCGTCAGCACGCCCGCCTGCCGCCATGCCAGTCGCCAAGAATCAAATACAAGTCACGACTATGACCAAACCCACATTTCGTTTTGAAGAAGATTTTTTTTTTTCAAAACAAAAACTGCCGCTCGCTCCAGCCACCATAACTCTTCTATACCATCCACGATCCAACATTTAGCTTAAATATACGCCACCACCGAAATGTCAATTTAAATGGTCGCTCCTGATAATTACGCTGACAGTTTTTTCGCTGCTGCTTCTTTTTCATCGACAATGTTCCAATGAAGAACAATGAGAGCTTTGGAGAAAAGACAGTAGTCTTCTAGGTTTGGCCCAGCACCGCTGCTGCATGGTGTATGAAAGACTCGCCATTTGGGGTGACGCCTGAATCGTCAGCGTCAGCGACATTTGGCGACAACAATTACGTGAAGATTCGCAACAGGAGTTCAGAGAATCAAGCCACCACCACCACAAATGATAGATACCTATACTCTGGGAACGGGAATTAATGCACAAAGACCACGCGGACGAGACGCCTCGCCAACAATTATAACCTTCTTGCGTCCATCGTAATCACTATCGATCCATCGTCCACTGGGAATCATCGAATGTGTCTGTCAACGCATTCAATCGCGGTCTATACCTACATATGTATGTGATGTGCTCCTCTTCTTCTCTGCCTGCCTGGCCTTGCAACCAGACAGCTGGACAGTGCGTTGTCGTCTTCCTAGTAACGTGGTCTACATTTTCTCCCATGGACTGGACATCGGCATAATAGCATTGGCAATGTCTTTGCTCTGCTGCCAAAGCCAGCTCCTCTGAACTGCATATCGCATATTGAAGAAGAAATCATCTCGAATGTAAATTTATGGGACGCACGCATGCGCTTCACGCATAGTTCTTTGAAAATTGATTTTGCACGCGTAATGTGCCCTCGCGTACGCACTTTGAGATAATTAAAGCATTTTACGTCTGAGCGCGCATGCAAAAACCAATAATGGCGGCACAACGGTGCTATGGATACTTAGACAGGTCATCCGCTCTTAGCTTATACCTAATCCAAGAAGAAGACATACATAATTAAACCTTCCTACTAAGTAAAAGAAGTTTCTCCGAACCTCGACGACCGACGACGGCGGACAACAACAACTTTAACAACAACAACGACGACGATACGACGACAACAAAAACACAGTAATTGTCCTCTATTGGGGCATGAGGCATGACAAAGACTCTACTTCAAATCCAATAAGGACTTGCGGTCTTGTTAAAATTTTCCTGAGATTAGTCGGAACACAATTGTTGTTGTTGTTGTTTCTCAAATTTGTATGGGTTGGCTCACTTTACATGAAGTGGAACCCACAAATCACCACGCTATACACAGAGGACCGTAATTAAAATTAAGCCCCTCTCCCACATTATAATATGGGAGCCATGGCCGAACGGGCCGACTGACGCTATAACCTATGTTCTGAGATTGAAATATATTCTTGCGGGTTTTTTTTTTTTTGTTTTGTTTCAGCCGCGTCGTAACTACTGCGCGTTTTGAAAATGCATACGCGGACATAAAGTTACGAGTCGTAACAGGAGGTGGTGGTGGCGGTGGCGGCCAGCTCGGTTTGGATATGTGATTTTGTGTTAAGCTTAAGCTTACCTTGACTATATCGCGCCATATTATGCCTGCCTGACCAATGTGGCGTTGGCTATCCCCCGTTAAGCTAGGTTATGAATCAAAGAAGCCCAAAACAGGGCATTAGTTAAGTAAGGCTTGTACACTTGCGCGTCATTTAATTAGTGCACGGTACGTGATTATATGGAGCACCCGCCTGCTCTTGTATGTTCATAAGTTGACTTGAAAGTCTTAAAAATGCTGAGTGCAGGCGCAAAACTTATCACAGGCGAATTATGTAAAAGTAAAATGTTATATTTCCATCGAAGGCCAAGTAAAACTACATAGGTACCTATACATATATCGCGAAAAAGCCTCTCTACACGTCCATGTGACCATGAAGCTCTGGGATGCCATGCCTAAAGCATCCAATCTGTCCCGACCAGCATCGGAGGTACATATAGTAACGGTGGTGGTGGCGGTGAGTTGGTCATTATTTTCTAACGCGTTTTGAATATATCTAAATTTATAGATATCTACATAATCTATGGATATGCCTAGGTATATTGACGATTAAGTCTCTAATGATCCAATGCTTGGGCCGACAAATGGATGATAATGGTAGTAAATCGGTTTTTTTTTGTGGCCAATTAGCCCCGTGGCTATAGTTAACTATATGTTGCTGGTTTATACATATATGAACTTATATGCATGTTTATAAATTCAACGAAATGCGGAACCTAATTAATAATATAACTGTGAACCAATTGGATATTCATTTTATTGATTTTATATTTTTTGCAGCTGGGTTTTTAGGAGAATTTTGTGCAAAAGAACAAAGAAGTAGCCTTTTGTTGTTTAAGAGTTTTAAATAGAGGCTAATAGAACTAATCGAGTTGAGTTTTTTTCAGAAAGTTTCATCATTTTATTTAAATAATAGTCTTTTAAGAGAATTTAAAAATGTGATTAAAATAAAAACATGCAAATATGGTATGTGTGTAGTATTTGTCCCTGCGCAAATGTAATCGAATAAATTACCTCTATGCTGTTTGCCATCTTTTGTCACGTATCATACCTGAACATCAGTGAGGATTTAGGAGCAAGAATTCGACAATTGATCAAGTATACAGAAATACTGAAGATGTTATCGAGAAAGATCTTGAAGATAAGAAAATTTGTTCGATGGTCTTTTTGGATGTGTGGCACGAAGGCCTCAAATTTAAATTAATACAAATTCTGCCTGAAAGACTTTATTAATTTCTTAATAATAATAGGTGCTGGGGTACCACAAGGAAGTGTATTAGGTCCAGTTCTGTACCTTTTATTTACTCATGATACATCTCAAACAGAAAAAACTATCGTAGCCACGTTTGCTGATGATACTGCAATACTAGCAGTAGGCGAAACGGTTAGTGAGGCTACAATTAAATAACAAAATGCACTTCATAATATTCTAACGTGGAAAAAATTAAAATTCTAACGTCAACGGATTAAGGCAAAAACATAGGAATTGGAGATGTATACGCGAGGAAATGATATTGACATATGTTTGATATCAGAAACGCATGCCAAAAATGAATCAAATCTCAAAATCCACGGGTTTCATGACTACCACGCCATTCATCTGTCAAACAAAGCAAGAGGTGGATCTTCATTGTATATAAAAGAATGCATTGAACACTCGATAGGCCTCAAAATAGAGGCGGAATCAATGCAATTGAGTAGCGTACAGGTTCCTCTCAATGTCTCTTCTATATATTGCCCTCCGCGTTGCAATATTCATAAGAGTGAATTTACGATATTGATAAAGTCACTAAGCCCGAATTTAATTGTTGATGGTGACTCTAATGCAAAGCACACCTTCTGGGCCTCACGATCACTGGCAAGCCAACTTACTGGCCAACTGATCCGTCGAGAATACCTGACCTAATCGATTTATTCATGGTGAAAGGAATACCCTCTAACCGTATAGAAATTTCAGAGGGCTATGACCTCTTCTCAGATCATTCTGCCGTCGTACTCACTATGAGCGAAAGCCTTGTTAAAATTGAAAAATCACCCAGGTTAACAAACAGTAAAACCAACTTGGATGGATTTGAAAAAGATATCGAGGACAACGTTGAGTTAAGAGTATCATTACAAACGCCTCTTGAGCTTGAAGATGCAGTAGATACCTTTGTTGATATAATACAAAAAGCAGCTTGGGATAACACACCTTATCAAAGGCTAATGCCTCGCCTTAAAGATATAAAATATCCGCAAGAAATAAAAGATTTAGTGAAAGAGAAACAAAAAGTACGTAAGAAATGGCAGCGAACCCGTGCTCCTCAACGCAAAGCTTATTTAAATCGCTTGAGTAAAATGCTAAAAACGGCGATATCAGATTTCAAGAACCTTGAAGTTGAAAATTACCTTGAAGGCTTGACAGCGGAGAAAGAATCCAACTACTTACTTTGGAAAGCTATAAAAACGACAAAAAAACCAAAGCTTCCAGTGCCCCCGATTAAGAAAAGCCAAAATGAATGGGCTAAAAGTGACAAAGAAAAAGCGACGGTATTCGCCGATTACTTAGAGGAAACATTTAAGCCGTTTGATGGGCAAGAACTCAACGAAAATATTAATATGAATTTTACCTCAAATGAAAGCTACATAACGAGAAATGCTACACTTGCTGAATTAAAAAGAGAAATAAAGAAGCTTAAGTCCAACAAAGCCCCAGGATATGACTTAATTACGGCAGACATTTGAAAAATGCTCCCTCGTAAAGGGTTTATTAACCTCCTTTACATAATAAATGCCGCTCTAAGGTTAGAATATGTTCCGAGCCAATGGAAAGTTGCGGAAGTCATAATGGTATTGAAACCTGGCAAACAATCTCACGAAAAGAAGTCTTACAGGCCGATTTCGCTTCTTCCTATTATATCAAAAGTTTTTGAAAGAATACTACTCCTGCGCCTGCAACCGATAATAGAAGAGAAACAATTAATACCTGAACATCAGTTCGGATTTAGAAGCAAGCATTCGACAATTGATCAAGTGCATAGAATTACTGACCTAATTGAGAGAGCTCTTGAAGAAAAGAAAATCTGTTCGACTGTCTTTTTGGACTTGTCGTAGGCGTTTGACAAGGTGTGGCACGAAGGCCTCAAATTCAAATTAAGACAAGTCCTGCCTGAAGGACTTTACAACATTCTAAACGGATATCTAAATGAAAGACTTTTTCGTGTAAGACACGAAAATGACTATTCTGGTTTCAAAGAAATAGTGGCTGGGGTACCACAAGGAAGTGTATTAGGTCCAGTCCTGTACCTTTTATTTACACGCGATATACCTCAAACTGAAGATACTATTGTAGCCACGTTTGCTGATGATACTGCAATACTAGCAGTAGGCAAAACGATTAGCGAAGCTACAATTAAATTACAAAATGCTCTTAATAATGTTAATGAGTGGACAAAAACATGAAAAATAGCAATAAATGAACAAAATTCAGTCCACGTAGACTTAACGTTTAAAAAAATAAATAGATTACCCGTCTTTCTTAATACCGCTCGTGTTCCACTTGCAAATGAGACAAAGTACCTGGGAATAACTCTAGACGAGAAGTTAAAATAGAGGTCGCACATAAAAAAGAAACGTGAAGAAGTAAAAAGTAAATTAAGAGATATGAACTATTTTCTCGGTACCTAAATATTCAAAGGCTAGTATTGAAAATAAGTTGATTTTATACAGGCAGGTACTTAAACCTCTTTGGACTTATAGTATACAACTCTGGAGTTGTACTTACGATACAATGTTAAATAACTTACAAACGTTTGAAGGGATCTCGGGATTCCTACGGTTCGGGCAACACAAGTAGTTTTCGCATGAATAGAAATCGGCTATTAGAACACGTTAGGTTAACAATTATTGACATTCTTGAGGAGTCTTATTTAATATGCCGTAAGAACAAAACCTTCCGGCTTGGTACGGTGAACAGAAAACCGCTTTTAAACTGTGGAACCAGCTGGTACTGTCACCGGAAAGCTACCTGACACACGTAACTTCGGTAAAAATAAATTGCTCGATAAGTTTCTTGCAATCGGGAAGTGGAGTTGGTTTTAGTGTAGTACAAATCTCACACACCTATGAGCACGCAATTTTCGGTCCTCATAGAGGCTTATGCAAGGTTTGCACCTACCCACGGAAAAAATAAATACAAACAATTTATTAAAATACTCTTAATTCTCTTGTTAACCTTCTAGCGGTTTACTTTCTAAATAAAATTTCAAATTGTCTGTGCATTTCAGCAATGTTCATCAGTCTTATGATATTAAGAATATTGTGGGTACTAAAATTCAATTTACTTGATTGTGTTGAAGGAATTCAAATTCCTGTAACCTGAATTACCGGGAAAAATTTTAGCCTACGAATATCTTTTTTGGAGTTTTTTTTGTGCATTCAATTCTTAATAGCTTCAGCTCAGGACTTTTGGCTTCTAATTTATGGGGAATTTAACTGGTCAAAAAATGTTAACTGGTCCTAGAAATTTGTCAACCCTAGAATGACCTGTAATCAAAGTTTAAGATTCCTCAAGGTCACGCAGAGTCTCGTATGATTTTTTTCATCTCATTTTTGGGAAATTTTCAGAAAAATCCAATTAAATCTCTATATCGTGATAAAAGGTCAACTATTTTCAGTCACAACAAAACTTTTGGCACTTAGATCATAGTAACACAAGTAACAATAATTAATATTAGTATACAAAAGAAAGATTTCAAGATAGCAGCTACTGCCCTCCGAGGCGCTCTCCAACTGAAGAAGACTCCAAAACTTCTTTGTTTGTTAGGACATAGCCTCCTTGTTTGTGGCGATTTCAATGCTAAACACATCCAATTGGGATCTAGGTTCATAACAACGAAAGGTAAAAGGCTATATCGAGTAGGCCGCAAATGCGAATTTTATTCTTCTGACTCACCAACATATTGGCCATTTGATACAAACAAAATACCAGACCTTAGAAACTGTTTCGTAGTAAAAGGAATTAAACGAAACCATATAAGTGTCGAAAGTAATTACGATTTATCGTCAGATCATACTCCAGTAATATTATCACTGAGCGAAGCAGAAATAATAGAAACAAAAGTAATCCTAAGCTCGTGAATAAAAGAACAATCTGTAACGAATTCAGAAATAAACTTGAAAGTTCTATAAACCTAAGATCCCCTATGCAAACAATTGAACAGATTGATCATGAAGTACATAGAACAATTTATTGCTGATGTGCAACAGGCTGCAGAAAAAGTACTCCAACAATTTTGAACTCAAGAGAAGAAGAAATAAAATATCCTATCGACATAAGGCAACTGATATTGGAGAAAAGAAGAGCTCGAAGAAAATGGCAAGCTACGAGATTTTCAGGTGATAAGGTAGTTAAACGTCCTTACAACGAACTAAAGAAAAGAATCTGTGAATTTAAAAGTGATTCACTTAGTAGATTCCTGAATAGTCTGACGGTGGATTCTTCTAGGGAATACTCCTTATGGAAAGCAGCTAAAGCGCCTAAAAAGACCCCAGACACAAAACCCACCAATAAAATCTCAAGATGGTAAATGGATCGGAAGCCCAAAACAAAAGGCCGATTTCCTCGCCGAACATCTCGCCAATATTTTTTAGCCATTCCGTGTAAATACAGCTGATAGAAACGACGAATGTGAAATTCTTTTTGTCATGCTCAAAGAAGTTAGAAGCATGTGTCAACATAAGTTGTCCAACAAAAAATCACCAGGGTAACTACTGAGGTTTTAAAATAAATGTCTTTAATAGCCTCCAAGAAACTCCAATTTATAATAATTGGATGCCTTAAACTAAGATACATATGTGCCACATCATTGGAAAATTGCAGAGTCATTCTTATACCCAAACAAGGTAAGCCACCAACAGAAGTAATATCTTACAGACCTATTATTGCTTATACCAAACATGGCAAAAGTTTTCGAAAAACTGCTCAAGAAAAGACTTGGCAAAATAATAGTTCATCAATTTGGATTTAGAAATAAACATTCCTTGATAGACCAAGTGCATCGGAGTACAGATGTTGTGGAGAAAAACATGTTTGCTTGGCTACAATCTTAAATGTTCCCTAAGTTTTTGATAAGGTTTGGCACTTGGGACTTGAGTACAAACTGCATACAGACCTTACAAACCAACTCTTAGAAGTACGGTACGACCAAAATTTCTCGAAACTAAAGAAAATTGAAGGCGGTGTACCACAAGGCAGTGTCCCAGGGCCAACCCTGTATCTATTCTATACAAGTGATATTCCAGTCGACATCGAGTTGTGGTAATGTGGTATAGGTGGGTTATGTGGTATAGGCAGTTTTTTTCAAAAACCAAGCATCTTTTTACAACGGCTTTGGCTTCAGCAGGTGGTGATTATAGTAAAACTTTTAATGGCGACTTAAACATCTCAAAAATGGTGCATTTATTCGACAAAATTGTTGAATTACGTAATTGTGAGCAGCTGAATTTTTTTTTGTGGAACAAGAAGTACTTATGCGCATTGAAAAATTGAGTTTCAAACCAGTTTGTCAATGCTTCGGGAAAATGTATTTAATCATTAACGTTACTTAACAGTTTGTTTTGTTTAAAAGTATATAATTTAAATTTTATTTAATTTGTTGTAACAATACACAGTTTCGGCTAATATGATATAGTAGCGGTGGTCTAATGTGGTATAGTAGTCCTTATGGGGTATAGTATACCAAACTACCCATACTTAAAGTTTATACCTGTGTCACTTGACATTTGTGCTTTACCAATAATTTTTCTGTTAAAATTCCCGAAAAACGTGAAATTAGAAAATGGGACCGGGAAGAAACCCAGAAGACCCATTAGTGCTGTGGGGAAAGATGAAATTTGTATTTTATTTATCTTCAAGACATTTGGACGCACACGTGATATGGTATACCACATTAGCCATTACTTTTCAAAAGTGTCAATTTCGAGGTTATATCATTATTTTGTCAAAAATGAGTAACATAGTAGTTTATTTGTTCGTGCTAAAATATACCAAATTTGGGACCATTCGTGTCATTAATTTGTCTGTCATGTCAAAAATAGAAATATGTATACCACAATACCTAACTAACTTACTCTATCATGGCCACCTTTGCTGTTGTTACTGCAATATTGGTGCCAGATAAATCTGTTACGAAGGCTACATAAGAATTGCAAAATGCAGTCGATAAAGTAAGTGATTGGACGCAAAAATGGCGAATCAAACTAAATGAAACAAAATCGACGCATATAGACTTTACAAAAAAAAAAAACAATGTTCCCATTCTTATAAACAGGACATCAGTACCTGACTTTGGATGCAAAGCTAAAATGGAAAGAGCACATAAAAAAGACAATAGTAAAACTTAACTTGAAGTACAAAAAAATGTACTGGTTACTAGAAAATAGCTGTGACCTATCTCTCTAGAACAAACTATGATGTTATATAAGCAAGTATTGAAACCCGTTTGGACATATGGCGTCCAACTATGAGGCTGAACAAAAAAGAAAACAAATACTGAACACATCCAAAAATTCCAAAGCAAGGTCCTTCGGGGAATAATAAATGCCACTTGGTATAAACAAAATAGCGATCTAAATCGTGACTTTCAAATTGAAATGCTTACAGAAGTGGTTAAAAAACACGCTGTATCACACAATCAGCGACTGCAAAGTTATATCAACTCCGAAATAGAGACCTTCATAAATGTTCCAGACAGGGGTGGTTGTTATTTAGGTCATGACTCCACCCCCAACCTCCCATGAGGCTTTTCCAAAATATAAGTATAAAAATATAAAATATATGAACTCCATCATTGGTAAAATGTTAAGTTTCATAAGATTTATTACTCAAAAAAATTGATAATTATATTTTGGTTGTGCGTATAAAAACCCAATTGAAAAAGAAAAAGGTGTCGCACGAATAATCCTTTCTCCAATGAATTAAGAACAATTTTTTTGAGGTTATATGTTACGGTTGTAGTTTCAATAACTGCGTTTTTAATTAGTTTATTTTGCTCAAGTTATTTAGAATTTCTTTAAAAGAATAATATTTACTGGTTGTAAATAGTTGACAAAAAAATCCAGTATTAGTTTAAATTAACAATTTGATATACCTCAGGTCAGGGTTTCTGATGGGATCTTGGGTGTGTGTCATTGTGAAAGATCATTAAATGGTCAAAAAATGTTAGCGAGCTTAAGTAATTGTCCACAAATTTTCAAGATCTAAATAATTTCAACAATGTATGCTGTGATTGTGATCCTGAAAATATACATAGCTTAGATTACGTAAATAGGGTACCAAGCAAATACATCACTTACCAATTACTGAAACCAGTTGGGCTTTTATTTAAAAATATGGAATAACAGCTGTTTTGAATTCAATCATAAGATTTTTATTTTAGTTGTGCTAAGTCTATTATTTTAAATTTTTATTGAACACATAATTCGGCTTTTTTCTATCACAAGACTTTTACTGTGCTAGTTTTAATTTTGTTCAATAAAATACTCCAAATATTTAAAATTTATTTTCACTTATTCTTAAAAATATATATTTTTTTAACCTTAAATCTAATTTTATCTTTTTTTTCTACTGCAAGTTTACTTTCACCCAATGTTTCTCGCTCCTAATATTTAAATCTTAAGAAGAAGAAAAAAAATCATATAGAAACCCGCCCTTTTTTATAAAACAACTTACACAACTTTATTAGCGGATCTGACAATCCTACAAATTGCAAGTTTTTTTTCCTTACAACAAAACAACATTCAGACAACAAGTCAACAACATTATGGTAATCAAAATTTTCTTGAAATCCGCTTATTACATATATTTCTCAAAGAGCAAAAAGAGAGAAAACAAATATAATCTACATTAATTGATGGTACCTACCTACATAAATTAATTTTTAATCATGCAATACATATATTGTTAATTTGATTAAATCAATTCAATTACCTCTTGGTGATCGAAGGCTAAGATCCACTGGTTCCACTTGTACTGGAGGGCCCTCTGCCTGCAAAAGATGCAAAAAGAAAAATTTATTAAATAAAAAGAATAAATTAAAAGCTTGGTATAAGTAAAAAAAAGTCCAAAGAAAAAACCCGGAAACCTATCCTCTCTCTTTGTATCATTTATTGCAACGATCTACATCTGTATCTAGAACCATATCATTACTAGATCGATCGATAGATCGATCGATTGATATTTTCCTCAATGAAAATTAAACTAGATACGTTCCTACAATAAAATCGACTTGCAAATAAATTCAATAAATATCTCGAACAGTTAAACAACTTCCCTACAGGTGATCGAGGTGTCTAAATAAATTGCATAAGGGTCGACCTATAAGCTTGCGCATTGACGATTGCGACGCGGCAGCGCGGCGCGGCCCTGAAACTGCACCACAGGCCGCGGCCGCGTGGCTGGCCGGCCAATCTATCCGATATAGTGGACCGTTTGGCTAGCAAAGTGAGTTATTAACCAGTTCTCGCACAGATATTAATAGTTATTAATTACTCTCGAAGTTTGCAACTGTGTCTTTCGTTTTAACTTGGTCGTCGGTCGTCGTCTTCGTCGTCGTACAACATTTGCTAACAGAAATCCAATGCAAAGTGATGCAAATTAAATGCAACATTTACTGCAGCAAATGCTGCTTCGGCCAGATCAAGCCTCAGCTCGTAAGACATGACCGCGTAAGCCACCCCATAGTGTGTCCGTTGTGGGCGATACTGTAAAATTAAGAGCTAGATATGCCTCAGATTTTGATAAATGACAGCGGGGTCCTCCAAGGAGGCTGCAGCCTGCTATCGCTTGGGTACTCCAATTTAGTCAGTGGTCACATTAATCAAGAATCAGTTACTGTGGCAGCAGCGCAGTAGCAGGCTTGACTACTTGACGTTAACTCGCGACGTGATATCATAAGGCTGCCTATTTGAATATTTGTACGGCTTCTTGTGAGATACGCGACTTTATGTTATTTGCCTTGCCTAGGGTAGATATGCTTTGTTTTTTTTCTACGTATATACGTATATTGTCTGACACCTGCTGCAATTGCGACAAGCTTACAAACACCCTCCCTCACTGATACCTACAATACATATTCTTGAGTGCAACTATGTATAAGATAATTAAAATGAACCTTAAAGCCATCAACGAACAAAAAGTCTAAGAACTTAATTGCAGTGCGAATTATTCGAACCGGAAGCTTTACCTTTTGTAAGCTGACACTTAACTGGTTTACAGGTGCTTGCGTGATGTCTACAAGAAGTGACAGTGGCGGGTGGCTGTACAACCACACAAATGTATATCTCCTAATGGACTGTGTATATCTTGCCAAAGCACACGTGACTGCAACAAAGTTGCAAAGTTACGCGACCTACAACAAACATTATTGACAGAGATAGATACTTTCAATTGCTATAGATGGATACACCTAAAGAAAACATTTAGAAATCAATTCGTATATAGACGACGTGTATTGGATCAGAAGGCTTCCTTGCTTTCAGGATATTTTTCTTACATCAGAAAAAACTACTTTTGTTCTTTAGGAAAATAAAAACTATTTTCTTTTCTGTTGTATTGAAGTCAAGTTTTAAATTTTTCAATGAATGTACTTATTTTTTATTAATTTTTTCCTCAAATAAACTTGATGCAAATACAAACTAAGTTGTTTATGGGTTCTTAAGTGCAGTCAAACTTATAGGATTCGAAATCTTAAACTTTTCCGAAGCAATATAATAGGCAACCAAGGCAGATGCATAAACAGGGTGGCGCACCAATTGTGCTACAATAAGAAATTCAAATAACTTTTTTTTTAATCGATGTACATACATACATATTTCATTTATTTTTTTTTTATTGGTTAGAAAATTAAATTTTATTTTAAATAGTTAGTTGTTTTTAAAGATTATAGACCGCAAATGACCTCCACGCTCTCCCACGCATATGCGGCACCTGATCAAAAAATTATTCATTGCGGCCTGAAGAGTTGAAGTTGGGATCGCCTCAATTATTGTCGTTATGGACTGCTTTAATTCAGTTAAATTCCTGGGCTTCGTTTTATACACCTCTTGCTTGACATAACCCCATAAAAAGAAGTCTGGTGCAGTCAGGTCAGGTGACCTTGGGGGCCAGCGAAGAGTGGAGTTCCTAGAAATTAATTTGTTTGCGAATTTTTTGTTTAGCTCCGCCATAACTGGTCTGGCTATATGTGCAGTTGCTCCATCTTGCTGAAACCAAACGCTGTTGAATGGTATACGTCTTCGGCGCAGTTCTGGGTAAAAAAACTCCTTCGACATCTTTAAATAACGGTCCCCATTGACAGTAACGGTTACACCGTTTTCTTCAAAGAAGTACGGCCCGACAATACACCTTGATGAAACTGCGCACCACACAGTGACTCGTTCTGGGTGCAGTTCCGTCTCATGGAGCATTTCTGGATTAGACTCATTCCATATACGGCAATTTTGCTTGTTTACATTGCCGTTAAGATCAAAATGGGCCTCATCAGACATGAACAAACAATTGATCAATGTGTTGTCTTCTTCGGCCATTGATATCATTTTTTGGCAAAATTCCAGGCGAACAGGCAAATCCTGAGGGTTTAACTTGCTAGTAATTTGGACTTTGTACGGAAACAAGTTTAAATCGTCATGAAGTATCCGTTGTAATGACCGTCTACTAACTCCAATTTGCCCCGATAAGTTTCGGGTCGAAACGCTCGGATTGGCCTGTATTGCAGATGCTACTGCTGCGATTGTAACCTGAACCCGAACATTGGCATCTCGATGGTACGGCCTTCGTGCGATGCTTCCAGATTCGGCAAACATGTTTACAAACCTCATAATGGTCCATCTACTCGGGGGATTACCGCCAAACTCCCGCCTAAATTCCCTTTGGACGGAAATGACGAACTGCAAAGCATGGTACCGTTGCACTATCCAAATTCTTTTCTCCGTATCCCAAGCATCCATTTTTATAAATCTAAATAGTAACCTTCAAAATAAAAAAAAAAAATAAGCCGATTACTCACACAGAAAAAAAGTTATTACGTTTTATTTTTGTAGCACGATTCGTGCACCACCCTGTACAAGCGAGAACACTAGAAAAACAATTGGTTCCTTTTCCAAGAAAACAGACTAAACTTCATTTTGCAAGGTACACAGTGAAATGTATGCGCGGAAACTTTATTTCAAAATTTGTGGAACTTCACTTGTCAGTATGTTTCAACCTAATTTCGTTCAAAAGTTTATTTTGATAGTCCGTGAGCAGTTTTACCTTTCAACCGACGATATTGTTACTTTTTTCTGAAAATTACTTCAGGCCCAGTTTACAGTTCCCATGCGAAAAAAATTTAAATTTTAAATGCAATTTCCACCTGTTCTGTGTACCAAATTATATAATATCCAATGCAAAAATTATTTGCCTTGACCTAAGCCACACATTGAGTCATTACTTTACCCATAATTAATAAAATATAGGCCTAAAAGTGGAAAGTAATTATTCTTCGATGCAAAAACCATTTGCATGCAAATAATGCCTTGAGGTGAATATATATATTTTTGTAGAGTGTAAACAATATTCACCACACTTTGTCTGTATGACATTTCATGGCAGCAATGCTTTTTTACCGCATGAATCTGTAAACCAATCATGCAAATAATTAGTTATACATTTCACTTCGATTACTTTTGGCATGCGAGAATATTTGCATAGATTTTTAAACTAGGGTTAAACCACAAATAATATATGATATGATAATCTGTGGTTAATATATGTAGAGTCCCAAGTCTTAGCTACTCAGAGGAGGTTAGGTAATTTCGTAGAAAATTTCCAAATTCTGTATGAAATCATCTCATTTCCCATACAAATTCACATTTCTTAATGATATAATTTCAACCAAATTTGTCTGAAATCAGGTTGGAAATTAACTCAAAACTTATTGAACACACCCTTTTGGAGCTTTGAAAAAGGTTTTGTACTTAAATGTCAGAGCTCAATGGAAGAAGAAAGAAAAAAAAAGAACAACAAAACGCGATTAAAAGCCAGTTGAAATTCAAAAAGGAAATGAGTTGTCAAACGTACAAAATTACAAATGAAAAAATCCTTTTTCTGTGATTTTCGGAACTACGTAATTTCGGCACTAATAAAAACGTATTATAAGTTTCTTGAAAGCTGTAAGAGGTAAGACAGCGAAGGTTGGGATGGAGTGCATAATCTTGAGAATGGCAATGGCGATGGAGGACAAAAAGGCTCAGACAACGAAGGCTGGGATAGAGTCCCTAGTCTTAACTAATGATAGAGGAGGAAAAAAACGTAGGGGAGTTTTAACGGCGGAAGCCAAAAAGCTTCTGAGCTACTTCCTAGTATTGACAACCAGACGTGTGCTTCGTTATTTTAACTATATTAATTATTAAACACGGTGGCGAGAAGAAACTGGTCTTCGATGAATTTACCACCATTGCTTGGTGATTTTGCTGCCCAAACCAAATGTGGATTGTTAAAGCCACGAAAGAAATTTATTTACTAAAGTCGCCAACCGCTAGTGTGTGTCCTCTTTTGCAATTTGCGTGGGCGCCCTCGAGGACGAGGTATGCAATGTTTGCTGATAATTCGCTGCTGACCCAACTGCATATGCGTGTCTTCTTCTATAATTTTAAATTTGTAATAGCGCCTCTGAGGTTGGTGGATGGTGATTAATTTCTGCGTATGATTATACGGGTTGGGGGATAAAAAGAAGTAACTTCGTTACAAGATGACGGCGTGCTCGAGACAGAAAAATATCAGTTCTAATATCGCAGCTTGAGCAGAGCGTAGCTTTCCTGCTCGGTACTCCTTTCCTTGATTCAGCTTGCAGTTGTGTTTCTCTTTGTTTCTCATTTTTCCTTCCCGTTGCTTGTGAGGTCCCTTCTGAAGTGGGCCCTATAATTTTGGTCAAAGTTGGTTTTTCTTGAGCTTATTTCTCTGGTCTGTTCTTCTACTCGGTTTCGTTTCGGGAGGTGATCTTATGGTATGGGGAGCAATCAGCTACTTTGGCACTTTTGAGTTTTAGTTCCTAGCCTCAAAAATGATCGCAATAGCTGATAAAATGCACTTGCAAAGAAATTTTTCTAGATTATCAGATATTTTTGGACCCAGTCAGCAGGTCAACCACACAGCGTGCATGGTCATACATTTAAAAGAGGAGCAAAATATCAAATTGCTTCAATGAAGACCGTATTCATCCTAAACTTACCAAAACCTAATCAAAAATTTTTGGGGATGGCTAGAACGAAATGCTTAATAGTCTGCCTATCAGTTTAAGGACAAATTATCCTCAACCCTCCCAAATTTGTTTATTTAAGAATCTTGAATATTGATAGTACCATTTTCTATTTAAGGGCCTACAACATATTTTGTTTTAGGAGTAGATGTTGTATAACCAATATCAGTGTATGAGGGACTATGGGTTCATGTTTCGTGATATCAAATACCAAAGTCTGGCAGGCTTTGTTTTCAGACTTTGGCAAAGGTCAGAGGGATAAAAAGTGCTAGGTCCCATTTTTACTTTCGGGGTTATAACTTATAACTTATTTCATTCATTTAACAAATTGAATATGATGCAAAAAAGTAGCCCAAATTGTAGCCCAATACCAATAAATATTTTTTTTTAATAAAAACTGCAATTCTGGGAACAACAGATAATAAACTTTATGATAATATTAGGCGTTTTTCTTTTTTAGCTCCGAGCAAAGCACTGAGCAGTCAAAAAGAGATCATTGTTTCTTTTTTAGCTCAGAGCATTCAGAACGCTGAATTTGTTTTTCTTTTTTGAAGTGAAGCTATTCGTAGTTTGGGATGCGCTCCATGAGCACAGAATGAAAAGACCAAGCGAATGTAGGAAATAGCTGAGTGTAGCTAACTTCACTTTTTTCACTCATTTCGACACTTCAGTTTCAGTTCACATTTTTTAAGTTTTTCGAGATTATGATTGGGTGACTATGAAATGATGAAAATAGATATAGATCGATGAAAATTAAAAGTCAGTACTAAATTATGGGGCGTTGAACGCGTAGCGATCGTACGACATTTCAGTGTACAGATGTGTTTCAAAATTATATCGAACTCTAGTCATACTCTACTCAAAGCTAACTCGAAAAGCTCGAGCTCTATACTCCATTCTCTGATCAGAGCTAAAAAATAAAAACGCCGATTAAAGTGAAGATTGTTGCGGTTGATTTGAAATGTCAAAAACAATGAGTACATATTCATATTCAGTGAATAAAAAGTGGTGCCAAATTGTAAAATGCGTTAAAGTTATATAATAAAGGAGGGGGGGGGGTGAAGTAGTTTATTATATGATTTATTGAAATAAACATTGTATCACGCAAGGATTTGGGCTGTCGGCAATTTTGGAAAAAGGTAGCCAAAAATCCGATACAAAGCCCAATCGGGCAAGCCTGGTCGGCTCTTGATATTCCTATTTTCCGAGTGGTTATATACTCTATCTTCCATTTGTTGACATCCCAGTTTCTAGATATATATGTGTCTTTCGTCTACAAGTCTTAAGCTTCTTAAGTTCATGCAACCAGAGCCGAAGGAGTGGTTTCCCTTAATACATCAAACCATCGAGCAATTTGAAGACCAAAAGACCTTGTTGTTTAAGATTCCTTATCGTCAAAAAAATCTTAACTGCGGTTCTGAAGTCGTTATGAAGTTATTTCATTCTGAAGCTTTTATTTGTGATCTACGTACAGGGTGGCGCACGAATCGTGCTACAAAAATAAAACGTAATAACTTTTTTTCTGTGTGAGGAATCGGCTTATTTTTTTTTTATTTTGTAGGTTACTATTTAGATTTATAAAAATGGATGCTTGGGATACGGAGAAAAGAATTTGGATAGTGCAACGGTACCATGCTTTGCAGTCCGTCATTTCCGTCCAAAGGGAATTTAGGCGGTAGTCCCCCGAGTAGATGGACCATTATGAGGTTTGTAAACATGTTTGCCGAATCTGGAAGCATCGCACGAAGGCCGTACCATCGAGATGCCAATGTTCGGGTTCAGGTTACAATCGCAGCAGTAGCATCTGCAATACAGGCCAATCCGAGCGTTTCGACCCGAAACTTATCGGGGCAAATTGGAGTTAGTAGACGGTCATTACAACGGATACTTCATGACGATTTAAACTTGTTTCCGTACAAAGTCCAAATTACTAGCAAGTTAAACCCTCAGGATTTGCCTGTTCGCCTGGAATTTTGCCAAAAAATGATATCAATGGCCGAAGAAGACAACACATTGATCAATTGTTTGTTCATGTCTGATGAGGCCCATTTTGATCTTAACGGCAATGTAAACAAGCAAAATTGCCGTATATGGAATGAGTCTAATCCAGAAATGCTCCATGAGACGGAACTGCACCCAGAACGAGTCACTGTGTGGTGCGCAGTTTCATCAAGGTGTATTGTCGGGCCGTACTTCTTTGAAGAAAACGGTGTAACCGTTACTGTCAATGGGGACCGTTATTTAAAGATGTCGAAGGAGTTTTTTTACCCAGAACTGCGACGAAGACGTATACCATTCAACAGCGTTTGGTTTCAGCAAGATGGAGCAACTGCACATATAGCCAGACCAGTTATGGCGGAGCTAAACAAAAAATTCGCAAACAAATTAATTTCTAGGAACTCCACTCTTCGCTGGCCCCCAAGGTCACCTGACCTGACTGCACCAGACTTCTTTTTATGGGGTTATGTCAAGCAAGAGGTGTATAAAACGAAGCCCAGGAATTTAACTGAATTAAAGCAGTCCATAACGACAGTAATTGAGGCGATCCCAACTTCAACTCTTCAGGCCGCAATGAATAATTTTTTGATCAGGTGCCGCATATGCGTGGGAGAGCGTGGAGGTCATTTGCGGTCTATAATCTTTAAAAACAACTAACTATTTAAAATAAAATTTAATTTTCTAACCAATAAAAAAAAAAATAAATGAAATACATCGATTAAAAAAAAAGTTATTTGAATTTCTTATTGTAGCACAATTGGTGCGCCACCCTGTATATGTTTTGTCTTACACATCTACCTAAAAGACCGTTCCGTTAGCTGGAAGATTTTTAGCAAAAACAGTGAAACAGTCAAGGGACTCTCTGGAATAAATTAGTTCTGTTCGTTACACGGGAGGCAAGTGAGCCACTCGTAAGGTTTATATTTCGATTCAGTTTTTGTTGCGGTCGTTGGATGATGACGCTCCAGGGCCCACGAGCTGACCCCTCTGTCAAATGCATGCCAGTGCAGGGGATCCGAATCCCTTCACCGTAAAATTACTCCATTTAGCTTTGCTATCCATATCTGTTTTGATTTCAGTGCTCTTTCATAAATATCGTACCAATAGTTCTTTTTTTTGGTCCACGGTTGTTATTTTACTTCCCACGTAAGTATTAGTACAGAGAGTTCCTCTATCTGGCACTTGAAAACAAGCCCTATAGAGTAAGCAACAACAACCTTTGCTTCGCTCCCCCCGGGTTAAATTGTTAGCAGTGATGATGCTCATATCGATCCAGTTTCCTTATTTTTTCTGTAATTTTACTGAACACTTTTTATCAAGTAGGTGAGGTTTACTATTTTTTTTTTTTAATATTGGAGAAAAAATATTTTGTATCCACAAAACCACGATTTATATAATTCAAAATATTGATTTGAACTTTGAAAGAATTTTTAAACAATAAAAAAAAAATACAAAGAACTTTTTTTCTGACTGTAGACATCAATGGCTGTTCCAATAGAGACAAATATATTGAGCTTTTTCCACTAGAATACCCAAGCATACATTTGTGGTGGAATAACATGCCCAGGTAGTCAATTAGTTTGCACTTTTTGAAGTACCTACTCCCCCGCTTTGACAAAGCGATTAACATCATATGGTGCTAGTCAATAGTTGTTCCGTATTTAAGGGATGAATCAACCTTAAGTTTGATGGCAATGTGCCATAAGACAAAAAATAATGAATTCACCGTAAAGAACCTTCATCAAGGATTAAGATGTCTGCACAACGACATAATCCACCTTGGTTCTCTATGCTTAACCAACTATAGTCATAGTTTCCAAGTATACATCAATTCTATTGGTGGTAACCGCAACCAGAACTGCAGCCAAGTGTATGGCAGCTGCTGTGTTTTAAAAAAAGCCCAGCTTCCATGACTTTAAACTCCAACTCCGACTATGGCACGAGCTTACTATAGAAATAGATATATTGTTGGGTTTGGTGTCGAACGATGTCAACCTAATTTCTGGCCACCCTAATCAGAGTGGAACAACATATAGACATCGCCTGCGACAATCGGCAATCGACATCTACTTCGGACTTAAATAACGCGCGATCTATTCATGTGAAAACAAGCAACTTAAGTCACTTGGAATCATTGTCAACACAAATTATTACCACGGTTAGTTCGATTTGACAATCTTTTGTGCAGGAGTTGCTGCAGCGATACGATGCGGCTGGCGTGGCAGTGGTAATTGTGGTGGTGCGGTCGGCCAGCGGTTGCGGCTGAGACACACCCACGACCTTGATAGTTATACTACGTTACAACAATGTGATACATTAACGGTGGCTATTGTGCGCTTAAGTCAGTACCAACAGCCAGCACTTCTTATAGGTAGATGTGGGCACGTGAGCTGGTGACTGGGGAATAATGTGGTTGACAGTGATTTTAGATTTTTAGAATAATTTTGCTTCGACGACCACAACGACGAAGAACCTGCGGACGAATAGTGGGGCTACTGTCTGCTGAATATGCAAAAGCTGAACTTAATTTCAGATTGACAGTGATTTGTTCGCATTATAACATTTGAATGCATAATATAGTCAAGCAATTATAATTCTATGATCTCAAGTTCTAGACAAAGCGGGGCAGCCATCTTTTATTGGAGCTATGCACATTTTGTAGGAATATCTCTGTTCTAAAAGGTCCTTGTAGAAAATTTATGAAGAAGAGTTTTAGGAAAACAAAAATTACTAGATACTTCTTATACATGCAACATGGATTTGGCGTACGTGAGCGATTCGTCAGCAAACAGGAGAGTCTGGGCGTATTGGCGGTTGGTCTGAAGTACTCGTACCTTTATACATTATTATGTTGAAAATGTTAAAGAGAAACGGTCCTTATCCAGATCCTTGTGTTACTCAGGGTCTTGCTGTCCTGTTTGTTGATTAGCAGCTTCATATTTGAACGAAGAAAATTTAGGGAGAGAGCGACAATGTGCTGGAACTTTAGAAATAGATGAAATGTTAAGTAATGATTCAGGTATTTGAACTGCATACCTGGGATTATGTGGTTGTCGCTGCAGAATGATCTCAGTTGCCTGAGTATTAGCTCATCAAGTATCTTTCTCATGTTGCACAGAAGTGAGTTGGGTAGGTATCCAGAGACGTATTTTTTTTTTAAGACACAATTTATTCCCTTATCTAGAAGTGAAGTGAACTGGTGGTGATCCATGTGGGGCCATCTTCTGGAGTAATCTACAACGCATACTTAACGCCAAAAATTAACTTCGAAGGATTTGCTGACACGTCAGCAATGAATTACCAACAAATGTTGCACACCTCAAAGGCGGCCACGGAAATATAAGCGACATCAGCAAATAAATTTCGTTCGTACGTTTAACAGTTCACATTTGGTTCGGGCAGCAAAATCAACAAGTAAGGGTAAGGCCAAATTCATCAAAATTCAGATTATTCTTGCCATCGTGTGATATATCCAAACTTTTTGGCTTTCGCTCTAAAAATAGCTTTCTGTTTTTCCCCTTCTTTATCATTAGTTAAGACTAGGGACTCTATCTCTCAACCTTCGCTATCTTAATGTCCTAACCTCCGAAAAGCAAAGATTAGGGACTCTATCCCAACCATCGCTGTGTTAACCCCCCTGCCACTTCCGATAAGCTAAGACTAGAGACTCCTTCCCAACCTTCACTGTCTTAACTTCCCACCACCCGAGAAGCTAAGACTAAGGAGAGGAACTCTATCCCAACCATCCCTGTTTTAGCCTTTTCTTCTTCGCCGCCATGGTTAAGACTAGGGACTCTATCCCAGTCCTTGCCGTCTCAGCTATCCGCTCCATCGTTGCTTTAGACTAGGGACTCTATCTCAAACTTCACTGTCTTTAGCTTCATACAGAGCGAGGGAGCTGGTCCCACCATTAGTTTATATGAAATGCTTCATTATTTAGGACCAAACATTGAAAAATTATATGAAATACCGTGTAAAGTTATTCGTAATTAGTAATTATACTTTAGTACACGTAGTACCTCGTATCATGATGGTAAGTGCATTGGACTGTTATGCCGAAGGTCTGATGGGTTCAATTAACAATCGCTGCCACTGAAAAACAGAAATGTTTTGCCCGAGGTACTGCCTCTTGCGAGGAACTGACAAATCCTCCAAAAGTATACTTGTCATGAAAAAGTGCTTCTCATCTAGCCGTTCCGACTCTGCAAAAAAATGTAGGTCCCCTCCATTTCTGCTCACAACTCGCACACAGGAATGGTTGAGAGTTATAAGTCACTAGGCCCTGGTTCTCTACGAGCTGTTGTGCCACCAAATTTATTTGTATACTTTGAAACTGGAGTTCTGAATTTCTTACTGACCAAGATTTTCTGGTTTCTTCTGTTGACCCTGGACCCCGCTGACCTTCCTCAGCTGGAAACAAAAAAGCATCATAGTATTGTGGAAGTGTAATTTCCTGAATTTTTTAAGCGCGTTGCCAGGAACTCAGGGTCTGATGATGGATTTGTTTTGAAGTGTACTTGGAAGTAGTCAGAAAATGTCTGCTTTGTCTTTGTTGGTACTTACTTTCTCAAGAGTAGAAGTGATGATATCTGGCATTGGTGGTCTCTTAGCAATGATACTGTTTACATTTTTAAATGCGTTGGGTCCCTGCTTGATTGTTTGGAATCTTTTCTGGAGAAGGTTGTCATTGCTTCACTGAGTTCCTAAACATGATGTTCACTCAGCTTAGCTCACTTAAAACGGCCTGGTAGTTGATGTTGTTGGTATTTAGTTCCCTCGAGTAAATTCTTTCAAGCAACTTTCAAGCCGTTGCCTTCTGAAGATAAAAGTTTTGAATATAAATTGACAAATTATTATACCTGTCCCGTGAAGTTTATCGTTGTTTTTGATTCTCAAGTGAGCTTGTGACGTCTTCTAGGGCATATATTGATGTATCAATCTTCGACTCTTGTAGATTTATATTTTCTGAAGGAAGGATGATAGAATCGTCAACGTGACTTTGGAGCCTGGCGTTATCCTCCCTGTTCCCTCGAATAGTTGATGACCCCTACTTCTGGTTGGTTGATGGAAATGAGCTGTTGATGGAAATTTATTGAGAGGAAGACAGCTTTATGATCCGAGCCACTGGTGAGTGTCCCGAAGATGTATAGATGCACACACTAGAGGCCGAATTACGGCAAAAGTTATCGAGCAATAAGTGACTGAATTATGCCAGTCATGGCATTACCACTCACATTGCATTTCGAGCAATCTGGTATTCCTAAATTTGCAGTGATTATACTCGTTCATTCGATCACTGATGGCACGCACTCACTCGGTTACTAATGCGGTAATTTGGCCCCAAGTTAGACGTTACGAGAAAGAAGTCCAACGTTTTTGGGGTTGTTGGAAAGATAGGCTTAGGTTGAGAGACGATGACTAGAAAATGCTAATCACTGTTGTCATATAGCCAGTTCACAGTAATATTCTTGGTGAAATTGTCCTGTGTTTCTATTCATGGGTGATGTCTTGCGAGGGGTTTTCAACCTCTGATCAGTCCTTTAATGCTCCTGTTTATGATGCCATTGATGGTAGGTACGTGGATTGTCCTTGATGTCTGCTGGCTCTGCCTAGCCCTACTTGCTGAAGATACCTACTGATGAACTGATGATCCTTAAGTTTTCGTTTGTTGCCAGCTGTACGGGGATAAAGGTATCTTCGAAACATTTCAGATCACAAATAACCACTCGATATTCCCGTTCTTTATTCACCGAGGAACGGTGGGGGGGGGGAAGAAGGGGCTGATTTTGTCACCTAATAGAATTAGTGAAAAAATAACCATTATTTTTGACAAAACATTTTTCTAGCTCATCTAATTAACAACCCAAGATTTTGACCAGCAAATAATTGTTTCTCAATTATTTTTCGACAAACTTTCTCACTCTACGGTGCCCTCGATATATCAGAGGGGAATTCATGTGTTATTAAAAAGGCTCTTGGGCAATTTGCCAGTACCAAATCGAACTCTTCCCTGGTCATCCTATTGCATAATCCTATTCTTTATAAATACACAAGATAAATTACAACTTTCAGTCAACCGATCAAACTTTATGATCTGCCATACAGCCAAGAATATAGCCGACATTGTAATCAAAAGGATTCCAAACAATCCGATCGCACTCAATCGGCGCGCGGCTAGCTGCTGTCAACTAACCACAAAACATCATTACCGACCTTACGTATGAACATACATGCGAGAGTATAATACTCCACTCAGTCTAGACGAGCAAAAGAAACCTATAAATCCAGCTCGAAAGTGCGCTGCAAAAGTTTGCGGCAGTTTGTGGCGGTGCATCACAAAACAGACTTTAAGCCTTAATTGCATTCCAATGAATATAAGTTGATCTGGCAACACAATCAATTTAATTTAGAATCTAATAAAGTGGAAAATTACCACACCTTCGCGGTATATTATATCGTTTTTGCAGCCAGCGACAGCGACGGCATCACTGACAACAACAACATCGGTGTTGACGACTATGTTGATGGTGTCATTACGTATCAAAATGAGTATCGTATGTGTCGTCGGCGGTAGTGGTGGCGGCAGCGGTGGTGGTGATGGCGGCTGTATAGAGCTAAAGGTGGCGATGGCAGCCTTTACAGTGTTGCAGGCGTAAAGTTAGTGCAGTGTGGCTGGTGTCAGCAAAGTGACGGTGACGGTCGCGCTGCACGTAAGCGTTTATTTTTCCCACATTTTCCCCCAAAAGCGATTTCATGTAACCCGACTACCAAACCGAGCAGCAGCAGCTCCTAAAATTCCTCTCGTGTCATCGAACAATAAATTTTAGAGTTGTTGTAGGTGAGGCGGTATAGTCGATTAATCGCTTCGGGCGACACTTCCGCAGGAGCATTAGCAGGCGATATAAATTTCTATTTAATACCTTGGCTCACATAATAAAACGGTGGCACACCACATCTTGCAAAAGGTTTTATGTGGGCTCGCGCTGCTCCTTGCTCCTGGGGCATTGTCAAGTGATTTACCCAGTCAACGTTGTCATTCTGGCTGTCAATTATACTATGCGCCGCTGTCATCGTCGTTGTAGTCGAAGTTGAAGTGGCACCGTTGACCAGATTTCCTCACTGTTCTATAACCTATTCAATAAAATACCCTTTGTATGCAACTTAGAGACTCTACGACTTTGATAGCTTCAGTCTTGGGGTATCATTGGTGGGTCCCTATGTGTCGCATGGCAAAGAGTGTAGATAGAAGTCCCATGATAGACTCAGTCGCACTTATTACCACACATTTATGTGGATCGTGACAACTAACAGGTGAAGAAATTACCATATGACATGCAACAGGCAGGTAGCAGCACTATACCACAGCACCATAGATACTATAGCAAGACCAAAAGAGCTCCTCAATTCAGAGCTACAGAAAATATCCGTAGTAAACCAACCTAAGGTATATACACAAGTTTGTAACTCCATAGCAACCTGCCTGTAATCGTATTTAATGCTAAATGGAAAATTTATTGCGGGTTTTATTTATTGACTTTTAACAGCAAATGATAGACTGAATGGTTTTTGACTTAATTGCTTCACTGGGTGCTTAAGTGGCCCGAAACAGACGTAGACCGACCTAACTACACAAAGTAGCATTAAATAAGAAAAAAAATTTTAAATAAAACGAGACGACAAAAAAATTATATTATAAGTCGAATCGCGGACGACAACGATTTGGATTTGGACTCGGACGACATGGTAGACCACCATCAAGTTTGCTTGTTGCGGGAACTGTTCTACAGAGGGTGCCACTGTATATGCACACGCAGTGGCTCTAACTCTGACTCTGACTGCTGGCACTGGGGAAGCAAGGACACCATGCACGTAAACGGTATTACTCAAAAATTACAGAATTAAATATCTAATTGAGAAGTTTGTCTAACCAGACATGTTATTCCGCCTGGCTAAGTCCGTAAATCAATAGCGGCGGTGCCGGTGCGGCTAACTTAAATTACTTAAATGGACGACAATATTATTCCTGACATTAAGATTTGGTGGCAAGTTGCGGCGAATAATCAAAAGAATGCCAATGTAACACCTCAGGGGGAATTTGTTTGCTTTTTTTTGTTTTTGCTCTGGTGCAGTAGTGTTGTCATATATCGTTTTTTGTAAGCTAGCTATTTGGGCGGCCAAAGTGAATGGTGAGAATGATAGATTTCAGGCCATTATTATTGGATTCTTGTAAACGGGCTTAATTAATTCAATGACAGTTTTTTTTAGTAACTCGGTGGTTTTGTTGATTATTGATCTCTTAATGAAAAAAAGCCCACCTCCAAACTATTATGGAGACCGTCTATCGAGACAATGACTATTAAGAACCAAGACTCATAAACTGATGGTCTTAGAGTTATGGGAAGATTTCCTCCGGAAAACAAAACTATTCTTAAATGAAATTTTAGAAGAACACGACTTCGTCTCGTCTACCAAAGAGCCCAATCATTATTCGAACAGGTACACTAAGAGGTCCACTTCAACCATTAGCCTTATATACTCGCATGTCCCCACAGAGGAGAAAAATGATGATACCAAGGATGAGTTCTACGAGCTCCTGGACATATGAGCTATGCCCTAGCTTTATCATATTGAACATTGTCTTGGGAGATTTGAATGCCAAACTAGGAGGAGACGACATCTTTGGTGGAAAAATTGGAAGATTGCATGCCACCACTTCCGATAACGGACTCTGGTCAATCGACTTTGCTGTGGGGCTAAACGTTGTGATAGCTAGTATGCAGTTTCTACATCTCGATATACACATGAGGGATGGTGCTCGGATTGATCCCATTGTGATCGACACAAGGCACTCCTCCAGTATCAAGGACGTCCGAAAGCTTTGAACCGAGGAGCCAACTTAAACTCGGATCGCTGCCTCGTTGTAGCCAAGGCAAAGCTACGGATATCCAGCCTAAGGCCAAACCAGGGAAATACTTTGCGGGAGTTCGACGTTGGACGGCTATAGTAGCAAGAAACCGCCAGAACCTTTTTCGACCAAGTCTCTCGCACCCTTTAAATAATTCTGTGCTGCCAAACTCAAGCATCGAGAACTAGTGGAAGAATTGCCACGAAGCCATCAGATATGCGGCCTCTGACATATGCTGGGCCTCGCATGACCACCATACTGAAACCCCTGGTTCAACGAAGAATACTGCCAAGTACATGCAGCTAAGGAACTGGCATACAAAGCGGCGTGGCATAGAAAAGCCAAAAACTTTCTGCAAGCTCTACAATCAGAAGAGGATAGAAAAATATCGGCTTCTCAGAAGGAAAGAGAAAAAGTGTTTTAATGTGCCTGATAGAGGAAATAGAGGGATGCCATTGTAGAGATGATGTTCAGAAGTTCTACCAAAAAGTAAAACGAACCTTTCAGTGTTACAAGGCCCGAACTGAAGCCTGCAAGTCCGATCAGGGAACATCGTCGTCAAATCACAGTTGGTGCTAAGAATATGAAAGAATCATTTCTGCAAATTGTATTACGGCGAAGACGAATCGAGTTCCACAACCGATACCGATGCAGTGGTGTCTGCCAATGTAGATTCCACCATTTTTCCTGGATGACAATCCCGTCCATCCGATCTCAACAAAGTGAAGATAGCTACATATATCTTAACTTAAGTTGAATAAAGCTGCAAGAGCTGAAGGTCTTGCAGGCAAGCTGTTTATAATGGCTGGTAATAAATTAGTTAGGAGTTTGCACCAGCTCATGTGAACCTCTGAATTGTTTGCTGACCCTTAAGATGGGAGATCCTCTAGACTGCATCAACTACACAGGCATCAGTCTCCTTAACATCGCATAGAAGATCTTTTCTGCTTTGCTTTCTGAAAACCTGAGGCCATTTGTCAACAGCTTGATAGGTCCATTTTAGTGTGGGCTTAGCCTAGAAAAGTCCATCTGCACTACGGCAGATCTTGAAAAAAATCTGGAGTTTTCAATCGATACCTATCACCTTTTCATCAATTTTAAGGCGTATCCATCTTTACAGACGAGCTATTTAGCTATGTCTAGGTTCAGCATTATTCCCAAACTCGTCTATTTATGCAGGATGACGTTGGAGAATGCACGCTGCTAAATCAAGATTTCCAAAGACTCTTCACCGATACCTTTGATGTGAAAAAGGTTTAAGGTAAGGCAACACGCTGGCATGCTACTTCTTCAACATCGTTCTTGAAAAAGTAATGCAAGACTCTAAAGTCAAGACAAGAGGCATAATCTTTCAAGAGCCTGTCCAATTAATCTCTTACATCGACGATATTGACATAATTGGACGAACAAAGCGTGTGTTAGTGGTGCTTTCATGCCTATTGAGAACAAAGCCAAAAAGACTGCTTTAACGGGTGAATGAAAGCAAGACCAAATATATGGTCCCGTCTTTATGAATAGTCAATGGAGAGAAAGATAAAATAATGACCTGTACGGGCTGTACAGTGCCAGCTGGGGGAGGCATAGGATGACAGCGTGACAGGTGGTGCAAGCAAATGGAAGAGGACTTCAACAAACTTGGAGTACGAAACAGGAGAGAACTAGCTAGATACCAAGCGGGCTGGAAGAAGCTTGCTGGTTGAAGCCTTTATGTTACGCCCCGGCCTGTTGTACTCCCTGAAGGTAGTAAATACCTGAAAGAAGTAAGCAACAACTTCAAAGTGGTTTAAGGAGTTCATCGTCCTTGGAGTAAAGATTAATCCCACGATCGATATCTTAGTGGAGATCTGACAAATAACTACACTAGGCTACTTCAGCTTGGCGGAACAGATGGGTTCAAGACTCCTGATACGAAAGACAAAGTGCTCGCTCTATAAGACCCTAATAATACCAGCCCTGATTTATGGTGCCAAAATGTGCGTAATAAGCTGAAAAGGGATACTGTTATTTGGCTCTTTCAAAAGGAAAGTTCACTCATGGGTATTTGGTGCTGTCTGAGAAGCGAGAATGGATGAGAAGACAAAACTGCGAACTTTATGAGTCCAAGAAATCAAAACACGTCGACTACATTGGGACAGCTACGTCGAGCGAATGGATAATAATTTTCCAGCCTCCAGGGTCGAAAGAACGAAAAAGAACGAAGATGCCAGAAAGCTTGGTCTAGATGACTGAACGCAGCATGCTTGAGATCTTAGAAAGACTGTGAATCATGCTGAGACCACCTTTATGGTTTGAGATTTCACTCAGTTTTACAAGGCCAAAAATTAAAAGCTCTTATCAAATTAAGTAAAAGCTCTTAACAAATCAGTTTTTATAAAATTTAAGTCATCAAGATTAGGAACGTCAATGATCTACTTTCAAAATTCTTAAATTGTAAACCACACCTAATTTGGATACATTGTAAAATGTTTGCTAAATTAGATCACACGAAAGTCAGTAGTAAAATATAAAGATATAAAATTTAACTCAAACTTTAACCCTTTAATTTGCCCTTTTTAATCTCACGAAATATTTTTTTGATCTGTTGTGTTTTTATAGCCCTTAAGTAACACACTGCCTTACCTTACCTCTGGACCACCCATAAAGCTCAACCTTGCCATTTCGTTTATATAGCCAAATTATAACCTTTGAGAACCTCCCTGCACCTTAATTAGGTAATTACAATGCTAAAACACTGACGAAACAATTATAAATAAAAAACGTCTATCACTCTCCTAGAACAAACAATCACAGTCGCATTCACATGCAGCACATAGTTTAAAGCCGCGAGCCCGCAAGTTCCGATATGATCGTCGTCGTTGAACGTAACAAGGCTACACCCTTCGATCTTCGGACCTTTTTTGTTTTCCCACATCTCGCCCCACAGATAGATCTAAAAAAAACTATAATTATAATGACAGCCAGCAATGGCGATGACGAAGGCAACAACGACGATGGACGTGGAAGACAATGAAAATGAACACTTACCCTACTCTCTTACATCAATTCACTTCACACAACATGACGCGGCATAGAGCGTCAATTAAAACGAACAGCACGAGCTGCTGGATTATGGTCTGGCGAACGAATACGGGAAAAGGGAAAACGCCCAACTGACGGTCACTTTGCTCTAAATGGGTTTGTTTACAAGTTGCTCTTGCTTGCCGGCAGCAGAGTGTTGCGGTGGCGGAGCGACGGCGGCGTGACGCGGCGCACTATTCTCGGATCGGACAGATCGATTATCGCAGATTGACCCGCGCACATTGCGCAATGATGTAATGGAAGTGGTTTGTTGCGAGTTCGATCAGCTCAAGTTTGTGGACATTGCCCACAACAAGCAACGACGGACGTGACGACTGGCCCCGGTAGGCGCAAAATTCACGCACTGTAAACATTATGATTAAATTACGGGCTTGAGCGTTATCCGTCTTTCCCGGAACATAATTAAGTCATTAGCTTGCTGCCTTGCGGTGGAATGGTAGTTCACAGGAAGACACCTCCAATGAATCTTCTATCTTTAAAGAATACTTATTTGATTGTGTCTTAAAAAGGTTTTGGAACTTTCCCTTCGAACAGTTATTCTCAAGAAGGCTGGTTTTAAGTGTCGATTAGCCTTTGGTAAAGTTCTGATAAACTTTACCTGTCACCGATATCTCTCCGCCTCTGGTTGATGCCCAATTTTGTGTATAGGTACAACAAAATGTTAACTGAAAAATGTGCAATATTTGAGCTCAGTGTCAGCTGCGACCGCACAGCCAAAACGTTTGACTTTGTTGTTTATTGGGCTTTTAAACTTCACCAAACTGAAGGAATACAAAGAGTCAGAGAGGTAGGAGGTTTAGCAGAACTAACTGCCGTGTGCCACGACGACGCGCAGACACTACTCAACTTTATCGGCCGTAATCAGACCTAATAAATCGGTTCGTCGATTGTGATAGGCGAGGATTGGTTAATTAATTCGATCGGCGTGCAAATGAAAGGCGGATCGTGTAGTTAGTTCGAACATTAATCGACTCTCATTCAAAGTGTGCGTGATAAATGGTTTGCTTGACACAACAGCAATTTTTTTTTTATATATTTGCGGGTAAAGGATAAAAGTGCCGAACTTTGTTTATTTTTTCGAGATAAATGTGTGAATATGAAATTTAAAGCAAAAATAAATTGTAGGCGTAAGAGGAGGTTAAATGAGAACACTTAAGTTCGTATCTAGGCTAATTTAAAAATCCGTTTATTCTTTTTTTATATTTTAGTAAGATGATTTTGTTTTGTAAGAAAATTTATTTTTTATCGCTTAAAAGGTAAAATTCTTTAATGAAAAAAATTACTTTTAAGACGATATGAGATGTAAGCTTGGTGTAGGGAAACCACTTCACGGGGACTACCTTCACATGGGATTTAACTTCACCTCTAATGGGAAGCAATTTCACTTTTTTGAAGTGAATTTTTTTTCCACTCCACTTGGGAAATAGCTTACCTTGCTCGTCGGATACTCTTTCACATTTACTGCCTGAACAGAATGGGAGATGGATCTGGAATAGATCACCTGGGCAAAAATGACGCAGCTGCAGCTGCAAGAGTTGGACAAATTTTAACTTTCACTGCAGAATTTTTGACATCTATTGCAGCTCTGTCACCCATTCTGTTCAGGCAGTTAGAGTATGTTCTGCTCAGCTTATATCAACAGTTTTTCTTAGACAAAAGTAAATGTATCGCTCACACAACTTCGTTGTTCCGTTTAGGGTATGTTCAGTCTCCTGGTAGGCCGCTATGGATGTCAACAATTTCCGTGGTTATTTATACATTTCAGGTTTGGTTTGTTTTCTCTTCGGACAAATTTTTTCCCACTCGATACGCCTTGCCGGATAGGGGCTTATATGAAACAACATGTTTGCAACGGTGCAGGGAAATAACTTCACGGAAATAACTTCACATGGGAAAAAATTTGACCACTATTGGGAAATAGTTTCACAATTTTAAAGTGTAACTATTTCCCACTTTGAGTGGGTGTAGTGACGCACTACAAATCATCCTACCTAATATTCATCCATGGTGGTCTCTCTTCACACGAATCACATCTGCTTTCCATAATAGTGATCGTTTCTCACTTATTTCATAAGATTCTTTTGCCCACCGACAATATCGACGAATCTATGTGTATCTCCATATAAACATGTCATCAGTAAGTACACTCATTCTGCCTGATAGCTGACTAATATACAATATGCATATGTACATATTTCAAGTGTTCTTGGCAGTGGATATCAAATATCCACTACCAAGGGCAAACACCGCAAATATGGGTCAGCACAGTACTACACAGAATGAAGGTTCAAATATCAACGCTTAAATGAATGAATGACTGCCGGAGGTACACTGCACTATATTGAGGGCAGACTTACGAAATATGGAAGTGACGAAATAGTTCTTGTTACTGGAAATGCGGTGTGTGTAAAATTCGAATGACCTGCACCGCAGTGCAGGAAATATATATTTTTGTGGAGGGGATGATCATTATGGGTGAAGACTCTTCGAATTTTCAAGAATGGTTGAAGAGTCAGAGTTAAGTTGATCGACCAACAGATTAGATAGTCCAAACATTAATAAGAAATAAATAAAATAATAATAAACGTTTTTGATCTCTTTTATTTTGAGACTTACTCTCCGTTCTACACTCTTCTCGAAAATAAATTCGAAAGCACGGTGTCGGTTAGAACGTAACATGGGAAATAATATAAAACTTAAAATTTGGTGAAGTTATTTCTCACCTATTTTCTAAGTACATATATATGATACAAGTTCTCACCAAAGTTTCTTTAAATCCAGGTTCCTTAAACACAAACGAAACTTTCCATAAACACAACCTCGCTCCTACCCATATCAGTAATCACAAGCAGGCGTTTATTCACAGTAATTCCGAGTGCTAGATCTTATTTACACTTGCCTTTTCTTACATAAATATAGTGATTGCACCCGGGATTACGGCGAATAAACAGTGAGGTATGTACGTGGGGCCATGCTGCCTCCCTGCAACCCTCCTGCTTGGGCTCACTATAGGACTTTGGGTAGGCGCGAAGTTGGGTGTACACAAAATTTCTTTGGATTTTAAGAATCTGGATTTAAAGAAACTTAAAATTTATCTTATATCTATATATGTATATCCAACAATAATTATAACTGTTATTATAGGAAAAAACCTTACCCACAAATGTGAAATAATTTCCTTTAATAATTTAATATTTTACTTCAAAAATATGAAATTATTTCCCACTAGTGGAGAAGTATTTTCCCATGTGAAGTTATTTCTCAGTGAAGTTATTTCTCGGTGAATTTATTTCCCCGCACTGTTTGCAACACATTCTTGTTGAAAATTGAATAAATTTTCAAAATGTTTTGATAACCATATACAGCAGTGAGTGTGAGTGAGTGAAGATGGTCGCCAATCTGTGTTGAAAACATGTTAATAACATGTCATATGGCACAGTGAACTGAAAAATTTAGTTCTTAAACTTGGGTTGTGAAAACAAAAAGTTCGCTCGAAATTGGTTCTCTCTTGGGAAATAAAGTTTTTCGCTCACTATGCGACGATTAATTTTTCAAATAAATCTACAAGAGTTATTGAAAATAAATAAAGTAATACACATTTTTGCTCCCAGTAGAGAATCAATTTGGGTTGTGAAAATAAAAAATTCACCCCAATGACAATAAAATATTTTGTGAAGTTAGTAACGAACCCTTTTTGCACTTAATTATTAAGGACTTCACTGGTTAATTTTTCAGGTTAGAAAATACATTTTATAGTGACATATGTAGGCCATATAAATTAAACCTTTTCTTCAAAATATGGTCTTTGTCACGGTACAGAATTTAGAAAGTCATACAAATTCATCAATTCATCAACAAGATTATTTCACGCATATTTCCACAACATTCTTACCTAATGTACACCTATTCTCTCTCTCGAAATTTTTCATGAAATGGGAAATAGTTAATTTCACTCGATTTTCAGATGAAAAGTGGAACTGTATCCCACTAGAGGTGAAATTATTTTCCAGGTAAAGGTAGTTCCATTATAAATGGTGTCTCAGGGTTGTGAACAGCACTTCTCAACAAAATGTATAAGTTTTACGTCAAACTATTGGTAAAATCAAAATTTTGGTTTTTCACTTTTTGGCTGAGTGAAATTTGTGATAGGGGAACCCGGGGTAAACAGGCACCCGGGGTAAAATGGTACCCCTCTTTATTTCTCTGTTCAGTAAAGTGTCAACTCCGAAACTAAATATATTTTCCTTAAATCATCGGTGGCTATTTGGGGAAAACCCGTCTCTGAACAAAAGTTCCACGTGTGCTGTGTTTTGGCAAAAAGAATATTTTTCATTGAGTTGAAGTTATTTTCAAGTGAAATAAAGTGTGTTTTTATGTTACAAATATCAATTTTATATTGGATTTTCATCCTTTAATATCAAAGTAAGTAAATAAAGCTTGTATAACTTAAGTTATTTCTTTTTTACAGTTAAATTAAAATTAATTTTTTATAGATTTTTGATAGAATATGATATGAGGCAGAATAGACGAGGCATAATGGCCATGGATGCCCATTATGCCCCATCTGTTTTTGCACATGTTATTTGTTTGTATAATTCGCTCAGTATCAATTTGAAATTGTTTCAGATGGTTCGCAACTATGTTAAGAAAACTAACCGACAAGAATGGAGCATAGATGATATGCGACGAGCTATTCAAGAAGTAAAATCAAAGAAAATGAGTTGTAAGGCAGCTGCCCAGAACTATAAAATTCCTCGAACTACCTTACAAAGATTTAAAAAAAAAAAGCAAATCTAAATCCCGACCTTCCACTAGTTGTCAATAAAGTGGGAAATTTTAAACCTTTATTTAACGTGGATCAAGAAAATGAATTGGCCGGATATCTAAAGGATATGGAAGGGGGCTTGTTTGGCTTTTCTATAAAGGAATTTCGTGAACTGGCGTATGAGCTAGCAGAAAAAAATGAAATATGCAATAATTTTGACGCTGAAACACGCATGGCTGGAGAAGATTGGGCACAGAAATTTTTAAAACGCAATGCAACGGTTTCATTACGAAAACCGGAAGCAACATCTGCAGCTCGAGCTATGGGATTCAACCGTGTCTCTGTCGGCAATTTTTTTCAACTTCTGGAGGAGTGCATCAAGAAATATGGGTTCTTGTCAAATCGAATCTTCAACGTTGACGAAACGGGCATCACAACGGTTGCGAAAAGCCTTGGAAAAATTTTGGCAACAAAAGGCCGAAAACAGGTAGGATCGCTTTCTTCATCGGAGCGAGGACAGCTTCTCACAGTGGAAATTTGTATGAGCGCTGATGGATCGTACATGCCACAAATGTTCATTTTTCCACGTAAAAGAATGAAGGTCGAACTGATGGATGGAACACCTCCTAATTCTTGGGGCGAGTGTAACCAAAATGGATGGATCACAAAAGATTTGTTTTTAAAGTGGTTGAAACGATTCATTGAATGGTTGTTGCTGTTAGATGGGCATGCAAGCCACGTAAAGAGCCTTGAAGTGATAGATGTGGCAAGAGCCAATGGTGTCGTCATGCTTTGTTTTTCACCACATTGCACTCATCGGTTACAGCCTTTGGATGTCACTTTTATGAAGCCCTTGAGTTCTTATTATGGAGATGAAGTAAAGAAATGGCTCAGACAACACCCTGGCAGAACAGTTACACATTACCAGGTAGTACAGTTATTCGGTAGAGCATATTTAAGAGCAGCCACAATGTCAGTCGCAATAAATGGTTTTCAAACGACTGGAATATGGCCGGTTAATTCAAATATTTTCGAAGACCATGATTTCTTGCCTTGCCAAACCAGTCTGGTGGCCATTCTGCCAATGGCGCATTGACCCGTACACCTATCAAGATTCTAATATTCTTTTTACTCAGCGATAGAATAAACTGAGTTTCCGTTTAGGATACAATATATATCAATTTTAATGAGTCTAAGTCAGGACTTACAAAAGTCCCGCCTTGTCTAGTTTAGTAGCCTGTACTACCAGTGGAATTATGGAGTGTCTTTGTTCGTCAAGCTGCATTCGCACCACAGAGGAGTAAAATCACTTAATAATTTGTATATTTCCTTGGGGTGATATTTTCCGGTAACTTATGCCCAATTAATAAAAATATCAATTTTGAAAAAAATACTAGCAAATATTGATATTAAGCTGTTGTACATCTTTTGAGCTGCAATATCATAAGACCAATGTACCTCTTAAATTTCCCTAAGGAAAACATATACAAGGAGGTACGTACTACAAGACCCTTTAAACAATTCGCTGAATGACTTCAGTCATTTCTCACAATTATTTAAAACGAGAACCAAATACAACACAGCCGAGAGTCTGAGCTCAGAGATGATCATCAACAAAGTATCTCACCGCTGCGCTGTGTAAGAGACTCTTTTCACGAAAAATTAATCACAAATGAACAACCGCATGATTGCGCGAGTGAGAAAGGAAGTCCATGCAGCCATATAGATGCACATCCCAAAAAAAAAAAAAAAACTATGAACGACAAGCATCCGCCCAAGCAACCATTCACATCCTCCATTTCCATGCTGTGCTTATAAGCCAACACCAAACGATATTTCCCCCAAAAACCTCTTCGTCACATTTCACATATATAACAACATTGCACGAAGACTCTTCGTCTTCATCCTCGTCGTTACCGTCGCTTAGTCATTTATGTGGATTGTGGATACCTCCTATCTGAACCTAACCTAACCTAACTGGAAACGCCATCAAACCACAGTAGGGCGTCCCAGGTGAAAATATCACAAAACAAATTTACAATTGTGAAAAACGCCAGCATGACAAAACGACCGAACATCGAAACATTCACGTTAATCTCTGTCCAAGTCCAATAGTGAATGCGCCTGGGCTGTTGTTGATTTTGTTGTTGTAGGTAGTATATCTAGGCAGAGTGTTGTGCCTACAATGTTTTGTTGTTGTTTTGTTATTATTGTTACTGTTGCAAGAGATTGTGTGGTGGCGGCGAACTGCAAAATAACACCGGTAAATACACGCTGTAGACACACGGCTATCATCTCTCCGTCTCACCTTGAAAAGACTCAACGATCACGATTTTCGGTAAAATATCCTCCGATTTTTTTTTTTTTTTTGGTTTCTTTTCTGTCGGGGGAGTGCAACAACGTGCTGAGTCTTCAGTATCCCCCCGTTTACACGACAACAACGCCATCTGGGCTCTACGTGATGCCTGGTGTAAAATAGCCAAAATACTGCTAGCGACTTACTGTAGGTAACGATCTCCAAGCTCAGACCATGTTTTATTCTTCGGAAGACCATATGTCACACACATACCAATTGCGCGCGAAAATTATCTTATACTTGTCCCGCAAAGTGAACAAGTCCCGTAGATCGGACGGGTAAGTCCCGTAGATTGCTGCACGGTTTCTTAACCTCAATTGAGTTTCCGTGATCCTGTCTCTTTTTTTTGTGTTTCGGTTACGTGTGTGAGATTGTGTGTGGTGTGAGTGTGTCGTTTGCTTCGATTAGCAGAAACACTGCGTCAAACAACTTACTCACTTTACATGATTAGCGATACGAATTCACCTGTCAACGCGCGGCGGCGCTACAGTCGCTCCGCGTTGGCCAATCAATTAATCTAATTTAAAAGAAATCGGTCTTTTATTGCACATTACGCTCAGGCGTGTTGATTTAATCATCATCGTTGAGCGTCGACAACGGCGGCGTTGATGGCGATGATGGCGACAACAGCGACAGGAGTAGGTACATGAAATACGAAAGAAACCAGATTCCACTGCTGGTGCTGCACTGGAGACACCAACTCAATTATCATCTCATCATCTTGGCCACCACAATCACCCAGGCTAAGCACTGAGGCACACTGTGCGGAGCATCTCACCAGTCAGTAGTCAAGTAAAGTCACCCATCATCAAACGGGCACCATGATCACCCAATGAGGAGAACGGGCCTAGTGCAAATTAATCTCCGATAAGTTGTGTCGCCAATGACCACGTCGCATACGAAATTAGTGCGAGGAGGAGGATCGGGCTGGTCAGTGGTCAACAACCAGAGACGAACGGCGGGTATACCGTATACGCACATGCACAAGCTCTCTTACGGTTGCAGCTTGCAGCTTAACAACAGGCTTAAAGTGAATATGGCTGGCTAGACCTTAAGCGAGTTTAAAATAATAAATGCCGGACAAATAGTCGTGATATCTCGCCAATCACTCGCAGATCGCGTACTGAGTGATTTATAAATGCTCGCTTGTTGTCGTACATAGTAATGGATTCCAGGCTCGTTTTTTTTTTTTGCTCGTGTCCAACCCCTTTGGATGGACTAATTTCCAATCACTTAGAGATCAATTTGTGTGACTCGGAGCCCACCATCGCATCCATGACGATGACCGGTGCCTATGCCGATGCCAGTGACTGTGGTAGTGTTGCGCGTCTGCTGCTGCTTTCTATGGACAAACAAAAGCCGGATTAGCTCTTTACAGATTGTCGCTGTCGACCGATCGGATCAGATCGGAAGATCACCAGTAGCAGAACGCAGAACTAGTATATCTCTTCATAATCCAATAACAACAACTGTATCTTTGTATCTTTTGATCTCTTCCCCGGGTAATACTCCGCGCCATTTAAAAAAAAACTTACAAATCGATTTTATTAAAGCTGAATAAATGAATAATAAGCGATCAATTTTTCTTGAATAAATTGCGGTAGCTGCAGCTATACAACAAACGATCTTCGTAAGGTAGGTACCTATAATAGCTTAGCAGCGCCCCAGATGGTTGTGTGGTGGTATTGCGTACCGGGAGAGGAACGCGGCACTGGCTGGAGATATGGCGGTGCACAACCACGAAGATTTATCCGAATCGATAAAGTGGCCTTTAAAATGGGCTACAACCAGCTCAAGACTGCAACTATGCTTCTGCGTGTGCCATATACACCCCTCACTCCGCCCCATTTTCCTTCAGCTATATAATACTGGAGTCAGAGTCGGAAAACCTTGTATTTAGCAGTGGTCAGCTATTAGGCCTCAATGGGAAATTAATAATCGGTATTAATAATAAATTTATGAGCAACACTCGCTACTTGCTGGCAACGATGTCAGGTGCGATTGTGGAATGGGAGAGCGGTTGGCAAGGGTGAACGACCATAAGGCGCCGCAATTGTCGAACACTAAACACGCGTACGAATATAAGTAGTAAGTATGGCAAACGGGAAAAACATGCAGTTTGGAGTCATTGTCTTTGATGGCGCGTATGTATATACAGTGACTATAGCAAGTCGCGCACTACTCTGTACGGTACCATTTATAACGTGACATGTCGACGTACTATCCATCGAAGACGACAGACTAGTGGCGGCGAAGTTTGCGTTTCCGTGTAATAAGAGTGTAAAAGTACAGGCTAGGTTCTGAGATATAATGTAGCTTATATGTTTATTAAATGGGATTCAATCTAAAGACCTCTGAAGATGAAGCGTTATTTGCGCTTATCTGATGTATAATACAGAATCAAGCTGCCTTCGCGGGTTCTGCTGGTTTCTGAATGTTAATTTGAAAGTTGTCATACGGCGGCGGGCGCCCGATTGATATTCTCAGAATTGAAAAGTTCTTGTCAAATGTTTATGGAATGGCTCATGTATGTTGATGGAAAAAATATACTGGAACATTAAATGACTTCAAAAATCTGTATTAATATAATTTTGCAAATATCTTTAATTATTTACATTAAGGTAAAATATAGGAATAAATAGGTTCTCCACACCGATTGCAAAGCTTTTGGTGATGGACCAGATCATAATTTTGACAACTAAGTTTCCTTTGTAATAAATCATCACTTTTTTTCATTTTTTTAAGGGGATTTTGATTAGATATGGCGTGATGCACTAAAATATATTTTACTTTTTTATTTAATATTTATGCTACTTATAAAAATGATAATTCAAGATTCCTACGACCATTAGTAGTACGTCAATTTTAATCTCATCTATTGTATCGGAATCTTTTTCCAATTGCTCTCGGGTGTTCCACAAATAACCATCACTTGAACTTGGCTCTGTCTAATGTCATGCCAATTCCTGCGATTTGTTATTGTATTGGTTAAGAAATTGAAATAGCTAATTTTTTCCGAAACTATTAAATATAGAAAAGCACTTCATACATGAATTTCACTTTGTTAAAGAATATTTATTGAACTAGAAATGACAGACAGAATAATTGTATTTTCAGATCTTTTCAAAGTTAATTCAAAAATTCTTGAATAAATAAAAATAATAAGCAGGCCTTGGGCGATGTCTTCAGAAGCTTTTACTCTTTTTTCAACTATTCAAAATAGTGATTTCCTGATAAGTCTCTTTATATGCACAAGACTTTCTAGTTTTCCTACTGAAAAAATCATCTGCCATCGATCAAACAAAAAAGTGTTGCGATTGTATGACCAGCTTAAGAGCTCTAAAAATGTCATCGAATGAAACGACAAGTTCCAATTAGAAAACATCGAGTGATATGAATAAAATTTACCACTAACTCAGAGCAGGTACCTACACTAACTCTATAAGATTTAGAGGAAGTGCTCAATAAAAATGTACCTGCTCTTATTTCGTGAATAAAATTATAAACAAAGTAGAGAGCACCTCCTTTATCAAAACAAAGTATGGCTACTCCGATTTCTCCAACCAAATTATAATGTTCTTAATCAAAATCAGAGTGTAAAAATGTTTTTTTTTTCTTTTGACTCGCATTTTATTATGAAAGATGGGAAAATATTGATTAACTTGTCCAAAACCTCGCTCAATGTAAACACGTCCTCGAGTTAAACACTAACCTCCATATTAATAAACGGCGAATAACAACGTGCTAGCGTTAATAAAAATGTAAACTTGTAATTCTTATCAACAAAAGTGTAATAAGGTGATTATAACGGGTGATTTTTTAGCTGGTTTGGTTTTGGCAACACTGGTTTTGACAGCTGACGTGTGTTTAGTACCTTGTGTCACTGTCAAACAGCTTCAATTTGGTTTGCAATTTAACCATAGATCGTCTTACAAACGAACAACGCTTGCAAATTATTGAATTTTACTATCAAAATTCGTGCTCGGAGGATCCGCTTTTTTATCGAAAAATTGTGTTCAGCGATGAGGCTCATTTTTGGTTGAATGGGTACGTAAATAAGCATAATTGCCGCATTTGGAGTGAAGATCAGCCAGAAGCATTGCAACAGCTACCAATGCATCCCGAAAAAGCCACTGTTTGGTGCGGTTTATGGGCCGGCGGCATTATTGGGCCATATTTCTTCAAAGATGATGCGAATCGCAGCGTTACTGTCAATGGTGAACGCTACCGAGCGATGATAACAAACTTTTTTTTGCCCGAAATGGAAGTTCTTGACTTGCATGATATGTGGTTTCAACAAGACGGTGCCACATGCCACACAGCACACGAAACAATGGCGCAATTGCGAGGCGAGTTTGGTGAACAGTTAATTTCACGTTTCGGGCCGGTCAATTGGCCGCCTAGATCGTGCGATTTGACACCATTAGATTATTTTTTGTGGGGGTATGTCAAGGCTAATGTCTATATGGACAAGCCCGCTTCGATTGACGCACTGGAAGCCAACATCCATGCATTCATTCGTGAGATACCGGCCGATATGTGTGAAAGAGTATGCCAAAATTGGACTCAGTGGATGGGCTACCTGAGACGCAGCCGCGGTCAACATTTGCATGAAATTATCTTTAAACATTAAATTGCAAGGTTCAAACTATCGATTCAAATAAATATTTCATTCATTTTTTTGAATTTTTTGTGTTATTTTTTTTTTTAAAGTTCTAAACCTCTTAAAAAATCACCCATTACAAACGATGGAATTTTCGATGGCTCCGTTGATATTTATTTATTTTTTTTTATATTTTTATTACTTCAAAGGGTGTTATTCTCAGTCAAAAGAGAAAAAATATCACAGTTCTCTTATTTATGTTCCAAAACCAAAATTAATGTTCAAGTAAGTAAGTATATCTGTTTATGATATAAAGAATGTGCTGTACCATTATATTTTATTATTATTATTTTCCCGCGGATTTCTTATCAGTCCCCTGACAGATTGAAACAGTCAAAAATATCCTTAACTTTGAAAACTATCAATATTTCAGTTCTAGCAGCGTGAAACATTAAGTCTATAGTGACAATAAAAACATTTTCGTATCTAACGCCCGTTTGGTATTTCATTTGTAAAGAGGGCATTTGTGCGAGAGGTCATAAACTGTCCGTTCAGTTGCATGATGACTTCTTAACACATACACGGACACGTGTGACAGGACCGTTTACCACTACCATTAATTAAGGTATGTTCTGAAACAGACAAGTTGTCTATCCATTTGCAATTGAACATGTGTGTTTTTGGGGGTGGATACCAGATTTTTATAAATAATTCCGTTATTATTGAATGAGAGAAATGGTCAAGGGCGTATGTAGAATTTTGGTTATTGGGGACAAACTCATTCAGGATTTTGGTTAGGGGGGTAAACTCATTTTAAAAATAGTTTTGGTACAGAAAACTTGCTTTAAATGCTTTCAAAAGAAGATAAATTGCCTAATGTATGAAATATATTGTGGTAAGGGCAAGTTCCCACACCTACCCCTTGTGTCGTACGTCCTTGGGAAAGGTCATATTATCAACTTTGCCACATAGTGCAGAGCCGCGCTGCCAAGAATCGTTAAATTTATTTGTCCCTTAGTGCGATATTGCTCAAACCATAATTTTTAACAGAATTGCTCATAAGACTTTGAAAATAACTTCCCTCAACTTCCCGCCGAAGCATAATCCTGACTACGCCTCTGGTGGTAGGGTGACCTGATAAGGATGATAGACATTAATTTTTTAGTTTAATGATTTGGTTTTAAGGCAAATTTTGTCAAAACTGGCTTTCCAAGTTCTGAATAATTTTACTAAAAAGATTTTTTATAAAACAAATTCCAAAGCTAACCTTTTTGAACCACTGAAATAAATTAGCCAAGTAGAAGACTTAGCATTATGGATTGGACTTGTTGAATTTTATTAATTCAAAAAAGCTTTTTAACATTTGGACTCATCAGTGACATAGTGAGGGCCTTTCCCACAATTTATTAGACTTAAGGCCATAAAAGTTAAAATTCCATTCTTAAACCATTTTTTTTTAAATTAAGTCATTTGATTGCATACTTTTTAAAAAATTACTTTTTAAACTCAGATTAAAAAAAAAATATATATTTTTTTTTCAATAAAATGTTTCTAAATTGTATGTACATAATTTAAATTTCTGTTTTTAATATTCAATGCAAATTTAAGGTCAAACTTCAAAAACCAGATGGTTGTATAGATTTTAATTTTTAAAAAAAATTGCAAGTTACAAAAAATCTTTTTATCTTAATTTTTTGTTTGTATATTTGGTATCTATGTTAAAAACGTAATTTTTATCAATAAACATATACATATTTTGGAATATGCTTTTTCTAAAATAAACCTCTACAACCTTATTTATAGACTTGATGTAGCGACGGAGTAAGGTTACTGTGACATTTGAATGCCTCTTATCCTGAAGAACTAATTTTTAAAACAAATACACGAGAAATAGAGGCGGCGTAAGCTAAAACTGGTTCATAGAATGTATAAGGCCGTAGTAGAGCCATTTTAGTATATAGATGTCATTTTGACATGACACCATGTGAAATTTACAAAGAGAGTGTAAATTAATTTTGTTGTCTTTATTATTAATAAATAAAGTTTTATTAAATTTTTCTAAACCATTATTAAAAATTATTAATTGAAATTAATAATTGTGGGAATCAGCTATTTTGTCATTTTTGACAGAAGGGCGTATAACTAAAACGACTCGGAATTTTTTTTTGTATAAATAAGGATTAGTTTGACATGGAGTAAGTGCTTCGACTGGGTTTAAGTATTACTAAGTTGAAACGAGTTAAAATCTAATAAATAAGGCTGCTGGTATAATCTGCCATCAAAGTTTCATTATATTGACCCCAAAAATAACATACAACTTGAGTTTTGTAAAATCCGCTTACTGACACGCCCACTTTTATAGTATCTTGAAAAAAATATAATGATTTGTTTAAAATTTTCAGAATTTTTTCAAATATAAAAAATATCAAAATAGAGCTATGTAAAATCCACCCATTTTATTTTATCAGAGTTTGTTTCATGAACTAGAAAAAAATATAAAATTTATTTTTTTAAATTCGCTCATTGACATGAGTTTGTTTCAAATACATATGAAAATTGAATTCTGTAAAGTCCAAATGCCGACACGCCCACTTTTTTATTTTTTAGAACACCGATATAATTATTTGGATACAATTTCAAGTTCCTATTAAGGAGACAAAAATATACTCGTAAGAATGAGATTCTTTAATCCACTCATCGCCAGAGTGTGTGAAGTTAGCCCCCCTTTTTTGGAATTTGTCATTTTTGAAAGTTGTTCCAGATTGTTCCCGGTTTGTTCCGGATTGTTCCAAATTTTTTTTGAAAAATATTCAAAAATGGGGGTTTTAGACCCAAAAAACTGTTTTTGACCTAGCCCCCCTTTTTTCAAAAATCGAAATTTTGAAAATTGTTCCAGATTGTTCTAGTTGTTCTGAACATTGTTCCAAATTTTTGGACCTCTATGTTAAAAATTTCAAAAGTTATGGGCAAAATTCGAAAAAATTGTAGCCCCCCTTTTTTTGAAATTCTTACTTTTAAATTTTTTTTTTGGTTTAGAAAAGTGTTCTAAACATTGTTCCAAGAAATTAAAGTTGTAGAATTAATATTTAAAAAGATATAGTCTTTCAAACTTTTTTTTCGAAAATGTAAACTACGGCTCACCAAATTTTTTTTTTTTTTTTTAAAGTTTTTATTTTCAATACTTAATAACAAATATATATTTTGAGGAAATATTGTGTCCCTACATAAGCAAAAACTGCCTAAAACAGAGCTTTAAAAAAACATCTTTAAGTTTTTGAATTTTTAAAAGCCACTATTGGCTCCCCTTTTACAAAATTCAAAAATCCAAAACTTGTTCCAAGTGCAGAATCGCCTAAATCCAATTGTTCCAAGGATTCATTCAAAAATATTCAAAATTGTAGATTTTAAGCTGAAAAAAACACTTTAAATGAAAAAATACTAATTATCCTTGCTCTGGCCCCCCTTTTAGGAAATTCAAAATTCAAAAACTTGTTCCAGGTTGTTCTAGGGCTCTTCTAAATTGTTCCGAGCTTTCGTTTCTGAAAATTGATTTTTAGTATTAAAACTTTCAAAAAAATGCTCCCCCGGCCCCCCTTTTCCAAAATTAAATTTTAAATGGTACCAAATCTAATGAATTCTGAAAAGATCGATACTACGAACAATTGTGAAAGCAAAGTAACAACTAAGAAATGTAAGTTTAATAGAAAACACAAAACATTCTATTTTATTAATATACCATTTTCTTATTTTTGTTTATATCTTAATGAACACACGATGGTCGATGGTGAAAGAAGCAACCTTGGATATAGCCTTAAACCAGACCTAGACCTAGGGTATGACGATAGAGGGGGCACCAAAAAAAAGCAAATGCAATCAAATAATTGAAAACAATTAACAGAGCCAAACAGGAAGCAATTGAAAAACGCTTCCTCTTTGGTTGACTAGTTGACAGTGTTACAATTTTGATCGTCAGTACAACATGGAGGCACCCCAAAGACAAAGTGTATGTTTGAGAAGTGAGGAAACCCAAGAGGAGGAAATTGAAATTTGTAATTTTATTAAAAAAACAAAACATTCAAATCTACTTATAATAATATTTTTCATTCTTTCTATTTACTTTTTTTCAACAACAATGGAACGCACGATGGTCGATTGTAAAAAAAAGAGGAGTGAGTCTTCAAATCCAAAGTTTTCAATATTTTTGAATGAATCCTTGGAACAATTGGATTTAGGTGATCCTGCACTTGGAACAAGTTTTGGATTTTCGATTTTGGAAAAGGGGGGCCGGGGGAGCATTTTTTTGAAAGTTTTAATACTAAAAATCAATTTTCAGAAACGAAAGCTCGGAACAATTTAGAAGAGCCCTAGAACAACCTGGAACAAGTTTTTGAATTTTGAATTTTCTAAAAGGGGGGCCAGAGCAAGGATAATTAGTATTTTTTCATTTAAAGTGTTTTTTCAGCTTAAAATCTACAATTTTGAGTATTTTTGAATGAATCCTTGGAACAATTGGATTTAGGTGATTCTGCACTTGGAACAAGTTTTGGATTTTTGAATTTTGTAAAAGGGGAGCCAATAGTGGCTTTTAAAAATTCAAAAACTTAAAGATGTTTTTTTAAAGCTCTGTTTTAGGCAGTTTTTGCTTATGTAAGGACACAATATTTTCTCAAAATATATATTTGTTATTAAGTATTGAAAATAAAAACTTAAAAAAAAAAAAAAAATTTGGTGAGCCGTAGTTTACATTTTCGAAAAAAAAGTTTGAAAGACTATATCTTTTTAAATATTAATTCTACAACTTTAATTTCTTGGAACAATGTTTAGAACACTTTTTTAAACCAAAAAAAAAATTTAAAAGTAAGAATTTCAAAAAAAGGGGGGCTACAATTTTTTCGAATTTTGCCCATAACTTTTGAAATTTTTAACATAGAGGTCCAAAAATTTGGAACAATGTTCAGAACAACTAGAACAATCTGGAACAATTTTCAAAATTTCGATTTTTGAAAAAAGGGGGGCTAGGTCAAAAACAGTTTTTTGGGTCTAAAACCCCCATTTTTGAATATTTTTCAAAAAAAATTTGGAACAATCCGGAACAAACCGGGAACAATCTGGAACAACTTTCAAAAATGACAAATTCCAAAAAAGGGGGGCTAACTTCACACACTCCTCATCGCCACCCCAAATTTTGTTTAATTTGTGCTTTATTGAAAAAAGCTTTGTTTGCTCTGTTTAATAAAAATGAGTCAAATAATTTTGATATTTTCAGAGTTTACTATTAGGAGAAAGAAAAATTTAAGAAAATATCCGCAACACACACATTTCTTGAAGGTATATTTATAACTTTTTCGGAAACGGATTTGGATGAAATTTTCGAGTTTTGTTTTTATAAGCAAAATACAAAAATATAAAAGTAATCATTTCTCAGAAATGGCTCAAACAATTTTAATGAATATTTTAGAGTTTTTTTCTAATGAACGGAAAAATACAAAATTTAAGTTTTGCAAAAATTCCCCCACTTCCACGCCCTCTTTTTGTATTTGTTTATTTTCACACCCACTGTCTTTTGGTTTCTCGAAAAGGAATGTATTTATAGAAAACGACTCAAATAATATCCGATCCACGCCCACTTTGGATGATATAAAATAAAACATGATTTCAGTCTACTGTCATGTTCATTTGCATTACTTCTTAATTTCTCGGAAATTATTACAACGATTTTGATGAAAATTGTAAATCTTAAAGCAAAAAAAAAATTTGTGGAGCTTCCTAGCTATAAAAAGTTTTAAAATTAAATTTTTTTTTTAGTTTTTCAAAGATGCACTATATTGCCTGTATAAAATGGTCCTTAACTAACATGAGCCCAAAGTGTGTAAAATTTCGATTCTGCGCACTTCAGAGGCTTTCTAACCGCGGTATATCTAACATTAAGAGTAATGTGTTGAATACTTTTTGAGAAAAGGTACCACTGTATGTAATTTTTTAAGGCCATATACAATTACATATAAGGCAAACTATACTGAGCCTAAATCAAGTGACAGCTGTCAAAAAGATCGACTCCAAAAAAGTATTGCCAGATTGAAAACCGCAAGTCTTAAAAAAACGATCTTTACAATAGAAAATAAAAACACTTAATAATAAAGGGCCAAAAAAAAAAGATTAAAAAATGTTGATAAATGTTGGGCTCAGAGGTCAGAAATAACTGTCAACCGTTATTTTCAATCAGTTTCTCTCTTAGAGTTACTACCTTCGTTTGAAAAGATTTTGGTTTCGGTTTGAGATTTATTTTTAAAAAATCAAGATTTATTTGTTATTTGTATAAATATCTCTCAATAGTTGAATTTTTCACAAAAATAAATGGAAAAGGTCAACCTTTAACCTTTTTCACTCAAAATAAATCAAAAATAGTTTTCACTGTATATTGCTCAAAAATCAAAATCCAAATGTATAGCTATTCACCGATGACAAAACGCATTATTAACTGAATTTCTTAATGCAAGGCCTGCAAAATATAAACATCAATACTAGCCAGGCTTGTAAATTTTCAGGTACAAGTACCATTCAAGCACCCTGATGTCTGAAGTCTCACCATGGTCATCCAAATATGATTTTCATTGTTGACGTAGTTGTTTTCGTCTCGCTGCGTGTTCGCCGTGTGCGTTTATACCAGAATCTATGTCGTGGTTTTCTCGCTATGTTTTGCTTTGGTCTCGCCATGATAAACGTGGCTTTTGCCATTCAAAATGTTTTGACCTCATCTCGCTTTGGTCTCGCGTGGTTTATTGCCGTATGAACCAGGCCTAATCCTTCCTAGCTGAAGTGAGAAGTTATCTCTTATTTCGTAACAAGCATATTACGCGATTTAAAGCATTCTCAATTTCTTTACTTATTTGAATAATTTTATTTTGAAAAAAAAATTTGGTAACACTATATATAGTGGGACAAAGGCGAGATGATGGAAAATCATTATAAATGCCAACAACAACGTGTAAATGTCAAGGCTTGACCAAAGCGAGAAAACACGACACAGATACCAGTGTAAACTTGGCTTGGTAAGTTCACAGTAAGACAAACACAATGACTAATACACTGAAAACAACGTTTGGATTTTTAATCACGTTCCTAACTTATTTTAACCTTTTTGAACAAAATTATTCTGGAAAAAAAAGTAGCTTTGGCAATACTATTGCGAGACCAAAGCGAGATGATGGAATTACATTCTAAGCCCTAGTACTCAAATCGAACTAAAATTCCGCTTCCACACAAAAATCTCTCCAAAATTTAGCCAAGCTAAAATTAAGCCAAGCATTTCAGCTGAGAGGTACGCTGCTCCAGCTAAAAAAATCAAATTTTTTTTTTCTTGCTTTGCGTTACATTATTTCTTAAGCAAAATTGTGGTAGGTTCTTATTTGTGAGATTTATATAAGCTTTACATTGCGAAAATGAAAATTAAGAACGAGAAATATTGAAAGACAAACGATTTATTAATGCCAAAGGGAAATATTTATTTTATTTGGTTATATTCACTTGAAACAATAAAACAAAATTCTTTGAAATTGTTGAACATAATTTCTTTTCAGAGGGAGCGAAATTTTAGCTCGATCTGCATACTAGGCCCCAATGCCAAAAACCAAGTGTAAATATCACAAAGAGACCAAAGCGATACTATAGCGAGAAAACAATGACACAGATCCCAGTGTAAATCAACTGGGCGATTATTTGAAGTACAAAAATGTAGTACTTTACAACTCTGATGTCAACGAATATTCTGATTGATGCAGATAAGATTTATTTTTTTCTCTCTGTGATAAATCTCCCTGGTTGACCGAAATATAAAAAAAAAAAAATCCAAACAAAGATTTCTCTCAGACTTTGACCGAAAAAATTTGTTTTAAGAATAAAGGTTATTCAGTAACTTTAATAGAAAATGACAACAAATAAGAGATATTGAAAAACCTATCAAAATGTTGAATTTTATTTCTAATCTCTGGTGGGCTAGAAAAAATTAAAAAAAAATTTATCGAGGGAAGTTATTTTTGTTTGTTTTTTTTTCCAAATAATATTGGCAGAAATTAAGATTATTTTCTTATTAGTGATTTATCCACAAACGTGTCATGTAAAATAAACCCAAAGAAAAAGATTAACTTTGCTAATGAAAATTTCTGCAAAAAAAACAACACTGCATCCTGAAACAGATTGGTTCTTAAATTAACTAAAATATAAAATTAGCATTAAGCTTAAGGTTATTTTATATATTTTCTATTTTATTCAATATACATACGTCAATATGTCTACTTTATCCGGTTCTTATAGTTTGCATTATTTTATTTTGCTGTCAAAAATTCATAATTAATCATTTCATTTTAATGATCTTTTATACCTACATAGTTTTATGTATACCTATATGAAGCACAAATCGTATGTATTACTTTTAATTCATATACCTACTTATTTAATGAACAGTTATAATTATTATGTTATGGTCTAAATCAATTAGTATTACTTAAAACATCAATTAAACATAATTTTACATCAATATTTTGACCTAAATAAACTCATTGTTTCCAAATTTAAATTTTTTTTGCAGAACTAATTAGTGTCATTAAGAAACCAAAAAGAAATTAAAAAAAAAAACAAAGAATTCTTAGATATTTTTGAATAATAATTAGACTTTAAGTCCGTCATGGGTCTAAAAAAAAAAATATTAAATACACAACTAAGTCGCATGAGTTTGCTTACTATTTTTAATAAAAATTGAAGCTTAGTAGAATTTTAGACTGGAACCTCTTAATTAATAAACTATAAAATCACTGGCTGCCATAATATATTTCAATAAAATTGATCCATTCCTTTTCAAGATATTGAAGTATGAAAAAACCGTGAGGGCCTTCCGCGATCCACTCTCTTGAGGACGAAATGTTTTAACATATTTGAACCTAATATCTTTTTGAAAATTCCTTTCGAAGAACTATTGACTTTGCCTTTAAAATATCAGTTTCACCAAAAATAAATTTCATCCACGTCTTTGACCGCTTTGAATTTTTAAACAACATTCAATTGTAAGTATTTAAGAGTATCGGTTCACTTTTTATTTCATATATTTTCCAAAAGACGTGTCAATAATCAAGACAAAGGCTTTATGAGAAATTTCAAAGCCTTCGAAATGTTTAACTTTTTAAGAAGATATTAACTTGGCCCATAAAAGCTTTTAATGTACCTAAGTCTTTTTACAAATCCATAACTGACCCTTATTAATAAACATAAAAAAAAAACTAGAAATTTGTCTTAATACAGATATATGGAGGTATCTTCACGAGGAATTTATTAAAATGCTTTGACCTTGAGCTCTTTGATTTTATTACCGTTGCGAAATTGATTTAAAGAATATCTTTTTTTTTGCTTATGCTTTATAGTTTTAGAAATCTTACTGTGCTAAAATTTGCGGCAACGACAAAAAACGATGGCATTGGTATTCTATTAAAAAATGTGACAGTCATAAATTTCTATGCCAAAGGTATAATATCTCATCGAGGAAATCCCCCTAAACAAAACAAAACGACTAAATTAACTAACTAATCAGAATGTGGACACCAAGTGCGTTGACCTCCAATCTTTACTATGTATCATTTGACAAGCTCTGTTGCGGCAAAGATAGGCGCCTTCTCATGCCAATAGTGAGCCATCGGCAAAATGCCTTTCACATATAAATGAACGTGCGAGTCGTTTGGCTTTACGGGACATTATAAACAAAGTTGGCCAATCAATCGGCCAGTCAGCCAGCCAGCCAGCGCCTGCTCTCAAAAGGTTCTGTCCGGGTCAACAGTCTGGCGACTTAAGTTGTGTTGTTGTTGTTGTTTTTTTTATTTGCAACAAAAATAATGTCTTTGATATACCTACCTATACAGTGCACAAAAATGCGTGCCACCTGGTAGTGTTTTGTCGAACTGTCAATCATTGTGTGTGATGGAAATTCAGCTTGAAACTCACTTGTCTTTCTTCTGGGGCACTACATACAGACCAGACCCTGTCGACTATTGCCGACTGGCTTTAAGATACTCCACTGCTGTCACTTCTTCAACTTCTGTCAGTAATGCACCACAAACGAATTGGGCAACTTTCATTCTGTGATTCAAGTGATGTGTGTGTATGTTTGCGGGACCAGTCCATCAAGCTTCCAGAGACTTCACAGATTATATAGGTGGAGTTGGAATAGACTGAGAGATAGAAGGAGAGAGTATCTAGTACTGCTGCCTGCCAAATACTGCTGCGATGCTAGTTTCAACATCAATGCATAGCAGTCGCAGCATTTCTAATTTAAACATTGCTTTGGCATGTAACCACTGACAGGTTTGGAATTCGTTGTTGATCTGTTTATGTCCAACGGGTGTGCTATTAATAATAAAATAGCGAAAATACCTGGGCAATGCGCATGTTCCCTTCAGTTTGCAGCTCTCAACTCTCAAGAGCTTGATTCGCACTGCATTCGGTTTTTGTGTATAAAACCAGACTCTAAAAAGACAGCTTCAAGTTTATCACCCAGGAATGTGATTAGGACCGCAACCAAATAAGCACACACGCAATTTACTGTGTGAACGACGCGAACACCCGTTGCCATCAGAGAAACCCGTTCGCATCCATTATCCCATTGGGAATTCAAATTTACTACATGACTCTGCATCTACCGCAGATGGGTGGCAGTGGCAGCAGGCTTGCGCCAACTTCCCAGCCACCAACCAATCTTGGTGAATTAAATTTGATTTATCATGATACGCACAACAAGTGAAAGAAGAGTCGGAGACTTATCAAAGCTTCTAGTGTAGAAGAGAAAAGATACTTTTTCTTCTTCTTCTTTTAATGTTTGAAATAAATTGACAGCTGAAAGTGTCAAATTTGGTTTGCGCTATAAACTCTGTAGGTACTACTCACCTCCTTGGCTGGCAGAGGGTCTGGTCCAAGTCCATTCTGTAAAAAGAAAGGAAGAAGATGTTTGGTATAAGATTTTGTTTGGTTTTGTTTGGTTATAGTGTTCAGTGTAGGTACTTATTGAAATTTAACGATTCGTTGTGTAAATTTTTAAATAAAATGAGTAAACCATAAAATATGAGAACTGAAGGTATGTTTGAAAATGTTCGAAATGTGCCTAAGCCTTCACCGTGGGAGATAGGTTTGAAATACCACAACAAAGTAATTAGAATGTACATATTACTGATTAAGGTAAAACTATAATTGTCGGAAGGGCACTGAAGCTTATGTCAAAAACCAACGAAAAGTAGCTTTCCGTATCGTCAAAAGGGGTACGCACTCATACTGTACTTATCATCTATCTCTTTTTGGCATTTCTATTTCATTAAATGTCAGTTTTACTTTACCTCACGGAAAGTTGAACGAAACTTGACGAAACGTTCCATTCCGAATCATAAAATAAAAATAAATTTAGTAGCGCAACAGCTCATGGAGAACCAGGGCCTAGTGACTAACAACTCTCAACCATTCCTGTGTGCGTATTTTTGGCAGGAATGGAGGGGACCTACAATTTTTTGCTGAGTCCGAACGGCTAGGTGAGAAGCACTTATTCATGACAAGTAAACTCTTGGAGGATCTGTCAGTTCCTCGCAAGAGGCAGTACCTCAGAAAAAAACATTTCTATTTTTAGGTGGCAGTGGCCGGGAATCGAACCCAGACCTTTGGCATGACAGTCCTACGCACTAACCATCATGCCACGAGGTACGAAATCATAGCCACGCCAAATGTTTTGCGTGTATTCGCTTGTTTTCTTCCGACACCTGAAGTGTCCCTTCAAGCATTATAGTTCTAGCCTTAGCTTAAATAAATTTGGAACACAAATGAACAATTCACAAAAAATTGCAACGCTGTGAAAAATAGTTAAGAGAAAATGCGAAAGGTGTTGATAAATTAAGTTCCTATCGTGGGCTTTAGGTCTTTTTTGCTTTTATTTAAAGTTTTTTTTTTTAATTGCTACGTTTCGGGCGTGGTTACACCCTTTTTCAGACAATATTATAAAAAATTTTATATGCACAAATTAATCTTTTGGTTTTTGTTTGTATCTGTTATAATTTTTTGAAAATCTTTAAAAATACAGTTCAAAAAGAAGTTTTGTTTATTCGAATAGTTAAATTAAAAATAAAACTTTAAATAAAAGCGAAAAAGAACTAAAACCCACGATAGGAACTTAATTTACATTTAAAAAGATCACGAAAAAAGGATATAAGGTGTTGATAAATTTTATGAAATTTTCCAATATAAAGAAAATTTGCACAACTTTCTTGTTTAGCAATAATCACAGTGAAAATGAAAGCAATTGTTTTTTTTTGTTTTAACTATGTACCAGTTTTTTAACAAGTTATTCAACAAAAGCAGATTACAAACTTCATCGAGTCAGTTCAAATGTCAAACTCACTAAGTTACAGACTCACTAAGTACAGACAAAATTTTGAAACATATGGGTGCTTTCATAAATGCATAGTTGCTTTGTTTACATGCGATCATTTGCAATCTTATAAACGTCATACAAACTAATTGCTCATGCGTTTTACACTGCAATTATGAACCCTTTTCTTATTTGTGCTATCTGTCAAAAGACTGCTAAGAAAATCTTCGATTTCACCATATCTGTCTCTTTCTTTAAGAGAGCAATTCAAAATGCATGTGAGTTTTTATATTTGCAAATCTGACATTTATTATTTGCATTTTTATGGAAGTTGCATTCCATACATTTATGAAAGCATACGTTTATGAAAGCACTCTATTTCTGCTATTTTCAATTTCTGTATTCATGAATAAAAAAGTTTTGCATTGAATATATCGCATTTGAAATGTTGAATTGGCAATTCTGGCATTTACAAAATCTCGTTTTTTATAGTCTCCTAGTAACAAAAAATTTCGATTTTTATAATTTCGCAGTTATACATAATCCTGCAAAATAAAAACTCGCAAATTAATATCTCGCAAAATTTAATTACATTTTGCAACAAAAATATTAATATACTGTTGATGTCAATATTCTGTTATTTTTCTTGATAAGAACAAAATAAAAAACATAAAAATTGTATATCGAGTTGTGATGTCAGGTGCAATTTTTTAATATTCGAAAATAATTTTTGGAAAAAAAAAACGGCTTAGAGCCAAGAAAAAAGTTTTTCATTTTCGAATTTCTTCTTTTTATGTTTGCTGACTATTTATCTTTCAGTGCGAAACTGAAAGTGATTTTAATGTATGAGGTTGCGAAACTATTCTTACGAGATTTTGATTTGCGAGATTTTAAATTGCTTGATTTTGGTTATATTGAGAAATTTGTTGGTGCTAAATGTAGATAAATTCGAGGTTGTTAAAAGCGAGATTTTTTTTAAATTTCGAGTTTATTGAAAATAAGGATTATTAATTTGCGAGATTTCTAAATTCGAGATTTTAGTTTGCGAAATATTTTTACAACTCTATTTATTTTGTTTGCTCTCCTTTTTTAGATATTTTCTGAGATTCGTTTCTTTGTGTTCATTTTTCTATATTAGGTTTTAAATGACAATAAATTTAAGCATACAGAACAAATTTTATCAACATACGAGTATCTTGAGAAAAACATTTACATATACACATCTACAGGAAAATATTGTAATTTTTTCAGAAGTTAAATATTTTCTTTTTTTTCAAAAGAGCGATGAAAAACTTTTAAGTACCTATTTACGAAAATATCGATTATGTTGTTTTTGAAATATGTATTAAATTTTCCATAAAAAAGGATAATTTTTTTAGGAATCCAAAAAATATTTTTTTTGTAAATTTTAATAAACTTGAAATTTTTAAAAGCAAAAAGAATCGACAGTTAAAAAAATACTTCATTTGGAGGAACATACCATTAACAGACATTTAAAAAAAAATGGTTTCTTATCCGAGGGAAGCCTTAAAACAAATTTATTGATATTTTAAAAAGAAATGTGTCTAAGCAATTTTAGAGAAAAATGTGATTTTTTAAAATTGTTTAAAAAAAAATATATGGAGGGTACCGTTACTTTTGGATCTATTTTTTTTTTTTTAATCAAAGAATGACCAAAAACGAAGAGACGCAAATCGATTCAGTCATTTAGGCTGTGGCTCAACGAACAGACCCACTTTTTTTGGAAAAATGAGGTTTGAGTCAACTGGATTTAAGTCAACTGGGTATAAGTCAACCAGATTTGAGTCAACCGTGTTTGAGTCAACCCGGGTTCTATTTACTCACTGTGAGGAAATCCAGAGTAGAATCCAGCTAGTTTAGGTCAACCAGGGTTGAGTCAACCTGATTTGAGTCAACCCTGTTTGAGACAACCTGGTTTGAGTCAATCCGGTTTGAGTCAACCCAAATTGAGTTTACCCAGTTTGAATCAACTCGGGTTGAGTCAACGAGGTTTGAGTCAAACTGGATTGAGACAACCCGGTTTGAGTCAAAGTGGTTGATTCAATCCAGTTTAAGTCAACTCATTTGTGACAGAATTATTAAAGACAATTTCATTAAAGTCTTATCAGACACAAGAAAATCATATATATACAGGGTGATTCGTATGCTCCAAAAAGCTAGACCAAGTAGGTTGGGTCAAGACAAGAAAAAATTTGTATAGGAGGGGGGCCTATTTCCCTTGGGCAATTTTCTAAAAAAATGACTTAAAACAGAAAACAAAATATTTGAAAATAACGGTAAAACTTAAAACTCCACGCTGTTTTTTTTTTGGAAAGCTAGAATTCTTTTCTTTAATTTTCAATTTAAATTAGGTTGTGTAAAAGATTAGTTTTTGAAAAATTAATTTTCAAACTCGAATTTGCTAAAAACTGGAAAGTATGCCATACAAAATAAAAAGGGATAATCCGCTAGTTTATTAAATGACCTAAGCAGATCAAACTTCGGAAAACTTTTATTTTTTTTTAATTTCTCAAAAACTAATATAGATTTTAGCATCCGCTTTCCAGTTTTTTATAAAAATTAAAAAGAGCATTGAATTTTGAAAATAAAGATTATACTTAATAACATAAAATTAAAAAAAAAATTGAATTTGTTTAAAATTTTTTTCTTAGAAAATTGTGCCTCCCGCCTAAATGGGGGAAATAGACCCCCTCCTATGTAGTACCTCGTGGCATAGTGGTTAGTGCGTAGGACTGTCATGCCAAAGGTCTGGGTTCGATTCCCGGCCACTGCCACCTAAAAACAGAAATGTTTTTTTCCGAGGTACTGCCTCTTGCGAGGGACTGACAAATCCTCCAAGAGTATACTTGTCGTGAATTAGTGCTTTTCATTAGCTGTTCGGACTCGGCAAAAAATTGTAGGTCCCCTCCATTCCTGCCAACAACACGCACACAGGAATGGTTGAGAGTTGTAAGTCACTAGGCCTTGGTTGACGAGCTTTTGAGCTACCAAATTTAATTGGTGACCCCCTCCTATACGAATTTTTTTTTCTTGTCTTAATCTAACCTTCTTGCTCAAGCTTTTTGGTGCATCCTATACGAATCACCCTGTATATTCAACGATTGGTGAAGATCCTAAAAATGAACAAAAACAATATATTTTTCCAAATTTGCATTGCAATATGGATTGATTCTAATTTAAAATTAAAAACAATTCAATTGGATATCTCCATCTCCCAAAATTGAATTTTTATTCATTTACTTAATTTAATTATTTCTTTTTCTTTAACACATAGAACAAGACAAAAAATAAATGTAGTACAATGGAATTCAATTTTCGTGTCCTTCGGGTAAATTAATTGACACTTCTCAGGAGAGTTTATCAATAAAAAAAAAAACAACAACAAAACGAAACAAAAAACCAAAATTTAGAGCACTTCAAATAGGTATACAAGACCCCTAGAGACCACGTAGTTGCGTTCCAGTTTCAATTGCAGTTTTGGTGGTTTTTATCGCCTTCAATAATTTTAAGCAGCCAATAAATGAGATTCATGCTGTGATCCTAAAAACGGATTCAAAAAGTCAACCTAACCAAATTGGGTAGCTGGAACAGCACTTGTCTTGTTGCGAATTGGACTTTGTTGGTATAGGCGCGGTGACGGTGGCATGGATATGGTAGGGCGATGCAGTTCTACACAATACTCCACATTGTGTTACCTATTGTCTTATATGAATGCAATGAAAGGTGCCAATAAAAAGAGTAGGTAAGGTAAGTTATAAAAAAGGTACTCGAACTCGATAGTCCCGAGGCAATAACTATATTCGTTTTCCTAAATCACCTGCGGGCCTCAGGCTCCATAGTTCCATCGATCGGCTCCAATTTTAATTGTTTTGTATTTTGAACTTTTTTTTTGTTGTTGCTGTAATTTCGTTTGGTACCGCTTTTCGGCTGTCAAGCAAGCCGCACCGCCATACAACAGAGGCCAAACTTCGTGTGTGTCACAGGTGGTTGATGGCGGCATATTATTAAACTGTCAACGACACACAGTAGCAGCTGATGTGGTTGATGTTGTTGATAGTGATGCTTTTATTGGACTCACGCTTATTAGCATCACTGTGACACCAATTAAATTTCGTTTATCACGATCAAGTTGCGGATTGAAAATCCGGTCTACTATTTGGTAGGTTTGTGATTTTTTTTTTTCGTTCGCATTCTGTTACGTTTTTGATTGTGGTTTTCGTTAAAAATGAGAATGTCTCTTTATATGGAATTGTTTTGTCCTTCTGACCGAAATAATGAAGAAATATTTTGTAGTATGGTTGTTTTTTTTTTTTTTGGTTTTCTATAGTGATCAATCAATCAATGAGTCAATCAAAACTTTTAGCCACTTAAATTAATTTTTACTGAATAGCAATTAAATAAATAAATTTGGTTTACTTTTTGGGTTTAGATAGTTAAGAGAAGCTATCAGTTTCAGTAAAGCTTATAACTTACAGCAAACACGTCAAAGAAGCTTGACAAATTTCAAGTTATGTAAGCACTTGCTAGTTGCCAAAAAATGCAAAGAGTGATAGCTAAACTGATTGGGGCAATTAAACACTGTTGATATTGTTCTGGAATTTTCAATGTCTTTATATTGAGGATCGATAATGATGGTAAGGATTGGATGAGGCGATGAAAAATGTCTAATAAAGGTGTTTGCTCCTGTGCCGTGTAGCCGTGGAAGGGTGGGTAAAGGAAATGTTCTAGCAACGTCATATCTACTTCTTAAAATCCGGCTTCCAATCCATGATGAGTTGTTGTCTGAGAAACGGTGGCAGCCTTCCATCCTCCACGATCCCAAGCACACTGCTTTCAGTCATCTAGACCAAGATTTCTGACATCCACTAAGGATTTTTCTTTAAAGAAGGTGTTCGGTTCTTTTCGTTCTCTCGAACCTTTGGGCCAGAATTCCGAAACTTTCTTGGCTGGAGTATTATTGACCATGCGCTCGATGTGGCCAAGCTAATGTAGTTAATGGGATAAGTACTTACTCCGAGAAAACTGAACTCCTTAACTACTTTGAGGTTGTTGCTATCAACAGTGATGTTTTGTCGTAGCTGATTGACAGATTTGGCATTGTTTGTGGATAGCATGTAAAGGGTTTTTCAACAGGGACAGCAAACGACGCCATATTACTTGCCACTGTTTTGACACTTCTCTTCAGTAAGATTTGCCATTCATGGTGGAAAGATATACGAGCCAACAACGAGTCGAAATTATTAAAACTTACTACCAAAATTCGGAGTCAGTGGCCTCAACGTTAAGAGCGCTATGTCCAATTTATAGTCGCCATAATCGTTCTAGCAGATCAACAATTGAGCGTCTAGTGGGAAAATTTGAATCCACAGGCACAGTACAAAATGTTCCCGTGCCAGTGAGACAAAGAAGTGCCCGTAGTGTCGAGAATATTGCTGCCGCTGAGGCTTCAGTTGCAGAAAGCCCAAATGTGTCTCTCACACGTCGTTCTCAAGCGTTGGGCATCTCTGTGACGTCGTTGTGCCGAACTTTGCGAAAAGATCTTGGCCTACATCCTTACAAGATTAAATTGACGCGAGAACTGAAGCCGCTTGACCACCAGAAGCACCGTATGTTCGTGAACTGGGCTGAGCAACAACTTGAAAATGATTCGGATTTTCATCGAAAAATCATCTTCAGCGATGAGGCTCATTTCTGGCTGAAAGGCTTCGTCAATAAACAAAATATGCGGTATTGGTCAGGCAGCAATCCACACGTACTCCATGAGTCATCATTGCATCCCGAAAAAATTATGGTTTGGTGTGGTTTATGGGCTGGCGGCGTCATTGGGCCGTACTTCTTCCGTGATGATCAAGGCCGGCAAGTTACTGTGAATTGGGATCGCTCCCGTTCAATGATAACCGAACATTTTTGACCCCAATTGGATGATATGGACTTGGAGGACATGTGGTTCCAACAGGACGGTGCCACAAGCCACACAGCGAATGTCACAATCAATTTATTGGAAACCAAGTTTGGAAAACGTATTTTATCTCACGAAATGGTCCAGCCGCTTGGCAGCCTCGGTCGTGCGATTTGACTCCGTTAGACTATTTCCTGTGGGGCTACGTCAAGTCTAAGGTCTATGCCAACAAGCCAGCGACGATTGATGAACTTCGTGCGAATATCGAACGTGAAATTGCAGCAGTATCAGCCGATTTATGCTTGAAAACCGTCGAAAATTTGGTTCAGCGTCTGGACTTCTGCAAGAATGCCCGTGGTGGCCATGCAAAAGGAATCGAGTTCCATACATAATGGCATTGAACGTACTTTCACAGGAATAAAGAATTTCATTGATATCCAAAACCGTTTTTGTTTTATTTAAAAAAAACTTTTCTAGCGCTCTTATTGAAAAACCCGATATTTGGTCTTGTCCCCGTCTACTTGAAGACCAACAAGTTTCCCGGTTCTTCAATGGCCGTGAAAGCCTCTATAACGTGATTTTGTTATCATTTCCATACTCTAAAAAATGGAAAAATCTGTTGAAAATAGTGCTTTAAGAATTAACGTCTGCCCTGAACACTATTTATTTGCTCCAAAACAAGATGAAAGAAAGCAAATATGATAGCTCATCTCCTTGTCGAAGTCCTGTGCATGTTTGGAAGAGCTTTTTCCTGTTGGACATTGCATCGCGTATTTCACATGTCACAACAATTGGATTAGTCTTCCCGAGATTCTAAGTTCAGCCCTCTCCATATAGAGCTCCTGACAACGAATGCTAATGTGGTTTTGAAATCCATGAATAGATGGCGATTACCAGCTTGATATTCGTGGGTCTTTTCCAGGATTTGCCTGAGAGAGAATATTTGGTCTGTGGTCGATCTGCCTCGTCAAAGGCCACACGGGTACTTGCCGACTATAGTATTTCAGAATGGGCTCGGTAGATGGGCCATATGGAGCTGATATATACCATCTGATCATGCAGCCTTATTGTTCTTGGACTTTTTATAGCTAAGTCTAAAATAAAAATAAATTTGGTGGCACAACAGCTCGTGGAGAACTAGGGCCTAGTCACTTAAAACTCTCAACCAATTCTTTGTACGTGTTGTTGGCAGGAATGGAGGGGACCTACAATTTTTTGCCGAGTCCAAACGACTAGATGAGAAGCACTTATTCATGACAAGTATACTCCTGAATGATTTGTCAGTTCCTCGCAAGAGACAGTACCTCGGAAAAACATTTACTTTTAGGTAACAGCGGCTGGGAATCGAACCCAGACCTTCGGCATGACAGTCCAACGTACTTACCATCATGCCACGAGGTATTGTCAAGTCTATCTCTTCCAAATTGGGGTAGAGATATTGGGTCTTGGTTCACTAGGGTTGGTTTCGCTTGTCGTTCTATTTCTCGCTGTACATGAATGCCCATTCAGCAGCTGCTAGAAATACTGCTTGAATTCATTTACTTTTCCCTGTGCTTCCGTGACTTGACTCCCTTCGCAGCTTTGAAAAGGCTGAGAGTTTTTAGCGGAGAGTTTTTGGGTCAGATGCTCAGTGTAAGCTCTTGATACTTCATAGAGGTATGCTTAGGCGACCACAACAACGTCCAATTTCTTCTTAATGGTGGTCAATTTTTTCCCCCATTTGACAGTCTACGTCTAAGATATTTAGTGTCCTGACTATCGTAGATTAGCAAATGGTCGATCAGGTCTGCGTATCGACCATTTGGAGAGTGTCAGATTGCTTTGTGGATTCTTAGCCATGGAAGCCTGCTACTTATCACTGTATTACGAGCTCCTGAAAAAAAGTCAATTTGTCGGAGGCCGTTATCATTTGTCTCTTCATGGAGGCTGTGTCTACCAATTAACCCCCCGAAATTGTATTCCTTTCCAATTTGAGCATTGAGGTCTTCAACGAAAATTTGTTCATCGGGCTCCATGCAGGCTCTGTACTCCTGGCAGGCTCCGTACTCCTGGCAGGCTGGGTCTTGTTGCCATTTAATGGTAATCATTATCCTAGACTCCTTGTGTCTCTCTCATAGCCGAAATTTGTCGGTTTTGATGCTGTACTGTGTGATTGGTGAAAGACTGCTTCGTTTGTTAATCAAAAAGTTGATAGATTAATTAACAACCAGAAGCTTAAGGCTAGGACCGCACTTGCAATTTTCTGTCGTTGCGACTTAAATATTTTATCGCATCCCAAGATTTCTTGGTATCATGTGCGTTCATTCTCTTTTAATATCACCTGTTCTATTTTTTGCGACTGAATGACCGCGCGACAGACTATCGCAAGTGCGTTCCTAGCCTAAGCGTTGTCCTAAAGTGCCATTGTACTAAACTTTCGAACTGCACTATAATGCCGATATGAAAATTAAAAAAGTTTTATTAGCTTAAGAAAGTTCGAATATTTTGTATTTGAGCCAAAGAGCAAATAAATGTCAGACTACTGCAAATGCAACGGAAGCACCAGATAAAAACATAAATTCCGATGCCTTAGAGCAAAATGTCTTTTCTTCGCTATACCCTGTCATTTGGACAAACAGATGTACTTTACCAAATTTGTCTGTGCTACCCATTTGTCGTTACTATACCATACAGCCTATACAGTACACCCCCTCTAACCGGAATGCATTAACATCAAATACGGTCCACAAAAACACACCACACAATCTGTCTATAGATATGCGTGCATATTTGACTCTGTTGCCCTGATCTGATCTCGCCAAGCTGCCAAACACTACCAGACAATATGCCCATAATCCGAGGAAGCCCCCCAAATATGGGATGCGCGCGATCTCGCGCGTATCAAATAAAAATATGTTTACTGCATTAGCCGGTCGCAATACGGTCGCGATCCGCACAAGTCCATATTAAATCGGTTCGTGATCGGTGGGTGTTTGGTTGGCGTAGGTAGCTATACTTGCAGTCCACTTGGGCTGCAGCGCAACGCAGTGCAACCCAGGCAACAGCTTGTTATGTATGCGCGCAAGCGCACGCATGTTTTTCCCTCTATTTTACCATAAAATGATAATTTCTCCTATATTTTCCCTCGATGATCCTTTCGTTAATTTGATGTTTTGCAAGCGCAAGCAAAGTGATTTACGAGCTTGGCAATGTGCTTAGAATTTTTAATTTTGTTTCTTTTCCTGAAGCCTCTGACCAGATCGGTCGTGTGGCCTGGAATGGATGATGTTTATTTATGTCGTCCTGAGAGCGCGCGTGCAAGGGCTACCATATGTGTGTTAGGTTTTAATTGATGTCGAAGCTTATTCGTTAAATAATAATTGATACGGAAAAGAATGCATTTTTGGAGTATAGACAGAAAAAAGTAGTTTTGTTTGATTTGGTCGAATGCGCGCCTGCGCAAGTCGCCAATAAAAAGAGAGAGAGAGAGAGTGAGAGGTGCAAATAAAGAATTCCATAATAAAACAGCACAGGGATGATGAGGTGGTTGGAGATGGCGGTAATGGTATAGAGTGGGGCCAATCTAGTCAGTAGCTGAAGAATTCCAAATCAATCACCATCGCCGCCGCCGTCGTGTTTGCTTTACAGGCTCATTTAGCTTTGTGGATATTTGCTCCGGGCGCTCCGTCCATGTCATTTGGTCAGCGAACGGGGCGAAGGAGACTCTGAGAGGCACATCGAACCGTGGTAGTCAGCCTCAGTCACAAGCTCGTAAGATACAGCTGCCGTGGTGCTTTGTGTGTTTTACAAATGTTTTCCGCTGATGGAGGTATAAATGACTGTTTTCCGCTTAGATTTTGTCGTCTGTCGTGACAGTTGTGGCATACTTCAATCGCAGGAGGACGACCATTCGACCAACGAGCGCACGATCTATCGCATAGCGATCAATAGAATGATCTTCTGCAGATCGCGTTTGTGTCCCAGGATATCATGCGGGGAATTTTTGGCTTTGGCTTCGAAGTGATAGATCTGTAATTGGCAGGCGGCACAAACGGACTTTCTTTTCTCAATTATTTTGCGTTGTTGCAAATACAATCGCACCAAACATGAACTATGAGAAATACTCGCGTGTTGGAAATGGATTCCAATGCGCGATCGTTAATCATTCTGGTTACCCCGCTCTCTTAAATGGCGAGGATGAGAATGAAGCAAAAAGGAAGGAAGACGAAGAAGATAATTTCAATTAAATTCCTCATCTCTCGGGACTTCTCTTGAAAGTCATAGCACTATTACTTCTAGACACCACGCCGCGCGTCGCCTTCTCAACTTTGGTTGCTCCATGGGGGTGCGCAAGCACATACAAGTGTCGTACACTTGCCTCCTCAAGAGGCACCCAACCAAATTGTTAGATGAATAAATAAATACACTAGCAGCGGTGATGCGCGGGCAAAAGTCTTGGGAGTGACTTATGACTCTTCCAACAACTATCCTCTTCCACATAGTGTGGATCAGATAATGGGCTCAATGCTATGATCAACATCTTGCTGAAAGACAGGTAGTAGGTTGAAGTGCTCTTTAGATCTATGATGCATAGTCATTGGGTTGGGTTGGATCTTGGATTGTTGTGTTTTTTTGGGTGCTGGTTTGCTATCATAGATAAATCTATGATGAATAGCACATCTTTGAAGTATTCTTCAAGAATTCAAATGGACTCTGGCAGAGAGGAAGTCTCTACAGAAGTTAAGACTTTTAAATAATGAGAACAAAAGATAAAATATACTTAAAATATTTTGAATTTATTTTTTACAAAAATCTTTTTTCTTTCGTCTTTTAGTAAAAAATTGAAATAGAAGAAAACTAAGTGGGTGTTCTTATACAAAGGTGCTTAGGGCAGACAATAGACACTTTGTTTGAAACAGAATTAACAACATCTAAAACAGCACGAAAACATTTAGCGAAGTAACTTTAACATCGAAATCTGAGATTACACCCTCATCTGCCTGTTCAAATGTCTCCAGTTCTTTTTTTCATTTTATCTCTAGATTGTTGATGGTCGGGCGTTGTAGGAAGCGGATAGTCACTGTTTGGAGTCAACATGGCTACTACAGGTGAATTATGTTTCCTTTACCTCCACGTGATAATCAACGAATACAGGTCTTGTTCATCTGGGGTCCGGGCTTGACTTGCTCAATTTGTAAGTATGAGTGTTGAACAAAAACAAAAATAGCAACACTAAAATCTCTTGTCAGATGACCGACTGCAAAATTCGGCTAAAACATTGGTGCAGCCTTTAAGAAGTATGGTGTGTGGCGAACGAATTCAACATAATCAATGATGTCACCAAACAGTCTGGAAAACAGGAACTTTACATGAGCTATTCTAGCATGGTAAGAGACGAGATCATGAAGGATTTTTAGTACTTACCAAAGTGCTAAATAGAGATGGCATTTATAAGCCAAGGAAAGCGCTCATATCCCCGTAGTGGGCTACTGACATCGGATTATCCGGCCTGCTCTTCCTGGGCTTAACAAGGACCTGGCCTTCCAGATTTGGAGGTTGTGTCTTCGAGTCAACTTCCCTACCGCACTTAAGCAAATTTCGGTTATGGGAGAGACACGAAGATCTTAAAATAATGATAACCCTCATATGACAACAAGACCCGGCGGTCAACGGGTAACGACTTGCTCTGCAATCTCAATGCTCAAATTGAAAAGGAAAATATCGACACCGCCTCCACACGAATAGACAAATGGCCTTCGACCTATAGACTTTCCACAAGCTTTTGATAGGGTGATAAGTAGCACTAGGTTTCCACGGCTCAGAGTCCACAAATCAATCTGGTGCTCCAGAAATCAGCCATTTCTTTGAGCACTAAGTAAGGAATTTGACGTTGGCCACCATAGCATACCTAGATTCGTTAGACTCTACAGTGAGCATCTGAGCGAAAAACTCTCCATTGTTCACCACGATATGGATACGTTTAGCTGATAAAGGAGATAGAAGATGCACAGGCAAATATTCTCAGTGGAAAACAAGATCATCGAGAGAGGATTATAGAACAAGGCAAAGGGGGAGGAAAAGAGCCTGTGTAAAAAGAAGAAGGGGTACGAAGCCTCCCAGCTCAAGGAGATTTAAGAGTCTCGCGATATAAACAACATCTGGAAGTTGTTTTATAAAAAGACAAGCAACTAGCTGCTGGCTTTAAAACCGAAAAGCAGGCATGTCTTACCACTGAAGGAAACCTAGCCTACAAAGCACAGAGAACAGTAGATATGTATTGAAACAATATTTTCAGCAGCTGCTGAATGGGCATCACGTTGAGCCAGAAAAATAACAATTTAGTCAAACTTCAGTCATTTAAGACCCAGTACCACCATCCAGTAAAGAAAGGCTAGACTAATGTATAAGAAAGGTCAAGACCAACAAAGCACCCGGAAGTGATGCTTTACCAGTGGAGCTCTTTAATCACGTAGGGGATGTGTTGAAAGGGTACACGCATCAACTCATCAACCAAGTTTTCACGGAATGAATCATGCCCGATGACTGGTATGTGGTCTATCAGATCCACAATGTACAATCTACAAAAAATGCAATCCTATATGTTCTGCAGGAACATATCAAGGCATATCCCAGATAAACGTCGCATACAAAATCTGTACTGTAAACGTGTTAGATCGTTCTGTATAACTATAATCAGCAAGTACTAGTGCGGCTTCCGGCCAGGAAGATCAAACTAAATATTTACTCTCAGGTCAATCCTGGCAAAAACCGACGAGTTTCCAGCAGAGACTTACCATCTATTCATGGAGTTCAAAGCTACATATGATAGCATTCATCGTCAGGAGCTCTATATGGTGATGGCTTAACTAAGGGTCCTGAAAAACCTGATCTGGATATGTCACGTGATATTGGAAAAAACAAGTACAATTAAGGAAAAGCTCTTCCAAACATGCCCTGGGTCATCATCATTTCTTCAATCTCGTCCAGAAGTTAGCAGTGCGCAGAGCAGGCGTTAGCACTTATTTCAACAAATCTGTCTAACATCTAGAATGTGCGGACGAAAGCGAAAATATCAGCCACTCGAAGGTCTTCATAGGGATCTCGGGATTCCTACGGTCCGGGACGAAATAAAAAGTTTCGCGCGAAAACATAGAAATCGACAATTAGAACACGCTAATTCAACGATTATTGATATTCTTGACGAGTCGAATTTAGTACGCCGTCTGCGAAGAACAAAACCTTCCGACTTGGTGCGGCAAACAGAAAGCCACTTTAAAATCGCGGATTAAGCAGGAACTTTCACCGGAAAGTAACCTGCAACACGTTACTTAACTTTGTTAAAAATAAATTGCTAGATAAGTTTCAACTTAGTTGCAATCGGGAAGAGGAGGTGCTTTTAGTGTAGTAAGAATCTCACACTTCTATGAGCACGCGTTTTTCAGTCCTCATAGAGCCTGATATGAAGGTTTTGCACCTACCCACGGGAAAATAAAAAAAAAAACTCGAAGGTCTTTAAAGAGTCTTTCAAAGCAATAGTTGAAGAACAAGCTTAACTTGTTGGTCTTGAAGTAAAGGAAGAAAAGACCAAATACATGCTACCCACAAACAGTGAAAGATCTGTCAATCAGCAAGCACGAAACATCACTGTTGATAACAAAAGCTTGAAAGTAGTTAAGGATTTTATATACCTGGGAGTGAATATTAATCCCACGAACGACATCTATATGCAAAGTAAACCAATGCAACTTTGAGGCTAAAAAATACAAACAAACTTTCTTGACAGCTAAGATAATAAGAAAACCCTCAAATCACTGTCATCAATTCATCTCAAGATCCGCCATTTTGGAATGTTTGATTATAGAATTGTTTTCCAAATAATTAAATATTTTGCTTTAAAAGCAGGATTGATTTTTATTAACAAAATGCGTGAACTATTAAATTAAGAGTGTCACCTTCTAAGAGTATAAAGATTAATTTTTGTAAACTTTTCTGATAAAATTGACTTTGTTTCATCTACAGTCTGCAGCGTTACCGACGAAAATACATTTCGTTCTCGATAGGAGAAATAGTGTAAAAAAACAATACAATTGTGTTTAAAAATAAAAATAATATTTTTAAATCGAATGACACACTGGCTTCCAACTATGTATTTACTTCAAAAACATTTTACTCCTCACTGCAATGTTTCTTCTTTGGCATTTCTAGTTGATTGATGTCGATGGACGATGATATTTTTCATTTTCCATAGGCATAGCAAATCTGCTCCTTTGGAACGTTAATGATCGGAACAGAACTGCTGTGCTTTGTCACGTACTGTGTTGACACTTTTTGCCAACTTTTTAAAATCCAAAATGGCCATGGTCTAAACGGGAAGACTTTGTTAAGGCAGAGAGTGTAAAAATAATGACAACGATTTTGTGTGTGTGTGTAATTTTTGTTTAACAGCCTCTTAGAACTTTTATAATGAACTCAACCACAGCCAGCAATGATCAGTAAAAAAGTTGGTCTGGAATATATATAGGTAAGAGTGCAGAAAAACGTCAAAAGTCTGCAGTTGAATTGATACGGCACGTCATTTAAGAAAACATCCTTGTAGTTTGTATAGTGTTGTGTCATTTGCTGTGAGCAAGGTGGCTGGTGGTCAGACAGAAAGACATACAGACAGATAGGCAGTACAAATTAAAACCGAAACAACCATACGAGTCATGGCACCGACAAACTGTCACAAAATACAGACAGACAGTTAAAGACGAAATAAAACGGTCAAATGGAATGGCGTGCAGATCTGCAATCCAAATGGGCGAGCAGCAAAATATTTCGACTTATTTTCAGCGCGTGTAAACGCACTTGTTGGTCGCAGAAGCCACAGAGGCTTACTTGCTGGCTGGCTAATGCTGATGATGGAGCGAACGACAATCCTTTTTGTGGCCAGCAAATGCGGGACAACCGAACAGAAGGCACAAACAGGCACACCGGACAGTATATAGAGAAAACAACAACGACTACTACGGTGATGCTCGATGACAGTAAGACCGCTAAAAGCGCGAGATTTATTAGATCTTAAAGATTTATTGGTTTTACGGATTCAGTTACAATCGAGATGATAAATTGCCAATGAGCTCGATGACGATTTCAATGCGGTCGGAGGTGTACGAAAGCCATATGCTGGTGGAATGCACAGGCATTAGCTGGACTGTCTGCTCACTGTCATGTTGCGGTTGAAGACTTACTGCCCAGCGTTTGTGGCGAGAGTTGATGCTGCTGTTGTTGTTGCAAACAATTTGACCGAAAGTCTGTTTGTCTGTCAGCCTGGTAGTGGGCTGACAGCTAAACGGGCAATCTGCATACCAGGCATAGATGCACGCTGACAAGTGTGCGTTTCGCGCATAGGCGGAGCTCTGTCAGTTGATTAAATATTTTTTCCACCCATCATGTAGCTGACCCTCGGGGAGACCACCACCGGCAGAGTTCCGTCTCTAGCAAGTGGGTGGGTTTAGGTGCGTGCGTGTGGCAACCAGGAATTGATATGTTTTCAAGCTCACTCACGCTCGAGTGACACTTAATTTTGGTCTGTCACACAAGCTGACGTGAGTTGAGCCGCGTTGTGGCTAAGTCCCTTCGCGCGACTATCAACTGCGCCGCCGCCGCTCCACCTTTTCTAGCAATGTACTGTCACAATGCACCGCACCTCGCACCGCCACCGTTGCCGTAACGTTGCGTTTATAGAAGGAGGAGGATATATGCAAAACATGCCCCGCAGCGTTTCCACTCGAGTCCAAAGCCTGATTTGAATATGAAAATGTGCAATGAGGTGTTTGGTACCACGCGAGCAAACGAACCCCAGGTGAGAGAGACAGGTATGTATGTGCGGTGTACGTTATGGGCTATGCGCGGCGGCCGGCGGCGGCGCAGCGCGAATGTTCGTCGAATCGTGTTTTATGATTTATGATTGTACACCTCTAGTTTTCGCGCTGCTGTTGTTTTGCTGTTGCATGGTGGAACTCGCTTGCTGCTGTTCCGAAAGATTTGCCTAAACAAATGGCATCGAGTAGGTGATTTGTTTGCTGCTACACACTCACTTATTCCAGTCGTAATCCTTGTGCAGTTCCACTTCTAGCACTGTGGCTGCGCAGCAGCAACCAATATAACTATTTATTGTTTGAGGGGACCCTCTGGTTGTTGGCGCGATATCGCTCGCAAATTTGATTTGATTTGTGATAGATTGAGTGTCATTATTTCTTTACTTGACATGAAAACTTTGACACCTCACCGAATGACTCCGCTGCAATAGAGTGCAGTGCAGCGGTGGTGGCGCAGCAAGATTACAACGATGGCGAGGACAGCAGCAGCAGCAGCAGCAACACTAGCAGATATTGTATGCTTGCTCGGTCGGTGTCAGCGGCTATCGGCTGTCGAATGTGTGCCCTCTATTTCCATATTAGGCGGTCTTTCGAGTGGTTGCGATTGTTCTACTGATGGTAGCTCAGCGGTCACAAAGCTGCGAGATCGGAGAAGTATCACTGCGCGCGCATATATCACACCATGGACAAAAATGCATTCACATCGAATTCAATGGATGCTGAATGGGTAGATGGTAGATGGATAGATGGATAGACGGATGATGGCTGGATAGATTTGGATCGGCAATTCGTTTTCGGTGCTGAGAGAGAGCGAGATTTGGTGCTAACGAGTGCAGTAATTAAATTAATGAAGGGGACTTGCCTTGGGTACCAACACCAGCAAAGTATTTGCAATAGTTTGACACAGCGAATTTGATGTGAACTATTTGAACGACACGACAATAACGAAGACCATTCACTTTCCAAAAAAAAAAAATAGGTTTATATTTTATTTTAGGACTTTATCGCATCGAGAATGAAGTGCTGGATGTCATAAACCTAGGGCAATAATTTAGAATGAAAAAAGCACATTTTTGCCTTGGGCACTCTAAGGCAATCTTGTGGACACCATTGCATGACGAATGATTTAAGTTATTAAGCAATTAATGTCTAATGGTCAAAGTATAGATATATTTATGACATGAGCTTTAGGTCTGAATTGAAACATAAGTTTTTAACTGTTTGTCTATAGTCAATAGTATTTAAAAAAAAAAAAAATCAAGTGGCGCAACAGCTCATAGAGAACCAGGGCCTAGTGACTAACAACTCTCAACCATTCCTGTGTGCGTGTTGTTTGCAGGAATGGAGGTAGGTGATTTTGATTGTGCTTTAAAATTAAGAGACATAATAGCTGCAGACATTAATGCGAAAGAAAAATTTACAAAAAAATTGCAGTCTATAAATATTTATTTTATATTAATTATAAGCTATATTTAAGGGCCATTTTGTTCACAGCTAATCATCTTTAATCAATGATTATTGTGACTAGTTAATCCGTGAATGTACTTGTTAGCCACAATCTTAGGCAAGGAATCCATAATTTAAGTTGTTAATCATCGAAATCGCCAAAAAGTCAATATTAGTCTATTAAACCAGATAGGCTGTGAAAAATGAATTACAGATATAACCTGATGTAAGCCAAAAAGGCCCTTAGTTTGGGATGCCCCCACAAGACCTATCCATATCGAGGTACTAGATGAGAAGATTGGTATACATTTTTGAAGGTGGTATTTAAAAAAACAATTGGATCATGGCTTATGTAACGATAAGTTCAGTTTTGAGTATTTTTTTTATAATTTTCTGACCCAATCTTAAAAATTACCCAAAGAATTCATTTTACAAAAAATTCCATATCAAGATTACAAAAAAAATGATTTTTGAAATTCAAAACTTCAAAAGGTAATGTAAATTGGGGAAAGCAAAAAGAAGAGTCCAAAATCTATTTTGTAAATACAAAAATGAAAGGGAGTTTTTGTCTGTGACCAAATGATGTTTTAAGTAAAATGATCATGTATTTACCTACCAACGTTATTTGAAAAACATTAAAAAAATTTTAACTTCAAACATTATCAATTGAAAGTAAGGAATTGCAAAATTGAAGTTTCAGAAATAGCTAGCCATAGATAAAAGTGATGCCCAAATTTTAATTTATAAATTTTTACTGTAGATAGAGCTGGCTACGATACCAGAAAAGTCTCAATATCGTTTGGGACCGTTATTGGAAACCCAAACAATACCATATCCCCCATAGCTTCTGAAATGATACCGAGATTATTCGCAGTAGTATTGTTTGGTATCGGAAGATACAAAAATTGAGTTAAATTATTAATTGTTGATAAACAAATGATTCCTGTAATTGGTTTCTCGGAAACGGCTCTAACGATTTGGATGAAATTTTCAGTTTTCTTTCTTCAGCAAAGAGAAGGCTTACGCAGTTATTTAATTTTAACGTTCCACTGCCACGCCCATTTTTCTTATGCTTCATTTTACTGATATTAATGATTTTGATGAAATTTAATAACTTTTGAGACTAAGTCATGATCCACAAGTCAGTCCATTCAAATGTACCATAAACAGTTAGTTATTGTTTCCTTGTGAACGTATGACCCTGCGTTCAAATTTCGCGTTAAAGTATACTTTATGTCGTTTAAAATTGCGCAAAAGAGTTGACTCTCGTTCTAAAAATTGTATTTAGAGGAGACTTCCATTTTAAGAGTGATTTAGAGATGCTTTTAATTGTTTGCGCCATTGTCTTTCTTTCATTAAGAATACGTATTTATATATCGTAATCATAGTATATTAGTTAAATAGAATGAATGTAAGCTTATGGAACTCTTAAAGTTTAGGTAATCATTGCGTCAGGAGGAAGGGGGAGACATGCGTGCTGCACAAACATTTTTACAAAATCGATTTTAATCTGTCAAAACAAGTCTTGCATTTTCAGCAAGAGTTCAGATAGATTTCACACCACACTAGCAAGATTTGACAATTCTCTGTAGTTCAAAGTATTCTGCTGCGGGCTTAACAAATATTCTAAAGTGTTCGCCCTTTATTTAAATATGAAGATTTAAAGCAAATAAATTATGAAAACAAATTTTAATTACTCAAAAAATAGTTAATAGGTTTAAATATTAATTAACTGCGATTCAAAGTTCATAAAGTAGATTAAAGATATAAAGCTCGTCCTCACCATTGTGTTCCTCGGTTGATAAATTCTCTTAATGAATTTCGAATTTGTATTTGCTTTGAATTCATCAAATGATAATTTTGCATCACCATGGTCAATAAGGCTGCAAAGTTTTTTTATTTTGTGCAAACTCCTGCCGCCGATATTTGCGCACGAGCGTTTAGTTGTATAGCTAACATTTTATAGAGCTGTCTTTCATTTAGAAGATAAACTAAATTTGATTCAGATCTCTCGCCGCAGACAAATGTATAAGTTATAGGTTCTAAATCAAACTATTTACACTTCAAGCTTCTTTTCAACAATGACAGGCTGTTCTTACTTGTATTTTAAATATATCTCAAGCATGTGACTTTAACAGTAAGGCTACGAGCAGACGATTTGCAAAAGTCGAAAATATTTGCGAGTATGACGTTATTTTGACGTCACAATTTGCGGTTTAACATAAAATTTTTTTTTTTCATTTTTCTAAAAAATTTAAGATCGTGGCACACAACCAAAAAAATTCTTTTGGGTACTAGGGTTTTATGACAAAAACCTACTCCAAAGTTTGTAAGTATGCTCTAACAGCCTTAATATTTATTAGATTTCACTTATCTCGTTTCAACCTTGAAATACTTAAACCGATTCGAAGCACTTACTCCGTCTTAACACAAAGTCAAATTTATACTTATTTATAAACAAAATTTCTAAGCCGTTTTAGTAACGCGGTCCTTATGTCAAAAAAAGCGATACATCTAAAACTCTAGGCATTAAAAACTCAAAAAAAAAACACTAGTTAATATCCGCAACGTTTCATTTCAATTAAATATTTTTGAAATAAATAAAAGAAATTATTTAATTTTTTTTTTAATGTTTATTTGCAATTATTTTTGTTTGAATTTTAGTAAAGTTACAATAACTAAATGGCTTAGAATAATTAAAGAAAACTTTATTTATAAAAAAGATAAAAATAAAATTGTTTGCCCTCCGTTTTGTTATAATTTCATACGATGTCATGTCAAAATGGCTTTAATTTATATACTAAAAGGGCTCTACTACGGCTTTATAGCTTACTCTGCTTCTATTCCTCGTGTTTTTATACAATTTTTTGCAAAGATTAGAGGCGTTGTAAAGTAAGAGCAAATTAACTATGTCCGTCGCTAAATCGAGTTTATTAATAAGGTTTTCAAGAAACTGAATTTTAAACTCCATATAAATGAGCAATTACATGGCGTTTACGGAAAAATCGAACTTGGAAAACGTTTTTTTTTTTTTGGTTTTACCCTTTTTGACTACGTATTTTCACAATAAAAGGTAGTAAGGAAGAGGTTTCGATAAAAAGAATGCAGCCCTAAATTTTACAAAAACTCATCAACTTTTTTATTGAAAATTAATCTAATTTCAGCTTTGTTGAAACAAAATAAAGTACCTCTTCACCAAACTTCATCAAATTCAAATTAATTTTGTCGAAAGTAAAAATATGAATATCTACAGCTTTTCTATATAATTTCGTTAAATAGGAGATCTACTTTAGGCAGAAATTGTAAGAAACCTCGCTTCTACACCCCCACCCCACATCTTCGCCCACCCACCCCACTTCCAGTCATCTGCTGCAGGGCAATTTATTTTTCCCCTTTTATATACTATTGATCCTAATTTTCCCCATCACTCATTTTCTGCTAATAATTTTTAAAACTTTTGGCCTTTGAAAACCGGTTTGGCACTGGTCCAAATTGGAACTGAATGGAGCCGACTTGAGTAATTTGAAATGAATGATGAAAATATGTACTCCACCTCCGTGTCAAAAAGGTGTACTCAATGCAGGAAAAACCGGTAAGTAAAGAAGAAAAAAATAAAATCAAACCCCACCCCCCCCTTAATTTTTATGTTTTCTGTATAACCTTTAACAATTATGCAATTAGGAACAACAACATTTAAATGTAAACTTGATCGTTATAAAGGGTTTTTCCACAGGAACACAACGAAAGTAGAGCGACAGGGACAGCAAACGACGCCATATTTCTAGCCGCTCTTTTGACATTTCTCTTCAGTAAGGTTGCCATTTCGTGATGGAAAGATATACGAGCCAACAACGAGAAGAAAATTAGTAAAATTAATTACCCAAATTCGGAGTCAGTGGCCTCAACGTTAAGAGTGCTACGTCCAATTTATGGTCGTCACAATCGTCCTAGCAGATCAACAATTGAGCGTCTAGTGGAAAAATTTGAATCCACAGGCACAGTACAAAATGATCCCGTGCCAGTGAGACAAAGAAGTTCCCGTAGATTCGAGAATATTGCTGCCGCTCAGGCTTCAGTTGCAGAAAGCCCAAATGTGTCTCCCACACGTCGTTCTCAAGCGTTGGGCATCTCTGTGACGTCGTTGTTGCGAATTTTGCGAAAAGATCTTGGCCTACATACTTACAAGATTAAATTGACGCAAGAACTGAAGCCGCTTGACCACCAGAATCGTCGTATGTTCGTGAATTGGGCTAAGCAACAACTTGAAAATGATTCGGAATTTCATCGAAAAATCATCTTCAGTATTAGGCTCATTACTGGCTGAATGGCTTCGTCAATAAACAAAATATGCGGTATTGGTCAGGCAGCAATCCACACGTACTCCATGAGTCATCATTGCATCTCGAAAAAATTACGGGTTGGTGAGGTTTATGGGCCGGCGGCGTCATTGCGCCGTTCTTCTTCCACGATGGCCAAGACCGGCACGTTACTGTGAATGGGGATCGCTACCGTTCAATGATAACCGAATATTTTTGGTTCCAATTGGATGATATGGACTTGGATGAGATGTGGTTCCAACAGGACGGCGCCACAAGCCACACAGCAAATGTCACAATCAATTTATTGGAAACCAAGTTTGGAAAACGTGTTATCTCACGAAATGGTCCGCCTCGGTCGTGCGATTTGACGCCGTTAGAATATTTCCTGTGGAGATACGTCAAGTCTATGGTCTATGTCAACAAGCCAGCGACGATTGATGAACTTCGTACGAATATCGAACGTGAAATTACAGCAGTATCGGCCGATTTATGCTTGAAAACCGTCGGGTTTCAGCGTTCAGCGTCTGGACTTCTGCAAGCGTGCCCGTGGTGGCCATGCAAAAGAAATCTAGTTCCTTACATAATGGCATCAAACGTACTTTCACAGGAATAAAGAACTTCTTTCATATCCAAAACCGTTTTTGTTTTATTTAAAAAAAACTTTTGTAGCGCTCTTATTGAAAAGCCCGATATTATTCCCTAGAAGACGGCATTTCTTTAACATTTAATAAAGAATTCAACGTTGTTTATTTACTTAAATTTATGAATATTGCCGACAACTCTACACACACAATAGACAAGACACAATAAAGATAAAAAAAATTTACCTTTTTTTCAAAAATATTTTGGCAACACATATGTGTCCCATTGGAACGGCCATTAAAAATGATTTTTGAAAAATGTAAGAGGTACAAATGCAAAATTGTTAAAGGGATATCAAAAACTCGCAAAACAATTGAATGTCTAATAAAAACAGCTTAAAATTCCGAATTTAACATAATAGTCTTGTTATGTTTTAAAATCGGAAGAATATTCATCGATACTCAGTACCTATATCATTTTTTAACACTCGACTAAAAAGTCTCATAAGTAGGGCTGGCCACGATTCTAAACCAAGAGATACTTTTGTAGGTATCGTCAAAATCGAAAATATTTAGTATCGTCGCGGTATGGGTATTGGTCTCATATAACTCAGTATCGTTTGGTCTCGTATAGTCTGGTATCGGTATCGGTCTCGTCTGCTTTCGCACTTGTCTCAGTAACAAATAAAAATGAAATAAATGTGATCCGAGGAGCTTATCTAGTGATTGGTGGAACCCAATTTTGGCTAATACGACTATCTTCGAAGTTGCACTCATATTTCTTTTTTATGCTATGTTTCATCACAAAGGTCCCAGTTGTGGACTGCAAGACTTCGATTTTTTGAATAGCTTTTAGTGAAGTTTTTGACGCCTATACTTCTTTATTGCTACCACTCATACCCAAAATCCACTGTGGGCTCTCGGCCTATTAGATCCGCTTCCGAGAAACAAATTAAGAGAATTACAAAAAAAATTATAATATTCAAAAATCTATTTTTCTGCCGATACCAAACGATACTACAGAAAGTATCGGTAAATTTTGGAAACAAAAGTATGGTTTGGTCTCGGTATCGTTTCGGATGGCTTAAAGCTGGTATCGTCTCGGTATCGCTTCGGTTTCCGATACCGATACCAAACGATAACGAGACTTTTCTGTTATTTTGGCCAGCCCTACTCTGTCAAAATATTCCGTTATAAAAACTCAGCAAAAAGTTTAAAGAACTAAACAACCAAACACATTGATAGTAGCAAGAATAGTAAACTAAAACAATAGGTTCCAATTAAAAACACAATTTATTGAACAACGCTTCAGAAAAAATAGGAAAAAATAGTAAGTAAATCTAACAAAGCCCATGAATCAAACGGCGAAACGATAATCATCGAAATAATGATACGACTTGGCGATATTAAGCAATTGTAATAAATTGGTGAAAAGTTATTTCACGGGAAAAATTCTTGACCAAATCAAAATAATTTAACAAAAAATCTGAACAATTTGTTGTTCAAATTTTTCAAAATTGATTTTTCGAAATCTAAAAAAAAATTCTAAATGGGTACTGCAAAATGATTATAAGGTAGGTATTATGAATGAAAAGGAAAAGTAAACTGCGAATTAAAAGAAATATTCAACGACTAATGCGAAACAAGAAAATGTCAAATGAATTTCGCAAAACTATGGTACCAGCTTTTGGAAATTCAACGTTTTTGTAATGTCCCCGTTTCTGGCATGTTGTTTGTGTAATGACATCAAAGAAAATGGTAAGTAACTCAAGTTGCTTTGTGTTGCACATTAAAAGAGAAAAATATATCTTGTAGCTTGAATGCATTTTTACTGTTAATAAAGGAATATGGTTCCAAGGAACAAAAAGAAATTGCTCCTAAAACTATATTTACAATAAAAACAAATTTTAATGTTAATTAAACGTCTACTTCAATTGAAGTCTTAAACTTTTAACTTGAATTCTAAATATTAAATTTACAAATTTACTGACAGGTCACCTCATAAGTATTCATATTATCAATACCTGATACGATTTCGATGCTCTCATTGTTTCGTATGTAAACATTTTTTATCGAAGCGAAAATGTATCGGTTGTTATTATGTATTAACCTCAGCTTCATTAATTATTTGATCCTTTTTAAATTTATAATTTATCTATTAAGCCATTAGCAGTCACATTCAATTTTGTTCATGATGAAAAAAATGTGCTTAAGGCATAAAACATGATAACATGAAACCTGTTATGCCACCTAAGACTCCCAACTGAAGAACCTTATGACGTTAGAAATAATTGGGGCCCTATTACCTACAGGGGCCACATTATCTAGACTTCCTCAACTGATAAAAACGCATTACGCTAAATTTAACTTCAAAGAGTCTAAATTTTCCCTCAAGACCAAACTTTAAAATACTGAATTAACTTTGGTTTTTGTTGTCTTTTTAGTTAAAGAATTATTTCGTCAAATCGTTATAGAGTCCCAAATGCACTCAATTCCTGATTGCAGCTGATCGTAGTCATAAAATTTTTTAAAGTCCTCATTAGCAGACATTTTAAGTCACCTCATATGAGCGTTTCAGACCGCACGTAAGTATAATAAAACTAATTCGATCTCGGGCGGCAATAAACGCTTCTGCAACAATGTATGCATATTCAACAAGCGTTTATGTATTTTTGTTCGTAAGTCCGAATTATGTCCCAGTCCTTGGATACACCTCACATAGGTAAGGTAACAGTTCCGTCCGACCAAAATCCCACACTTATTTTTTTTTTTCTTAGCAATATTACTTTCTATACTAGTAGCGATGCGATGGACAGTTGTTGCTGCTGCTAGTGATTGTGGTGTGTTAAACTTTATGGTTAGCGTCCGTTCGAAATACTCCCATAAAAATGCACTTTTGCGATAAGGCCGACTGGGTTTTCTGCGTTTCTTAATTAAGTAGAATCTTATTGGCGCTGGAATACTAACTTACCAGCTTCACGATGATGGCAATGGCGTTGACGACGAACGAAGACTCTGCTTGGTCTGGCGGTAGTTAAACCGCGAATTAAACTATCCCAAACTTTCATTAATAACCAAAATGTAATTAAAACTGTTAGTTTGTAATCGGAGCAGTAACAAACCGCTATATAAGAGTCGTCTTGCACCGACGACGGTGACGGTGATGGCGACGACCAAGACGAAGACTTGTGCAGCGGAAAGTGATATATGCAGCCACTGTCATCCGTTTCAACGCTGCCGCAGCGCAGCATTAGCATATTTCACTATACTAGACATCGCACATTGGCAGTGGCAGTATGTCTAGTGTCTAGTGTCTATGGCAGCCATAATTTGGTCATAATTTCGGCTTTTCAATTGCATATGTGTGTATATCCATTTGGCCAGCTAGCGATCGGCACTAGGCGCATTGGTAGCTTAGCTAAATGCGGCTGGTATGCGGTTGTTTATGCAACCAGGACATAACTTTGGATTGGTTCTTGTTACGCCATCATCGTGCTGCTTGTGGTACTGGTGCTGCTGTTGTTGCTGCAGCACCAGGAGCTACTCTTTCGCTCACATTGGGCAGCAGCAGCAGCAGCAGAGGCAGCTAAATGTATCCAACTTGTAAAACACATGCTGCAGGTGTAGCACTGACCATAAATCGAGTGTTTTTTTCTTCTTATTTTTTATTTAACTTGAACTACCTTGCAGTGGCATGGACAGAAGAACCGCACAGAGAGACGGAGAGTCTATATGGGACAAGGAAAGGGCAGAAGAAAAAAATATATGTCGGCTTTTTAATTGGTTATAAATTAATTTAACGTCTATTAATTATCCGCTTTCATGTCACTTTGTGTATTTGCGAGGGCTGTCGTCTGTCGAGTGGCAACTCTACTTGGTATCTTACCTATAGTTGAGTGGGAAATGCTAAAATGACAAGCTGAGAGTGTGACAGCAGAGAGTTGTCCAACTGGATTTCTGGGAACAACCTTTCCACCACACCGGCTGGCTGTGGCGGTGGCGGTGCAGCGGCACAGCACAAAACAGCGTGGCGACAATTAAATTATCCAAACAAAACCAACAACACCCAGCAGGTGTAGCGGTAGCTCCACGTGATTGCATCTATGAAGTGCATTCCCACAAAGATACATCTTAACTGTCAAATTCGTGAATGACTGAATGTTTTTTATTTATATTTTGTATCTGAATCTTTCTTTCTCCCTTTGAATAATCACTACAAATGACTTGAGTGTTTCATCTGTTAGCGATCAATATCGTTGTTTGTATTTTCTCCATTGAAGATCGGAGAATGATTTACCTACACGAAACAACTCGCATAAGATACTCCAGGCATGTGGTTGCCATTGTGCGATTTCCTTAGAAAATGATCAAACGAATGGCAGGGGTTTTTTGGAATATTGGAATAAGGAAAGAAATACAAAACAACAAATAAGACTTACAGCAAGTTGCATCTGTAAAGCTGGTTGCGGTACTGCAAGATGTGAATACCGTTTCCGGAACTATTGGACAGAAGGGACCACTCAAAATTCCATAATATCCGAATATTCAAACTATTCGGATATCCGGATAATACATATGAATGAGACAATTGGGATCTGAAATCTATCCGGATAGTATCAGGTTATGTCAGAGATCCGGTATCCGGATAATTAAATGGGATAGTTGAGCGGACAGTTTCAGATCTCCACTGTCTCATTAGACTATTCGGATATCCCAGACTGTCAATCCGGGGAGTTCATATGCCTAATTCTGGATCCAGATCTATTTAAGATATCTGAAATATCCATATGCCTTAAAGCACAAGTTTGTGATCTAATTTACCACATTTTCTTCGAATCTTTAAGCAGTGGCAACCCTGTTTAAATATATTCTCATTTACGATGGGCGGTCGGTATCGCATCGGTCTATCTTCTTAACGCTGGGAACTTTTCCTTTACTCATTTTGCTTCAAGTGCATCAGAGTAAGTTAGTGAAGGCGAATCAAATAGCAAAATGCGGCGAAGGCCGCACGAACCATTTAATTTTTTTTTTTTGTGTTTCTCTTTTATATAGGCTGTGTCTGTCGTTTGTCGTCGTTGGGTTGATCTTCACCGTTGTCGTATTCACTCTGTCGTTGTGTCGTTCGCCGTGTAGGTAGAAATTCGAGGACCTCTTGGGGCAGTACTTAATAGATTGTTGATGAGGCGGCTGTACACCGTAAATTGTCAAAACGTGACTAGCCGTGAAAAAGCACTTGAATCTCCCAAATCAAAAAAAAAAAAAAATAAAAGTGGAGAAAGATAGATGTATACAAATAATACAAACAAAAACAACAACAACAAACACAAAAATCCCCACACCCTGACCAACGACAATGGGTGTTGGATGTAATTCAAATCCATTGACCAGAACTATTGAAGCGATAAATCGTCGATGATCATTTTGTAGACAAGTTGGGATGAGTATTCATTCGTTTGTGGAGGGGCGCGAGATATTATTTTGTAGCTTTTGAACTTTCAATATGAATGTGTCATTATATGGGAGAGAAAGATTAAGAGTGTTTGTTTTTTTCTTTTTCTTTTTTTCTGCACGATTTTAAACTTATAGGCTATAGTTGAGGTTTGTGTAAATAGTTAAAGAAGTGGATTTGAAGTTTTGTGCTGTATTTGAGTGGAGATACTCGTATAGTTTTCGATACAAAATTATTTGTTAAATAACTAATCTGGGTGTAAGAGGTAATTTTGGAATTTTGCAAAATATGGCACAATGCAACTTTCCTTCTGAATGTGATTTTTTGACCTTTTAACAAGTAGAAAGTGCATAATACTGCTCTCACCTTAAAGACTCAGTTGTTAGAAGAATAAAACGTATAAGAGAGGTTCAATACAATATAATTGATTTGATTTGACATCCATTTTTTTCTGTCAAATCTGAATTCAGTCACTAATATCAAACCACCATGGGCTGGTTACATGCCTTAAAAAAACATGGCTTAAAAAAACGTTCAAACGATAAATCTTTGTTATCAAAATGGGTGTTCCTTTGTTGCAATGATGAGGCACCCATTTGACGAGTCACCCTTGGTTGTCCTTTTCCGTCGACTATTTGACTTTTGGTAGCTATGCAGATTTTTTTGTGAACCTTGTGTTATAATACCATGTGGAAAAACAACTGATATGTCACCTGATGCTAAAATAACAGAAGGTGTCTGAATTTTATTTGGCTTAGAACTGGATTGAAGCCCAATTAAAACTGGAATGAAACCGGATTAAATTTGGATTGAAACTAGATTGAAACCGGATGGAAACTTGATTGAAACCAATTTGATACCAGATTGAAACCGGATTGAAAACGGATTTAATTTGGATTAAACTGGATTAAAATAGGATTGAAAATGAATTGAAAATGAATTGAAACTGGATTCAAAATGGACAAAACTGGATTTAAACCAAACGAAAACTGCATTGATACCGGATTGCAACTGGATTGGAACCCAATTAAAACTTTATTGAAATTGCATTAAAGTTAGCTTGACACAAGATTGAAACCGGATTGAAACGGGATGGAAACTGGATTGAATAAGATTGAAACCAAATTGAAACCGGATTTAAACTGATTTAAGTCCGATTATAACTGAATTGAAACTGGATTGAAACCGGACTGAAACCACATTGAAACTGGATAGAAACTTACCTAATTGAAATTGCATCAAAACTAAATTGAAACTTGATTGACACTAAATTGAAACCAATTTGAAACTTGATTGAAACAAGATTGTAACTAAATTGAAACTGGTTTCATTGGTCCGATTGAACGGAGATGGACCAAATGCAGGAGCAGAGTTGCATTCGTAATGGATCGAAGTTTGTGAAAGAACCAAGGAAAACGGATGGGAAGATGAATGAAGACGGATGCGAGATAGATCGGAAACAAACGTGAGATGGATTTGATACAGATCTTAGACTGTTCAGAAATTGATCGATGGCGGATCAGAGACAGACGGGATATGGATCATGAATTGGAGCCGGATGGGAAATGATTTGGAGAAGTAACGAACATGAATAAGAAATGGATCAGAGACAGATTGGATGTGTTCACTATTCCAAAAGGTTGGGCACGAAAAATCTTACAAAAGACATTAATCGGTTAACTTGTTTTTACTCAACATCTTTTGACGTCATTTAGTGACGAACTGTTGTTGTGATGTTCAAATTAGGATATAGAATAAGCACTCAACTAAGTTAAATGTATGACTTGAATTTTTAACAGGTTTTATTTATTGAAATAATTGGTCAGTTTAAGGTCAGTTCTAGCAATATTCGTGGATTAATTTATACAAATTTGTATCTCGCATACGATTATACTGCAAAATACCAGCCAGCTATTTTGATACTGAAAATCAGATTGGTAATTGTTCTGACCATTCAGAATTTATTTAAAGTGGATTTAGTTAAGAATCATTATTCTTCCCCGCCATAGTTTTACTGTACCTATATACAAGAAAAGATGTTGCATACTAACTCCAACCATAATACGGTTAGTCTTCTTATGCAACTTTAGTTTGACTTGGTTAAAATTAACAGTGAATAAGCACAGACTACACTGCTTTGTGTTAAATGGGAGGCTCAATTTCAATATTTATTTATCTTCTGCCTTTGCTTGATGTTTAATACCAATTCGATTTTTCAATTAGATCTGGAAATCAAATTTAAAGCAGCAAGTAGAAACAAACTGCTGGCTACGAATTATACCAGATAGTAAGCGGTTTCGAAAAGCTTTTTTGGTTCAAAGCTTCTATTACCTCCTTCTTTTTCTATCCCCTAGTTCCATTTATTTGTATGATCCACTTCCTCAAAGTGTATCGTAGACAAGATTAAACTCACCTCTACCATACCGATTTATCTTCTAGTCTTTTTCAAGGAGAAGGGCCGTATCCAACCGATTATTTCTTTGTCAATCCTCTTTCAAAGATTATTGCTGCAATTCAAGAACCGATTTTTCTTCTAGTTTACTGCTAGGAGCAAGAATATTGTATTGTACTTGTTTCTTTCTGTGCTCCATTTCTTCTTGGTATATCGTGGACAAAGCTTAAGCTGATCATACATAATAGAGCCAGAGAGCCAAATGGCCCCGCGCCGATCTAAGAACAGTCGTGATGTGTGGGGTGGATTGGCAACCAATCTTTGGATTTTCAGCCACTCTGAAACCCATGGTTCGGTCATGTATGGCCAGCTTTAATCTACAACGGGTTTTCTTCAAATGTATTGCTAGGAGGAGGCCGTTTTCCAATGATTACTTCTATGGCTACTCTTCTTCAAAGAGTGCCATAGACAAGCTAATAAATTGCCGCAGACAAAGCACTAATTTTTCTTCCAGTTTTCTGCTAGGTGCAAGAAATTTACATTGAACCTATTTCTTTCCGCACTCCACTTCTCCTAGGTGCATCATAAACAAGCCTGATCCTGAAACGATTGGTCTTCTAGTAATTTGCTAAAAGCAGGTCGTGCCTCAATGGTTATTTCTGTGACTACCCCTCTTCAAAGAGTAGATATTTGTTATGACAAACAAGAGCACCGATTAATCCTCTTTCGCTAAGGGTTCAGAGTTGATCTCGTTATACTTAAAACGAAATACCGTGTTATATTCTCTTAAGAATATTCATTGTTTAAAATATGCAATACCTTGTTATCAGAAGATATAAAAAATTGAAGACTTGTAAATATTGTAAACTCATTTGGATATAATTAAAAATTGATTTGGACTTTCAAAACTCTTAATCAAAGTTTTTTTACTTTCTTTGAGATAAACCCTTGACACCGACGAGTTTACCTCTACTTTTTTAAAAAAGCTTCACAACATGTCCAAAAAGTAAGGAAAAAGATTCTAGTGCCCTAAAGGTAGTAAATTTTGTTGGTCATTTTTATAAAAAACAATATTAGTAGTACCTCCTTGCCTTCGGTTTCATCACTTTATGTAGGTTAGCTCAATAGAAAAAGCCAATTTGCTTGCAACATTGTTTGCCATTTATTCGACGCTATCAAAGAGTAAAAGAGTGTCATAGCTCTTTCTGCATTTGAGAGTGATGATCAAGGCAGGAATCCTTTTTCGCACTCATGCAATTGCCAAGAGAAATTTCCAAAGCTTTTGATAGAGTTTCACATCAAGGTCGCTCTCAGAAAATGCATGCATTTGGTATCGATGAATCCCTGTATTCTTCGTTGGATAAATTATGTCTTGGACCTGATATTCATAAAAATAAATAGTGGCGGTAATAGGGCTCCTTTTTATCTCTGACTCTCTTGCTTATTTTCATAAATGATCTATTGGCTAAAACTTCTAATCTTTTAAATTGTTTTGCAGTCATTCACACCTTGTTCTTTAGATCTGCCACTTTAATGGCAGCATGATCTTTACAGCAATGTTTAATGGAGAGAACTCAATGCTGTCTTTTATTTTTAAAGTGAAATCCACCCCTATGCCTCTATCCATGAGTGGCGCTTGCATGGAAGAAATCGAATAGCTTTCCGTTCTTGGTACCACAACCCCCTTCTGTGAAATGATCATAGATCTCCAATATTTTTAAAAATTAAAAATTAAAAATGCTTCTACTATATTTCTCTTTTATTTTTATTCTTATTGCATTATATGAAATAAATTGTTATTGAAGAATTATTTGAGAAATAAAGAAATGTAAATGAAAAAATGAAAAAAATATTTTTAAACCTTTCAATATTTTGTTCACTATTTTTACAAACAGTGATCTAGTTAAATAGCCGGTTAAAATTACAAACAATACCGCCGTTATCTGTACTCGAACTTCTAAGAATGCACACCAGGGAACCTTCGGTCCCATTTTCCGACGTACTGTCAAGAATTGAGATTCTCTTTAGAGCCACACTCCCAGAATGTGGAATTCTTTAATAGACTCCGTATTCCCCTCCCATTTAAATATTCAAAACCAATGAATATCGTTATCTTCTCTTGAATTCTTCTATTTCCTAACGCTCACCCTGTGTTTAAACATTTTAAAGGTGGTCAAAACCCCTTTTGGGCACAGTCATTGTAAAAAATATTTGTTTGTTTCTGTATGAAAGGATAATATAGGGTGATTTTTTAGCTGGTTTGGTTTTGGCAACACTAGTTTTGACAGCTGACGTGTGTTTAGTACCTTGTGTCACTGTCAAACAGCTTCAGTTTGGTTTGCAATTTAACTATGGATCGTCTTACAAATGAACAACGCTTGCAAATTATTGAATTTTACTATCAAAATTCGTGCTCGGTTCGAAATCGAAAAATCGAAAAATTGTGTTCAGCGATGAGGCTCATTTTTGGTTGAATGGGTACGTAAATAAGCATAATTGCCGCATTTGGAGTGAAGTTCAGCCAGAAGCATTGCAACAGCTACCAATGCATCCCAAAAAAGCCACTGTTTGGTGCGGTTTATGGGCCGGCGGCATTATTGGGCCATATTTCTTCAAAGATGATGCGAATCGCAGCGTTACTGTCAATGGTGAACGCTATCGAGCGATGATAACAAACTTTTTTTGCCCGAAATGGAAGTTCTTGACTTGCATGATATGTGGTTTCAACAAGACGGTGCCACATGCCACACAGCACGCGAAACAATGGCGCAATTGCGAGGCGAGTTTGGTGAACAGTTAATTTCACGTTTCGGGCCGGTCAATTGGCCGCCTTGATCGTGCGATTTGACACCATTAGATTATTTTTTGTGGGGGTATGTCAAGGCAAATGTCTATAGGGACAAGCCCGCTTCGATTGACGCACTGGAAGCCAACATCCATGCATTCATTCGTGAGATACCGGCCGATATGTGTGAAAGAGTATGCCAAAATTGGACTCAGCGGATGGGCTACCTGAGACGCAGCCGCGGTCAACATTTGCATGAAATTATCTTTAAACACTAAATTGCAAGGTTCAAACTATCGATTAAAATAAATATTTCATTCATTTTTTCGAATTTTTTGTGTTTTTTTTTTAAAGTTCTAAACCTCTTAAAAAATCACCCGTTACTTGTTACTTTGTATCTCTGAATATATTTTAAAAGTTTAAACTAAGAATTTTGTATTCAAAGTCATAAATGCACTGCAAGTAATAATAATGCTAAAAAACTCTTACTCGTGATCACTATTAAAAAAAATCCTAATAAATAATAAAATGCTGTAAGGAGACCATCCATATATAACTACATTCTCCCATAAAAATAAAAAAAAAGAATATAGAAAATCCCGCCACATGCTACTCGAAACTCATACATGCGCCTTTTCATCTTAAAGAGTGGGCGTACATCTCACTCGCGCGTTTTGCTTAATCAATGAACCGCGATCCAATTCAAAATATGGTAAACAGTTAGCGGACGGTAATTGCTGGCAATTTTCAAAGGTGGGCATTAGCCATCAACTACTTGATGCTAAATTAAGGAGGACCAAATTCATCTCCATAATCTCTATAAACAAAGAAGTCCAAAGTGAGCGCACACTTACGTCTAAACTATTCCGTCTATCCGTTCTACAAAAGTCTTTAAGCAATTTACTTATAGCGCGCGCTCCTCTATTGCTGGACCATTATAGACAATTCTAATTGGCCATCATAAATTTAGATTCTGTGTTCCAAATTGATCTGATAGATTCAACTTCAGTTGGAACCATCAACGGCAATCTCTTTCGATCTTCTGCATGCTACGAGTCTATATACAAACATACAGATACAGTGGCGCAAAAGCATCTTAGTGTATATCGACTAAGTATATGAGCAACTTTTGAACTTGAAGAACGCGCATCTCTGGCATTTGATGGTTTTGCTGTGTGGTGGCTGTTGATGCATTTTATGTCAGGCTCTTCCCACTTGGGATGGCCACTTAGTGGGGTTCTTTAGTGCAATTTCTTGTCAAGTTTTGAATGTGGGGAAGAATTATCCCGCATCTTATTAGTATGTATTTATGAGAGATACTTTAAATGCAGTTATATTGCTTAGGGGGCCTTTAAGAGCTATTTGTCTTGGTTTTATTTGTTTTGCTTATTTATAGTGAAACTGTCAAAGAAGATGGAGGAGGATTTACAAGAAGATCTTTAATTAATAATGTCTTGTTGGTATAAAGTGCCATACCACCTATAATGTTTTTTTTTTTTTTTTATTCCACTATCAGTAGATAATTATGTTTTGCCGGTAGACATTTTGAACTAATTGCCAACTAAACGATAGTCGAAGACAAGCGATCATTGTTGTCTGTGTAAAAAAGTTTTAAAATATGAATATTTAATAGAAAAATTGTGTTCACTTAACTTTAATTGGAAAATTAACTCTATTCGGGAGTTTCAGAATATTAATTTCCTCCAAAAAAATGTTCTTCGCAAAAACAATCTATCTTATAAATAAATGAAAAATTTTGGCGAAAAATTCAATTTGATGTGGTTTTTGCTTTCCCACCGAAGCCTTAGCGTGCTGGTTTCACTGGGACCATCCTGAAGAAAGGCCCAATATAATACCCCATAGTCCGAAACCGAACCCCGTGTGTTTTTGGCGACGATTTTTTTATGACTGGAATGTACTCGTATTTCTTACACATAAAAGATGAAATCTAGCCTGGAGGTAGTTTTTGTAGTCCACTCGCTTTGACGAAAAATGGTGCCCTTCCCACTTTTTGTGGGAAGGGCATTAATTTTATGCTTGTAAATTATTTTTGACATGCAAATAATGTTAATTTGCTAAGGGATAATTTTTTAATCCTGTCGCTTGGACGCCATTTTCAAAAATGGCGCCCAAACAGTGGAAAATTGTAGATTAAAAATAAACTTATTAGTTACTCCGAAAATTTCCATGATTAATATTATAATTGATGTCTTAAAAATGGTTTTAAATAGACGCACCTACGGGGAAAATTTCAGTGTTGCCTCTTTTCTGGAATATACTTTTTTTAAGTCAATGGGTGGAACCTTTTCAATGTTAAAAAAAAATATTTTTAGTATTTTCGAACACGAAAAAAGTTGGGAAAACACATAAATGCCAAAAGCGTGTTGAAAAATAAAAATTAATACATATTTTGAAAATAGGTTCAGAGTAGATTTAAATTTGAATGTTGCCACTTTTCCAGGACGAACTAGTTTGTATATAGAAATAATGTGGAACTTCCCCACATTTTTGTAGTTTTCAAAGTAAAAAAAGTTGTGGTAACAACTCTAGACTTCAAATTTCTGTTGAAAAAAATAACGATGATGTTCTATAAAAGAAAAGTTTTGAGTAGAAAAAACTCTGGTCATGAGAAAAAGATCTTCGCCAAAAAACGCACGGGATTCAGTTTCCTCGGCGGACTACCAAGATGTAAAACCCTAAGTTTGTTAAGAAAGTTTATGAGATTAGTTTTAAGCTCTCAAGCTCTCTTATCAAAAAATGCATGTGTTTGGTATCGATGAGTTTCTTTTTTTTTTTGGATTAGAAGCTTTATTGCATACCGATCAATACTAGTCGCATTGGACGGTTGCAAGTCTGAAATCCCTAAAATAAATGCTGGTGTGCCCCAGGGCTCCGTTTTGTCTCCGAGTCTCTTCCTTATATTCATAAATTACTTTTTGTCTAAAATTTCAAATCCATTAAAAAGCCCAGTCAAATTAGTCAAAAAAGTCAAGGAGAAGCGAGATATTACAAGAAACATCATACCAGCCACTATAACATAAAGAAGGAACAACTTACAGAAGTTGGTTATAGCTTATTTTGTAGATAATTTTATCCTCTATAAGATTTAAGCCAGAAATTTTGTTGTAAAATGAAATATCAAAGAGTTGTTAAACAAAACCGAAACCAATTTTTTTTTAAATGGTGGCTCTTCCCTAAGCCCGAATATCCCGAAAACTCTTTTTTATAATGAGGAAGCATACACAAATAGATTCCATACAAAAAAATGTTGTCCATCAAAAAATGCGATTTTAGTTTCTAATTTGACTGGGCTAAAACTAATTCGCTGGTAGTCAGTACCCTCAGATTTTTCTATTCATTTCCTTGTGCTTTAGATGGGGAACTTCAACGTCAGCGTTTGATTAGCGCACTAAATTCTGCCTTCGGTAGCATTATATTGTAATGGGTAATTGAAAACCATGTCACTTTCCATGTGTGGTACTTGCATCGAGGAAATTGAAAAACTTTTCAGAATTTGTATCACACAACACCTTTTGTGGGCTGATCATATATAATTGAAACGTTGCTCAGTGTTATGTTTTCTGACAAAATGTCTTACATTATTTTACCACTATTTAAAAAAAAACAGTGTTCTAGTAAAAAAGCCAGTTGCATTCCTTTCCTAAAACAATTTAACCGTGATACTCGTACATCGTGCTTCTATAGGAATACTCATTAGTTAAATTTTGGGCCCAACTTCAGAGCTTCGGTAGTACTTTACAGCAGGTACAGATATTTTTTCCTCAGCCGCACTACACGTTTGTGGAATGCTTTACCCGACTCAATTGTGATATTTGAACATTAAAAACCAAAATGTGCATCGGTATCTTTTAAAAAATGCTCCTCAAAATTTGTAACACTCACGATGTGTTTAAAGGGAAGTCATAGTCCCTTGAATGCTCCAAATACATACAAAAATTTAATGACAAAGTTCTTACCGAAAATAAATCAAAGAACCTCAATACGCAAAAGATCTTTGAAGTCGATGAACACCTGTCGCACTAGCCTGAGGACAATTTTGCATAAAGATCTCAAACTATTCGTTTTTAAATTCAACAGAACCTAATCAAAATAACCACCAGCCTCGTTAAAGCTTCTCTGTTCGGGCATAAACGAAGCTTTCATTTTTGACTAGGGTTTTGCTCATATTTGTTTTTAATAAAGCGCATTTCTAACTCAGTAGCTATAGCTACTTGTTGTACCTCGTGGCATGATGTTTAGTGTGTTGGACTGTCATTCCGAAGGTCTGGGTTTGATTCCCAGCCACTACCACCTAAAAACAGAAATGTTTTCCTAAGGTACTGCTTCTTGCGAGGAACTGACAAATCCTCCAAGAGTATACTTGTCATGAATAAGTGCTTCTCATCTAGCCGTTTGGACTCGGCAAAAAATTGTAAGTCCCCTCCATTTCTACCATTAAAACGCACACAGGAATGGTTGAGAGTTGTAAATCACTAGGCCCTGCTATAGCTACAGCTACTTAAAGAAACAAAATGGACATAATCAATGTAGCCTTTACGTGTGAATTTTTTGGGGTGGTGGCATTATTGGCCCATTTTTATTCGCTTTGATGGAGGTAAAAACTTAATATTCATGCTGCTGTTTTATATGGTCCTGAATTGAAGATTTGGACTGAAATCAAGTCGTCCAAAAACTAATTTGTTCTTGTGATGCAGCTAATGCCGTTGGAAATTCTGAGGGGTCTTGATGGAGAACTATTCAAAAATCGACGCTGTGCGAATAAAAAATAGATAATTCAAACATTTGAAAACGATATTCGCCAAGCTGCATTCGTGAAAAAGGAACCAAAACCAATGAAAATGCATTAAAAATTTATGTTTAATTTTCAATAGACCCAATACCAAACCTGTTTATAAGTTTAACCTTTTCAATCATTACAAAATATTTAATATATGTTTTGCATAGTTTCTTTTAAAAAGAAACTAACAAATAGTTTATCCTACCTTGGTTTGTGTTTCTAAAAAGTAGCCTTTTGCACTGGTAGATCGAAAAGCAAAAACTACCTCTAGTGGTGCCAGACTTCTTTGACCCAGGTGTCTTAAAAACAGCAAATTCAACACTCAAGTTGGGTACCCACTTCGAAAGTTTGGCATTAAATTATATTGAACATGTACCCGTGACTACGTTCGGGAAGAGTATCAAGGTGCACTCTTTTAACTTTGATAACGTGGCTAATCTGAAAAATAATTACATATTATGTCTATTAACACCCACGAAAGCCTAAAAATGTATACACGAGCCACTATGACAGCAATAGCTCAGCAGGTATCATTGCCCTTGTTGGTAGCAAGGACGTTTTAACCTTAACATTTTTAAGCTAAGACTCCTTACACTGATGGCTGATCATTTAATAAAAATAACAATTCAAAGTGAAAACGGGTTTTTTTAAACTGTGTGATAGGGTGAAGTTTACACTCAAATAATCTCGGATTTTGTGATCTTTGATCAGAAGTGTATTACCCAAGGAGGGAGGAGGAGGAAGGGGGTAAGGAAAACCAATTTTGGCTAACACAATAACTTTTTAAGTTACATTCATAAAATATATCCCTAAACATATAAGGAATAAGTTCCTAATTCAAAATGATATGAAAAAGGGTAAGTCCAAAAGATTTGTTATGAACATTTTTATATATGGTAACAAATTCAATTTAGGGGTAGACAAAAAATAAAAATTAAATAAATTTGGTGGCGGAGAACCAGGGCCTAATGGTTTACAACTCTCAGCCATTGCTGTGTGCGTGTTGTTGGCAGGAATGGAGGGGACATACAAATTTTTGCCGAGTCCGAATGGTTCTATGAGAAGAACTGACTCATGGTAAGTATACTCTTGCAGGATTTGTCATTTTCTCACAAAAGGCAGTACCTCAGAAAAAACAGCATTTTTGTTTCTAGGTGGCAGCGACTGGGAATCAAACCCAGACCAACGGCATGGCAGTTTAACGCACGAACCATTATAACACGAGGTACTACAGACAAATAGACACTGACTTATATTTACATATCTAATTTAACTTAAAAAAATTAAATTACATATATACAAATTAGAAAACAGACGCATGCCACTCTGCTTTGTTCCGTCAGGTCGCACTTTAAATGCCCAAAATCTCAAAAGAGTTCGTGATTTAATATCGAATTAAATACTCTCATTTTGGCATGACATTGTCTCAAATACCTAAAATATCGAATGCAAGAAATTTCTAAAAAAAAAACTAAGAAACTTGGAGGCAAATATTTCAAACGTACAAAAACCAAGAGTGTACAAAAACTGTACTAAGCCATTCTTGATTCTGACATTCGGGGTCTTAGCCATTTGAGATTATGACCATTCAGTATTATCGATAACCATTTCGATGCAATTTTTTAATTTTAAAGCAATCAGCTCCCAGAAACTTAAATTTTTTGTTTTAGTTGGTTAATGAAGAATCTATTAAATTGATCAGCAAATTAATACCAAACTAGTAATAATATTGTGACATTCCTATGCTAAGCAAGTCATTCTTGTATGAAGCGTGAGTGAGAAGTGATGAGATTAGGTGTACATTTAATCCAATTATGTTCACCAATTTTCCCCGATATATTCTATATTTCTAAATGTGTACAAAGAAATCGACTACTTTCTCACTTTGCCTTATGGGAATTAAGTCCACTTTGCTAAAATAGATCCAATTAAATGAGAACTTAGTTCCCTGGGAACTAGTTTCCTGCACCCCTTCCTTTATCATTACTTACAATGAGAGGTCTAATTTTTGTAGCTAGGTTATCTAAATGGTGCAGGGAAATAAATTCACAGGCATTTGCTCGACATGAGAATTTACTCCATCTTAAGTTGGAATTTGTTCCACTCTTCTAAGTGGAATTTATTTTTACGGCGGGAGGGAACTTACTACACCTGAAATATTTTATAATTTTTTCTCACTTAAAATTTGGAATTTGGGATATAATTGATACATAAATATAAAAACCGTCATTGTTTATTTATGACCATAAAAACAGTTCCAGCACCTAGCATTCCGGCGAACAAACTGCTCCGGCACGCTAAAGGATTCGGAGTAGGCGCGAGACTGGTTGTATGTAAAGTTTCTTTTGCATTTAAGGAATCTGGATTCAAAGAAACATTGAATTTATCCAACTTATCCAAAAATAATTGTAACTGTATTATTTTGAAATTTGTATATAGAGGAGTATTTAAAGGCAAAGTACGGATCATACTTCTGCAGTTCTTTTAACATTAAAGATTCTATGCTTTTAAAAAAAATTCCTCCTCAGAACAAATCTAAGAAAAAGAAGTGAAATTAATTCTCATACCAAGTGGGCAAAAAGCTCCACTCTCTAAAAGTGAAATTAATTCTTTCTTAAGTGCAATAGATTCCCACGTGGAGTAGATGCCCTTGGGATTATTTCTCTGTATCTCCTGTCTAAAGCAATTTCGTTAGTCAGTAAAAGCCTGTTTTTGAATTCAAAGGTTCTAATAGGGTTCAAATTGTTCTAAGACTAAATTTGAACATGTTTAAATGCGCATCTAAATATTGTAGAGAAATTAACAAAGTTCAAAAAATGGATAGGTGGATAATTTGTCGTTAATTAGTTGTGGCATTTTTGAATTTGTCGTTCTATATTTTCTATGTTTTCTTGTAAAAATGTGGTAAAAGCTCCAAAAACTCAATATTTGACTGCCTATTAATTTGTCGTTAGTTAGATGTGAAAAATTAATTTTTGTCCTACGATGTTTTCTATGTATTTATGGATGATTTCCATTCTACGAGTGTCAAAGCAACACAAACCAATTCGATAATTGGGTGGGTGGATATTTTCCCGTTAAATGGACACAACTCAAAAAGCGTGAAATACTTCTTATACTTAATATTTTATGGTTTAATAATCTGCCGTTAATTACTCATTAATTATTTGTGAAAAATAAAATTCAATCGTGAAATTAGTTCTTTTTTTTAGTTTTTCGTTATCAGATTGATATCAAGTAAGCAAAGCACCACCTCAAAAGGGGGGTTAAAACTGCTAATACCGAATAATTTATGGCTTAATTTTTGCCATTAACTAGTCAGCAATTAGTTGTGAAAGTATTGATTTGTTCGTGCAATTTATATTTTAAAGTCCATTAAAGTAATTAATTTTCAATTATTTACGTTTTTATTCTTCTTTCTTTTATCAGCCAGACCACGACCTTACCATCATCAGTTTCTAGTCGGCTAAATTAAAACAAATTCCACTAGATAATATAATTAACAGTGCATCTGTGCTGTTTATTTAATACGTGTCGATAACCATCGACTAAAATTATGAGTCTTAGAAGGGTACAACAACATCAAACTGATGAGTCCAATTTTTGTACCTGGGCGAAGCGCATTTGGTCACAAAAACTGTAAATTGAATTTGTCGTGCAATGTTATCTATATATTTTTGGCTCTTTACTAACTTGACAAACTGGAAAAGTATCACCAGAAAACTGGGTAAAATTTTTGTATACCAGATGATTAATTAATTATTAAATTACCATTAATTAGCCGTTGATTTTTTGTGATAATTTCAAATTTTTCGTTCTATGTTTTAAATGATTTTTTTTAAAAGTGGCAAAATACTTGTAGGCATAACATTTTACGACTAAATAATTTGCCTTTAATAAGTCATTTATTAGTGGCAATAAAATAAATTCATATGTGCGATGTTTTCTATGTATTTTTTTGTTTTATTTTTCTAAATTCATATGACAACAGCAACGAGCGCCGGAAAAGTTCTTAGAATCTACTATATTGGAATACTTACTTTTGATTTTAGTAATTATTTTTCGTTAATTAGTCATTGATTATATGTGATAATCTTACCATTGTACTGTGCAATATTTTATGATTTAATTCATATGAAGTAACATTCAAAAGGGGTTTTAAAATTGATAAGCTATATTGAACTCTATTTTGCTTTATTACGCGTTAACTGGATCAAATGAGGTTTTGTTGAAAAAAAAATAAAAAACATCGCACGAAAAAATTGATTTTGTCACTACTAATTAACGATTAACTAGTGGCAAATTATTAAGTTGTAAAATCATATGTCTAGAAGTTTTTGCCATCCTTCGAAAAAAAATATAGAAAACATAGAACGACTAATTCCAAATTATCACAATCACAAGTTATTAGTGACCAGTTAACTATGAATTATTCAGCCATAAACCATTCCGTTCAAACAGTTTTTACCACTTTTTGAGGTGGTGCTACTTGATGTCAAGCTAACAAAGAATCCAAAAAACGTAGAAAACATTGCACAACAACTTTGAAATTGTCACAACTAAATCAAGGCTAGGTAACGACAAATTATTAAGCCATAAACCATTCGGTATTAGAAGTTTCTACTCCTTTTTTAGGTGATGCTTTGCTAACTTGATATCAAGCTAGCAGAGGACGCAAAAAAATATAGAAAACATTGCGCAATAAAATTAAATTTTTCACAAGTAATTAAAGTCTATCTAACGGCAGATTACTAAGCCATAAAAAACTAAGTATAAGAAGTTTTTAACGCTTTTCAAGTTGTGTAGAGTTGTCGAAAAACCTAAATTTTAATTTATTAAATGATAATGAAGAGTTTCCATAAAATCGCATATACTCAAATGATAATAACGGCTATGTAATAATTGATGCAAACATAATGCCTTGTAAGAAAATTAAATTACTACAAAATGTAAAAAGAAAATATTTTACTATTAAACTTACCATGAAAACCATTAAATTATAAAACAGCAAACGAAATTTTGATCACCTTCCGTTGCCAGTAGCGCAATCACAATCGCAATAAATCGTTCACACATCTCATGCGCATTATACTTCCGATGAAATAAATAGCGTGTGTGAAACGCAAAAAAAACGACAACACAGACAACAAAAAATAAAATAAAATTAAAAACAAAAATTACAACTAAACCGGAAACAATGTAGAAATCTTCAAAACACGCAAGAACTTATTTTATCTTCTTCACCAACCAAACAAAATATACAAACATAGGTAATTAGTATGACCATTCACTTTTTTTGAAATAAACAAAAATAATAAAATATTTTCACATTTTTATTATTTTTTTTTTCGAATTGAATTGAAAAAAAAAATTCGTTTTGTTTTTGCAAATTAAATTGTAAGTAAATTAAGGAATAACTTCGAAACTACAGTCACAGGAAAATTAACTCAAGATACACATTCAGCATAATTGTCAGCGACTTCTGACGACAGATCTGATAAAACTTATCACACGGGGTGCCACCACAATTCTTTGTATATCTTTTTATCTCTTGTTGTGATAAATGCAACTACCCATTGCCAGTGCTGTACAGCACACTTTTGAGCTGACACAAAAATTCTTATGTAAATAAATAAAAATGCCCTTTTCAAGTCGCCATCGCCATCGGCAAAGAGGGGGAAAACACTATTCAGTTCGTCGTTCGTATCTCAAAAGTGTAGGGTAAGTAATAACACACAACAGCGAGCACGCGATCGGCGTTGTTTTTTTGTTTCTATTTTATTTATTTTATTTTGTTAATGCAAACACTCATGCAAATGACATCCAATTTAATTATCCGCGGGCGGGAACTGGCATATAAATCTAGTTCCAGACTCGAGGGATGGTCAGGTCAGGTAGAGTGCTGCACTGCATATCCGGCACTTGTCGTCGCGTCGTCGTTAATGTCAATAAGGGGGACAACATGCATTGACATTAGTCCAATTGGGAATATCCGGCTGGGTAGAGTTTAGTAATAATTGATGTGTCCACACCCTAATCCATATAATAAAAATGTCAAAATAACACGGTGTTACGCGCACACAACACAATATTTCAGCGGCGCAAATGTCTTTCAGTGTCTAAGTCCGCGCGACCTTGTTCTTTTTTTGGCGGTCTTATTGGTGATCTACAGTTCATTTGTCAACCCACCAAGCAAAAGCACATTCACAGTTAAGCACCTGTTAGCCTGATGCCGCGGTGCACAGGTGTCAATAAAGTACACACAGACAGTTAGTTAGTTTTGTGCACGGTGGAGTGCGTTCAAGTGCAACGGCAACTTAAAATCAGAGAACCGCTAACAGCCGATCGCTGTGTTTTTTTTTTTTGTTACTTTCTTACCATGGCATAACCGTAATATCGAGTTATTAAGAATAACAAATTTAGCGCGCATTCAAACTAAACACAATTTATCATAAATCTAACAGAAAACAAAAAAATTGATGAAATAAAAATTTTAAAATAAATAATAAAAACTTGTAACAAAAAATTCGAACGGATAAATCAAAATAAGCGAAAAACCGAACGCACGTTATGCCGCCTCACGGGACAGCTCAGTACTGCCTCTAGCCGGGTTCCGGTCGAAGTTGTCTACCCCCAGTCGAGTTTTATCTTATAAGTTACACCAGTTAACCAGGCAACAAAACGGCCAACCAAACCAAACCAAACAACAGCCACCCAAGACCCAACATTCAACAAAACTTCACAGATTGTTTACCTTTATTCCGTGGAGAGATTTTGTGGTGGAGGCACCTATACTTGCACTTGGTTTTACCTGCTGTCTTTTGTGTAACGTAAATCGTGCTGTGATGGAGCACCTCAACAACAACAATAACAACATTAGCGAGAACGTTGCAATTTGCAAACATATATTAGTAAGATGCAGCTTAAGAGAAAGGTAGATTCAGGTAGAGAAAAAGAGATTTGTTGGGTTATTTTGTTGGCGTTAGATTATGGTGAAATATAATGTTTGCAACACACTCCTCTGCACCTTCCATATGTCATGTAAGGCCGTTCTCTTTTAGCGCCGTGAGTCCATAGTGTAGACTTTAATATAACAGTAAAAATAATGTTTGATTTTGGCGCTTGTGCTGTGCTCACGTCACGTGTATCAGTGCACATCGAGGGGGAAGGTGATAAAAATAGCTTTCAATAGGCTTTTAGCTTTTTCATGATAATAGCAAGTAGTTTAAACGAGTAAATTTAAATGCGAATTTTGATTTAAACAGCTAACGAAGATTGAGTTTAATAATTCACGATTACTTTGGCGAAATAATGCGAATGTAAACTTACTTTAAATATAAAACTTTAAGCGAAAAATGGTTGATTTTAGAATCCTTAAAATATAAATAGGGGTTTCACTCAAAAATGTACCTTTTCTCTGTTCATTCATATTTTAAAGCTTCAATAATAGTTTGAAATAAGATTATAATTAGGTAAAGTTCTTTATCAATTTTAAGCTTCATAAGCTAAGCGTTCCTGAGTACCTATGTAAGTATGAATTTTCATTGGTCTATAAATTCTTAAGGCCCATTTTAGCGTCAAACTTAGCGAATTTAGGCGAATCAATTGGTGCTAGTTTCACCGCCCTACAGCTTCAATAAAGTCAGTTCTAGCCAGGCTGGTAGATGCACCTTCTGGTGGAAAGTCTGTGGCAAAAACAAAGCACGTGTTATTATATCAGAGAGCAGCAAACATTTATTTTTACCACTCGTTTCCACTTCGATTGACCAGTGGTAATATTTTTTTCGCAAAGTTGTAGAAAAGTTGGTCATCTAAATTCATTTATTTGTTGTTTTTGCAGATATCTCCCATACCAAACTTACCAAGGATTATCAAATACATTTGTTTGTGTGGTCACGATGATACGACGCGAGTAGTTTAGTTTTATTGGGCACAATTCCAAGAGCATCCTGCAAATTTTGTTCTACTGATAGCTGACACCCACATATTCTCTCTTTTACGTATGACAAAGACAGATTGAAAAAAGAAATAATTAAATTTGGTGGTGCAACAGCTCGTGGAGAACCAGGGCCCAGGGGCTTACAACTCTTAACCATTCCTATGGGCATGTTGTCTGCAGGAATGGAGGCGACCTACAATTTTTTTCTGAGTCCGAATGGCTAGATGAGAAAGCGCTTATTCATGACAAGCATACTCTTGGAAGAATTTTTAGTTCCTCTCAATAGGCAGTACCTTGGTTTTCGGTGGCGCCAACTGGGAATCGAACCCAGACCTTCGGCATGACAGTCCAACGCACTAACCATTATGCTACGAGCTACTACAAGGACAAATTGGCTTAATATAATTTCTCCCACCACTTTTTTCTCACTGACCGGAGCACACTGCGATTGAAAAGATGTTTCAAAAACTATTGGAGAGCAAACTCTGTCACCAAAATATTCTTAGGCTATTGAACTCGGTTTTGAAGCATGAGAAAACTTAAGTCAATACTCAATTACTGTCGTAAAAGCCTATAGTGAGTACTTCAGAACTTAAGAGTTTTCCAACAGGAAGAGCGCGCTCAGAGTTTAGAAAAGTCATTGCACCGAAGTAGCATTCCAAACGAGTATGCCTTCTTGACTTTATTCCACTCACAAAGTTTAGCTGTTATGCTTAACTGGCTTCTTATAACTAACCCAAAGGTTTTAGCCGTGAAATGGCTGCAAAACATTTAAGTTTTGACATCTTGGCTGCATACCGTAATAAAAACTTTGAAGACTTTGTTCCTTCCACTACTTTTGATGCTTCTACTTGTAGGCCGAGAAGTTCACTCAGCTGAAAAGTTGACCTTGGCAGCTCTATTTTAGTAGGTTTAACTGGTTTGACTGATTTGGCCTCCATGCGGTATCCTCATTGGAGCTGTCTTTAACCTCGAGATAAAGTGAAAGGTGTTGATTTTTGGGTGAATTAGACCCGATCTTTTGAATGTTTTTTCTATGGGCACTACACTTCTCCTTCGTCGTATCCTGTCACTGAGCTGAGTCGTCTTTCCACTTTATCAACTTTCCATGCTGAAATAGACGTTCTTTCAGGATGCTATAGTTCATGAGCCTGACGATATATCTAATTAGTGTATCATTTCTTGTGCATCCATCTTGGTAAGAACTATCCTTAGCTTTGTTCAATAAAATCTCCCCCCTTGATACCATCTTTGTCCTAAAATTGTCAATGAATACGACAAAAAACTTTATAGAGACAAAAAAAGTAGAAGAAACGCAAGTTTTGAATTTGTACAATCAAATATGGCATTACGATAATAGAGAACACCAAAAAAGTGGGTGGCAAAATTATGTCTGTTTGGATATTCCTGGATCTACAACCTAAGCCAATGATGCGATCTTCTTCAAATTTTGCACTCAAGGCTTTTTTGTGATTCTCCAGAGGGAAATTGAATAAAAATTTGCTCAAAAATTAAGGTTTCTTGCAATGCAACCGTTAAAGAAAATCTTATCTATCTCAAAATGGATTTTTTTTCTGATGATTTTGATAAGAAAAAATTAATTTACTGTACATATGGCAACTTTTTGATATTTTTTTTCACCAAAAAGTGTTATTAAATGTACCTACCTGATAAATAACGGTTTTTTTTTAATTATAGATTTGATTGCAATAAAATCTTTATGCAAAAGCTCTTCTTAAAAATATCAATAGAATTGCATACCAAAATGGATGGATGTTTTTTTTAAATACCTTTTTTTTGTAAATATTATATTTTGAAAATTGGTTCATGAATATTTTTGAAACTATTTTTATAATAATAATACTCAAAATTGGGGCACCAAGTTATTTTTAATGTTACCGAAATTATATATATAAAAAAATAATTAAAAAAAACTGGTCCAACGATAATAATTTTTTTTTTTTTGCATTGATTTATACTTTTTCAAGTTATCAAATGGTATACTTGTTTAGAGTTCTAAAGTATCTTACGAGTAGTGTATACCTACTCGTAAGATACTTTACTATATTTTACTATAATCAGTTGCATATTTCAAAAGTTCTGAGGTTCCAATACGTGTGATCCAGTCGTACATTCCCTTTCTATTAATTTTAATAAATCTTATTTTTATGAAAATTGGCTCCACAACTTTTCTTGAAAAAAAAGTAAAAGCTTCATTTGGACGGGAAACTGTTTTAAAAAAAAAAATGTTATTAATGGTACCTCCCCATTCTCAAACTTATTTAAACAAACAATAAATTGTTTAATTTTTTAATTTTTAAGTAACTATCGATTTTATACCTGAAGGAATAGTTTAAATTTTTCATCATTTTGAGCCCAAAATCATCTCGGTAAAAAAAAAAATGTATACCAACAAGTAGTACCTAGTAGTAGAGTACAGTATAATGAGAAAAACAATGAGCTTGGCATAAGATTGTTTTAAACTCCAGAGCAAGTAAGCTGGCCCAAAAAAAAAAAATAATAATATGGGAAGGGAGTGCATATCTCCTTCTTCATGTGGGAGGGGCAACTATCTAAAAAAATTGCCTGATACAGAAAAACAAATATTAGAACATTGGTAATATATGAAAAAAATTCTCTTAGCTGCTCTTAGCCTTCAATGCTTCTTTCAATGAATAGTTTTTGATTTTCAAAAACAAAATTTTGATAAAAATAAAAATTTTTTTCATCCTATCTACTATCTACCAATTTTTAGTCAACTATAGAATAACGATGATGCTAAAAATTTTTCTAGTTTTTCAGAAAACGGAAAATAACTAATCTAAAATTGTTTGTTTAATTAATTATAATAGGCAATTGTAGTCTAAAATTTATTCTTGAGGGTCAAGTTCATCAATTACTGCAAAAAGCGGGAACAAGTTGCAGAACCTTAGATGGATTAGCTACAATATATCGTTTTTTTTTTAATATCGATTCCATAAGGTCGATTTTTATAATCTCAACCGAAAAAATCTCCATTGTTTAAGAGAACGACTTATCAGAAACTAGAAAAAAAGTTGAACCGATTCTTAAAATATCGACTGTGATCAATATTCAATATTAAGTCGAAATTTTAACGCTCCACATTTTAATAGATGTTTACAAGCTTGAAAACATAATTCCCTAAACTATGATCATTATTAACTAATTTGGTATTGTCATTAACCACCGTTCATACTTCTTGAGTGATAGTTCAAAATTAAACAAGAACTTGTTCAATAAATCCCTTATTTTTGAGGTCTGCATTTTCTTCAAAGTAATGTGTTTCAATATATATATGTATAATAGTAGGGGCATTAGTGCACGATATGAGGGTATACCTGTCATTTTGACCTGACGGGTTGAGCTTTAGTATTCTAATAGTCCATGTCCTAAATTCACTTTTAAGGGTGAAAAAGAGCTGTTTGTTAGTGAAAGGGCGTTTTTTAAACGAAATGGAAAAATTTTGAACTGCTACGATGAAACCCTTCCCAAAACTGGTACGTCCATAAAAGTTAGTGAAAGTGTTTGATTATTCATTGGGACCAAGTTTAAGTTTTTATGGTGAACATTCTCAAACTTATTTAAACAAAAAATAAATTTTTGTTTTCATGTTTGAAAACATTTTTTCTAAACTTATTTATAATAAGAAATTCTTTGCGAAATAAACCGTTAAAATGTCCTTGCTTTTCAAAAAGCTATTTAACAAGACTGTTAGAGTTTCCGTTGTTTTTTAACTATATTTTTTTCTATTTTATGAAAACAAACTCTGTTACAAAATTTCGTCTCCTGTCCAAGCTAGAGGAAATATCCCCTCCCGTAAGATTTTTTTGTCTACTTCCAACCCACATGATATGGAGTTCTTGGCAAATTTAACGTGAATCACCTAGTTTGAAAAAAGAAATAGAGAATTGTAATAACCCCTCTTCCAGAAGGCGCCAGTTAAAGCTATCATTGAAAATGTTTATGATTGATTTTTTGATGTTTAAAAATCAAATTTATTTATTATTTTGATCGACAAATAAAGCCAAAGACTTAATTAATATTCCTAGTCAAACAAAAATTTCAAATAGGAGCTATGTACAGGGTGTCCGCCGGGAAGGTATACTATTTTGTTTGTTTATAATTTTTGATTTAATGAAAGAGAATGAATCTAATATTGATAAATAATTTATTTAATGCTATTTAATACAAAATCGGGTAAATGTCTGCCTCTGTTTGTTTCTCAAATGCGAGCCCTTTGGAGCACATTTTTCATTACATTCTCACACATTTCGCGCGGTATCTCATTAATTTCATATCGAATATTTTATTTGAGTTTCTCAAGCGATTTTGGTTAGTTTGCATAAACTTTGCTTTTCAGATATCCCCACAAAAAGAAGTCCGGAGCATTCGAATCAGACAACCGTGGAGGCCAATCGACATCACCATTTCTTGAAATAACTTGTTGTGGAAAGAGGTCACTCAGTAATTCCATTGTAATCCTGGCTGTATGCGGTGTGGCACCGTCTTGTTGATACCACATACTTATTCCAAACAAATAAAAATCCTTGTGCAAAATTGTGGCCAAAGTTGTTATTTGAAGACCAAGCTCCTGAGCACGGCGTCGAATTGAGGTTGATGGATTGTTTTGAACACTTCCTTGAGCAGCAGTAATGTTTTCAGCCGATCTTGCAGTACGTAGTGGTCCATGCTTGGGCCTATCATCTATAGACCCTCTTTTTTCGAAATCATTCACTACAAGATTGCGTATTGTTGGCACGTTGTTTCACCCAAAAATTTCACTTAACTTTCTCATCGTCTAAGTAATCGATGATTGATTTTGATAAAATATTTTATTGATTTAAACACGTTGCTTTATTCCATAGTAAAATTGCCACGAGTCTACTTCACGACTGCCAAACATGAACTGTCGATACTAATGTTTACCAAAATGGCGGCAAAACAAAGTAGTATACCTTCTCGGTAGATACCCTGTACTTTCTACATAAAATGACTTTTAATATTTCAATGATTATTATTGGTAAAGTACCTGGTTTAATTATTGGAATAAGAAAAGTTTTTTTTATGAAGAAAGTTGGGCCTATTTGAAATTTATTTTTGGCTAGAAATATATCTTAAGTTTTAAGCTTCATTTGTATTTGAAAAAAAATCATATTGTAATAGCTTCCCTTTGGTAAAATGTTTCGGAATTTAAATAATATAAAATGCCATCATTTATAGCAAACAAAAATCATCGAATTTAAGATAGCACTTTTAAAGTTCGAAGTAGTATCCGTGCAACTTAGAAAAAAAACTCTTCTGGACTCAATCCAACAATACATGCATTAACATTACTACACTTTCAACTTTTAACATCAACACGTGTCGAAAATGAGTACCGAAGTGCAAGTATTTACTTTTTCCTGTAACTTTGCCCCATTAACCCCCATCAATTCACTTTCAGTCATTGTCTGAAGAGTAAATTAAGCGACCTTCTATAAACAACTTCCCTTTAAAAACCAAGTCCATCGATTTAAATCCACTCGTCGGAAGGTCATATTCTCCCAGGTATATATTTGTATGTATGTTTAAAGGTAACAGGAATTCCATTGGCATCCTTATAACCAACTCTTTACTCTTTCACCAAGTGAGAGAGAGAGAGAGAGATCTGTAGGTAATTCACAATCATCACAACAGAAAGTCCCCAAAACGCGAATCTATTGCACATCTGCATCTTTTCCAACCCACATTTCTCGTTCCCCAATCCGCATCCATCACGACGAGCAAAGGAAAAGTCTGTGTGATTAGTCACGACCTTTTATGGAATTCACATAGCTCTTCGTTCGTTTGCATGGACGAGCGACGAACGACGAGCGACGCGACGCAACCATGGCATATACGACCACGACGATGGACGTGATTGCTGCGTGTTTTGATTTTCCACGACCATCATCCCAGCGTGCAGGAGACAGATCCTTTTGCCACAGTTTGTGTCTATTTGCGTACCGTCGTCATTTCCATGTAAATCAGTAGCTATCATCTCAAAACTCCAACGACGACGACGACGACGGGACGTGGACATGGTCAGAAATCAGAATGGTTCCCATAACCCATTTCCACTTCGCGTCACTGCCCGCCGCCAGCCGCCACACCGCTGCAGCTCACCAGAGACGTCACTCAAAGCTCTCTGTCCCAGAGACCCCCGCAGTATACCTATCGATATCGCTGGGGATGCATTGGTAATAGGCCTATGCAGATATGTCTCGTGAATCTCGAATCGCAAATCGAATAAAATCGCCAGGGAATAACCAACCATCACCAATCTGTGTACCAATTGAACACACATCGATCCCAGAGTAGCGCAACACGAAGCTGCGCCGATTTAATTGATTGATAACGTCATTTTGCGGTGGCGTAGATACCATTGACTGCATCTTGTCAGATGTAATGGCAGGTTGATCTCTGTCTAGAAGAGTTTGGGTCCACACGATTTTGTCGCCACTTCACCACCGCCATCGCCATCGCCACCGCATCTAACTGTGGACACGAAATCAATTTCGCATCTCGCAGAACGCAACTGTTTATTTTTTTTTCCTAGCGGTGATGGTCGTTCGTACATACTTGTATAGCTGGCCGCCATCGCCATCTCATCGCGTTTCCGTCTCCGTTTGTTGCCCCATGTGTGGGAGATGTGTTTATTTTTGTCGAGAAGAGAGAGAAGGATTGTAAGCGCGTTGCATATACAAGCATTTTGATCCAATTTCGCGAAGCGATCTCCGCTTTAGGATCTGCCTTCGGAGCAGCAAAAACTCGTTCGTGATTTTCATTTTTCTCCCAAGCCTACTAAGCTGCAGCAGGCAAAAGGAATAGCTGTTTCTTTAGCATTTCAGCGACAGACTATGTGGTGGAGAGAAAAACTTAAATTTTAATTGAAGCGGAGCACTTTCGTGGTTCCCACGCCTGACGCTTTTTTTTTTTTTGTTGTTCTCCCTCCTTTTGCCCGCACTCACGTTCAGGTAATGAAGTTATGAATCGTGTTACATTGCGGCAGCATTTTGTATAGAGATACATGTGGGAAGATGTTGAAGCTGCATCACATAAATCTCTCGCATTAGGAAAGAGTACCTACCAATAGAGATTCTACATTGTTGGAACTTGGAAGCAGCTTGGTTACGATTTTGAGACCTTTGACTTTGGCTGCTGGATGGCCTACACTTGCACACAACATATTGATACGTGCTCTGACTACTGCACGAGTGAATTTGTGCTGGAAATTTGCTAATTGTTGTTGTCAACTAACTAATGCAACGGTCTCTTGGCTTTCTGTCCATCTGCCCGAAAAAAGCTTGATTACTCCAACAAAATGTAGGGCTAACTTTGGAATTCTCTTTTTCAAAATTGATGTTAATTAACCGCAAAGTAAAATTATTTTCTTTTGTTTTATTTTGTCCAGAGACATTTCAGCATAAGTTGCATTTATTTATATAAAGTTGTTACTCTCTGCAAAGTGGGTTTTGGTGTTAGGGATACATTTGATACAGTTATATCTACAATCAAGAATGGATGGGATAAGAGGTGGCGAAGTTTTTATGAAGGTGGATAGTTTAAACTTTCCAATTTATATACTAAAAGAACAAACAACTGTAGAAAATTTGAATCAAATAATTTAAAGAGAAATTTCAAAAGTTCTCTTGGTCTCCAATTAGTTTGTGAGTAAATAAAAGCTTTATGCCATTGCTTGTAACGGTTTAAAGCTCAATATAGGCAGACATAATAAAGTTGTATACTTTTGGGAGAAACTTTATGTAGAGTTTAGCATCTAATTGCATACAACGGTTTTGGTTTCAAATTCATTTGAAATGTGTTGGCCAAATTATATGGGTGACTGCCTACAAAATTATTTATAATAAAGATAAATGGTTAGGTGAAATTATCTTTGTATAATAATTTAAATACACAAAGAAATTATTAGTTGAACACTTGTAAGCTTATGATGAATTTATTTTCAAAAGCATAGTAAGACAGATAAAGGGTTCCTCAATATTTAAATAGATTAAAGCAATTTATTTACTTTTAGCAATTTAAACATTCAGGCAACGATATTTATAAAACTTTCTAAAAAAATAAAAATTCTGTCACAAATATTATATCATGGATATCGGATTAAAGCATGGACCTCTTGCCATTTTCTCAAAAAAAAACAAACTTTTTTTCAAAGTCAATGAATTGAATCGTACCATACGTTAATGGAAACGTCTATTGGAACACTATCAATACTTTGAAGCCAATTTTGTTTTCATAATCTAGTTGATTAAATATTCGCTCCAAAGTGACTTCATCGATTTCTGTTATAAGCTTCCTCCTTAGTGTATTTGGATGGCGATATTGCCACAACAGAGTTCTTATGAAGATTAAAATACAAACAATTGGCATAGAGATTTTCAAGAGCTCTTCAGAACTGAAAACCACAACCTCCTATGGATTCTGGTTTTTATGGCATCCAAAGTGATATTCGATTATTTGCATTTAGCCTGAAAATGCCTTTCGATTAATATACAGGGTGATCGGTATAAGGTGCAAAAAGCAAAAGCGAGTTGATTGGGCTAAGACAAGAAAAAAATCGTAAAAATAGGGGGGTCTATTTCCCCCCTTTAAGCAGGAGGGGAAATTTTCTAAGAAAATTGACTTAAAACAGAAAAAAAATATTTAAAAACAACGATACAATTCACAATACCATGCTATACCTTTTTGAAAAGCAAGACATTTTTTCTTTGATTTTCATTTTAAATTAAGTTTTGTTAATCAACAGTTTTTGAAAAATTAAATTTCAAACTGAAAATTTAAAAGAAAAAAATTAAAAAACTTTCAAATACATTTTTTACAAACTTTTTTGTAATGAAGTATAATTTTTATTTTCAAAATTCAATGCTTTTATTAATTTTCAATAAAAAACTGAAAACCTGATGTTTAAATGTATCTTAGTTTTTGAGAAATTAAAAAAAAAGAAGTCCTTTTTTCCAAGAAAAACACTTTGGTGGCCATTCAGTGGGACTTCCCCTTCCTATCCATTGGTCGCTGAAATGATTACTTAGCCAGTTTCTCACAGCCAGGCTAAAGTGTGCTGGAGCTCCATCCTGTTGGTATATTAAATTGTCTATTATAGCCAAAGGGACATCTTCAAGTAAATCTGGCAAAAGGGTTCTTAGGAATTGCAGATAGGATTCTCCATTTAAAACCGTATTCAAAAAACATGGTCCAATTACCGTTCGTCCCACAATGCCAAGCCACATATTGTGGCTGAAGCGGTGCTGCGATTTATTTAGTTTTTTTACATTTAGATTGTTGTGACTCAAGTAATGCAAGTTGTGGAAATTGGTAACTCCATCTCTGGTAAACTGCGCTTCATCTCTCCAAACTATCCTTTCAAAGTATTTGTGTTCTGTTTATTCCCTCAGTAATAGCGTTCTTCAGAATTCAGTCCTCAAAATTTAATCATTTAATGTCAACTCTTGCATTGGGGTAGAGTGATATGGCTGAAGGTCATCGGTATGACTCACTGCCCAAACCCTGCTTTGGGGCAATCCAAGCATAGTTGCTATTTTTCTGGTGCTAATGGTGGGATTACGTCGTACCAAATCCAAAATCCGTTCCTCTGTCTTTTTTTTTTTTTTTTTTTAAATTCATTTTTATTTTCCATTATCTTAAATCTATCTTAAAGCTAGACAAAAATTCATAAAAACTAGCCTACTTATCGATATCTTAAAACTAACTTACTGGCCCCAATCAGGCGCTCTAAGTTAAACTTTAATAACTTAATGCTAATGCCTTTCGGCCTAAGAACTATCTTAATACTAAATCCAGGTGGGTTTTATTTTTTACCGAGAAGAATTTACAAAAAACTCGGTATCTATGTCTTTATTTTTTTGGTTTTATATAAAACTTACAAACTACATAAAACTAAATTAAAGCTAATTAAAACTAATTAAAACTAAGTAAAACTAATTAAAGCTACTAACAACTAATTATGAACTAATTACAACCTACTTATAAGCTACTTACAGACTACTTACAAACTAGAACAGCCACAGCAGGCATTTTCCGTTTTTATATATTTTTTATTTATTTTGTATTTTTTTTTTTAATTTTTTTTTTTGGTGCCACCCTGACTGTCCCTACTTAAATTTAACTACCTAAACCTATGTAAGTCGGCCATACAAAAGAAAATAGCAAGGTCAACTATGAAATGTCTGAAGGAACTTCATCTTCGTTTTTCAACCACCAGAACTGGTTCTCCTGCTTTACCCTATCTCTTCGGTCCCGTTCGGACACAGTCCTACTGAACCGAAGGTGCTCAGCTCCGTCTTGTGCGAGGACGTCTCGACTGTAAAGGAGCCGCCGATCTACAGTTCTACGGTCGACGTGGTAGATTAGCGGAACCGCCGCTCTATTCTGGATCAGCCCTCGACTGTCTAGGTGGAGGAATGCATCGGGCGGAATAAAGCCGCTTAGACGCACACTCTCATAGTATTCGTATTTAGGGTAATAAGCCCCAAAATTAAGCTGTTAGACGAGGACATCGCTCTTGCAATGTGACCTCGAATAAGCTTCAGCAAGAAATTATCTTTCCTATTTATGTTGGCCCCGTTGTATAGAGCCAGGTTGTAGTGTTTGTACGCCGACTCTGGTGTTCTGTGCAATCCAAGGCAGCGTCGTAGACACTGCCTCTCAAACACCCGAATCTTTTCCATTTGAGATGGGGCAACGTTGAACCCAACCGGGCATCCATAGGCAATCATCGGCCAGATAAGGGCCATGTAGCAAATCACCTTCAACCTGTTGTCAAGCTGCTATAAAACAACCGTTTCGTCAGGGCAAAAGCTCCCCTAGCCCTGGCCAGAGCAGCATTTATATGTCTGTCGAAATACAAATACTGATCCATCCAGATGCCAAGGTACCTTACTACACTTTTACTCGCCAGTGGATGTCCAGATGTCCTCTATGTCTGTTGATACACCAGTTGACCTTTCTCTCCTTCGAGTCTCCAGCACTCCATGTTCCCGAAGATGGTTGTGAAGTCTTGCAAAAGTGCTTTCTTTTTGTGCTTTCCGACTGGAACCATCTGCTAAACCGTAGCAATAGTGCATATCTGTTAATTCTTCCCGAAAGTAACTTGCCATCGTTTTGTATTGACGATTTCAGTTTCAAATGGAATGTCCTTCCATATTTATTTGTGGTTAGGTAAAACATATTTTTTTTTTAATTTTCCCCTTTGCCTGAACGGTGGAAAATAGATCCCATACGATTTTTTTCTTGTCTTAGCCAATCCTACTCGCTCCTGGTTTTTGGGGCACCTTATACCAATCACTATATATTTTCGCTGCCAAGCCGTGCCATGGTTTCGGTCTTGAAATTCTGCATAATCTATTCAAAATCTATCATTTTCTATATAGCAAAAGCTCTTGCAAATCTTTTTTTTCATTAGATATTGTCATTATGTAATTTTACTGAATTTTATCGATTTTCAAACACACAAATCATAATCTTATCCTAAGACTTGTAGTCCTTTTTAAATATAGACTTTTAAAAAATAATAGGCTAAAAAAAATGTAGAAAAGATGCAGATATGCTGACAAAAAACTCTGAAATCTTGAATTTTTTAGATTTATTCTCTGCCCCCAGGAAGGCAATTTAAGAACTTTCACATAAAAAAAATTATAAGAAACTAAAGGTTTGAATGGCTATATTGCTTTTTTAAATGTCATGTTTAGGCCTTATGAGTCAACTAAATTTTGTTTGAGCATGTCTTGAGAGTATCTATGCTCCGAAAAAATGTGAAATTAAGATACAAAAAATTAGCATTTCTTATTTTTTATGGTAGATTTTGGTCTTTTCCGGTTTAAATGTATTTAGATTTTTTTCAACTAAACTATATATAATTTGCCAGTGTGACCATTCCCTAAGAAGCGCACGGGTAATTTAGTAACATTTTTGGTGTTAAGCTTGCTTATGGGCCAAACAATAAAATTCCATAATAAAAACACTTGAACGTAATTGTTCCTTTTAAAAAGGTGAATTCAATAGCCTTTATGTGTTGCTCGTAACTGTAAAAATTAATTTGGTGAAAAAAAAATTAAAGTTTTGACAAACAAATTGTGCTATCATAATAAAAATGAAAATTATAATTTCTAATTTTTGAATGCTAAAAAAAGAAAAATTATGAGTCCCTCGTTGATTTCCAAAGATAGAGCCAGTTTAATACGTTTTTAAAACAGGTCTCATCAAACACACTGACGAACCATCTCTTTCCTTGCTCTATTAAATCATAAATAATTAAAATCATTATTCTAAAAATATAAGAAATTTAGCTTTTGAAAAAAGTACGTGTACGCCACCTTGTACCTGTTGTATTCAAGTAATCAATATCTCGTAATTTATTAATACAAAAATTCTATGCGGGTAATATGGTCGTTGGTTCAGTCATATTGTAGTTTAACTATGTAAATTGTGGGGTAGTTTTGATTTTGCAACTCTCTTATGTTTTTGGGGGTCCTGAATCCGAATCAGAAAAAGCAACATGAAAAAAATGCAAAAATACATTTGTTGGGAGTTTTTCACTAATGGCTCGATAACTACCAACTATTCTATCAATGTACCACATATAAAATATACAAAATTTCCAATAAATCTCTTTATAAGGTTTTTTTTTTCTGCTACAATCCATGTAGACTCAAGTGTTAGTTGAAAAGTTACGCGTTTTTACTACTTTCAAAAATCCACTCAAAAGCACTAAGTAAATACTTTATGTAAAATTTTTTAATTTTAGTCCAAAACATGAACAAAGATATACTTTTCTAATAGTCTTTAATGCGATGAGTTTGAATCTGGTCTTTAAATTGCTCCAGCACGTCAAGTTTTTGAGATATTCGAATCTAAAGATATTAAAAATTGCGTATTTTTTTAAATAAATGTCTATAGTCATTCTGAAGTATGGATATTTTACATCGAATTCTTTTAGAATTTTTGAAATCCTACCATTCATCTTCGAGAAATCATTGGCCTTCGTGTTAATTTATATATGCAATTTGAAAAATCCAGCTTCAAACGGGCACATAGCGATTAAATTGTGTGTTTCGATTCCCCCCAATTGAATATAAACTAAGGTTGTGAATATGAATCTGAGTCTTGCGACTAAAATTTATTTATTGACTCAACATGAAAAAATTAGAAAAATAAAAAAAGAATTTTGAAGCAAAATTTTCATACTTTCGAAAAAAAATCGACAAAAAATACAACCAAAAAATTTGCATAAAAAACGCATTTCCTTATATCTTTAAACAAATAACTTAAAATTATTAGAATTTTCATTCACAAAAATGAATTAAAGTAACAATAAGTTAAAGAAATGATTATATTCTACTATAATTTTCAAAACTCAATATTTTTATATCTTTTAACAATAATATAGCTAAGCAAATAAGTAACAGTCTAGACATACGTGCATTTTATTTCGGTAGTTAAATGAACAAAAAAATATATTAAGTACCTTCCTAAATATGTTATGAAAACTGCCCATTGTTAGTTAAAGTTTCAATAAATTAATAAAAAGTTAAACAGTTTATATCATTTCAACACTGATTATCTATTATTTTATGAATGATAATCCAACAGTAGATTTGTATATTTTTATTCGCTTATGAGTAATAGAAACAAACATTCCCCTTTAGTATTGTTTCTGAGTAAGTTGATTCTAATCGAATGTTTTTCCAATGACGCCATTATGTTGAATAAGTTTTCTTAATGTGAAATGAAAACTTGCGTACGATAGACAATTTTTAATTATTAAAGTTTCGCTTTGGTTCAATAACAAAAAAAAGTGGCAAGATGTTTTTTTCATTAGAAAAAAATGTAAACATCTTATGCAAATTTTCCCCCTGCAGTGTGTCATTTGATAGCGATAAGTAAGTTCAATTTTGTACGTGATTGACAGGTTTATTTCTAAGCAAATTAATGATCCATCATTTAAGTCGGAAATAAAAATAATCATTACATATTTTATAGCTTAGTTTTTTTTTTTTTTAATTTAGATAAGAAATTTATGAATGGTTTTTGCAAATGCATGCGGTTTTTTTTTACATTTTTTTAACTGTGGTGTGTTTACTAGTTAATATGAATTTTAATAGTTTTAAAATAATTAATTTCTATCAATAAATAGACATTTCAATGTTATTGTGTCGTAAAAATAAAAAATATCGTATTTGATTATTCTTTAAGTTGAGTTTTTATCACCTTAATGTTCTTTTTGTTGCTATTTTTAATGAAACAATTTTAATCAATGGTTGAAAATTAAATAGAAACTTGTCAATGGTTGAAAATGTGGTCAAGTTCGATATTCCTCACAGTATTGTTGTAGATATGGTGACCATCCGGAAAAAGAAACAATTATTTATTTCTGGCCCTGGCGGGGGTGAAAGCAGAATGATCTATAATACCAGCACTTCCAAAATTTTAAGGCTGAGGAACCTTAAACATGGCCTAAATACATTTCAGAATTTCAACACTTACTTCCTAACTTATCTGGATCCCGATCCATGGAGGGTTTCTGGCTGAAATATTGCGGTCTTCCATCGGTTGTTATCCCTCATACGCTCCTTCCAGTTGTTGAGACCAAGTGCTCTTGGGTCTGCACCTGGTCCCTGTAGTGAAGGTTCCGTTTTCCTGGTTGTCTGGAATCTGGGGGCCAGGATTCAGAGATTTTCTTAGCTAGAGCATTGTTGTCCATTTGCTCGATGTGGCCAAGCCTGTGTAGTCGACAGGTTTTGGTTCTTTGACTACATCCACATTTTGGTACAGCTCCAATAATTCCTTCTAATCTTCTCTCGCATTTGCGTTGCCCTCTTCGAACATAGGGCCAAATATCCACCGAAGAATTTTTCTCTCGAAAGTTCCCAATATCAGTTCACCTTTTTTACTTATCATCGAGCACTCGTCACCGCCGTAGAGTCGAACTGGTAAAACTAGCGTTTTTGTATAGAATGCATTTTTTGCATCGAGAAAGCAGTTTTTGAGCCCACTTTTTGACCAAAGAGATGTAGCAGTGGTTCACTAGGGTAATTTTTCGTAGGATTTCCACTAAGGGGTCGTTCGTGAGATTAATGTTTGTTCTGAAGTACGTGAACTCCTTGACTACCTCGAAACTACTTCTCCTAGTCCTAGGCAGTAGACAGATGAGGCTACGTTTGTTAATATCATGTTCTTTCTTTTGCCCTCATTCTCTGAATCCTTCAAGTACAGCTCGCTTCGAGCTGCTGATGATATTAATTTCATCCGCATAGCCAAGCAGTTGAGAAGACAGTGCTATCTAGGTTTATACCAGTCTTGCGTACTATTTGCTCTAGGACTAGGTTGAAGAGGTCACATGATCATGATCATGATCGCATCTCCTTGTCTGAACCCTGTACGTATGTGGAACAGCCTGGATGAGCTGTTACTCATTTCCATTCACCGCGTATTTTGTATATGAGTTCCGAAATCACCAATAGAAGCTCTTGGTGACTAATTGTTCTTATAGATTTGGTCAATCGTTGATCTGCCTCACCTGAAGCGACTGGAACGTGCTGATCAAAGAGCTGCAGAAATGTTTAAGACATTGGCTAAGAATTTTGCATGAAGGCAATATAAAGCATATGTCTTCGTAGTTTTTGTAGGACATAGGATGGTATTTTTTGTAGATTGAACAAATGAAGCTATTTGGCCAGTCTTCTGGAATACTTTCCTCCCCCCACACTTGATTGATGAGCTGGTGCATGCACCCTACCAGAAAATCTCTTCCATACTTGAAGAGTTCCATAGGTAGGCCATCCGAGCTGGTGGATTCGATTCTTAAGCTTGTGGATGGCTTTCTTAACCTTTACTGTAGGTAGGTACTTGGAGCTGGGACTGGATATTCATTGACTGATCTTATCTCCTTTGTTCTCCTGACGCTTCTTCTACAGAATTCTCACTAAGCATTTGCTTAAAATGCTGCTTAAACAAGCTTACAATTCCCTGTGATTCAGTGACTAGGTTCATTTCGCTGTTCTCAAGAGCTTTCGTGCCGGTCCTATAGGCAAATGAATGTTGGCTTGGCTGTTTTGTAGAATTGGCAGGTGTTAGTGGCGGTAGTAGACTACTCGGGATTCCCGAGCTAAGAGGCTCCGGATGCTCTTTTCTTTCTGTATAGGGTTTTTTTTCTCTTATCACGATATTTCTCTCTTGTTGTTTTTTTTTCATTGCAGCATTTCCTTTCGTGCATTTTCCGTCTTCTGCTTCAATACAGCATATCATCATGATTCCACGGGTCTTTTTTTCCTGGGTGATTGGTAGACTATTGTGATCTCAGTTGTTTCCTAAATGATTTTGCGATACTAGTTCCACTGGTTGTTAAAACTTGTGGCTGGGGATACAAAAGAGAGTTTCCCGCTAAGACGTGCTAAAGCAGGCAATGTTGAATTTCTTCCTCTGGGTGGTCTTCATTTTCTTTTTGTTGGACAGCCGGACTTTGAACTTTGTCACAACAAGAGAGTGGTCAGAGTCCACGTTTGTACCATGGATAGCTCACATGTCCAAAAAGTTTGATGCTTGGCTTATGCCAATAAGCACGTGGTCAATTTGGTTGGTGCTTCGACCATCTGGAGATTGCAAGGTTGCTGTGTGTATCCTTCACCTTGGGAACCTAATGCAACTTATCACGAGCTTCAGCAAAGTCAATTAATCGGAAGCCGTTGGCTGTAGTCGTTTTGTCGGAAGCCGTTGGCTGTTGTAGTTTTTTGGAGGCTGTGCTTTCCAACTATTCCACCAAAGATATTTTCCTTCTTGATTTTAGCAGTGAAGTCTCTGAGCACTACTTTGACATCGTACTCCAGTAAGGCTCCGTGGGCTCCGTCCAAGAGGTCATAAATCTCCTCCTTGCTAGACTCTTCAGCTTCATAGGTAGGAGCACATATTAGGTTGATGTTTTGAAAGCTAGCTTTGTTGCGGATTACAGCCAGGCGATCACTAATCGGCTTAAATTCGATAACTTTGGATCCGAGTCGATTTCCCACGACGAATCCGCATCCTAGCATGTGAAATCTTTGATGATTCTAGTTTTTGAGTAGCACCTGGCGTCTAGAAAGTCCTATTACATTCCAGGTGCATACCCGTAGATTATAGTCTATTTTCGTTCCTAGTTCTGGTTGTCATTTGAGGAGGTCTTAATCCGAGGCTTCTTGTTTCTCTCTCATAACAATGAATTTTTTTTTATTGTGGTTGGGTCGTTAGCCCAACGCACTAACCTCTAATCCGTAGGGTCAAGAGTTTAATGTTGCAATTATTTCCTTGGTCAACATTCAAACTAACAAGTTTATCAAGTCATGACATAAAGCCAAGACCAGTATCTGGCGGCTAACAACTTGGAGATAATGCCTTATAAAGCACTGCGTTGGAAAAGATACAACTTTGAGACCCCTAGTTCCTACAATATTAGGACATGGAATCTGTGATGTACCTACTACTAAAAGACTAAATCTGAATACGATGCACTCGCAAAAATTAATAAATTTATTTAAACAAATTGAACTTATCCCTCAAACGCCTACACATACATACATTGAATAGATAAAACAAATAAAAAATCAAATCATTTGATACATTTTTTTTTGTTTTTCAAAACCATATTCTTTGAACTCAAATGATTAATGCCACCCAATTTGAATACACATCTCCTCACTAACCTTTCTATATAGGCACAACAAACAAAAACTATAGTGCCACTTTTAATCAAGCCAATTGAACCACTCTGTTTCTACTATTTCATCGTCTATTGCATTTTAAAAATTCAACAAGGACACATTTATATTTTTTTTTTGCTGTGTGAAATAGCTGCCCAATCGAAATGGTCTTGCATAAAAACACCACTGGCCTCTATTTCCGACCGACCATGTTGGTTGACTTTCCTCCGGATATCCATTTTGTTTTCCAATAAAAATCCATTTTTTTTCTCTTTTGGGGCTGAATTAAATTCTTTTCCTGTTGTCATAAAAAATATAGTGCTCTGGCTCTTTATTCCTGATCTTGGCCTACTTAATCAAATTACCTCACATAAAATGCATTGAATGAGAAATTCATTGCAACAACAATAATTTATCGAGGCCAGGTAGGTATAGCCGATGGTCTCATAAAGTATGTAGTCAGCCACTATACTGCCCACAGTCGTTGGTTCTTCCACTGAATAAAAAAAAAACAGACTAAGGATAGCCTTGAAAATAATATTTCATGAACAAGAGGTATGTTCTTTCATGAAGTATCTTCAACTAAAGACATTGCATCAAAAAATGTGCACGTAATACGAGTAGTTTAAAAGAAAATACCTTTTTTGGAAAACCATCAAAGTTATTCAAAAACTTATGTCAAATTTTGTAAATAAATACAGCTTACAGTAGGTGTTTACTAAATATTATATTTTAATTAAATATATTAATGAATAAATTAATGCATTAAATTTATCTTGCAAGGTGCCGTGAGAAGAGAGTGGTAATTGTATTTTTTAAAACATGAAAAATGTTTGTCATCTTTTTTGAAAATAAAAAATTAATATATGATTATAGGTAGGGTGAATCATCTATAAAAACATAACACAGTCTTTTATAAACGGTACCTGCCATATAGAGGGGATCTATTTCCCCTGTTTAAGTGGGAGGGGTTATTTTCTAAAAATTTGGCTCAAAATAGAAAAAAAAATATTTAAAAAAAACGGGAATACTTACCATACCACGCCTTAGCTTGTTTTTAGGCCACGATTCCATTAGCTAGCATACAATGCTAGCAAACAATGCTAGCTAATAAAAATTTTATTTTAAATAGTTTTTGAAAAATAATTTTAAATTAAAAAAAAACATAGTTTTTTTTAATATTTAAGTATGAAAACCTTTTTTTCTTAAACTACGTACAATACAAATTTTATTTAGAAAGCATATTATTGAATGGATTTGAGGCTTTAAGAAAAGTTATAGCGTGACATTGTAAGTGTTCCCGTTTTTTTTAATTTTTTTTTTTATTTCGAGGCAAATTTCTAGAAAATTACCCCTCCTGCCTAAGCAGGGGGGAATAGACCCTCTCTTCGATTCAATGTTTTTTCTCGTCTGAATCAGATATATACATTCAGATTTTTGTTCGCATGGCATAAGAATAACCCTAACTCCATAACAAGTACCGTTAAGGGAAAAAAGGGAGACCAGAGGGATTAAATAAAAATCTGAAAAAATTATAGAAATTGTTCTCCAATGTTTTGAATTGAATGAGGTCTATCCTAGACTATGTGCAATTTAAGAACCACCGTAATATAAAGGCTGTTTTTTTTGACGTGTTGTTTTCAAGAAGAAATAAAGCATATAATTTATTGTTATGGCCAAGAATTTAGCTTTATTATAAAGATAACGGTTTGCCATTATGTTTTAAAATTTATTTCGAGCAAGTGGCTGCCACGGCTGACTCAAATAAATTCCAGTCGAGGGGCCAAATTTACGACCACTGTTTGCAGCAATTGGCGCCGTATGTCAGCAATAACGCGCTGCATATTCTCTTCCAAAGCGCCAATTGTCTCGGGCTTACCTGCGTAGGCAAGCGACTCCACATATCCCCACAAAAAAAGTCCAGCAGTGTTAAATAGACTGTAACATAATAGCCAGCTTAATTTTTGAAGACCAATGATTCCTTATCGCGACCGAATATTGGACACAGGGCGCAATGCGTTGCGCGAACCGAACCATTGTTTCGGTACGATTTGCAAACGTTTTTCAGGATTTAGTCTACATATTTATTATGAAATGGCAAACCCACCTGAGCATAAATCAAGTGATAGCTGTCAAAAAGACTATTTCCGAAAAAAGTATTGCCAGATTGAAAACTACATGTCAAAAAAAAAACAACCTTTACATACATATTTATATTTTTTCTAGTAATAAAATGGAATACTTGATGAAATTTTGAAACCCCAAAGTTTCGAAATTGCAAATTTTCGAAAAGATAAGGTTTCAGAAAACAAAGATTCAAAAAAGAGAAAGTATCGAAGGATAAAATTCCAAAATCCCTGAAACTTCGTTGTTCTTTGAGCGATTTCAACACATTTGACACTCGTGATAGCTGATATAAAATTAAAATGAAAGTAAATATTTCAAAACAGGGTGCTCAAAATATATGTCACATTGTAACTGCGTTGTTCCTTGACTGATTTTTTTTTTTTTTTGATTATTATTATTAAGTTTTTATTATTGAATGTATTTGTTTGGGACATAGGCATGCTCAAAACTGAAAATGCTGCTAAATTCACCCATGTATTTCTGAAAGAACGGTCAAATACCTGCTGGCAACTTTTATTTATTTGTAGTTTATTTTGAACTTGCCAGGGATGTTATTTAACTAAGGAGTCATTGTTATAACCTATGTCTGTTGGACATCATTTTCAAAAATGGCGTTTTAACCTGTGGAAAATGGTAAATTAAAAAAAGCCTTAGACTACTTTAAAATTTTTGCAATCAATATAACGACTGAAGTCTTTTGGCTGAAATTTTAATGTTCTCACTGTTGGGGAACATACTTATCTTAGGTTGTCCATGAATTATTTGATCAATTTTAATATTTTGAACATTAAAAAAGTTAAGAAAATTCCTCCAAATACCAGACGCGTGTTGGGGAAATAAAAATTGATATTTTGAAAAAAAAAGTGTCGAGAATACACACCATGGGCTAAAATTTAAATGTTGCCACTTTTCAGGAATTTTCAAAATGTAGAAAATCAAATTTTTGTGTTAAAAAAGGTCTTACAAGATAAGTGTTGAGCTGAAGTACCTTCGATTCAATGGTCATTGTTTCCATTTTTTGGAAACATACTTTTTTAATGTCAAAGAGAAGGACTTCAACTTTTTTAATGTTTTTTTTTATTATTTTGAACATGGTTGTATCCCGTGAAATAATGGTTTGTGCATTGGACTGTCATGGTGAAGGTCTGGGACCAACTCCCAGCCACTATCATCTAAAAAACAGACATTTTTTTCCAAGGTACTAGCTCTTGCGAAGAACTGACAAACCTTACAAGAATATTACTGTCATAAATTATTACTTCTCATCTAGCCGTTCGAGCTAAACAAAAAATTGTAGGTCCCCTCCATTTTTGCCAACAATACCTACGCACACGGAAATGGTTGAGAGTTGTAAGTCACTAGGCCCTGGGTTCTCCAAGAGGTGCTGCGCCACCAAATTTATTTCATTTATTTACATGAACAAAATAGCTGAAATGCCTCAGAATACCAAACGCGTATCGGGAAAATAACTGATAACATCTTCAAACGAAGGTATTGTTCAAGACATTTTCGCAAGTCATTTTCAGCTATCAATACAAATTAAAAATTATCAAAAACTTGGATGTCCCACCCCTTGACATCGAAAAGTGGCAAGACTGAAATTTTAACCGAAAGTATTTGTACTCAAAACCTATCTTTTAGGTTGTCAATTTTTTTTTTCGAAGCTACGTATGGAATCTAGATGCGTTTTCGAGTTAAAAATTTTAAAAATTACAAAAAAATTGGAAATTTCACTTTTTGGCGTAAAAAAAAGTATGCTCCCTAAAAGTGGCAAAACTGAAAAACTAACTGAAGGTGCTTCTATTCAACACCTATTTTGTACGATGTCAATTGTTATATGGAGTCATGTGGAGATGTTTCTGCAACTATTTTTATGTTCAAAATATTAAAAATTATCAACAAATTTACAAAAAAAAATGTATTCCCGAAAAGTGGTAACTCTGAAATCTCAACCAATGTGCATCTACTCAAAACTTAAATCCAGCTAGAATATTTTTTTTACACAATAATGATCTAAAAATGATTTAGCTATGCACATTAGGGTGGCCCTTAAATTGGACATAGTCTTGGATAGCCCTCATTCGATTAACATTAAAAAATAATTTCCCTAATTTTAGTCAGCTTTTTATTTTACCCCACTGGTCTCCATTTCATTTTGGTACAAATTATTGGTAAAGGATTATTCTTATAAAACGTGAAAATAAATCAGAATGAATAGATTATAATCAGACGAGAAAAAAATTGTAATAGAGGGTGGTCTATTTCCCCCGTACAGGCGGCAGGGGTAATTTTCTAGAAATTTGGCTAAAAACAGAAATAAATTATTTAAAAAAAACGAAAGCACTTAAAATGCCACACCTTAGCTTTAAATAAAGTTTAAATTTTAAATAGTTTTTGAAAAATAATTTTAATCTTAAGAAATTATATTTTTTTTTAATTTCAAGTTTGAAAATTAGTTTTTAAAAACTGTTTGAATTAAAAACTTTATTTAGGAAGCATATTATTGAATAGAATTGTGGCTTTAAAAAAAGCTAAGGTGTTGCATTTTAAGTGCTTCCGTTGTTTTTAAAATAATTTGTTTCCGTTTTGAGTCAAGTTATAAGAAAATTAACCCTCCTGCCTAAATAGGGGAGAATAGAACCCCCTCCGATTATATTGTTTTCTCATCTAAATCTAAGCTGTACCCTCAGATTGTTTTTTTTCGTGTTTTATAAGAATCACCCTAACCCCATATTAAGAACCTTAGTGTGAAAATAGGGAGTCCAGAGGGTTGAAATAAAAATCTGAAAAAATTCGGAGAATTTTTCTTTTCTATGTAGAACCTTTTGATGCCTATCCATCTCAGAATTTCAAAGCCAAGTGTAAGGACCACCCTAATGTACATACATCAAGTACCCATTCACTACAGCTTTGAAGTTATTTTGTTTTTAAAAAAAAATTGTTGATTTCCCGAATTTGTTGAATTTCAAAAGAGACGCTAAATAATCAATTGTGACCATTTGATTTTAAACATATTAATCAGTTGTTACATAAATCCCATATAATTGTATTTCCAACTTCATGTTTTATTACCCTTTGAAAAAAAAAAATATTACCTAAATGAAACTTTCTGATGCCTACATAGTACTTATCTCAAGTGTGTGTGTCTTTATTTTCAAACTTCCCAAATCATTTTCAATTACAAATTCCCAAATCCGATACAACGTGGATGGAAATAAATCGATTTAGATAAATATAGACTCTGAATGGCGGTTTTCTTACTAATACTTTTATGGTCCGAAGTAAAGTTTACGATGGGTCCAACCAAACTATTATAAATCAAACAGCTCAAACTTTTAATACAGATAAGACAAAGTGTCTGCGGCGAATTGGGACAAATAAAAATTCCCTAAAGGAGTGCAATCAAATAAAAGTCGATTTTATAAATATATTTTTTTTATGGAAATTCTGATTTTCCAAAGCACTTTATTAATTACGTTACTACGGAAAGCTGGCAGGGGTATATAAGTATCAGGTGCGCGCGTAATAAAAGGTGCTGCCATGTTGTAGTTGTATTATTCTGGGAGAACCCGTTTCTGTATCTCAGTCTTGGCACGGATGTTGAAGGTAAAGTTAATCCTAGAATAAATTTGGAGAACTAATAAATTCACAAATGGAGAAACAATGATACTGCAACCCTTGGTTTTGGTGCTGCAGCCTGTACCTACTAACAACTGTACTCTTCTGCTAACAGCTCACCACACACAGAGGGAATGATGATGAATGCTCTCGATATCCAACTTCACTTGCATCCTTGCACATCTCGCTTTTAGGGTTTTTGGCTTATAATTTTTTGTTGCCATTTCGAATTCCGGGCACACCAATGCACATTGCACACAAACACTCAGCACTGTAGTTGCTCGTTCATAATAAGCGGTTGGAGTTGGCTGATGGTTATGGTCGTCGTTGGGCAGCTGGGTGGGGGGTTGGCATCAGGGACCGGCGACGATATGCGGCGATGGCAATGATGACGGTGGTGGGGTTTTGAACTTCGTTAGGGTTATATAGCTTCAGGTAATGGCTAGTATGTCGGTCTTAATTCAGTTTTTACTTCTTTTGTTTCTATATGGCATCAGAATAAAATGGTGAAAATACTGTAACTTTGGAGATATATGGTCAAGAGTGCCTGGTTTTCGTGGATTCTAGTATAATTGCACAAAGTATGGATATGGTGAGACAAAAAAAAATGTTAAATAACCTTTTTTTTTAATGGTTACTTTGACAAAAGGCTTAGGTACTGTGTTTGAATTTTTTGTGTTCATCATCCAGAGGTGTATATTTTCGGCTGCAGACTTTCGGATCAGAATATGGATTTGAATTTATTTCGTGATAAAATGAAGCTTGCAATATTGAATACAAAATGTATGAAAAACCTTAAACATTTTAAAAGCATTGAAGGGCTCTGGACTTTTGGAACCTCATTCATTGGAAATTTGGAAAAAGAAAATGCCATCTAATTGGTCAGTAATAGGTCAGAAAAGATCAATTATTCCTAGAAAATCGTCAGCCCTAGCTAACATATATAATCAAGGCTTAAAGTTTCTCAAGGTCACAAGCAATATTTGGCACCTGATTTATAGGAAATTTACCAAGAAAAAAGTATACCATCCGAAAGATCTTAACGTCATGGTAGAAAGTCAACTATTTTCAGTAATTGATCAGCCATTGTTTTATTTCAATGAATTTTCAAAAATTCGTTTCAAGGTCACAGAAAAATACCTTTGGCACCTCATTTAGGTAATTTAAAATATTTTCAGTATTTGGTCAATTAAGACCTTTAAATGTTATCTATTGTTTAAACATACTACGCATCATTTTTGGTCTCGGTCTCCAAGTTTGATAATTATGAAACAAAGATAAAAATGTGTATTAAATTATCGGGTTTTTCAATAAGAGCGCTACAAAAGTTTTTTTTAAATAAAACAAAAACGATTTTGGATATCAATGACTCTTTATTATTGTGAAAGTACGTTTGATGCCATTATGTATGGAACTCGATTTCTTTTGCATGGCCACCACGGGCACGCTTGCAGAAGTCAAGACGCTGAACCCAATTTTGGACGGTTTTCAATCATAAATCGGCTGATACTGCTGCAATTTCACGTTCGATATTCGTACGAAGTTCATCAATCATCGCTGGCTTGTTGGCATAGACCATAGACTTGACGTAGCCCCACAGGAAATAGTCTAACGGCGTCAAATCGCCAACCAAGTTGGCCAAGCGACTGGACCATTTCGTGAGATAACACGTTCTCCAAACTTGGTTTCCAATAAATTGATTGTGACACTCGCTGTGTGGCTTGTGGCGCCGCGCCGTTCTGTTGGAACCACATGTCCTCCAAGTCCATATCATCCAATTGGGGCCAAAAATATTTGGTTATCATTGAACGGTAGCGATCCCCATTCACAGTAACGTGCCGGTCTTGATCATCACGGAAGAAATACGGTCCAATGACGCCGGCAGCCCATAAAGCACACCAAACCGAAATTTTTTGGGATGCAATGATGACTCATGGAGTACGTTTGGATTGCTGCCTGACCAATACCGCATATTTTGTTTATTGACGAAGCCATTAAGCCAGAAATGAGCCTCATCGCTGAAGATGATTTTTCGATGAAAATCCGAATCCAAATTTCAAGTTGTTGCTCAGCCCAATTCACGAACATACGACGTTTCTGGTGGTCAAGTGGCTTCAGTTCTTGCGTCAATTTAATCTTGTAATTATGAAGGCCAAGATCTTTTCACAAAATTCACCACAACGACGTCACAGAGATGCCCAACGCTTGAGAACGACGTGTGAGAGACACATTTGGGCTTTCTTTCTCTTAACGTTGAGGGCACTTACTCCGAATTTCGGTAGTAAATTTTAATAATTTCGACTTGTTGTTGGTTCGTATATCTTTCCATCATGAAATGAAATGAAACATTACTGAAGAGAAATGTCAAAAGAGAAGAAATATGGCGTCGTTTGCTGTCCCTGTCGCTCTACTTTTGTAGCGTCCCTGTTGAAAAACCCTTTATAATCAGAGCTCTCCGATATAACTTTGAAAAGCAAACAGTTCAGAGAACTATCATATGATGCTATCCCCGCACCATATTTTATTATTGACTTTTAAATTCTAATAAAAATAGAAATTGAATATGAACTGATTGTTTAACACGCCCATTTGAAATGAGTGAAAAAAGAGTGAAGTTAGCTATTTGTTCCTTTCGCTCGGTCTTTTTATTTTGAGCTCATGGAGCTACGATTTAAAAAAGAAGCAGAATTTGAGTGCTCTGACTACTCTGAGCTAAAAAAGAAACACAGATCTTTTTAAAAAAAGGTAAAAACGCGATCGGTTTTGGTTTAGTTTGAGATCTTTTTTCATGGGTTTGACATTGGATGGAAATCGGTTTGAGTTTGGTTTGCGATTGGTTTGGTTGAGATCAGTTTGTGAGTGGTTTGAGCTCGGTTTGAAATAGGTTTGAGATCGGTTTATGATCGGTTTGAATTCGATTTGAGTTTGGTTTGAGTTTTGTTTTAGATTGGTTTCAGATCATTTTGAGATCACTTTAAGTTCCGTTTGATTTCACTTTGAGGTCGACTAGAAATCAGTTTGGGATCCTCTGCCCTTGAATGGTTGATTTCCTTTCTAGAGGTCTTAGAAATGTCCAGTAAATGCTACTTTTTCAGTGAAAATACTTTGAAATTAAAATCACGTCTCAGTCACACGAACTTGCTTGTATGTTAAGGGTGGTGGCCTAGAATTTTAAATATTTTTATATATGCGGGGTGTTTTGAATTAGATACCAACAAAGAAATGCTAGAGCATGCAGTTTGAATCAAAACAAGAAAAATTGTGTTCGAGAGGGGTCTTATGTACCCTATTTGGCGAAGGGTACACAAAAAATAATTTTAAACAGAAAAACAATTATAAAAATTTTGGCCCGCAAATACCTGTTTCATTTAGGTTTTGTGAAAGGACGTTCTAATAATCAACTATAGGATAAAAGTCTATTTGCTACAAAAAATATTGTACCAACATTTTCAACATTTTATTCCTTCTTTTGTAGTATCACCCATATGTAGGTACGTGTACCTTATACTCCCACTTTCTACCGAACACCAAATACCTCAACTGGTGACGAAGTCTCAATCTCTCTCTTTAAGTCAACTTATTGTTGTCGGAGGCAAACCTAGGTTAGAAGTTTTGAGAAAAAATTAAAAACTTCTGCTACGTTTGGCCACCACTTTTATACTAAGCATCAATGCGAGTGATATAAAAACCGAGAAATCAAAATGAGTTGCACCGAGTGAGACTAATAAATACCAACACAAAATACCCAATAATGCAGAATGGGAAATTATTTAATGAAATACGTTGAAGTTGTGAATTTTTTAAAAGTTGATTAACTTATAGAACTAATTTCTTGATTGCGCTTATTTCTTTCCAATACTAAACTAGCATTTCCTGTTTGCATATATGCCTGATGTAGAACTATTTACCTTATAAAATATTAATGCAACCCCATGCAAACGAATTATGTAGTTTATTTTTTTTCAGCCAAACCAATATTTTCCCGAATAGATGTTTAATTTCCACCGAATAAAATCAAAATCAAAGCAAGGTAAACTAAAAAATTCTACCTATAGAAAAGCAATTATATAATTTACATAAATGCGAAATATGTAAATTTATTTGTATACCTGTATACATTTATTTATATTTGTATATTTCCATGAATTGTTTATAAACAAGTTTCAAAATAACTGCATTAATTATTATTATTATTGAGGAACCTAATTATAAAATGTTTATTTTGGTGACCACTGAATATTTATTATTGTTCTCCGACCGAAATTCAAATGTTTTTGAAAAAAAAAACTTAAATTTAAACATATCTAAAGAGATATATTTTTAAAAGATATGAAAATATGTTAGTTTAAAAAAATGATCAATTTTTGTGGCGGTACGAATGTATTTATAAACATTCTTTGAAATAAACAAAATATTTATTTTTGTGGGTGTGATTCGGGTATGAATATAGAATGTACATTTTTCAGTACAAATCAACATGTATGAAGCTAGAGATAAAAAAGCTTTCAGATTTTTAAGCGTGTTGTGATGTTGACAGCTTCATTTAGATAAAAAGGGGATACTTAATGTTTTTGTGTCTATAATAATTTAAAAATTTAAAGATAACATTGACATTGATTGTTCGCTGAACTAATGAATTAAAAAATGAATAAAGAGAAAAATAATTATATTGTTGATAATGAATCTTATTTATTTTATTTTTTTTTTTGTACTGATGTGTTTTAGTTGTTGAGTGAAATTATTTAATTTTTTTTTAATCATCTTGTAAGTTTTTTGCCTTGGAATAAAATGACAAAATTATTATTCCGCTATCAGAGATAGTCTCTCTTTTACGTCGCGTACCTACTACAATATATTGCAAGGTATGCATTCCTTAAAAAAAATAAAATGCACGACTGGATCACAGGTACTATCTCTTTAGTTAATGTTGCTATGAATGAAGAACTTTTAAAATATTCAAGTATATATACAAAAAATTAAAAAAAAAAACATTTAAATCGTAAACTGTATAAACAATTAGTAAAATCACTTAGAGCTCAAAAAAAAAGTATGTTATTTAATTACTTGACAAAATAAGGATATATAAAGGGTTTTTCAACAGGTACGCTACAAGAGCCACAGGGACAGCAAATGACGCCATATTTCTTACCGCTCTTTTGACATTTCTTTTCAGTAAGATTTGTCATTTAATGATGGAAAGATATACGAGCCAACAACGAGTCGAAATTTTTAAAATTTACTACCGAAATTCGGAGTCAGCGCTACGTCCAGTTTATGGTCGTCATAATCGTCCTAGCAGATCAACAATTGAGCGTCTAGTGGAAAAATTTGAATCCACAATCCGAATATTTTTTGCCCCAGTTGGATGATATGGACTTGGAGGACATGTGGTTCCAACAGGACGGCACCACACGCTACACAGCGAATGTCACAATCAATTTAATGGGAACCAAGTTTGGAGAACGTGTTATCTCACGGAATGGTCCAGTCTCTTGACCGCCTCGGTCTTGCAATTTGACGTCGTTAGACTATTTCCTGTTTTGCTACGTCAAGTCTATGGTCTATGCCAACTAGCCAGTGACAATTGATGAACTTCGTACGAATATCGAACGTGAAATTGCTGCAGTATCGGCTGATTTATGATTGAAAACCGTCGAAAATTGTGTTCAGCGTCTGGACTTCTGCAAGTGTGCCCGTGGTGGCAATGCAAAAGAAATCGAGTTCCATACATAATGGCATGGAACGTATTTTCACAGGAATAAAGAATTTCATTGATATCCAAAACCGTTTTTGTTTTATCTAAGAAAAACTTTTGTAGCGCTGTTATTAAAAAAAACCCGATACTATAAGAAAATTTGAAACCGTTGTAGCGGGTTTTTTAAAACACTATAATTCCTAATATATCTACATAATTTTGGTAACATTTTTTTATAAGCTTTTGGTATGCCAATTTTGAGTATGCATATATTTAAACACATTTATAACCTTATTTCAAAAATATTCATAAACTATTTTTTGAAATACTAAACTAAAAAAAATTATCTACGAAAACTAAAAAAAATTTTATACAAAACTATTTTTTTTATTTTAATTTTATTTGCAATATTATAGAATATTTAATAAGAGCATTTACATATGAATTGACAGAAAATCGATAGTCTAGAAAACCGTTATTATGGCAGGTACCATTAATAACGGTTTTAGATAGTTTTTTTTTTTACAAAAACACATAATTCCGTGAACATAATTCAATTTTCTATTCTTTTTTATGTTTTCAGTATCTACCGCAACAATCTCAGGTATTTCTGCTTTTTCTGTCTTCTGCTCTTTGCAGAACATCTACATCAAACATCTACCCCTTTTACATGGAAGCCCCTGAACTCTCCCCATAAAACGGAGGGCATCCAATGCTGTTTTTCCTGCTGTGTTTTGTGATGCAGGTTGTCATTCAAGTCATTCAGTTCCCATTCCATCAGCTTCTCTGCCAGTTCGATAATCTTATATCGTTTCTGAACAAATATTTAGTACTTCTTGGTGAATTGAAGTGTCGAAAAATTATGATGGTTGCTAGGGCTGCCACGTCAAGTAAGTTGTAAAATACAACCATCGGCCAGTGTTTTGTTTGACATGTGCAAGAATAAATGGAGGCCATTTGGTCGAATACATCGACTCCACTTCCGGATTGTGCGTGGATGGTGATTTTTGTATCGAGCTACCTCAAGGTCAAATCCACAGATGTGAAGAAGTTATCAATAGTTAGATAACGTCCAGAGTTAAAATATCATGGTATCAACGAAATCACCACACCAACTCCACGACCAAGTCCCGTACTTTGGTCAGAGCTTTCAGTGAAGATGGAAAATTAGAGTGGATTACCCTTTGATCTTTCATTCAGCCACCGGAACTTCAAGCCATATTTGTCAGGCTTTATATATTAGTTAGAAAAGTTATAATTGAATAATATATCATACACTCAGTGAAAAATGAAGGTATAACTAACCAATTTCTGGTTTATTATACGTAATTTTTACGTTGTTATTATTCAACTCGATAGATCAGGTTAATTTCCCAACCAGATACCTGATTTTAATGTCGTGTTAAATGAACGTTGGTTTCAGGTTAATTTAACACTGCCTTAAAATAGTAAAACTGTAAATTTTACGGAGAATCTTGCTTTTTTTTGCCTGTAAATCTGTAAACTTTACATGAAAATCTAGTTCAAAAACATGAATAAAATGTTCAACGTCCTGTAAATTTTACATGAAGATCTAGTTAATTTAACATGATTCAATGTTAAATCAACCATGTATCCGGTAATCATTATGTCTTGGGTCCATTCTTGTAGGTCCCATCTCTAACGCTGCTTATCCCCGAATTCATTTTGCATTATTCTGAAAGTATAGAAATTTATAATTTTGAATATAATTTCTTTTAAAAATATTTTGTGATACTTACTTAGTTTTGAGCTGGAAACCCCTCAAACATGGAGATAGTACGCATCCCCTAAGCCACTTCGCTGCATAAAAAACTTGTGCCAAATATCAATAAGTTGAAACTGACCTTCTTTGGATGGCTTGTGTTTGTATGTGCTTTAACACTGGTGGCACGTTGAAATAACCTGTCAAAGGTTTCTTTAACCATGGCTTGTGAGTGTGTTTCAACACTAGTATAGGGCTACTTTAACAGGCGGCCAGGTTAAATTCAAATACATTTATTTGGATGGCCTATGTGTGTGTGTGTTTTAACACTGGTGTCATGTTAAAATTAACCAGCAGATGAGGTTAAATTCAACAAGTAAACATTGTAAAAATAACCATATAAAACGTTAATTCAACCTGATTTATGGTGAAATAAAAATTCATAACAAGCAGTGTAAAAAAAAACCTGATCTCAGGTAAAATTAGCGCTATATTCTTGTCAAAATTTCTTGTTTACCAGAATTCTCAGTGTTAAAATAACAGTTCATCTTGTTAAATCAACTTGAATATGGTAATATAGGCCACCAGGCTAATTTAACTCTTAATATAAGGTTATTAATAGCAGGTAAATTTCTGAAATTTTTGTAACTTTATATCGGATTGTGCACCTTGTTAATTTAACAGGGCCCAGGTTAATTATTTACCTGACTTTTTTCTCTGAGTGTAATAAATATCTCATCTTAGGTCTCTATTGATCAAATAGCATCTAATGTGCAAACTGCATTACTTTTATCAAAAAAAACACACATTTCAAACAGAAAAAAATAAAAATCATTAATTAATGATTGCAAGAAAAAACCCTTGCCAACTCTCTTGGTGTTCTACACCTACAGAATGTAATACAAGATATATTTATAAGGAAATTCTAAAAACCTTATGAAGCTATTTATTTTTAATGTGGATTAGACATACTGGGTTAATTTTATGGAAAACCGCCCCAGGGCATGTGGAAAACAGTTTCAACATTTAAAGCAAAAACATGTTTTTCTAATAAATCGATTGAATCTACAAACAAATAAAGTATTACTCCATTTTTTGAGAGTAAATAAAACTTTCGTAGTTGTTCAAAACGCTTAGCCATGCGTGTGGATGTATTAGTGATTAGAATGGCCAACGGAGGAAAAGTTTTCACTACGAAACTACGAAATATTGTTGTTAAGAGAAAAAATCTAAATTTAAAAATAATATTAAAAAGGAGAGAAGTCAATGAGTTAAGGAAATAAAAAGAATAATTTTCTTTAAAATAAGGTGTCAAAGAGCGGAGGTGTAGTAAGGAAGTAATATTAAAATTCAAGACTGAGGAGGAAGTCAAGGGAGTCGTGAAAAGAGCGAATTATATATGTAAGTGATATTTACTTGCTGGATTTTAGTTTTAGAATTTTAGCAAACAGCGTGCAAAAACCCAATCTGAGTAGCAATTTTATACAAAAAATAAAACAATTGAAAAACGAAATTCTAAAGCGCAGTCTATCGAATACTAAACAAATATAAAAGGTTAATTGTTTTTATGAAATTTTTGAAAAAAAATTAGTTATGGCCAGTTGCACAAAAGTAGTTCAAATTTTGATTCGTTATTTTTCAGCGTAATTTAAAAAATTTAATAACTGTTTTGCCGGATTTACTGAGGTTCAACGATGTTTTTAGATTCGAGTATGTTGGAGTAGCCAATTAAATTCTTGAACAATTGTTAACCACAGTTTCAGTAAAAACTGCTGAGCCACGGATTAAATATTTGTACAATTGTTCCTTGGGATCGATTTAGTAAAATATTAATCAATAATTGATTCAGGCTTTTTTTATAATCCAAGATGGATTTGCTAGGAATAAACATCAACTGCATTTTAAATATTATTTCAGTACATGTTGAAAAATTATGCAAAATCTAGAATTATATTTGGAAAATAGTTTAAAAAAAAGTTTTAGCTGATTAACGTTTTTGTATTCTTATAAAAAAAACTATTTTCAATAGTTTCCTTCAACATTTGGTATTGGTCCAAAATTATTGGTGTGATTCTTTTCTTATAAATAAAAATCAAATGTTTTGCTTTTTGTATTGGCCAGTAGATGTTTATGTGAAATTTAGTCAAAATCGGTCTTTCGGCTTACGAGAAAGATGCAACGAGGTATGCTCCGTCTGTATACACTTTTTATACACAAAAAAAAAAATAAAATCATCTGAGTTTTAAAGCAAATAAATTTTGAATTTCTTTTTGACGGTGTTCATATGCCAGCTTCAAGTAAGGTTGGTCATTTTGACGTCTCTCTTTTTATCTCATTCCAATTTTTTTTTTTTTTTTTTTTTTTCAATTCATTTTTATTTTCAATTTTCTTAAGACTATTTTAAAGCTAGACAAAAATTCATAAAAACTAGCCTACTTATCAATATCTTAGTACTAACTTACTGGCCCCAATCGGACGCTCTTAGTTAAACTATAATAACTTAATGCTAATGCCTTTCGGCCTAAGAACTATCTTAATACTAAATCCAGGTCGGTTTTATTTTTTACCGAGAAGAATTTACAAAAAACTCGGTATCTCTGTCTTTATTTTTATATGGTTTTATATAAAACTTACAAACTACATAAAACTAAATTATAGCTAATTAGAACTAATTAAAACTACTTAAAGCTACTTAAAACTATTTACAACTAATTATAAACTAATTACAACCTACTTATAAGCTACTTACAGACTACTTACAAACTAGAACGGCCACAGCAAGCATTTCCCGGTTTTATATTTTTTTTTGTATTTTTGTTGATTTTTTTTTTTTTTTTTGTGCCACCCTGACTGTCCCTACTTAAAACTAACTACCTAAACCTATGTAAGTCGGCCATACAAGAGAAAATAGCAAGGTCAACTATTAAATGTCTGAAGGAACTTCATCTTCGTTTTTCAACCACAAGAACTGGTTCTCCTGCTTTACCCTATCTCTTCGGTCCCGTTCGGACACAGTCCTACTGAACCGAAGGTGCTCAGCTTCGTCTTCTGCGAGGACGTCTCGACTGTAAAGGAGCCGCCGATCTACAGTTCTACGGCTGACGTGGTAGATTAGCGGAACCGCCGCTCTATCCTGGATCAGCCCTCGACGGTCTAGGTGGAGGAATGCATCGGACGGAATAAAGCCGCTTAGACGCACACTCTCGTAGTATTCGTTGTTGGGGTAGTAAGCCCCGAAAATTAAGCTGTTAGACGAGGACATCGCTCTTGCAATGTGACCTCGAATAAGCTTCAGCAAGAAATTATCTATCCTGTTTATGTTGGCCCCGTTGTATAGAGCCAGGTTGGAATAGTAGTGTTTGTACTCCGACTCTGGTGTTCTGTGCAATCCAAGGCAGCGTCGAAGACACTGCCTCTCAAACACCCGAATCTTTTCCATTTGAGATGGGGCAACGTTGAACCAAACCGGGCATCCATAGGCAATCATGGGCCGGATAAGGGCCATGTAGCAAATCACCTTCACCCTGCTGTCAAGCCGGCTGCTATAAAACAACCGTTTTGTCAGGGCAAAGGCTCCCCTAGCCCTAGCCAGAGCAGCATTTATATGTCTGTCGAAATACAAATACTGATCCATCCAGATGCCAAGGTACTTTACTACACTTTTACTCGCCAGTGGATGTCCATTTGGCCCTACGATCACCAGCTTGCGCCAGTTCTTTCTCGTATCCCTTGTGGCTCCACGCAACGGAGTCCTAAACAAGATAGTTTTTGATTTTTGAAAGTTGATTTTCAACTTCCAGTCATCACAATATCGTTGAATCTCATCGAAGTCACTCTGCAAAAGAATCCTGATGTCCTCGACTTTTGCAGCTGTTCTGTACGCAATTAGATCGTCGGCATACGCTATTGCCTGAGTTAGACTACCTATCAGATCGCTGGTGTAAATGCTGAATAGAATCGGCGAGTTGACCGCTCCCTGCTGAAGACCATTTTTAATATTAAAGGTTGTGGCAGAAGTTACATTGCCACTCTTGACAACAAACTTTCTGCCATTGAGCATATCATAAAGCATATATAATAATGGTTTACTAATGCCAAGTCTGGTCAGCTTTAGATAAAGACCCTCTAACCATACGGTGTCGAAGGCCTTCTCCAAATCAACCAGACAGGCATTCCAATTTCTTAAAAAGAAAGAGATGGCGAGGTGAGATAGAAATTTTTAAAAAATTTAAAAACTTCTGCCTCACTTGGCCATCTCATTCTTTTTAAGTGATTAGAGTGAGATAACAATAAAATTATAGTAAATAAATAAATTTGGTGGCACAACAGCTGTGATAACAATAAGAGACGTCAAAATCAGTCACCTCACGTGAAGCTGAAAACTGTTGAACACTGTCCTTGATAACATAAAATAAAAATAACAATACTACAATATTCGGTATTCAAATAAAAAGAGATTTTAAAGTTCGGAATAATTTGATTGAATTTGTAATGAATCAATAAAGGATACATTTTTTTATTTGCGATATATTACTATAAGGCAAGTTTTGGTTTCGTACAAGATAAAGCTTTGGGATAATAATCAAACGTGACATTACGATGATAGGTAGAGAACACCGAAAATGGAATCTATAATTTGAAAATCAAAACTATTTTCAAGACGTAGTGGCGAAAAAATATGTATCCAAAGGCATTTTCAGGCTAAATGCAAATAATCGAATATCACTTTAGATGCGTATATTTCGAAAACCAGGCTTCATAGGCGGTTTTAGTTTTCAGTTTTTGAAAGCTCTTGAAAATCTCTCTCGACTTTTGATTTTTTTCTATCCTCTTCATACCTTAATTTTCGAGATAGTGCTATCCAAAGACATTTAGATTTTTCTTTACTTCCAAAATAAATGAACTGTGACTCATTTTTGGTTCTTCTCCATCGTTGCAAAAGATTATTTTATATGCCTACCACTCGTTTTAACTTTAAAATATTAATAGAATTTACTACCTACACGTTTTTATTTGTGAAAAAAACAGAAACTACCGTGAATGCAAAAAAAAACTTCTAGTGCTAGTAACCAGTTCCTGAACCTTATCTTTTCGCATCGCCTTTCGCATCCAATATCCTTTTCACATCTGAACATGGTTATAATGCCTCTGGCTGCTCATCAAATGTGCGTATTTTTATTTTATAAACAAATAAATTAATGAGAAATATTAGTTGTTTAAAGTATAAAACATTAAAATCTTTACTTACCATGTTTAGGGAATGATTTTTTAATTATTTTCATGAGATTTTGTATTTGTCTTGTATTTTGCTTTTTCACTTTCAATTGTCAGTCCGTGCGTTCCAGGATCCAGATATCCGAATTCTTAAGCCTCTTGACAGCTGGCTGTCATAAAAATTCGGAAATTTCAGATGACTTTTCGTTACGTTTGCTTACGTTTTTCAGATAAAAATTTTCTCCTAAAAATTCAGATGGCAGCTAAAAAACAAGTCAAAAAAGATGAATCTGCGGAATTTCTATTCTGTTGTCGACTTGCTGTGGCGTGTTGGTTTATTTTTTTAATTTCTGTTTATTTGAAAGTGAATGCAATAAAAAATATAATTAAAAAGTAGTTTTTCCCATTGCATTTCGGCTTTAGTTTTTCTTTAACAAAAGATGAAAGTTTTCCTCGTTTTTATTTACAATAATTATATTTGGTGGGAAAACCCGATGAAAATGCGCGTTTGTGAGTAAATTGTGAGTATGAGAGTAATAACTGTTTATATTTTTTGGTTGCAAGTGAAAAGTGTGGCTTCAACTATATTCGAAGGAATAATAATTCAAATCAAAATAAAAAGAAGACTCGTTAACCAGTCATTTAATATATAACTTAACCAGAGTCACTAATTTTTGATTAAAATCTAATTTAAATTTTTGATTTCTGAAAAAAAATCTTCTTTATATTATTTTTCAGTAAAATCAGCAAGTAAACATAAGAGTTTTTGCAGCAAAAAAATATAAGAAATTTAGCTCAAAATTCAAATTAAGATTTTTTGTGCGTTCAACGTTTCGATTCAGGACTGCATTTTTAGATTTCTGCCAACGAACGTACCCAGTTTTCACTTTTTCATGTTAAACTGGCATACAGCATAACAAAAATAGTAGGTAACACCACTAAAAACAGTTCCTCAAATAAAAACTCTCAAACCGATCTCAATCAGGTCTCAAACCGATTTCAAACCAATCTCAAACTGGACTCTATCCGATCTTATTCCGATTTCAAACCGATCTCAAACCGATCTCAAACCAATCTCAAACCGATTTAAAACCGATCTCAAACCGATCTTAAACCGAACTCAAACCGATCTAAAACTGATTTCAAACCGATCTCAAACCGAACTCAAACCGATCTCAAACCGATCTCAACCGATCTAAAACCGATCTAAAACCGATTTCAAACCGATCTCAAACCGATCTCAAACCGATTTCAAACCGATCTCAAACCAATCTCAAACCGATCTGAAACCGATTTCAAACCGATCTCAAACCGATCTCAAACCGATTTAAAACCAATTTCAAACCGACTTCAAACCGATCTCAAACCGATCTCAAACCGATCTCAAACCGATTTCAAACCGATCTCAAACCGATCTCAAACCGATCTCAAACCGATCTAAAACCGATCACAAACCGATCTCACACCGATCTCAAAACGATCTCAAAGCGATCTCAAACCGATTTCAAACCGATCTCAAACCGATTTCAAACCGATCTCAAACCGATCACAAACCGATTTCAAACCGATTTCAAACCGATCTCAAACCGATCTCAAACCGATTTCAAACCGAAATCAAACCGATCTCAAACCGATTTCAAACCGATCTCAAACCCATTTGAAACCGATCTCAAACCAATCTCAAACCGATTTCAAACCGATCTCAAACCGATTTCAAACCGATCTCAAACCGATCTCAAACCGATCTCAAACCGACCTCAAACCGATCTCGAACCGATCTCAAACCGATTTCAAAGCGATCTCAAAGCGATCTCAAACCGATTTCAAACCGATTTCAAACCGATCTCAAACCGATTTCAAACCGATCTCAAACCGATCTCAAACCGATCTTAAACCAATCTCAAACCGATCTCAAACCGATCTCAAACCGATTTCAAACCGATCTCAAACCGATCTCAAACCGATTTCAAACCGATCTCAAACCGATCTCAAACCGATTTCAAACCGATGTCAAACCGATGTCAAACCGATTTCAAACCGATTTCAAACCGATCTCAAACCGATTTCAAACCGATCTAAAACCGATCTCAAACCGATCTCAAACCGATCTCAAACTAATTTCAAACCGATATCAAACCGATCTCAAACCGATTTCAAACCGATCTCAAACCGATTTCAAACCGATCTCAAACAGATCTCAAACAGATCTCAAACCGATCTCAAACCGATTTCAAACCGATCTCAAACCGATTTCAAACCGATTTCAAACCGATCTCAAACCGATCTCAAACCGATTTCAAACCGATTTCAAACCGATCTCAAACCGATCTCAAACGGATTTCAAACTGATCTCAAACCGATCTCAAACCGATCTCAAACCGATCTCAAACCGATTTCAAACCGATTTCAAACCGATCTCAAACCGATCTCAAATCGATTTCAAACCGATGTCAAACCGATTTCAAACCGATTTTAAACCGATCTCAAACCGATTTCAAACCGATTTCAAACCGATCTAAAACCGATCTCAAACCGATATCAAACCGATCTCAAACCGATTTCAAACCGATTTCAAACCGATCTCAAACCGATCTCAAACCGATCTCAAACCGATTTCAAACCGATCTCAAACCGATTTCAAACCGATTTCAAACCGATCTCAAACCGATTTCAAACCGATTTTAAACCGATCTCAAACCGATTTCAAACCGATCTCAAACCGATCTCAAACCGATCTCAAACCGATCTCAAACCGATCTCAAACCGATCTCAAACCGATCTCAAACCGATTTCAAACCGATCACAGACCGATTTCAAACCGATTTCAAACCGATCTCAAACCGATCTCAAACCGATTTCAAACCGATCTCAAACCGATCTCAAACCGATCTCAAACCGACCTCAAACCGATCTCAAACCGATTTCAAACCAATCTCAAACCGATCTCAAACCGATTTCAAACCGATCTCAAACCAATCTCAAACCGATTTCAAACCGATCTCAAACCGATCTCAAACCGATCTTAAGCCGATCTTAAGCCGATTTCAAACCGATCTCAAACCGATCTCAAACCGATTTCAAACCGATCTCAAACCGATCTCAAACCGATTTCAAACCGATTTCAAACCGATTTCAAACCGATCTCAAACCGATCTCAAACCGATTTCAAACCGATCTCAAACCGATCTCAAACCGATTTCAAACCGATCTCAAACCGATTTCAAACCGATCTCAAACCAATCTCAAACCGATTTCAAACCGATCTCAAACCGATTTCAAACCGATCTCAAACCGATCTCAAACCGATCTCAAACCGACCTCAAACCGATCTCGAACCGATCTCAAACCGATTTCAAAGCGATCTCAAAGCGATCTCAAACCGATTTCAAACCGATTTCAAACCGATCTCAAACCGATTTCAAACCGATCTCAAACCGATCTCAAACCGATCTTAAACCAATCTCAAACCGATCTCAAACCGATCTCAAACCGATTTCAAACCGATCTCAAACCGATCTCAAACCGATTTCAAACCGATCTCAAACCGATCTCAAACCGATTTCAAACCGATGTCAAACCGATGTCAAACCGATTTCAAACCGATCTCAAACCGATATCAAACCGATCTAAAACCGATCTCAAACCGATCTCAAACTAATTTAAAACCGATATCAAACCGATCTCAAACCGATTTCAAACCGATCTCAAACCGATTTCAAACCGATCTCAAACCGATCTCAAACAGATCTCAAAAAGATCTCAAACCGATTTCAAACCGATCTCAAACCGATTTCAAACCGATTTCAAACCGATCTCAAACCGATCTCAAACCGATTTCAAACCGATTTCAAACTGATCTCAAACCGATCTCAAACCGATTTCAAACTGATCTCAAACCGATCTCAAACCGATCTCAAACCGATCTCAAACCGATTTCAAACCGATTTCAAACCGATCTCAAACCGATCTCAAACCGATTTCAAACCGATGTCAAACCGATTTCAAACCGATTTTAAACCGATCTCAAACCGATCTCAAACCGATCTCAAACCGATTTCAAACCGATCTAAAACCGATCTCAAACCGATATCAAACCGATCTCAAACCGATTTCAAACCGATTTCAAACCGATCTCAAACCGATCTCAAACCGATCTCAAACCGATTTCAAACCGATCTCAAACCGATTTCAAACCGATTTCAAACCGATCTCAAACCGATTTCAAACCGATTTTAAACCGATCTCAAACCGATTTCAAACCGATCTCAAACCGATCTCAAACCGATCTCAAACCGATCTCAAACCGATTTCAAACCGATCACAGACCGATTTCAAACCGATTTCAAACCGATCTCAAACCGATCTCAAACCGATTTCAAACCGATCTCAAACCGATCTCAAACCGATCTCAAACTGACCTCAAACCGATCTCAAACCGATTTCAAACCAATCTCAAACCGATCTCAAACCGATTTCAAACCGATCTCAAACCAATCTCAAACCGATTTCAAACCGATCTCAAACCGATCTCAAACCGATCTTAAACCGATCTTAAGCCGATTTCAAACCGATCTCAAACCGATCTCAAACCGATCTCAAACCGATCTCAAACCAATCTTAAGCCGATTTCAAACCGATCTCAAACCGATCTCAAACCGATCTCAAACCGATCTCAAACCGATCTCCAATCGATCTCAAACCGATCTCAAACCGATCTCAAACCGATCTCAAACCGATTTCAAAGCGATCTCAAACCGATTTCAAACCGATATCAAACCGATCTCAAACCGATTTCAAAACGATCTCAAACCGATCTCAAACCGATCTCAAACCGATTTCAAACCGATCTTATACCGATTTCAAACCTATTTCAAACCAATCTCAAACCGATTTCAAACCGATTTCAAACCGATCTCAAACCGATCTCAAACCGATCTCAAACCGATTTCAAACCGATTTAAAACCGATCTCAAACCGATCTCAAATCGATATCAAACCGATCTCAAACCGATTTCAAACCGATCTCAAACCGATTTCAAATCAATCTCAAACCAATCTCAAACCGATTTCAAACCAATTTCAAAACGATCTCAAACCGATCTAAAACCGATCTCAAACCGATCTCACACCTATCTCAAACCGATCTCAAACCGATTTCAAACCGATCTCAAACCGATCTCAAACCGATTTCAAACCGATCTAAAACCGATCTCAAACCGATCTCAAACCGATTTCAAACCGATTTAAAACCGATCTCAAACCGATCTCAAACCGATCTCAAACCGATCTCAAACCGATCTCAAACCGATTTCAAACCGATCTCAAACCGATCTCAAACCGATCTCAAACCGATCTCAAACCGATTTCAAACCGATCTCAAACTGATTTCAAACCGATCTAAAACCGATCTCAAACCGATTTCAAACCGATTTCAAACCGATCTCAAACCGATCTTAAACCGATCTCAAACCGATCTCAAACCGATCTCAAACCGATTTCAAACCGATCTCAAACCGACCTCAAACCGATCTCAAACCGATCTCAAACCGATCTCAAACCGATCTTAAGCCGATTTCAAACCGATCTCAAACCGATCTCAAACCGATCTCAAACCGATCTGAAACCGATTTCAAACCGATCTCAAACCGATCTCAAACCGATATCAAACCGATCTCAAACCGATTTCAAACCGATCTCAAACTGATTTCAAACCGATCTCAAACCGATCTCAAACCAATCTCAAACCGATTTCAAACCGATCTCAAACCGATCTCAAACCGATCTCGAACCGATTTCAAACCGATTTCAAACCGATCTCAAACCGATCTCAAACCGATTTCAAACCGATCTCAAACCGATCTCAAACCGATTTCAAACCGATCTCAAACCGATCTCAAACCGATTTCAAACCGATTTCAAACCGATCTCAAACCGATCTCAAACCGATTTCAAACCGATCTCAAACCGATCTCAAACCGATCTCAAACCGATGTCAAACCGATTTCAAACCGATCTCAAACCGATCTCAAACCGATTTCAAACCGATCTAAAACCGATCTCAAACCGATCTCAAACCGATTTCAAACCGATCTCAAACCGATCTCAAACCGATCTCAAACCGATTTCAAACCGATCGTAATCCGATTTCAAACCGATCTCAAACCGATCTCAAACCGATCTCAAACCGATTTCAAACCGATCTCAAACCGATTTCAAACCGATCTAAAACCGATCTCAAACCGATCTCAAACCGATTTCAAACCGATCTCAAACCGATCTCAAACCGATTTCAAACCGATCTAAAACCGATCTCAAACCGATCTCAAACCGATTTCAAACCGATTTAAAACCGATCTCAAACCGATCTCAAACCGATCTCAAACCGATCTCAAACCGATCTCAAACCGATTTCAAACCGATCTCAAACCGATCTCAAACCGATATCAAACCGATCTCAAACCGATTTCAAACCGATCTCAAACTGATTTCAAACCGATCTAAAACCGATCTCAAACCGATTTCAAACCGATTTCAAACCGATCTCAAACCGATCTCAAACCGATTTCAAACCGATCTCAAACCGATCTCAAACCGATTTCAAACCGATTTCAAATCGATCTCAAACCGGTCTCAAACCGATCTCAAACCGATCTCAAACCGATTTCAAACCGATCTCAAACCGATTTCAAACCGATCTCAAACCGATCTCAAACCGATTTCAAACCGATTTCAAACCGATTTCAAACCGATCCCAAACCGATCTCAAACCGATTTCAAACCGATCTCAAACCGATCTCAAACCGATCTCAAACCGATTTCAAACCGATTTCAAACCGATCTCAAACCGATCTCAAACCGATCTCAAACCGATTTCAAACTGATCTCAAACCGATCTCAAACCGATTTCAAACCGCTCTCAAACCGATCTCAAACCGATCTCAAACCGATTTCAAACCGATCTCAAACCGATTTCAAACCGATTTCAAACCGATCTCAAACCGATCTCAAACCGATTTCAAACCGATCTCAAACCGATCTCAAACCGATCTCAAACCGATTTCAAACCGATCTCACACCGATCTCAAACCGATTTCAAACCGATCTAAAACCGATCTAAAACCGATTTCAAACCGATTTCAAACCGATCTCAAACCGATCTCCAACCGATTTCAAACTGATCTCAAAACGATCTCAAACCGATCTCAAACCGATTACAAACCGATCTCAAACTGATCTCAAACCGATCTCAAACCGATCTCAAACCGATCTCAAACCGATCTCAAACCGATCTCAAACCGATTTCAAACCGATCTCAAACCGATCTCAAACCGATTTCAAACCGATCTCAAACCGATCTCAAACCGATCTCAAACCGATTTCAAACCGATCTCAAACCGATATCAAACAAACTGAGACCGGTTTGAGATCGGTTTGTGATCGGTTTGAGATCGGTTTGAGATCGGTTTGAAATCGGTTTGAGATCGGTTTGAGATTGGTTTGAAATCGGTTTGAAATCGGTTTGAGATCGGTTTGAAATCGGTTTGAGATCGGTTTGAGATCGGTTTGAAATCGGTTTGAGATTGGTTTGAGATCGGTTTGAAATCAGTTTTAGATCGGTTTGAGATCGGTTTGAGAACGGTTTGAAATCGGTTTGAGATCGGTTTGAAATCGGTTTGAAATCGGTTTGAGATCGGTTTGAGATCGGTTTGAGATCGGTTTGAAATCGGTTTGAAATCGGTTTGAGATCGGTTTGAGATCGTTTTGAGATCGGTTTGAAATCGGTTTGAAATCGGTTTGAGAGCGGTTTGATATCGGTTTGAGATCGGTTTGAAATCGGTTTGAGATCGGTTTGAGATCGGTTTGAAATCGGTTTGAGATCGGTTTGAGAGCGGTTTGAAATCGGTTTGAGATCGGTTTGAGATCGGTTTGAAATCGGTTTCAGATCCGTTTGAAATCGGTTTGAGATCGGTTTGAGATCGGTTTGAAATCGGTTTGAAATCGGTTTGAGATCGGTTTGAAATCGGTTTGAGATCGGTTTGAGTTCGGTTTGAGATCGGTTTGAGATCGGTTTGAGATCGGTTTGAGATCGGTTTGAGATCGGTTTGAAATCGGTTTGAAATCGGTTTGACATCGGTTTGAGATCGGTTTGAAATCGGTTTGAGATCGGTTTGAGATCGGTTTGAGATCGGTTTGAGATCGGTTTGAGATCGGTTTGAAATAAGTTTGAGATCGGTTGGAGATCGGTTTGAAATCGGTTTGAAATCGGTTTGAGATCGGTTTGAGATCGGTTTGAAATCGGTTTGAAATCGGTTTGAGATCGGTTTGAAATCGGTTTGAGATCGGTTTGAGATCGGTTTGAAATCGGTTTGAGATCGGTTTGAGATCGGTTTGAAATCGGTTTGAGATCGGTTTGAGATCGGTTTGAAATCGGTTTGAAATCGGTTTGAGATCGGTTTGAGATCGGTTTGAGATCGGTTTGAGATCGGTTTGAAATCGGTTTGAAATCGGTTTGAGATCGGTTTGAGATCGGTTTGAGATCGGTTTGAAATCGTTTTGAGATCGGTTTGAGATCGGTTTGAAATCGGTTGGAGATCGGTTAGAGATCGGTTTGAAATCGGTTTTCGATCGGTTTGAGATCGGTTTGAGATCGGTTTGAAATCGGTTTGAGATCGGTTTGAGATCGGTTTGAAATTGGTTTGAGATCGGTTTGAGATCGGTTTGAGATCGGTTTGAAATGGGTTTAAATCGGTTTGAGATCGGTTTGATATCGGTTTGAGATCGGTTTGAAATCGGTTTGAGATCGGTTTGAAATCGGTTTGAAATCGGTTTGAGATCGGTTTGAGATCGGTTTGAAATCGGTTTGAAATCGGTTTGAGATCGGTTTGAAATCGGTTTGAGATCGGTTTGAGATCGGTTTGAAATCGGTTTGATTTCGGTTTGAGATCGGTTTGAAATCGGTTTGAGATCGGTTTGAGATCGGTTTGAAATCGGTTTGAAATCGGTTTGAGATCGGTTTGAGATCGGTTTGAAATCGGTTTGAGATTGGTTTGAGATCGGTTTGAGATCGGTTTGAGATCGGTTTGAGATCGGTTTGAAATCGGTTTGAAATCGGTTTGAGATCGGTTTGAGATCGGTTTGAGATCGGTTTGAAATCGTTTTGAGATCGGTTTGAGATCGGTTTGAAATCGGTTTGAAATCGGTTTGAGATCAGTTTGAGATCGGTTTGAGATCGGTTTGAGATCGGTTTGAGATCGGTTTGAGATCGGTTTGAAATCGGTTTGAGATCGGTTTGAGATCGGTTTGAAATCGGTTTGAGATCGGTTTGAAATCGGTTTGAGATCGGTTTGAAATTGGATTGAGATCGGTTTGAGATCGGTTTGAAATCGGTTTGAGATCGGTTTGAGATCGGTTTGAAATCGGTTTGAAATCGGTTTGAGATCGGTTTGAAATCGGTTTGAGATCGGTTAAAGATCGGTTTGAAATCGGTTTGAGATCGGTTTGAGATCGGTTTGAAATCGGTTTGAAATCGGTTTGAGATCGGTTTGAAATCGGTTTGAGATCGGTTTGAGATCGGTTTGAAATCGGTTTGAGATCGGTTTGAGATCGGTTTGAAATCGGTTTGAGATCGGTTTGAAATCGGTTTGAGATCGGTTTGAGATCGGTTTGAAATCGGTTTGAGATCGGTTTGAGATCGGTTTGAAATCGGTTTGAAATCGGTTTGAGATCGGTTTGAAATCGGTTTGAGATCGGTTTGAGATCGGTTTGAGATCGGTTTGAAATCAGTTTGAGATCGGTTTGAAATCGGTTTTAGATCGGTTTGAGATCGGTTTGAGATCGGTTTGAGATCGGTTTGAAATCGGTTTGAGATCGGTTTGAAATTGGTTTGAGATCGGTTTGAGATCGGTTTGAAATCGGTTTGAGATCGGTTTGAGATCGGTTTGAAATTGGTTTGAGATCGGTTTGAGATCGGTTTGAGATCGGTTTGAGATCGGTTTGAGATCGGTGTGAGATCGGTTTGAGATCGGTTTGAGTTCGGTTTGAGATCGGTTTGAGATCGGTTTGAAATCGGTTTAAATCGGTTTGCGATCGGTTTGAGTTCGGTTTGAGATCGGTTTGAAATCGGTTTGAAATCGGTTTGACACCGGTTTGAGATCGGTTTTAAATCGGTTTGAGATCGGTTTGAGATCCGTTTGAAATCGGTTTGAGATCGGTTTGAGATCGGTTTGAAATCGGTTTGAAATCGGTTTGAGATCGGTTTGAGATCGGTTTGAAATCGGTTTGAGATCGGTTTTAGATCGGTTTGAAATCGGTTTGAGATCGGTTTGAGATCGGTTTGAAATCGGTTTGAAATCGGGTTGAGATCGGTTTGAGATCGGTTTGAGATCGGTTTGAAATCGGTTTGAGATCGGTTTGAGATCGGTTTGAGATCGGTTTGAGATCGGTTTGAAATCGGTTTGAAATCGGTTTGAGATCGGTTTGAGATGGGTTTGAGATCGGTTTGAAATCGTTTTGAGATCGGTTTGAGATCGGTTTGAGATCGGTTTGAGATCGGTTTGAGATCGGTTTGAGATCGGTTTGAAATCGGTTTGAGATCGGTTTGAGATCGGTTTGAAATCGGTTTGAGATCGGTTTGAAATCGGTTTGAGATCGGTTTGAAATTGGATTGAGATCGGTTTGAGATCGGTTTGAAATCGGTTTGAGATCGGTTTGAGATCGGTTTGAAATCGGTTTGAGATCGGTTTGAGATCGGTTTGAAATCGGTTTAAAATCGGTTTGAGATCGGTTTGAAATCGGTTTGCGATCGGTTTGAGATCGGTTTGAGATCGGTTTGAAATCGGTTTGAGATCGGTTTGAGATCGGTTTGAAATTGGTTTGAAATCGGTTTGAGATCGGTTTGAGATCGGTTTGAAATCGGTTTAAATCGGTTTGAGATCGGTTTGATATCGGTTTGAGATCGGTTTGAAATCGGTTTGAGATCGGTTTGAAATCGGTTTGAAATCGGTTTGAGATCGGTTTGAGATCGGTTTGAAATCGGTTTGAAATCGGTTTGAGATCGGTTTGAAATCGGTTTGAGATCGGTTTGAGATCGGTTTGAAATCGGTTTGAGATCGGTTTGAGATCGGTTTGAAATCGGTTTGAGATCGGTTTGAGATCGGTTTGAAATCGGTTTGAAATCGGTTTGAGATCGGTTTGAGATCGGTTTGAAATCGGTTTGAGATTGGTTTGAGATCGGTTTGAGATCGGTTTGAGATCGGTTTGAGATCGGTTTGAAATCGGTTTGAAATCGGTTTGAGATCGGTTTGAGATCGGTTTGAGATCGGTTTGAAATCGTTTTGAGATCGGTTTGAGATCGGTTTGAAATCGGTTTAAAATCGGTTTGAGATCAGTTTGAGATCGGTTTGAGATCGGTTTGAGATCGGTTTGAGATCGGTTTGAGATCGGTTTGAAATCGGTTTGAGATCGGTTTGAAATCGGTTTGAGATCGGTTTGAAATCGGTTTGAGATCGGTTTGAGATCGGTTTGAAATCGGTTTGAGATCGGTTTGAGATCGGTTTGAAATCGGTTTGAGATCGGTTTGAAATCGGTTTGAGATCGGTTTGAGATCGGTTTGAAATCGGTTTGAGATCGGTTTGAGATCGGTTTGAAATCGGTTTGAAATCGGTTTGAGATCGGTTTGAAATCGGTTTGAGATCGGTTTGAGATCGGTTTGAGATCGGTTTGAAATCGGTTTGAGATCGGTTTGAAATCGGTTTTAGATCGGTTTGAGATCGGTTTGAGATCGGTTTGAGATCGGTTTGAAATCGGTTTGAGATCGGTTTGAAATTGGTTTGAGATCGGTTTGAGATCGGTTTGAAATCGGTTTGAGATCGGTTTGAGATCGGTTTGAAATTGGTTTGAGATCGGTTTGAGATCGGTTTGAGATCGGTTTGAGATCGGTTTGAGATCGGTTTGAGATCGGTTTGAGTTCGGTTTGAGATCGGTTTGAGATCGGTTTGAAATCGGTTTGAAATCGGTTTGCGATCGGTTTGAGTTCGGTTTGAGATCGGTTTGAAATCGGTTTGAAATCGGTTTGACACCGGTTTGAGATCGGTTTTAAATCGGTTTGAGATCGGTTTGAGATCCGTTTGAAATCGGTTTGAGATCGGTTTGAGATCGGTTTGAAATCGGTTTGAAATCGGTTTGAGATCGGTTTGAGATCGGTTTGAAATCGGTTTGAGATCGGTTTTAGATCGGTTTGAAATCGGTTTGAGATCGGTTTGAGATCGGTTTGAAATCGGTTTGAAATCGGTTTGAGATCGGTTTGAGATCGGTTTGAGATCGGTTTGAAATCGGTTTGAGATCGGTTTGAGATCGGTTTGAGATCGGTTTGAGATCGGTTTGAAATCGGTTTGAAATCGGTTTGAGATCGGTTTGAGATCGGTTTGAGATCGGTTTGAAATCGTTTTGAGATCGGTTTGAGATCGGTTTGAAATCGGTTTGAAATCGGTTTGAGATCAGTTTGAGATCGGTTTGAGATCGGTTTGAGATCGGTTTGAGATCGGTTTGAGATCGGTTTGAAATCGGTTTGAGATCGGTTTGAGATCGGTTTGAAATCGGTTTGAGATCGGTTTGAAATCGGTTTGAGATCGGTTTGAAATTGGATTGAGATCGGTTTGAGATCGGTTTGAAATCGGTTTGAGATCGGTTTGAGATCGGTTTGAGATCGGTTTGAGATCGGTTTGAAATCGGTTTGAGATCGGTTTGAGATCGGTTTGAAATCGGTTTGAGATCGGTTTGAAATCGGTTTGAGATCGGTTTGAGATCGGTTTGAAATCGGTTTGAGATCGGTTTGAGATCGGTTTGAAATCGGTTTGAAATCGGTTTGAGATCGGTTTGAAATCGGTTTGAGATCGGTTTGAGATCGGTTTGAGATCGGTTTGAAATCGGTTTGAGATCGGTTTGAAATCGGTTTTAGATCGGTTTGAGATCGGTTTGAGATCGGTTTGAGATCGGTTTGAAATCGGTTTGAGATCGGTTTGAAATTGGTTTGAGATCGGTTTGAGATCGGTTTGAAATCGGTTTGAGATCGGTTTGAGATCGGTTTGAAATTGGTTTGAGATCGGTTTGAGATCGGTTTGAGATCGGTTTGAGATCGGTTTGAGATCGGTTTGAGATCGGTTTGAGTTCGGTTTGAGATCGGTTTGAGATCGGTTTGAAATCGGTTTGAAATCGGTTTGCGATCGGTTTGAGTTCGGTTTGAGATCGGTTTGAAATCGGTTTGAAATCGGTTTGATACCGGTTTGAGATCGGTTTTAAATCGGTTTGAGATCGGTTTGAGATCCGTTTGAAATCGGTTTGAGATCGGTTTGAGATCGGTTTGAAATCGGTTTGAAATCGGTTTGAGATCGGTTTGAGATCGGTTTGAAATCGGTTTGAGATCGGTTTTAGATCGGTTTGAAATCGGTTTGAGATCGGTTTGAGATCGGTTTGAAATCGGTTTGAAATCGGTTTGAGATCGGTTTGAGATCGGTTTGAGATCGGTTTGAAATCGGTTTGAGATCGGTTTGAGATCGGTTTGAGATCGGTTTGAGATCGGTTTGAAATCGGTTTGAAATCGGTTTGAGATCGGTTTGAGATCGGTTTGAGATCGGTTTGAAATCGTTTTGAGATCGGTTTGAGATCGGTTTGAAATCGGTTTGAAATCGGTTTGAGATCAGTTTGAGATCGGTTTGAGATCGGTTTGAGATCGGTTTGAGATCGGTTTGAGATCGGTTTGAAATCGGTTTGAGATCGGTTTGAGATCGGTTTGAAATCGGTTTGAGATCGGTTTGAAATCGGTTTGAGATCGGTTTGAAATTGGATTGAGATCGGTTTGAGATCGGTTTGAAATCGGTTTGAGATCGGTTTGAGATCGGTTTGAAATCGGTTTGAGATCGGTTTGAGATCGGTTTGAAATCGGTTTGAAATCGGTTTGAGATCGGTTTGAAATCGGTTTGAGATCGGTTTGAGATCGGTTTGAGATCGGTTTGAAATCGGTTTGAGATCGGTTTGAGATCGGTTTGAAATTGGTTTGAGATCGGTTTGAGATCGGTTTGAGATCGGTTTGAAATCGGTTTAAATCGGTTTGAGATCGGTTTGATATCGGTTTGAGATCGGTTTGAAATCGGTTTGAGATCGGTTTGAAATCGGTTTGAAATCGGTTTGAGATCGGTTTGAGATCGGTTTGAAATCGGTTTGAAATCGGTTTGAGATCGGTTTGAAATCGGTTTGAGATCGGTTTGAGATCGGTTTGAAATCGGTTTGAGATCGGTTTGAGATCGGTTTGAAATCGGTTTGAGATCGGTTTGAGATCGGTTTGAAATCGGTTTGAAATCGGTTTGAGATCGGTTTGAGATCGGTTTGAAATCGGTTTGAGATTGGTTTGAGATCGGTTTGAGATCGGTTTGAGATCGGTTTGAGATCGGTTTGAAATCGGTTTGAAATCGGTTTGAGATCGGTTTGAGATCGGTTTGAGATCGGTTTGAAATCGTTTTGAGATCGGTTTGAGATCGGTTTGAAATCGGTTTGAAATCGGTTTGAGATCAGTTTGAGATCGGTTTGAGATCGGTTTGAGATCGGTTTGAGATCGGTTTGAGATCGGTTTGAAATCGGTTTGAGATCGGTTTGAGATTGGTTTGAAATCGGTTTGAGATCGGTGTGAAATCGGTTTGAGATCGGTTTGAAATTGGATTGAGATCGGTTTGAGATCGGTTTGAAATCGGTTTGAGATCGGTTTGAGATCGGTTTGAAATCGGTTTGAAATCGGTTTGAGATCGGTTTGAGATCGGTTTGAAATCGGTTTGAAATCGGTTTGAGATCGGTTTGAGATCGGTTTGAAATCGGTTTGAAATCGGTTTGAGATCGGTTTGAAATCGGTTTGAGATCGGTTTGAGATCGGTTTGAAATCGGTTTGAGATCGGTTTGAGATCGGTTTGAAATCGGTTTGAGATCGGTTTGAAATCGGTTTGAGATCGGTTTGAGATCGGTTTGAAATCGGTTTGAGATCGGTTTGAGATCGGTTTGAAATCGGTTTGAAATCGGTTTGAGATCGGTTTGAAATCGGTTTGAGATCGGTTTGAGATCGGTTTGAAATCGGTTTGAGATCGGTTTGAAATCGGTCTTAGATCGGTTTGAGATCGGTTTGAGATCGGTTTGAGATCGGTTTGAAATCGGTTTGAGATCGGTTTGAAATTGGTTTGAGATCGGTTTGAGATCGGTTTGAAATCGGTTTGAGATCGGTTTGAGATCGGTTTGAAATTGGTTTGAGATCGGTTTGAGATCGGTTTGAGATCGGTTTGAGATCGGTTTGAGATCGGTTTGAGATCGGTTTGAGATCGGTTTGAGATCGGTTTGAAATCGGTTTGAAATCGGTTTGAGATCGGTTTGAGATCGGTTTGAAATCGGTTTGAAATCGGTTTGAGATCGGTTTGAAATCGGTTTGAGATCGGTTTGAGATCGGTTTGAAATCGGTTTGATTTCGGTTTGAGATCGGTTTGAAATCGGTTTGAGATCGGTTTGAGATCGGTTTGAAATCGGTTTGAAATCGGTTTGAGATCGGTTTGAGATCGGTTTGAAATCGGTTTGAGATTGGTTTGAGATCGGTTTGAGATCGGTTTGAGATCGGTTTGAGATCGGTTTGAAATCGGTTTGAAATCGGTTTGAGATCGGTTTGAGATCGGTTTGAGATCGGTTTGAAATCGTTTTGAGATCGGTTTGAGATCGGTTTGAAATCGGTTTGAAATCGGTTTGAGATCAGTTTGAGATCGGTTTGAGATCGGTTTGAGATCGGTTTGAGATCGGTTTGAAATCGGTTTGAGATCGGTTTGAGATCGGTTTGAGATCGGTTTGAGATCGGTTTGAAATCGGTTTGAGATCGGTTTGAAATTGGATTGAGATCGGTTTGAGATCGGTTTGAAATCGGTTTGAGATCGGTTTGAGATCGGTTTGAAATCGGTTTGAAATCGGTTTGAGATCGGTTTGAGATCGGTTTGAAATCGGTTTGAAATCGGTTTGAGATCGGTTTGAGATCGGTTTGAAATCGGTTTGAAATCGGTTTGAGATCGGTTTGAAATCGGTTTGAGATCGGTTTGAGATCGGTTTGAAATCGGTTTGAGATCGGTTTGAGATCGGTTTGAAATCGGTTTGAGATCGGTTTGAAATCGGATTGAGATCGGTTTGAGATCGGTTTGAAATCGGTTTGAGATCGGTTTGAGATCGGTTTGAAATCGGTTTGAAATCGGTTTGAGATCGGTTTGAAATCGGTTTGAGATCGGTTTGAGATCGGTTTGAAATCGGTTTGAAATCGGTTTGAGATCGGTTTGAAATCGGTTTTAGATCGGTTTGAGATCGGTTTGAGATCGGTTTGAGATCGGTTTGAAATCGGTTTGAGATCGGTTTGAAATTGGTTTGAGATCGGTTTGAGATCGGTTTGAAATCGGTTTGAGATCGGTTTGAGATCGGTTTGAAATTGGTTTGATATCGGTTTGAGATCGGTTTGAGATCGGTTTGAGATCGGTTTGAGATCGGTGTGAGATCGGTTTGAGATCGGTTTGAGTTCGGTTTGAGATCGGTTTGAGATCGGTTTGAAATCGGTTTAAATCGGTTTGCGATCGGTTTGAGTTCGGTTTGAGATCGGTTTGAAATCGGTTTGAAATCGGTTTGACACCGGTTTGAGATCGGTTTTAAATCGGTTTGAGATCGGTTTGAGATCCGTTTGAAATCGGTTTGAGATCGGTTTGAGATCGGTTTGAAATCGGTTTGAAATCGGTTTGAGATCGGTTTGAGATCGGTTTGAAATCGGTTTGAGATCGGTTTTAGATCGGTTTGAAATCGGTTTGAGATCGGTTTGAGATCGGTTTGAAATCGGTTTGAAATCGGTTTGAGATCGGTTTGAGATCGGTTTGAGATCGGTTTGAAATCGGTTTGAGATCGGTTTGAGATCGGTTTGAGATCGGTTTGAGATCGGTTTGAAATCGGTTTGAAATCGGTTTGAGATCGGTTTGAGATCGGTTTGAGATCGGTTTGAAATCGTTTTGAGATCGGTTTGAGATCGGTTTGAAATCGGTTTGAAATCGGTTTGAGATCAGTTTGAGATCGGTTTGAGATCGGTTTGAGATCGGTTTGAGATCGGTTTGAGATCGGTTTGAAATCGGTTTGAGATCGGTTTGAGATCGGTTTGAAATCGGTTTGAGATCGGTTTGAAATCGGTTTGAGATCGGTTTGAAATTGGATTGAGATCGGTTTGAGATCGGTTTGAAATCGGTTTGAGATCGGTTTGAGATCGGTTTGAAATCGGTTTGAGATCGGTTTGAGATCGGTTTGAAATCGGTTTGAAATCGGTTTGAGATCGGTTTGAAATCGGTTTGAGATCGGTTTGAGATCGGTTTGAGATCGGTTTGAAATCGGTTTGAGATCGGTTTGAGATCGGTTTGAAATTGGTTTGAGATCGGTTTGAGATCGGTTTGAGATCGGTTTGAAATCGGTTTAAATCGGTTTGAGATCGGTTTGATATCGGTTTGAGATCGGTTTGAAATCGGTTTGAGATCGGTTTGAAATCGGTTTGAAATCGGTTTGAGATCGGTTTGAGATCGGTTTGAAATCGGTTTGAAATCGGTTTGAGATCGGTTTGAAATCGGTTTGAGATCGGTTTGAGATCGGTTTGAAATCGGTTTGAGATCGGTTTGAGATCGGTTTGAAATCGGTTTGAGATCGGTTTGAGATCGGTTTGAAATCGGTTTGAAATCGGTTTGAGATCGGTTTGAGATCGGTTTGAAATCGGATTGAGATTGGTTTGAGATCGGTTTGAGATCGGTTTGAGATCGGTTTGAGATCGGTTTGAAATCGGTTTGAAATCGGTTTGAGATCGGTTTGAGATCGGTTTGAGATCGGTTTGAAATCGTTTTGAGATCGGTTTGAGATCGGTTTGAAATCGGTTTAAAATCGGTTTGAGATCGGTTTGAGATCGGTTTGAAATCGGTTTGAAATCGGTTTGAGATCGGTTTGAAATCGGTTTGAGATCGGTTTGAGATCGGTTTGAGATCGGTTTGAAATCGGTTTGAGATCGGTTTGAAATCGGTTTTAGATCGGTTTGAGATCGGTTTGAGATCGGTTTGAGATCGGTTTGAAATCGGTTTGAGATCCGTTTGAAATCGGTTTGAGATCGGTTTGAGATCGGTTTGAAATCGGTTTGAAATCGGTTTGAGATCGGTTTGAGATCGGTTTGAAATTGGATTGAGATCGGTTTGAGATCGGTTTGAAATCGGTTTGAGATCGGTTTGAGATCGGTTTGAAATCGGTTTGAGATCGGTTTGAGATCGGTTTGAAATCGGTTTGAAATCGGTTTGAGATCGGTTTGAAATCGGTTTGAGATCGGTTTGAGATCGGTTTGAGATCGGTTTGAAATCGGTTTAAATCGGTTTGAGATCGGTTTGATATCGGTTTGAGATCGGTTTGAAATCGGTTTGAGATCGGTTTGAAATCGGTTTGAAATCGGTTTGAGATCGGTTTGAGATCGGTTTGAAATCGGTTTGAGATCGGTTTGAGATCGGTTTGAAATCGGTTTGAAATCGGTTTGAGATCGGTTTGAGATCGGTTTGAAATCGGATTGAGATTGGTTTGAGATCGGTTTGAGATCGGTTTGAGATCGGTTTGAGATCGGTTTGAGATCGGTTTGAGATCGGTTTGAGATCGGTTTGAAATCGGTTTGAGATCGGTTTGAGATCGGTTTGAGATCGGTTTGAAATCGGTTTGAGATCGGTTTGAGATCGGTTTGAAATCGGTTTGAGATCGGTTTGAGATCGGTTTGAAATCGGTTGAGATCGGTTTGAAATCGGTTTGAGATCGGTTTGAGATCGGTTTGAAATCGGTTTGAGATGGGTTTGAGATCGGTTTGAAATCGGTTTGAAATCGGTTTGAGATCGGTTTGAAATCGGTTTGAGATCGGTTTGAGATCGGTTTGAGATCGGTTTGAAATCGGTTTGAGATCGGTTTGAAATCGGTTTTAGATCGGTTTGAGATCGGTTTGAGATCGGTTTGAAATCGGTTTGAGATCCGTTTGAAATCGGTTTGAGATCGGTTTGAGATCGGTTTGAAATCGGTTTGAAATCGGTTTGAGATCGGTTTGAGATCGGTTTGAAATCGGTTTGAGATCGGTTTTAGATCGGTTTGAAATCGGTTTGAGATCGGTTTGAAATCGGTTTGAGATCGGTTTGAGATCGGTTTGAGATCGGTTTGAAATCGGTTTGAGATCGGTTTGAGATCGGTTTGAGATCGGTTTGAGATCGGTTTGAAATCGGTTTGAAATCGGTTTGAGATCGGTTTGAGATCGGTTTGAGATCGGTTTGAAATCGTTTTGAGATCGGTTTGAGATCGGTTTGAAATCGGTTTGAGATTGGTTTGAGATCAGTTTGAGATCGGTTTGAGATCGGTTTGAGATCGGTTTGAGATCGGTTTGAAATCGGTTTGAGATCGGTTTGAGATCGGTTTGAAATCGGTTTGAGATCGGTTTGAAATCGGTTTGAGATCGGTTTGAAATTGGATTGAGATCGGTTTGAAATCGGTTTGAGATCGGTTTGAGATCGGTTTGAGATCGGTTTGAAATCGGTTTGAGATCGGTTTGAGATCGGTTTGAAATCGGTTTGAAATCGGTTTGAGATCGGTTTGAAATCGGTTTGAGATCGGTTTGAGATCGGTTTGAGATCGGTTTGAAATCGGTTTGAGATCGGTTTGAGATCGGTTTGAAATCGGTTTGAAATCGGTTTGAGATCGGTTTGAAATCGGTTTGAGATCGGTTTGAGATCGGTTTGAAATCGGTTTGAGATCGGTTTGAGATCGGTTTGAAATCGGTTTGAGATCGGTTTGAGATCGGTTTGAAATCGGTTTGAAATCGGTTTGAGATCGGTTTGAGATCGGTTTGAAATCGGTTTGAGATCGGTTTGAGATCGGTTTGAAATCGGTTTGAAATCGGTTTGAGATCGGTTTGAGATCGGTTTGAAATCGGATTGAGATTGGTTTGAGATCGGTTTGAGATCGGTTTGAGATCGGTTTGAGATCGGTTTGAAATCGGTTTGAAATCGGTTTGAGATCGGTTTGAAATCGGTTTGAGATCGGTTTGAGATCGGTTTGAAATCGGTTTGAGATCGGTTTGAGATCGGTTTGAAATCGGTTTGAGATCGGTTTGAAATCGGTTTGAGATCGGTTTGAAATCGGTTTGAGATCGGTTTGAGATCGGTTTGAAATCGGTTTGAGATCGGTTTGAGATCGGTTTGAAATCGGTTTGAGATCGGTTTGAAATCGGTTTGAAATCGGTTTGAGATCGGTTTGAGATCGGTTTGAAATCGGTTTGAGATCGGTTTGAGATCGGTTTGAAATCGGTTTGAAATCGGTTTGAGATCGGTTTGAGATCGGTTTGAAATCGGATTGAGATTGGTTTGAGATCGGTTTGAGATCGGTTTGAGATCGGTTTGAGATCGGTTTGAGATCGGTTTGAGATCGGTTTGAGATCGGTTTGAAATCGGTTTGAGATCGGTTTGAGATCGGTTTGAGATCGGTTTGAAATCGGTTTGAGATCGGTTTGAGATCGGTTTGAAATCGGTTTGAGATCGGTTTGAGATCGGTTTGAAATCGGTTGAGATCGGTTTGAAATCGGTTTGAGATCGGTTTGAGATCGGTTTGAAATCGGTTTGAGATCGGTTTGAGATCGGTTTGAAATCGGTTTGAAATCGGTTTGAGACCGGTTTGAAATCGGTTTGAGATCGGTTTGAGATCGGTTTGAGATCGGTTTGAAATCGGTTTGAGATCGGTTTGAAATCGGTTTTAGATCGGTTTGAGATCGGTTTGAGATCGGTTTGAGATCGGTTTGAAATCGGTTTGAGATCCGTTTGAAATCGGTTTGAGATCGGTTTGAGATCGGTTTGAAATCGGTTTGAGATCGGTTTGAAATCGGTTTGAAATCGGTTTGAGATCGGTTTGAGATCGGTTTGAAATCGTTTTGAGATCGGTTTGAGATCGATTTGAAATCGGTTTGAAATCGGTTTGAGATCAGTTTGAGATCGGTTTGAGATCGGTTTGAGATCGGTTTGAGATCGGTTTGAGATCGGTTTGAAATCGGTTTGAGATCGGTTTGAGATCGGTTTGAAATCGGTTTGAGATCGGTTTGAAATCGGTTTGAGATCGGTTTGAAATTGGATTGAGATCGGTTTGAGATCGGTTTGAAATCGGTTTGAGATCGGTTTGAGATCGGTTTGAGATCGGTTTGAGATCGGTTTGAGATCGGTTTGAAATCGGTTTGAAATCGGTTTGAGATCGGTTTGAAATCGGTTTGAGATCGGTTTGAGATCGGTTTGAGATCGGTTTGAAATCGGTTTGAGATCGGTTTGAGATCGGTTTGAAATTGGTTTGAGATCGGTTTGAGATCGGTTTGAGATCGGTTTGAAATCGGTTTAAATCGGTTTGAGATCGGTTTGATATCGGTTTGAGATCGGTTTGAAATCGGTTTGAGATCGGTTTGAAATCGGTTTGAAATCGGTTTGAGATCGGTTTGAGATCGGTTTGAAATCGGTTTGAAATCGGTTTGAGATCGGTTTGAAATCGGTTTGAGATCGGTTTGAGATCGGTTTGAAATCGGTTTGAGATCGGTTTGAGATCGGTTTGAAATCGGTTTGAGATCGGTTTGAGATCGGTTTGAAATCGGTTTGAAATCGGTTTGAGATCGGTTTGAGATCGGTTTGAAATCGGATTGAGATTGGTTTGAGATCGGTTTGAGATCGGTTTGAGATCGGTTTGAGATCGGTTTGAAATCGGTTTGAAATCGGTTTGAGATCGGTTTGAGATCGGTTTGAGATCGGTTTGAAATCGTTTTGAGATCGGTTTGAGATCGGTTTGAAATCGGTTTAAAATCGGTTTGAGATCGGTTTGAGATCGGTTTGAAATCGGTTTGAAATCGGTTTGAGATCGGTTTGAAATTGGTTTGAGATCGGTTTGAGATCGGTTTGAAATCGGTTTGAGATCGGTTTGAGATCGGTTTGAAATTGGTTTGAGATCGGTTTGAGATCGGTTTGAGATCGGTTTGAGATCGGTGTGAGATTGGTTTGAGATCGGTTTGAGTTCGGTTTGAGATCGGTTTGAGATCGGTTTGAAATCGGTTTGAAATCGGTTTGCGATCGGTTTGAGTTCGGTTTGAGATCGGTTTGAGATCCGTTTGAAATCGGTTTGAGATCGGTTTTAGATCGGTTTGAGATCGGTTTGAAATCGGTTTGAAATCGGTTTGAGATCGGTTTGAGATCGGTTTGAGATCGGTTTGAAATCGGTTTGAGATAGGTTTGAAATCGGTTTAAAATCGGTTTGAGATCGGTTTGAAATCGGTTTGAGATCGGTTTTAGATCGGTTTGAAATCGGTTTGAAATCGGTTTGAGATCGGTTTAAAATCGGTTTGAAATCGGTTTGACATCGGTTTGAAATCGGTTTGAGATCGGTTTGAGATCGGTTTGAGATCGGTTTGAAATCGGTTTGAGATTTGTTTGAGATCTTTTTGAGATCGGTTTGAGATCGGTTTGAGATCGGTTTGAGATCGGTTTAAGATCGGTTTGAGATCGGTTTGAGCTCGGTTTGAGATCGGTTTTAGATCTGTTTGAGATCGGTTTGAGATCGGTTTGAGATCGATTTGAGATTGGTTTGAGATCGGTTTGAGATCGGTTTGAGATCGGTTTGAGATCGGTTTGAGATTGGTTTAAGATCGGTTTGAGATCGGTTTGAGATCGGTTTGAGATCGGTTTTAGATCTGTTTGAGATCGGTTTGAGATCGGTTTGAGATCGGTTTGAGATTGGTTTGAGATCGGTTTGAGATCGGTTTGAGGTCGGTTTGAGATCGGTTTGAGATCGGTTTGAGATCGGTTTGAGATCGGTTTGAGATCGGTTTGAGCTCGGTTGAGATAGGTTTGAGATCGGTTTGAAATCGGTTTGAGATCGGTTTAAGATTGGTTTGAGATCGGTTTGAAATCAGTTTGAGCTCGGTTTGAGTACGGGTTGAAATCGGTTTGAAATCGGTTTGAAATCGGTTTGAGATCGGTTTGAAATCGGTTTGAGATTGGTTTGAAATCGGTTTTAGATCGGTTTTAGATCGGTTTGAGGTCGGTTTGAGATCGGTTTGAGATCGGTTTGAGATCGGTTTGAGATCGGTTTGAAATCGGTTTGAGATCGGTTTGAGATCGGTTTGAGATCGGTTTGAAATCGGTTTGAAATCGGTTTGAGATCGGTTTGAGTTCGGTTTGAGATCGGTTTGAAATCGGTTTGAGATCGGTTTGAGATCGGTTTGAAATCGGTTTGAGATCGGTGTGAGATCGGTTTGAAATCGGTTTGAGATCGGTTTGAAATCGGTTTGAAATCGGTTTTAGATCGGTTTTAGATCGGTTTGAGGTCGGTTTGAGATCGGTTTGAGATCGGTTTGAGATCGGTTTGAAATCGGTTTGAGATCGGTTTGAGATCGGTTTGAGATCGGTTTGAAATCGGTTTGAAATCGGTTTGAGATCGGTTTGAGTTCGGTTTGAGATCGGTTTGAAATCGGTTTGAGATCGATTTGAGATCGGTTTGAAATCGGTTTGAGATCGGTGTGAGATCGGTTTGAAATCGGTTTGAGATCGGTTTGAAATCGGTTTGAAATCGGTTTCAGATTGGTTTTAGATCGGTTAGAGATCGGTTAGAGATCGGTTTGAGATCGGTTTGAAATCGGTTTGAGATTTGTTTGAGATCGGTTTGAGATCGGTTTAAGATCGGTTTGAGATCGGTTTGAGATCGGTTTGAGATCGGTTTTAGATCTGATTGAGATCGGTTTGAGATCGGTTTGAGATCGGTTTGAGATTGGTTTGAGATCGGTTTGAGATCGGTTTGAGATCGGTTTGAGATCGGTTTTAGATCTGTTTGAGATCGGTTTGAGATCGGTTTGAGATCGGTTTGAGATCGGTTTGAGATTGGTTTGAGATCGGTTTGAGATCGCTTTGAGATCGGTTTGAGATCGGTTTGAGAACGGTTTGAGATCGGTTTGAGATCGGTTTGAGATCGGTTGAGATCGGTTTGAGATAGGTTTGAAATCGATTTGAGATCGGTTTAAGATTGGTTTGAGATCGGTTTTAAATCAGTTTGAGATCGGTTTGAGTACGGGTTGAAATCGGTTTGAAATCGGTTTGAAATCGGTTTGAGATCGGTTTGAAATCGGTTTGAGATTGGTTTGAAATCGGTTTGAGATCGGTTTTAGATCGGTTTGAAATTGGTTTGAGATCGGTTTGAGATCGGTTTGAGATCGGTTTGAGATCGGTTTGAGATCGGTTTGAAATCAGTTTGATAATAAATGAGTTTTGATTCAAAAGTATATAAGAAAAACTTAAAACTCAAAATAACACAAATGTCACCGTTCATCAATTTCATTGGAGTACACGAAAATTTAAAGCGACTACTTTGTTTTGCAAAGAATAAAGAAAAGTTTTGGTGCGGAATTAAATTTATATGGGATTAGATGAGTTTTGAATTGAACAACTGAGTGGAATAGTGTGATTTTGAAATAACGCTACTTTTCAAGTACTAAAAACTATAGGGAATAATAATTTGTATAAATTTTTGCTTATTAAGTCGATGAAAGATCTTCTAAAAAATACTTCCTACATAACTCATTTTTGAAAAAAAATGAAATAGTTTTTTAAATATACCCTTATTCACAAAAATATGTCATATGCATTCTATAACTGTTAGCTGCGAAAAAAAAAACATTATTTGTAATAATCTACCCATTTCATATCATGTACATAGTAATATGCATATAGTACTCGTATAAATATAAATGTTAAGTGAGCTGACAAAATTAAGCTTTGGGGTAACAGCCTTTAAGACTGAAAGATTTCTCTAAAAGACGTACGAATCGAATACCAAAATAAACAGGCAATACCTAATGTATTTATATAATTAGTTTAAAACTTACCCATAAAAAGAATATGAATCAAGTAGCACGAACATTTCGTTTAGCTTGGTTTTTTAATGATGGGTTTCTCTATTTTTATCTCAAATGGATTTCACAAAAAAAAAACATTTGATAAGGAAGTTTAAAATAGAAAAAAAAATGGTCTGAAAGATAAATAGTCAAATGTCCTCTATTTGCTTTTAAAGAGTATATTTTTCCGAAATTATTTGATTGATTTAATGTGAACTAGAACGTATGCCAGGTGATTTATGTTCGTATGAAGCCCAAACAAAACACGCAAACATTTTGAAAGTTCAGCTGGTATTTCAACAGTTAAGGCAGATAAACGAGTATGCTTTGTAGGTTCTAAGCTTGAAAAGGATTACGTCTTATTGAGGTAGTACTAATAAATGTCGAAGGATAAGCTAAAGGGCCTGAAGAAAAAAGCGATCTAGGCCTGATTGCCTGACAAATCAATCTTGATTCAAATGCTTTTAATAAATTAGGAAATAAAAACAGGTTTTGGCAGTATAAACAAGTAAAGAGTATATAGTACCTGGTGTTCCAGCCTCCTTGATACCCTTTCCATTCATTCAATCAATCATGTGTATAATAATTAACTGCCATGACGGCAGTTACAATCAAACCCAATAATGAAATATTGATTTGTTAGAGCCCAATCACAGTATTATTCCATGCAAAAATTGTTGTCCTATGTTTATGTCTAAGTGAAACTTTATTTTTTGCCAAAAATGATGGCAATGTAGGTTCATACCAACATACTGGAGTTGAAGTATTGGAAAGGTACAATGTTGCTCTGTCGTTATTTACAAATCGTGTGCTTTTTCCACCTAATCTGTGCATAATATTGTATAATATTTAAGGCAAAAAGTGTTTGCCTTGGCCTAAGAGACTCATACCTTTTAAGTCATTAATTTTCCCTTAGTTAATAAACTAAAGAACTTAACTAACCACTGATACATGCACTCATGATGAGCTTCTGATTCTAGAATACAGCTTGCTCTGAGATCACTACAACAAAGAATCTGAAGTGTAAAAAAAATAAAAATGGAATTGAATGCAAAAATAACATTAGCATGCAAATAATGCTATGAGGTGAAAAAAACTATTTTTTTTTCGGAAATTTTAACTGAACATGCAAACAAATATTTTCTCACACGCAAAACAATGCAGTCAAACGCAGTCAAACTTGTATCCAAAGTGATCTGGATAGGTTTGTGTTGTTGTAATCCCTTGTGAAAACACAGCTGATGATTAAATAACTGGTGGTAAAAAAGCGATCCCAATCTATCCTTAATATTTTAGGATAAAAAGATAACCTAGGTTAACAACAGCTAACTGGCGTTCATAAATACAAAGGTATATATACTAGATAGGCCACCCAGCCCAGCGAAACTTGAACGTGTCCAGTTACCGGCCAATAGTTTGCATTTTGCACATTACATGATAGCAATTCGTTTTTTTTTTGCCATAAAACTGTAAGGCAATCAAGCATACAAATATATTTGGGGTTCACCTCAATTTTTTTGGAATTCGAAAATTGTTCGTAGATTTTTTTCACAATTTAACTATAAACTAGGCCAGGGCCAGGGATGGTGAACCTTCTTAGAGCCTCGTGCCATTTAAAAAATAAAAATCAACATTAATTCTGTTTTCGAAAAGTAAAGTAATCGCCCTGCTTGCACAAAATGGGTTTGATCAACGTCAGTCATTTTATTTGCAGACGCTGATCAAACACGCTCTCTGGCTTTTCAAAATTTTGTTCAACTTGATTTTTAATGCACAGCTGCACCGCAGACGATGTTTTCGAACAAGTGCATTTAGCAAACTTCATTATCGAACGCAATGCTTATGCATTAGAATTTGTACTTGCGCTTTTGAACTATGGACTTTTGCATTTTGCGTTTATGAACATTCTGCAAATACATTTTTGACGCAGAGGACGTTTTCGAAAGTGGCCACAGTCTCAGTTTTCTTATGACTTCTAATAACAAAAAATATTTTTTTAATTGTGAATCTAAGCATATTCAGGGTATTCAAACAACAGCGTAAAATCGTCGTAATCGTTGTAAAGTCTTAAACTTCGTAATTCTGCCACAATTTGTATGGAAAATATGACAGATTTACGCAGTTTACAACTTTACTACGTTTACGACTACTTTACGCTGTTGCATGAATACCCGGATTAATTTATTTTTCAAAATTTGTTTTTAATCCATTTTAATAAAAGAAACAAACAAAACGGTCTTTAGTAATATTTATTTCTGAAAGTAAGGACTCACGCACACAAGGGTAGACAAAATATTGTTAAGATAGCAAACGCCATCTTTTTTAAACAGCTGTACTGCTTTCCTAGGAAAAAGGGCGTAAGCACCAAAGTTAAAAAATAAGGTTATCACGACAGTATAAAAAGAAAACTAAACTCGATGTAGACAGCTGATACTGTATTCTCAATTTATGACATGCCCATCATTTTTCATCACGAGTGTCATTGGTTCGCCATCACTGAACTAGGCTTAGGATAGAAATATCTCGAAAATCTGATGTTTCAGAGGAATTTTGAGTTTGTATTATATGCTTAAAAAACTTTTTCCATAAGAATTGCTATATCATTATTAGCAGTTGTCAAGGCCTTAAGGTAGAATTATTATTACCAAAGGGCACTAAAATTGTCGGAGGAAAATAAGCCAATATGTTCAAGGAAATCATATCATATCTACAATTAAAATTACGGATTCTGATTTTTCATCTAGTTTCGTTCACTTTTAGGTGCCACTTGTAGCTATCATTAAAACTCATCTTTGAAAATTTTAATTAAATTAGATTTCACTTCCTAAACGTCTCAAAATCAATTAATAAAATTTTAAATGATGGGTTTCAATGATAGCTATAACTGGCCTCTTAAGCCTGGCTTGTACATCCATGCGAAGTGTAGCTTTCATATCAAAATCCTTTTTTCTTAGGCTTGAAAAACTTTCAAAAACTAAATGCTACTATGGCCAGCAAAGAGATACCGGAATTGAAAAAAAAAAGGCGGATTGTGGATTCTTTCGTTTGGACGAACATCTATGATCCATAGACGTTCGGAAGAACAAAGGAATGACGTTTTTAATTGTAGTGTCTTTTTGTTTTCTGTTTTCAATCCATATGGATTCAACTCGACGGAATATCAGAACAGCCGTGTATTTATTTCATTTCAAATTTGATTTCACTTTACTTTAGAGTATAAACTAGGCTTTACTTTCAAAGTAAAAGGAAGGCAACTGATTTTTTGAACTCAAAATAGTTATCCAAAGAATTTTGGCATGCATCTTTCATCAGTTTCAAAAAGACGTGGAAACCCAGCATACGTTATTTGGAAATTTGTTTCAAAGAATTATTAACTAATTGAACTTACTTATTTTTATTATTGCTATTCAAAAATGTCCCCGACTCTATTAACCTGTCACAATCGAACTAATTATCGGTCCAGGCTAATTTTGGTCCTCCCGAAACTTGACTCGTCCAGCTACCCTTATCTCCGATTCCAGTGAAGGAATATCTTCTCGATCTTTGTTCACTTCGGCCACGAATACCGGCACACACTTGATCCACTACGGAACGTTGTTTTTGTAAATACAAAAACTTATTTCTCTCCGAGGGTAATCCCGCCAATATTACCGAGCCACTTCTAATGGCACTTCTTCAACGAACACTACGATTATTATCACTGTTAATATCATTCGAGATTTGATTAGTAACTGCCGTACTATCAACAAAGGATCTTTGCTTCCGTAACTGATGTGGATTCGACCTAGTCTGTTGGCTTCGATTAGTAGCGTACATTGCCGAAGAGGACAATCTTTAACTGACTCCAATAAATGACTTAAGTTGCAGACAGTGATCGAATAACCAATAGAGTTTGCCAAAAAAACTAACTGCAACCTCGTGTCCTTTCGCGAAAATCCAAAAATGTTCGATTAGACTTTATGTCATCCGAAACGAACTTCATCCACGCATAGACTTTAGACGATGACAGGAATTGTGACGGTTGGTATCGGGCTCGTAACGAGTACAGAACAAATAATCGAATAACAATATTTTTTATGGGTGAGTATTAATCAGGCTGCACAGGTATCACAAATCTCATTTTATTCATCCGAAAATTCAGGGTGGTGTTCTAGATTTTCAACCCCCTCTCAAAGCCAGCAATAACATGAGCACACAGTAAAAATAATTGCAATTTTTAATAAAAATAATAATAATATTGAAGTATGATCCATGGAAATCTAGGCGATATGATGACTTCTATAGAGGGAAATGGACTAAAGGAAAACTACGTCCTTCGATTGAAAAGAATTTTCACACAATAAACTCTACACTCTATTGAAATACGAGTACTCTGGGAAAGAGTACAAAACCGACGATTATTTTTGGTTTGAAAAAGCAATGAAACTCAAAATCGAAAGCATTTTAGTTTTGTTTTTGGATAACATAGGACGTGCCAAGTGCAAGAAGAGGGAACGAAAAGTATCTTAACTACAATGTTTGGAACTACCGACTCATTATTGGTAAAGTTTATTTACCTTCTCCTATCAACATTTACAAGCCATTGTCCGAATAATACTATTGGGGTTTTACTGTCGAAATTAAACAATTTTTTTTTTTTGTTAAGATTTATCAAATAGACGATTTTATGTATTTTTTGATTCAAAATCAATTTGGTAGATCTACGTTTTTGGCACGTATACACTTTTTAATTCTCAAAGTACAGGGTGGCGCACGAATGCTACAAAAATAAAACGTAATAACTTTTTTTCTGTGTGAGTAATCGGCTTATTTTTTTTTTTATTTTGTAGGTTACTATTTAGATTTATAAAAATGGATGCTTGGGATACGGAGAAAAGAATTTGGATAGTGCAACGGTACCATGCTTTGCAGTCCGTCATTTCCGTCCAAAGGGAATTTAGGCGGGAGTTTGGCGGACCATTATGAGGTTTGTAAACATGTTTGCCGAATCTGGAAGCATCGCACGAAGGCCGTACCATCGAGATGCCAATGTTCGGGTTCAGGATACAATCGCAGCAGTAGCATCTGCAATACAGGCCAATCCGAGCGTTTCCACCCGAAACTTATCGGGGCAAATTGGAGTTAGTAGACGGTCATTACAACGGATACTTTATGACGATTTAAACTTGTTTCCGTACAAAGTCCAAATTACTAGCAAGTTAAACCCTCAGGATTTGCCTGTTCGCCTGGAATTTTGCCAAAAAATGATATCAATGGCCGAAGAAGACAACACATTGATCAATTGTTTGTTCATGTCTGATGAGGCCCATTTTGATCTTAACGGCAATGTAAACAAGCAAAATTGCCGTATATGGAATGAGTCTAATCCAAAAATGCTCCATGAGACGGAATTGCACCCAGAATGAGGCACTGTGTGGTGCGCAGTTTCATCAAGGTGTATTGTCGGGCCGTACTTCTTTGAAGAAAACGGTGTAACCGTTACTGTCAATGGGGACCGTTATTTAAGGATGTTGAAGGAGTTTTTTTACCCAGAACTGCGCCGAAGACGTATACCATTCAACAGCGTTTGGTTTCAGCAAGATGGAGCAACTGCACATATAGCCAGACCAGTTATGGCGGAGCTAAACAAAAAATTCGCAAACAAATTAATTTCTAGGAACTCCACTCTTCGCTGGCCCCCAAGGTCACCTGACCTGACTGCACTAGACTTCTTTTTATGGGGTTATGTCAAGCAAGAGGTGTATAAAACGAAGCCCAGGAATTTAACTGAATTAAAGCAGTCCATAACGACAATAATGACAATAATTGAGGCGATCCCAACTTCAACTCTTCAGGCCGCAATGAATAATTTTTTGATCAGGTGCCGCATATGCGTGGGAGAGCGTGGAGGTCATTTGCGGTCTATAATCTTTAAAAACAACTAACTATTTAAAATAAAATTTAATTTTCTAACCAATAAAAAAAATAAATGAAATACATCGATTAAAAAAAAAGTTATTTGAATTTCTTATTGTAGCACAATTGGTGCGCCACCCTGTACATAGAAAAAAAGTTGATATAAATTGATTTTTTAACCTGTCGACAATTTTATTTTTAGTTCGATATTTTTTCTATCGTTAATTTCATTCCAACGCAACGTAACTTAAAATACATCCCTCTGCTTGGAATGTTTGAATGAAATCAACAAAAACTCTAATCATACATTCTTCTCTGTCTTTTAAACACGAATTTAACAGTTACTATTAATTTTGGATTGTGTTTAAAATACATTTTCTTTTGATCGTATCGATCGTATATTCGATTGATGACAATCCAACGCAAGTTAAGCGTGCTTTTAAACATTATTCCCTAAACTATGAATTGATCACAATATCGGTCAGTCAAAGTCAATTTGTTCGTGAAATGATCGTCGTTTTGTTTGACGCAGAAAGCGTCATGACAAATAATATGTAACCATCCTGATTGTTGAAAATTTGTTTTCATCAACGCCAGTCAATTTACTTGCTAAAGCTTTTGACGTTTACAAACATGCTCTCTGCCTTTTCAATAATTATCAACTAGATTTTTGTACTGCTCAGTTGCACCGTAGATGATGTATTCAAATTCGTGACTTTAGCGAACTTGACTATTGAACACAATACTAACGTAGTAAAATTTGTATTTGAATTTTTTAAGAGAAGACTTTTGCAGTTTCCGTTAACGAATATTCCGCAAACACATTTCATGGCACCATTCATGGAACGTGGCAGTATGTTCGCAGTACGGCATGGCCCCCTTCATAGGAAGACACCTGGGGCATTTGCTCCAGTGCCCCACCCTTAGACACAGCCCTGTCATACACCCTAAGAACATTTTTTGATTGAGATCTGATCTGCGGCCAATATTTTACATGTTCATTTTCAGGCTTCAATAAAAAACAAATTGTGGAAGGTAAGAATTTTTGTCTCCAATAAAAGAGTGGTTCTAACTAGCACAATTTTTGATTGATAAATGAGAAAATTATCCCCTCATTATTATCCTCTTATCAGATTAAAAAAAAATTGATGCAAACTGTCGCTTAAGACTCTCTTCAGACGTAAGATATTAAGAAAAATATTAAAATATATTAATATTAAGTAAAATATTAAGATTAACATCTCCAAAACCTACATATTTTTTAGCGTGCACAAAAAATCCATACGAAATATTTTTGGTACACAACCTCAAGATCATATTAAAATTTGGGAGTGGAGCAAAACTTTGTTTCCAAAACTCAGCTCTACAAAATTTGTATTTTACACAGAAAATAATAAGGTTATTCATGCAACGTCGTAAGTTTACAAATTGTGTAAGAAGTTTGCATGAACGACCTTTGTTATACATTTGATTAAATGCTAGGTAATTCAATCAGAGTAAGGGTCACAATGACGTTTGGATAAGTTTAACCAGTTTGGTTAATTTTACGAACAAAATCCCTTGATAAGTTTAAAAAAATTGTGTGAATCATTTTCCATACAAAATTTCACAGTTCATTAACCAAAAGATAAATTTAACAAATTTGTAAACTTATCTACGGTTTTACGAAGTTGCATGAATATCCTTAATATATATTTGCTTTGTCAGCAAATAATAATACAGTAGACGCTCGATTTAGTAAATCTAAAAAAAAATAACTATATTGAACACACAAAATTATATATAAAAACATATTTTTTTTTTTTTGAAAAATGTCCCGAAAGAATTAAATATTGCTTAAAGATACTAAACAAGTGTTTCTTTTTTTTAAACCTCATTGAAAGTTTGCGAAAAAGTAAACAATCTCGAAAGAGTGAACAGGCTGGTTTTATTACCTCACTATATCGAGCGTCTACTGTATTTTATTATAAGATGATTAAAAGGTAATTGAAAACAGAAGAAAAATTACGCCCTTTTTACAATTTCCAAACTTCTCTTTATTTTGTCAAAATTATGTAAACGGAATTTGGAGAATATTGAGAAACAAAATATCGAAAGAAAAGTTTTGCTAAACGAATTTTTACCTTGGTCCAACTCCTTATAATTAAAAAAAAATGGTAACATTTGTGGGACCAGCAAAAATAAAAAAAAAGTACAAAAAGCGTAAAAAATGGAAACCGTGGATCAGTCTTTTAATTAATAAATTTATAAGAATGGAATTGGGTTTTTGTTTTGATATGAACCCCCCCCCCCCCCCCCAAGAAATGGAGCTGTAGCTGTATACGCCGCTGTTTAGATAGGTAGTTGGTGACATAAAATCGACAAAATCACTTTGGATGCAATATTTCCTAAATCAGACCATGAAAAAAAATTTGGTTTGAATATATCGATAGGGTTTGAACACACCTTCCCAATACCGTACGTCACGATTTATTTCATTAACTTTGAAAAAAAGTTGTTGTTTTTTGAAAAAAAACGGCAAGGGGTTAGTCCACGTTTTTTTTCAAAATCCATGAAAAAATTTTGTGACGAAATTTTTATATTTTTGGAAAGGTGTGTCAATTTGCTATTCAGCACTGAAACTCGCAACAATTTTAAAAGCTTGGTGCGTAAGATATTCGCATCTAACGGATTGCGCCGAAAGTCATTAAAATTACTTTGGCTGCAAATATTTAATGATCTAGAAGTTGCAAAAGCTTTTGGTTTGCAGGAACAAAAAGCTTTTGAATAGGGAGTCTATAATTTGAAAATCAAAACTATTTTCAAGACGTAGTGGCGAAAATGTATCCAAAGGCATTTTCCGGCTAAATGCAAATAATCGAATATCACTTTGGATGCGTATATTTCGAGAACCAGGATTCATAGGCGGTTTCATTTTTCAGTTTTGGAAAGCTCTGCAAATAATCGAATATCACTTTGGATGCGTATATTTCGAGAACCAGGCTTCATAGGCGGTTTCAGTTTTCAGTTTTGGAAAGCTCTTGAAAATCTCTATGGATTTTTGATTTTTTCCCACCCTCTTCATACCTTAATTTTCGAGATATTGCCATCCAAAGACATTTAGATAGGTAGTTGGTGGCATTAAATCGGTAAAATCACTTTGGATGCAATATTTCCTAAATCAGACCATGAAAAAAAATTTGGTTTGAATATATCGATAGGGTTTGAACACACCTTCCCAATACCGTACGTCACGATTTATTTCATTAACTTTGAAAAAAAGTTGTTGTTTTTTGAAAAAAAACGGCAAGGGGTTAGTCCACGTTTTTTTTCAAAATCCATGAAAAAATTTTGTGACGAAATTTTTATATTTTTGGAAAGGTGTGTCAATTTGCTATTCAGCACTGAATTTCGCAACAATTTTAAAAGCTTGGTGCGTAAGATATTCGCATCTAACGGATTGCGCCGAAAGTCATTAAAATTACTTTGGCTGCAAATATTTAATGATCTAGAAGTTGCAAAAGCTTTTGGTTTGCAGGAACAAAAAGCTTTTGAATAGGGAATCTATAATTTGAAAATCAAAACTATTTTCAAGACGCAGTGGCGAAAAAATATGTATCCAAAGGCATTTTCAGGCTAAATGCAAATAATCGAATGTCACTTTGGATGCGTATATTTCGAGAACCAGGCTTCATAGGCGGTTTCGGTTTTCAGTTTTGGAAAGCTCTTGAAAATCTCTATCGATTTTTGATTTTTTCCCACCCTCTTCATACCTTAATTTTCGAGATATTGCCATCCAAAGACATTTAGATAGGTATTTGGTGGCATAAAATCGGTAAGATCACTTTGGATGCAATATTTCCTAAATCAGACCATGAAAAAAAATTGGTTTGAATGTTCCTATTCACATTTAAAACCTCAAGATAATAATTAATAACTACATCCAGTTCATAATTTGAATTGGGATCGTAAAGAAGTATCAGACATGTTCTCTCATTTCACTCAGTATCGTATCGATTTCATTTAACAATATATTCCTACCCACCTATATTCTCCAATAATGCACTTAAAATTCCTTAAAACAAGGAAGGTGTAAATATTTATTTAATAGCAAGAGTCCTTTAAAATAAATAAATTCTAGTATTTCCTTAAGCCCTAAACTTTGTTATTATTTCAAAAAAAGTATAGAAGAAGAAATTTATGTTCCTACACAACAAAAGGTATAGGAACGTAAATAAAACTCTTTTACAATCTATAAGAGGCACACGCTTCATTTATTTGCAAAGCATGTCCGTATTAAATATCAATATTGTCACACAATTCATATTTAAGGATCCGATAACACTCGATGGGAAGCCCAGAGTAAGTATATTTGTATTGTGGTTAAGCAAGCAGTATATTTCAACATTACACTAAAACTACGTGCGTAATAATTTATCTTTCCATCTCAGCAAATAATATAAGAACAAAAATTCATTTGTATCTATCTATGGATTGAAATTCTATGCCCCTAATCACTTTATAGCCATATCAGAGCCATAAGCCATGGAGCATCATTGCGTGCTTGACTATAAACTCTGGCCTAAACAAAGCACCTCTTTACCCATTCTGCTTACTACTTTATAGGTCTACCAACACAACATACTTCCAATATACGAACTCAAAATTCATCCAGCCACTTTGTTGCTCCATATAAATATACAGGACAAATAAATGAACCCTATCAAAGTTATGAGGAAGGAAATAAAGGCGGGAGAATGAGTTTCCCAATGCCATGGCAATCCCAATCCCAACACCATGCCATGCCGGCATTATGATGAGCTACATGTTTTGATAGCATTGAGATCAAGAGCACGTTTTTGTGTTGGCCTAGGTTCGGGTCGGTCGGACTCTTGTTTACATGTTAGCTATATGGCCGGGCCTCCTGGTCCCACCCCCTGCTTCAGTTTCAGCTTCGCTTCGCTTCGATAAGTTTTGCTTACGCGCTTACCTGTTGTTTCTGCTCCGAAATAGACAAAACACGGTACTTGCGCACCATCAATGTTGTGTGTTGCTGCACTTCTTCCATTCAACAAGCTCCCCATCAAGCGAGCATAGTCTTTCTGGCAACATGTTGCCGGCGAAGCCCCATCATCATTATAAACAACCTGCTTCGTGGCTGGTCTATAGTGAGTGGCTGCCGCCTGTCCTATGGTGGTGGAGCATTAAAGAAACTGGCTCAGTCTTTGCTTGCCTTCCACGTTGAACGTTTGGCTAAAGTAAAAACGTGTTATTTTCCGAATGCACATGGCGCGGCATCGAGTATACGACAGAGATATTTTATCACATTCCACGTTGTCGTAGTTCTAGACACTTAGTAGATACTTTTGTTTTTTATGTTATAAACGATCGCTGATTCTTGTTCGACAGTCAGTCAGCAGTGAACCGCGGATAGAATAGCATTCAAAAAAACCAAATCAAATAACAACCAACCCATATAGTGATACATCATTTCTGCTGCAGCATATATCTGCTATTAATTTCGTCGAAGGTTTTGATGTATGTATGTGCGATGGCAATGTTGTTTTTAGGCATTGCATTCAATTAAATTCAATTTACGGTGCGTTTAATGCGGGTAGGTTAGGCGAGTGGGGAGTGAGAGAGGTGTTGTGATGCTTTGCTGCATAGAGTGTTCTTGAGTCAAGCCCACTCGAATGAAAATACCCTCAAACCATAGTACCTATATACCTAATCTACGTATATAGTACAACAACATCGGATGATATATTTTTTTTTTTCGTTTTGTATATATTTACAAAAATATAAAAGTCGCGTGTTTTGGTGTCTTTTATTTTTGTCTTTTTTTATATTATTTATTTTGTTTGTGAATTTATTTATATTCAAACTGTGCATGCCGTGTGTGTTGTGATATAAATTGCATCACACTTTTTGCGTTACTTCTGCGGGTGATACGGTGTAAATTAATATTCAAATGAGAAACCACCCGCAATATCGTGTTGTATGTGTAGTTTGTAGTGTGCCAAACTACTGTCAATCGATTCAATATTAAATCAAATATAACGACCCTCAAACTTAACTAAACTCTTGGTTGTGACAATCACGGCAGCGACGACGACGACCTACACTTTATTGAATTCCCTGTAATTTCTGTCAATTTAAATATTTAAATCGCATATAGAGTTCCAAAATTACCTAACATCTGTAATTATGTTTGATTAATTAATAAATAATTTTTAAAAAAATAGTGAATATTAAACATATTTGATATTGTTTACAAAAGTTGTGTTGTGCCTTTCACGAGACCCATAAACCTGATGTCTTTTTTTCTCATTCTATATTTACGTATAATTGTTTACCAACCCATAGACTAGTTGACTGGCCTTTTATTTTCTCGTTCTGTTTTTTTTTTTTTTTTTGAAGATTTTCGATAAAAAGTGTTAGACCCAACAAGAAACAGATGAGGAAAGCTTTTTTTAATGGTTTCTTACTGTTGGAACCAGTTTAATTGTTCAGTGACACACTCGGCCGGACGCTACACGCCGTTATTTTCAGGACAGGTACATAGCCTAAGTGATGGTGTGGTAATATAATGCCTGTTTTGTGACGTGATATTATTTTCAGACTTGTTTTTTCCGTCCTACAGTTTCTGACAAAAAATTGTGAAAATTTGCAAGAAATGGTGGTGCCCTTGAGTATACTCGAGTTTTGATTAGTAATGGAGGCACATTGTGCTTGTTAAAGATGAATACGTTTACGCACTCAAAATGTGTAGACTCGAAATATATTAAAGAAATTTATCTTATCTTTGGTGATTTCAAAGTGATGATTATCAGTCTCTCAGATGAGGTATGTTCTTCTGTGGTTTTTTTTTTGTTGACAATTTTGGACCACAGTTACATCTAAGGTCTTTAAAACAATTCTCTACGCCAACAAAAAAAAATATCAGAGGAAAAGTGACAAAACCTTCAAGAGTATATTATCCCTGGTGATTCCCAGCCTCTGTCATCTAAAAAATAAAAATACAATGATACGGAACTGTCTGAAATTAGTTTAGGGCTTAAGCCACCAGTGGCAACTTTTGTGCTTTGAGTATGGACGCGGACATACTTGTCATGGCATGGATATGCTCATCGGATCGGGTAGTTTTTTCCTATACTCAAAACACCAAAGTGTACCCTGTGGTCGTAGTTTACCTTAATTTATATGGCGCCCAACGTGGGGCCAAGAGGAATGTGACAAATTCTCTTTCTTTTGTTAGAAAAATTGATTCTCATTACACCTTTTCCGACTTGGCATATAACTGTATCTCCTATCTAAAATTGGCCGTATTCAAGTTGCACTATATAGGAAAGTTTAGTATCCATGTAGCTATCTGAAAGAAAAAAAAAAAACAGATAGGTTACATTTAGCTGTAAAATCAAATTTTCAAGTCAGTGGCTGTTGTTGACTTTTCTCATAGGAAAGCTTCGTATCCTCACATTTTTTATTAACGATGTTCTTAAAAACGGTAATTTATGATTTAAATAATTTTTGTATATAGAAGCTTTTAAATAAGAAATAAAAGAGTATTTTTATAAACATTAAAGGAATTTTTTTCGATTATTAAAAAAATTGTTTGAAAAGCAAATTTTTTTTGAAAATCGATATTTAAAGATTTTTTTACACTCTCTAGAACACTTGAAGAAAAAACTAAAAAAAGCGGTACCTTTCATAAAAATGTTAAAAAACAGTTAAGGAAAATATTTGTTTTCTTTTCAAACTCTAAAAATGATTTCCGGTGACCACACTCCGTGCAATTCATAGCAAATCGTTTGGGTTGAGTACGGCATTGAACTAGATATAAAATATCTAGAAACGCGTCTGATAGGAATCATTTTTATAATTTCTAATGGCTTTTACGATTTTTATTAAATAGTTTTTCCTTGCTAAAATTAGTATGGGATCTATTACCAAAAATTTTAACAATTTGCTTTTCTAATTTTGAATTAAGTGATTATTGGCTGAACGAATTAAGAAAAATTTGTAATTACAGATTTCAAATAATATTAATTAATATTTAGACAAAAATTTTCAAAAAGAATCGAATATCTAAAATGTTTAATTTTTTTTTTTAAATCGATATTTTAAAAACGGATTGACAATTTTTAATAAAAAAATATTAAAGATATGGATTCTAACAATTTTCTAAAAATGTTTCAAGAATTTTATCTATAAGAAAATGTATTTTTTTTTAAACCGCTCTCTCCAACGATTTAAAATTTTTTCCTGATCGTTTGGGATACAAGTAAGCCACAATGCCCTCGTTTTTTAAGAACTGTAACACAGCACCAAATTAATTTTATTTTTACTTGGATATATATGTATATTTACTATATGAGAGGTACCTACATAAAGAAAATTGAACTCGACATTTTGATCAGACTTGTCATTACAATGATATGGAAGACGAAAAAAGAGAGGCTGGCAAATTTTCTCTGTCTGTCTGTGCGGCTACAGCCTTAACGGCTGGATTGATTTTCTTAAAACTTGGTAGATAGTGGTTTTTGGTGATTCTGCTCACACGCTTTCCGTTTTTTTCTAGAACTGGAAATAACGGTACCTGCCAAATAATTTTTTTTTTTATTAATTTTACAAAAGCTTATTTTACTCAAAAACGACTCCACACTTTTTCTTAAAAAAGTTCAATAAATTTCTATCAGTAAGGCTACCTTTGGATGGGAAACCAATTTTAAAAAAATGGTTATTAATGGTACTTCCAAAGAATCATTTTTTATTTTCGATTTTCTTCAAAGTGGTAGTTCTAATTTCAATAATTTTCTTATACAAAAGCTTCTAAGCACTTTAAAAAGTTTTCTTAACCAAAATTTTCCAAAAATATTTTTTGGAATATTAAAAAATGTTCAAATTGTTTTTTTGAAAATTAAATATTTCTAAAACTAAATGATTGCTTTTATAAAACTCGGTATTTAAGGTGTTTTTTACACCTTAAATTTTATTTTTTAAAATACTTTTTAAAAATAAAATTTACTTTGTTCGAAAAAAAACGGAACCTTCCATACAAATGTTAAAATTCCATAAATTTTAATATCTTTTTCTTAAAAATAGCTCCTACAATTTTTATTAAACCCTTCTGTATGCTCAAATTAGTGCAATATACTACGAAAAATTATAAAAATTTACAAATAATAGCAACTATTAATAGCGCTTCTCATAGAACATTTTTTTTTATTTTGAATTTTCTCATTATCGGCTAAACACATTAAGATTAATTTGTTTGTATACACATTTTAAATAGGAATATTGCATACCTATACATCAAAATTGAAAAAAAAAATTGTTTGAATTTTTTAAAAATGTTTAATTTTTTTTAAATTCTAAAAACTGGTTGACAATTTTTTTAATTTTTATATGCACATATAAAAATACAAACGATTTGTATACCTTAAGCTTTCCTTAAAAACGTTTTAAGAATTCGATACATAAAAACCACTCCAACGAACGGTTTTAAATTATTTTTTTTCAAACAATTATATCTAGGCAAGAATTAAAATGGCGTTCTTTTTGACAAAGCTGAATTTTGGTGGAGCTTTGTTTTGACGTCTTTTGAAAAAATTATATTTGCTGAAATATTTGCAAAAAACTTTCTTCTTTCCCTTTTACTGTTTTAATCTAAAGTGTTACTTTAACTATAATAAACTTACTGAGTTCGGTCACAGCCTATATTTTTAGTTAACTTGACTGTCTACATATCGTTATTTTATAATTTTGTTGTAAAAAAAATCCAACCAAGTTGTTGAATAAAAACCAAATCACTTTCTTTTTCAAGATGATGACCTTCCTCTTAACCCAGACACCCAAAAAAACTGATTTTATAATGAGGAGATTTAGCCAAATACGATCCGCACAAAAAATTATGCCCATCAATTAATAAAATTTTAATAAATTTGTTGACATAATTTGCGCCATCATGAAGTTCTTGCATGGTTTTCACTGAATCTATTGATTGTATAAAAAAAGAATGTTAATCTTTTTTGTGTAAAATTACGTAAGCTTCAATCTGTACCTTCACATTTCTTAAAAAATACTGATAGTTTTTGAGGAATTAAGAAAAAACTGAATCTTATCCCCTTTTGCCCTGACTCAAATTTACGAAACTTTTAAGGAAATGCCTAAGACAGGGATGGGGAACCATTTTAGAGCCCCATGCCATTTTTAAGAAATAAATAATTTTAAATGCCCTTGGAGTGCCAACATAGAGGCAGTTTTCGAAAACATCAAGCCAAAGCCAACTTGGTAGTCCAATGATCATTATTTTTTGACCCAGATACTGCGATCGTCAAATATGCAATCATCCTGCTTACACAAAGTTGGTTTGATCAACTTAAGTCAATTTACTTGCAGACGCATTTGATGTTAACGAACACAGTCTCTGACTTTTTAATATTTTGTTCATCATCTACATTTTTATATATCATATTTATAGAGATTTCCCTCAAAAATCATATACAAAAATGACGTACCAAAACTATATTTTTCTTAAAGATTAAAATAAAAATGTTTGACCAAAAAAAGATATTGAGCAGAGATCTAGTCCAGAAGTCGGATTTTAAGAAAAAAAATGATAACTATTTGAAAAAAAAATTAAGAAATTTGACGAAAAAGCTGTAGCTAAGCCTTAGCTTACGCGTCAGAGTAGAATTACAAAATGGCCCTATAGAAGTAAGTACCGGAGTACATCTACTTAAAGTACTATAAGTAGATATACCCTGGTATGTATGAATGCTAGCCCAAAAATTTTAAATTTTACTACCCACTCGGGCTGAACATGATCTGCCGGCCCTGATGATACTGAAAAAAATTATTCTTAAGCACCGTATTTTTGTTGTTTTCGAAAAAAAAAACTGTAAACAATTACTAGAAATGGTAAAGTAAATAGTAAATGCCAATATCTCTGTCAGTTTTCGATTTAAATAGCTTTTTAATCATGTCATATCAATTATTTGATTTCTTATTTAATTTTTTTAAAGCATTTCTTGAGACAATCTTAGCTTCGAAATAATTTATCAGCTGTTTAGTAAAAAAAAATTAAAATCTTCGATTTTTCGTTTTTTTGTTTGATGTTTAGTAATTTTTCTTGTTCATTTTTGTCTACATATTTTGAAAGCAAATTTAATTTTAAACATAAAGTTTTGAGTATAATAATTGAAATAATAAGAAAATTCTTCTGTTTTGATTATAAAATAGTCGAATTTGGCTTAGTTTATTAATTACAACAATCATATTTAAAAAAAAAAATGGTTTTCTTTTTAACCCTTTTAATCAAGAACCTTTAGAAACTAAACCTTTAACAAATTTTTCACTTTTATTAAAAAAAAAATAAGTTTATAGGAAACAACTTTCCATATAAACAATATTTTTTTTTCAAGACCAAAATAGTATGCAATTGTTATTGTTAGTTCCAGCAAATATATGCATAAGAAATTTTCTTCGAAAAGCTTATCTTTTTTTTATACCTTATACGAAGTTTTATTTTTTCTGTTTTTTTTTATATAGGAATGTACAAATTTATTTGGATAAACATAAGAAACTTTTAAGATTTTCAAAGTTTCTTATATCTGCGTTGCACTTTTAATTATTTTTTGAAAAAAAAAACCCATATTTTTCAATTATTCATTAACATATATTTTCGCAACCATTTTAAATTTTACTGTGAATTTTGTTTAGTTTTTTTTTAATTTATTCTCGTGACTGTTTATTTGTTTGAATGTCAAACTTGTTCTCGTATAGAAACACAAGTCACTAAATTATTCAATGAATGTGGTATCAAAATTGGGATATTTTTTCATAGTTGTCTAAAAAGACAAAATCAAGTACAGGAAGGTGCGGTTTTTGAATTCCACCAAAATAGAAGGAAAAGACTCGTGAATTTTGATAATTCCCACACTAAGACTTTTTTAAATTATGTATGCGGTGTTTCTTAGTGCATTTTTATTCCAGCTTTTAAAATGTCTGCAGCATGTAAAATACAGCAAATTTGATTTAATATTTAACATGAATTTTTTTTCTTCATGTGAAAATAAAAATGCACTTAAGACAAGTATAGCTATAATCTTAAAATCAAGGCTAATACTACTAGCTACTACTTAACGCAGAACAATCTATTTCCATCACCTTAATGCATACCTATAGAGAAAGTGCTGCAAATATGGCCCCCCTTTTGTTTTCCTGGAATAGCTCACAAATTATCACCTGCACTTGAACTTTCTTTTTGCAAGCAGCACCTTCATCCAGTTTGAAACAAAAAATAATACTTGCAAAAATAAAAAATGCAATTTATTTATTTATTTTGAAAGAGTGAAATACGGGGATTATGGTAATATATGCTCCCTGGGATCATATAAAATACAATAATTTATATAATTAGTAATCTGTGTATGGTGCGACAAATGGTTGTGCTTAGAAGAGAACAAAAAATGGTTGGCGAAGGGTCCTTAAGGTAATTTTCTTAGAAAGGGACTTAAAATAAGAACAAAATATTAAAAAACAATGGCAAGGTAAACATTAAGTATTATGATTTAGCTTTTAATAATTATTACCTACACTTCTTCTAAATTTAATGTTAAGAGCTTTGAAAATGTAGGTATGACATAATTTTCTAAAACAAATATGTTTTGGATTTTTAAAAAAATATCAGTTTATTCTTTGAAAATTCAAAATTTTCGAAACTGGTTGATGAGCTTACACATTGAGAACATTAAAGTTTTTTTTACAGGTTTGCATTGGATAGATACGTTTTTTTTGCTTGAAATTATATAAAAAGTGCATTTTTTTAAACAAAAATTAAAAATGTTCAGGTTTTCTGTAGAAAAAATTTTCGAAATTAATTAATTTCAAGAAAAAAATGTATTTAACCGCAATTAAAAAAATTCGACTGGATTTGTTTTTTTTTTTATTTTCATTTTGATGACGACTACGCAAGGAACAACAAAATTTGTTCCTTTAATTGGTTTTTAAGACTGAAAATTTGGTGAGAAAAACGGTTCATGGAAGCAATTTGAAAATTTATTGAAATAATGATTATACAAGTGTGTAGATGTGTACACCAATCAGAGCCAGCCTGAGCTAAATTAGAGACGTCCGCAAGCTTCATCATTGGCATCCCTCAATTGTGGTTATTGGTAGAAGTAGTTTCCTCTTAACCCAGGGATTAGACATTGCAATGGGATTTTTTTGTATAGAGGTATTCCCAAGGGCTAGCTACGATGCTAGACCAAACGATATTTTTGTAATCGTCAGAATCGAAAAATTGCAGTAACGATCTCATATAACTCAGTCTCGTCTCGGTTTCGTTATCGGTATCGGTGTCGGGATCGGTATCGGAATCGGTATCGGAATCGATATTGGTGTGAGTATCAATATTGGTATCGGTGCGGTTATCGCAAACAAAAAGAGAACACACGACCTGGTTACATGTTCTTGATCTTGTAGTTGAACTCTTTTGGTATTTTTGAGATTTGATAAAAAAATGTCTATATTGAAAAAATGGTTCTATCGGTGTATTAAAAAAAAATTTTGATAAAATTGTTTCGATTTCCGATACTGATGCCAGACGATACCTACCGATACTTCTTTGGTTTCGCAGCCAGCGTGCCCTCTCCAAAGAATTTTTGATGAACGAGTAGTTTCCTTACTGTGGGTGTGATAGGAAGGTATTAATAGAATAATTTTTGGAATTTTTCTTTTTACACTATCAGATCTTTGCCGAAGTGAGCTTAGTACAAGCAACATCTTGCGACCCAAGAATTGATAACACAAATTAAGTGCTCATCAGGCTCATCACTTAGTGTAGTGTTAGTAGTTAGTAGGCAACAAACTACTTAAGACATACACTTTACAAAATAAAATTAAAAACAATGATTATAAAATAACAAATACATATAATGAGTATGAAATGATTAACAATTACAAACATTTAAGAGCGTGGTATACTGGTCTTCAATGTAGCTTTGAGACCATTTTTGCTTATGTTAAAATCGAAAAGGTTTGAGTTCAAATTCAGAAGTTTACACATGCGGGTAAAGGGCTCGTGCATTCCATAGTTAGTACGGTGTTGAGATGTATGCATTAGTTCTAGACTACGAGTGTTGTGACCGCCACCACGGTAGTTAAGGCTTGTACGAGATAATAAATTAGGTGCATCAATAATAATCGTTAAAAGTTGATGAATAAATACGAACGTATACAGAGGGATACTAAGATAAAAAGAAGTGGGCCTAAATGACTACCTTGGGGAACTCCAGATTTGGTAAAGAAAGGGTTGGAGACAGACCTTCTAAGTCTAACCTGATAGGATCTATTTTGGAGATAAGAAGAAACCCAAGTTATGAGCATAGTAGGAAACTCAAACACCTTTAATTTTAACGTGATGATATTATGAGAAAGTTGATTAAAAGCCTTAGAATAATCTGTATAGATACAGTCGAGTTCTTTACCATATTCCAACGCATTTTACCACTTACAATGTATGCCAAAATGCAAGTAAATTGGTTACCGTCGATCGCTTCTGCATAAATCCATGTTATTGGTTACAGATTATATTTTTACAGTTGAATGTCAAACTATCACACATTACCTGCTCAAAAAGCTTGGGAATGCCAGATAGTTTGGAGATTGGTCTGTAATTCCATATATCAGATCTGTTGCCCTTTTTAAAAACTGGTGTAATAAATGCTTTTTTCCAAATTCTTAGAAATTTATCTGAGCTAAGTGATAGGTTTAACAAATTAAGAAGAGGGGGTGCTAATATAGTTTTGCATTCTTTCAAGATTATTGGAGGGATACCATCAGGTCCAGATGAGTAATGAAATCAATTATTTTTTTTTTCAATTATAATTGGAATATTATTGAAGGTAGTTTGTGGACAGTCTTCTAAGTAGAGAAAGAAGTTCTCATCAACATCGACAGGGATATCAACGAAAGATTGGCGAAAGTGGTTAGCAAATGCATTACAAATATCTGAAGGACTATTTAAAATAATATTGTTATAAGTAAAATTGACTGGAATAGTAGTAGAAGTATACATCTACATAATGTATCTATCTTTAAATTCAGAAAAAGTTGGTGCTTATGGGTCGCACCAAGCTTCATTTTGTATTTTATTTTTATTTTTTCGAAAAGAGTTTTAAAAGTTCTAAATAATTTCTTAGAAGATACATACATGGGTTTTATGTTTGATATACAAGTGAAATTAAATTGCATTTGAGGTGAATGACAAATGCTTTGCATTGTAGTAATTACTTTGAATTTTAATTTATCAACAATAGGTATTATGTAGAATTGTCAAAAATCCATGTGAGCTTATCTGAATATAATACAAATTCCATTTGACAAATACCCTGACTATATCACTGATGAGTCCAAGTGAGTAAGCTGGACGAAACGGCAAATTGGTAGGAGTAATAATGGCAAAGCTTTTTTGAATAGAATTACTATACATTTTTTAGACTTTTAAATACGTATAATCACAAATTTCTATGAAAATATAAAGTGAACTTCAATAAAGAGTGTTCATTGTCAACTAGATGAACTTATTTCCCAGAAACTTATTTCACTCCATTTTTTTTTTGATCGATTTAAATCTATTTAGCTATTTTCATTTATGGTGGATATATTTCATTTCCAGTTTTTACATAAAATTATTTACATTATACACCTCTTAAAATATTTTGTGACTAGAATAATACCACTCTACTATCCGTCCTCAAACATAATGCTCAAGTTTAAAAAGCCACTTTGATCCTTATTTCAATTAAAAATAAAAATACGTATAAATATATTGCGATTGAAACAAAAAATATTTACATTTTTCTATCGACCAGGGTTCTTTTGATGGTAATGGTATACCTATAGCTAGGTACGTATAAAATTAATTATTAATTTGAATACCTTTACAACAAAATATTGTGTTCATATTTATTAATAGGATGGATATTAATAGATACATAAATCCGTAGGTATTAGTCCACAAAACAAACATAAAATCAAAATGACATTACTTGAGGAAGATTTCTAAAATTGAAGACAATAAGACCATAAGAAAAATCAGATATATTCTCGCAAAATCCCTCACAGTCCAGTTATTTGATCTTTTCCTTCGGAAAAAATGGGAGAAACGCTGGAATTATGTAGGTATGTATGTATAGCCTCCTCATGACAATTTTCTCTGGAAACTGCAAAGAGTCCTCATCGATATGAGCGCCAATAACATATTCACGGGGGGTCAAAGGCCCTTCAAACAATATTTAAGGAATATCTCCCGAACCATAACTCTAAAAGAAAAAATTTTAACACTAGGGTTGTAGCTTAGAAAATTTCCTACAAAATTATTGAGTAGCTTTTTCCATTAGAGTTACCGTTTTCGAGATAATTCAATCGGCAGAAATATGAATTTTATGTTTCTGTACAATGTACTCTTTTACCTCAAAGGCGGTGTAAGAGAGTGTGTACATTTTTTACTGAAACATAAAATCCGTATTTCTGAAAAAATTTTCTAAGCAACAACTTAGTTTTAATATCTTTTATGTAAGGGTTACGGTTCGAGAGATATTCTTTGAAAACCGTTTGGGGGGACCTTTGACCTCCCGTAAAATTGTTAGTGGTATTCATAACGATGGGGACTATTTACAGTTTCCATAGAATGCCATGAGGAGGCTTTATACCAAAATTAAGCTTTCCGCTATTTTTTCCGTAAGTAATTTGGTTGTTTTTTCGGCTAATATGACTTGACTATCAATGCTGTTTATAAAGTTGAACGTTTTCTATCCAAAACCTTGTAAGGCTATTTTAAAACAAATTTATATTATAATCGTACTTGCTTCTGGTGGAGCTCAAAGTAAAAATGCGCCCTGACCCAGTTTTATTTACTATTACTAAATATTTTATTTTATGTTAAATTAAAACTTTTTAAATTTCCTTAACTTTAAACCAAAACTATTCACAAAAAAGAAATGCTAGGAATAAATGTTTTTTTTCAAAATTAGTTCAATAGCGGAAATATTTTTTATTATTTATTTTGTATCACATTTTTAAATTAAATTTTATGGAAAAATTCATTTTTTTTTTAATTTCACAAAAAAATCGAAATGGTAGCTCCAACACCTAGTGTTCTTCTTTTATATATATTATACTCCATGAATTCCCAACCAAAACAGTTGTTAAACCTGATCATTTCATTATAAACATATCAATCTACATTGCCATTACCATCACCCACCTAACCTAATTTAAAAACCGCTTCTATTGCATTTTTGAAGATTATTAATAATTTCTTCCGGATTTTATTGTTATTCTTAATTTAATGTAGAATAAATTTGAATTTAAATATTTTCGTTAAAGGTGAAGGAAGCTCCATATATTTTTTGCTTTAAGTTATTCAATTTTTATTTACTTGCGTTATTGATAGCAACACTATGAAACAGGTTTTTTTTTCTTGTTCGCAAAATAGTGAACTTTTTATTATTGCAAAACAAAATTTGGAATATTATTAATTCAATATTTTTTTATAATTTTATTTCTTGTTTTTAATTTTGAATATCTTAAAAAAAAACAACATGGAATCCATATTATTACCTTACATAAATATATTAATTTTTACGAGCTCTAAATGAAATGTATTGGGTGGTGTAGAGAAAAAGATTGGAAGTTTTTATCAAAAAACTTTGGATGGACAAATTTGTATTTAAGGTACATACACCTCCCATTCAACAATTTTTTTTTTTCAATGTTCTTATCTATTTGTTTTACTCCTGTAAGCCTTGGTGTTTATTTTTTGTATGTACCTATAGAACTTCTCAAAATTTTTGTTTGAAAGCTCAATATTTTCAAAATGATCCACAAGATTTTTTTTTTTAACTTTGTAGGTATTTGACAACTTCAAGCATATTTTATAATATTTAAAAAAAAAATTTTCCTTTAATGCAAAAATAAGGGATGTACATTTCATTTTATTTTATTCCATTTTATAACATCTTAATTCTAATTTTTTTCTTAATTTCTTGTTTTTAAATATTCATTTTGCAAAATAACAAAATTTGAAATTTTCATTACTTTTAAGAATACCTATGTACAAATTTTCATTATTTTTATAGTACCTATAGATTATGTTTAGGCCATTAAAACCATCAACATAAGAAAATTCAGTAAATTTATTATTTAAATTGTTTGATGTTTGAGGTCGTGTTAAGTCTTACAAAGAAACATGATTTAAATCAATCAATTTATTTCTAGATTTAAAGTTTTCAATTTTTTATATGTTAAAAAATTAATAATACAAAAATTTGTTGCTGTTCGAAGAGTCAATAATTCCAAAAAATAAGACGAAATTGGCAATGTCCCCGAAACTTGTAAATTGGTTAGTAAATTAGTCCTTTTAAAACCATAGCACAAAGCCATATAATAGAATCATGACGTTATCGCGAATGACAAAAATCTCGAACGCACAAAAATCTAGAATGTACAAAAATCACACGACCGAGGCGGCCAAGGGACTGGACCATTTCGTGAGATAACACGTTCTCCAAACTTGGTTTCCAATAAATTGATTGTGACATTCGCTGTATGGCTTGTGGCGCCGGCGCCGTCCTGTGGATTGCTGCCTGACCAATACCGAATATTTTGTTTATTGACGAAGCCATCCAGCCAAAAATGAGTCTCATCGCTGAAGATGATTTTTCGATGAAAATCCGAATCATTTTCAAGTTGTTACTCAGCCCAATTCACGAACATACGACGCTTCTGGTGGTCAAGCGGCTTCAGTTCTTGCGTCAATTTAATCTTGTAAGGATGTAGGCCAAGATCTTTTCACAAAATTCGCCACAACGACGTCACAGAGATGCCCAACGCTTGAGAACGATATGTGAGAGACACATTTGGGCTTTCTGCAACTGAAGCCTCAGCGGCAGCAATATTCTCGACACTACGGGCACTTATTTGTCTTACTGGCACGGGAACATTTTGTACTGTGCCTGTGGATTTAAATTTTTTCCACTAGACGCTCAATTGTTGATCTGCTAGGACGATTATGACGACCATAAATTGGACGTGCGCTCTTAACGTTGAGGCCACTGACTCCGAATTTCGGTAGTAAATTTTAATAACTTCGACTCGTTGTTGGCTAATTTATCTTTCCATCATGAAATGGCAAACCTTACTGAAGAGAAATGTCAAAAGAGCGGCAAGAAATATCGCGTTGTTTGCTGTCCCTGTCGCTCTACTTTTGTAGCGTCCCGTTTGAAAAATCCTTTATGTTGGATATAGAATTATCGACTAAAATCAGTGAATCGAGACAGTGTGACAGTGTCACAGGGTGTCGGGTATCCTTGGCTTTAAATTTGACATTTTTGAAACATTTTTGGATAGTGCTGTCGAAGAAAATTATTCTATCTGGCTATTGAACATAACCTAAGCGGTACAAAAGACCCAAGAAGGGAATTAAAATGGTGCAGTGCTAAGAGACCCGCTGCAATAAAGCCCGTAGACCTTATTTCCCAAAATAAAAGGAGGAAACATCCACGGGTTTATTTTCCATTTGGAAAAAGAAACCAAGGCTATGTGTTATGTTACCTTTTTCTTGTGGGTTATAATTCCAATTATGAATGGAAAGAAGACCCATTCAACAAAATAAAATAAATTCAATTTAACATTATAAATTCAAAGTCTCTCTAAATCCAGATTTTTTAAATGCAAAAAGAAACATACACCCAACCTCACACCTACCCCAGATACTATAGTGAGCCCAAGCAGGGAGGTTTCGAGATTTTTGTTTTTTGAGATTTTATTACTTTTAGATATTATTTTTGGATAATTTTAATTTAGAGATTTTTGCTTTTGGTAGATCCCATATAATTAATACCTGCTTAGATATTTAATATAAGAGATATATGCTTTTATTTTGCCAATATCAAAAAAATTTATTGAATTTTCTGCACCTTTACCTACCTTTATTAACCTTGAAAATAACATAAGTGCTTCAGAATACAATAATTTGCTCTTACACTAGGTACACCACCTTGATAACTTTCCTAAATTCTTCCTCGTTTAGCACAGAGTTCACGGTTATGTTTATCGTATTTTTGGTTCTGGTTCTTTTTAAGCATTTTACTATCTCTTGTAAATAATAAATAGTTGACAGAATCAAGTGTAATTTTCATCTACGTAAACATTTAGTTTATCTTTATTTGAATATAAAATTTAAATTTTTTAAACTATAATTGTAAAACAGATAAATTTTTGGAGCTTCAATATGATTTACCGGATAACATAAAAGACGTGACGAGTTTTTAAAAAAATGTGAAACAAAACTGCGAGATAATTGAACATAAAATAATACTTGTTTTAAATATGTCTTCCTTGGCAAACAAAAAAGCTTGTCGAAAATAGAACCTATTATTTAAGTCATAAATTAATATTTTAAAATGTAATTTAGTCAAAAAATTTCATGGTTTTCAAATAAATAGTTCGCTTGGTTACTTAGATTTCACTTCGACTCTTTGACTCATTCATGAATTATTAATAAGGTGAATACTAAAGCTAAATTAAAAGAAAAAAATTGCAAACCCATTTTTAAGACTTCGAAATAAAAATAAAGGCTGGGTGCTGTGCGGCCCACACTGGTAACTTTCCAGTGGTGCCCTTGGAAGATATAGGCCCTATGTTATTTTATTATTTAAAAACAAAACAATTCAAGATTTTCGAAAACGTTTTCAGTTGTTCAATATGCAATCAAGTTAAGATCAAAGACAAAGACCAAAGCATTCCTTAATTAGTGACTAGATTAAAGATATTTGGGGAAAAAAAATAATTTATATAACAATTTTGGATAAGTTTCTTGTGGTTTTTTTCGCTTTAATAAAACTCTATTTGTTGATTTATTTTACAAAACCTATCAAATGTCAATTAAGTACTTGTTAATAGAATTTAATAAACATATGAAGATAGCTTTTCGTAAGATTTCTTGTATTTTTTCACAAAAAAAAACCGTTTATAGAATATTTTTTTCAAATTTTATATTTTATCAATTATTTATTATAAACTAAGTGTATAGAATAAGACCAGCCTAAAGCCAATATCTTAAGATATTCAAACTGCTCTTGGTTGATATTTTTTCATATCTTTCGCAATTCCTTACTACGCCCATATGAGTAGAATAAAATTAACGAAGTCGATTGCATCATTCGTTCGTGAGATATTCCAGACTTAATGAATTAAATAACTTCTCTTTTTAATTGTTATGTTAAAAAACCGCTTATCGAAATTTTTGAAAGTCTTTTCTGCGGCTTTGGATCTTGAACACCTCAAACATGAGAAATTTGAAATGCCATCTTAATGGTCAGTAATTGGTCAGAAAAGGTCAACTAGTCCTAGTAATTGGCACCTCATTAATGGGAAATTTACAAAAAAAAAGTATTACATCCGATAGATGCGTCTATCGTAATAAAAGATCAACTATTTTCAGTTATTGGTCAGCCATATTTTTTTTCAAGGTCACGAAAAATAACTTTTGGAACCTTTTGGAAGTAAGCCATTTGAAAGGCCATTTCACGGTCATAAAAAGTCAGCTAGGGTTTGCAATTGGTCACCTATAAATTTTTTTTTACGATTTTTCAAAGTTATTTTTTCAAAGTCATGAACGATTTTTCACACTTCTTTTGTTTATTTTACAAAAAAAAATATTCTGATAGGTTACTAGATCATCATAAAAGGTCAATTAGTTTCAGTAATTATAATTTTGTTTTCTCATGCCAAAAATGGTCCCTGACCTTGAAATAAAAAACTTAAAAAATCTTACAAAATAATATATAGCTGACCAAATACTGAAACTACTAGCTGACCTTTTAAATATATCTAGAGATCTTTCAGACGGTAAGCAATTTTTGCAAATTTCTCATAAAAATATGTATGGTTGACCAATTACTGAAAATAGCTGACGTCGTATGACTATGAAGTGGCCGGTTTCAAAAGGTGCCAAAAATTGCGCGTGACCCTGACTGACCTTGAGAAACTTTGAGGCTTGATTACAAGCTATCTAGGGCAATTTCTAGGACTACTTGACCTTTAATGACCAATTACTGACCAATTCTATTTTCAAAATTCCCATAATATATGGGGTGCCAAGGGTCCATAGCCCCTTTCTGGCACGAATTGAAAATACTACCTATAAAATAAAATTCATCCGAAGTCAATATCTACATTCGTTCGTGAAAAATGGTGGATGAAAAAGCAAAAGAACGAACAAGAGTAAGAACATACGCACAAACACAGAAATTTCCCTAAAACGAGGGAGCTCGAAATGTGAAGAAATATCAAAATTTTCGATTCGACAAATCGGACCAATTACTATAACTACCAATGGGAAGTTAAAAATTGAATTTTTTTTTTTAAATCGTTAAATTTTTTTTTCTGAAAATTTTTATACGCAATATTGTTTCAGCTTATTTTAAACTTGTATAATTATAAATATTTATATTGAAATTCGTTCAGCCGATAGCGAGAAAATTCAAAATATAAAATCTTTTCACTTAGTGTAAATTTTAATAAAGTATTTTTTATCAAAATCGTGGGAGCCATTTTTGATATTAATAAGATTTCTTTTAACGGTTTTTTTTTACATTTTTACTACTATTATTTTATAAATTAAAATATATCCCTATGCTTAAGAATTTTTTTTAAAAACCTAACTACCAAGTTTTACAAACAAATTACTACACCCAACAACTAAGCAATGTTTTTCTTCAGGAACTATTGGTCAAAGTCTACACTTATCTCAAAATATAAATATAAACGTTACGTAACTGTCTGGACAATTAATTCTGTTTGCGTTAATATAGAATGTAGACTTCTCCAAATAATCGGCTATACAGTATACAATCAATTATTTCACTCAATCAAACTGCGTAGGTACTTCAGAATGAAAAAATTATTTAATTGTATCATTTTCGTATGAAATTTTTAACCTTCACATCAGTAGCATGCTAAGCTTTAATCAAAATTTTAAGTTATTTAAGTTTGCATAGGCTGAGCGTCACAATCAGAGTTGGGAAATAATAATTACTTTTTGCAACTTATTTCAACTTTCATATCAATTACTTGTAATTAGTAATTTAACTCTTTTCAGTTACATTTCTATTGAACTCTTTTCAATTACAATTACTCATAATTGTAATCGAAAAAACATACGTTTTCATTATTAGTAATTGTAATTGAAAAAAATTACTTATTAATTACATGTCATTGAAAGTAGTAATGTGTTTTTGAAAGTAATTGAAAGAAAGCACTGTGTTAAATGCATTTAAGTTAATTAATTACTTAGATTTTAATTAATAACATGTTTTTATTATTTAAACATTAAAATACTAATAATAAAAGTAAAAAAAGGTATCTAACTGCCAAACTAATACAAATAGAAAAACGGGGACGAGAAACTTGCCCATTTTATTATAATTTAATTGATTATTTTAAAAAGGAATTAATTTAAAAGGCGACAATAAAGTAAGAACCTGATGAAAGTGAACAAAATTTATGTTAATGAGTTAAAAAAAAAAAACACCCTCACAGGGATTTAACGCTATACAGGGAACTATTTGTGCAATATCACGGGAAATTAAATTGACAAAAACAAGTAAAAATTACTGAAAAAAGTAATCATTGTATATTTTCTGATGATTACTTTTATTTGTAATTACATTATTGTTACTAAATTACAAGTAATTTTTACTTTTAAATCAAATGTAATTACTATTTGAATTTCTTCAATTACATTTAAAAGTAATCGAAAAAGTGTTCGGAGATTTCAATTACAAGTAATTGAAATTGAACTTTTTTATCTTTACTTCCCAACTCTGGTCAAAATCATTTGTTTTACTTAAAATTTAGTTTTTGACAGATAAAAACAAAGTGTTTTCAACTTAAATATTCGGTTATCACGTTAATTCAGAGAATTTGTTGAAACTGTTGAAATCTAAATAATATTCGAAAATAAATTTTATTATTATACATTTGGTAAAATTCAACAATTCAACTCAACAAAAATCAATTTTGAATGAGAATCACAATTAATTCTTCAAAGGGGTTAATTGGGTGATTTTGAAAGCAGTGGGGGCTACGATCGCAAAACAGAAGCCATTTGACTAATAAAGGTGCCAAGCGGCAACGCTGTACATGGGTCCCGAGACACTAACGACCTACCTAATCGTACGTTAAAATTTTCAATTATTAATTTCAAGTATCTACACCACTTGAAAATTTCAAACAAACAAAAAAATCAATTCGCGCCTCTTCGTTATCAAAGCACTTCCGGCCATGCCGAGATTGATTGACGATAATTATTATTATTGCCGCAAGAGAGTTGTTCTTTCACGAGTTATGGTTCATTGTACATTTATATGATTGCAAAAACAACTTCCTCTCCTCTGTTGTCTTTAACTATCTCTCTCTCTATTTGTGTTTTCATCGTGTTTTGTTGGCATTTGGCGGTTAACGTGGTTGATGTTAAGATTCAAACTACGACTTGAGAGTGCAGCCACAGAATACTTTTATTGCAAAACCAAATAAACCGGTTGATCGGTTTGGTTTAAAGCTTGAAATAAGCAAACATACAATCCTCTCGTATAACTTTGTATAAATTCTGTTCGATGAAAAAAAAGGCAACCGTCAAGGCTATGGGGCGTGGAGGTGTAGACGAAGTACATTTACTTACTTCCATGAAATTTCAACGAGAACTGGAAGGAGGTGTGTCGCGCTCTTCCCATCACCCTCGAGGTGAATGTTGTTTGGAGTATGAAGGGTGCACCACCATCACAGCCGTAGAAGACCTTGCCAGAGGAGTCAATGATCCCCAATCATGTTTAATGTGCTGAGAGTTGAATTCCCTTTGAGAAATGAAATAATCCATTAAGTTTACCTTCCCCCAGAGGAACACTGCCTGGCTGCGCCCAAAAGATCCCTAAAATATCCTTCGGGTCTTTGGTCGCGATTTATCTTGATTATCAACACTAAATACGCGGATTACTTTTGTCAAGAAGATTAAACTGGCCTTGGTGACGAAGAGCACAGAGTTCGAGGTGAGCAAAGAACAGGGATAACAGGGATCTGATGGGAATACAAGTACATGCAAAATTGTGAGAAAATGTCTAACCAGAAGTGCGGAAATGCTGCTTATTTGTGTAAAATCAGCAACAACTGAACCGGTCCGGTATTTTTTAATACCAACTCGTCGACAAGAAAAAAAAAGACTAATTTCTTTGGGGGGGATTTATGGTTCTGAGAAACAACACATTGGGTTTGCTGCTTATCTGATGATGAATTCCATGCTATCAGGTGATTCTGACGTGGAGCTATTGTGAATGCTTTGGGTTCCGGGGTTTTTTTTTTTTTTAATTCAAGGGAAAATATGATAACAACAAACTTTCCTGAAGCGCTAAATTATTTGTGCTTCGGTGTTTGGTGTAATACTTGCTACCTATATAGGTGGTGTTTGTAAAATGCTTAATAACGAGTAGGAGCGTATAATTACATCGAGTTGAGACTCTAATTTGTTTACGTCCATTTGCATTTCAAGTGATAAATACTGTTTGAAGTTTTTTTTTATTTTGTTTTCTTTTTTCAAAAAAGGGGGTGTGAAGTGTTTCTAAATAGGGGATGCCTTGTATATAGTTGATTTGTTTTGATTTTAAGGTATTTTTTTTTTTTTATTGTTTCCCTTTTTTATTTTTCAACATTTAACATGAGCAAGTAAGTGATAAATTATAACTTGAGACAATAACGATGAAAGCTTTCTTGTTTGTTTAGTTTGATGCTATTTGTTCAGTTTGTGATGATCGAGGGTAGAGGTAGTTGAGGGGATGGTAGTGCTTTGCGAATACAAGCATTTAATTTAAAGTGGGTTTATATTTCTTAGTGTGTGCCTTTGAAGATATTTTATTGGCATTTATACATACATACTCGTATATGCTGTAGATACATATACGCAGTTTCAAATTTTATTTAAATAGGTTGATGAGTTGGGGTAACCTTTTTAATTATACAGCGAAATAGAATAAAATGCGCATTGATGGTTATCATTTTCTTGCTTTGATAGTCGATGTGGCTAAGAATATAAAAGATTTACCCGTTTATTAAACGGGTTGGTTACGAAATCGCGTAGCAAAATCTCGCAATAACAAATTCCCGCTTTTCTTCATTACGCATCAAAGAAATCTTTTAAACAGGTACAGTTTTTAATAATTGAAATTAAATGCAAAACTGGGTTGCACTTTCTTGCTCTTATGTTCAAGATGCTTGGAACTAAAAACTTTTAATATACATTTAAAAAATTAGGTAAAGAAACAAAATTAGAAAAACTATAAACAAAATGCCTTTTTGGTTCTTTGAGTGAAATAAACAAAAAGAAAAATAGCTTAGAGTTTAAAAACAAGTATTCCGTTTGATAACTTGTAAAAATATGAATATATCCAAAGAAAAATTTTAAATCGTTGGAGCGATTTTCATAAAAAGTATTTTTTTTTTTTAATTTTGGTAACATTTCTTAAAAAAGTATTTGTATGCGAATTTTTAGTATGAATAAAAAAATACATTCATAAGCCCTATTTAAAAAAAAAATCCAGCAACCCGTTTTATAAAAATTGAATAAATTTGCAATATTATTAAAAAGAGCTATTCAATAAAATTTTTGACTAATATCGTCAGGTACCGGTAATAACAGTTTTTGGTAAATGTTTTCTATCAGAAAGTACGTTTTACAGTAATTCCCTGATTTTTTTTATTAAAATCTTACGAGCCATTTTCGTTATAGATTGGCTTTTTTAATGATTGATAGGCAAGTGCCGTTATTCTTGAAGCTACAAACAAATTTAAATTAACCCTCTGTAGAGTTATAAGAACCCTTAATTTCAAAATTTTAAGAAAATGACTTCAGTGGCTTAGGCTGTAGGTCGAAGTGCAGACAGATAGATAGACATGTCATGTTTGATTGTTATCTGAAAATTATGTTTATGCACAAATCAAAAACTTACCTTATAGCTAGTACCTCTATCGCAAGTCAAAATGTTTGCAGAGCCGTGTTTGATTCGTTGCTATGGGATTTGATATTTGCGATATTTTGATTTGTGAGAGTTTTTAGTTTGCGAGTTTTTATCATTCGAGATTTAAAAAAAAAAATGCGAAGCTTCATTTTTTTTTAGATTTTGGTGAAACCACTCTCATATTGAATAGGGTGCGAAAGCTCGCAATTACGAAATCCCACTTTCAATAATCTCGCAATAACGAAATCCTGCAAACTAAAATCCTGCAAAATTTTAATTTGCGCGATTTTGATGAAAGAATGTGTTTAATATTTGATCAAAATCATAGTTCGAAATTTTCCACGAATATGTAGTTTGTCATATTGAGCCGGAAAAAGGGCTTTCAAGCAAAAATTGCAAAAAAATTATATAAAATGGTAAAGTTTGAATGGGTATATCTCTATCAATTTTGAATAATAATTTTGAATAAGTCACTAGACTTTGTGATGTTAAATCCTCTAGTCTCTACTTTATTCTTAATTTTGCCTGTGTATATATTGACCTTATCTTTGATTCAATAAAGGTTTACGCAATTTATTAAAAAATTTTAAAATCTTTGATTTTTTATTATTTTTGCTGCTAGTTTTTTTTAATTAGCAGGCTTAAAATTTTTAAAAAAATTTTTGAAACAATCCATTTCGATAGAAAATTTAATTTTTAACAAGAAGTTTTTAGTTTAAAAATGTCCAAATCGGTTTAAGTCTCGAGTTATACCAAAAAAATTGAAAAGTGGCTAGTGTGACCATTCTCAAAGAGACGCATTCGTGAATTTAGTAAGATTTTCGTTATATATTCCCTTATATTCCTTATTTTCCGGTCTATTCAATAGACTATGAGTCCGTTCTCTTTTTTTTCAGTAGAAGGTGACTCAAATGAAACGATAAGTTTATACGCTTCAGAGCTTCAATGATGGTATTTTTTTTTTAACTTCTTCTTGTCTGGAAGTTTACTCCAAGGTATTTGGTGATGTCTTTGGTGAAAATAACGGTATCGTCTGGTAATCTGATGCTGATATATTTGATATTTTGAATTCTAGTTGTAATTCTTTTTCATGATCTCGATCTTGTTTGGCCATACAAAGATAAGTTTGTTTTTTTTTTTGGTGGAGTAGATCTTAAAACTTTATTTCCTTCATGAGTTGCAATTTCTAGCGATGTAGACGTCGTTTTTATGATAGAGTCCAATAAGATATAATTTAGCGATTATTCTTGGCGTATTTTATTTATGATTGATCTCCAGTATAAATGCTGAAGAGGAATAGTCATAGCTCGAATCCTTGTGGTACTCCCTGTCCCTGAAAAAGAGAATAAGTACATAAATTTGGTAGCGCAAGAGCTCGTGAAGAACCAGAGCCTAGTGACTTACAACTCTCAACCATTCCTGTGTGCATGTTCTTGGCAGAAATGGAAGGGACCTACAGCTTCATGCCGAGTCAGCCCGAACAGAAATAATTAAAAAAAAAAAAAAAACTAACAAAAAGTTTGAATCAAAGATTCCAAAATTTTTTAATAAATTGCGCAAACATTTTTCTGGAGCAAGAATAGGCTCCAGACATGCACGAAAAAAATAAAGTACAGGCTTAAGGCTTTGACATAGAAAATTTGTGTAGACATTGCGATAGTTGGGAATACTTAAAAAAGGGGTAAGCCTGCGATTTTCTTTTCCATTTTTTATCAAGTGGTTCCAGACCTGTAAAGGCTGAACGGCTGAACCTACTAACCCCGAGGCCAAGTGGGCAAGTCCTGGCCAGCAAGTTGGCTACATACACTGCCTGTCAAATTTGTAGTTTGCTTCCCACTTCCGTTCCTCTTGCTTGTCACCCAACTTGCTTCACTACTGTCTTCAAAAATTCAATGCCAGTTGAGAGCAAATGGCTTGGGCTTGTATGTGGTTGTGAACAAATGTGTTTGTATTGCAACCTTGCTTGCCAGTACTTGCCCGTATGACCTCGGGGTAAAATATAAGACTTGTTTCTAGCTGTAGGGAATGTTTTGTCATGTAGTGGAAAAAATAAAAATAATAAAAATTCCAAGTTTTGAATGGTTTTATCTCTGTCAGTTTTGAAAAAAAAATGGTTTTGGAACATGCCAAATTAATGGTGTGAACGTTAACTTTATTTTGATATCATCTTGAGTCTATCTTAGATCCGAAAAAAGTTAGCGCAATTTAGTAAAAAATTAAAAATCTTTGGATTTTCGATTTTTTTTTTGTTGGGTTTCTGTTAACTTTTCCTGCAAAAATTTTGTTATAAAATTTTTTAAACCATCTATCTTGGCATGAAATCTAATTTTAAACAAAATTTAATAAAACTCCGAAATAGATTAGTGATAAAATGAATTTGCCAACATTTTCCATAGCTCTATAATCTCATATCCTTAGATTTGAACCAACATTAGTTCAGTCATTCATCCGTCACAGAGGTGTGTTTTGTTTTGTTCCAAGCCATATATACACTTCTCTTTCCTTCTTTCCTGACGATTTATTTATAAAACTCAAATATTACATTCTCACTGTTGGATCATCATAAGACACTGCTTCGCAATAATTTCATCTTCCTTCAAGACTAATTTCAATGAATGGTCTTCAAAAAAATCTTCAATAAAGGTGAATTTTTTTTATTACAATTGTGTATTTATGTATTTATAATACTCCTTTTCTCCAAATGTATGTCAACTTATCAACCAACAACTAATTAACTCAACTTCCCCAGTAAAATACAGCTTTATTTTCAAAGTGGTCAAACTATATAACTCTAAAAATCTCAAAACCAGTTGGATGTATTTTTAGGGTAGCTAGATTCAAATTCCATTATTAGGTATATTATTTAACAGCTCATAAAGACTCTAAAACTTAATTCACGGTCACAAGGTAGCAATTAGAATGTAAACAAGCCCTTGGCATTATGTATTTCTCTAATAATTAACCTTTAACTAAAGCTTACTGATTACCCAAGCATCAACCCTATACTGAGTAGGTAAAGCATCAGGCGGCCTCCTTTCCCCGGTATAAGCTATTTTTTTCATTTTATCATAATGTTACACTTATATCCAAGCATTAATCCATTCTCGATATCGAAAACAATGGTAGACTATAGAGAAACGGAAACACAAAAACCTCTTTTCTTTCCGAACAACGGCACTAAGTGTTACTGCCAATCTAAGTTTCTCATGAATCCCAAATGGCTTTCCAAACAACATTTCAGCCTGTTATGCCCGCTCGCTGCGCCAGTTTGTCCTCCTAAATCACCGTATCCATCGCAACGATTCCCGGACGTACTCCCGAGTATAGTCGGGTAGTCGGCCTTCACACACCCACTCATGCTTTGTTGCCAACTTGAGGCTATTTCATTGTGTAATGAAATGTGCTGCAAAGAGAAGGACGTGATCAAAATTCTTTATAACCAGGTCGACGACGACGATGAGGGTCGGGGTTTGAGCGAGTCAGAGGTCATTCAGTGTTTTGGGAAAAGAACGCGGGAAAACTAGGATCATATAAGGAAGATTTTTTTTTTTTGCTTCCTTTTATTTCTCAAAGGAGCACACAGCATCATGAGTGTCGTCGTCGTAGTCGTTGTCGTTGTCGTTCGTTTTCTAAGAGCACACACACAGGGGTAATAATAAGAGGACAAAAGGTTTAATGGTGTTACCTTTATTGGATTGACATTAAGACGTTGCTTTTTCACATTACATATATACGTAGTTTGGGGAGGTCTGTTGTTTGGTCTTTTGAACGCGTTATACGGCACCAAACGGACGACAATTCTTGTGCGAATTTGGAGTTAATTTGATTGGCCTCCTTTTTTTTTTTGTTTGCAGGATCACACAAGGACACGATTCTCATTTGAAATTGAATTTATTTTATTGTTCAGCAAACACACTTTGCCACTGTGACTTTTATTTACTTCTTTATTTCGTATGGGTGATGTGTTCGTAAACAAAAAATGATTTTAATACAAATTAACACATAAAATAATAAATTGTGTCAGTGCGGACTCACACTTGTTTATTCAGTGCCAATTAATTATATTTAAAAAAAAAAAAAATTCAATTTATCTATAACAAAAAAAAAATTATAAAAATAAATTAAATAAAAAAATAAATTACAGTGAAAAACTATATTTTCACAGTGAATATTGAGATGGCTTCAAAAATGCAAACATCAAAAGGATTTCTACTGGCTGCAGCTTTTATTACAGGTGAGTTATTTTTTTAAATGTTTGTTTATTTAGATTATTATTAATTTTTTGAGATTTTTTTTTTGTTGCTTATTGTTTTAAATTCAATGAATGTTTTTATATTTAATTAAAATGTTACGATATCATTTAAAATGTCACGAGCAATATATTGTGCGCTCCAGGAGTGGATATGTTGTGTAAAGAAAAATTGTTGCCCCTAGGAATAGTATCATTTAATCATACCCAATTTATGAATGCAGTAAGCAGTATACCTTCTCTCTGAAGAAGGCTGGGAAGTAGGGAAAAGGTTTTTTTATTAAATAAACTTATACAAATGCGTAATAAATTAAAATGCTATATATCACATTGAAATTATAATTTAATTAAAAATTTACCTAAATGCGTAAGGTCTTCAAAAGTCTGTTTATTGCAAACATAACTGCACACCACTTCCAGCTAGTATGAAAGGAAATTGATTTTATTCAAACAGTCGATTCTAAATGTGATTTTATTCCCACGAACTCCCAAGGCATATACTCGTATGCAAGTATGTAAATGTATGTTTGTACTACATACAAACTGTTGATTGTTCGTGTATTCAGTACTCATTACATGCATTTTCGAGTAAATAATAGGTACATGTACTGAGTACAAGCTGAAATCTGTATTGGCTACATAGATTAAGGCCTACGTTCCGCATACAGATGTCTATAGACAAAAATATGTACCTACCTAATCTATCATAAGCTCATTATTATAAATATGTACTAATACATATATGTAGTCAATAAACAATTTTTAGTACTCCTTGGTGCAGTTGTATGGATTAGTGCGTTAGACTCTCTAACAGCTCCGCCACACAGTGGTCCGTTTTGTTAAATTTCAGCGCCAAAAATTATTTCCCACGCCTATTCTTAATTCAAATTAAAGAAATTTGGTACACTAAATGATTTGTGGATGTTGAATTCAGTGGTACTGTCTCTTTTTTACTCAACTCCAAACTGAGGTTTCACAACTTAGGTCAGCACATGGTCCCAAATTTTAAATAAAGAGCTGTCAAAGTCAGGAACTGAGTCAACTTTATGTTTGAAATGTCCTAATATTATGTGCCTGATTTTATACTTTCATAAAAAATGACTCCAATATTGAATTTTACAAAATTTTAAGAAAATGGTCCAAAATGTTCAGAAATTTTCCCAAGAGATTAAAACTAATTTTAGTGCTACTTTTTAATTTTTGTTTGTATTGGAAATTATTTCTAGACCTAGTTTGATCGAATCTGAAAAAAATTTGTTAAATTTGACGGCTGGAAGTAACCAATCAAAAACTCGAAAAAATCAAAAATAATCTCAAGTAATAGTTTTACTAATGTTGTATTTTTTGTGGCTGCATTATTTAAAACTGACATCAGGCTTAGAATTCTGATAGTTGACATTTGGAAGAACTAAAAATCCCATTATTTCTTAAATATTTATACGAATGCTTAAAACATAAATTATGATTGTTCAAAAGTTTTTTTCAGCTGCTAACTATCAGACTGTTTAGTTTGATGTCAGATTTAAATACCTAATGCAATCTGAAAAAATTGAAACATTATTTAAATTATTACCTAGGATTGTTTTTGATTCTTTCGAGTTTTTGAGTAGTTGACCTAAATGACTCGGTACTTCCAGATGTCAAATTTGTCAAATTTCTTTTAGATTCCATCAAATTAAGCCCCGAAATAATTTTCAATAAAATTAATTTAAAAACTAGCACTTAAATTACTTTTAATCTCTCGGGAATATTTCTGAACATTTTGGACCAACTTTCTTAATTTTCTTATGAATCAATATTGGAGTCATTTTTATATAAAGCTATACAATGAGGCACATATATAAGGACATTTCAAACACAAACTAGATTTAGTTTCCAACTTCGACATTTATTTGTAAAAAAAATTGAAGTTTAGGACCATGATCTGACCTTAATTGTGAAGCCACTTTTTGAAGTAGAGTAAGAAATAGGTAGTACAACTGAATTCAACATCCCTTAATCATTAAGTTTGCAAAATTTCATTAATTTGTATTAAAAATTGACGTGAGAAATTATTTTTGTCACTGGAATTTAGAAAAAAAATGGAACACTTTGCGCCACCGGAAAGGCCCGAGAATCAAATCAAAACCTATATGCAGCTTTGAAGCAAAACATTTTTAATTCATAGTTACTACTTTTTCCTATGAATTGACAACTAATCCACGAGTGTCTCTTGTTATAGAAAGCGCTTCTTAGTTGCTTGAATTTGGCAAAAAATGGCGTATATTAGTTTCTTCTATTTCTGCTTTAATATCAACACGAACACAGAACAATTAAGGTATTGGACCATCAGAATATTTTAGTAAACAAAAATTTTATTTTTTTTTTCATTCTAAATTTATAACATTTAAAGTCAGTTTAGAATTCCATGTTCTCATAAGTCCCTAAAATATATTGTGAGTACATCGTTTCTGTACTCATCGCAATGTGTTGTTAATACCTTTATGTAGAGGGTACAGCGTCCTAATAGTCCTAATTTAACTGCGTATCACCCGTTTATTTTAAATATCTTATGAATGCAAAGGCATAAGATTTGCAAAATATTAAATACCAAGTACATATTTGTAATACAGAAAAGAGAATATTAGTCTAAAAAATATGAATCTATTTGTCTGACTCAATATATCGTGCTTGTATTTTTTTAATTAGTTAATGTGTGTAACTTGCTTTACTAAATACATTTGTCAACTATTAAGATATAAATTTTTAAATATTTTTGAAGTTATTATTATATGTCACCTAAGCTGATAAATATTTATGTAATGAGTACATATCATTTGTTATCATTACAAGTTTGAAACGAGAAGTATTTAATAAGTCCAGAGTTTATAATTGGAGTAAGCGTTGAATCACGTGTTGTTCTGGACATACAATAAGTATTGATGAGTACAGGTCAACTGTAGGTACTCTGTAAAAGGAACTCTCATATGTAATACCATGCATTCAATGAAGATACATTTAACAAAAAATTGCTGACATGAAGTACCAAGCTTTCAAGTATTCCCACTTTAGTTTTTCTTCAAATGTAATGCAACTTTAACAGATAATGAAAACTATTTGGAAAAGTCCAGGGAAAAAATATTTTTAAAAGCCATTCAAGTTGGGGAAAAAAATTTCGGAAATACCATTGAGTATGAGCTATGAGAAGTGGCAAGACAAAGTTTTAGTTACAGTAGTTGTGAAGTTCATCCCAACCTGCCCAAACTTATTTAAGACACTCTCAGTAATTTTCAAACGGTCTCGACTTAGTCTTGATTTTGGTTTTTTCTCAAAGACTATGAAGGTAGAAGCACGGTTTTCCAAAACTAATTTTCTGAAATATTAAAAAAAAAAAATAATAAAAACCAATCCTACTTCTTGAAAGAAAGAGTTGTTTTGAAAAATTTAATTTTCAAATGGTGTACTTGAATTCGTTATGTTTTTTTCAAATAATTTGGCTTAAACTTATACTAAAAAAATAGAGTGTTCATTTTGTTATTTAGATATAATTATTCAGACCCATTTTTCTAATTTTTTGTTTCTATTACTTTAAAAGGTCTTAAAAGTTCGACAGCCTTTTAATAGCTGAAAATCATGAAATAAAATGTTTAAAATATCGTCGGAGGTGATTCGTCAAAGCAAAATTAAGTACAAAAATTATAATAACAAAAACTGTAGAAGCAGTCGGATTTAATGCTCTCGAGGCGACGTGAAACATAAATACGCCAATGTTCACCATAAATCTAGTGTGTAATATTTTACGTTATACAAGTGTTGAATAACCTTCCATTTTTTCCTACATTAATAACATTTCTATTTAAGATAACTTCTGGTGGTTAAATTGTATACCTACCTGTAAAAATATTGTTGCATAATGTAGAAACCAACTGATGGGTTTGTAGCTGAGGTTTTACAGAGTAATATATTGTAGGGTAAGAAAATAAATCGTAAATAGTAACATGGCAATTATTACTTAATAATAAAATTGTTAATTTATTGCATCAACAATCGTCTATAGATTTGACAATCATCATTGAAAGAAACAATTACCCTTCAGCGCGTTAATTTAAATCAATAATTTTTGAACAAAGTTTTTAAATCTTCAAAGCTTACAATGTATTCTACAAAAGTATGCACTTTTTTCCACCCTGACTAAGAGGTTGAGTATGCCATCAGGTGCATTTTTTAATGCGTGGTTTGAAGTGCTATAATTTTTAGCGATAAAAATAACGAAAGAACAAGGAATATTTTTTATAGAAAATTACCTCAGTTACCTATTTGTGGAAAATATTCTAAAACTTACTATCTTCGATATGTTTGCCAAGCCTCCATTTTTGTGACCTTTGCCTCAAATGCATGATAATAAGCCTAGTGGTGATTGGATAGTTGAGAACTCTTTTAAGATTTTTTTCTTGAAAAAGTCTATTATTACTGGGCTACTATTTTTCTTCTTCAAACAGGGGCTACGAAATTTAGGTCGAAACATGGTCCAAAATTAAAAAAAAAAAAAGAACTATTATCGAAGTTAGGAACTGAATCAAGTCTATTTTTGAAATGTGCTTGAATGCTCTTCATTATGAGTTTTGAATACTCAAAAACCTACAGATTTTTAAAAAATAAAAAACTTAGAAGTCCAAAATGTTAAGCAATATTGCCAAGAAATTATAACAAATTTAAGTGCAAATTATTTTTAAACCTAACCTGATCGAATCTAAAAGAAATCTGACAGTTGAAAGTTGACAGTAAAATTTTAGTCCAACTGTATTGGAGTCAATTTTATATGAAAGTTAAAATTCAAGCACATATATTTTTAAGGACATTTCAAAAACAAACCTGACTTAGTTCCTGACTTCAAAAATCACTTCTTTTTTTTAATTTTTTAATTCTTTTGACCAAAATTGTAAAAACTCTTTTTGAAGTAGAAAAAAAACATTGAATTGAAAGCTCCCAAATTATTAAGTGTACCAAATTCCATTAGTTTGAAACAAGAATTTGTATTTTTGTCACCAAAATTCACCAGCGCATTATCATTTTTTTATTATTTTTGTAAATAAATAAATAAAATCAAAAAACTAAATTTAATTATTTTAAAACTAATTGATTGCCTAACAAGTTTTTACTGAGAAGTTTCTTCACGAGTATTTGACCAATTTTCTTCGTCTTTATTTTACCTAAGATGGGCTTTCTAGGGCCTTGGAAAAACCTTGTTGTTATTCCTGGCGGGAAACTATAGCTCGACAAAAATTTAAAAAAAAAAAAACCCTACTGACATTACAACTAACTTACTTACTCCATGTGGGTGATCGAGTAAGACTTTAATAATGCTAAAGCTAATATTATAGCTAATGCTAATACGAATGTTAACGCTTATTCTTATTCTAATGCTTATGATAGTGCTAATGTTAATGCTAATGCTAATGCTAATGCTAATGATAATGCTAATGCTAATGCTAATGCTAATGCTAATGCTAATGCTAATGCTAATGCTAATGTCAATGCCAATGCTAATGCTAATGCTAATGCTAATGCTAATGCTAATGCTGATGCTAATGTTAATGCTAATGCTAATGCTAATGCTAATGCTAGTTCTAATGCTAATGCTAATGTTAAAGCTAATGCTTATTCTGATGCTAATGGTAATGCTTATGCTAATGCTTATGCTTACAATAATTCTAACGCTTATGCTATATAATGTAAAAAGCTCGATGCTAATGCTTATTAGCCCAAAAACTAATTTAATTCTAAAATTAATGTTTGTATGTTTCATTTTTACTGAAATGTTATCTCTCTTTGGTTATCTTAAAGCTGCCATTTATTTGAACATTTTTCTGAAAGAGATTTTTGTTTTTTTATATCTAAAGAAGAGACAATATTAAAAGTCTGCTGTTTTTCAAACAGATCAAATAACTGAATATACCAATGTTAACTTTATTGTAATTTTTGTAACCTTCCAACACCTCAAATGTACTGAATAAGCAACAAGGATTATCATCTTTTTATAAGCAAAGAAGGGCATAAGCGGGCATTTAGTCCTCCCTGGCTTAATTTATTTATTTTTAATTTTTACTACGGTTTTTTTGACTAATGCATGTATTTTTAGTTGTATTCTATAGAAGCCCATCCTTTTTTGCATCCCCCCCCCCCCATCTCCGTGGAAATGGAAATGGGTGCTTGCTCTCAAAAACATTCAAATACTAACAGCTTATAAGCTGCTATGCCATAAATAACTCATACTAAAGAGGAAGACCTTTCTAAATTCCTCGAAAGAATAGAAATCCAAGTGGTTAGTGTGGTATGAACTTAAACCAGAATGAAGTCATGCTACGGAAACAATATTCACAATCTACAGGACAACATCAGAAACATTCACTTCACTTTCCAAAAATAGATTTTCCTTAGCATGCCAGACCAGTCCTAGGCTATAAACTCAAGAAAAACCGCAGTTACCGTCGTTCCTTACTCACCCTACCTATTTCTTTTCTATATTGGTTGCAAATAATTTAAAATACATTAATACTGAAAATTTGTCCTCTATCGTTATCGCATCGACCGAGAAATGGCCGAGTAAAAACGAATGGTAAGAAGATGAGTGTTCCTTCTAGTTCTCATCGTCATCATCATCACGCGTCATACCTTTAGTCGTCGTTGTCGTTGCTGTCGACTTTTGGGTTGTAAGGGAACTTTGGCCATTCAAGGTATAAATTTCCATGGCACTTTTGTGAAAATTAATTCATTGCAAAGGATCCACAATATCTTTGCATAAATAATGAAGCAATTTTCCATTAATTACCACATTTCTGGTGCAGATTTCTTGTACCCCTTACGAGTACGAGTACAAACATACCTACCTACATATACACGGATGTATGCTTACAGATAGGTTGAAAGTAGCAAGGAGACTTTAATAAGAACCAAAGAACAGTAAATATCTAAAGGATTTCATAATTTATAGCTAAGTATGTGTGTGACGACAATGATGCTATGACGATGTCGTCGCTATTGTGATGATTCTTGTAGACTTTCTCAAAAATCATTCGAAATTCTATTCCCCGATGATCATAATTTTTAATATAAATTAACTAATTAGGAGAATTTAAGTTTTTTTTTTGTTTTGTTTTGTTTGTTCTATCATAAACAATTCATCGGCAAATCTACTTCATTCATCTTTTAAAAAGGGAAGTTCTTGGGTCGTTGAGTTGTTTTTGCAGGGACGTAATGAAGAGGGGGGAAGCAGCTGGGCTATATTACACATCAACTCCATAAAACACATCCGGAATAAGTTCAAACAATCAGCGACCTATATACAAAAAGTACTTATATTTCTCGACGGAAGTAAAAACAATTTTGGCGTTTATAATTTCTGTGGGATTTTATGACCCCCATGTCCCTGATACATTTAGAAATTGTGTAATTGTATTCCCTAACCCAAAATACCAATACTAAGACACCAAATTTGTGGTCTTTAGCCATCCAGAAGTGTAGATATTGCTGATATAAATTCCTAGATGGGCGTTAATGGGCGTGGCTTCTTTTTAAAACTGAAAACCTTGCAAGTAAATAGTAACTGAATGAAATTTGGTGCTTAAGTCCAGGATTTCAACAAAATACCTGAACTCTGATAAGAGGTTAAAACTTCTCCAAGAGAAGAGAGAGGGGCCATGATTAAGCCCCTCTCATATTACCTGTTTGGGCTGAGCTCAACAAATTTTAGGTTCACCTTAACCACGTTCTGAAAATTACAGAGATTCTTCCGGACACCATACTACATGAATGTAGAATACCTTTCTTTCATTTCTCTATTTTTCCATATTCATTGTGATGAGTCATTAAAATATATATTCACTCAATCTTTATTTTCCTTCGCCCACACTAGGCACTAAAAGTAGTCATAAGCCCCTAAAGAAACCTAGAAGGGAATCTTAAAAAAATATCGCCCCTTCTCTAAATTTTAAAAGATATTTTTGCTACGTCTCTGTTTGTTAACCTCTCAACTTTTAAGCAAGCAAAGCCCATTAATTGTAAGGAAAGAAAATCCAGCTCGAACGACCAAAAAAGCAAAAGACCAAAAACTGAAGAAAAGATTTTGTTGCGTAGCATGGTCGGGGTATAAAACGGAATTCGAATAATTTTAATGATAAAAAGGATTCATAATGTTTTTAACACACAACCAAAGTATAACTTTTTTTTAATGTTTCTCTGACACACAAAGAGAACTCAAACTCAAAGAGGCATCGGCTCCGGATGATTAAAAGATCAGAGCTTTCATGCGAATAAAACAAAAAAAAAAATGTTAAACAAAAAAAGCAAAACAGAAACATATAAAAAAGTTAAATTATTAAAGATATTATTTAATTTTACCACCGTCCGACCGACAACGGCGACCAACGACAAGCTCGAAAGGGTGTTATGAATCAGCTGAATCAGCCCAGAGCTTGAACTGAAAGATAACCCATCATTTTCATCATCATCATGGTCGTGTGCTGCTCCCTTGTGCTTAATTTCTTTTTATCGTGCTTATTAAAAAAGTGCCCGGATAAATCTTGAACAGTTGAAACCTTAACAGATCAAAAAAAAAAATAAATATAATAAAAATATAAACGTTCGTTTATCCTGGTGAAATTAAAAATATAAATGAAACAGAATTGTTAAAATTGCTTTTCTTTGGTTGGAACTTGGAACGTTGGTCGGTTTGGTTTGGCTGTTCGCTATTACAACCAAAAACACGACCAGGACCAGGACCAGGTTATGGGAATACCAGTGAAGAAGAAGTTTCCATCAGAGAATTTATGGAGATAGGGGATGTACCTACATGTGGGACACATTATATTGTGAATGAATGGACTGCTAGATAGCCATAGCCGCACTACAGTCAGTTTCTTTTGGAAGAATTAAAAGCATATATCCCCAGTTAAGTTTTATCCTAAAATTTGAATTCGTTTTTTTTTTTTTTTTGGTTCGTAAGAGTTTTCTAGACCATGAACATGAAATTGTAGAAGGACCAGGTTTTTCCACTTGGCTACATTTACCTGCTGACCAGAAGGAGCAACACTCTTAATTTTTTTATTGCTTGGAGTAGGAGTTTTATAGTTTTTTTTTTTTCTTCTTGTTGTTTTAAGAGATGAAAGGATATGTGAGTTGGGAATTAAGAAATTCCATCTTTTCCTTGATCATATAAACTGTTATATGGAGCAGTTAAAATAGTCATTCTACTGAAGGGTAGATATGCATAAGGGAAAGCTGAAATTCTTATAGAAAGGTTTGCATCATTGTGATAAAATATAAAAATTCTCCAAATTCAAAGATCTTCCGGTCTTTGAAACGTAACCTTAAAGATCTTACAAAAATGTTAAGAGGTATGTAAATTTAAAATATTTACAGCCTTATTTATTAGATTTTTAAGAAGTTTTTTGACTAGTCAGACAGTTTCTTAAAAGTCATTGATAGTTGGAATTTTGTTTAATTTCATCGTATTTAATGTCAGCTTAGACAAATCTTAGTCAAATGATGCCGTTTCCAGGTTAGACAACCTCAGGATAACAGTTAACAAAGTTAGTTAATATCTTTTTAGAAATGGACGTCTGTTAGAATTTATTTGATTCAGAAATATTGTTTTTTTTCTGGAATATACAAATAAATATTGTCTTAGTCGGGCTTCGTATCTCAATCAAGAATTTTTGTTTAAGTGTCTCTGAAAAAAATTCGCAGAAATATGACTAAAGTCATTGGCTTCAAGATCTAAGTACCTAAAATAGCCCGTGAGTCCTAATTTTTTTATATATGGTTAATTTGTTTTTGAAGTAAAGCCTATCAGCTGGCCTATCAGTGGGGGGTTCGGGTACCAACAACCTCCCAACAGCACCTTTTATTATACAAAATATATGGTCAGCTGGCTGTGTAGTTGAGGAAAAGTTGTCCGATTTCTTTTGCATGACCACCACGGGCACGCTTGCCGAAGTCGAGGCGCTAAACCCAATTTTCGACAGTTTTAAAGCATAAATCGGCCGATACTGCTGAAATTTCACGTTCGATATTCGTACGAAGTTCATCAATCGTTGCTGGCTTGTTGGCATAGACCATAGACTTGACGTAGCGGCGGTCAAGTGACTGGACCATTCCGTGAGATAACACGTTCTCCAAACCTGGTTTGCAATAAATTGATTGTGACATTCGCTGTGTGGCTTGTGGCGCCGTCCTGTTAGAATCACATGTCCTCCAAGTCCATATCATCTAATTGGGGCCAAAAATATTCGGTTATCATTGAACGGTAGCGATCCCCATTCACAGTAACGTGCCGGTCTTGATCATCACGGAAGAAGTATGACCCAATGACGCCGCTGGCCCATAAACCACACCAAACCGTAATTTTTTCAGGATGCAATTATGACTCATGGAGTACGTGTGGATTGCTGCCTGACCAATACCGCATATTTTGTTTATTGACGAAGCCATTCAGCCAGAAATGAGCCTCATCGCTGAAGATGATTTTTCGATGAAAATCCGAATCATTTTCAAGTTGTTGCTCAGCCCAATTCACGAACATACGACGCTTCTGGTGGTCAAGCGGCTTGAGTTCTTGCGTCAATTTAATCTTGAAAGGATGTAGGCCAAGATTTTTTCGCAAAATTCACCACAACGACGTCCCAGAGATGCCCAACGCTTGAGAACGACGCACGTGTGAGAGACACATTTGGGCTTTCTGCAACTGAAGCCTCAGCGGCAGCAATATTCTCGACACTACAGGCACTTCTTTGTCTCACTGGCACGGGAACATTTTGTACTGTGCCTGTGTATTCAAATTTTTCCACTAGACGCTCAATTGTTGATCTGCTAGGACGATTACGATTATGACGACCATAAATTGGATGTAGCGCTTCTAACGTTGAGGCCACTGACTCCGAATTTCGGTAGTAAATTTTTATAATTTTGACTCGTTGTTGGCTCGTGTATCTTTCCATCATGAAATGGCAAACCTTACTGAAGAGAAATGTCAAAAGAGCGGCAAGAAATATGGTGTCGTTTTCTGTCCCTGTCGCTCTACTTTTTCAGCGTCCCTGTTGAAAAACCCTTTATTACAGTTCAATGAATTTTAGAAAATATAAATTGAAAAAAACGTTGTTTTTTTATTTAAACTAGAAAATTGCAAAGGCAAGTAAAAACGGCTGAGCTTAAAATTCAATATCTGGAGACTTGGTAAATTGATTAATTTTATTTTATTACTTAAAAAAAGTTTAATATTCTAGCTTAAAACTAAATTATAATCAAATTCTTTTCGGCAGTTATAGCTGGAGAAAATATAACCTCTTGATCTATGTTCTTCTATTGCTCAAGAAATTTGATCACTGTTCGCAGAAATAAATCGCGACAGAGACAAATTAAAATGTGTAGCTTGAATTAAGTAGGCGAACTATTTAGTATGAGTCTTTATTAACAACTTACTTACTTATGATACATATCACATACATACAGTAGTTCTACACAGACATGTAAACTTGCAGGTACAAGTAACGGTTAAGTTCTCAGTGCCTTTAAATTGTATTTGAACTTGGAAAAAAACAAGAACAATGTACTTGCTACTAGAAAAACACCAAGAACAAGTACTTTTTCAAGAATTTTGTTTTAAGTAAGTAAGTACATATACTTGGTGCTGTGATACTGCCCAGTACAATTTCAAGTACTTTTCAACTACAAGTCCATTTCAAGTACAAGTCTTTTTCAAATACAATTCCATTTTAAGTACAAGTTAATTTTAAGTACTTTTGGAGTACAATTTGTTGAGTAGTTAGGTTGAGCTATCGAATAAACAGATCACGACGGCTGATAGCGTCTTGTTGTATTGAACTCATTTCGCTTAAGTCTCGCCATGGTCGTCACTCAACGAATTGTACATCCGAAGTACTTGCAATTGACTTGTACTTGAAATGGAATTGTATTTGAAAAGTACTTGAAATGGAATTGTACTTGAAATGGACTTTAACTTGAAAAGTACTTGAAATTGTACTAGGCAGTATTACAGTACCAAATACCTCCATGTACTTGAAACAAAGTACTTAAAAATTTATTTTTACTTGGTGTTTTTTAAGTACCAAGTATATTGTATTTGTTTTTTTTTCAAGTGCAAGTACAACGCACTGGGTACTTACAAAATACTTAAGTACAAATGAACTTAAGTACTTTACAACTCAAGTTCTACATAATGATGATGTGCGTTGTACTTGTTATAAACTGTAGGTATAGTTATCGTCGGCTTAGAGTGTAAAGCAGCTAACTCCACATTGTTTTTTACCATTGTAGACCACTTTAAAAATTGCTAAAAAATACGAAAGTCTATCAAATCTTTTGAATGTCACTGAATTTGGAAATAACGAGTGTTGAAAAATATTTAAAGTAATTTTGGTTTTATTCAAGTAATGCGAACACTTTGTTTAAAATATTTGTTTGTGAAAAATGCAAAATAGGAATTAGCTGCTTTACACTCTAAGCCGACGTTATGTATTATATCTTGTCCGTGTGGCCTCTGCCTACGAGCGCTCATAAAACGCTCTCAGTTCAAATGATTTTAAGCAGGGTTCAAACCTCAGCAGCAAAATTGTAAAAATAAAAATGCAGATTTATAAAAAGTAGAGTACATTCGAAAATGGGGGAAAAACTCAAGTCTTAAAAAACTGTATTTTTTTAATTTGTATTCGAAATTTGTAGGAATATAAAAAACGAATCTAAATCTGTTCAGCCGATAGTGAGAAAATAAAAATAAAAAAAAGCATTTTATCATTGGTCCTATTTAAAGTTGCTATTTGTAATTTTTGGTAGTATACAGTGTATTCTCTCATAACCGGACACTGACAGAACCGATAAATTTGCCCGGTTATGAGAGGTGTCCATATATGGGAGGTATCTGTAAAGAGGGAGCTGGTACATTTATAGCGCATTAATTTTAGCATACAGAAAATGTTTGATAAAAATCAAAGGAGCCATTTTTGAGAAAAAAAATATTTTGCATTCAAAAAAGCTTTTTTTATGGCCTTTAGTCCTACAAATTGTAGAACTAAAGACCATAAAAAGCAATTTTGAATCAAAAATTCAACAAGTTCAATCCTTAATGCTAAGTCTTCTACTTTGCTGATTTATTTCAGTAGTATATAGAATTTGTATTATAAAAAAAAACCTTCACCTTATTGAAAACTATTTTCCTTAATTTTAATTTTTATATTTTGTTTCTTTAAATTCGTTAAAAAGTATTAACTCTTAAATACCAAATTTTATACAAATCAACCATGTAACACTTAAAATATTAGATTTTCAAGAAAAAACTAATTTAACATTTTTTTAAAAATCAAAGAAATATAATTTTCAAAATTTCGATAAAAAAACTTCTTACATTGTTAAGAAGTTTCTATACCAAAAACAAATATTGAAATCAAAAAAACAAAACAAAATCGAAAATAAAAATAAAAATGTTTCTTTGGGAGGTACTTTTTTTTTAAATAGTTTCCTCATCAAATGTAGCCTTTACTCAAAACAATTTATTATTTTTTTAAGAAAAGTTGTGAAAGCGTTTTAGAGAAAAATAAGATTTCATAAAACTGCCCAGAAAAATTATGGCACCGTTGTTAAAAGTTCTAGAAAAAAAAATTAAAAATATGAAAACCACTTCATTCCAAATTTTAGAAAATCGATTCAGCCATTTAGACTATTGCCAAATGGACAGACAGAATTGTGGAACCCACTTTTGTTCGCTTTAACGAACAAAAGAGAAGTGATACTTGTCTATTTTTTTTCTATTCATCGCTATTACTTAACAAATTTGTTTGTATGAGTAATTTGAAAGACAGTGATTTAAATCAAAAAAAGAAAGATATGGTTTAAGTTTAAGTTTAAGTTTACCTTATATTGCAAAAGTGCCATTTCGACCACCATTAAATTTTAATAATTTTTTTATTTTTTATTTTTTTTTTTTTTTAACATTAGAGTCGAACAAGTATATTATTTGACTTTTCTCATTGCATTTGACATAAAACTGCATTGAGACTGGCAAAAATTTATTCAAAAAAGTAAAGTTTCATGTCAACCTCTATAGCAGGTGTCATATCACCGCTATTTTTTAACATTACTTGTTCTAAGCTATTTAAATTTTTCAATAATATTTATGTCTTTTCATATAAGCTTTCGTAGTCATCATTGCAACCGCAAAAATAAAGTGATGGGATATTTTATAATAGACTTATTGAATATATAGCTTTTCCATTAAAAAAAAAAAACTTATTTACAAGCTTCTAACTACACAATCAATTAATGAGTTCACAAAAATATTAGGACCGAACAACATTTTTCTTTGTAAGCTTTAGTATATCAAAAGCTACTCGTATTTTAATATGATTTTTATTAAGAACGATTTTCAAAATATTTACAACTTCATTTTACCATTTCACTCTAATCCTTTTGAAATACTATTTTCCTTTGCCATTTGAAAATTGAATATCTATTTAACATATGAGCTTTGCTCACAAAAGCATAAATTAAGTATGTAGGTACCATTTGTTTATTAAGCACTCACTTCAGGTTTTGATTATTAAATTACCGATGCTCTGAATTTGGCCTACCAGCTGCTTACTACGCCACACGAATTCCATTTCATCATTAATATGATCAATTCAATGTTGAACCTATTCTAGCGAACAAAAAAGAAAATAAAACTGTTTGAATTATATGAACAAAAAAAAAAAAATAAAAAAATTATAACTATACCCTACTCGTACAGTCTACACACATTTATATTTTTAATTAAATGTTATTTAAAATTCACTACTGCATATTATTTTGGGATATACGGGGAACTGGGATATGTACCTATGTGTAAATTCATATTCCAATACAAAATATTTTGTATTTAATTTTCATTTAACTTCTCTGTTCACTGGCTCAATATACAAAATGATGCAATGAGTACTCGGCCAATAATTCACATTAATACTGTTCAGTAGCTAATTAAATTAAATGAATTTATTGGCGGAAATTGAAAACGAAACCAGCTTCCCAATGGAACGTATAGTATACAATACGCATTGCCATATAAACACACACACACACACAAATCTCTGTGTTTAATATACAGCAACGTGTAAAATATGTTTTGGTTTTTTTATGAGGTTTAAGTGGTAAATAAAAACTGAAAAAAAGAACAAAAAATTAACACGGATATGGCTCGATCGTAGTTTCATTATATTTTGTTAAAAAAACGAGAAAAAAAAACACATACAACTTGGTCTATAATACGAGTAAATGCCTACGGGAAAGTTCGATAAAAACTATCCATTAGCTAACATCCAGTTGAACAAAACAATGATTACAAAACTATAAAATAATTAAAAAAATAAATTTGATGGCACAAAACGGCTTGTGGGTAACCAGGGCCTAGTGATAGTGACTTACAATTCTCAACCATTCCTGTGTGCGTGTTGTTGGCAGGAAAGGAAGAGACCTACAATTTTTACTTACTCTTACAGCCTTATTTATTATAATTCACTAATACTCGTTTAAACCTTGGAATACTTAAACCGAGTCGAAGCACTTACTCCGTCTTGACATCACGTCAAACTAATCCTTACTTATAAGCAAGTCGTTTTAGTTACGCCTTCTTTATATCACAAAAACGACAAATCTAGAACTCTGGTTATTAAAATGTAAGCAAGCCCTAGCTGATTTCCACAATTATCCATTTGAGTTTATTACTTTTGATTGAATTTTGGTAAAGTTATAATTATTAAATGGTTTAGTAAAGTAAAAGAAAAAGTTATTAATAAAAAAACGTAAAACAAATTTCATTTACACTCCTTTTTGTAATTTTACACGTTTATAAAACAAATGTATGCTCGTTTACACTCAGAGAAAAAATCATACATAACTAACCGATTCCTGGTTTATTATATTTGATTTTACGGTTGATATTTTCAATATGGTGGATCACGTTAAGTGCTTAACCAGATACCTGATTATACTGCGATGTTAAATTAAATTAGGTTGCACGTAAGATCTGCATGAAATCCTGTAAATTTACCACTGCCTTAAAATAGTAGAACTGTAAATTTAACCTGAAAATCTAAAGTGAATTTAACATATGTTTCAATGTTTCCATCAACTCTGTATCCTGTATATATCGGATTTTTCAATAAGAGCGCTACAAAAGTTTTTTTAAATAAAACAAAAACGGTTTTGGATATCAATAAAATTCTTTATTCCTTTGAAAGTACGTTTAATGCCACTATGTATGGAACTCGATTTCTTTTGCATGGCCACCACGGGCACGTTTGCAGAAGTCCAGGCGCTGAACCCAATTTTCGAAGGTTTTCAAGCATAAATCGGCCGATACCGCTGCAATTTCACGTTCGATACTCGTACGAAGCTCATCAATCGTCACTGGCTTGTTGGCATAGACCATATACTTTGCGTAGCCTCACAGGAAATAGCCTAACTGCGTCAAATCGAACGACCAAGGCGGCCAAGCGACTGGACTATTTCGTGAGATAACACGTTCTCCAAACTTGGTTTCCAATAAATTGATTGTAACATTCGCTGTGTGGCTTGTGGCGCAGTCCTGTTGGAACCACATGTCCTCCAAGTCCATATCATCCAATTGGGGCCAAAAATATTCGGTTATCATTGAACGGTAGCGATCCCCATTCACATTAACGTGCCAGTCTTCATCATCACGGAAGAAGTACGGCCCAATGATGCCACCGGCCCATAAACCACACCAACCGTAATTTTTTCAGGATGCATTGATGACTCATGGAGTACGTGTGGATTTCTGCCTGACCAATACCGCATATTTTGTTTATTGACGAAGCCATTCAGCCAGAAATGAGCCTCATCGCTGAAGATGAAAATCCGAATAATTTTCAAGTTGTTGCTCAGCCCAATTCACGAACATTATGAGCACGACGCTTCTGGTGGTCAAGCGGCTTCGGTTCTTGCGTCAATTTAATCTTGTAAGGATGTAGGCCAAGATATTTTCGCAAAATTCGCCACAAAGACGTCACAGAGATGCCCAAACCCTTGAGAACGGACACATTTGGGCTTTCTGCAATTGAAGCCTCAGCGGCAGCAATATTCTCGACACTACGGGCACTTCTTTGTCTCACTGGCACGGGAACATTTTGTACCGTGCCTGTGGATTCAAATTTTTCTAAAATTTTACAAATTTATTATTATGTATATTATTTAATGTTAGGAATTCGGAATCGGGTCGGGATTCTGACTTTCAAAATTTTGTCTGGTCAAAATTCTACCGGCCAAAATTCTGTATTTACAAAATTCTGTATATCAAAATTTCGTCTGCTCAAAATTCTGTTTCCCAAATTCTGCTTATGAAAACTAAAATTCTGTCTATATAAATTCTCATTTACACAAACCTTTTTTTTAGGATTCTACAGACCAAGAGGCCACAGCTAGTTTTAGATGTGAGTGATAGCAAAAAAGAAGTATAGGCTTCAAAAACATGAGTAAAAGATATTCCAAAAATCAATGTCTTGGAGTCCATTGCCAGTTTTGAACTGCAAGACTTTGATTTTGGGAATAATCTTGACAGAAACTTTCGATGTCTAACTATACTTTTTTTTTGCTATAACTCACACTTAAATTGTGACATATTGTATTTTTAACTGTATTCACCTGCGCTTTTGCCAAAAGAAGATCATCTTTAGCTTTTTAGTCGGTGACTCAAAACATCGACACTGTTTTATGTTCTTGGAAAAACTTCCGTATTTAGCTTTTCATCTTCAATAACAGACCAAAACTCTGCCTTAAAGATAATATCTAGTTAATCGTTTCAATTATGTATAAAATTCGTTCTAACCTCGTTTAATAAATTTTCATTACAAGAAATCTGTTTTCCAAAATTCTGTATTTAAAAATTCTGTAAATATGCTGTAAAAGAGAATGAAAGATGATGTAAAAAAGTGTGCACTTTTTATTTATTCTATTTTTAAATACAAAATTTTGTAAAACAGAATTTTGAAATACAGAATTTTGAAAAACATAATTTTGGTCATGCAGAATTTTGTTCAACCAGAATTTTAACATTCAGAATTTTGAAAGCGAATGATGACTACAGAATCTTGACCCTTAACCACTTACTAAGTTTTGAACTAGGAACCTCTCAAAAATGGAGATATAGCACACCTGGACCATTTCGCTTCACGAACGAACCTTAGAAGAGTGCTACTTTAAAAGGTGAACGATTAAATTGAAAAAATTTAATTTGGATGACCTCTGTGTGTGCTTTTCAACAATTGCGCCTTGTCGAAATGCACGACCAGAGTGCTTTTTTTTTTAAATGAGGCCAGGTTAAATTCAACAGGTAACATTGTAAAAATAACCATATTAAAAGCAGCTTCAACCTGATTTGTGGTAAAATAGAAATTCATAACATACAGTGTTAAAAAAACACGATCTCGGTTAAAATTTGCTCTATATTCCTGTCAAAATTTCTTACTTACCAGAATCTAGTGTTAAAATAACAGGTTAATTCCTTGAATCAACTTGAATGTGGTAATAAAGACTACCAGGTTGCCTTAACACTGAATATGCGGTTACTAAAAACAGGGAAATATCTTAAATGTCTGTAACTTTACATGGGATTGTGCACCTTGTGAATTTTTTGTCGTTTTTCCCTGAGTATTTATGTACAATATATGTAAATATTTGTGTAAATATATATAAGCTGAAGAATTAACTGAAATTTATAAAAAAAAGGAACCCCCCACCCGGCTTTGCTCAGGTATACCAAAGTTTTGAAAAACATAAAAAATAATTTTATAAATAATGTGGCATTACAAATTTGAACTTTATTTTAGGATAAATTTGGAAATAAAAAAAGCTCTGCCACCTAAGAACAATAATATTTTTCAAGGGTACAGCCTCTTGTAAATGAAGTGAAAAATCCTTCTTGAAATAGTAGGTTCCTCTCATCTTAGCCGTTTATAGATTCCACTTCAAATTTTAGGCCTTCATTTCCGCCAATTAACAACACACTCTGGCTCTCCCCTTGCTGTTGCTGCACCAAATTTATTATTTTGAGTAGGTATGCAGAATGAAGAAGGTGCCAAAACAACCGTATTTTTATTTAATATTTTTTCGAAAGTTCTGCTTAAACAAAAAAAAAATAGAGCTCTTAATTAATAAGAAGGTATTAATTAATATTAATTAAATGCATATAATAAACTCTTTGAGTTTTAAACGAAGTTCAGCATTGCGTTTTGCACTTATGCATACCCTTATTTGACACCACTACACGGTATTTCCATGTTTTGGTATCCCTTAACGAAAATATATAGAGCATGGACTGCACCACCTTTTCCCAGCCAAAAAGAAGCCACCAACCGAAACGAAATTTATACGACAAGAGTTTAACACTACGAAAGCCCATGTAAATCCAATGCAGAGGTCCCTTACTTCGAAGCATATTCCGCTCGGATAAACTTCACATCAATTTACCCCGCGTTGTGTCGTCGTCGTCGTTGGTCGTTGGTCGTTGTTCGTTGTCGTCCTCGACGATTTGTTCTTAAATTTTAATTCAATTAATGAAAATGCTTTCAGTCACTTCTGTGCTGCCTGAAATGGTAGCGGTTTCTGGCCATCCATGGAAGGACCATCTCTCGGCCAATTTATGCCTGACCGAACGCTGTAAAATCACAACCCGACAACTTTACACAGTAACAAGAGGTAAAGAGTGCTTTACCTGGAATATAAGTCTCTGAATCTGATTCTGAACTGAGCGTAAAATACAACGCAAGGTTTTTTGGGTTGGAAATAATGAAACACACACGTTGCATATTGCAGAGCAATTCGCGAGATCGAAATTTAATTAATTCGCATTAAGTTTCGTTAATTAGGACCATGGATGCATTGTACCACTTCGTCGGATGTTGATGATGACGATGACTATATGATGATGGTCTATGGAAATCATTCACACCAAGCATGCCAATCATTCTGCCACATCCACTGTATCCATAGCATTCCCATGAGGCCGAAGTACCGGAATTGCAATATGGACCTGAACACATATACATATATAGATGTGTGGCAACCCAAAGATGGTCGACCAACAATTAGCCAATGCATGGATGCACTTCCGGTGAATGTTATATATAGTGTCCATTATCACCCCGCCATGCCACCACCACTATGGATGACCATTACAGTATTGTTGTCTACAACCACGCGGAGGGATGATAACGCTTGTGTGTCACTTTTGATGTTGAACAAATGGTGTCACCAGCATTTCTGTCTGTGTTCATGCAAATTATTTAAGTTAATTATTTTTGTTCTGTTAAACATTTCAAAGTGCTGGTGATTGATACTTTCGTCCTTGTCAATTGATAATGCTGCCTCAATCCATATTATACATTGGCTGATATACTCCAAAATTGACGGTACGTTATACTCGTATAGATAAGGCCTCGCACAAGGATACGGAAACGGATGTGACTATAAGCCACTGGTGTCGAGAGTGATTATGTATAGTGACATCAAGCTGAATCACTATTAACTACGAATTCGATTATACCTACGTGTTTGAAAATCACTTTCCACTTTTATTATAAAATCTCTAGAACAACCTGGAACAATTTTTTTTTATAAAATTTGGATTTGCCGGTCAGAGCCAAGATAGACGGTATTTTTTCAGTTCAAAATCATCAATTTTCAATATTTTTAAATTAATCCTTGGAAGAAAGTTTTGGAAAAAGAGGGGGCAAGGGTGCATTTTTTTGAAAGTCTTAATATTAGAGAATATTTGGAATTTTTGACTTCAAAGAAAGGTGTCAGAAATTGAAGTTTTATTTTATATTGTAAAACTTGTTTTAGATCTAACTTAAAAAGTAACTCTAAATGCAATCGACTTTAAACCACAGCTCGCGGGCGCTCAAACTCAATAGCACCTGATCATGGGCAAGAGCACAAATAAAAGTTTTTCAACATGGACACCACAAAAATAGAGCGACAGGGACAGCAAACGACGCCATATTTCTTGCCGTTTTTTTGACATTTCTCTTCAGTAAGGTTTGCCATTTCATGATGGAAAGATAAACGAGCCAACAACCAGTCGAAATTTTTAAATTTTACTATCAAAATTCGGAGTCAGTGGCCTCAACGTTAAGAGCGCTACGTCTAATTTATGGTCGTCATAATCGTCCTAGCAGATCAACAATTGTGCGTCTAGTGAGACAAAGAAGTGCCCGTAATGTCGAGAATATTGCTGCAGAGGCTTCGGTTGCAGAAAGCCCAAATGTGTCTCTCACACGTCGTTCTCAAGCGTTGAGCATCTCAGTGACGTCGTTGTGGCGAATTTTGCGAAAAGATCTTGGCCTACATCCTTACAAGATTAAATTGACGCTAGAACTGAAGTCACTTGAACACCAGAAGCGTCGTATGTTCGTGAATTGGGCTGAGCAACAACTTGAAAATGATTCGGATTTTCATCGAAAAATCATCTTCAGCGATGAGGCTCATTTCTGGAGCGGTATTGGTCAGGCAGCAATCCACACGTACTCCATGAGTCATCATTGCATCCCGAAAAAATTACGGTTTGGTGTGGTTTATGGGCCGGCGGCGTCATTAAGCCGTACTTCTTCCGTGATGATCAAGACCGGCACGTTACTGTGAATGGGGATCGCTACCGTTCAATGATAACCGAATATTTTTGGCCCCAATTGAATGATATGGACTTGGAGGACATGTGTTTCCAACAGAATGGCGCCACAAGCCACACAGCGAATGTCACAATCAAATTATTGGAAACCAAGTTTGGAGAACGTGTTATCTCACGAAATGGTCCAGTCGCTTGGCCGCCTCGGTCGTGTGATTTGACGCCGTTAGACTATTTCCTGTGGGGCTACATCAAGTCCATGGTCTATGCCAACAAGCCAGTGACGATTGATGAACTTCGTACTAATATCGAACGTGAAATTGCAGCAGTATCGGCCGATTTATGCTTGAAAACTGTCGAAAATTGGGTTCAGCGTCTGGACTTCTGCAAGCGTGCCCGGTGGTGGCCATGAAAAAGAAATCGAGTTCCATACATAATGGCATCAAACGTACTTTCACAGGAATAAAGAATTTCATTGATATCCAAAACCGTTTTTGTTTTATTTAAAAAAAACTTTTGTAGCGCTCTTATTGAAAAACCAGATATTAAGTGCTCATTTGAAAAAGCACGCTCATGGGCCGCTGATGAGCGTGCGTTTCCGAACCACGAATTATTTTTGAAGTTTTGACGCTTATGTTATACGTTGTTTTTTTTTAAGATCAAGTCTTTAATGATTTACTTATAAATATGTATAAAGTGCTGGTGCTAAACAAAACCAGCTGTTACTTGGACCAACTTTTTGATTATTGAATTTTGAAAAATTAAACCTCTTAATATAATAGAGCTTATAAGACCTCGCGAAACTTGAGAATGTTTTCTTTTTGCGCTTTCAGACACAATATTTTTGAATACATATTTTTTTCATGAAATATTCAAAATCACAAATAAAAACAAAAAATTTTTGAGCCATTTGGTATTTAGAATATTTTAAGAAAATTAAACTGAAAATAGTTTTCGAAATTAGAAAAAAATTACAAAAAGTTAAAATTCCAAAAATAGTGGCTCACAAGTTTTTGAAATTTTGAACATAGAGGTCCAAAAGTTTCAAACAATGTTCAAAACAAACGAGAACAGCGTTTGAAATTTAAAAAGGATAAATTATAGAACCAAAATTTTTGATTAGATATTAAAAAAAAAGAAATTGGAATAATTGGAAAAAACAGCAATAATCTGGAAGAGCTTTAAAAAAATAACAAGATAAAAAAATTGGTACTAGAAACCATACACATTCCATAGCCATAACTTTTTTTGGAATTTGCAAACTATGTTTGGAAGTGCTGGAATTTGACAGTTTTTAAACTCGCCAATAAGGGATAAGAGACTATTCAATTCAATTCAATTCAATTTTGCTTTATTGAATACGACTAAATCTATTCAACGAAATTTCATAAAATGTAGAAATGATATAATTTTTCTAAAAATGTATTGATATACATGAAATTTTAAACTTTTTTTTCGTAGATATTAAAAATGTTGATAAATATTCCAAATTTGAGAAAATCTTTTTACTCGTCTTGGCTTTAACTTGATGATAAGTGGACGTGAAAATTTAAATTATTTTTATAACCTTAACAACCCAAAAAGAATTTAAAATCTGTTACTTCTTTTATCTGTTTTCATCCTATAGATACATATATGTTACATAATATTTAAAAATATATATATCTAAATTTTGATTGATTTGATTTGATGATACAAATGTGCCTGACCTTGAATATTTTAGCTTCATATCGAACAATCCTCAAACGTCACTTGTTTCTGTCGATATAAGTCTTAGTTCGATCTGCGAAAAGATCAATTTATTGAAAGACGATTTTTCTCCTGGTCCTGACGGTATCCCTGCCATTTTTCTCAAGAAATGTGTCAACGTGCTTTCTGAACCCCTTTCTTTTCTTTTCCGCCTCTCGCTTTCGCAAGCAGTGTTTCCTATTTTATGGAAAAACTCGTTCATATTCCCAATTCATAAAAAAGGTAGTAGAAACGACATCTCAAACTATCGTCTGATAGCTAAACTCTCATCAATACCCGAGCTGTTTGAAATAATTGTTTACGACTCTCTTTACTTTCATTGTAAATCAATAGTTTCTCCTCTTCAGCATGGTTTTTTAAAGGGTAGGTCCACGACCACTAATCTGGCTCAATTTGTTTCCATGACCCTTTGTGCTTTGGTAAAAGGCTTTGATGTTGATGTTGTCACCACTGACTTCAGTAAGGCATTCGATAAAATATCTCACCAAATTATCTACATTAAGTTGAAAGCCTTTGGTTTTCCTTCATCTTTTATTTTATGGGTTAAATCCTACTTAGAGAACCGGCTTTATAGGGTAATTTTCAGATGCTCCGAGTCTGAACCTATCTATGCCACCTCAGGTTCCTCAGGGAAGCCATCTTGGTCCACTACTTTTTGTCCTTGCTATTAATGATGTTGAAAGCATAACTTCTTACTCTGACCTTTCTATTTATGCTGACGATATAAAAATTATAAAAGTGATTTATAATTCTAACGATTCTTTCCTGCTCCAAAAAGACTTAAATTCCTTTCTTACTTGGTGTGAAAAAAATTTCTTTGAACTCAATGTGAGTAAATGTCAATCCATGAACTTTTCTAGAAAACGCCTCCCCCTACCCGCCCGAACTTATTACTTTCGCAGTGAACCTGTTCCCGTAGTTTCTTCTATCCGCGATCTTGGCATAATTTGTGATAAAGAACTCAATTTCCGTATGCACATTGACCATATTATTGCAAAAGCGAATTCTAGCTTCGGTTTTATAAAGCGTTGGTCGAAAGAATTCTCCAACCCTTACGTCACCAAGTCACTCTTCACCACGTATGTAAGACCCATTCTTGAATACGCCAGCCAGGTTTGGTCACCTTACCAATCTACACACTCACATAGAATAGAATGTGTACAGCGAAGGTTCCTCCGTTTCGCTTTACGTAATCTCCCTTGGTCTGATCCCCATATGTTACCACCCTATGAAGATCGGTTGCAATTAATTGACCTACACACTCTTGCCAAATGCCGTGCTGTTGCCGACATTCTATTTATCCACCAACTAATTACTGGTGCCATCGATTCTCCGGCACTTCTTCAACTCATCCTGATTAATACCAACCCACGTAACTTTCGATCCATCCCATTCTTCCGCCTGCCTACCCACCGCACAAATTATGGCCATAACAATCCAGTCATCAGAATGCTTCGCCTAGCCAACAGTGTACAGGATATTTTTGATTTTAACCTTAGTTCATCCTCCCTTAGAAGAATTCTTTATTCCAATTACCCTTAAACCCTCTTTTATAAACAATAATTTAAGCTAGATTTATCAGTTTGTTTAATTTATTTAATTCAACTATCTAAATATTGTTATTTATTAGCATTTTATATTAATTTTTTTTTCTTTTTTTGTTATATATTTTTTTATGTTAATCGGCTTGAATTAAGCCAACAATAATAATATTAATAATAATAATGTTTTAAAATGGGGTACAATTTTTATCCCTTTTCACTCTACAAATAAAAAGATTAAAAACTCTTTACTTTTAAGTCTTTCCCTATGAATGAATTTTCAAGCCTCAAAGGAATTTGAAAATTCTTGTATAGATTCTGAAACTAGTGCCATTACGAAGAAGGTGTTTTATACCGCTCCAAACTTTGTATCAATGCAAACTATATAATGCGACTTGCCTGGCAGCGATGTCGCAGTTCTTTGACTATAATAAACATTCACTTTTAAAATGCCATAACAAAAATCAAAGTGTTTCATCAAGTGTTTACTTTAACTTTATATTCTTTGAAACTATTAGATATCTGCTGTGTTTTATAGTTTTGAGTTATAGTACGTATACGCCACAGTGTACTATAAAAATAAAATAAAAGCCAACTAACTTTTTTCATTGCAAAAAAGAAGGTAGTCGGAGTTTAAATGTCAGTTGTAGTTGACAGTAATTAAATAAATATAGTTGAAGTTTCATTTTGCAGTTACAGTTTGGACGAAACAATAAATTTTGAGAGCATTTTTCTCAAAATGTATTTTTTGACCAAGCAATTTGAATTGTTGAGAAGGTGTATCAAACACCGGCAGAGTAACTGCTTCGTTGTTCCCTATATACATTAGGGTGGTCCTTATATTGTTTTTTTTTTTTTGAAATTTTGACATGGATAGGCATCAAATAGTTCTACATAGAAAAAAAACTTCTCTCCCTATTTTCACTTTAAGGTACTAACTATGGGGTTAGATGGGGTTAGGGTGATTCTTATAAGACGCGAAAAAAAAAACAATCTAAGGGTATAGATTAAGCTTAGACGAGAAAAAAATTGTATGGGAGGGCGGGTCTATTTCCCCCCGTTCAGGCGGGAGAGTCATTTTCTAGAAATTTGGTCAAAAACTGAAAAAAAAATTTAAAAAAAAACGGAAATACTTACAATGCCACGCCTTAGCTTTTTTTTAAAGCCACAATTCTATAATATGTTCTAAATATATATGCTAAATAATATGCTTTCTAAATAAAGTTTTTATTTCCAATAGTTTTTGATAAAATAATTTTCAAACTTAAAATTAAAAAACAAAAAATTAATTTTTTTTAAGATAAAAATTATTTTTCAAAAACTGTTTAAAATAAAAACTTTATTAAGGAAGCATACATATAGAGCTACAAAAAAAGCTAAGGCTTGGCATTGTAAGTGTTCCCGTTTTTTTTAAATAATTTGTTTCTGTTTTTTGGCCAAATTTCTAAAAAATTACCCCTCTTTCCTAAACATGGAGAAATAGAACCACCCTCTTTACAATTTTTTTTCGTCTGCATCTTATCTATACATTCTGATTTATTTTCGCGTTTTATAAGAATAATCCTTTACCCATAATTAGTACCTTAAGTGAAAATAATCTGAAAAAATTAGGGAAATTATTTTCCAATTTTTGAATCGAATGAGAGCTATCCAAGACTACGTCCAATTTAAGGACCACCCTAATATACATATATTTATTTAATTTATTTTAAGATTGTGTTGTTCAGCTTTACAAAATGTATTTTGTATGTGTGTGTATTCAGCGCCACATATATATTAAAACATATTAAAATAATCTTATGACATATTTTGAAAATATCAAACGATTTGAATTTTTTTTTTTTTTAATTTGGTACATAAAATAAAAAACATTTAGTGGCGCCACAGTTTGTGAAGAACCAGGTCTTAGTGACTTACAACTCTCATGTGTTGGCAGAAATGGAGGAGATCTACAATTTTTTGCCGATTTCGAACGAGTAGATGAGAAACACTTTTTCACGACAAGTTCTAAGAGAATTTGTGAAGTCCTCGTAAGAGGCAGCACTTTATGAAAAACATTTCTGTTTTTAGGGGGCAGCAGCGGCGAATCGAACCCAGACCTTCAGCATGTCAGTCCAACACACTAACCATCATGCCACGAGGAACTACTAGGTTAATTATTTACCTGACGTTTTTCCCTGAGTAGACTAAGTAACTACTTTATGTGAAAAATTTGAATTTCTGGCTCTGCCTATGAGACAAGAAATATTTTTCTGATGGCCTTTGTTGCGTTGAGTGTGGTCTGGTCTTGAAATCGTTCTAGCATTTCATGTTTTGGAAATTTTTCAAATTTAAAAATATAAACAAATGCTTTTTTTATGCAAAAAACTTCATATAAAGTAGTTATTTAGTGCTTTGAGTGGATTTTCGAAAACAGTACAAAATAGTCAATTTTCAACTGGCGCTTCAGTACAAATGAACTGTTGCAGAAAAAACCTTAAAATCTGATGTAGTTTTCAAATAATTGGTAAGTTTGAGCCATTAGTGATAAACTCCCCAAAAAATGCATTTCTTGATCATTTTTTGCTTTTTTTCCATGTTGTGTCGCGAGATGTTAGGCGCAAGCTTCAGATTCTGACTCAGCACCCCCGAAAACATAAAAGAGGAGTAAAATCAAAACTACCCCACAATTTGCTAGTCAAAATACAATATGACTGGACTAAGAGTGAAAATTGAAATTTAGTTTAGCTCTAAAAATAACGCTACTTGGCAACCGTTAACGAAAAGCTTATTTTACAAAAAGCTTATCCATCTCAAAAACGGCTCTAGGGATTTTGATAAATCAGTTAGAAATTTATTGTAGGCGTGGTGTAGTTTTGGTAATAATTGTATATGACAAAAATGGCATACTTACCCATAATAGTTTTTTCTTTTTAGATTGAATCATTAACAGCAATTTTTCTTAAAGTTTGAATGTTTTAAGTTTCCATATTATGTTTTTAAGAAATAAGAAATTTTGGATTATCAAAAAAAATATTTTCTGTTAATTTTTGTTTTGTTTGAAAATTCAATATTTCAAAATTTGGTTGATAAAGTTTTTTTTTAACTAGGTTTTTGAATGTAAATAAATATTAACTCATAATTACCGTACCTTAAAAATTATTTTTAAGTGTTTAAATATTTCTTGCAGATATACCGCACCGCAAAACCAAGAAAAAAAAATGTTTCAAGTTTTTTTTATATTAAAATTTAAAAAAACATGTTGCCAATATTTTTGTAAACTCTAGTTTTATTTGCATATTAATAAATGCTTAAGACAAGCGTAACTTAATTTTTTTATATTTTATGTCCTGTCTTGACCTAACCTACACGCTCTGCGTTTTTTGTCTCACTTCCGATGAATCACCCTGTATAAAACTGGCTATTAATTAAATTGTCTCCATAAATCTGGTAATTTTCAAGAAATCAGATATTGAACATTTTGAAAAAATTGTTTCAGAAAGCTTTCACTTTTGTCTTGGTTCTTTCGATATTGACAAATAATAATCCTATTAAGCATTTTTTAACAAAATCCGATCTGCTATCGGATTTGGTACACCAAAACAGATAAACGCACCTCCTTTAATACAAATCATAGCAACATTAATTTCTATGTCAACTGCCAGGATTCCTCCATTGTAGCCACAAAAGCAAATAATTTAGACAAAAGGTCTCATAATAAATTAATGTATAGCCATACTCTAATAATTGAGGTTATGTTAAACTTATTCATGTTATTAGTGTGTGCTAAACTAAACTGTAAGTCGTATACGTAGTATTTGTGCAAATTTAGGGCTATTTGACAGTTTTGAACACAAACTCCCATTGAAGACTTCGCATGAATATGCACAAATTCTAAAGAATAAATGTTCTTCGTTTAAATTAATTAAAGTTGATTGAAGTACCCATCATCTGGAGCAAACACATACCAACTAAACCAAACCAAACCAAACCACTCCACAGTCACTTTTAACAGAGAGATAGAGGCGAGTCTTCCATAATATTCACTAAGTCCAAAGTCAATCATTGAAAATTCCAGGATTTTGCTTTTGAAAACCGTAAACCTATTGAGTGTGTGTAATTCTACTTTTACACACAAAGACCATGTTGATGGTTGGATTTGGATGTTGGATGTGCTTTTCCAGGAGAGTACGAGTATACGGAAACGCTGCATTGTGGTGCTGATGGTAGAGGAGCGTACTTTCTATAAAGGAGACAAGCTTCACTACAAATAAGTGTATGCTGATGGTGTTGATGCAAAAGCCTTCTCAGATTAATCCTTGAAGCTGAAATGTTCAACTAATGGAACCTTAAAAAGAAAAAAAACATCCCAACAACAACAACAGAAAGAGGAACAACATAACAAGACAAAAAATAGACTAACTACGAGTATAAACTGCAGCACTATGAATTTCTCTTTTCCTCTGGCAGATTTTAACGGTTTTGTGGTTTTATTCGAAATCGGAACAGATTCAGAGTTTCTTTTATTCAGATATTTTGTGTCATCAATTCAAAGGTTGATATCTGTGGTTGTGATGTGTTTTCTTTGTTTCTTTTGTTTTATGGAAATTTCATATTAAAATCTCACACATCATAAAAATCGCAAAAATCTTATCTGAAGCGGATTTATTTTTGTGAATAATAATAAAGTCAAAAGGAAGCAAAACAAAGACGAAGCTACCCGAACATGTTTTCCATTTAAATGATTTTTTTTTCGAGTACCTACATAGACCATACCTATATCGATGTATGTATAAAAGTTAGAGCAGCCTTGTGAACGCTGCTGGTGGGAGATTTGGTGCACAACATCATGGCTTTTCATTATCCTCGCTAGGATTCGTAAGTTCTTTCTTCCGCTAAAACAACTTCTTTCACGAAATTTCAGGGCATTTTATGTAGGAAGAGTTCACAAAACACCATCGCATCATCAAGGTGAATACACAAAACAACCAAATCTATTCATTGACAGCTGTGGAGCATGTCAGCGGTGATGTGCTGCAAACTGCAGAAGACCACATTGCACACCATCGCCAAAATGTGGTGTCTACAGTGCTGTGCAGAAATGTATTGCAAATCTTTTTTTTGTTTCATTTTTAAAAGTATTAATAATATTAATACTAATATTAATAATATTAATAATAAAACTCGCCTCGCTAGTGAATGCGATCATTGAATCAACTCACAAAAGGGAAAATAGAGTCACTCTTGGGAGATCTGCAGTTTAAGTACTTTCAAATGTAAGCGCACTTTAACAAATTTTGCTATTTCCAGTGCAAATTTTACTACGTTTGGTATTTAATGCAACTTGGCCTCTTTTTATTCTGTTTCCTTTTTTGTTGTCCTTTGATTTTGGTAAGGCTAGGACTACACTGGAAAATTTTTCTGTCGCTTCGAATAAAAATAATATTGATAGCACCCCGGTACGGTTTTCTTGGTACAATTTGCGTTAATTCATAGCAAATTTCACAAATCAAAAAATTACTATTCCGAATTTGGTATTTGATATTTCTGTTTTTATTTTTGGATAACTTGATCTGAAGTTAGAAAAGCACCCTGTCGAAAATCGGTAAAATCTTCTGATACCTAATGATTAAGGCTTAATAGTTTGCTGATAATTTAATTAATCAGTTATTAGTTACAATTCAAATTGATGATACAATGTTTTCTATGTTTTCTTGGGTGTTTTGCTAACTTGATGTCAAGTTAAAAAAGTAACTCGCACTGATCGAAAATGAGTAGGTGGAAAATATTTTATTAATTATTTGTTAATGGGTTGTGACAATTTTGAATTTGTCATCTTATGTTTTCAATATTTTTCTTCGAAAAGTTCCAAAACTTCCCAAAATATTATATTTTATTGGTAAAGCATTTTTCGATAATTAGTCATCAATATGTTGTGAAAGATGAGATTTTGGCATGCGATGTTTTATGTGTATATTTCTTTATATATTTATATTTTCTATGAGTGTCAAGTTAGCAAAGCAACTTTCACAATTTGGAAAATGGTTATTTGAGTAAATGGTGCTTAATTAATTCTTAAAAAAATGTGTCTTAAATGTTTCCAATTTTTTTTTAGTTCTTTGCTAACTTGACATTACTCGAAAAGCGATAAAAACTTCTTAAACTTTATGTTTTATGGCTAAATGCTAGTAATAGGTCGTTCAACAGTTGTTAAAAAACTGAATTCAAACGTGCTATATTTACTATGTTTTGTTGGTTCTTTGTTAGCTTGATATCCAGTTGGCAAAGCCCCATCTTGAAAAGCGGTAAAAACTGCTAATAACGAATGGTTTATGGTTTAAAAACATGCTGTTAATTAGCCCTTTATTAGATGAGACAGTTTCAAGTTTTTTGTGCAATATTTTCTTTGTTCTTTACTAACTTTTATCAAGTAAACATAGCAAAAACTTATCTAGTTACTTATACCGAAACGTTAATAGCTCAAAGATTTACCTTTTATTTGACGTTAATTAGTTGTGACAGTTTTGAATCGAATTGTCGTGAAATGTTTCTTACTTTACCAATTTGACATCAACTGAGCATAACACCAACTAAAAAAGGGGTATAAACTGCTTATACCAAATATCATATAGCTTTCGATTATGTCGTTCTATGTTTTGTTTTTGTTTTTTTAAGTAGAAAGAAGTTCTAATACCTAGTATGTATTTTATTGCTTGATAAATTGCCATTAATTTGCCACTAATTAGTTGTGACAAATTCAGTTTTGTCATGCAATGCTTTTAATTTATTGTTTGGTGATTTGCTTTTTAAGAAATTTCAAGTAAGCAAAGCAACATTTATGAGTCGATAAATAGGTCGGTGAAAAATAAGTCCCCTTTAACACTACTCGCAAAAATATAGAAAAAATAGGGTGCCAAATTCCAAACTGTCACAACTAACTAACGACTAATTGAAGACAAATAATCGACCTACTCATTATTCGACAAGATAATTTTGTTTTGCAAGCTTGAAACTTATTTTATTTTATTTTATTTTATTTTATTTCATTTTATTTTATTTTATTTTATTTTATTTTATTTTATTTTATTTTATTTTATTTCATTTTATTTTATTTTATTTTATTTTATTTTATTTTTATTTTATTTTATTATGTTTTATTTTATTTTATTTTATTTTATTTTATTTTATTTTATTTTATTTTATTTTATTTTATTTTATTTTATTTTATTTTATTTTATTTTATTTCATTTTAATTCATTTTATTTTATTTTATTTTATTTTATTTTTTTTAATTTTATTTTATTTTATTTTGTTTTATCTTATTTTATTTTATATTAATTTATTTTATTTTATTTTATTTTATTTTATTTTATTTTATTTTATTTTATTTTATTTTATTTTATTTTATTTTATTTTATTTTATTTTATTTTATTTTATTTTATTTTATTTTATTTTATTTTATTTTATTTTATTTCATTTTATTTTATTTTATTTTATTTTATTTTATTTTATTTTATTTTATTTTATTTTATTTTATTTTATTTTATTTTATTTTATTTTATTTTATTTTATTTTACTTTATTTTATTTTATTTTATTTTATTTTATTTTATTTTATTTTATTTTATTTTATTTTATTTTATTTCATTTTATTTTATTTTATTTTATTTTATTTTATTTTTTTATTTTATTTTATTATATTTTATTTTATTTTATTTTATTTTATTTTATTTTATTTTATTTTATTTTATTTTATTTTATTTTATTTTATTTTATTTTATTTTATTTTATTTTATTTTATTTTATTTTATTTTATTTTATTTTATTTTACCTTGTTTTATTTTATTATATTTTATTTTGTTTTATTTTATTATATTTTATTTTATTTTATTTTATTTTATTTTATTTTATTTTATTTTATTTTATTTTATTTTATTTTATTTTATTTTATTTTATTTTATTTTATTTTATTTTATTTTCTTTTATTTTATTTTATTTTATTTTATTTTATTTTATTTTATTTTCTTTTATTTTATTTTATTTTATTTTATTTTATTTTATTTTATTTTATTTTATTATTAAAACTCATATGTTCTATGTTTTTGCAACTAAACAATTGTGTGACAGAAAATCGTAAGTTCCTTCCTAGCCTAATCATTTTCAGAAACAGTTTTTCAAAAATGTTCACTGTAAGCGATATTAATTTGTAAGATGTTACTTTACTTCTCTTGCTTTTTTATACGTTCTTTGGTGTGTAAGGCTTGGGGGGTAAAAGTGATGAGGATGCCCGTGCCTTTCCCCCTTCTCTGACTTTGTAAAATACCACGATGGTAACAATTTTTCATGTTTTACCGTAGACTTTTGCCAAATATGTACATATCTTTATCATCCCCTTTCCCCCATGCGAGATATACCCCCTCCATTTTTTGCAAAACCTTAAAAAAAACAAATTTGTATGATTAAAACTTAAAGTAAATAAATAATTAAATTAAAACAATTAAATAAATAAAAAGAACACGCTAAGATTTCAAATGTTTAAAAAAAAATTAATTAAGATTTTACTTTCAACTAATTATCAAAACTTTTTTTTTATTTTTAATATCTAGCGACGGGTTTCGGAGTGTAGGTATATCTCCATCATCGAGCTAGGAACTTCTTGATAATTAATTTAAAGTCAATTCTAAATTTAAAAAAAAAAAAACTAAAAATTAGAAATCTTAGTGTTTTCTTTTTATTTATTTAATTTTTTTAAGTTTATCTATTTATTAGATAATAACATAATTTGGAGACTCTGACTTGACTCTGAAAGGTCTGATTATTTTCTTCAAATTTTAAATATTTATGAACATGAAAAAAATTGGTTCACCCACTTTGACGCTAGCTCGATGTAAAATGGACATTATGTAAAAATTCAAATTATTGTCACGTGATGGTAAGTTTTGGATTCCTGATACTCAAGATAACCATGATATTAGGATGATAGAGAACATTAAAAGATTGTTTGCCACAATTCAGTCTACTTAAGATATTTTGATAATTTCCAAGAGAATAAATTGTTATTTGTATTTCTTTAACTTCAAAGGCGACGAAACTTCCCCTTTAACCATTGAGGGTAGTTAAAATAAAATTAATTTTACTCTCTTTCCCCTCCCTTTGATTTTTGTTGCCTTGGCCAAAATTTCGGTAAGTTTTTAGAAAAAGCTTAAAACTTCAAAAAAAAACTCTCCATTGAAGTTCAGCTTTTTTAGAATTTTCTTCAAAGTTAAAATTGAATTTTTTGTGCAATAAAGAAGTATGTACTAAGAGATAATAAAATAAAAAAATTTCATTCAATTATAAAAATTCAATAAAAAAAATTATTTTCAGTAGAAACTGTATTATCTTTTCGTCAACCATTGGATAAGGGAATATAGAAGTTTTGCTTTTGGTTTAACTGTTGTGAAACGGTGAATGAAAATACCCTTTTCGCACTCGAAAATTCCGGAACTTGCTTCAGCTAGCATTGAATGAATTTCAATCTATAGGGTAAAGCCGTGAATTTTCCTACGAATTTCATCATTAAAAGGAACTTGGAATTCTTCACGTGAGTGATAGGCAAGAGTTGGCACAATTTGTATATGGGAAGTGAAACAAAGGTACTGCTTTGATTGGGACTGCGACACAATTCCCCCTATGACGACGATGACGACGGGAGCAGTCCTTTTGTGCGGTTTGCATCAATTGTCAAGAATAGCGTAGATTTGTGTTCGTATAGTTTCAAGGGATTTAATTTAATTTTAAAACAAATTCTTCCCTCAATAGTATGGTGTCTCCAATTAATTGCATCCGGGTTAAGTATGGAGGGGTCACTTAAGGAGTGAACTGTATCGGGTATAACAAGCACTCCATCATGCCCACTAATCCCAACCAACAGCTTGGATGTAATGCATTTCTTTATCCATCATACTCAGAATAAGCTCCAACAAAGATAAAAGATACCCACTTTTCCACAGAAGAAATAATAATTAAAAACTTTCACATAAATATCGTTGAACAAGTTTTTGCATTTTTTTTTTTTTCTTTCTATTCCTTTCCGTTGACTCACTCTGAGCCTTTGAGGAAAGGATAAAAAGAAAATCTAAAGAAACGCCTCACCATCGCATCGCCATCGCCAGTTGGAAGGAAAACGATACCGAATAGAAACTTTGTCCACTGTTGAGTGATTTTCGCATCCGCAAAATGTTAGTGTAAATGTAGATATAGATTCAGCTTCTCTGTATCTCCGGTGGCTTCTTTGATTTCAGTGGATTTGATAATTATTCCACTGATGCAACAACAGAGTAGTTTGAATTGCAGCTAAAAGGAGAAGACCCAGTGTGAGAGCTTTCCCCGGGAACACCTACATCCATTAGGGAAAAGAAAATATGAAGATACCTTGAAACCGCACACAGTTGCGGCTTAGATCTTTGCTATATAGATTAATTTCTGTAAATGTATATCTGTAGAGGTAAGTTACAAGTTACCGGTTATGGTACAAAAAGTGTTGATGGATGACAGTGAAACGAGTGTCATGAGAATTTAGTTTCATCTCTCTCTCCAGCTAAATGAAAAATCAAATCAAAGTTTATTAATGTTCCATTACGTTGTGGTGGTTGGTTGTAAACTGCTGGTATCGAGGCTAAAAGATAGCATACCTGGGGAATAATGTGAAATCGAGCAAAAAGTTTACAAAATTAATATCTATAGATGAAACTTTGCAAGATAATGATGGTAAGAGAGGGTAAATTTTTTTGAGAAGTTTGGTAACACTTGACAGATATGTAGTACATCAGGCAGATTGAATTGATATGGTATAGCTATAGTGACAGTTGTTAATGTCAAAATGTTATTTTCTACAAACATTTTTTCCAATTTTCAAACCAACATTGAATGTGGTACATTATAAATTGGTTATATTAAATAAATAAATGGAAAATCGAAAGTTTTAATCAATTTGTAGAAATGATTGTTAAATTGAGAATGCGAAAACAATTTGTGAACAAAATTTCGACTATATTAAACTCTCAAACAAGTTTATTGCATTTTTGACTTTATTTAACATGACATCGAATATATCAACTCGTCGAAAGCTCAAATGAAAGACAAAAATTGAATTAGTATATTCTTCACTGCGTAGCTAGAGTTTGGTCAATTTGTTTTCACTTTATATATATTTAAGTCTAATTATGGAACTGTCTTTTGGCTTTGAAAATTAAGTGAAGCAACACAAGCACAAGTCTACTATAGTAATTAATAAATTAGAATGTTGATGAATTGCGCATTTTGTTTAAATGCATAAGCGAAAAAACAACAAAATAAATAAAATTTGTCCATGTTGGGTTCGGTCTTTGGGGATTGTGCTAAAAATAAAACATACAAAAAATACTGTAAAACAAAATAAATTGCTTGATTTTTTGTTTAATGAAAATAAATTGACAAATAACTTTGTTTATTTTGTTTTATGAAGCGTAGAACTTTTTTTTCAAAGATGAAATATATTTACATGAAGTGTCAAACTAAAGCCATAATAATTTTTTATTTTTTATTTTGAAATGCATCAAACAACAAAATAAACAACGTTGTGCCAAGTAATGTTTTTATATATTTTTTCTTCCAATAATTAATTAACTGATTTTTTTTTTTTTGTATTTACAAAAGAAATTGCGTTTTATATTCATTATATTTGCGCATTTGGTCTAAAAATAACTTGTAGAATGTTTAATATTCTCCTGAATTTATATTTGATTTTCCAAAATACAAGCCTATGATATTTACATATGTGCTTACTACCCTATCAACAAGGAGTTTTATGACCTCACCTTTCCCAACTGAAGTCTCATGATCAAATCAGTAAATGGAGGTTTTATGAATACAACGCAGGTTCTGCGAAGCAGTGAATAAAACATAGTCTCCAAATTCCGGGAAGTAATAGATGCATTTAAATAAAAACGCAAAAAAAGTACTTGCTTCCACAGGCAATGAAAAACCAATTCCACCGCTTAGTATGGAAAAGTTATAGGATTAGCAAAAATGAAGATTAAGAACAAAAAGGGGCCAAAGGTTTTCAATCAGGACATTCAAATACGGGGGCGATTTACTGGTAGGTCGCTTGCATCAGATCATGAACGAAGCATGAATGGAAAGAAGCATGCCAACCGCAGGGATGAGAGTGCTAGTCCCCAAAAAGTGAAGCAAATTGCTTAAAAAAGTGAAATAGATTTGTAAAAAGTGTAGCAGATAATGAAACAAAATATTTAAAGTTATTTGCTTAAGAAATATACTGTTTTTCAAAGAATGACTTTCAAAAATTCATATTTTAGTTTATGAATAAAATTTTAAAATAAATAGGAAATTTTTATTTCTGCTGGAATTGAAAAAAAAAACTTTAAAAATTGTGAATTTCGGTCAATATTTTATTCATTTCTTAAGGTAAACTTCATTAGTTAAACGAAGCAGAAGCGGAGAAAGTCGAGGACATCAGGATTCTTTTGCAGAGTGACTTCGATGAGATTCAACGATATTGTGTTGACTGGAAGTTGAAAATCAACTTTCAGAAATCAGAAACTATCTTGTTTAGGACTCCGTTGCTTAGAGCCACAAGGGATACGAGAAAGAAAATCCACTCGCGAGTAAAAGTGTAGTAAAGTACCTTGGCATTTGGATGGATCAGTATTTGTATTTCGATAGACATATAAATGCTGCTCTGGCCAGGGCTAGGGGAGCCTTTGCCCTGACGAAACGCTTGTTTTATAGCAGCCGGCTTGACAGCAGGGTGAAGGTGATTTGCTACATGGCCCTTATCCGGCCGATGATCGCCTATGGATGCCCGGTTTGGTTCAACCTTGCCCCATCTCAAATGGAAAAGATTCGGGTGTTTGAGAGGCAGTGTCTTCGACGCTGCCTTGGATTGCACAGAACACCAGAGTCGGAGTACAAACACTACTATTCCAACCTGGCTCTATACAACGGGGCCAACATAAACAGGATAGATAATTTCTTGCTGAAGCTTATTCTAGGTCACATTGCAAGAGCGATGTCCTCGAGCAACAGCTTAATCTTTGGAGCTTATTACCCCAACAAAGAATACTAAGAGAGTGTGCGTCTAAGCGGCTTTATTCCGCCCGATGCATTCCTCTATCTAGACAGTCGAGGGCTTATCCAGGATAGAGCGGCGGTTCCGCTAATCTACCACGTCGGCCGTAGAACTGTAGATTGGCAACTCCGTTACAGTCGGGATGTCCTCGAACAAAACGGAGCTGAGCATCTTCGGTTCAGTAGGACTGTGTTCGAACGGGACCGAAGAGATAGGGTAAAGCAGGAGAACCAAACGAAGATGAAGTTCCTTCAGACATTTAATAGTTGACCTTGCTATTTTCTTTTGTATGGCCGACTTGCAAAGGTTTAGGTAGAAAGTTATAAGTAGGGACAGTCAGGGTGGCACCAAAAAAAAATATAAAACATACAAAAACACAAAAAAATTATAAAATCCACAAAAATACAAAAAAATTATAAAACCGGAAAATGCTTGCTCTGTGGCTGTTCTAGTTTGTAAGTAGTCTGTAAGTACCTTATAAGTAGGTTGTAACTAGTTTATAATTAGTTGTAAATAGTTTAAAGTAGCTTTAATTAGTTTAATTAGTTTTAATTAGTTTTAATTAGCTTTAATTTAGTTTTATGTAGTTTGTAAGTTTTATATAAAACCAAAAAAAAAATAAAGAAAATGATACCGAGTTTTGTTGTAAATTCTTCTCGGTAAAAATAAAACCGACCTGGATTTAGTATTAAGATAGTTCTTTAGCCGAAAGGCATTAGCATTAAGTTATTATAGTTTAACTTAGAGCGCCCGACTGGGGCCAGTAAGTTAGTTTTAAGATATTGATAAGTAGGCTAGTTTTTATGAATTTTTGTCTAGCTTTAAGATAGTTTTAAGAAAATGAAAATAAAAATGAATTACAAAAAAAAAAAACGAAGCAGAAATAAGTTGCTACAAACCAGATGCATACAAATAAATTAATGAAGTAGAAGTAATACTCCATATGAAGTAAATACTCATCTCTCCAGGCCCATTGCCTAAAAACTATCTGCTTCATGACTCATATCAACAAAAACTTAAATGTAGAACTTGGTCGCAAGTACTTCCTCTTGCTCTATCTATAATAGTTCACTGCTTTTTTTTAAATCAAAATCGCTAGAGCCGTTTTTGAGATAATTAAACTTTTCATTTACGGTTGTAGGGCAAGTACCGTTATTTTTTCAATTTCCCCTCTGGAAAGTTACAAAAAAAACCTTAAGTTCAAAATTTTAAGAAAATTGCTTCATTGGATTAGGCTGTAGGTCAATATACGGACAGACAGACACACTGACAGACAGAATTGTACCACCCACTTTTTTGGTGTTCTCTGTCATCGTAATGACATGTTTGATTGTTATCTCGAAATCTTTTTTTGTCCGAATCCAAAACTTGCCCCATAGTACCTAGATCGCAAGTAAAAATAGTGAATTGTGTATCAAGATTTTGTTGTGAAAAATTGATTGCCGTCTCAATTTACACAGTCCATGCATTTTTACGGCGCTGGTGACAGTCGAAAAATTTTCAAACTTTTTTTCTTGGCACAAATACATTTTTCGTCATAGCTTTCTTATCACGTAAACATAAAATAAAAATTAAAAAAAATTAATAAATGCACGACTGGGTTGCACGTACTTGCTCTTATGTTCAAAACGCTGATATTATAAGAAAATTATAATGTAAAGATTACGAGAGAAAAATGTTTAAAAGAATAAAATACGATATTTAAAATAACTAAAACATTTTTTTTTTTGAAAGTTTGAGATATAAAAAGAATTAAATCGTAGTTCTTGATTGATTATGATTTTATGGCAAGATTATTTAAAATCGTTGGAGTGGTTTTTTTTTTTTTGAAAAAGAAAATAATTTCTTATATATTAAATACTTAAGAAATTTTTGAAGAACACTTTTGGTGTGTAAATCTTAAGTATTTATTTATGTGCATATAAAGGATTTTTCAACAGGGACGCTACAAAAGTATAGGGAAAGGACTTCTTGCCGCTCTTTTGACATTTCTCTTCAGTAAGGTTTACCATTTCATGATGGAAAGATATACGAGCCAACAACGAGTCGAAATTATTAAAATTTACTACCGAAATTCGGAGTCAGTGGCCTCAACGTTAAGAGCACTACGTCCAATTTATGGTCGTCATAATCGTCCTAACAGATCAACAATTGAGCGTCTAGTGGAAAAATTTTAATCCACAGGCACAATACAAAATGTTCCCGTGCCAGTGAGACAAAGAAGTGCCCGTAGTGTCGAGAATATTGCTGCCGCTGAGGCTTCAGTTGCAGAAAGCCCAAATGTGTCTCTCACACGTCGTTCTCAAGCGTTGGGCATCTCTGTGACGTCGTTGTAGCGAATTTTGCGGAAAGATCTTAGCCTACATCCTATCAAGATTAAATTGATGCAAGAACTGAAGCCGCTTGACCACCAGAAGCGTCAAATGTTCGTGAATTGGGCTGAGCAACAACTTGAAAATGATTCGGATTTTCATCGAGAAATCATCTTCAGCGATGAGGCTCATTACTGGCTGAATGGCTTCGTCAATAAACAAAATATGCGGTCAGGTCAGGTCAGGCAGCAATCCACACGTACTCCATGAGTCATCATTGCATCCCGAAAAAAATACGGTTTGGTGTGGTTTATGGGCCGGCGGCGTCATTGGGCCGTACTTCTTCCGTGATGATCAAGAAAGGCACGTTACTGTGAATGGGGATCGCTACCGTTCAATGATAACCGAATATTTTTAGTCCCAATTGAATGATATGGACTTGGAGGACAAGTGGTTCTAACAGGACGGCGCCACAAGCCACACAGCGAATGTCACAATCAATTTATTGGAAACCAAGTTTGGAGAACGTGTTATCTCACGAAATGGTCCAGTCGCTTGGCCGCCTCGGTCGTGCGATTTGACGCCTTTAGACTATTTCCTGTGAGGCTACGTCAAGTCTATGGTCAATGCCAAACAAGCCAGCGACGATTGATGAACTTCTGCAAGCGTGCCCGTGGTGGCCATACAAAAGAAATCTAGTTCCTTACATAATGGCATCAAACGTACTTTCACAGAAGCAAAGAATTTCATTGATATCCAAAACCGTTTTTGTTTTATTTAAAAAAACTTTTGTAGTGCTCTTATTGAAAAACCCGATATTTATGTGCGTGTAAAAATAAAATACCCACAAAAAATGTTTATTGGTTTTGATACATAGAATTTTCAAAAAAAAAAATTTAAACTTTTTTTAAAAATTCAAAAACTTTTTTTTGATATGTTTTATTTTTTAATCTTTTTGGACATTTGTATTTAAACAAAATAATTTTAATCTGTTTAGCCTATAATGAGTGCTACTTTTAATAGTAGTTATATTTAATTTTTATAATCGCACTAATTTAAATACACAAAAAAAGTTTTATCAAAATCGTAGGAGCCGTTTTTAAGAAAAACTATATTTTCTTTAATGGTTTCTTAACAATTGTATGGAAAGAACCGTTAATTTTCTTATAAAATAATTTTTTTAAATACTTTAGAGACTGTAAAAATACTCTCAAATACTAAGTTTTATAAAAATCGACAATGTTGTTTTTAAAATATTTGATTTTCAAAAAAAAAAGATATAACATTTTTTAAAAATCCAAAAAATATTTTTTTAATTTTTGTAAGAAAAAATATTTTTATTACATATTTGGAAGCTTTGGTTAGAAAAAATATCTATATTATTTAAAAGCGTGTGACAAAAATTATTGAAATCAGAAATACCAATTTGAAGAAAATCGAAAATAAAAAAAAAAAATATTTTTGGGGAGTTACCTAAATAAATTTATTGAATTTTTCTTTAAAAAAAGTTCTGGAGCCGTTATTGAGAAAAATAAGATTTTATAAAATTATTTAAAAAAATTGTATAGCAGGTACCGTTACTTTAAGTTCTAAAAATCTCGAATCTTGAGTTCAGTTTCGTTTACGAATGCATAATTTGCCGTATACTATCCACCCATATAAATCATAAGTAAAAGAGGCGAATCGAGATTTTTTCGTAACAAATCGATTCCCTTAATATTTTTTTTTTTTAATCAAACCATTTTCATGCCACTGGTGATAGTCCAAAATATGATATTCAAATCTTCTGCAAAGTTCAGGATGATAAATAAAAGGGTATGCATTATGCAATATGCATTATTTGTACCTAACGCTAATATATTTTGCTGGAAAATTTTTATTTTGAAAAACATCAAAATTGTTATTTTTATTTTTAATAGAAACCATAGGGTTCTTATATTTAAAATGATCCAGAAGCAATTTTTCATTTTACAGAATTAAAGTTACTCTGGTCTAAGCAAATATTTGTAATAAAAAATGATTTGTATAAATTTTAAAATATGAATAATTATGGCTTAATAACGCAAGACAATGTTTAATGTGATAGTTTATTGCAATAGTTTTGAAAACAGTCACTTTTAAACTATGAGTTAATTTGGATAAATATGTTTATATCTTCACTCACTTCAGATATTATGCAGAATTTAAACACACATTTAATTTCCTAACCTTCCGAAATACAAGCCTCATCGAAATGCTTATTAAAGTAGTTCACATGTGCATCCTTCCATCAACTTAACTCTCTAGACGACTTCATAGAGATATGACTAGCTTAAAATGATTATAAACATGAACATGAACTTGATATATACAAATGTAGGAGCTCTCCTTCAAATGCCACACATTTTCTCGTATGCATGCATTTTCTAAACTCTAAGGACTATGAATACAAAAAAAATACAAAAAAAAACACCTCTTTAGCATGCCATTTGGATTTCATTATATCCAGCTAGAAAAAAAAGAGGTTTCTGAAAAAAATAATTTTAAGTGTTTGCAGTATTTTTCCGCATACCTAATCGCTCCTAGCTATATTCCTGGTGGTGTATTCCCCAAGTGGGAAATGAAATTCTTCCTCGAGCGATATGCCTAGTGCCAAGTGCATATCGTAGTATCTTGCGCTGAATTCTCGACGTAAAAATTCCAAATGTCTAGATGCAACATTTTTCCCGTGCTCCGTGCATCATAGTGTGCGCTAAGTGTATTTCGAGAGCAACCTCCGCGGTCCTGAAAAGCCCACCGCAGGTGCAATCATCATCACGACCTCAGGGGAATGTATTTTTATTCTTTGACATTTTTTTGTTCTTATTCAAGGAGTTGCTTTAGATTCAGAATTATGGTGGGAAATTAATCAGGTCATGGTTTTGGCAGCCTTTGGAGACCAAAATAATAAAACCACGCGCTTAGCTCTTGTGTCTCGCACATCCATATTCATAAATTTTCGAGGCTTTAGGATTGAGTTTTGATGCATTGTAAGTAAAGGCATACCATCACGAGACTAAATGTCATTGTGTTCCGTTTCACCTTTCGTAGGAGTTGTCGTTGTCGTCAACTTCGAATTCATATTCTCATATAGCTGACTTAAGCAAAACCATACAATGCCATTGTTGTTGTTGTTGTTCTTGCTGCTTTTTGTTGTCCTTTGGAAGAAGTTTCTCAGAGTTTCTATAGCACATACTTCCGTGCGACTATTTTGGGTTCCCATGAATAAGTTAGCACATCTCGAGCAGTTATATGGAGTGATGTACTCGTTAAGTTGTTATATTGACTTACCCACTCCATTTTGACAATTTTTATTTTAAACAATTGACTGTCAACACAGTGGCAGGAACGCAGAGCAGAGGCACAGCGAGTGGAGGAGGGAGGCTGCCATTCCTGCGTTTGACTATGTGAAGGATATTTGTACTCTCAATAAATTCCAAAAAAAAAGGAATCAATACTTGCTTATGGTGGCTGAACAATGAGTATCGAGCATTGCGAGTAGGAGCAGGCACAGAAGAGTGGGAGGGTCTTTGTTTGTTGTTAACAAATGGCATGATGAATTATTTTAACAAAGCAAAAGCAAATCGAGCTGAATAAATCAAACAGTTTGTATTAAATTACGTATACGACCGAGTGTACCCTATACCGTGTACAGCGATTCTTGCAAGCAGGAGTGTGTGTTGTATCTGTGTGTGCTTTATTTTGTTATGGGGAGTAGATATGGCTGGCTGAAGAGCCGAAAGAGGACTGGGTTGTGTCAATTTAATATTCACCAATTAATTTTGCGCGTTCCAAAAAATATATATGTACAAAAAAAAATATACACAAATTGAGATTTTTTGGAATGTTTTTCGTTGGGCTTTTTTTTTTGTTTGTTGTTGTAGTCGTATATAGTCGTTTTGAAGCTTTTCTGTGCCAAAACAATTTGTTTTGTTTATTTTAAAGGATGGCAAGAGGGAGGAAGTCAGTTGGGGGGTTAATATGTTTCCATGTGTGCTTTATTTGAAATTGACATTCAAAAGGATTTTATTTTGTTTCTGCAAAAAAAAAGAAAAACAAAAAAAAAAAGAGGGAGAAACAGATTTTTGCGGTACAGGCAGTTTTTCACTCTATTCATCATCCGAAAGGCTATTTCGAAAAATACAAAGCCTTCTTTTTTAATAGACATCGTTATGAGGGGATCTAAATTGTATGTATGTGTATGTATGTGTATGTATGTATGTACATATATAAAAGATTTTAAAAATGCAGTCTATATTTAACTTACGACATCCCTAATCTGCTTGAAATGGTGATCTTTCGCCCATTTTAAGAATAATAAATGAGAATGTTTTGAGCATTAGTTTGCAAATAGGATTTATAAATGAACTTGTGGTTGAGTGAAGTCAAGCAGCAAGGCATTGAGCATTCATTAAAAATATAAGATTTTTTTGAGGAAAAGGTAATAAAAAAGACTTTTAGACGTCTGGTTAGACATATTATATAATAAAGACGTGCTGTGGTTGAAAAATATGGTAGGAAAGAATTAAAAAAAAATGTACTCGTCTGAAAATTGGGATAACTTATTTGTGTGTAGGTACTTTTATGTATGTGCAATGTGGTAGGTAAATAGATCTTAAATTGTTTTATTCATTCATCACAAATGAAGATTTTAATAACGCAATGCAGTGTGCTGCTTTACTGAAGAATAAAATTTAAAAAAATGCTTTTAACAATCTTTTAATAAAGTTTTAGTTTAAACAGGTTTTTGAAAAAAATTAAATTACTAGGTCTCACTAGATATCACAACGAAAATTTTTGACTTCTTTATCACAAAAATATTCAAAATTAATATAAAATCAAACAAAAATTAATGCGAATTAACATTTTGTACTTAAAATTTTTCTCTTGAATAAAATGTTTTGTTATATATTTTTTCCATCGAAAAAATTGGTTGGTAGGGCTGGCTACGATACCAAACCAAACGATACTTGTGTAAGTATCTTCTCGGTATCGTCAAAATCGAAAAATTTCAGTAACTTCTCGGTATCGGTCTCGGTCTCGTATAACTCAGTTTCGTTTGGTCTCTTACAGCAAAGTCTCGTCTCGGTATCGGTATTGGTATTGGTCTAGTCTGGTTTCGATCTGATCTGAGTCGCAAACCAGAATAAAATGCACGTCTTGGTTACATGTACCTGATGTAGCAATTGAACTTGCTTTGTATTTTCAAGAAATTCGACACAAAATTTTGACGCGGGGTCATAAGTTCACAGGAAAACAGTGCACACAAATATTTTGAGGATTTCACTTAAGTCACTTTCTCACGCAGGAGAACCATGTCTGAAAATTTCATCCAAATCGTTGGTTTCAGAGAAAGCCAGCATAAGTTAAATGGGCGTGGCAGTGGGCAGTTGTAATTAAAATTATTGCCTAAACCTTCTCCCTGTTAAAAAGAAAAGGTTTGAGAATGTCATCTTAATCTAAAGAAACCATTTACAAAAATTGTTTGGTGGTAATAAATTAATAATAATATTCAAAAAACTCTATTTTCTGCCGATACCAAACAATACTACCGAGAGTATCGGTAAATTTCGGTCCAAGAAATACGGTATCGTTTGGTATCGTCTCAGAATCGTTCGAAGCTGGTATCATCTCGGTATCGTTTCGGTATCCGATAGTAATACCAAACGATACCGAGACTTTTCTGGATTCGTGGCCAGTGCTATTGGCTGGCACCCTCCAGAACAAAATCCTAGCTTAGCAACTGCCAACACTGGCCGCATTCATCCCAAAATCTGAAAAAATCTGAATGAAAACTAGACATTTTTTTTTCCTTGAATGCAAAAAAACATCTGGATTTTCAGTCGAAAGTTGATTTTAACATTGAAAATAGTTAAATTAGAACTTTTATTTTATTCGAAAATTAAGGATGAGTAAATCAGAGGTGGAAATAATCTGTAACTTAAACAAGTAAAACGTGAGTTTAACAGTAAATGTTGAGTAATATTATTATTAAAACAGTCCAAAGTAGTGCTCCTTACATAAAATAAATAACACTTAAGAATTAAATTTGAATAGCTTTTCGGTTAGTAAATTTCATTTTTTTGCAGCGTGTTTCCACTTCCATCACACATCAGACAGTAAAGTTTAACTCTCATTTGCATTTGTTTGTCCTTTTTTTGGCAGAACCAATCTTCCATCTCTTTCCTCTGAATTTTTAGACGAGATTTCACATCTTAAAATTCTAAAAAAAAAAAAAACGTAGCCAAACGTAACCGAAAGTCATCTGAATTTTCAGATAGTTTTTGACAGCTAACCAATCGGAAGCTCCAAAAAGTCAAATATCTTAAAATTTGAATGCCCTCACCCATTTACTGCTACAAATGCTTTCAACTTTTGGCCTTTGAAAACTAGTTTTGCACTGATTTGCTTTGTGTTCACTCTATCAAATTTTAATTCGAGCTTTCTTTATGTCATCCTTATTGGAAATCAAAAGCAAAAGCTAGTATCTTTTATTCATTAAAAGTTAGATTTCTCCATCACCATCACCAATTTTATCAATTGACTCAAAAATTGCTTCTTATTTCATCTTAATACAAGCACTTATAAGAGAAATACAGCTTTTCAAAATAACACTAAAAAAAAATTTAAATAAAATGGCCGACTGGCTGCATGAAATTGCTCCTATGTTCAAGGCGCTGAAGGTTTAAGGAAATTATATGTAAAGATATGAAAATAAGCTAAAACAACTTGTTTGAGAGTTTGAGATGAAAAAAGAACTCCATCTTAGTTCTTGATTAAATATGATTATATGGAAAAAAAAATTAAAACGTTGGAGCGTTTTTTTTTAAAGGTAATTTCTTTTTATATAAAAGTATATAAGAACCTTAAAATATTTTTAATGAAATTTTTCGGTATGCAAATCTTAAGTTTTTACTTATATGCATTAAAAAAAATAGGTTTACAAATTTTCGACGCATTTTTTGAGAAAAAAATATTTTATTAAACCATTTTTAAAAATTCAAAAATTTTTTTTCAAAATTTTCATATGCAACATTTTTTAATCTTATTGTTAATTCGTAATAAAAAATTAACCTAAATTTGTTGAGCGGATAGTGAGAAAATTCAAAATTAAAAAAAAACTTTCTATAAGCGGTGCTTTTAATAGGAGCGGGTTGAAATTCCGGTTTCAAAATTCTACGTTTCGAAATTAAGCTTTATTTTTCAAAATTCTGTTTTTTCCTGTCCTTTTTGTCAAAAATCCTATTTTCAAAATTCTGGTTTTCAAAATTCTGTGATATAACATTTTAAGAAATAAATTTCTGCCTATTCTGCTTTTTTTAACTTGTATAACGAAAATAAACTAAAAAAGCACAAGTCTTGTTTCTGGGTTGCAGCATGTCCTATTATAATCTTAACATTGACTTAACTTTTTCAAAATAAAACAAATGATTAGCCATGCACAAATTATCTTTCATTAATTTTTATACTTTTACAACAGGTTATTTTACATATAGGTTATTGAGGCTGTAACTTAAAGTGCATAAATGGTGTAACCCACTTTTTTTAAACAAAATGTTAACCAGATCGATGTTTTATGATACTGTGCTTACACTTAACCAAAATTAGTAATTTTTTTTTTGAGATTTCAAATTGGTAGACCAGGATTTTATTAGGATTTCGTTGAAATTTGGAGTTTTCATTGAGATTTCGATAAAATTTTTCATGAAATCTTGTTCCCTCAGTTAAAAATATCAAAAATCGAATTTCATTTTAGTGGGAACATAGCATAATATTTATTAATTCGAAATTGAAGTAGGTCATATTTTTGAAAAACTAAGATATTAAGAATTTACAATGGTATCTTAGACGGATTTTGACAAATTAATGTAAGTTAAATACAGACGAATTCAAAAAAAAAACAGCTACACCACTTTTTCACCAAAAAAAAAGAAATTTTTACCACAGGAAAATTGATTGACGAAATTTTGCCAATAATAAAAAGAAGACTTGGAAAATGTTTGAAAGCGCACGCTTCTTAAAATTTTCCAAACCTTCCTTTTATTATTGGCAGAATTTCGTAAAACAAAATTTTGGACAGCAGAATTTTGAAAGTTGAATTTTGAAAAGCAGAGCTTAGCAAAAAGAATCTTGACCCTGCCAGAACTTTGACCCTAACCCACTTTTAATAGTTGTTATTTGCAAGTTTTTATAATTTTTGGTGGTATATGGCACCAATTTGAGCATATACAGATAAAGTTTAATAAAAATCATAGGAGCCATTTTTAGGAAAAAAAAAATATTTTCCTAAAAGGCTTTCTTAACATTTGTATGGAAAGTAATTTTTTTCTTAAAATAGTTTCCAAGTGTAAAAAAAAAACTCCAAATATTTGATCTTGCAAACCAAAATTTTTGAACATTTTTTAAACATCCAACACATATTTTTTTTATTAAATTTGGGTAGGAAAAACTATCAGTTCTGCTAAGAAGCATTTGTATAAAAAAAAATGGAAATCAGAAATACAGTTTCTAAGAAAATCGAAAAAAGAAATAGTCCTTTGGGAGGTAATAACCATTTTCTTGGAAAATTGGTTTCCTATTAAATAGTAGCCTTTACTGAAAGAAGATTAGGGAGCGGGCCGGAATTCTAGTTTTTAAAATTGTATTTGGTCAAAATTAATTTTTTTTTTTTGTAAATTTTGTCTGGTCAAAATTCTATTTGGTCAAAATTCTGTATTTCAAAATTCTGTAAATTAAAAACTCTATATCAATATTCTGTATGTGCAAAATTCTGTAATTCAAAATTTTGTCTGGTCAAAATTCAGTTTTCCCAAATTCTGCTTATGAAAACTAAAATTCTGTCTAAAACAGATTCTTATTTACACAAAACATTTTTTTATGATTCAACAGGCCCAGAGCCCTCAACAAATTTTGGATGTGAGTGATAGCAAAAAAAAAGAAGTATAGGCGTCAAAAACATGAGTATGAGCTATTCCAAAAATCAATGTCTTGGAGTCCATTGCTGGTTATGGACTGCAAGACTTTGATTTTGGGATTGATCTTTGCGGAAACATTCGACGCCTACCTAAACTTCTTTTTGTTTGCTAAAACTCACACGTTAATTGTGACATATTTACGAAGTTTTAAGTCTTTCTACGTTTATTACGGCCTTACGCTGTTGTATGAATACCCTTTGTGAAATAAAGTTCTTAGTTTTAAAATAACCAATATAGCTTTAAAGTCATTTTTTTATGACTAAAGCACTACTTGTTTATTTTTTAGAAAACTTTTTTTTTATGTGCTCACTTTCTTAAATTATCAAAACGATTTCTCTTTAAAAACATATTTACAGAATTTTTAAATACAGAATTTTGGTCATGCAGAATTTTGTACAGTCAGAATTTTGAAAAACAGAATTTTGACATGCAATATTTTGAAAGCAGAATTATGCTCCTACAGAATTTCTACCCCAACCCAGAAATTTATTGAACTGTTTGTAAGAAAATTTGTGGAGCCATTTTTAAGAAAAATAAGCTTTTGTAGAGTTTAAAAAAAAATGAATCACAGGTTCCGTTATTTTTGGTTCTAACAAAAAATAGAAAACGCGTGAGCAGAGTTAAATAAATTTAGTTTAAATTAAAATCAATTATTTTAAAACTTATTTGAATTCTTATTTGTAATTCTAAGATTTAAAACTATTTTGAAAATAATTTATTTTAATTAAAATTAAATTGATTTAATTTAAACTAAAATATAATCTATTTCATGCAGATCAAACAAAAAATGTAAAATTATAGCTCAACGATGTCATGGTAAAATACACTAGTCATAAAAAATAAGGGGATACGATTTTTTGATAAATATGATGAATTCAATTATTCAAAGAACTAGGCTGCCATTTTGAACAAAAAATTAGTTTAATTTAATAACACTGTATAACAGATACAACAGACGGGAAAAATATGTTCGTAACAAACTAAATTTATTTTTCGTTCCTGTCCTAACTAAAGTCATTGGGAAGCATACTTATGTCAAATTTACCTGACACGACTGGTAAAATGGTATTATAATGACAAAACGAATAAATGTGTTCAATCTTTTGTTGTTTTTTTGTCATTATAATGCCAGTTTTCCAATCGTATTAATCCAGTATTAGTTTTTTTCATAATCCACAGGAAATACGACAAATATTGCATACTTATCTTTTTTCTTTATTTAATGGCAATAAGGTGTTTTGAATTCCAAAAAGTGGTCCTTAAATGTTGGTATCATTGTGGTGCAAAAAGATTACAAAAGATTCATGCGGTACCAATTAGTACACATATACTTCATTAATAAACCTGCTACCTGCATCACGGGCAAATAATGTAATAGTTCTCATTAAAAAATGTCTTTTTTTTTAAATTTTACTCAAGGCATATGTAGATACCTTCATAATCATAACTGTTATAATATAATAATGCACTTGAAACTTCATCTCAACGACAAAACATACCTTGGCATATCTATCCAAATGGCATCACAAAGCGTTCATTTCTATGCTGTACATACTTATATTCTAAGGACGACAAAACTAAGCTGCATACTCTTGAGCCTGAATTGTCTAAAGAGTATTCTTCACAATCATACCTGCTACCTTCTGTTTTCATAAAGTAAATATACATAGGCATAGTGTGACTGTAAATAAATGGATAGTAGAATGAGAAAAGAAAAACAGTTATTTAAACTCAAGTATTTCTGAAAACAAGGACTTATGAAATAAACGCCCGTAAACTTGGGATTTTTTTTTTTTTTTTTTTTTGTAAATTGAAAGGCAAGTGCTATATGAATAAGTGTAGGTGAAGAACAGTGGTGTCGTTTTTATTTATATATTTTTTTTAGCTAGATTAAACTTAATTTTTTTTTAAGGTGGATAAGAAAGATTAAGAGCCAAAAAATTACTTTGAAATTTGAATACAGAAAATTGTTACAAAATTTGTATTATGTCTATTAACTTCTTGCACACAATAAAGAACATGTGAGGATAATTTGTCTTATAACTTTTTAGGCTTTCGCGGTTGTTAATAGACATAATAGATAATTTTTAGCCGCGGCTAATCCGAAAAATTATCTATTATGTCTATTAACAACCGCGAAAGCCTAAAAAGTTATATTGTTAGCCTGTACGGAGAGGCAATTCATAAATACCTGCGCCAGTTCGGGAGCTTTCGGGTAAAACGCGCGCGCATTCTGAGTGCTTTAGCTTTTCTTAAAAGATGCCTTGATTGTGACGTGCTACCCACCTGTGTCAAACTTAAACCTATGCGACACATATATGGTTCTAAGAAAGTTCTCACGACGGCAAGTGAAATGTTATTGATTAAATTAATTAGATCCCACCGTAGTGAATTAAATGCTATTACGCGGCTAATCCGAAAAATTATCTATTATGTATAATTTGTCTTGTTTGTTGCCATTCCTGGATGTAATCATTTAAAGCCAAGCGAAGAGCATTAAGCGAATATTCATGACGCCTCCAGCCCACAGTGGTTCGTTTGTTCAATTTCAGTGACAAAAATCATTTTCCACATCAAATAATTAATATTAATACAAATCAATAAATAAAGTACACTAAATTATTAAGGGATGCTGAATTCAGTGGCATTGCCTACTTTTTTCTACTTCAAACAAAAGCTTTACAATTAAGGTCAGAACATGGTTCCAAATTTTAAAATTTTAAGTAAAGAACTGTCGAAGTCAGGAACTGAGTCAAGTTTATATTTGAAATGTCATAAAATATGTTCCCGATTGTATACTTTCATATAAAAATTACTTGAATACTGGTTTGTACAAAACTTAAAGAAGATGTTTTCCAAAATGTCAGAAATATTCCCAAAAGATAAGAACTCATTTTAGTGCTAGTTTTTAAATTTGTTTGTACTGGTAATTAATTTAAACATAATTTAATCGAGTCTAAAAGAAATTTGACAAAATTCGACTTCTAAAAATAGCAAATCAAATTTCAGACATTACTCAAAAACCCGAAAAAATAAAAAATTATTTCTTAATACAAAAATTTTGTTCAGGCTATTTTGACAACTTTCTTCTGTGTGCAAGTAAAATAGCTTTATTTCAAATTTTTACCTTACGTTTCGTTGTATTTTCCCAACTTCTCCAGGGGTTGTTGAACATCAAATCATACAAATAATTGGTCGAGTTAATAAATTAAATACATAAAAAATTATCTTAAGAAATAGTTTAAGTAATGTTGTAATTTTTCTGGTTTTATCATATAAATCTGACATCAAGCTGAGAATTCTAAAAGTTGATAGTTGGAAAAACCCTTAAACTACTATTGCTTATGAAGCAATTTAAACATTGTTATATTTAAAAAATAATGGTAATTTAACGGGTTTTGAACTGTTCAAGATGTTATGAAGCATTATTTTTTCACTGACAAAAAAAGTAGGTGTCGCAATTCCGTCTGTTGTCTGTCTGTTTGGCTACAGCTAAGGCTTGATCGGTTTTCATCAAGAATGGTACAAAGTGGTTTTCGGTGATGTTTTTTTTTCTTTTTTTTTTACCAAAAATAACATTCCTTATGACAAACAATTTTTACTACCAATTTTACAAAATCTTATTTTTCTCAAAAATGGCTCCTCATTTTTGTCAACATTTATGAAGTTATAAAGTTATAAACAAATGTTTTTTAATGGTATCTCCCAGAAAACCATTTTTTCTACAGATTTTTTTTTTTTTTTTGAAAACGGTTAACCTGATTTGAATTATTTTTTATATGCACACACTCTTAAGAAGTTTAAAAAGTAATGTGAAATAATATTTTGAGAAAGTATTTTTTGTTTAAAAACTAAATTATGTAATTCAAAAATGATCCGTATTTATCGATTTTATTTAAACTCGGTGCTTAATGCTTTTGACATTTCTTAGAATATTTATAACAAATATTTCCTTTTTTCAAATTAACGAAACCTTCCATACAACATTTGTAACAAAAAAAGAGCGTGTAAGAAAATCTCATTTTTCACAAAAAAAACTTCTAAAATGTTTATAAATTTCTTTCTATGTTCTAGAATAAGAACGGTTTACTGTAAAAGTACGCCCCTTGCCTAGAGCGCTATTTTTTATTTTGAATTTTTTCTCTATTATCTGATTGGATTTTAAAAATGTTCATATTATAGTCTTATCAGAAAGCCAAATCCCGTGCGCCTTTTTCCATAATTAAGGATGAAATTTAGCTTAAAACTCATTTTTGTAATCCTGTTGCTTGGATATCATTTTCAAAAATGGCGCCCAATCTGCAGTCCAGTCAGGAAAACAAAATCCTTGCGCATTTTGTGAGGAGGGCCTTACTTGTATATCTACTTGTAATTTATTGTTGAAATGCTATAAGAAAGAACCTTAGCTTAAGAGCCATTGTTGTAATACTATTGCTTAGACGCTATTTCAAAATTAGCCCCCAATCAGTGGACATTTTAATTTTTTAATTTATTAATTAAATATTAATAAAATTAATTAAATAAAACTCATAAATTATTTAGAAAATTTCGATAATCAAAATAACGATTGATATTTAAAAAGAAAGATGATAAAGAGACGCACTTTTTGGAAGGGTTTCCACATTTTTTTTTTTCACTTTAAAAATTACCAAAAAAAAGGCAAGTCCCACCGTTTGACATACAACAAAAATTATGTGGCAATATTAAAATTTCAACCAAAGGTGCATCCACTTCTTAAGTTATAAAATTGTTTTTTGCCAATACGCGTTGGAAAATTTTTTTTCATGTGCAAAATACTAAAAATTATCAAAAAAGTGAAAGGTTCCACCCGATAACATTATAAAAATTATGTTTAGGAAAAGTGGTAAAACTAAAATTTTCCACTCCATCACTAAATGCTCTTTTTTTTGAGATATCAATCGTTATTTTTATCATGGAAATTTTTCAAATAATTTTCAGTTTCTAATTAATTTACCATTTTCCACCGATTAGCCTCCATTTTGGAAACTGGCGTCCGAGTGACAGGATTACAAAAATGACTCTCACCTAAATTTTACCTTAGTAAAATTAAAACGATTCCCGACAAAAAAAAAACATAGGGTTTCGTTTTTTGACCAGACTAATACAAAAACTTCCAATGCTTAAAAAATATTTTGTGACTTAAATTTGTTTTTAATTCGATATTTTAAAATCGAGATGATAATTTTTGTTTAAAATTTTATTTTTATCTGCTTAGTTCTGTTTACTTTAACCTAGAACTAAAATTTGGCAAGCCAACATTTTCTTTTAAAAATTCAATTCAATTCAAGTTTTATTGGAAAACAATACTGTAAGACTCATATGTTTTTGTTTTCTTATATTTTGAAAATTTAAAATATTTTATATAAAAACAATTTTATAAAGAAAAAATCGAAACATTTGTATCTAAGCCTAGCTTACAATTCCCGTGTGCAAAAACAATCTGTGCAAATATTGTGGCATGTTAAAAATAATTGTGAAATGTAGAATAATTAATTGTTTGTATGATTGGTTTTCAGTTTCATGCAAAAAAACATTGCTCTCATGAAATGTCATGGAAAAGAATTGTCTGGCAGTTGTTTTGCATGCGAAAAAAAGTGTGGTGAAAAAAATATTTTTTTTGTTGATGATTTGCTTACACTTCCAAAAAAGAATATATATTCTCATCAAGACATTATGTATTTGCATGCAAGTTGTTTTCGCACCCAAAAATAATTATTTTCTAAATTCAGGCCTATAGTTTGTTAGTTTAGAGTTAATTAATGACCCAATGGGTGGTTTTGACCAAGGCAAACATTTTTTGCCTTAAATATTAAACAATTTGGTGCACAGAAAAGGCGGACATTTATTTTGAAAATTTTTTTTTTCGCTTGGAAACTTAAAATTTAGTCACAGATTCAAATTGAATTCTTTTTCTTCAACTAAAGTTATTAAAGGAGTTGTTTTAGCAGTTTTTAGAACGGATTCCATGCTTTTAAACAATTTTCTCTCAATATGACCATGTTTTTTTTTATTAAAAAAACGTTTTTATAATGTTTATTTTTTTTGTTGCTTTCAAAAATAAGAACAAGTGCATGCATTTTATTTTAGATGTTTTCCTTAAAATGATAACAATCGCAAACCATGAAAATTCCGCCTATCCCCCACTCACTTGACCTTGTTTGGTCTAATCAAATAAGAAGTATGTAATGAAAATTACTAAAGAAGCACTCACCAATAAAGATAACTGTTGAATTGGTAAATCATTGGATTGTGATTTTGTCACAGCTATCGTACTTACTAGCATACGTCTGTTTATTGTTTCAATTAAATTGCACCGTTACTTCCCTGCTTTTTTTTTTTTGTATTTTTGTGTTTTTGTAACTTTGCTATTGCTTATTTTTATTTGCCTTGTTTTTATTATTATTTTTTTACTACTTGTATTATTTATTTATAAGGAAAAGTATTTTATTTCGAATTTAGTTTTAATGTAGCCTTTTTAATAGATAAAGTAATTGTTAAACTTTATTATAATTATAAATAGTATTTATTCTTTCAATAGAGAACATACTAGACTAAATTTTCAATTAACTTAGTGATTAAAAAATCTGCTCCAACAGTCGATTTTCAAATTGGCAATGAAGGAACAAAAGTTATGATGTCTGTAGGGCTGGCCACGATTCCAGAAAAGTTTCATTATCGTTTGGTATCGGTATCGGAAATCGAAACGATGCCGAGACGATACCAAACGAAACCGTGTTTTTTGGACCAAAATTTACCGATACTCTCGGTAGTATCGTTTGGTATCAGAACAATTTCTGTAATTGTTTTTTGGAAAAGGCTCTATTGATTGAGATGACATTTTAAAAGCTTTTCTCTTTAGCAAGGAGATGGTTTAAGCAATAATTTTAATTAAAACTGCAAACTGCCACGCCGATTTAACTTATGCTGGCTTTCTCTGAAACCAACGATTTGGAGAAAATTTTCAAAAATTCTCTTTAGTGAGAAAGTGACTGTGCATTGTTTTTCTGTGAACTTATGACTTCGCGTCAAAATTTTTTTGTCGAATTCCCAATCGGGACCTTACTTTGATATTGTGAAACAAAGTTTTAAGAAATTGTAAAGTCAACAGAAGAAAACTTCAGTAAACAAAATTATCTTCTATAATAATGATTTTTGTTTTAAATCTTAAAAATACCAAGCGATTTCAACTACAAGATCAAGAACATGTAACCAAGTCGTACAATTTATTCTGATTTGTGACTCAAACCAGACTGAAACCAGACGAGACCGATACCGAAACCAAGACGAGACTTTGCTACACAAGAACAAACGAGACTGAGCTATATGAAATCAAGATCGGTACCGAGACGATACTGAATTTTTTTGATTTTGACGATACCGAGACGATACTTACAAGTGTTTCTTTTGGTTTTGTATCGTGGACAGCCCTATTTTTTCACTAATTCCTCGAAAACTACCATTTATTCGAAAGTCAATCAAAGTACCATTGAGGAAATATAAACAATTTCCAATAAATCTCTGTTTAAGTTTTTTTTTGCGACAACACATTTGGGCTCGGACACTAGTTGAAAATGGATGTTTCTTGCTGTTTTCGAAAATCCACTTAAAAGCACTTAGTGACTACTTTATGATAAAATTTTAATTTTTGTTGGTAATATAAGTCTGGAAATACTTTTCTGATGATCTTTGACTCGTTGAGTTCAATCTGGGTCTCAAAATTATTCAAGCACGGCACGCTTTGCAGATATTCGTATTCAAACATAAACAAACATGCGTTTTTTTTTTAAGGTAAATTCGGGGTTATATGTTTTTTTCGAAAGACATACTTATAGTCATTCTCAAGTATGAACATTTTACAATAAAATTCTTTTTGAATTTTTCAAATGCCACCGGTCATCTTTGAAAAATCTCTAGCCTTCGTCATAAACTACGGTATTCGAAAAATGTAGTCAATTTGCATTTTTTGTAGTACTTTTTGTAAATGTTTGCATGTTGCGTCACGAAATTTCAGTCGCAAACCTCAGATTTGGATTCAGCACCCCTGAAAACATAAAAAAAGGAGCAAAATCAAAACTATCCCACAATATGCTCACTAAGAGCCTAAGAGCAAAAATTTACTGGACTATAACTTGAGAGAAAAAAATTTACATACCTACAATAGTAGTAAGGTCGACAGCACTGTTGGAGATGTAGGAGAACTTTTGTTAGGGTTGGTAGAAGATGGCATTTTTTTTTCGAGTCATCTATTTGATGTGCTTAACTTAAACAGAAATCTAATTCAAAAGAACTAAAGCAGGACACAGGAAAGATAAGATTACAAGCAAACAAGACAAAAGAAATGCAACAACAACAAAAAAAAACCGAATGGAAATTAAAAAAAAAAAAAAACGCGAGAAAGCGCCAAAATATATAAACTGACAAAAGTTAAAACAAAAAAAAATAACAAAAAGTTATTTGTTTGTTTGTTTTCAACACCTCCCTCTGTTAGCAATGTCATTCAACAACTACAACAAAAACAACAACAACTAAATTTCGCATCAGCCATTGTGAAAAAGCGTTTTGTAGAAAATTATGTTAAGAGGATTTGTTTGCGTTTTTCTTCGTCTAGCTCTAGATATATGTAAATATGTACAGAGTTCATGGGCTATTTTTTAGCCTGTGAGTCTTCCGGCAGATGGGCAGATATTTAAGATTAAAGGAGCATGTAAAAGTAAAATTAATACAAAAAAAAATAGTAATAATGAAGAGATATAAGAAAAATTAAATATTTGCTCGAAATATGAATTTGTTTGAAATATGAAAACTTAAGTGTGCATCTAGAGATTAAAAGTGAAATAACCACTTGACATTTAATTTTCTGTTTTTTTTTTTTTTGTCACTCAGGTGGTGTTTTTTTTCTATTATGTGAATGCTTTGCGTTTTGTTCTTGTTTCCTTTTTTCAAAAAAAAATATGAAGGGGGAGTGATTTTTTGCTTTCAGTTTAACTAGGGGAAACATTTATGACACATTCCATCCCCGCATCATCCCGAATGAGTGAACGATTTAACAACCTTGAGAATCCGGTGTAGTATTCTGCCCATCATCATAATATACCTACCTATACCCGTACACATATAACTCTCACCCACCCATATGCTAGTTCTATATAAGGATTTTGTTCTTCCATTTCGAAAATGAAGACAATATAATTGTCTTCATGTCGAAAAGTGTTTGAGCATAGTTGCTCAAGGATATGCACTTTTATTGTAATGAAAGTCTTGAGTGATAGATGTAGCTTCTAGGAGCATGTATGTAGGTACATATGTATGAAAAACATTATATCTACTAATAACATTGTGTAGTAATTAAAGGGCAATTAGTTTAATGGACCAAGCAAACAAAGTGAGTTGGTGCAAGTTTTTTTTGAAACTTCTTGAAATGTATAACGCATCATTTTCCTTACATACACCTATACATACATATATGTGAACTAGGTGTTGTTCCTTTGAAATTCTAAAGGTGTTTTCATGAAATTGCTTTGAGAAATTATACAAACAAAGTTATAGAAAAAGGATTAAATGAGATTAAATTGAATTTTCAACAATTTTGTATTTTTATTTTTAGTACAAAACAAATTGTTAAAACTCTAAATGCAGTATTATTTACACTTGCAGAAAGTACCAAACTGCTAAATAAAAATGTTCTTTATTTAAACGGATTTTATTTAGTAGATGTTATTAAATGTTATTTGATTATATGAAGTCGTAGCTAAATAAATGTTAATTTTGTGCGCAAAATTAAAATTTGTAGCTCGAGTATGTAGGTACTTTTTATGTTATTAATGTTTCCACTAAAATTTATCTACACTTAGTGATAGAAATCTTAAATAATACGAACTACACTTTTTAATAATCACATAAACTTAAAGCTGATTAAATACTAATTTCAAATAAGACCGAAATTTGAAAGTTAAAAAAAATTCAGTAATTGCTCAAATAAGTAGCTTTTTGAACAAGGAGGCTTTAAATTGAGAAAAGAATATTTAACCTCAAATAATCGAATATCACTTTGGATGCCATTATCTTGAAAACCCTAAATCAAAGATGGTTCTAATTTTCAGTTATGGAAAGCTCTGAGAACTTTCAATAGTAATTTTTTGTATTTGAACCTTCTTGAAGGCTTTGTTTCAGAAACATCGCGCGGATACAGGGAGATGTCAATGGGTGCAAATACCCCCCCTCCCCCTGAGCAGGAACGAACTAAGCATAAAATATTAATTCATTAAAATGTCATCAAAAAATGTTTTTTCGTTCCACTTTTATAAAATTTTTTCTTGGCAGTGAAAAGAAGACTATACCTACGTTTTTATTTTCCTGATTTTTTATTTCACGAAATTATTTAAAGATACTAAAACAACCGATTTATCTCGCCTCTCGCAGATGTGAAGTGGAGAAAAATTCCGATTGATCGAGCGATTCTAAAGCTTATAACGTCGGTTTTATAACGTCAAATCTTGAAATTTAAGGTCTTTAATTAAAAGATTTTTTTTTGTGGTTATTTTCCCGTGGGTAGGTGCAAAACCTGCTATTCAGGCTCTATGAGGACCGAAAAACGCGTGCTCATAGAAGTGTGAGATTCTTACTACACTAAAACCACCTCCACTTCCCGATTGCAACTAAGTTGAAACTTATCTAGCAATTTATTTTTAACAAAGTTAAGTAACGTGTTGCAGGTTACTTTCCGGTGAAAGTTCCTGCTTAATCTGCGATTTTAAAGCGGTTTTCTGTTCACCGCACCAAGTCGGAAGGTTTTGTTCTTCGCAGACGGCGTACTAAATTCGACTCTTCAAGAATGTCAATAATCGTTGAATTAGCGTGTTCTAAAAGTCGATTTCTATGTTTTCGCGCGAAACTTTTTATTTCATCCCGGACAGAAGAAATCCCGAGATCCCTATGAAGATCTTCGATTCTTATATACCACGGAGCATTTACAAATGACCTAAGCAATTTATTTTCAAACGTTTGTAAGTTATTTAAGTTTGTATCGCAGGTACAACCCCAAAGTTGTATACCATAAGTCCAAACAGGTCTCAGAACCTTTCGGTATTAAATCAATTTATTTTCAATACTAAGCTTTGAATATTTACCGAGTAACCAGTTCATATCTCTTAATTTACTTTTTAGTTCTTCGCATTTCTTTTTCACGTGCGGCTTCCATTTTAATTTCGCGTCTAGAGTCATTCCCAGATACTTTGCCCCATTTATTTTTTTATATGTAAAGTCCACGTGGACTGACTTTTGTTCATTGAGCGCTATTCGCCATGTTTTCGTCCACTCATTAACATTATTAAGAGCATTTTGTAATTTAAATGTAGCTTCGCTAATCGTTTTGCCTACTGCTAGTATTGCAGTATCATCAGCAAACGTGGCTACAATAGTGTCATCTGTTTGAGGTATATCGCGTGTAAATAAAAGGTACAGAACTGGACCTAATACACTTCCTTGTGGTACCCCAGCCTCTATTTCTTTGAAATCAGGATAGTCATTTCCGTGTCTTACACGAAAAAGTCTTTCATTTAGATATCCGTTTAGAATGTTGTAAAGTCCTTCAGGCAGAACTTGTCTTAATTTGAATTTGAGGCCTTCGTGTCACACCCTGTCAAACACCTGCGACACGTCCAAAAAGACAGTCGAACAGATTTTCTTTTCTTCAAGAGCTTTCTCAATTACGTCAGTAATTCTATGCACTTGATCAATTGTCGAGTGCTTGCTTCTAAATCCGAACTGATGTTCAGGTATTAATTGTTTCTCTTCTATTATCGGTTGCAGACGCAGGAGTAGTATTCTTTAAAAAACTTTTGATATAATAGGAAGAAGCGAAATCGGTCTGTAAGACTTCTTTTCGTGAGAAGGTTTGCCAGGTTTCAAAATCATTATTAATTAAAAGATGAATTTCAGGCTACACTCCTCTGTAATTTTTTTTTGAGAATATTCAAGTTAAGTGTGTCTTACCAAATAAATTCTCTGAGCGCTCAGAGATTTTTTAAGTGTAAAAAAAATCTCACCTGAGCACTGAGATTTTTTTTCAGTTCATTTGACAGATAAATTACAATTTCTGGATGATTTGCAAATACAAAAATCGATAAAAAAAAATTAAGGTGGAATGTTAATAAAAATGAAAATACATTGAATTTACTATTACTTTTCATTCATTTCATTAAATTTTGAGCTTAAATATTTAAATGTTTTAAGCAAAGTTGAAATTTTGCTTACAGAATTTCAGTACGTGGATTATAACAAATGTTTTTTATATAATTCAACGGAGAATCTTGTCCTTCATTCCGCATTCCGCCTCCGTCATCTTGACATTGAGTGCTCGCAGTGAGATTTAAGTTGGTGAGACGCGCCTATATTTTATTCTAGAGAGTAGATTGAGTCTCACATTGATCTTATTTCCCTTTTTCAAATACAAATGTGAATGAAAAATTACATAGTTTCGAAAAACAATGTTCCAAAACGTTAATGCCCCAACCCTCAGCTACAAATATGTAAGTGTGTTCTTATAGTTAAATGTAACGCGGATGACAGCAGTAGCACTTATCTACATTTTCAAAAAAAGTCAATTTAATTAGTTTCAAAAATTCTAACTTTGCTCCAAATGCTCAGATGAACAAGATTTAGATATTTAAATAAATTTAAAATGACAAACTTCTTTTTTGTATAAAAATTATTGAGAAATAGGTACCACAAAATTTCATACTAAAAAGATGCGTATCCATTTGACAGTAATTTCACTAGAAAACTCTTGAGAGTAACTTTCGAATGTCTTCCCTTCTGGTGAGCTAATTTCATGAATGTTTCCACTTGCGAGTTTAACACTCTAGAGCTTGTCTTAGTTGACTATTTTGTGATTCACTAAATCGAGCGTCTACTGTATTTGTGAAGATTTTTTTTTTTGTACTTTCATAGATGAGTTTTAGGAACTTCCTTACTTTTCATCCACAAATCAAACAAAATTTATTTCATCGAATATTTTAGAAACTACAGGTTCTTGCATATTTACTTGGTTTCATGCTCATTTTTGTGTTGCCTGTGTTTGATTGTTAACGACACGGTGCCAGTCAATTTTGCTTGCAAGCACATTTGACGTTAACGCACACATTCTCTGGCTTCTGGGATACTTATTTGTTCCGTCAACTCGATTTTCTTACGGTGCGGTGAAATTGCACTGTGGATGATATTTTCAAACATGTGACTATAGCAAACTGCATTATCGAAGACAGAGCTATTGCAGTAATTGCAGTTTTATTTGCTTTTTTGAATAGAACACTTTTTCAGGGAATATTCTGCAAATGCATTTCTGACTCAGATAATGGCATTTAACTTGTCTTTAGCCACAGAACCTTATCCCAGCAATGGCTGAAACTTTTGCTCGAACTCTAACGTTATGTGTGGGAAAAGAATATACCGATGAACTATTATTCTTTCCGAAATTTTAGGCGTTGCTATGAAGATCTAGAGGGAGTTCAAAAACGCTGTTAAGACACCCTGTTACTGCCAAATACTGCATAACTTCATGTCATGAAGTTCCAAAGTACCCGCTGCTCGAGGCACTGTGCAGATATAAAAGTAATAATTGGCGCGTTCTTCAAATTTTGAGTAGCATGAAAAGTACTTCAATTGTCTGTAAATCTTATCAAGATTGTGGAAACTCTGGAAGCAATTTCGCATTAGTGGTACCATAAATACATCCGGGCATGAACATAGTAGGTAATTGGAGGCAAAAACCGTTAAAATCAGATAAGTCACTTTAGATGCGAATATTTTTCCAACCTCACCTTGAATCAATTTAAAATTTTAAGAAGGTGGGTTAATTTTCTACCAAGCACTAACGACCGAGCATCAATTTTGTAGGCTTGGTTTGGAAAATAAAGCCATTCAAAGACATTAGGGTTGCTAGTTTAGGGCACTAAATCAGTAAAATCATTTCGGACCGAATATTTCCTCAACAATAGGTACTATGAAAAAAAAATTGCTTGGATGTTTCCATCGGTCAATGTTAACATTTGCCGGCAAGAACTTGAAATTTCCCCTACAAAATGCATACATAGGGATTTCTCAATCTTTTTTTCAAAATTTAGTGACAGATCAAAATTTTTTTTTTCTCGGCACTAAATAAATTTTACATCCTAACTTTTTTATTAAATATAAAAATAATTAAAAATGGCATATCGAGATTTTGGTCGTTAAAAATCGATTGCGGTCTCTTCAAAATCGATTCATTTTCACACCATTGTTGACAATCCAAAATATGATATTTAAATCGTCTGCAAAGTTCAGTCATAAAATTTTCAAGTTTTCAATTTTCTTAAACAATATTTAACCCGTCCAATATGGAAAAAATGTTTTTAAAAGATTATAAAAAAGTGAATGCAATCACTACTATTATATTCTACTTCTCTTTTATCACAGCAGTTATTATAGAAAAATAAAAATTGTCCATCCATAGTCGTAGTGTTTACGTAATTGAAGAAAGTAGTACTTGTTAACCATTTTTGAAAAAAACATCACAACATAGTAATCACTGGCAAAATATATTTTGAATTTTCTGGTCAAAAGTCATAAGGCCTGGCTATAACAGAAAATTCTATGCATCGCAAGTAAAAATAATCTCTACAAAATCTTGTTAAAAGCTCATTGAAATTTTTGAAATTGTTCTTGAATTTCTTATAACGTCATTATTTGCTTAGATATTGGTAATCAAAGACAAAAGTATTTTTTTTTTTTCATTTAAATTCACCTAAACCATGGAAAACAAAATTGTACAACAACAGGGTTATCTCCCCAGTACTTTCGATTGACTCAAAAAAAAAAATACCCAAGAAAATGACAACCTTCAAAAAATAACGTGAAGAATAAAAACTTATATAAGGGTTTTTATAATACAAATTCTATATACTACTGGATGTACCTCGTGACACCATGGTTAGTGCGTAGGACTGTCATGCCGAAGGTCTGGGTTCGATTTCCAGCCACTGCCACCTAAAAACAGAAATGTTTTTTTCCGATGTGCTGCCTCTTACGAGTGACTGACAAATCCTCCAAGAGTAAACTTGTAATGAATAAGTGCTTCTCATCTAGCCGTTCGGACTCGGCAAAAATTCCTGCCAAAAATACGCACACAGGAATGGTTGAGAGTTGTAAGTCACTAGGCCTTGGTTCTCCACGAGCTGTTGTGCCAACAAATTTCTTATTTTTTTTTTTATACTACTGAAATAAATCAGCCAAGTAGAAGACTAAGCATTAAGAATTGGATTTGTTGAGTTATTGATTCAAAATGGCTTTTTCTTAGCCTTTAGTCCATTTCCAGCTTAATAATTAAGAATTCTAATCTTGTTGGATAGAGTTAACAGTGGATTTTTGTAAAAGAATTCATGATAGTTGAACTGAACTTAATACAAATTGCGTAGGAAAAGGCCCTCACTACGTCACTGATGAGTGCAAGTGAGTAAGCCGGATGAAACGCCAATTTGTAGGACTAAAGGCCATAAAAAGGTATTTTCAACCAAAACTTAAATACTTAATTGAAAAATAATAGATTTTTTTTTCAATTATTTACGTTTTTCTCTTGTGTATTTAATTTTATGGACTAGTGAAGTAGATATTTTTACATAATTGCATTCTAAAATTTTACAAAATATTTTTTTTTCTTATAAACTAAAAAGTCATATTTTCATTAACACTTTATTAACAGAAAAGTGTGACTTCTGTTAACAATGTAATTTTGTTCAAAAATAATATTTCACTAAAGCTTTTCAATTTCAATGCCTATGTTATAGCCTTATAGCAACCTCAGGCAATCAGTCGTGCATTTCAATTGATTAACAAAAATCAAGATTATTTAATTAAGTAAGTATACAACATGTGAAATACAGTCAAATTTACAAATTGTAAGTTCCTGGGCCATGAAATGTTTAACCACAAAAATAAAAAATCTTAACGTAGGTACTCTTTTTATCAACAAAGAATAAGACAAATATTGACTCTCTTTTTTGTAAAAAAAAAAAAAGAAAATGCGTAACATTTTCTAACCGAACTAAAGCTGTCTTTCCTATACCCAAATCAAATCATCGAACTTACCAAACAATAAAATTGTAACAATAGCCTTTTTACTCTCCTGTCTTCATGGTTGACGTGGAGTTACAAAAACAAAAATAAACACAAAAAATTGTCAACAACTTGCAAAACTATGTACATCAGGGTGGTTGCTATATACTCGTACATTATGGTGTTATTAATTTTTATATTTAAATGGGCCTAAATCATCTCCCACATGAAGAAAAAAAATTGTTCAGATTTTATTTTCAGCCGCTATGGTCGCTGTAGGGGTTAATTTTATTTCCTTTCTTTTTGCATACTAGGTTATTGGCGTAATATCTGCCAACTAATTCAGAGCATGTATAGGTTCAAATTGAAAGTAGACAAAAAAAATCCCAAAGGAGGGGGTAATATTTCCTCCAGTTTTGGCAGGAGGGTACATTTTATAAAGAAAATTACATTAAATAGAATAAAATACCTGAAAGCATCGGCAACACTTAAAGTACTTCATTGCAGCTTTCTAGAGAGCCAAAATTCCATTCCTATATGATTTGAAAATTAATTTTTTATGAAGAACAGTTTTGGCAGAAAATTGTTTTAACTCAACACTTTTTGAGGAAAAATTCAATTTTTATTTTTTCATATCAAAGAAATTTTTGCTGAACTTATTTATTTAAAGAATTTAACTTGAAAAGGAATCCTAAGAATAGACTTCTAGTTTTCCAAACTGCTAAAAAAACAGTATATGTTGTTTTTCAAATATTTTTTTTTCTATTTAATGTAATTTATTGGAATTTCGTTCTTGTCTACTTCCAACCTACATGCTCTGAATCTGTTGAAAGATTTTACTCGAATCATCAAGTATTAAAAAAAGAAAATAACCCCTACAGTGACTATTGGGGATGAAAATTAAAATCTGAACAAATAGGAATTATTTGTTTACTTCATCCAGAGACGATTAAGGTCAATCCAAGATCACTTTTTTTAACAACCACCCTAATATACATTCTATCTATGTAGATCTACTCTTTCAAAAATAAAGTGAGCGAAATAATCCTAAAGCAAAATACAAAACTTTATCCTTTTTCCAGTGACGGATTTGTAGAACAATGAATACAGGAAGGGTGTGTTTTAGCTTAATGTTTCTGACTGGAACTGGGTTAAGAAAACACTAATTTGAAACAAAAAATAAGTAAAATTAGTCAAAAGAAAAGGCATTCAAACAAATATTACCCAAATAACTTCCATTTATGGGTTTTTAAGGCAGAAACGATGCACATAAACATGATTCCAAATTTTTAGATGCTCAACATAAAATGCAGTTTGCCAGGAATAATTTTGATTTGTCTTTTTGCACTGAAATTTTTGAGGAAAAATATGTTTAAATTAGTGTGGTCGTCATGATTAATTTCTTATATTCGCATGGCACTAAATCTGCTCCTTTTTTTTCTCCGTAGATAGGTGCAAATCCTGCATAAGGCTCTATGAGGTCCGAAAAACGCGTGCTCATAGGTATGTGAAAATCTTACTATTCCGCGATTTTAAAGTGGTTTTCTGTCCACTGCACCAAGTCGGAAGGTTTTGTTTTTCGTTGTCCTTCACAGGCAACGTACTTAATTCGACTCGTAAAGAGTGGCAATAATCGTTGAATTAGCGTGTTCTAATAGCCGATTTCTATTTTTTCGCGAAACTTTTTATTTCGTTCCGAACCGTAGGAATCCCGAGATCCCTGTGGAGATCTTTATTTCTTATATACGTTTCTTAGTTAATTAAGTTTGTATCGCAGGTGCAACCCCAGAGTTGTATCCCATAAGTCCAAACTGGCTTAAGAACCTGCCTGCTAAATCATATCTCTTGACTTACTTTTTACTTCTTCGCATTTCTTTTTTACGTGCGGCTTCCATTTTAATTTCGCGCAGCTAATTTTTTCAGATTTATATTTTCACCCCAGTCACGGTATAATGGTTAGTGTGTATTGCGTTGGACTCTCATGCCGAAGAGCTGGGTTCGATTCCAAGCCATTACCAGTAGCCCAGGAAAATTTGACTTTCACTTCGAAAAAATTCCGACAAAGCTGAATTTTGGTGGAGAGCTTTGTTCTGTTATCTTAATCATTTCCTGAAAAGTTCCGTAAATTTGGACCAGGGTTTAATTTTTTTGGTGGGGTTAAAGGGGATAAATTTCAGTTTTTGTAGCTTATGTCATTCTACATAAAAAAGATTAACATACTTGTACATTTTGGGCACCCCAAAAACATGGTTTCATAAAGAACAGATGTAGCCAAACTCAAATCTTACAAAAACTTTAGCCCATCGATTATGAAAATTTTAATAAATTTTTTGACAAAATTAAGTGCACCGTGAAGTTCTAGCATAATTTTCTCAAAATCTATTGCTAGTATGAAAAATAGTATGTTTATCTTTTTTGTGTAGAATGAGATAAGTAAGCTACAATTTGTACATTCACAATTTTCCAAAAAAAAACTTAGTTTTCGAGAAATTAAGAAAAAATGAATTTTATCCCCTTTAACCCCTCACCAAAATTCAGCTTTATCGGAATTTTTTCGTAGTTTTGCCATTTTTTTTGTCTTATTTTCCTGGACTACAGCTATAAACAGAAATGTTTTTCGAGGTACTGCCTCTTGCGAGAAACTGACAAATCCTTCAAGAATAATGCTTGTCATGAAAAAGTGCTTCTCATCTAGCCGTAAGTACTTGGCAAAATATTGAAGGTCCTCTCCATTTCCACCAACAACACGCACACAGAAATGGTTCAGGCTTGAGAATTTGTAAGTCACTAGGCCCTGGTTCTCCACGAGCTGTTGTGCAACCAAATTTATTTTGTTTTTATTTATTTAAAGTCGGTGTTGGGGTTGATTTTTTTTTTTTTTTTTTTTTTTGCATACTAAGTTATTTGCGTAAAATCTGTCAAAAAATTCAGACTACAGGTTAAAAGCAGAAAAGAAATTAAATACCAACGGAGGGGTTGATATTTTCTCCGTTTTTGAAAGGAGGGGCAATTTGTCTTAAAAACCAAATTACATCTTTACATTTTTCTGTATTGGGTTCAATCTTCGCATGTTTGGAAAATCGTGGTCGTACGTAGACTTTTGGTGGCTACCGTACATACTCGTACTATAATCGTGGAAAAAGTGTCCAGCTTTGAACTGCATTCTTGAAACTCTGTTTAAGCAATATATTCAATCTGTTATTAAAAGACTTATCTAATTTTTTTAATCTACAATGGATTTCTAATCTCACAAATGCTCAATGAGGTCTAGGTCTGGAGATCGTGGAAGGTGTTCTAATTGCTTCGAAGTACCATGGAGTAGCCATTCCTTAAAAAATCTAAAACATTTAAAAATAATTTATAGTTGATCAATTACAGAAACTAACTGACCTTTTAAATAGGTCTTTAGGTATTTCAGGTGGTATTCTTTTTTTGCAAATATCCCATAAATTCGGAACCAAAAATCGCTAGTACCTTGGACACAAATAAAAAAAGAACCGTTAAAAAATCTATCAGTGACCAATAACTAGTACTAGCTGACTTTTTAAAGTTCCATGAATGCTCACTGGTTTTGCCATTTTGACTCTAGAAAGCTACTCTCAAAATACGAATATTGACGTTAACGAGTAACTCATAAGAAATTTAAACCTTTAGACTTAAAAATCAACCTTCCGCTAGATACTCACAAGAGTGTATCCACTTGAGGGCTTTCTCTCAAAAGCTTTTAAAATATATTTGCTCTCAAATGGATAGGCATTTTTAGGGTGTGTTTCCATTTGAGAGTAATTTCACTACAAAAGTCTCGAAAGTGATCCTCAACTAGATATCTATGTCAACCACTTTGTGAGCTTATTTCATGACTGTCCATTCGCTAGTTTTACTCGCAGTCTATAAAACTTTTTCATTTCAAAAAGCGTGTAACCGCCTTTCAATGCCTCAAAAACTTGAAACTGTTAGTATGCGGCCTTAAAAAAACTAATCTGCTTCTGCTTTCCCTAACTTTACTAAAAAATTAAAAATAAAAACAGATATTTGTCGTACCTTGCCGCTTTGGCATCCTTTTTAGCTGCCCCAGAAAAAAAGTGACAACCAAAGAAATTATTGTTTTCTGGAAACGGAATTTAACGATATAAAAACATTCCCAAAAAAAAAACAGCAGAATAAACCGAATACCTAATATGCGACACGGAGGGAAAATAACGGTAATATTTCATTGTTTCAATGTTTTATTTTTTTCAATTTTACCCTCCCCAATACCTCCTATACATACACCAATCTTTAGCCAACTATTACTATTAAGGGAGAAGTGAATTGGATATGTGTATATCAACACAAAAAGGTAAAAAAAAGGAAGAAAAGTCCAAACGATAAAAAGCGAAATATTTCTATTTGATTCCTTTTTACGAGCGACTAACTGAAAAGCTGGATGACATTTTTTTTTGTTTGTTGTTCCTTCAACTCACCCTCTCGACATTTATCCTTTTAACTGCTTGTAGAGTGTGTATGGTGTTTTTTTTTTTGTTTTTGTTGCCAATGCCCGTTCGTTTAATTCTACTGATATTCTTTTTTTTTTCTATCATTTCAGTTGCATCCTGCATGGCAGTGGTAACAAGCGCAGAGGAATGTGGCCAAGAGGAATTCACAAAGTGCTCAGAGCCCCTAGACATGCTTCATCTAACGTCTGAGTTTTCAATTGGAGCCTCCAAAAAGGAAGAACTAGACAAACTTTGCCAGTAAGTTGCATCGCACATAAGATTCTCATACTAAAAATGTTAAAGTAGATAAATGTACGTAGACATACACTGCGGGTTAATTGATTATAAATAGTACTTAAGTGTGTTTCTTATAAACTTTTATTGTGATATCTTCTCGGTTCAAATACTCATTGCATTGGGAAGAACCTCATAAGCCATATTTTATATGACTCAGAATAATGTTCGAACAAATCAACAAAGATATAAACAAAGTGCTTTCCGAATTCGAAGAAGGTATACAGGGTGCTTCCAAGTTAAATAGCAAAACTTAGTAAAATTATATTTTGAGCATGGTCTAAGAAAAGATTATTTTGGACGAGGTAATTTTGACTCAAAATATATACAAAACCAACTAAATCAACGGCAACACCAAACTATATCTCCTGTTTCCACACAATTTCGTTCATGTGAGTATCTCAATTCTAGTAAAGTAAAATGGTTTAATCAAGTGACCCATAGTGTTAATATGGTGGGTGGTGACTGGCGAGTTAGAAGATATGTACCAAGAATCTCTAATGGAATTAATTGTGACCAATCGATGTTGCTCCTGGAATGTTTCGCTTCTCATTTTTTCTACTTCAAAGTAACATAAGCTTTTAATTGGGAACGAACGAAACGGAGACTATTTTTCCTTAGCTAATTCGCACTATCTCCTTAAAAATAGCACACAGTTTTTGGGAAATTATAAAAGTTCCTATGTTCGTTTTTTTTTTTTTTTATTTTACTGTTGAAATTGGTTTTCCACATAGCAGAAGGAGCAATAGCCAAAAGCCCTTTCTTTCATTCGAATTGATCAAAATGGAACAAGGGGGCAATTTAACAGACAACCAACCGAAGGACCAAAGCAAACTTGTCCCGATGCACTATTTTCAATTCAAAACATGTCCATAGATTTTGGCAAGGGGACAGGAAGAAAAAAAAAATGAGAAAGATGGGCAAAAAAAAAACTCAAGGACTCTCCTACAAACAGAGCACAACTAGAAGAAGAAAAAAATATACGAAACCAAAACCCAAGCAAAGCAAGGAAGAAGAGATGCAGAGAAGATCCTCTCGATACATTTTCGAGGACTTAAATTGAATTTATAACTTTTTCACAAAACAGACGACCGGGTATGAACGAGGACCGTTAGCGTTAGGAGGACACACAAACATCCGATCAAGTTTTTTTTTTATTTCTTTATTTTTGAGAGCTTCTATTGGAGGTTTGCTCAATGGCTTTTCGTTGTATTTTTAAGGATAAAATGTCCTTTTTCTGGTTTGGTAAATGTATGTGTGTATATTGTTGTTGTTGTTGGTTTTTTTTTTTTGTTATCCTGGGTGCGTATTTGTTTTGTTATTTTTACTAAGAGGACATTAGTGTATCCTTATTAATGCCCAGGAATTCATGACTTATTGAACTGGTTCTAAAAGGAAATGTCACTCCTTGGAATTAGCTATATTAGAACAAAGATGGACCATTAAGGAGGCAAACGAGATTTGGTACATAGTTAGAACCAGGCTCATTAAAAATTCTATAAACGGATTTTTTCCTACAATACTTGGGTTGGTTTCTTGATTTTTTTTTTTTTTTTTTTTGTTTCTGTTCTTCATCAAACAAACTATAAATGGGTCGTGGGAAGAAAGAAAGGACAACGACATAATCTAATTATTTGTGGAATTTAAATTCTAAGAATATAAGGATACCTTATAATGTACATACCTACATATATTATACATCAGGTATAAGGATGAGTTGATTTTAGTTAAAGTCTATAGGGTTTTCGATTGTTTTTCATTTTGATTTGAATTTTTATCAGGAATAAAACAGAGCGAGTGATTGCAGGGACCAGGAATGTTTAATATTCAAAGTGAAACAAGGAAGAAACTAAGTCATTAAAATATTTAAGAAAAAGTATCATGTCGGTATTATATGAGGAATTTTCCTAATTTAAGAAGATGATTTAAAACAGATTTATTGAAAAAAATAAAAATATATCTTCCGTAGGTAGTTTTCTGATTGTTTTGTTTTATATTAGATTAAATAAAAATTTAAAAAATCATATTATTCTTCATTGACCTTACTAACTAACATTTACTTATTTCCTTACTAAGAGTAGCTCCTTAGTCCAGTATGGAGATGGAGAAGGATATCAACCAACAATCTTCTTCCAGCTAGCTCGGTCCCTATAGTCAACTATCTCAAAATGTTCACGCTAAGTTGATTGATTTCTACTTGTACTTGCACTTGCCATCTTAATTACCATTCCTCTCAGAGATATATACAGAGAATTTCCAGGCTGGAGCGATGGTAACAGTTAGCTACTCTCCATCAGCCACCTCCATTGCCGCGTTGGTCCCTTACTTGTAACTTAGGTCAAATTCAAATAAATCTATTTTCGTTTATGGTACAGGGTGTCCGCCGGAAAGGTATACTACTTTGTTTTGCCGCCATTTTGGTAAACATTATTCTTGACAGTTCATATTTAGCAGCCGTGGATTAGAATCGTGGAAAATTTATTATGGAAAAATATTCGGTAATTCGATAATTTTATCAAAATCAATCATCGATTACTCTGACGATGAGGAAGTTACGTGAAATTTTGGGGGAAACAACGTGCCAACAAAACGCAATATTTATCGTGTAGTGAATGATTTCGAATAAAGGGGGTCTGTAAGTGATAGACCCAAAAGCATGGCCCACAACGTACTGCCAGATCGACTGAAAACATTACTGCTGCTCAAGGAAGTGTTCGAAACAATCCATCAACCTCAATTCAATGCCGCCATGCTCAGGTAACTGTAAATGGGGAGCGATATCGTGATATGATTGAAAACTTTTAAATGCCACAACTGCATGCTTTGGGCTTGATTGACATGTGGTATTAACAAGAAGGTGCCACATCGCATACACCCAGGATTACAATGGAATTACTGTGAGAAAATCAAAGTAGTATACCGTCCCGGCGGACACCCTGTAGAATAATGGTTATGATCATACTCATGAGTTTTTGATTAAAAAAAAATTAATTGTTGCAATGTAATTAAATTTAAAGAGGTTTTATTTTATATCAAGTCTGAAGAATTTTCCTCTAAAAACAGTTTGAAGCTTTTGACTTGTAAGGAATACTTTATTCCAAATGTCATCAAAAATTCCTAAAATCGCTTTATTGAAGCAGAAAATAAAATCTGATCGGACGAAAATATATCAATCCAAAGGCTCTGTTTTGGAAATAACACACAGAAATCGTTAAAATCAAGTAAAGTCACTTCACAGCGAATATTTAACGAACCAGACCAGGAAAAAAATGTTGGCTTCGATATGTCGAAAAGGTTTGAATAGGCCTTTCCAAAAACGTACGGCACAATTTATTTCATTAACTTTGAAAAAATGTTATTTCTTTTTTTGCGAAATCCATGAAAAAATTTTTACATTTTTGGAAAGGTGTGTGAAATTTCTATTCAAAAGTGAAAGTCGCAACCATTTTTGAAGCTTGGATCGTTAGATATTTGCATTTAACGGGTTGCGTAAAAATTCAGTAAAATTACATTGGATGCAAATATCTAATGAACTAGACATTGTAGATGCTTTTAGTTCTCAGAAACGGATAGCTTTTGAATAGAGAATAGAAAATTTGAAATTCAAAACCATTTGCAAGGCTTGCTGGCGAAAATATACGAGTATCTATCCAAATGCATTTTAAGGCTAAATACAAATAATCGAATATCCCTTTGGATGCCTGCATTTCGAAAACCAGATATCATAGAAAGTTCTGGTTTTCAGTTTTAAAAAGCTCGGGAAAATCTCTATATCATATTTTTTAAGAACTTTGTTGTGGAAACATTGCCATTCAAAGAAATTAAGGAGGAAGTTTGGGACAGAAAATTGTTAAACTTTGGTAAAGTCACTTTGGAGCGAATATTTCATCAGCCATTTTGTTTTTATCCGATGGAAATCTTCAAAAGACACTTGGTAGCAGTCGGTACTGAGTAGTTTGGGACTCATACACTTAAACCACTGGTGAATCAGGGCCAATCTATGAAAGATCCACAAATGATTTTTCTTTCTTAATTTATAAATCACATTGTGGGAAGTTTGAAGTTATAACACTTTCCCATAGCTTTTAAACCATCAATTTATGAGGCTTGATTTTTCTTAATCTCCGAACATTGTCTTGTACATTTAAGATTGTCTCCCTTTGGAAATTTTGGATGGGTTCAGCATTTGTTTTCTTTGTACAGTCCCATAGTTGGATGCCATAATGTCCAAACGGTTTTCAATACTTGCTTCTGAATAGATAGGTCAGAGTTATTTCCTACTTACCAGTACATTTATCTCTACTTCAAGTTTAGTTCTTCTCTTTTCTTTGTGATGTGAACTTTCCATTTAAGCTCTGCATCCAAAGTCAATTCAAGGTATTTGGCAGTATTGGAGTAAGGTACTGCTGGTCTGTTTATAAGAATTCGAACATTGTTTATTTTTTGTTTTTAAAGTTTATATGCGTCGATTTTGTTTCATTTAGTTTGATTCACCATTTTTGCGTCGAATCACTAACTTTATCGACTGCATTTTGCAGTTATTGTGTAGCCTTCGTAACAAACTTATCTGGCACCAATATTGAAGTATCATCATCAAAGGTGGATATGATAGCGTTGATGTCCACTGAAATATCCCTTCTATATAACAGATACAGGGTAGGTCCTAGGATATTTCCTTGTGGTACACCGGCTTCAATTTTCTTTAGTTTCGAGTAATTTTGGTCGTACCGTACTCTTAAGAGTCAGTTCGTAACGTAGGATTTCAGTATTTCGTAGTACTGCCTGGGAAAATCCCTATGCAGTTTGTACTCAAGTCCCAAGTGCCAAACCTTATCAAAGGCTTGAGCTACATCTAAGAATATAACTGAGCATACTTGTTTTTCTTGTTCCTTTTCCACAACATTCGTAATCCGATGCACTTGGTATATCAAGGAATGTTCATTTCTTAATCCAAACTGATGAACTATTATTTTGCTAAGTCTTTTCAGGAGCAGTTTTTCGAAAACTTTTGCCATGATTAGCATAAGCGATATAGGTTTGTAAGATGGTACTTGTGTTGGTGGCTTACCTTGAATAGGAATAACCATGACTTCTGAAACCTTCCCATGATGTGGCACATATCTTAGTTTAAGGCATGCATTTATTATAAGTTGGAGTTTTTTGAGGCCTATTGAAGGCATCTTTTTCAAAACCTGAGCAGTTATTAAATCGTACCCTGGTGCTTTGTTGCTGAACAACTTATGTTGAAACATGCTTCTTTGAGCATGACAAAAGGAATTTCACCTTCGTCGTTTCTATCAACAAACTGTAAGAGCTCTATAGCTGTGTTTTTAAGAACATTCGCGAGATGTTAAGGAAAGATAACAGCCTTTTGTTTCGCGTTTCCGATCCATTTACCATCTTGAGATTTTACGGGCGGGTTTTGAATCTGTGGTCATTTAAGGTGCCTAGCTGCTTTCCATAAGGAGTATTCCGTAGAAGCATCCACCGTTAGATTATTCAGGAATCTACTAAGTGAATCACTTTTAAACTCACAGATTCTTTTCTTAAGTTCGTTGCTAAGATGGTTAAAAACTGCCTTATCATCTGGAAATATCGTAGCTTGCCATTTTCTTCGAGCTCTTCTTTTCTCCAATATCAGCTCCTTTATCTTGACAGGATATTTTATTTCTTTTTCTCTTGAGCCCGAAATTATTGGAATATTTTCTTTTGCAGCCTGTTGCACATCAGCAATAAATTGTTATCCGTTTGTTCAATTGTGTGCATAGAAGATCTTCGGCTTATAAAACTTTCAAGTTTACCTTTGAATTCGTTCCTGTTTGTTCTTTTATTCACAGGCCTAAAACTTTTTTTTTCTTTTATTTCTGCTTCGCTCCGTGATAATATCGAGTTTTTCAATAAGAGCGCTACAAACATTTTTTTAAATAACACAAAAACGGTTTTGGATATCAATGAAATTCTTTATTCTTGTGAAAGTACGTTTGATGCCATTATGTATGGAACTCGATTTCTTTTGCATGGTCACCACGGGCACACTTGCTGAAGTCCAGACGCTGAACCCAATTTTCGACGGTTTTCAAGCATAAATCAGCCGATACTGCTGCAATTTCACGTTCGATATTCCTACAAAGTTCATCAATCTTCACTAGCTTGTTGGCATAGACCACAAACTTGACGTAGCCCCACAGGAAATAGTCTAACGGCGTCAAACCGCCCGACCGAGACGGCCAAGCGACTGGACCATTTCGTGAGATAACACGTTCTCCAAACTTGGGTTCCAATAAATTGATTGTGACATTTGCTATGTGGCTTGTGGTGCCGTCCTGTTGGAACCACGTGTCCTCCAAGTCCATATCATCCAATTGGGGCCAAAAATATTCGGTTATCATTGAAAGGTAGCGATCCCCATTCACAGAAACGTGTCGGTCTTGATCATCACGGAAGAAGTACGGCTCAATGACGCCGCCGGCCCATAAACCAAACCCTTATTTTTTCGGGATGCAATGATGACTCATGGAGTACGTGTGGATTGCTGCCTGACCAATACCGCATATTTTGTTTATTGACGAAGCAATTCAGCCAGAAATGAGCCTCATCGCTGAAGATGATTTTTCAATGAAAATCCGAATCATTTTCAAGTTGTTGCTCAGCCCAATTCACGAATATACGACACTTCTGGTGGTCAAGCGGCTTCAGTTCTTGCGGCAATTTAATCTTGTAAGGATGTAGGCCAAGATCTTTTCGCAAAATTCGCCACAACGACGTCACAGAAATGCCCAACGCTTGAGAACGACATGTGAGAGACACATTTGCGCTTTCTGCAACTGAAGCCTCAGCGGCAGCAATGTTCTCCACACTACGGGCACTCCTTTGTCTCACTGGCACGGGAACATTTTTTACTGTGCCTGTGGATTCAAATTTTTCCACTAGACGCTCAATTGTTGATTTGCTAGGACGATTATGATGACCATAAATTGGACGTAGCGCTCTTAACGTTGTGGTTACTGACTCCGAATTTCGGTAGTAAATTTTAATAATATCGACTCGTTGTTCGCTCGTATATCTTTCCATCAAGAAATGGCAATGACCTTACTGAAATGAAATGTCAAAAGTGCGGCAAGAAATATGGCGTCGTTTGCTGTCCCTGTCGCTCTACTTTTGTAGCGTCCCTATTGAAAAACCCTTTATTACTGTGATCTGACGATGACAACATTTTCGTTTGTGAAATTTTTTTTACAGTTTGGAAAGGTGTGTTAGTTTCCTATTCAGCAATAATTTTGAAAGCTCGGTTCGTGAACAAAATTTTTGCATGGTACTCTGGGCAGGCTCCAAATTTTGAAAAGCTTTTAATTTCAACTGCATCTTGAAAGCCATGTTCACATATTTACCTTATATTTTGAAAAATTACTTTGATGCGGAAGCCAGGTGCTCATTTGCCGGTTTAAAGTCGAAAACTTTGCTTCTTAACCATTTTTTCGAATAGGCATTCATATACATATAGACTTTCATCGCAGTTGTAATAAATGTCGCAATCATTTCTCTTTATCAAACCTGATCGCACCTGATCGCATTTCCTAGATGGCGGTTATGTCTGCCTTATACCGCGAGAGGACGGACTCATATTTTTGAGCTGCACCTGGGGTGTAAGGGGCTCTCACGTTTAAAGTACATATTTTCAATTCGTTATCTACTGATGCAGATATGCTCTTGTGGTTCTTGTTGCCATTTGAGGGTCATCATTATCCGAGGACTTTCCTTACAGATCTTGATGATTTTTGCAATTTTTAGCGATTTTTAAAGCTATTAAGAAAAGTGATTTTAGCCATTTTTCATTCTTAACTGAAATTTGATGGTTTAACAATTGAAAAAGTTTACTTTGCGAGTTGGTTCTCCCATAAAAATAAATAAATAAATTTAAAACAGAATAAGAAATATTGTACAATTGAGCAATTGGCTAAAAATGCTTGAGTTTTCCCTTAAACAATAGCTAGAACTCCGTTCGTCACTTACCTACAGTTTTCTTCTTTAAGTCATCCAGAATTATCAATAACAAAGTTTTTATTTTATATTCCTCTTCCTACTTATGATATTTATGTAAGAAATTAAGCACCAATTACAATATAAGATTAAAATACAAAGCCTTCTCTATCCATTTAACTCTTTAAACCCTTAAGTTCTTCTGTAGGTCTCTTGAAAGGTGAAACCCCTACATTAAATTCTCCTTGAACTCTCCCTATATATTTATATCCTGATAATATACGAGTATTACAATAAAGATCAATTACACCACCCACCCACAATTTTGTAGGAAAAGGATATACGTTGTCGCTAATGCGATGGCGAGGGGGGAGGGGGTTGGAAAAGATGGAACTTTCAGTGGAAACGATGGTGATGTCTTGAAAATCAAATGCAGCCATCCCTGAAGCTGAGTAAATAAAAAAATTAAATTTACTCCCGTCATGCAGCAGGCAGAGCAGCTATATTACAACACCAAAACGCCGACAGGTTGTTGAATTGAATCATTAGGAGAAATGAAAGTGGTATGGCATGGTCGTCCGAAACGACATGACGACGATGATGGCGACGAGAACGACGACGACGATGCCGACGCCAACGCCAACGGTGACGTTGATGTTTATCCCTTCTTTCCGATACCATAACTAGATATATATTTGTCTGCTATGAAATATATTCGTGCCACTCATTGTGTGTGACATCATCAGTATCCTTTTTGTGAAGAATTTGTAATTTTTTTTTTTACTAAAATATATAGGTGCTGTAATGGTAATATATAGATCTTCAAAAAAAAAAATTATACCGACGTCTTGAAGAAAATGATATAAGGGTTGTAATTGGGGAGCTTCTTCACAATTCTGTATTATTGGTTTGGTTGTATAAATACTGAAAGGTAAAAGGTAGCAATGAGTAGCTACCTGAGGATCTCTATATCGAGTTGGGAGATTAAACTGAGCTAAAACTACTTTTGGGCTGTTAGTAAAGTTTACAATCACTTACAATGTAGAATAGGAGCCAATAGGAGTCTGAGAGCCTGAGAGTTTGGACTTGAGAAACGAACTATTAAAAATTTCAGCTTCTATATAACTTTTCTTCAGTTCGTTATAATGTTCTGAAAGCAAAAGCTCTGAACGACTAAGTTCTGAAGAACAAAGTTCTGAAATTTGAGATTTTTCATTAATTTTTGATTGAAAAAAATTAAATTCAAAACAGGAACAAGAATGATTTTTACGAATCGTTCTGCTTTCTATTTTTCAAGACAGAAAGTTTTAAGGTAAACTACTACTTGTTTTGTATTAAAAGCAATAACATGCGACCCAGTTGTGAACTTTAGGTTTTATTAACAAATGCAAATTTCGAAAACTGATATGGTGTCAGAGAGACGAAACTGAAATGCACACACGCTGAAGAAATGCTTTCGCACTTGACATAGGACGACTCGACTATACTATGCGAGAACGAGGACGAGGACAAATGAGCAAACGACTGCATGCATGATAAATTGCAGTGTCATGCATCGTTATAGGGCAAATAATGTAATTAGGGTGGTAAATTCCTGTCGATCTGTCACTTCAACATCATGAAATGGAATGGGAAAATATTTTAAACCACCTTCCGCAACCAACTCAAACCCAACCCAAGACCCCAAACCACACTCCACAACCATATACCTATAACCATCGAGAGCCAGAGCAAGAGTCCTTCATTAACCAGTTTTTGTTTCTCTTTCTCTTTTGCCAAAAAAAAAAAACAGGGAACTGCGTAAGGGTGTCCGTTGCATACAAAGCTATACAAGAAGGTGCATGGATCTGCAGCAGAGGAATCAATTTAATAAATTATACCATGGCACTAATCAATTCATTCGGGATTTATGCAATAAAGGCGAATTCCAGGACGGTAAGCATTTTCAACATTTTCCGAAAATAAATTCTGATGTTAATAAATGTGGTGTGCCGGTGGTGGTTAGGAGGACTCTTAAATAATATGCAACCATTTTTGTCGTTTGTCTTCTCCATCTCCACCTGCATTTGAACTATTTTCGAATTTATTGCTTTATTTTTTTTTTGTCATCCTTGAATCCTTTTGCAGAGTATCTTAAGCATGCACCATGCTCAGAAGCAGCCAAGAAGGAGTTTGAGGTGTGCTCATCTAAATACAAAGAAACAATGGTCTTCATGAAGCCCAATAAGAATCAAGAAAATCATGAGAATATAACTCTCAATGAAAATATTAAAACCATATGCTGGTAAGTTTGTTGCTTGATTGGTCTTTAACAAAACTCAAAAGACTAATTTCGATAAGAAATAATAATTGCATGATGCTTTTGGGACATTTGAATTTCATTTTTGATACTAAAAGCTTTATCTTTCTAATTATTTTCCAGTTCCATAAATGAACTTGTGGATTGTTCGGAGGATGCAGCAAGACAAGTTTGTGGTAATGAAGCAGCAAAATTTACTAGAGAACTTGTAGACAAGTATGCGAATAGTTTGACTAAGGTAAGTTTTTATGTTTTATTTGACAAAAGAAATTCTTCTTTTGACAATTATTAATATTCTCTTGATGTGCAAAGATATTTTTGCAAAGCTTAAATACTTGAAGTTGAAATAATAAATTATTTAAATCAAATATTTACACCTCAACATTGAATGTTGGTTTTCTTGCAATTATTAAGTGACCTATGTACCTATAGCAGTTCAAAGGAAATTTAAATTGTTGTTTATTTTTCCTGTGAAAAGGTGTTTTCTGATGTAGATTTTTCCATAAAGAAATTGCTTGTGTTAGAAGAAAACAAGGTATGGGATTACCTTAAAGTATGAGTGTAGAAGGCATCTACTAAAAGATTCAGTTGCTTTAAGCATTCCCAAAACTATATTTTCAACCTTAGGATTTTAACTAAAAATTTTCTCGGAATCAAAATAATCCCAGAAATAATTGAAAATATTTAAATTATTTCTAAGATTTGTTTACAAAACGAGTAAAATATTTATAAAGGTGCTATGAAATGAAGAATTTTGTTAAATTACAGAAAAGTATTCTTATAGTTTAATATGCATGATTGTGTCTAGTTAAAATATAATGCAAAAAATGTTGAAAAAAGTTCCTCGAAATTAAGATGCGTTTTCATTTAAGAGTAAAAAGACCACGCACAACTTACAAGCTGCTCCGCCTACAGCCTAAACGGCCCGATCGTTTTTCTTCAGCTTGGTACATAGTGGTTTTTGCTTTTTGGTGATTATGCCCTCACGTTTTTTACATTTTTTCTTATAGCCAAAAATAACGGTACCTGCTATACAAATTTTTTTTATAACAATTTTACATAATCGTATTTTTCTCAAAAACGGCTCGACAACTTTTCTTTAAAAAAATTCAGTAAATTATTTTTAGTAAAGGCTTCCTTCGTTTGCTTGGAAAACCATTTTCAAAAAATTCCAAAGAACCATTTTTTTAATTTTCGATTTTCTTCAAAACCATAGACTGATTTCAATTACTTTTTTATACAGAGGCTTTCAAAAACTTTAGATATTTTTATGTGTCGAGTTTTTCAATAAGAGCGCTACAAAAGTTTTTTTAAATAACACAAAAACAGTTTTGGATATCAATGAGATTCTTTATTCCTGTGAAAGTGCGTTTGATGCCATTATGTATGGAACTCGATTTCTTTTGCATGGCCTCCACGGGCACGCTTATAGAAGTCCAGACGCTGAACCCAATTTTTGACGGTTTTCAAGCATAAATTGGCCGACACTGCTGCAATTTCACGTTCAATATTCGTACGAAGTTCATCAATCGTTGCTGGCTTGTTGGCATAGACCATAGACTTGACGTAGCCCCACAGGAAATAGTCTAACGGCGTCAAATCGTACGACCGATGCGGCCAAGCGACTGGACCATTTCGTGAGATAACACGTTCTCCAAACTTGGTTTCCAATAAATGGATTGTAACATTCGCTGTGTGGCTTGTGGCGCCGTCCTGTTGGAACCACATGTCCTCCAAGTCCATATGATCCAATTGGGACCAAAAACATTCGGTTATCATTGAACGGTAGCGATCCCCATTCACAGTAACGTGCCGGTCTTGATCATCACGGAAGAAGTACGTCCCAATGACGCCGCCGGCCCATAAACCACACCAAACCGTAATTTTTTCGGGATGCAATGATGACTCATGGAGTACGTGTGGATTGTTGCCTGACCGGTACCGCATATTTTGTTTATTGATGAAGCCATTCAGCCAGAAATGAGCCTCATCGCTGAAGATGAAAATCCGAATAATTTTCAAGTTGTTGCTCAGCCCAATTCACGAACATTATAAGCACGACGCTTCTGGTGGTCAAGCGGCTTCAGTTCTTGCGTCAATTTAATCTTGTTAGGATGTAGGCCAAGATCTTTTCGCAAAATTCGCCACAACGACGTCCCAGACATGCCCAACGCTTGAGAACGATGTGTGAGAGACACATTTGGGCTTTCTGCAACTGAAGCCTCAGCGGCAGCAATATTCACGACACTACGGGCACTTCTTTATCTCACTAGCACGGCAACATTTTGTACTGTGCCTGTGGATTCAAATTTGTTCATTAGACGCTCAATTGTTGATCTGCTAGGACGATTATGACGACCATAAATTGAACTTAGCGCTCTTAACGTTGAGGCTACTGACTCCGAATTTCGGTAGTAAATTTTAATAATATCGATTCGTTGTTCGCTCGTATATCTTTCCATCATGAAATGGTAAATCTTACTGAAGAGAAATGTCAAAAGAGCGGCAAGAAATATGGCGTCGTTTACTGTCCCTGTCGCTCTACTTTTGTAGCGCCCCGTTTGAAAAACCCTTTACTAGCTGTTTTTCTGTCATAATCTATGATTTTGATCCCCCTTGAAGAAATCAGACAGGCACCAATAATTTCCATGGACCCATAACATAAATATGTTAACCATCATTACCTTAATATATACCCAATACAAAATTTTATGGATTCATGTATAAATATGTAGATGTTACAAAATCACTGTGGACATTACAATGTTATGTTTTTAACTTCTGTATGTATTAGGTTTAGCTTCTTTTAGTCATTTAATGTTTTGTGAGTCACTTCTTTCCCTTGATACCAATTTATATAATATATCACTTAATTCAGAAATTTTGATTTTTTTAAGCAAGCTTAAAACCGCTTAAATTAATTTTTGTGTTTCAGAGAAAATGGTAGCATTGTCCTTTTTCCAATGTGTTTGGTATGAATCAGAAACTAAGCCAAATTTGCCAATTTTAGTATTCAAAACTTTTTGTTCAAAATCGAAATGAAAAGTTTTCAAAATTTTGGAAAAAAAAATTGCAAGAAAAGTTAAAAGTTCTTACACAAACCAAACTCTGTTTGGTTTCTAAAATTAAGCCTTTAATATGGAATGTTCAAAAATTATTGTTTTTTCAACATGCCTTGAGCGTATATTATCTGTAAAATATATGCGCAGTTGTAAATCTTTGACTTTTCAATTTATTTGTTTTTTATTGGATTCTGTCAAAACCATCAATTTCGATACTATATTTTAGTTCCAACAAACAGTTTTAAGTGTAGAATTGTCAAATTCGGTTTACTTTATTGAAATTTGGCAATTGTAATCATTCTTTCAAAAAGGCAGAGATTTTCGGTTTTAAGCATGGTCATACCTCAAACAAACATATTAAAAAATAAAAGCCATTTCACGTAATTGTTCATTCATACTCGTACCTCTCATTCTCCAGTATATTCAATAGCCACTGAGCAAGAACGCAGTTACTGGACCATTTGCAATTCAAAATAATGGTCCAAAGAAGTATAACACCTGAAACCTAAAGAATAGTTACCAATATTATTAGCGCAACAATTTATTCAAGCGATACATGTGCTCAGTACATATTAATTGACACAATTCACGTTTCTTTTATTAATTTCATAATTTGCTGTAATAAATACATTCCACTCTATGAATAGAGGAGATTTAAAAATCTGTGTTTTGCATTACATTTTTTACTGCGACTGGTCCAAAGTTATGTATTGAGTTCTATAATCTGGATTTAGTACACGTACCTAGTACGCTTTTTTTAATGACTGATTAAGTACATAAATATTTTCACAGTTTACTCGTAAATCACTATAACTCACATAAGGCTTGTGGTAGTGAGTTTATTTTGCAGCTGCAGCTATGTGCAGAGTACAAATTATTGTCTGCACATAAGTATTCACTGCATGTAATAGCAAAGCGTGCACTGAGTCTAGAATGTATGTATTGAGAACATTAAGGTGATAAATAAATGGTAATGCAACCAGTACACGTCCAATGTTCTTGATAAAAAGAACTTTCATTTGCGATTTCTTGAAAAGTAAGGACATTAATATTAGGAACGAAACTCTCAACAGGGATTGCACACCTTCCTGGACGTTTATAGACACACCATTCGTATCAAAGCAAACTTCGTAGCATAAACTTTCGAGTCATTTGTATGTCCGATAAGACCACCATGATAATGCACTCTAAAAAGGCGAAGCTTAAGTGTTTTATGTTTTCAAAATGAATAAATAAAATTAATATTATATTTCATATGCATACGCATACACACCTAAAAGATCTTTTTTTTCAAATCCTCTCTTTTTCAGCTCTATTGTGAAGAATACACCCGACATCCGGGTGCGTGTAGAGACGGAGAAGGCGGAACTGGCCATCAACTTCAATCACAATCACTGATCGGACTTATAATAGTAGCTGTAATTGCCCTTACATATCATGAGAGGAGATAGATTTTACCTTGGTAAGAATGAGAAAAGCAATGTTGACATTGCAGAGTTAAATCAGCCAGCCATTCAAAAACGCACCCCTTAAAAATGAAATCACAATCCCCCGAAGACACTCGGTAAAGCAATTTCGAAACTTTAGTCAATTTTCTAGATAAGATTTAAATGAAAAAAAAATACACAAACAAAAATTATTGTTAGCATCATATCATGTTGAAGCGTCTCATCAACGCAATTTATTGATTTTTTTTTTTAATCGTTTTTTCCTTTCAATTTGAGCGAATGTTTTGACACGTTTTATTAGCAAACACAAATCTTTGACTTATCACAGAGCAAAACAAAATTCTTGAAACAAAAACACATAAATCTTAATTAGCTAATTATAACAATAGAAAGAAAAAAATCGATTTATCTAACATGCAAAACAAAATATATTAAAAAAAAAATTAAAAATGAACATGCGCTTCAAAATGGAATGAGAAAATGTAAAAAAAAAAATATGAGAAAAAGTATGAAAAATGCAACATTAATACAGCATTTGATAATACGGTATCGATTTCAATAATTAAGAAAATGTGTCGGTGAACAGTATCGTTACTATTGTAATGCCATTAAATTAAGAGAAAAAAAATATAAACATAAATAAATTAAGCACAAAATCCAAACAGGTGACAAAAGTGGCAGTGAGACATTTTGTTTTCTGTTCTTTTTTTCTAATTTTGGAGTCCCACAAGGTTCCTTTTTAGGAACTTACATATCTTTTTGACAGCCCAACAAAAAATAACACTTCCACCACACTGCCACACGAACTGCCACCTGTCAAAACGTTAAGTAGTTCTAGAGAGAATTAAGTATAATGAATAAAAAAAAATCTTTAAAATTAATCAAAAAAAAAAACAACACGCATACATATATGTAATTAATTTTGTTCTTATTTCAAACCAGTACCTTAAGATATTATTATTTATAAATTATTAAAACCGCTAAGATATAATTTTCAATCGAAACGGTTTCCTTAATCTTATATATAAGTTAATTATAATAATTATACATATAATAATTTTTTTTTAAGCTAAGTTGTAAGAATTTTTGCACAAAAACAAAATTAAATTTGTAAACATCATAAAAAGACCAAAAATTACTTTAAAAATATTAGTATATATAAAAAAAAATTATATATATTATATACAAAGAAAACCACACATTATTATAAACAATGTAGATGAATTAATATTTAAAAACTTAAAATAAAAAAAAAAAGAAGTATTTTTTGAGTGGTAAAATTGATAGTGGTACGAGTATAATTCTTTTCATTAAGAACGAAAAATGCTTCCTTTATTAAGTTTAAACTTTTGATTTGATAAACGATGAAGAATATTTATTAAATAATGTAAAATATTTGTAAATTCTATTGTTATTATTATGTAACTGAATTGATTTTTGTTAACTTTATTTGTATGTATGTATGTATGTATCACCCGAAGTGTTATTTTAAGGTTTTTGAAGAAAATAAGAAAGGAGATGAATAATGTTGAAAATTATTTTAAAAAGAAAGTAAAATAAAATAAATATATTAATGAATCGAATAAGTTTTGATGTTTAATTTAAATAAAAACAAAACAAAAGTAACGAACGCGATGTTCTTAAACTAATAACTTTTTTGTGAACAAAGGTAAAACCTAGAAACGGTTTTCATAGTTTTCGGATCAACTACAAATCCAATTTCTCATCAGCAAGGTTTATATTTTGAAAAGAGAACTTTTTGGGATTTATAAAATATGTCAAGAGTAAGAAATTTTGCAAAATTTTAAATTCATCATTCGAAGCAACGCTCAAGATACGAAAAATGGAAGGTTGATAATTTTACGTCAGTTAGTTTTTAATTTTGTCTATGTTGTTTTCGGGCACTTTGTGAACTTGATATTATGTACATTAGGGTGGTCCTTAAATTGAACGTAGTCTTGGATGGCCCTCATTCGATTCAAAACATTGAAAAACAATTTCCCTTTTTTTTCAGATTTTTATTTCACCCCCCTGGTCTCCCTGTTTTCACTTTAAGGTACTAATTACGGGTAAGGGATTATTCTTTTTAAACGCGAAAATAAATCAGAATGTATAGATTAGATTCAGATGAGAAAAAATTATGTTGGAGATGGATCTATTTCCCACCGTTCAGACAGAAAGGGGTAATTTTCAGAAATTTGGCCAAAAACAGAAAAAAAAATATTTTAAAAAAACACTTACAATGCCATGTCTAAGCTTGTTTTAAAGCCACAATTCCATTCTATAATATGCTTCCTAAATAAAGTTTTTATTTTAAATCGTTTTTGAAAAATAATTTTTATGTAAAAAAATATAGTTTCTTGTTTTTTTAATTATTAAGTTTGAAAATAATTTTTTCAAAAACTATTTGCAATAAAAACTTTATTTATAAAGCATAGCATAGAATGGAATTTTGGCTTTAAAAAAAGCTAAGGCGTGGCATTTTAAATGTTCCCTTTTTTTTGGTAATTTTTTTCTGTTTTAATCCAAATTTTGAGAAAATAAACCCTCCCGTCTAAACGGGGGAAAATAGACCCCCCTCCAATACTTTTTTTCTCGTCTAAATCTAATCTATACCCTCAAATTGTTTTTATCGCGTTTTAAAATCATCGCCCTTACCCCATAGTTAGTACCTTAAAGTGAAAATAGGGTGACCAGGGGGATGGAATAAAAATCAGAAAAAATTAGGAATTTTTTTTTTCTATGTAGAACCATTTCGTGCCTATCCATCTCAGAATTAAAAAAAAATCCAATATAAGGACCACCCTAATGTACATGTTAAGTACATGGTTAAAAGTGGTTAAAACTTTGTTACTTAGTTGTTTATTGCTTAATAATTTGCTGTTAACTAATTTTGAAAAATTCATTTTGATCGTGTTATGTTTTCAAGTTGATATAAGTCACCAAATGACCAAAAAAAAACATATTTGGTGTGAAACAAACGTGGCATTTTACCCCAAAACGATTACAAATTTAAAAATATCCCTGAACGAAAATTAACGGATTATATCACGTCAAAATACGAGCAAACATCAATAGAGTAGCATATTACCCTTTTTGATTTAAATTTCGTTCAGAAACAAGAATTCCTCGAAAATACCAAAGATGTGCCGGGGTGCAGTTTCCAAATTTTCAGAAATGGATGCAGGAGGACTGCATCGAAAAATAAACTTGCCTAGTATGTCCCATCGATTAAACGTCAAATCAATTGTAAGCTGGCATTTCAGAAGGGGCATATTCTCCTCACGTGTGAGTAAATTGCCATGAATTATAATAAGGTAAAGTATAAAGTTTTGTTTTTCTTTGTTAATTTATTTAATTTAAATAACGAATGAAATTAAGAAAATCTTGTACTTAACTCTTCATTTGCTATTAAATTTCAAATATTTTCAGTTAAGCTTGGCATATTACACCGACTCACCCTATATTTATAAATTAGGGATTGAATTTTTTATATTCATAATGGGTATGGTGGATCTTATGAAGGACTTGGATAGTATTAATTTTTGTTCTGTAAAATTTTGTAAAATTTTGAGATCATGCGGCCATTTGAATGTAAGAAAAAACACAATTCGAAGAAGTGGTCAGAAAAAACACTCAAATTTGAGTCGTTATGCAGTCACAGTTACTAACATAAAATGATTTGTGTTTGCCTTTTTAACCTGCTGCTAAGAAAAAAGAATCAAAAAGTGCTCCTTTAAATGTCCTAAAATGAATTTTTACCTTAAATCTTCATGAAAACCCACCAAAAATCAATCGATTTTCTAAGCTGTTTTTGATTATTTTTTCTAAATGGAATGCTCGGATCAGCCCAAAAAACATTATTTAGCAAACTTAAATTGATATTAAGTCAATACAAATGAGTAAGGAAAACCAAAATAAAACAAAGTAAGCAATTGTGACCACATAGTGATATAGACGCAACAAATGGTTTATCTGACCACTTTTTCGAATTGTAGTTTTTTTTTGCTTTAAAACGACCGCGAGGTTTCAAAACTCAATTTTGAAAATGTCCCAGGACAAAAATTTCTTCTTTCAACATCCTTTACAAGATCCGCCATACTCATTTTAAATATAAAAAAATTCCGATACCCCTGATAAACATAAATAGTTTTGGAATCAGGGGGACAGGAAACGTGTTTGTAAAGGGTGTTTTTTAGAGGTATTGGACTTTGAAATGGAATAAAATAAAGATGATTTTTGTAAATTAATTTATTACTCAATTTACTTTATACGAAAGATAATCTTCTGGCATTGTAATTTAAATATGATTGCTGGCATATGACCGCCACGGTCGTAGTCTAATCTAGAGGTCCAATTTTCGATGAATTTTTCAAACATTTGTAACTGCAATACATTTGTACTGTAGTCAATTAAGTCGCAGTTCAATAACTTAACAATTGAATGCAAGTTAATACTAGCAATGGATACTTTAACTGCAAAATTATCAGTCAGCAGCCTACATATTTACTGAAAGTAAAAAAAAGTTAAATTTACTGCAGTACTTTTTACTCTGCTTTAAGTCTCTTAGTCAATTGAAAGTCTTTTGTATTGTAATGGATTTGCTTTTAGTCAGTAAAGTCTTTTAATAGCAGTTAATTTACTATGTCTTTAAACATATATACTCAAGACTAGTACTTATATGTTTTGGTAGGTAAAGGATGGAACAAGGTTCACGAAAATGTTTCCACAATTTATTTTTATAATGTGTAACAAAATGTAAGTCGTAATATGTGTAGATATGTGTCATGTTTAGGATGACCATCAATTTTCCTATATTTCAATAGCCTATCCCGGATTTTTATTTAAAAAATTTCGTATTTTTTCAGAATTTTCATAACTAAATTTATTCTCTGATTTATGGTTTTCGCAATATGGGCATCCTTTCGCCACCAAGCCTTGCAAATGATTTTGATTTTCACATTGTGCATTCTCTATTTAAGAGCTTTTCGTTTCTGAAAACCAAAAGCTTTCGCAATGTCTAGTTCATTAGATATTTGCATCCAAAGTAGTTTTACGGAATTTTTACGCAATCCGTTAAATGCGAATATTTAACGAATTAAGCTTTAAAAATTGTTGCGGTTTTCAGTTATGAATTGGAAATTAACACACTTTTCTAAAAATGTGAAAATTTTGTCACAAACATTTTTCATGGTTTTCAGAAAGAAACGTGGACTAACCCCTTGCCATTTTTTCGAGAAAAAAACAAAAAAAATTTCAAAGTTAATGAAATAAATCGTGCCGTACGTTAATCGAAAGGTCTATTCAAACCCTACCGACACATCAAAGCTAAATTTTTTTTCATGGTCTGGTCGAGGAAATATTCGCTCCAATGTGGTTTTGATGATTTGCTGCCCAATACTACCTACCTTAATGCCTTTGGATAGCGATATTTCTGGAACCAAGCCTCGTAGAAGGTTAAAATTAGAAAAATTGGTGAAGAGATTTTTAAGAGCTTTCCAAAACTGGAAATCAGAACCTTCTATGATATCTGGTTTTGTAAATGAAGGCATCCAAAGTGAAATTCGATTATTTGCATTTTGCCTGAAAATGCCTTTGGATAGACATCTTTTCGCCACCAAGCCTTGCAAATGGTTTTGATTTTCAAATTGTACATTCTCTATTTAAGAGCTTTTCGTTTCTGAAAACCAAAAGCTTTCGCAATGTCTAGTTCATTAGATATTTGCATCCAAAGTAGTTTTACGGAATTTTTACGCAATCCGTTAAATGCGAATATTTAACGAATTAAGCTTTAAAAATTGTTGCGGTTTTCAGTTATGAATTGGAAATTAACACACTTTTCTAAAAATGTGAAAATTTTGTCACAAACATTTTTCATGGTTTTCAGAAAGAAACGTGGACTAACCCCTTGCCATTTTTTCGAGAAAAAAACAAAAAAAATTTCAAAGTTAATGAAATAAATCGTGCCGTACGTTAATGGAAAGGTCTATTCAAACCCTACCGACACATCAAAGCTAAATTTTTTTTCATGGTCTGGTCGAGGAAATATTCGCTCCAATGTGGTTTTGATGATTTGCTGCCCAAAACTACCTACCTTAATGCCTTTGGATAGCGATATTTCTGGAACCAAGCCTCGTAGAAGGTTCAAATTAAAAAAATTGGTAAAGAGATTTTTAAGAGCTTTCCAAAACTGGAAATCAGAACCTTCTATGATATCTGGTTTTGTAAATGAAGGCATCCAAAGTGAAATTCGATTATTTGCATTTAGCCTGAAAATGCCTTTGGATAGACATCTTTTCGCCACCAAGCCTTGCAAATGGTTTTGATTTTCAAATTGTGCATTCTCTATTTAAGAGCTTTTCGTTTCTGAAAACCAAAAGCTTTCGCAATGTCTAGTTCATTAGATATTTGCATCCAAAGTAGTTTTACGGAATTTTTACGCAATCCGTTAAATGCGAATATTTAACGAATTAAGCTTTAAAAATTGTTGCGGTTTTCAGTTATGAATTGGAAATTAACACACTTTTCTAAAAATGTGAAAATTTTGTCACAAAAATTTTTCATGGTTTTCAGAAAAAAACGTGGACTAACCCCTTGCCATTTTTTCGAGAAAAAAACAAACATTTTTTCAAAGTTAATGAAATAAATCGTGCCGTACGTTAATGGAAAGGTCTATTCAAACCCTACCGACACATCAAAGCTAAATTTTTTTTCATGGTCTGGTCGAGGAAATATTCGCTCCAATGTGGTTTTGATGATTTGCTGCCCAAAACTACCTACCTTAATGCCTTTGGATAGCGATATTTCTGGAACCAAGCCTCGTAGAAGGTTTAAATTAGAAAAATTGGTGAAGAGATTTTTAAGAGCTTTCCAAAACTGGAAATCAGAACCTTCTATGATATCTGGTTTTGTAAATGAAGGCATCCAAAGTGAAATTCGATTATTTGCATTTAGCCTGAAAATGCCTTTGGATAGACATCTTTTCGCCACCAAGCCTTGCAAATGGTTCTTATTTGCAAATTGTGCATTCTCTATTTAAAAGCTTTCCGTTTCTGAAAACCAAAAGCTTTCGCAATGTCTGGTTCATTAGATATTTGCATCCAAAGTAGTTTTGCGGAATTTTTACGCAATCCGTTAAATGCGAATATCTAACGAATTAAGCTTTAAAAACTGTTGCGGTTTTCAGTTATGAATTGGAAATTAACACACTTTTCTAAAAATGTGAAAATTTTGTCACAAACATTTTTCATGGTTTTCAGAAAGAAACGTGGACTAACCCCTTGCCATTTTTTCGAGAAAAAAACAAAAAAAATTTCAAAGTTAATGAAATAAATCGTGCCGTACGTTAATGGAAAGGTCTATTCAAACCCTACCGACACATCAAAGCTAAATTTTTTTTCATGGTCTGGTCGAGGAAATATTCGCTCCAATGTGGTTTTGATGATTTGCTGCCCAAAACTACCTACCTTAATGCCTTTGGATAGCGATATTTCTGGAACGAAGCCTCGTAGAAGGTTCAAATTAGAAAAATTGGTGAAGAGATTTTTAAGAGCTTTCCAAAACTGGAAATCAGAACCTTCTATGATATCTGGTTTTGTAAATGAAGGCATCCAAAGTGAAATTCGATTATTTGCATTTTGCCTGAAAATGCCTTTGGATAGACATCTTTTCGCCACCAAGCCTTGCAAATGGTTTTGATTTTCAAATTGTACATTCTCTATTTAAGAGCTTTTCGTTTCTGAAAACCAAAAGCTTTCGCAATGTCTAGTTCATTAGATATTTGCATCCAAAGTAGTGTTGCGGAATTTTTACGCAATCCGTTAAATGCGAATATCTAACGAATTAAGCTTTAAAAATTATTGCGGTTTTCAGTTATGAATTGGAAATTAACACACTTTTCTAAAAATGTGAAAATTTATTACAAAAATTTTTCAGGGTTTTCGGAAAAAAACGTGGACTAACCCCTTGCCATTTTTTCGAGAAAAAAACAAACATTTTTTCAAAGTTAATGAAATAAATCGTGCCGTACGTTAATGGAAAGGTCTATTCAAACCCTACCGACACATCAAAGCTAAATTTTTTTTCATGGTCTGGTCGAGGAAATATTCGCTCCAATGTGGTTTTGATGATTTGCTGCCCAAAACTACCTACCTTAATGCCTTTGGATAGCGATATTTCTGGAACGAAGCCTCGTAGAAGGTTCAAATTAGAAAAATTGGTGAAGAGATTTTTAAGAGCTTTCCAAAACTGGAAATCAGAACCTTCTATGATATCTGGTTTTGTAAATGAAGGCATCCAAAGTGAAATTCGATTATTTGCATTTTGCCTGAAAATGCCTTTGGATAGACATCTTTTCGCCACCAAGCCTTGCAAATGGTTTTGATTTTCAAATTGTACATTCTCTATTTAAGAGCTTTTCGTTTCTGAAAACCAAAAGCTTTCGCAATGTCTAGTTCATTAGATATTTGCATCCAAAGTAGTTTTACGGAATTTTTACGCAATCCGTTAAATGCGAATATTTAACGAATTAAGCTTTAAAAATTGTTGCGGTTTTCAGTTATGAATTGGAAATTAACACACTTTTCTAAAAATGTGAAAATTTTGTCACAAACATTTTTCATGGTTTTCAGAAAGAAACGTGGACTAACCCCTTGCCATTTTTTCGAGAAAAAAACAAAAAAAATTTCAAAGTTAATGAAATAAATCGTGCCGTACGTTAATGGAAAGGTCTATTCAAACCCTACCGACACATCAAAGCTAAATTTTTTTTCATGGTCTGGTCGAGGAAATATTCGCTCCAATGTGGTTTTGATGATTTGCTGCCCAAAACTACCTACCTTAATGCCTTTGGATAGCGATATTTCTGGAACCAAGCCTCGTAGAAGGTTCAAATTAGAAAAATTGGTGAAGAGATTTTTAAGAGCTTTCCAAAACTGGAAATCAGAACCTTCTATGATATCTGGTTTTGTAAATGAAGGCATCCAAAGTGAAATTCGATTATTTGCATTTTGCCTGAAAATGCCTTTGGATAGACATCTTTTCGCCACCAAGCCTTGCAAATGGTTTTGATTTTCAAATTGTACATTCTCTATTTAAGAGCTTTTCGTTTCTGAAAACCAAAAGCTTTCGCAATGTCTAGTTCATTAGATATTTGCATCCAAAGTAGTTTTACGGAATTTTTACGCAATCCGTTAAATGCGAATATTTAACGAATTAAGCTTTAAAAATTGTTGCGGTTTTCAGTTATGAATTGGAAATTAACACACTTTTCTAAAAATGTGAAAATTTTGTCACAAACATTTTTCATGGTTTTCAGAAAGAAACGTGGACTAACCCCTTGCCATTTTTTCGAGAAAAAAACAAAAAAAATTTCAAAGTTAATGAAATAAATCGTGCCGTACGTTAATGGAAAGGTCTATTCAAACCCTACCGACACATCAAAGCTAAATTTTTTTTCATGGTCTGGTCGAGGAAATATTCGCTCCAATGTGGTTTTGATGATTTGCTGCCCAAAACTACCTACCTTAATGCCTTTGGATAGCGATATTTCTGGAACCAAGCCTCGTAGAAGGTTCAAATTAGAAAAATTGGTAAAGAGATTTTTAAGAGCTTTCCAAAACTGGAAATCAGAACCTTCTATGATATCTGGTTTTGTAAATGAAGGCATCCAAAGTGAAATTCGATTATTTGCATTTAGCCTGAAAATGCCTTTGGATAGACATCTTTTCGCCACCAAGCCTTGCAAATGGTTTTGATTTTCAAATTGTGCATTCTCTATTTAAGAGCTTTTCGTTTCTGAAAACCAAAAGCTTTCGCAATGTCTAGTTCATTAGATATTTGCATCCAAAGTAGTTTTACGGAATTTTTACGCAATCCGTTAAATGCGAATATTTAACGAATTAAGCTTTAAAAATTGTTGCGGTTTTCAGTTATGAATTGGAAATTAACACACTTTTCTAAAAATGTGAAAATTTTGTCACAAACATTTTTCATGGTTTTCAGAAAGAAACGTGGACTAACCCCTTGCCATTTTTTCGAGAAAAAAACAAAAAAAATTTCAAAGTTAATGAAATAAATCGTGCCGTACGTTAATGGAAAGGTCTATTCAAACCCTACCGACACATCAAAGCTAAATTTTTTTTCATGGTCTGGTCGAGGAAATATTCGCTCCAATGTGGTTTTGATGATTTGCTGCCCAAAACTACCTACCTTAATGCCTTTGGATAGCGATATTTCTGGAACGAAGCCTCGTAGAAGGTTCAAATTAGAAAAATTGGTGAAGAGATTTTTAAGAGCTTTCCAAAACTGGAAATCAGAACCTTCTATGATATCTGGTTTTGTAAATGAAGGCATCCAAAGTGAAATTCGATTATTTGCATTTAGCCTGAAAATGCCTTTGGATAGACATCTTTTCGCCACCAAGCCTTGCAAATGGTTTTGATTTTCAAATTGTGCATTCTCTATTTAAGAGCTTTTCGTTTCTGAAAACCAAAAGCTTTCGCAATGTCTAGTTCATTAGATATTTGCATCCAAAGTAGTTTTACGGAATTTTTACGCAATCCGTTAAATGCGAATATTTAACGAATTAAGCTTTAAAAATTGTTGCGGTTTTCAGTTATGAATTGGAAATTAACACACTTTTCTAAAAATGTGAAAATTTTGTCACAAAAATTTTTCATGGTTTTCAGAAAAAAACGTGGACTAACCCCTTGCCATTTTTTCGAGAAAAAAACAAACATTTTTTCAAAGTTAATGAAATAAATCGTGCCGTACGTTAATGGAAAGGTCTATTCAAACCCTACCGACACATCAAAACTAAATTTTTTTTCATGGTCTGGTCGAGGAAATATTCGCTCCAATGTGGTTTTGATGATTTGCTGCCCAAAACTACCTACCTTAATGCCTTTGGATAGCGATATTTCTGGAACCAAGCCTCGTAGAAGGTTTAAATTAGAAAAATTGGTGAAGAGATTTTTAAGAGCTTTCCAAAACTGGAAATCAGAACCTTCTATGATATCTGGTTTTGTAAATGAAGGCATCCAAAGTGAAATTCGATTATTTGCATTTTGCCTGAAAATGCCTTTGGATAGACATCTTTTCGCCACCAAGCCTTGCAAATGGTTTTGATTTTCAAATTGTACATTCTCTATTTAAGAGCTTTTCGTTTCTGAAAACCAAAAGCTTTCGCAATGTCTAGTTCATTAGATATTTGCATCCAAAGTAGTTTTACGGAATTTTTACGCAATCCGTTAAATGCGAATATTTAACGAATTAAGCTTTAAAAATTGTTGCGGTTTTCAGTTATGAATTGGAAATTAACACACTTTTCTAAAAATGTGAAAATTTTGTCACAAACATTTTTCATGGTTTTCAGAAAGAAACGTGGACTAACCCCTTGCCATTTTTTCGAGAAAAAAACAAAAAAAATTTCAAAGTTAATGAAATAAATCGTGCCGTACGTTAATGGAAAGGTCTATTCAAACCCTACCGACACATCAAAGCTAAATTTTTTTTCATGGTCTGGTCGAGGAAATATTCGCTCCAATGTGGTTTTGATGATTTGCTGCCCAAAACTACCTACCTTAATGCCTTTGGATAGCGATATTTCTGGAACCAAGCCTCGTAGAAGGTTCAAATTAGAAAAATTGGTAAAGAGATTTTTAAGAGCTTTCCAAAACTGGAAATCAGAACCTTCTATGATATCTGGTTTTGTAAATGAAGGCATCCAAAGTGAAATTCGATTATTTGCATTTAGCCTGAAAATGCCTTTGGATAGACATCTTTTCGCCACCAAGCCTTGCAAATGGTTTTGATTTTCAAATTGTGCATTCTCTATTTAAGAGCTTTTCGTTTCTGAAAACCAAAAGCTTTCGCAATGTCTAGTTCATTAGATATTTGCATCCAAAGTAGTGTTGCGGAATTTTTACGCAATCCGTTAAATGCGAATATCTAACGAATTAAGCTTTAAAAATTATTGCGGTTTTCAGTTATGAATTGGAAATTAACATACTTTTCTAAAAATGTGAAAATTTATTACAAAAATTTTTCAGGGTTTTCGGAAAAAAACGTGGACTAACCCCTTGCCATTTTTTCGAGAAAAAAACAAACATTTTTTCAAAGTTAATGAAATAAATCGTGCCGTACGTTAATGGAAAGGTCTATTCAAACCCTACCGACACATCAAAGCTAAATTTTTTTTCATGGTCTGGTCGAGGAAATATTCGCTCCAATGTGGTTTTGATGATTTGCTGCCCAAAACTACCTACCTTAATGCCTTTGGATAGCGATATTTCTGGAACCAAGCCTCGTAGAAGGTTAAAATTAGAAAAATTGGTGAAGAGATTTTTAAGAGCTTTCCAAAACTGGAAATCAGAACCTTCTATGATATCTGGTTTTGTAAATGAAGGCATCCAAAGTGAAATTCGATTATTTGCATTTTGCCTGAAAATGCCTTTGGATAGACATCTTTTCGCCACCAAGCCTTGCAAATGGTTTTGATTTTCAAATTGTGCATTCTCTATTTAAGAGCTTTTCGTTTCTGAAAACCAAAAGCTTTCGCAATGTCTAGTTCATTAGATATTTGCATCCAAAGTAGTTTTACGGAATTTTTACGCAATCCGTTAAATGCGAATATTTAACGAATTAAGCTTTAAAAATTATTGCGGTTTTCAGTTATGAATTGGAAATTAACACACTTTTCTAAAAATGTGAAAATTTATTACAAAAATTTTTCAGGGTTTTCGGAAAAAAACGTGGACTAACCCCTTGCCATTTTTTCGAGAAAAAAACAAACATTTTTTCAAAGTTAATGAAATAAATCGTGCCGTACGTTAATGGAAAGGTCTATTCAAACCCTACCGACACATCAAAGCTAAATTTTTTTTCATGGTCTGGTCGAGGAAATATTCGCTCCAATGTGGTTTTGATGATTTGCTGCCCAAAACTACCTACCTTAATGCCTTTGGATAGCGATATTTCTGGAACGAAGCCTCGTAGAAGGTTCAAATTAGAAAAATTGGTGAAGAGATTTTTAAGAGCTTTCCAAAACTGGAAATCAGAACCTTCTATGATATCTGGTTTTGTAAATGAAGGCATCCAAAGTGAAATTCGATTATTTGCATTTTGCCTGAAAATGCCTTTGGATAGACATCTTTTCGCCACCAAGCCTTGCAAATGGTTTTGATTTTCAAATTGTACATTCTCTATTTAAGAGCTTTTCGTTTCTGAAAACCAAAAGCTTTCGCAATGTCTAGTTCATTAGATATTTGCATCCAAAGTAGTTTTACGGAATTTTTACGCAATCCGTTAAATGCGAATATTTAACGAATTAAGCTTTAAAAATTGTTGCGGTTTTCAGTTATGAATTGGAAATTAACACACTTTTCTAAAAATGTGAAAATTTTGTCACAAACATTTTTCATGGTTTTCAGAAAGAAACGTGGACTAACCCCTTGCCATTTTTTCGAGAAAAAAACAAAAAAAATTTCAAAGTTAATGAAATAAATCGTGCCGTACGTTAATGGAAAGGTCTATTCAAACCCTACCGACACATCAAAGCTAAATTTTTTTTCATGGTCTGGTCGAGGAAATATTCGCTCCAATGTGGTTTTGATGATTTGCTGCCCAAAACTACCTACCTTAATGCCTTTGGATAGCGATATTTCTGGAACCAAGCCTCGTAGAAGGTTCAAATTAGAAAAATTGGTAAAGAGATTTTTAAGAGCTTTCCAAAACTGGAAATCAGAACCTTCTATGATATCTGGTTTTGTAAATGAAGGCATCCAAAGTGAAATTCGATTATTTGCATTTAGCCTGAAAATGCCTTTGGATAGACATCTTTTCGCCACCAAGCCTTGCAAATGGTTTTGATTTTCAAATTGTGCATTCTCTATTTAAGAGCTTTTCGTTTCTGAAAACCAAAAGCTTTCGCAATGTCTAGTTCATTAGATATTTGCATCCAAAGTAGTGTTGCGGAATTTTTACGCAATCCGTTAAATGCGAATATCTAACGAATTAAGCTTTAAAAATTATTGCGGTTTTCAGTTATGAATTGGAAATTAACATACTTTTCTAAAAATGTGAAAATTTATTACAAAAATTTTTCAGGGTTTTCGGAAAAAAACGTGGACTAACCCCTTGCCATTTTTTCGAGAAAAAAACAAACATTTTTTCAAAGTTAATGAAATAAATCGTGCCGTACGTTAATGGAAAGGTCTATTCAAACCCTACCGACACATCAAAGCTAAATTTTTTTTCATGGTCTGGTCGAGGAAATATTCGCTCCAATGTGGTTTTGATGATTTGCTGCCCAAAACTACCTACCTTAATGCCTTTGGATAGCGATATTTCTGGAACCAAGCCTCGTAGAAGGTTAAAATTAGAAAAATTGGTGAAGAGATTTTTAAGAGCTTTCCAAAACTGGAAATCAGAACCTTCTATGATATCTGGTTTTGTAAATGAAGGCATCCAAAGTGAAATTCGATTATTTGCATTTTGCCTGAAAATGCCTTTGGATAGACATCTTTTCGCCACCAAGCCTTGCAAATGGTTTTGATTTTCAAATTGTGCATTCTCTATTTAAGAGCTTTTCGTTTCTGAAAACCAAAAGCTTTCGCAATGTCTAGTTCATTAGATATTTGCATCCAAAGTAGTTTTACGGAATTTTTACGCAATCCGTTAAATGCGAATATCTAACGAATTAAGCTTTGAAAATTATTGCGGTTTTCAGTTATGAATTGGAAATTAACACACTTTTCTAAAAATGTGAAAATTTATTACAAAAATTTTTCAGGGTTTTCGGAAAAAAACGTGGACTAACCCCTTGCCATTTTTTCGAGAAAAAAACAAACATTTTTTCAAAGTTAATGAAATAAATCGTGCCGTACGTTAATGGAAAGGTCTATTCAAACCCTACCGACACATCAAAGCTAAATTTTTTTTCATGGTCTGGTCGAGGAAATATTCGCTCCAATGTGGTTTTGATGATTTGCTGCCCAAAACTACCTACCTTAATGCCTTTGGATAGCGATATTTCTGGAACCAAGCCTCGTAGAAGGTTCAAATTAGAAAAATTGGTAAAGAGATTTTTAAGAGCTTTCCAAAACTGGAAATCAGAACCTTCTATGATATCTGGTTTTGTAAATGAAGGCATCCAAAGTGAAATTCGATTATTTGCATTTAGCCTGAAAATGCCTTTGGATAGACATCTTTTCGCCACCAAGCCTTGCAAATGGTTTTGATTTTCAAATTGTGCATTCTCTATTTAAGAGCTTTTCGTTTCTGAAAACCAAAAGCTTTCGCAATGTCTAGTTCATTAGATATTTGCATCCAAAGTAGTGTTGCGGAATTTTTACGCAATCCGTTAAATGCGAATATCTAACGAATTAAGCTTTAAAAATTATTGCGGTTTTCAGTTATGAATTGGAAATTAACATACTTTTCTAAAAATGTGAAAATTTATTACAAAAATTTTTCAGGGTTTTCGGAAAAAAACGTGGACTAACCCCTTGCCATTTTTTCGAGAAAAAAACAAACATTTTTTCAAAGTTAATGAAATAAATCGTGCCGTACGTTAATGGAAAGGTCTATTCAAACCCTACCGACACATCAAAGCTAAATTTTTTTTCATGGTCTGGTCGAGGAAATATTCGCTCCAATGTGGTTTTGATGATTTGCTGCCCAAAACTACCTACCTTAATGCCTTTGGATAGCGATATTTCTGGAACCAAGCCTCGTAGAAGGTTAAAATTAGAAAAATTGGTGAAGAGATTTTTAAGAGCTTTCCAAAACTGGAAATCAGAACCTTCTATGATATCTGGTTTTGTAAATGAAGGCATCCAAAGTGAAATTCGATTATTTGCATTTTGCCTGAAAATGCCTTTGGATAGACATCTTTTCGCCACCAAGCCTTGCAAATGGTTTTGATTTTCAAATTGTGCATTCTCTATTTAAGAGCTTTTCGTTTCTGAAAACCAAAAGCTTTCGCAATGTCTAGTTCATTAGATATTTGCATCCAAAGTAGTTTTACGGAATTTTTACGCAATCCGTTAAATGCGAATATTTAACGAATTAAGCTTTAAAAATTATTGCGGTTTTCAGTTATGAATTGGAAATTAACACACTTTTCTAAAAATGTGAAAATTTATTACAAAAATTTTTCAGGGTTTTCGGAAAAAAACGTGCCATTTTTTCGAGAAAAAAACAAACATTTTTTCAAAGTTAATGAAATAAATCGTGCCGTACGTTAATGGAAAGGTCTATTCAAACCCTACCGACACATCAAAGCTAAATTTTTTTTCATGGTCTGGTCGAGGAAATATTCGCTCCAATGTGGTTTTGATGATTTGCTGCCCAAAACTACCTACCTTAATGCCTTTGGATAGCGATATTTCTGGAACGAAGCCTCGTAGAAGGTTCAAATTAGAAAAATTGGTGAAGAGATTTTTAAGAGCTTTCCAAAACTGGAAATCAGAACCTTCTATGATATCTGGTTTTGTAAATGAAGGCATCCAAAGTGAAATTCGATTATTTGCATTTTGCCTGAAAATGCCTTTGGATAGACATCTTTTCGCCACCAAGCCTTGCAAATGGTTTTGATTTTCAAATTGTACATTCTCTATTTAAGAGCTTTTCGTTTCTGAAAACCAAAAGCTTTCGCAATGTCTAGTTCATTAGATATTTGCATCCAAAGTAGTTTTACGGAATTTTTACGCAATCCGTTAAATGCGAATATTTAACGAATTAAGCTTTAAAAATTGTTGCGGTTTTCAGTTATGAATTGGAAATTAACACACTTTTCTAAAAATGTGAAAATTTTGTCACAAACATTTTTCATGGTTTTCAGAAAGAAACGTGGACTAACCCCTTGCCATTTTTTCGAGAAAAAAACAAAAAAAATTTCAAAGTTAATGAAATAAATCGTGCCGTACGTTAATGGAAAGGTCTATTCAAACCCTACCGACACATCAAAGCTAAATTTTTTTTCATGGTCTGGTCGAGGAAATATTCGCTCCAATGTGGTTTTGATGATTTGCTGCCCAAAACTACCTACCTTAATGCCTTTGGATAGCGATATTTCTGGAACCAAGCCTCGTAGAAGGTTCAAATTAGAAAAATTGGTAAAGAGATTTTTAAGAGCTTTCCAAAACTGGAAATCAGAACCTTCTATGATATCTGGTTTTGTAAATGAAGGCATCCAAAGTGAAATTCGATTATTTGCATTTAGCCTGAAAATGCCTTTGGATAGACATCTTTTCGCCACCAAGCCTTGCAAATGGTTTTGATTTTCAAATTGTGCATTCTCTATTTAAGAGCTTTTCGTTTCTGAAAACCAAAAGCTTTCGCAATGTCTAGTTCATTAGATATTTGCATCCAAAGTAGTGTTGCGGAATTTTTACGCAATCCGTTAAATGCGAATATCTAACGAATTAAGCTTTAAAAATTATTGCGGTTTTCAGTTATGAATTGGAAATTAACATACTTTTCTAAAAATGTGAAAATTTATTACAAAAATTTTTCAGGGTTTTCGGAAAAAAACGTGGACTAACCCCTTGCCATTTTTTCGAGAAAAAAACAAACATTTTTTCAAAGTTAATGAAATAAATCGTGCCGTACGTTAATGGAAAGGTCTATTCAAACCCTACCGACACATCAAAGCTAAATTTTTTTTCATGGTCTGGTCGAGGAAATATTCGCTCCAATGTGGTTTTGATGATTTGCTGCCCAAAACTACCTACCTTAATGCCTTTGGATAGCGATATTTCTGGAACCAAGCCTCGTAGAAGGTTAAAATTAGAAAAATTGGTGAAGAGATTTTTAAGAGCTTTCCAAAACTGGAAATCAGAACCTTCTATGATATCTGGTTTTGTAAATGAAGGCATCCAAAGTGAAATTCGATTATTTGCATTTTGCCTGAAAATGCCTTTGGATAGACATCTTTTCGCCACCAAGCCTTGCAAATGGTTTTGATTTTCAAATTGTGCATTCTCTATTTAAGAGCTTTTCGTTTCTGAAAACCAAAAGCTTTCGCAATGTCTAGTTCATTAGATATTTGCATCCAAAGTAGTTTTACGGAATTTTTACGCAATCCGTTAAATGCGAATATCTAACGAATTAAGCTTTGAAAATTATTGCGGTTTTCAGTTATGAATTGGAAATTAACACACTTTTCTAAAAATGTGAAAATTTTGTTACAAAAATTTTTCATGGTTTTCGGAAAAAAACGTGGACTAACCCCTTGCCATTTTTTCGAGAAAAAAACAAACATTTTTTCAAAGTTAATGAAATAAATCGTGCCGTACGTTAATGGAAAGGTCTATTCAAACCCTACCGACACATCAAAGCTAAATTTTTTTTCATGGTCTGGTCGAGGAAATATTCGCTCCAATGTGGTTTTGATGATTTGCTGCCCAAAACTACCTACCTTAATGCCTTTGGATAGCGATATTTCTGGAACGAAGCCTCGTAGAAGGTTCAAATTAGAAAAATTGGTGAAGAGATTTTTAAGAGCTTTCCAAAACTGGAAATCAGAACCTTCTATGATATCTGGTTTTGTAAATGAAGGCATCCAAAGTGAAATTCGATTATTTGCATTTTGCCTGAAAATGCCTTTGGATAGACATCTTTTCGCCACCAAGCCTTGCAAATGGTTTTGATTTTCAAATTGTACATTCTCTATTTAAGAGCTTTTCGTTTCTGAAAACCAAAAGCTTTCGCAATGTCTAGTTCATTAGATATTTGCATCCAAAGTAGTTTTACGGAATTTTTACGCAATCCGTTAAATGCGAATATTTAACGAATTAAGCTTTAAAAATTGTTGCGGTTTTCAGTTATGAATTGGAAATTAACACACTTTTCTAAAAATGTGAAAATTTTGTCACAAACATTTTTCATGGTTTTCAGAAAGAAACGTGGACTAACCCCTTGCCATTTTTTCGAGAAAAAAACAAAAAAAATTTCAAAGTTAATGAAATAAATCGTGCCGTACGTTAATGGAAAGGTCTATTCAAACCCTACCGACACATCAAAGCTAAATTTTTTTTCATGGTCTGGTCGAGGAAATATTCGCTCCAATGTGGTTTTGATGATTTGCTGCCCAAAACTACCTACCTTAATGCCTTTGGATAGCGATATTTCTGGAACCAAGCCTCGTAGAAGGTTCAAATTAGAAAAATTGGTAAAGAGATTTTTAAGAGCTTTCCAAAACTGGAAATCAGAACCTTCTATGATATCTGGTTTTGTAAATGAAGGCATCCAAAGTGAAATTCGATTATTTGCATTTAGCCTGAAAATGCCTTTGGATAGACATCTTTTCGCCACCAAGCCTTGCAAATGGTTTTGATTTTCAAATTGTGCATTCTCTATTTAAGAGCTTTTCGTTTCTGAAAACCAAAAGCTTTCGCAATGTCTAGTTCATTAGATATTTGCATCCAAAGTAGTGTTGCGGAATTTTTACGCAATCCGTTAAATGCGAATATCTAACGAATTAAGCTTTAAAAATTATTGCGGTTTTCAGTTATGAATTGGAAATTAACATACTTTTCTAAAAATGTGAAAATTTATTACAAAAATTTTTCAGGGTTTTCGGAAAAAAACGTGGACTAACCCCTTGCCATTTTTTCGAGAAAAAAACAAACATTTTTTCAAAGTTAATGAAATAAATCGTGCCGTACGTTAATGGAAAGGTCTATTCAAACCCTACCGACACATCAAAGCTAAATTTTTTTTCATGGTCTGGTCGAGGAAATATTCGCTCCAATGTGGTTTTGATGATTTGCTGCCCAAAACTACCTACCTTAATGCCTTTGGATAGCGATATTTCTGGAACCAAGCCTCGTAGAAGGTTAAAATTAGAAAAATTGGTGAAGAGATTTTTAAGAGCTTTCCAAAACTGGAAATCAGAACCTTCTATGATATCTGGTTTTGTAAATGAAGGCATCCAAAGTGAAATTCGATTATTTGCATTTTGCCTGAAAATGCCTTTGGATAGACATCTTTTCGCCACCAAGCCTTGCAAATGGTTTTGATTTTCAAATTGTGCATTCTCTATTTAAGAGCTTTTCGTTTCTGAAAACCAAAAGCTTTCGCAATGTCTAGTTCATTAGATATTTGCATCCAAAGTAGTTTTACGGAATTTTTACGCAATCCGTTAAATGCGAATATCTAACGAATTAAGCTTTGAAAATTATTGCGGTTTTCAGTTATGAATTGGAAATTAACACACTTTTCTAAAAATGTGAAAATTTTGTTACAAAAATTTTTCATGGTTTTCGGAAAAAAACGTGGACTAACCCCTTGCCATTTTTTCGAGAAAAAAACAAACATTTTTTCAAAGTTAATGAAATAAATCGTGCCGTACGTTAATGGAAAGGTCTATTCAAACCCTACCGACACATCAAAGCTAAATTTTTTTTCATGGTCTGGTCGAGGAAATATTCGCTCCAATGTGGTTTTGATGATTTGCTGCCCAAAACTACCTACCTTAATGCCTTTGGATAGCGATATTTCTGGAACCAAGCCTCGTAGAAGGTTAAAATTAGAAAAATTGGTGAAGAGATTTTTAAGAGCTTTCCAAAACTGGAAATCAGAACCTTCTATGATATCTGGTTTTGTAAATGAAGGCATCCAAAGTGAAATTCGATTATTTGCATTTTGCCTGAAAATGCCTTTGGATAGACATCTTTTCGCCACCAAGCCTTGCAAATGGTTTTGATTTTCAAATTGTGCATTCTCTATTTAAGAGCTTTTCGTTTCTGAAAACCAAAAGCTTTCGCAATGTCTAGTTCATTAGATATTTGCATCCAAAGTAGTTTTACGGAATTTTTACGCAATCCGTTAAATGCGAATATTTAACGAATTAAGCTTTAAAAATTATTGCGGTTTTCAGTTATGAATTGGAAATTAACACACTTTTCTAAAAATGTGAAAATTTATTACAAAAATTTTTCAGGGTTTTCGGAAAAAAACGTGGACTAACCCCTTGCCATTTTTTCGAGAAAAAAACAAACATTTTTTCAAAGTTAATGAAATAAATCGTGCCGTACGTTAATGGAAAGGTCTATTCAAACCCTACCGACACATCAAAGCTAAATTTTTTTTCATGGTCTGGTCGAGGAAATATTCGCTCCAATGTGGTTTTGATGATTTGCTGCCCAAAACTACCTACCTTAATGCCTTTGGATAGCGATATTTCTGGAACCAAGCCTCGTAGAAGGTTCAAATTAGAAAAATTGGTAAAGAGATTTTTAAGAGCTTTCCAAAACTGGAAATCAGAACCTTCTATGATATCTGGTTTTGTAAATGAAGGCATCCAAAGTGAAATTCGATTATTTGCATTTAGCCTGAAAATGCCTTTGGATAGACATCTTTTCGCCACCAAGCCTTGCAAATGGTTTTGATTTTCAAATTGTGCATTCTCTATTTAAGAGCTTTTCGTTTCTGAAAACCAAAAGCTTTCGCAATGTCTAGTTCATTAGATATTTGCATCCAAAGTAGTTTTACGGAATTTTTACGCAATCCGTTAAATGCGAATATCTAACGAATTAAGCTTTGAAAATTATTGCGGTTTTCAGTTATGAATTGGAAATTAACACACTTTTCTAAAAATGTGAAAATTTTGTTACAAAAATTTTTCATGGTTTTCGGAAAAAAACGTGGACTAACCCCTTGCCATTTTTTCGAGAAAAAAACAAACATTTTTTCAAAGTTAATGAAATAAATCGTGCCGTACGTTAATGGAAAGGTCTATTCAAACCCTACCGACACATCAAAGCTAAATTTTTTTTCATGGTCTGGTCGAGGAAATATTCGCTCCAATGTGGTTTTGATGATTTGCTGCCCAAAACTACCTACCTTAATGCCTTTGGATAGCGATATTTCTGGAACCAAGCCTCGTAGAAGGTTAAAATTAGAAAAATTGGTGAAGAGATTTTTAAGAGCTTTCCAAAACTGGAAATCAGAACCTTCTATGATATCTGGTTTTGTAAATGAAGGCACCCAAAGTGAAATTCGATTATTTGCATTTTGCCTGAAAATGCCTTTGGATAGACATCTTTTCGCCACCAAGCCTTGCAAATGGTTTTGATTTTCAAATTGTGCATTCTCTATTTAAGAGCTTTTCGTTTCTGAAAACCAAAAGCTTTCGCAATGTCTAGTTCATTAGATATTTGCATCCAAAGTAGTTTTACGGAATTTTTACGCAATCCGTTAAATGCGAATATTTAACGAATTAAGCTTTAAAAATTATTGCGGTTTTCAGTTATGAATTGGAAATTAACACACTTTTCTAAAAATGTGAAAATTTATTACAAAAATTTTTCAGGGTTTTCGGAAAAAAACGTGGACTAACCCCTTGCCATTTTTTCGAGAAAAAAACAAACATTTTTTCAAAGTTAATGAAATAAATCGTGCCGTACGTTAATGGAAAGGTCTATTCAAACCCTACCGACACATCAAAGCTAAATTTTTTTTCATGGTCTGGTCGAGGAAATATTCGCTCCAATGTGGTTTTGATGATTTGCTGCCCAAAACTACCTACCTTAATGCCTTTGGATAGCGATATTTCTGGAACGAAGCCTCGTAGAAGGTTCAAATTAGAAAAATTGGTGAAGAGATTTTTAAGAGCTTTCCAAAACTGGAAATCAGAACCTTCTATGATATCTGGTTTTGTAAATGAAGGCATCCAAAGTGAAATTCGATTATTTGCATTTTGCCTGAAAATGCCTTTGGATAGACATCTTTTCGCCACCAAGCCTTGCAAATGGTTTTGATTTTCAAATTGTACATTCTCTATTTAAGAGCTTTTCGTTTCTGAAAACCAAAAGCTTTCGCAATGTCTAGTTCATTAGATATTTGCATCCAAAGTAGTTTTACGGAATTTTTACGCAATCCGTTAAATGCGAATATTTAACGAATTAAGCTTTAAAAATTGTTGCGGTTTTCAGTTATGAATTGGAAATTAACACACTTTTCTAAAAATGTGAAAATTTTGTCACAAACATTTTTCATGGTTTTCAGAAAGAAACGTGGACTAACCCCTTGCCATTTTTTCGAGAAAAAAACAAAAAAAATTTCAAAGTTAATGAAATAAATCGTGCCGTACGTTAATGGAAAGGTCTATTCAAACCCTACCGACACATCAAAGCTAAATTTTTTTTCATGGTCTGGTCGAGGAAATATTCGCTCCAATGTGGTTTTGATGATTTGCTGCCCAAAACTACCTACCTTAATGCCTTTGGATAGCGATATTTCTGGAACCAAGCCTCGTAGAAGGTTCAAATTAGAAAAATTGGTAAAGAGATTTTTAAGAGCTTTCCAAAACTGGAAATCAGAACCTTCTATGATATCTGGTTTTGTAAATGAAGGCATCCAAAGTGAAATTCGATTATTTGCATTTAGCCTGAAAATGCCTTTGGATAGACATCTTTTCGCCACCAAGCCTTGCAAATGGTTTTGATTTTCAAATTGTGCATTCTCTATTTAAGAGCTTTTCGTTTCTGAAAACCAAAAGCTTTCGCAATGTCTAGTTCATTAGATATTTGCATCCAAAGTAGTGTTGCGGAATTTTTACGCAATCCGTTAAATGCGAATATCTAACGAATTAAGCTTTAAAAATTATTGCGGTTTTCAGTTATGAATTGGAAATTAACATACTTTTCTAAAAATGTGAAAATTTATTACAAAAATTTTTCAGGGTTTTCGGAAAAAAACGTGGACTAACCCCTTGCCATTTTTTCGAGAAAAAAACAAACATTTTTTCAAAGTTAATGAAATAAATCGTGCCGTACGTTAATGGAAAGGTCTATTCAAACCCTACCGACACATCAAAGCTAAATTTTTTTTCATGGTCTGGTCGAGGAAATATTCGCTCCAATGTGGTTTTGATGATTTGCTGCCCAAAACTACCTACCTTAATGCCTTTGGATAGCGATATTTCTGGAACCAAGCCTCGTAGAAGGTTAAAATTAGAAAAATTGGTGAAGAGATTTTTAAGAGCTTTCCAAAACTGGAAATCAGAACCTTCTATGATATCTGGTTTTGTAAATGAAGGCATCCAAAGTGAAATTCGATTATTTGCATTTTGCCTGAAAATGCCTTTGGATAGACATCTTTTCGCCACCAAGCCTTGCAAATGGTTTTGATTTTCAAATTGTGCATTCTCTATTTAAGAGCTTTTCGTTTCTGAAAACCAAAAGCTTTCGCAATGTCTAGTTCATTAGATATTTGCATCCAAAGTAGTTTTACGGAATTTTTACGCAATCCGTTAAATGCGAATATCTAACGAATTAAGCTTTGAAAATTATTGCGGTTTTCAGTTATGAATTGGAAATTAACACACTTTTCTAAAAATGTGAAAATTTTGTTACAAAAATTTTTCATGGTTTTCGGAAAAAAACGTGGACTAACCCCTTGCCATTTTTTCGAGAAAAAAACAAACATTTTTTCAAAGTTAATGAAATAAATCGTGCCGTACGTTAATGGAAAGGTCTATTCAAACCCTACCGACACATCAAAGCTAAATTTTTTTTCATGGTCTGGTCGAGGAAATATTCGCTCCAATGTGGTTTTGATGATTTGCTGCCCAAAACTACCTACCTTAATGCCTTTGGATAGCGATATTTCTGGAACCAAGCCTCGTAGAAGGTTAAAATTAGAAAAATTGGTGAAGAGATTTTTAAGAGCTTTCCAAAACTGGAAATCAGAACCTTCTATGATATCTGGTTTTGTAAATGAAGGCATCCAAAGTGAAATTCGATTATTTGCATTTTGCCTGAAAATGCCTTTGGATAGACATCTTTTCGCCACCAAGCCTTGCAAATGGTTTTGATTTTCAAATTGTGCATTCTCTATTTAAGAGCTTTTCGTTTCTGAAAACCAAAAGCTTTCGCAATGTCTAGTTCATTAGATATTTGCATCCAAAGTAGTGTTGCGGAATTTTTACGCAATCCGTTAAATGCGAATATCTAACGAATTAAGCTTTAAAAATTATTGCGGTTTTCAGTTATGAATTGGAAATTAACATACTTTTCTAAAAATGTGAAAATTTATTACAAAAATTTTTCAGGGTTTTCGGAAAAAAACGTGGACTAACCCCTTGCCATTTTTTCGAGAAAAAAACAAACATTTTTTCAAAGTTAATGAAATAAATCGTGCCGTACGTTAATGGAAAGGTCTATTCAAACCCTACCGACACATCAAAGCTAAATTTTTTTTCATGGTCTGGTCGAGGAAATATTCGCTCCAATGTGGTTTTGATGATTTGCTGCCCAAAACTACCTACCTTAATGCCTTTGGATAGCGATATTTCTGGAACCAAGCCTCGTAGAAGGTTTAAATTAGAAAAATTGATTTTAAGAGCTTTCCAAAACTGGAAATCAGAACCTTCTATGATATCTGGTTTTGTAAATGAAGGCATCCAAAGTGAAATTCGATTATTTGCATTTTGCCTGAAAATGCCTTTGGATAGACATCTTTTCGCCACCAAGCCTTGCAAATGGTTTTGATTTTCAAATTGTGCATTCTCTATTTAAGAGCTTTTCGTTTCTGAAAACCAAAAGCTTTCGCAATGTCTAGTTCATTAGATATTTGCATCCAAAGTAGTTTTACGGAATTTTTACGCAATCCGTTAAATGCGAATATTTAACGAATTAAGCTTTAAAAATTGTTGCGGTTTTCAGTTATGAATTGGAAATTAACACACTTTTCTAAAAATGTGAAAATTTTGTCACAAAAATTTTTCATGGTTTTCGGAAAAAAACGTGGACTAACCCCTTGCCATTTTTTCGAGAAAAAAACAAACATTTTTTCAAAGTTAATGAAATAAATCGTGCCGTACGTTAATGGAAAGGTCTATTCAAACCCTACCGACACATCAAAGCTAAATTTTTTTTCATGGTCTGGTCGAGGAAATATTCGCTCCAATGTGGTTTTGATGATTTGCTGCCCAAAACTACCTACCTTAATGCCTTTGGATAGCGATATTTCTGGAACCAAGCCTCGTAGAAGGTTTAAATTAGAAAAATTGGTGAAGAGATTTTTAAGAGCTTTCCAAAACTGGAAATCAGAACCTTCTATGATATCTGGTTTGGTAAATGAAGGCATCCAAAGTGAAATTCGATTATTTGCATTTAGCCTGAAAATGCATTTGGATAGACATCTTTTCGCCACCAAGCCTTGCAAATGGTTTTTATTTGCAAATTGTGCATTCTCTATTTAAAAGCTTTCCGTTTCTGAAAACCAAAAGCTTTCGCAATGTCTAGTTCATTAGATATTTGCATCCAAAGTAGTTTTACGGAATTTTTACGCAATCCGTTAAATGCGAATATCTAACGATTTAAGCTTTAAAAATTATTGCGGTTTTCAGTTATGAATTGGAAATTAACACACTTTTCTAAAAATGTGAAAATTTATTACAAAAATTTTTCAGGGTTTTCGGAAAAAAACGTGGACTAACCCCTTGCCATTTTTTCGAGAAAAAAACAAACATTTTTTCAAAGTTAATGAAATAAATCGTGCCGTACGTTAATGGAAAGGTCTATTCAAACCCTACCGACACATCAAAGCTAAATTTTTTTTCATGGTCTGGTCGAGGAAATATTCGCTCCAATGTGGTTTTGATGATTTGCTGCCCAAAACTACCTACCTTAATGCCTTTGGATAGCGATATTTCTGGAACCAAGCCTCGTAGAAGGTTCAAATTAGAAAAATTGGTGAAGAGATTTTTAAGAGCTTTCCAAAACTGGAAATCAGAACCTTCTATGATATCTGGTTTTGTAAATGAAGGCATCCAAAGTGAAATTCGATTATTTGCATTTTGCCTGAAAATGCCTTTGGATAGACATCTTTTCGCCACCAAGCCTTGCAAATGGTTTTGATTTTCAAATTGTGCATTCTCTATTTAAGAGCTTTTCGTTTCTGAAAACCAAAAGCTTTCGCAATGTCTAGTTCATTAGATATTTGCATCCAAAGTAGTTTTACGGAATTTTTTACGCAATCCGTTAAATGCGAATATTTAACGAATTAAGCTTTAAAAATTGTTGCGGTTTTCAGTTATGAATTGGAAATTAACACACTTTTCTAAAAATGTGAAAATTTTGTCACAAAAATTTTTCATGGTTTTCGGAAAAAAACGTGGACTAACCCCTTGCCATTTTTTCGAGAAAAAAACAAAAAAAATTTCAAAGTTAATGAAATAAATCGTGCCGTACGTTAATGGAAAGGTCTATTCAAACCCTACCGACACATCAAAGCTAAATTTTTTTTCATGGTCTGGTCGAGGAAATATTCGCTCCAATGTGGTTTTGATGATTTGCTGCCCAAAACTACCTACCTTAATGCCTTTGGATAGCGATATTTCTGGAACCAAGCCTCGTAGAAGGTTCAAATTAGAAAAATTGGTGAAGAGATTTTTAAGAGCTTTCCAAAACTGGAAATCAGAACCTTCTATGATATCTGGTTTTGTAAATGAAGGCATCCAAAGTGAAATTCGATTATTTGCATTTTGCCTGAAAATGCCTTTGGATAGACATCTTTTCGCCACCAAGCCTTGCAAATGGTTTTGATTTTCAAATTGTGCATTCTCTATTTAAGAGCTTTTCGTTTCTGAAAACCAAAAGCTTTCGCAATGTCTAGTTCATTAGATATTTGCATCCAAAGTAGTTTTACGGAATTTTTACGCAATCCGTTAAATGCGAATATTTAACGAATTAAGCTTTAAAAATTATTGCGGTTTTCAGTTATGAATTGGAAATTAACACACTTTTCTAAAAATGTGAAAATTTATTACAAAAATTTTTCAGGGTTTTCGGAAAAAAACGTGGACTAACCCCTTGCCATTTTTTCGAGAAAAAAACAAACATTTTTTCAAAGTTAATGAAATAAATCGTGCCGTACGTTAATGGAAAGGTCTATTCAAACCCTACCGACACATCAAAGCTAAATTTTTTTTCATGGTCTGGTCGAGGAAATATTCGCTCCAATGTGGTTTTGATGATTTGCTGCCCAAAACTACCTACCTTAATGCCTTTGGATAGCGATATTTCTGGAACCAAGCCTCGTAGAAGGTTTAAATTAGAAAAATTGGTGAAGAGATTTTTAAGAGGTTTCCAAAACTGGAAATCAGAACCTTCTATGATATCTGGTTTTGTAAATGAAGGCATCCAAAGTGAAATTCGATTATTTGCATTTTGCCTGAAAATGCCTTTGGATAGACATCTTTTCGCCACCAAGCCTTGCAAATGGTTTTGATTTTCAAATTGTGCATTCTCTATTTAAGAGCTTTTCGTTTCTGAAAACCAAAAGCTTTCGCAATGTCTAGTTCATTAGATATTTGCATCCAAAGTAGTTTTACGGAATTTTTACGCAATCCGTTAAATGCGAATATTTAACGAATTAAGCTTTAAAAATTATTGCGGTTTTCAGTTATGAATTGGAAATTAACACACTTTTCTAAAAATGTGAAAATTTATTACAAAAATTTTTCAGGGTTTTCGGAAAAAAACGTGGACTAACCCCTTGCCATTTTTTCGAGAAAAAAACAAACATTTTTTCAAAGTTAATGAAATAAATCGTGCCGTACGTTAATGGAAAGGTCTATTCAAACCCTACCGACACATCAAAGCTAAATTTTTTTTCATGGTCTGGTCGAGGAAATATTCGCTCCAATGTGGTTTTGATGATTTGCTGCCCAAAACTACCTACCTTAATGCCTTTGGATAGCGATATTTCTGGAACCAAGCCTCGTAGAAGGTTCAAATTAGAAAAATTGGTGAAGAGATTTTTAAGAGCTTTCCAAAACTGGAAATCAGAACCTTCTATGATATCTGGTTTTGTAAATGAAGGCATCCAAAGTGAAATTCGATTATTTGCATTTTGCCTGAAAATGCCTTTGGATAGACATCTTTTCGCCACCAAGCCTTGCAAATGGTTTTGATTTTCAAATTGTGCATTCTCTATTTAAGAGCTTTTCGTTTCTGAAAACCAAAAGCTTTCGCAATGTCTAGTTCATTAGATATTTGCATCCAAAGTAGTGTTGCGGAATTTTTACGCAATCCGTTAAATGCGAATATCTAACGAATTAAGCTTTAAAAATTATTGCGGTTTTCAGTTATGAATTGGAAATTAACACACTTTTCTAAAAATGTGAAAATTTATTACAAAAATTTTTCAGGGTTTTCGGAAAAAAACGTGGACTAACCCCTTGCCATTTTTTCGAGAAAAAAACAAACATTTTTTCAAAGTTAATGAAATAAATCGTGCCGTACGTTAATGGAAAGGTCTATTCAAACCCTACCGATACATCAAAGCTAAATTTTTTTTCATGGTCTGGTCGAGGAAATATTCGCTCCAATGTGGTTTTGATGATTTGCTGCCCAAAACTACCTACCTTAATGCCTTTGGATAGCGATATTTCTGGAACCAAGCCTCGTAGAAGGTTTAAATTAGAAAAATTGATTTTAAGAGCTTTCCAAAACTGGAAATCAGAACCTTCTATGATATCTGGTTTTGTAAATGAAGGCATCCAAAGTGAAATTCGATTATTTGCATTTTGCCTGAAAATGCCTTTGGATAGACATCTTTTCGCCACCAAGCCTTGCAAATGGTTTTGATTTTCAAATTGTACATTCTCTATTTAAGAGCTTTTCGTTTCTGAAAACCAAAAGCTTTCGCAATGTCTAGTTCATTAGATATTTGCATCCAAAGTAGTTTTACGGAATTTTTACGCAATCCGTTAAATGCGAATATTTAACGAATTAAGCTTTAAAAATTGTTGCGGTTTTCAGTTATGAATTGGAAATTAACACACTTTTCTAAAAATGTGAAAATTTTGTCACAAAAATTTTTCATGGTTTTCGGAAAAAAACGTGGACTAACCCCTTGCCGTTTTTTCGAGAAAAAAACAAACATTTTTTCAAAGTTAATGAAATAAATCGTGCCGTACGTTAATGGAAAGGTCTATTCAAACCCTACCGACACATCAAAGCTAAATTTTTTTTCATGGTCTGGTCGAGGAAATATTCGCTCCAATGTGGTTTTGATGATTTGCTGCCCAAAACTACCTACCTTAATGCCTTTGGATAGCGATATTTCTGGAACCAAGCCTCGTAGAAGGTTTAAATTAGAAAAATTGGTGAAGAGATTTTTAAGAGCTTTCCAAAACTGGAAATCAGAACCTTCTATGATATCTGGTTTGGTAAATGAAGGCATCCAAAGTGAAATTCGATTATTTGCATTTAGCCTGAAAATGCATTTGGATAGACATCTTTTCGCCACCAAGCCTTGCAAATGGTTTTTATTTGCAAATTGTGCATTCTCTATTTAAAAGCTTTCCGTTTCTGAAAACCAAAAGCTTTCGCAATGTCTAGTTCATTAGATATTTGCATCCAAAGTAGTTTTACGGAATTTTTACGCAATCCGTTAAATGCGAATATCTAACGATTTAAGCTTTAAAAATTATTGCGGTTTTCAGTTATGAATTGGAAATTAACACACTTTTCTAAAAATGTGAAAATTTATTACAAAAATTTTTCAGGGTTTTCGGAAAAAAACGTGGACTAACCCCTTGCCATTTTTTCGAGAAAAAAACAAACATTTTTTCAAAGTTAATGAAATAAATCGTGCCGTACGTTAATGGAAAGGTCTATTCAAACCCTACCGACACATCAAAGCTAAATTTTTTTTCATGGTCTGGTCGAGGAAATATTCGCTCCAATGTGGTTTTGATGATTTGCTGCCCAAAACTACCTACCTTAATGCCTTTGGATAGCGATATTTCTGGAACCAAGCCTCGTAGAAGGTTCAAATTAGAAAAATTGGTGAAGAGATTTTTAAGAGCTTTCCAAAACTGGAAATCAGAACCTTCTATGATATCTGGTTTTGTAAATGAAGGCATCCAAAGTGAAATTCGATTATTTGCATTTTGCCTGAAAATGCCTTTGGATAGACATCTTTTCGCCACCAAGCCTTGCAAATGGTTTTGATTTTCAAATTGTGCATTCTCTATTTAAGAGCTTTTCGTTTCTGAAAACCAAAAGCTTTCGCAATGTCTAGTTCATTAGATATTTGCATCCAAAGTAGTTTTACGGAATTTTTTACGCAATCCGTTAAATGCGAATATTTAACGAATTAAGCTTTAAAAATTGTTGCGGTTTTCAGTTATGAATTGGAAATTAACACACTTTTCTAAAAATGTGAAAATTTTGTCACAAAAATTTTTCATGGTTTTCGGAAAAAAACGTGGACTAACCCCTTGCCATTTTTTCGAGAAAAAAACAAAAAAAATTTCAAAGTTAATGAAATAAATCGTGCCGTACGTTAATGGAAAGGTCTATTCAAACCCTACCGACACATCAAAGCTAAATTTTTTTTCATGGTCTGGTCGAGGAAATATTCGCTCCAATGTGGTTTTGATGATTTGCTGCCCAAAACTACCTACCTTAATGCCTTTGGATAGCGATATTTCTGGAACCAAGCCTCGTAGAAGGTTCAAATTAGAAAAATTGGTGAAGAGATTTTTAAGAGCTTTCCAAAACTGGAAATCAGAACCTTCTATGATATCTGGTTTTGTAAATGAAGGCATCCAAAGTGAAATTCGATTATTTGCATTTTGCCTGAAAATGCCTTTGGATAGACATCTTTTCGCCACCAAGCCTTGCAAATGGTTTTGATTTTCAAATTGTGCATTCTCTATTTAAGAGCTTTTCGTTTCTGAAAACCAAAAGCTTTCGCAATGTCTAGTTCATTAGATATTTGCATCCAAAGTAGTTTTACGGAATTTTTACGCAATCCGTTAAATGCGAATATTTAACGAATTAAGCTTTAAAAATTATTGCGGTTTTCAGTTATGAATTGGAAATTAACACACTTTTCTAAAAATGTGAAAATTTATTACAAAAATTTTTCAGGGTTTTCGGAAAAAAACGTGGACTAACCCCTTGCCATTTTTTCGAGAAAAAAACAAACATTTTTTCAAAGTTAATGAAATAAATCGTGCCGTACGTTAATGGAAAGGTCTATTCAAACCCTACCGACACATCAAAGCTAAATTTTTTTTCATGGTCTGGTCGAGGAAATATTCGCTCCAATGTGGTTTTGATGATTTGCTGCCCAAAACTACCTACCTTAATGCCTTTGGATAGCGATATTTCTGGAACCAAGCCTCGTAGAAGGTTTAAATTAGAAAAATTGGTGAAGAGATTTTTAAGAGGTTTCCAAAACTGGAAATCAGAACCTTCTATGATATCTGGTTTTGTAAATGAAGGCATCCAAAGTGAAATTCGATTATTTGCATTTTGCCTGAAAATGCCTTTGGATAGACATCTTTTCGCCACCAAGCCTTGCAAATGGTTTTGATTTTCAAATTGTGCATTCTCTATTTAAGAGCTTTTCGTTTCTGAAAACCAAAAGCTTTCGCAATGTCTAGTTCATTAGATATTTGCATCCAAAGTAGTTTTACGGAATTTTTACGCAATCCGTTAAATGCGAATATTTAACGAATTAAGCTTTAAAAATTATTGCGGTTTTCAGTTATGAATTGGAAATTAACACACTTTTCTAAAAATGTGAAAATTTATTACAAAAATTTTTCAGGGTTTTCGGAAAAAAACGTGGACTAACCCCTTGCCATTTTTTCGAGAAAAAAACAAACATTTTTTCAAAGTTAATGAAATAAATCGTGCCGTACGTTAATGGAAAGGTCTATTCAAACCCTACCGACACATCAAAGCTAAATTTTTTTTCATGGTCTGGTCGAGGAAATATTCGCTCCAATGTGGTTTTGATGATTTGCTGCCCAAAACTACCTACCTTAATGCCTTTGGATAGCGATATTTCTGGAACCAAGCCTCGTAGAAGGTTCAAATTAGAAAAATTGGTGAAGAGATTTTTAAGAGCTTTCCAAAACTGGAAATCAGAACCTTCTATGATATCTGGTTTTGTAAATGAAGGCATCCAAAGTGAAATTCGATTATTTGCATTTTGCCTGAAAATGCCTTTGGATAGACATCTTTTCGCCACCAAGCCTTGCAAATGGTTTTGATTTTCAAATTGTGCATTCTCTATTTAAGAGCTTTTCGTTTCTGAAAACCAAAAGCTTTCGCAATGTCTAGTTCATTAGATATTTGCATCCAAAGTAGTTTTACGGAATTTTTACGCAATCCGTTAAATGCGAATATTTAACGAATTAAGCTTTAAAAATTGTTGCGGTTTTCAGTTATGAATTGGAAATTAACACACTTTTCTAAAAATGTGAAAATTTTGTCACAAAAATTTTTCATGGTTTTCAGAAAAAAACGTGGACTAACCCCTTGCCATTTTTTCGAGAAAAAAACAAACATTTTTTCAAAGTTAATGAAATAAATCGTGCCGTACGTTAATGGAAAGGTCTATTCAAACCCTACCGACACATCAAAGCTAAATTTTTTTTCATGGTCTGGTCGAGGAAATATTCGCTCCAATGTGGTTTTGATGATTTGCTGCCCAAAACTACCTACCTTAATGCCTTTGGATAGCGATATTTCTGGAACCAAGCCTCGTAGAAGGTTTAAATTAGAAAAATTGGTGAAGAGATTTTTAAGAGCTTTCCAAAACTGGAAATCAGAACCTTCTATGATATCTGGTTTTGTAAATGAAGGCATCCAAAGTGAAATTCGATTATTTGCATTTTGCCTGAAAATGCCTTTGGATAGACATCTTTTCGCCACCAAGCCTTGCAAATGGTTTTGATTTTTAAATTGTGCATTCTCTATTTAAGAGCTTTTCGTTTCTGAAAACCAAAAGCTTTCGCAATGTCTAGTTCATTAGATATTTGCATCCAAAGTAGTTTTACGGAATTTTTACGCAATCCGTTAAATGCGAATATTTAACGAATTAAGCTTTAAAAATTGTTGCGGTTTTCAGTTATGAATTGGAAATTAACACACTTTTCTAAAAATGTGAAAATTTTGTCACAAAAATTTTTCATGGTTTTCGGAAAAAAACGTGGACTAACCCCTTGCCATTTTTTCGAGAAAAAAACAAAAAAAATTTCAAAGTTAATGAAATAAATCGTGCCGTACGTTAATGGAAAGGTCTATTCAAACCCTACCGACACATCAAAGCTAAATTTTTTTTCATGGTCTGGTCGAGGAAATATTCGCTCCAATGTGGTTTTGATGATTTGCTGCCCAAAACTACCTACCTTAATGCCTTTGGATAGCGATATTTCTGGAACCAAGCCTCGTAGAAGGTTTAAATTAGAAAAATTGGTGAAGAGATTTTTAAGAGCTTTCCAAAACTGGAAATCAGAACCTTCTATGATATCTGGTTTTGTAAATGAAGGCATCCAAAGTGAAATTCGATTATTTGCATTTTGCCTGAAAATGCCTTTGGATAGACATCTTTTCGCCACCAAGCCTTGCAAATGGTTTTGATTTTCAAATTGTGCATTCTCTATTTAAGAGCTTTTCGTTTCTGAAAACCAAAAGCTTTCGCAATGTCTAGTTCATTAGATATTTGCATCCAAAGTAGTTTTACGGAATTTTTACGCAATCCGTTAAATGCGAATATTTAACGAATTAAGCTTTAAAAATTGTTGCGGTTTTCAGTTATGAATTGGAAATTAACACACTTTTCTAAAAATGTGAAAATTTTGTCACAAAAATTTTTCATGGTTTTCGGAAAAAAACGTGGACTAACCCCTTGCCATTTTTTCGAGAAAAAAACAAAAAAAATTTCAAAGTTAATGAAATAAATCGTGCCGTACGTTAATGGAAAGGTCTATTCAAACCCTACCGACACATCAAAGCTAAATTTTTTTTCATGGTCTGGTCGAGGAAATATTCGCTCCAATGTGGTTTTGATGATTTGCTGCCCAAAACTACCTACCTTAATGCCTTTGGATAGCGATATTTCTGGAACCAAGCCTCGTAGAAGGTTTAAATTAGAAAAATTGGTGAAGAGATTTTTAAGAGCTTTCCAAAACTGGAAATCAGAACCTTCTATGATATCTGGTTTGGTAAATGAAGGCATCCAAAGTGAAATTCGATTATTTGCATTTAGCCTGAAAATGCATTTGGATAGACATCTTTTCGCCACCAAGCCTTGCAAATGGTTTTTATTTGCAAATTGTGCATTCTCTATTTAAAAGCTTTCCGTTTCTGAAAACCAAAAGCTTTCGCAATGTCTAGTTCATTAGATATTTGCATCCAAAGTAGTTTTACGGAATTTTTACGCAATCCGTTAAATGCGAATATCTAACGAATTAAGCTTTAAAAATTATTGCGGTTTTCAGTTATGAATTGGAAATTAACACACTTTTCTAAAAATGTGAAAATTTATTACAAAAATTTTTCAGGGTTTTCGGAAAAAAACGTGGACTAACCCCTTGCCATTTTTTCGAGAAAAAAACAAACATTTTTTCAAAGTTAATGAAATAAATCGTGCCGTACGTTAATGGAAAGGTCTATTCAAACCCTACCGACACATCAAAGCTAAATTTTTTTTCATGGTCTGGTCGAGGAAATATTCGCTCCAATGTGGTTTTGATGATTTGCTGCCCAAAACTACCTACCTTAATGCCTTTGGATAGCGATATTTCTGGAACCAAGCCTCGTAGAAGGTTCAAATTAGAAAAATTGGTGAAGAGATTTTTAAGAGCTTTCCAAAACTGGAAATCAGAACCTTCTATGATATCTGGTTTTGTAAATGAAGGCATCCAAAGTGAAATTCGATTATTTGCATTTTGCCTGAAAATGCCTTTGGATAGACATCTTTTCGCCACCAAGCCTTGCAAATGGTTTTGATTTTCAAATTGTGCATTCTCTATTTAAGAGCTTTTCGTTTCTGAAAACCAAAAGCTTTCGCAATGTCTAGTTCATTAGATATTTGCATCCAAAGTAGTTTTACGGAATTTTTACGCAATCCGTTAAATGCGAATATTTAACGAATTAAGCTTTAAAAATTGTTGCGGTTTTCAGTTATGAATTGGAAATTAACACACTTTTCTAAAAATGTGAAAATTTTGTCACAAAAATTTTTCATGGTTTTCGGAAAAAAACGTGGACTAACCCCTTGCCATTTTTTCGAGAAAAAAACAAAAAAAATTTCAAAGTTAATGAAATAAATCGTGCCGTACGTTAATGGAAAGGTCTATTCAAACCCTACCGACACATCAAAGCTAAATTTTTTTTCATGGTCTGGTCGAGGAAATATTCGCTCCAATGTGGTTTTGATGATTTGCTGCCCAAAACTACCTACCTTAATGCCTTTGGATAGCGATATTTCTGGAACCAAGCCTCGTAGAAGGTTCAAATTAGAAAAATTGGTGAAGAGATTTTTAAGAGCTTTCCAAAACTGGAAATCAGAACCTTCTATGATATCTGGTTTTGTAAATGAAGGCATCCAAAGTGAAATTCGATTATTTGCATTTTGCCTGAAAATGCCTTTGGATAGACATCTTTTCGCCACCAAGCCTTGCAAATGGTTTTGATTTTCAAATTGTGCATTCTCTATTTAAGAGCTTTTCGTTTCTGAAAACCAAAAGCTTTCGCAATGTCTAGTTCATTAGATATTTGCATCCAAAGTAGTTTTACGGAATTTTTACGCAATCCGTTAAATGCGAATATTTAACGAATTAAGCTTTAAAAATTGTTGCGGTTTTCAGTTATGAATTGGAAATTAACACACTTTTCTAAAAATGTGAAAATTTTGTCACAAAAATTTTTCATGGTTTTCAGAAAAAAACGTGGACTAACCCCTTGCCATTTTTTCGAGAAAAAAACAAACATTTTTTCAAAGTTAATGAAATAAATCGTGCCGTACGTTAATGGAAAGGTCTATTCAAACCCTACCGACACATCAAAGCTAAATTTTTTTTCATGGTCTGGTCGAGGAAATATTCGCTCCAATGTGGTTTTGATGATTTGCTGCCCAAAACTACCTACCTTAATGCCTTTGGATAGCGATATTTCTGGAACCAAGCCTCGTAGAAGGTTCAAATTAGAAAAATTGGTGAAGAGATTTTTAAGAGCTTTCCAAAACTGGAAATCAGAGCCTTCTATGATATCTGGTTTTGTAAATGAAGGCATCCAAAGTGAAATTCGATTATTTGCATTTTGCCTGAAAATGCCTTTGGATAGACATCTTTTCGCCACCAAGCCTTGCAAATGGTTTTGATTTTCAAATTGTGCATTCTCTATTTAAGAGCTTTTCGTTTCTGAAAACCAAAAGCTTTCGCAATGTCTAGTTCATTAGATATTTGCATCCAAAGTAGTTTTACGGAATTTTTACGCAATCCGTTAAATGCGAATATTTAACGAATTAAGCTTTAAAAATTGTTGCGGTTTTCAGTTATGAATTGGAAATTAACACACTTTTCTAAAAATGTGAAAATTTTGTCACAAAAATTTTTCATGGTTTTCGGAAAAAAACGTGGACTAACCCCTTGCCATTTTTTCGAGAAAAAAACAAAAAAAATTTCAAAGTTAATGAAATAAATCGTGCCGTACGTTAATGGAAAGGTCTATTCAAACCCTACCGACACATCAAAGCTAAATTTTTTTTCATGGTCTGGTCGAGGAAATATTCGCTCCAATGTGGTTTTGATGATTTGCTGCCCAAAACTACCTACCTTAATGCCTTTGGATAGCGATATTTCTGGAACCAAGCCTCGTAGAAGGTTTAAATTAGAAAAATTGGTGAAGAGATTTTTAAGAGCTTTCCAAAACTGGAAATCAGAACCTTCTATGATATCTGGTTTTGTAAATGAAGGCATCCAAAGTGAAATTCGATTATTTGCATTTTGCCTGAAAATGCCTTTGGATAGACATCTTTTCGCCACCAAGCCTTGCAAATGGTTTTGATTTTCAAATTGTGCATTCTCTATTTAAGAGCTTTTCGTTTCTGAAAACCAAAAGCTTTCGCAATGTCTAGTTCATTAGATATTTGCATCCAAAGTAGTTTTACGGAATTTTTACGCAATCCGTTAAATGCGAATATTTAACGAATTAAGCTTTAAAAATTGTTGCGGTTTTCAGTTATGAATTGGAAATTAACACACTTTTCTAAAAATGTGAAAATTTTGTCACAAAAATTTTTCATGGTTTTCAGAAAAAAACGTGGACTAACCCCTTGCCATTTTTTCGAGAAAAAAACAAACATTTTTTCAAAGTTAATGAAATAAATCGTGCCGTACGTTAATGGAAAGGTCTATTCAAACCCTACCGACACATCAAAGCTAAATTTTTTTTCATGGTCTGGTCGAGGAAATATTCGCTCCAATGTGGTTTTGATGATTTGCTGCCCAAAACTACCTACCTTAATGCCTTTGGATAGCGATATTTCTGGAACCAAGCCTCGTAGAAGGTTCAAATTAGAAAAATTGGTGAAGAGATTTTTAAGAGCTTTCCAAAACTGGAAATCAGAACCTTCTATGATATCTGGTTTTGTAAATGAAGGCATCCAAAGTGAAATTCGATTATTTGCATTTTGCCTGAAAATGCCTTTGGATAGACATCTTTTCGCCACCAAGCCTTGCAAATGGTTTTGATTTTCAAATTGTGCATTCTCTATTTAAGAGCTTTTCGTTTCTGAAAACCAAAAGCTTTCGCAATGTCTAGTTCATTAGATATTTGCATCCAAAGTAGTTTTACGGAATTTTTACGCAATCCGTTAAATGCGAATATCTAACGAATTAAGCTTTAAAAATTATTGCGGTTTTCAGTTATGAATTGGAAATTAACACACTTTTCTAAAAATGTGAAAATTTTGTTACAAAAATTTTTCATGGTTTTCGGAAAAAAACGTGGACTAACCCCTTGCCATTTTTTCGAGAAAAAAACAAACATTTTTTCAAAGTTAATGAAATAAATCGTGCCGTACGTTAATGGAAAGGTCTATTCAAACCCTACCGACACATCAAAGCTAAATTTTTTTTCATGGTCTGGTCGAGGAAATATTCGCTCCAATGTGGTTTTGATGATTTGCTGCCCAAAACTACCTACCTTAATGCCTTTGGATAGCGATATTTCTGGAACCAAGCCTCGTAGAAGGTTTAAATTAGAAAAATTGGTGAAGAGATTTTTAAGAGCTTTCCAAAACTGGAAATCAGAACCTTCTATGATATCTGGTTTTGTAAATGAAGGCATCCAAAGTGAAATTCGATTATTTGCATTTTGCCTGAAAATGCCTTTGGATAGACATCTTTTCGCCACCAAGCCTTGCAAATGGTTTTGATTTTCAAATTGTGCATTCTCTATTTAAGAGCTTTTCGTTTCTGAAAACCAAAAGCTTTCGCAATGTCTAGTTCATTAGATATTTGCATCCAAAGTAGTTTTACGGAATTTTTACGCAATCCGTTAAATGCGAATATCTAACGAATTAAGCTTTAAAAATTGTTGCGGTTTTCAGTTATGAATTGGAAATTAACACACTTTTCTAAAAATGTGAAAATTTTGTCACAAAAATTTTTCATGGTTTTCAGAAAAAAACGTGGACTAACCCCTTGCCATTTTTTCGAGAAAAAAACAAACATTTTTTCAAAGTTAATGAAATAAATCGTGCCGTACGTTAATGGAAAGGTCTATTCAAACCCTACCGACACATCAAAGCTAAATTTTTTTTCATGGTCTGGTCGAGGAAATATTCGCTCCAATGTGGTTTTGATGATTTGCTGCCCAAAACTACCTACCTTAATGCCTTTGGATAGCGATATTTCTGGAACCAAGCCTCGTAGAAGGTTTAAATTAGAAAAATTGGTGAAGAGATTTTTAAGAGCTTTCCAAAACTGGAAATCAGAACCTTCTATGATATCTGGTTTTGTAAATGAAGGCATCCAAAGTGAAATTCGATTATTTGCATTTTGCCTGAAAATGCCTTTGGATAGACATCTTTTCGCCACCAAGCCTTGCAAATGGTTTTGATTTTCAAATTGTGCATTCTCTATTTAAGAGCTTTTCGTTTCTGAAAACCAAAAGCTTTCGCAATGTCTAGTTCATTAGATATTTGCATCCAAAGTAGTTTTACGGAATTTTTACGCAATCCGTTAAATGCGAATATCTAACGAATTAAGCTTTAAAAATTATTGCGGTTTTCAGTTATGAATTGGAAATTAACACACTTTTCTAAAAATGTGAAAATTTTGTTACAAAAATTTTTCATGGTTTTCGGAAAAAAACGTGGACTAACCCCTTGCCATTTTTTCGAGAAAAAAACAAACATTTTTTCAAAGTTAATGAAATAAATCGTGCCGTACGTTAATGGAAAGGTCTATTCAAACCCTACCGACACATCAAAGCTAAATTTTTTTTCATGGTCTGGTCGAGGAAATATTCGCTCCAATGTGGTTTTGATGATTTGCTGCCCAAAACTACCTACCTTAATGCCTTTGGATAGCGATATTTCTGGAACCAAGCCTCGTAGAAGGTTTAAATTAGAAAAATTGGTGAAGAGATTTTTAAGAGCTTTCCAAAACTGGAAATCAGAACCTTCTATGATATCTGGTTTTGTAAATGAAGGCATCCAAAGTGAAATTCGATTATTTGCATTTTGCCTGAAAATGCCTTTGGATAGACATCTTTTCGCCACCAAGCCTTGCAAATGGTTTTGATTTTCAAATTGTGCATTCTCTATTTAAGAGCTTTTCGTTTCTGAAAACCAAAAGCTTTCGCAATGTCTAGTTCATTAGATATTTGCATCCAAAGTAGTTTTACGGAATTTTTACGCAATCCGTTAAATGCGAATATCTAACGAATTAAGCTTTGAAAATTATTGCGGTTTTCAGTTATGAATTGGAAATTAACACACTTTTCTAAAAATGTGAAAATTTATTACAAAAATTTTTCAGGGTTTTCGGAAAAAAACGTGGACACCCCTTGCCATTTTTTCGAGAAAAAAACAAACATTTTTTCAAAGTTAATGAAATAAATCGTGCCGTACGTTAATGGAAAGGTCTATTCAAACCCTACCGACACATCAAAGCTAAATTTTTTTTCATGGTCTGGTCGAGGAAATATTCGCTCCAATGTGGTTTTGATGATTTGCTGCCCAAAACTACCTACCTTAATGCCTTTGGATAGCGATATTTCTGGAACCAAGCCTCGTAGAAGGTTTAAATTAGAAAAATTGGTAAAGAGATTTTTAAGAGCTTTCCAAAACTGGAAATCAGAACCTTCTATGATATCTGGTTTTGTAAATGAAGGCATCCAAAGTGAAATTCGATTATTTGCATTTAGCCTGAAAATGCTTTTGGATAGACATCTTTTCGCCACCAAGCCTTGCAAATGGTTTTTATTTGCAAATTGTGCATTCTCTATTTAAGAGCTTTTCGTTTCTGAAAACCAAAAGCTTTCGCAATGTCTAGTTCATTAGATATTTGCATCCAAAGTAGTGTTGCGGAATTTTTACGCAATCCGTTAAATGCGAATATCTAACGAATTAAGCTTTAAAAATTATTGCGGTTTTCAGTTATGAATTGGAAATTAACACACTTTTCTAAAAATGTGAAAATTTATTACAAAAATTTTTCAGGGTTTTCGGAAAAAAACGTGGACTAACCCCTTGCCATTTTTTCGAGAAAAAAACAAACATTTTTTCAAAGTTAATGAAATAAATCGTGCCGTACGTTAATGGAAAGGTCTATTCAAACCCTACCGACACATCAAAGCAAAATTTTTTTTCATGGTCTGGTCGAGGAAATATTCGCTGCAATGTGGTTTTGATGATTTGCTGCCCAAAACTACCAACCTTAATGCCTTTGAATAGCGATATTTCTGGAACCAAGCCTCGTAGAAGGTTAAAATTAGAAAAATTGGTGAAGAGATTTTTAAGAGCTTTCCAAAACTGGAAATCAGAACCTTCTATGATATCTGGTTTTGTAAATGAAGGCATCCAAAGTGAAATTCGATTATTTGCATTTTGCCTGAAAATGCCTTTGGATAGACATCTTTTCGCCACCAAGCCTTGCAAATGGTTTTGATTTTCAAATTGTGCATTCTCTATTTAAGAGCTTTTCGTTTCTGAAAACCAAAAGCTTTCGCAATGTCTAGTTCATTAGATATTTGCATCCAAAGTAGTTTTACGGAATTTTTACGCAATCCGTTAAATGCGAATATCTAACGAATTAAGCTTTAAAAATTGTTGCGGTTTTCAGTTATGAATTGGAAATTAACACACTTTTCTAAAAATGTGAAAATTTTGTCACAAAAATTTTTCATGGTTTTCAGAAAAAAACGTGGACTAACCCCTTGCCATTTTTTCGAGAAAAAAACAAACATTTTTTCAAAGTTAATGAAATAAATCGTGCCGTACGTTAATGGAAAGGTCTATTCAAACCCTACCGACACATCAAAGCTAAATTTTTTTTCATGGTCTGGTCGAGGAAATATTCGCTCCAATGTGGTTTTGATGATTTGCTGCCCAAAACTACCTACCTTAATGCCTTTGGATAGCGATATTTCTGGAACCAAGCCTCGTAGAAGGTTTAAATTAGAAAAATTGGTAAAGAGATTTTTAAGAGCTTTCCAAAACTGGAAATCAGAACCTTCTATGATATCTGGTTTTGTAAATGAAGGCATCCAAAGTGAAATTCGATTATTTGCATTTAGCCTGAAAATGCCTTTGGATAGACATCTTTTCGCCACCAAGCCTTGCAAATGGTTTTTATTTGCAAATTGTGCATTCTCTATTTAAGAGCTTTTCGTTTCTGAAAACCAAAAGCTTTCGCAATGTCTAGTTCATTAGATATTTGCATCCAAAGTAGTGTTGCGGAATTTTTACGCAATCCGTTAAATGCGAATATCTAACGAATTAAGCTTTAAAAATTATTGCGGTTTTCAGTTATGAATTGGAAATTAACACACTTTTCTAAAAATGTGAAAATTTATTACAAAAATTTTTCAGGGTTTTCGGAAAAAAACGTGGACTAACCCCTTGCCATTTTTTCGAGAAAAAAACAAACATTTTTTCAAAGTTAATGAAATAAATCGTGCCGTACGTTAATGGAAAGGTCTATTCAAACCCTACCGACACATCAAAGCTAAATTTTTTTTCATGGTCTGGTCGAGGAAATATTCGCTGCAATGTGGTTTTGATGATTTGCTGCCCAAAACTACCAACCTTAATGCCTTTGAATAGCGATATTTCTGGAACCAAGCCTCGTAGAAGGTTAAAATTAGAAAAATTGGTGAAGAGATTTTTAAGAGCTTTCCAAAACTGGAAATCAGAACCTTCTATGATATCTGGTTTTGTAAATGAAGGCATCCAAAGTGAAATTCGATTATTTGCATTTTGCCTGAAAATGCCTTTGGATAGACATCTTTTCGCCACCAAGCCTTGCAAATGGTTTTGATTTTCAAATTGTGCATTCTCTATTTAAGAGCTTTTCGTTTCTGAAAACCAAAAGCTTTCGCAATGTCTAGTTCATTAGATATTTGCATCCAAAGTAGTTTTACGGAATTTTTACGCAATCCGTTAAATGCGAATATCTAACGAATTAAGCTTTAAAAATTGTTGCGGTTTTCAGTTATGAATTGGAAATTAACACACTTTTCTAAAAATGTGAAAATTTTGTCACAAAAATTTTTCATGGTTTTCAGAAAAAAACGTGGACTAACCCCTTGCCATTTTTTCGAGAAAAAAACAAACATTTTTTCAAAGTTAATGAAATAAATCGTGCCGTACGTTAATGGAAAGGTCTATTCAAACCCTACCGACACATCAAAGCTAAATTTTTTTTCATGGTCTGGTCGAGGAAATATTCGCTCCAATGTGGTTTTGATGATTTGCTGCCCAAAACTACCTACCTTAATGCCTTTGGATAGCGATATTTCTGGAACCAAGCCTCGTAGAAGGTTTAAATTAGAAAAATTGGTGAAGAGATTTTTAAGAGCTTTCCAAAACTGGAAATCAGAACCTTCTATGATATCTGGTTTGGTAAATGAAGGCATCCAAAGTGAAATTCGATTATTTGCATTTAGCCTGAAAATGCATTTGGATAGACATCTTTTCGCAACCAAGCCTTGCAAATGGTTTTTATTTGCAAATTGTGCATTCTCTATTTAAAAGCTTTCCGTTTCTGAAAACCAAAAGCTTTCGCAATGTCTAGTTCATTAGATATTTGCATCCAAAGTAGTTTTACGGAATTTTTACGCAATCCGTTAAATGCGAATATCTAACGAATTAAGCTTTAAAAATTATTGCGGTTTTCAGTTATGAATTGGAAATTAACACACTTTTCTAAAAATGTGAAAATTTTGTTACAAAAATTTTTCATGGTTTTCGGAAAAAAACGTGGACTAACCCCTTGCCATTTTTTCGAGAAAAAAACAAACATTTTTTCAAAGTTAATGAAATAAATCGTGCCGTACGTTAATGGAAAGGTCTATTCAAACCCTACCGACACATCAAAGCTAAATTTTTTTTCATGGTCTGGTCGAGGAAATATTCGCTCCAATGTGGTTTTGATGATTTGCTGCCCAAAACTACCTACCTTAATGCCTTTGGATAGCGATATTTCTGGAACCAAGCCTCGTAGAAGGTTTAAATTAGAAAAATTGGTGAAGAGATTTTTAAGAGCTTTCCAAAACTGGAAATCAGAACCTTCTATGATATCTGGTTTTGTAAATGAAGGCATCCAAAGTGAAATTCGATTATTTGCATTATGCCTGAAAATGCCTTTGGATAGACATCTTTTCGCCACCAAGCCTTGCAAATGGTTTTGATTTTCAAATTGTGCATTCTCTATTTAAGAGCTTTTCGTTTCTGAAAACCAAAAGCTTTCGCAATGTCTAGTTCATTAGATATTTGCATCCAAAGTAGTGTTGCGGAATTTTTACGCAATCCGTTAAATGCGAATATCTAACGAATTAAGCTTTAAAAATTATTGCGGTTTTCAGTTATGAATTGGAAATTAACACACTTTTCTAAAAATGTGAAAATTTATTACAAAAATTTTTCAGGGTTTTCGGAAAAAAACGTGGACTAACCCCTTGCCATTTTTTCGAGAAAAAAACAAACATTTTTTCAAAGTTAATGAAATAAATCGTGCCGTACGTTAATGGAAAGGTCTATTCAAACCCTACCGACACATCAAAGCTAAATTTTTTTTCATGGTCTGGTCGAGGAAATATTCGCTCCAATGTGGTTTTGATGATTTGCTGCCCAAAACTACCTACCTTAATGCCTTTGGATAGCGATATTTCTGGAACCAAGCCTCGTAGAAGGTTTAAATTAGAAAAATTGATTTTAAGAGCTTTCCAAAACTGGAAATCAGAACCTTCTATGATATCTGGTTTTGTAAATGAAGGCATCCAAAGTGAAATTCGATTATTTGCATTTAGCCTGAAAATGCTTTTGGATAGACATCTTTTCGCCACCAAGCCTTGCAAATGGTTTTTATTTGCAAATTGTGCATTCTCTATTTAAGAGCTTTTCGTTTCTGAAAACCAAAAGCTTTCGCAATGTCTAGTTCATTAGATATTTGCATCCAAAGTAGTGTTGCGGAATTTTTACGCAATCCGTTAAATGCGAATATCTAACGAATTAAGCTTTAAAAATTATTGCGGTTTTCAGTTATGAATTGGAAATTAACACACTTTTCTAAAAATGTGAAAATTTTGTTACAAAAATTTTTCATGGTTTTCGGAAAAAAACGTGGACTAACCCCTTGCCATTTTTTCGAGAAAAAAACAAACATTTTTTCAAAGTTAATGAAATAAATCGTGCCGTACGTTAATGGAAAGGTCTATTCAAACCCTACCGACACATCAAAGCTAAATTTTTTTTCATGGTCTGGTCGAGGAAATATTCGCTCCAATGTGGTTTTGATGATTTGCTGCCCAAAACTACCTACCTTAATGCCTTTGGATAGCGATATTTCTGGAACCAAGCCTCGTAGAAGGTTTAAATTAGAAAAATTGATTTTAAGAGCTTTCCAAAACTGGAAATCAGAACCTTCTATGATATCTGGTTTGGTAAATGAAGACATCCAAAGTGAAATTCGATTATTTGCATTTTGCCTGAAAATGATTTTGGATAGACATCTTTTCGCCACCAAGCCTTGCAAATGGTTTTGATTTTCAAATTGTGCATTCTCTATTTAAGAGCTTTTCGTTTCTGAAAACCAAAAGCTTTCGCAATGTCTAGTTCATTAGATATTTGCATCCAAAGTAGTTTTACGGAATTTTTACGCAATCCGTTAAATGCGAATATTTAACGAATTAAGCTTTAAAAATTGTTGCGGTTTTCAGTTATGAATTGGAAATTAACACACTTTTCTAAAAATGTGAAAATTTATTACAAAAATTTTTCAGGGTTTTCGGAAAAAAACGTGGACTAACCCCTTGCCATTTTTTCGAGAAAAAAACAAACATTTTTTCAAAGTTAATGAAATAAATCGTGCCGTACGTTAATGGAAAGGTCTATTCAAACCCTACCGACACATCAAAGCTAAATTTTTTTTCATGGTCTGGTCGAGGAAATATTCGCTCCAATGTGGTTTTGATGATTTGCTGCCCAAAACTACCTACCTTAATGCCTTTGGATAGCGATATTTCTGGAACCAAGCCTCGTAGAAGGTTTAAATTAGAAAAATTGGTGAAGAGATTTTTAAGAGCTTTCCAAAACTGGAAATCAGAACCTTCTATGATATCTGGTTTTGTAAATGAAGGCATCCAAAGTGAAATTCGATTATTTGCATTTAGCCTGAAAATGCTTTTGGATAGACATCTTTTCGCCACCAAGCCTTGCAAATGGTTTTGATTTTCAAATTGTGCATTCTCTATTTAAGAGCTTTTCGTTTCTGAAAACCAAAAGCTTTCGCAATGTCTAGTTCATTAGATATTTGCATCCAAAGTAGTTTTACGGAATTTTTACGCAATCCGTTAAATGCGAATATTTATCGAATTAAGCTTTAAAAATTGTTGCGGTTTTCAGTTATGAATTGGAAATTAACACACTTTTCTAAAAATGTGAAAATTTTGTCACAAAAATTTTTCATGGTTTTCAGAAAAAAACGTGGACTAACCCCTTGCCATTTTTTCGAGAAAAAACAAACATTTTTTCAAAGTTAATGAAATAAATCGTGCCGTACGTTAATGGAAAGGTCTATTCAAACCCTACCGACACATCAAAGCTAAATTTTTTTTCATGGTCTGGTCGAGGAAATATTCGCTCCAATGTGGTTTTGATGATTTGCTGCCCAAAACTACCTACCTTAATGCCTTTGGATAGCGATATTTCTGGAACCAAGCCTCGTAGAAGGTTTAAATTAGAAAAATTGGTAAAGAGATTTTTAAGAGCTTTCCAAAACTGGAAATCAGAACCTTCTATGATATCTGGTTTTGTAAATGAAGGCATCCAAAGTGAAATTCGATTATTTGCATTTAGCCTGAAAATGATTTTGGATAGACATCTTTTCGCCACCAAGCCTTGCAAATGGTTTTGATTTTCAAATTGTGCATTCTCTATTTAAGAGCTTTTCGTTTCTGAAAACCAAAAGCTTTCGCAATGTCTAGTTCATTAGATATTTGCATCCAAAGTAGTTTTACGGAATTTTTACGCAATCCGTTAAATGCGAATATTTATCGAATTAAGCTTTAAAAATTATTGCGGTTTTCAGTTATGAATTGGAAATTAACACACTTTTCTAAAAATGTGAAAATTTTGTTACAAAAATTTTTCATGGTTTTCGGAAAAAAACGTGGACTAACCCCTTGCCATTTTTTCGAGAAAAAAACAAACATTTTTTCAAAGTTAATGAAATAAATCGTGCCGTACGTTAATGGAAAGGTCTATTCAAACCCTACCGACACATCAAAGCTAAATTTTTTTTCATGGTCTGGTCGAGGAAATATTCGCTCCAATGTGGTTTTGATGATTTGCTGCCCAAAACTACCTACCTTAATGCCTTTGGATAGCGATATTTCTGGAACCAAGCCTCGTAGAAGGTTTAAATTAGAAAAATTGGTGAAGAGATTTTTAAGAGCTTTCCAAAACTGGAAATCAGAACCTTCTATGATATCTGGTTTTGTAAATGAAGGCATCCAAAGTGAAATTCGATTATTTGCATTTAGCCTGAAAATGCTTTTGGATAGACATCTTTTCGCCACCAAGCCTTGCAAATGGTTTTTATTTGCAAATTGTGCATTCTCTATTTAAGAGCTTTTCGTTTCTGAAAACCAAAAGCTTTCGCAATGTCTAGTTCATTAGATATTTGCATCCAAAGTAGTGTTGCGGAATTTTTACGCAATCCGTTAAATGCGAATATCTAACGAATTAAGCTTTAAAAATTATTGCGGTTTTCAGTTATGAATTGGAAATTAACACACTTTTCTAAAAATGTGAAAATTTATTACAAAAATTTTTCAGGGTTTTCGGAAAAAAACGTGGACTAACCCCTTGCCATTTTTTCGAGAAAAAAACAAACATTTTTTCAAAGTTAATGAAATAAATCGTGCCGTACGTTAATGGAAAGGTCTATTCAAACCCTACCGACACATCAAAGCTAAATTTTTTTTCATGGTCTGGTCGAGGAAATATTCGCTCCAATGTGGTTTTGATGATTTGCTGCCCAAAACTACCTACCTTAATGCCTTTGGATAGCGATATTTCTGGAACCAAGCCTCGTAGAAGGTTTAAATTAGAAAAATTGGTGAAGAGATTTTTAAGAGCTTTCCAAAACTGGAAATCAGAACCTTCTATGATATCTGGTTTTGTAAATGAAGGCATCCAAAGTGAAATTCGATTATTTGCATTTAGCCTGAAAATGCTTTTGGATAGACATCTTTTCGCCACCAAGCCTTGCAAATGGTTTTGATTTTCAAATTGTGCATTCTCTATTTAAGAGCTTTTCGTTTCTGAAAACCAAAAGCTTTCGCAATGTCTAGTTCATTAGATATTTGCATCCAAAGTAGTTTTACGGAATTTTTACGCAATCCGTTAAATGCGAATATCTAACGAATTAAGCTTTAAAAATTATTGCGGTTTTCAGTTATGAATTGGAAATTAACACACTTTTCTAAAAATGTGAAAATTTTGTTACAAAAATTTTTCATGGTTTTCGGAAAAAAACGTGGACTGACCCCTTGCCATTTTTTCGAGAAAAAAACAAACATTTTTTCAAAGTTAATGAAATAAATCGTGCCGTACGTTAATGGAAAGGTCTATTCAAACCCTACCGACACATCAAAGCTAAATTTTTTTTCATGGTCTGGTCGAGGAAATATTCGCTGCAATGTGGTTTTGATGATTTGCTGCCCAAAACTACCTACCTTAATGCCTTTGGATAGCGATATTTCTGGAACCAAGCCTCGTAGAAGGTTTAAATTAGAAAAATTGGTGAAGAGATTTTTAAGAGCTTTCCAAAACTGGAAATCAGAACCTTCTATGATATCTGGTTTTGTAAATGAAGGCATCCAAAGTGAAATTCGATTATTTGCATTTAGCCTGAAAATGCTTTTGGATAGACATCTTTTCGCCACCAAGGCTTGCAAATGGTTTTTATTTGCAAATTGTGCATTCTCTATTTAAGAACTTTTCGTTTCTGAAAACCAAAAGCTTTCGCAATGTCTAGTTCATTAGATATTTGCATCCAAAGTAGTTTTACGGAATTTTTACGCAATCCGTTAAATGCGAATATCTAACGAATTAAGCTTTAAAAATTATTGCGGTTTTCAGTTATGAATTGGAAATTAACACACTTTTCTAAAAATGTGAAAATTTTGTTACAAAAATTTTTCATGGTTTTCGGAAAAAAACGTGGACTGACCCCTTGCCATTTTTTCGAGAAAAAAACAAACATTTTTTCAAAGTTAATGAAATAAATCGTGCCGTACGTTAATGGAAAGGTCTATTCAAACCCTACCGACACATCAAAGCTAAATTTTTTTTCATGGTCTGGTCGAGGAAATATTCGCTGCAATGTGGTTTTGATGATTTGCTGCCCAAAACTACCAACCTTAATGCCTTTGAATAGCGATATTTCTGGAACCAAGCCTCGTAGAAGGTTTAAATTAGAAAAATTGGTGAAGAGATTTTTAAGAGCTTTCCAAAACTGGAAATCAGAACCTTCTATGATATCTGGTTTTGTAAATGAAGGCATCCAAAGTGAAATTCGATTATTTGCATTTTGCCTGAAAATGCCTTTGGATAGACATCTTTTCGCCACCAAGCCTTGCAAATGGTTTTGATTTTCAAATTGTGCATTCTCTATTTAAGAGCTTTTCGTTTCTGAAAACCAAAAGCTTTCGCAATGTCTAGTTCATTAGATATTTGCATCCAAAGTAGTTTTACGGAATTTTTACGCAATCCGTTAAATGCGAATATCTAACGAATTAAGCTTTAAAAATTGTTGCGGTTTTCAGTTATGAATTGGAAATTAACACACTTTTCTAAAAATGTGAAAATTTATTACAAAAATTTTTCAGGGTTTTCGGAAAAAAACGTGGACTAACCCCTTGCCATTTTTTCGAGAAAAAAACAAACATTTTTTCAAAGTTAATGAAATAAATCGTGCCGTACGTTAATGGAAAGGTCTATTCAAACCCTACCGACACATCAAAGCTAAATTTTTTTTCATGGTCTGGTCGAGGAAATATTCGCTCCAATGTGGTTTTGATGATTTGCTGCCCAAAACTACCTACCTTAATGCCTTTGGATAGCGATATTTCTGGAACCAAGCCTCGTAGAAGGTTCAAATTAGAAAAATTGGTGAAGAGATTTTTAAGAGCTTTCCAAAACTGGAAATCAGAACCTTCTATGATATCTGGTTTTGTAAATGAAGGCATCCAAAGTGAAATTCGATTATTTGCATTTTGCCTGAAAATGCCTTTGGATAGACATCTTTTCGCCACCAAGCCTTGCAAATGGTTTTGATTTTCAAATTGTGCATTCTCTATTTAAGAGCTTTTCGTTTCTGAAAACCAAAAGCTTTCGCAATGTCTAGTTCATTAGATATTTGCATCCAAAGTAGTTTTACGGAATTTTTACGCAATCCGTTAAATGCGAATATCTAACGAATTAAGCTTTGAAAATTATTGCGGTTTTCAGTTATGAATTGGAAATTAACACACTTTTCTAAAAATGTGAAAATTTATTACAAAAATTTTTCAGGGTTTTCGGAAAAAAACGTGGACACCCCTTGCCATTTTTTCGAGAAAAAAACAAACATTTTTTCAAAGTTAATGAAATAAATCGTGCCGTACGTTAATGGAAAGGTCTATTCAAACCCTACCGACACATCAAAGCTAAATTTTTTTTCATGGTCTGGTCGAGGAAATATTCGCTCCAATGTGGTTTTGATGATTTGCTGCCCAAAACTACCTACCTTAATGCCTTTGGATAGCGATATTTCTGGAACCAAGCCTCGTAGAAGGTTTAAATTAGAAAAATTGGTAAAGAGATTTTTAAGAGCTTTCCAAAACTGGAAATCAGAACCTTCTATGATATCTGGTTTTGTAAATGAAGGCATCCAAAGTGAAATTCGATTATTTGCATTTAGCCTGAAAATGCTTTTGGATAGACATCTTTTCGCCACCAAGCCTTGCAAATGGTTTTTATTTGCAAATTGTGCATTCTCTATTTAAGAGCTTTTCGTTTCTGAAAACCAAAAGCTTTCGCAATGTCTAGTTCATTAGATATTTGCATCCAAAGTAGTGTTGCGGAATTTTTACGCAATCCGTTAAATGCGAATATCTAACGAATTAAGCTTTAAAAATTATTGCGGTTTTCAGTTATGAATTGGAAATTAACACACTTTTCTAAAAATGTGAAAATTTATTACAAAAATTTTTCAGGGTTTTCGGAAAAAAACGTGGACTAACCCCTTGCCATTTTTTCGAGAAAAAAACAAACATTTTTTCAAAGTTAATGAAATAAATCGTGCCGTACGTTAATGGAAAGGTCTATTCAAACCCTACCGACACATCAAAGCTAAATTTTTTTTCATGGTCTGGTCGAGGAAATATTCGCTGCAATGTGGTTTTGATGATTTGCTGCCCAAAACTACCAACCTTAATGCCTTTGAATAGCGATATTTCTGGAACCAAGCCTCGTAGAAGGTTAAAATTAGAAAAATTGGTGAAGAGATTTTTAAGAGCTTTCCAAAACTGGAAATCAGAACCTTCTATGATATCTGGTTTTGTAAATGAAGGCATCCAAAGTGAAATTCGATTATTTGCATTTTGCCTGAAAATGCCTTTGGATAGACATCTTTTCGCCACCAAGCCTTGCAAATGGTTTTGATTTTCAAATTGTGCATTCTCTATTTAAGAGCTTTTCGTTTCTGAAAACCAAAAGCTTTCGCAATGTCTAGTTCATTAGATATTTGCATCCAAAGTAGTTTTACGGAATTTTTACGCAATCCGTTAAATGCGAATATCTAACGAATTAAGCTTTAAAAATTGTTGCGGTTTTCAGTTATGAATTGGAAATTAACACACTTTTCTAAAAATGTGAAAATTTTGTCACAAAAATTTTTCATGGTTTTCAGAAAAAAACGTGGACTAACCCCTTGCCATTTTTTCGAGAAAAAAACAAACATTTTTTCAAAGTTAATGAAATAAATCGTGCCGTACGTTAATGGAAAGGTCTATTCAAACCCTACCGACACATCAAAGCTAAATTTTTTTTCATGGTCTGGTCGAGGAAATATTCGCTCCAATGTGGTTTTGATGATTTGCTGCCCAAAACTACCTACCTTAATGCCTTTGGATAGCGATATTTCTGGAACCAAGCCTCGTAGAAGGTTTAAATTAGAAAAATTGGTAAAGAGATTTTTAAGAGCTTTCCAAAACTGGAAATCAGAACCTTCTATGATATCTGGTTTTGTAAATGAAGGCATCCAAAGTGAAATTCGATTATTTGCATTTAGCCTGAAAATGCTTTTGGATAGACATCTTTTCGCCACCAAGCCTTGCAAATGGTTTTTATTTGCAAATTGTGCATTCTCTATTTAAGAGCTTTTCGTTTCTGAAAACCAAAAGCTTTCGCAATGTCTAGTTCATTAGATATTTGCATCCAAAGTAGTGTTGCGGAATTTTTACGCAATCCGTTAAATGCGAATATCTAACGAATTAAGCTTTAAAAATTATTGCGGTTTTCAGTTATGAATTGGAAATTAACACACTTTTCTAAAAATGTGAAAATTTATTACAAAAATTTTTCAGGGTTTTCGGAAAAAAACGTGGACTAACCCCTTGCCATTTTTTCGAGAAAAAAACAAACATTTTTTCAAAGTTAATGAAATAAATCGTGCCGTACGTTAATGGAAAGGTCTATTCAAACCCTACCGACACATCAAAGCTAAATTTTTTTTCATGGTCTGGTCGAGGAAATATTCGCTGCAATGTGGTTTTGATGATTTGCTGCCCAAAACTACCAACCTTAATGCCTTTGAATAGCGATATTTCTGGAACCAAGCCTCGTAGAAGGTTAAAATTAGAAAAATTGGTGAAGAGATTTTTAAGAGCTTTCCAAAACTGGAAATCAGAACCTTCTATGATATCTGGTTTTGTAAATGAAGGCATCCAAAGTGAAATTCGATTATTTGCATTTTGCCTGAAAATGCCTTTGGATAGACATCTTTTCGCCACCAAGCCTTGCAAATGGTTTTGATTTTCAAATTGTGCATTCTCTATTTAAGAGCTTTTCGTTTCTGAAAACCAAAAGCTTTCGCAATGTCTAGTTCATTAGATATTTGCATCCAAAGTAGTTTTACGGAATTTTTACGCAATCCGTTAAATGCGAATATCTAACGAATTAAGCTTTAAAAATTGTTGCGGTTTTCAGTTATGAATTGGAAATTAACACACTTTTCTAAAAATGTGAAAATTTTGTCACAAAAATTTTTCATGGTTTTCAGAAAAAAACGTGGACTAACCCCTTGCCATTTTTTCGAGAAAAAAACAAACATTTTTTCAAAGTTAATGAAATAAATCGTGCCGTACGTTAATGGAAAGGTCTATTCAAACCCTACCGACACATCAAAGCTAAATTTTTTTTCATGGTCTGGTCGAGGAAATATTCGCTCCAATGTGGTTTTGATGATTTGCTGCCCAAAACTACCTACCTTAATGCCTTTGGATAGCGATATTTCTGGAACCAAGCCTCGTAGAAGGTTTAAATTAGAAAAATTGGTGAAGAGATTTTTAAGAGCTTTCCAAAACTGGAAATCAGAACCTTCTATGATATCTGGTTTGGTAAATGAAGGCATCCAAAGTGAAATTCGATTATTTGCATTTTGCCTGAAAATGATTTTGGATAGACATCTTTTCGCCACCAAGCCTTGCAAATGGTTTTGATTTTCAAATTGTGCATTCTCTATTTAAGAGCTTTTCGTTTCTGAAAACCAAAAGCTTTCGCAATGTCTAGTTCATTAGATATTTGCATCCAAAGTAGTTTTACGGAATTTTTACGCAATCCGTTAAATGCGAATATTTAACGAATTAAGCTTTAAAAATTGTTGCGGTTTTCAGTTATGAATTGGAAATTAACACACTTTTCTAAAAATGTGAAAATTTATTACAAAAATTTTTCAGGGTTTTCGGAAAAAAACGTGGACTAACCCCTTGCCATTTTTTCGAGAAAAAAACAAACATTTTTTCAAAGTTAATGAAATAAATCGTGCCGTACGTTAATGGAAAGGTCTATTCAAACCCTACCGACACATCAAAGCTAAATTTTTTTTCATGGTCTGGTCGAGGAAATATTCGCTCCAATGTGGTTTTGATGATTTGCTGCCCAAAACTACCTACCTTAATGCCTTTGGATAGCGATATTTCTGGAACCAAGCCTCGTAGAAGGTTCAAATTAGAAAAATTGGTGAAGAGATTTTTAAGAGCTTTCCAAAACTGGAAATCAGAACCTTCTATGATATCTGGTTTTGTAAATGAAGGCATCCAAAGTGAAATTCGATTATTTGCATTTTGCCTGAAAATGCCTTTGGATAGACATCTTTTCGCCACCAAGCCTTGCAAATGGTTTTGATTTTCAAATTGTGCATTCTCTATTTAAGAGCTTTTCGTTTCTGAAAACCAAAAGCTTTCGCAATGTCTAGTTCATTAGATATTTGCATCCAAAGTAGTTTTACGGAATTTTTACGCAATCCGTTAAATGCGAATATCTAACGAATTAAGCTTTAAAAATTATTGCGGTTTTCAGTTATGAATTGGAAATTAACACACTTTTCTAAAAATGTGAAAATTTTTTTACAAAAATTTTTCATGGTTTTCGGAAAAAAACGTGGACTAACCCCTTGCCATTTTTTCGAGAAAAAAACAAACATTTTTTCAAAGTTAATGAAATAAATCGTGCCGTACGTTAATGGAAAGGTCTATTCAAACCCTACCGACACATCAAAGCTAAATTTTTTTTCATGGTCTGGTCGAGGAAATATTCGCTCCAATGTGGTTTTGATGATTTGCTGCCCAAAACTACCTACCTTAATGCCTTTGGATAGCGATATTTCTGGAACCAAGCCTCGTAGAAGGTTTAAATTAGAAAAATTGGTGAAGAGATTTTTAAGAGCTTTCCAAAACTGGAAATCAGAACCTTCTATGATATCTGGTTTTGTAAATGAAGGCATCCAAAGTGAAATTCGATTATTTGCATTTTGCCTGAAAATGCCTTTGGATAGACATCTTTTCGCCACCAAGCCTTGCAAATGGTTTTGATTTTCAAATTGTGCATTCTCTATTTAAGAGCTTTTCGTTTCTGAAAACCAAAAGCTTTCGCAATGTCTAGTTCATTAGATATTTGCATCCAAAGTAGTTTTACGGAATTTTTACGCAATCCGTTAAATGCGAATATCTAACGAATTAAGCTTTAAAAATTGTTGCGGTTTTCAGTTATGAATTGGAAATTAACACACTTTTCTAAAAATGTGAAAATTTTGTCACAAAAATTTTTCATGGTTTTCAGAAAAAAACGTGGACTAACCCCTTGCCATTTTTTCGAGAAAAAAACAAACATTTTTTCAAAGTTAATGAAATAAATCGTGCCGTACGTTAATGGAAAGGTCTATTCAAACCCTACCGACACATCAAAGCTAAATTTTTTTTCATGGTCTGGTCGAGGAAATATTCGCTCCAATGTGGTTTTGATGATTTGCTGCCCAAAACTACCTACCTTAATGCCTTTGGATAGCGATATTTCTGGAACCAAGCCTCGTAGAAGGTTTAAATTAGAAAAATTGGTGAAGAGATTTTTAAGAGCTTTCCAAAACTGGAAATCAGAACCTTCTATGATATCTGGTTTGGTAAATGAAGGCATCCAAAGTGAAATTCGATTATTTGCATTTAGCCTGAAAATGCATTTGGATAGACATCTTTTCGCAACCAAGCCTTGCAAATGGTTTTTATTTGCAAATTGTGCATTCTCTATTTAAAAGCTTTCCGTTTCTGAAAACCAAAAGCTTTCGCAATGTCTAGTTCATTAGATATTTGCATCCAAAGTAGTTTTACGGAATTTTTACGCAATCCGTTAAATGCGAATATCTAACGAATTAAGCTTTAAAAATTATTGCGGTTTTCAGTTATGAATTGGAAATTAACACACTTTTCTAAAAATGTGAAAATTTTGTTACAAAAATTTTTCATGGTTTTCGGAAAAAAACGTGGACTAACCCCTTGCCATTTTTTCGAGAAAAAAACAAACATTTTTTCAAAGTTAATGAAATAAATCGTGCCGTACGTTAATGGAAAGGTCTATTCAAACCCTACCGACACATCAAAGCTAAATTTTTTTTCATGGTCTGGTCGAGGAAATATTCGCTCCAATGTGGTTTTGATGATTTGCTGCCCAAAACTACCTACCTTAATGCCTTTGGATAGCGATATTTCTGGAACCAAGCCTCGTAGAAGGTTTAAATTAGAAAAATTGGTGAAGAGATTTTTAAGAGCTTTCCAAAACTGGAAATCAGAACCTTCTATGATATCTGGTTTTGTAAATGAAGGCATCCAAAGTGAAATTCGATTATTTGCATTATGCCTGAAAATGCCTTTGGATAGACATCTTTTCGCCACCAAGCCTTGCAAATGGTTTTGATTTTCAAATTGTGCATTCTCTATTTAAGAGCTTTTCGTTTCTGAAAACCAAAAGCTTTCGCAATGTCTAGTTCATTAGATATTTGCATCCAAAGTAGTGTTGCGGAATTTTTACGCAATCCGTTAAATGCGAATATCTAACGAATTAAGCTTTAAAAATTATTGCGGTTTTCAGTTATGAATTGGAAATTAACACACTTTTCTAAAAATGTGAAAATTTTGTTACAAAAATTTTTCATGGTTTTCGGAAAAAAACGTGGACTAACCCCTTGCCATTTTTTCGAGAAAAAAACAAACATTTTTTCAAAGTTAATGAAATAAATCGTGCCGTACGTTAATGGAAAGGTCTATTCAAACCCTACCGACACATCAAAGCTAAATTTTTTTTCATGGTCTGGTCGAGGAAATATTCGCTCCAATGTGGTTTTGATGATTTGCTGCCCAAAACTACCTACCTTAATGCCTTTGGATAGCGATATTTCTGGAACCAAGCCTCGTAGAAGGTTTAAATTAGAAAAATTGGTGAAGAGATTTTTAAGAGCTTTCCAAAACTGGAAATCAGAACCTTCTATGATATCTGGTTTTGTAAATGAAGGCATCCAAAGTGAAATTCGATTATTTGCATTTAGCCTGAAAATGCTTTTGGATAGACATCTTTTCGCCACCAAGCCTTGCAAATGGTTTTGATTTTCAAATTGTGCATTCTCTATTTAAGAGCTTTTCGTTTCTGAAAACCAAAAGCTTTCGCAATGTCTAGTTCATTAGATATTTGCATCCAAAGTAGTTTTACGGAATTTTTACGCAATCCGTTAAATGCGAATATTTATCGAATTAAGCTTTAAAAATTGTTGCGGTTTTCAGTTATGAATTGGAAATTAACACACTTTTCTAAAAATGTGAAAATTTTGTCACAAAAATTTTTCATGGTTTTCAGAAAAAAACGTGGACTAACCCCTTGCCATTTTTTCGAGAAAAAACAAACATTTTTTCAAAGTTAATGAAATAAATCGTGCCGTACGTTAATGGAAAGGTCTATTCAAACCCTACCGACACATCAAAGCTAAATTTTTTTTCATGGTCTGGTCGAGGAAATATTCGCTCCAATGTGGTTTTGATGATTTGCTGCCCAAAACTACCTACCTTAATGCCTTTGGATAGCGATATTTCTGGAACCAAGCCTCGTAGAAGGTTTAAATTAGAAAAATTGGTAAAGAGATTTTTAAGAGCTTTCCAAAACTGGAAATCAGAACCTTCTATGATATCTGGTTTTGTAAATGAAGGCATCCAAAGTGAAATTCGATTATTTGCATTTAGCCTGAAAATGATTTTGGATAGACATCTTTTCGCCACCAAGCCTTGCAAATGGTTTTGATTTTCAAATTGTGCATTCTCTATTTAAGAGCTTTTCGTTTCTGAAAACCAAAAGCTTTCGCAATGTCTAGTTCATTAGATATTTGCATCCAAAGTAGTTTTACGGAATTTTTACGCAATCCGTTAAATGCGAATATTTATCGAATTAAGCTTTAAAAATTATTGCGGTTTTCAGTTATGAATTGGAAATTAACACACTTTTCTAAAAATGTGAAAATTTTGTTACAAAAATTTTTCATGGTTTTCGGAAAAAAACGTGGACTAACCCCTTGCCATTTTTTCGAGAAAAAAACAAACATTTTTTCAAAGTTAATGAAATAAATCGTGCCGTACGTTAATGGAAAGGTCTATTCAAACCCTACCGACACATCAAAGCTAAATTTTTTTTCATGGTCTGGTCGAGGAAATATTCGCTCCAATGTGGTTTTGATGATTTGCTGCCCAAAACTACCTACCTTAATGCCTTTGGATAGCGATATTTCTGGAACCAAGCCTCGTAGAAGGTTTAAATTAGAAAAATTGGTGAAGAGATTTTTAAGAGCTTTCCAAAACTGGAAATCAGAACCTTCTATGATATCTGGTTTTGTAAATGAAGGCATCCAAAGTGAAATTCGATTATTTGCATTTAGCCTGAAAATGCTTTTGGATAGACATCTTTTCGCCACCAAGCCTTGCAAATGGTTTTTATTTGCAAATTGTGCATTCTCTATTTAAGAGCTTTTCGTTTCTGAAAACCAAAAGCTTTCGCAATGTCTAGTTCATTAGATATTTGCATCCAAAGTAGTGTTGCGGAATTTTTACGCAATCCGTTAAATGCGAATATCTAACGAATTAAGCTTTAAAAATTATTGCGGTTTTCAGTTATGAATTGGAAATTAACACACTTTTCTAAAAATGTGAAAATTTATTACAAAAATTTTTCAGGGTTTTCGGAAAAAAACGTGGACTAACCCCTTGCCATTTTTTCGAGAAAAAAACAAACATTTTTTCAAAGTTAATGAAATAAATCGTGCCGTACGTTAATGGAAAGGTCTATTCAAACCCTACCGACACATCAAAGCTAAATTTTTTTTCATGGTCTGGTCGAGGAAATATTCGCTCCAATGTGGTTTTGATGATTTGCTGCCCAAAACTACCTACCTTAATGCCTTTGGATAGCGATATTTCTGGAACCAAGCCTCGTAGAAGGTTTAAATTAGAAAAATTGGTGAAGAGATTTTTAAGAGCTTTCCAAAACTGGAAATCAGAACCTTCTATGATATCTGGTTTTGTAAATGAAGGCATCCAAAGTGAAATTCGATTATTTGCATTTAGCCTGAAAATGCTTTTGGATAGACATCTTTTCGCCACCAAGCCTTGCAAATGGTTTTGATTTTCAAATTGTGCATTCTCTATTTAAGAGCTTTTCGTTTCTGAAAACCAAAAGCTTTCGCAATGTCTAGTTCATTAGATATTTGCATCCAAAGTAGTTTTACGGAATTTTTACGCAATCCGTTAAATGCGAATATCTAACGAATTAAGCTTTAAAAATTATTGCGGTTTTCAGTTATGAATTGGAAATTAACACACTTTTCTAAAAATGTGAAAATTTTGTTACAAAAATTTTTCATGGTTTTCGGAAAAAAACGTGGACTAACCCCTTGCCATTTTTTCGAGAAAAAAACAAACATTTTTTCAAAGTTAATGAAATAAATCGTGCCGTACGTTAATGGAAAGGTCTATTCAAACCCTACCGACACATCAAAGCTAAATTTTTTTTCATGGTCTGGTCGAGGAAATATTCGCTCCAATGTGGTTTTGATGATTTGCTGCCCAAAACTACCTACCTTAATGCCTTTGGATAGCGATATTTCTGGAACCAAGCCTCGTAGAAGGTTTAAATTAGAAAAATTGGTGAAGAGATTTTTAAGAGCTTTCCAAAACTGGAAATCAGAACCTTCTATGATATCTGGTTTTGTAAATGAAGGCATCCAAAGTGAAATTCGATTATTTGCATTATGCCTGAAAATGCCTTTGGATAGACATCTTTTCGCCACCAAGCCTTGCAAATGGTTTTGATTTTCAAATTGTGCATTCTCTATTTAAGAGCTTTTCGTTTCTGAAAACCAAAAGCTTTCGCAATGTCTAGTTCATTAGATATTTGCATCCAAAGTAGTGTTGCGGAATTTTTACGCAATCCGTTAAATGCGAATATCTAACGAATTAAGCTTTAAAAATTATTGCGGTTTTCAGTTATGAATTGGAAATTAACACACTTTTCTAAAAATGTGAAAATTTATTACAAAAATTTTTCAGGGTTTTCGGAAAAAAACGTGGACTAACCCCTTGCCATTTTTTCGAGAAAAAAACAAACATTTTTTCAAAGTTAATGAAATAAATCGTGCCGTACGTTAATGGAAAGGTCTATTCAAACCCTACCGACACATCAAAGCTAAATTTTTTTTCATGGTCTGGTCGAGGAAATATTCGCTCCAATGTGGTTTTGATGATTTGCTGCCCAAAACTACCTACCTTAATGCCTTTGGATAGCGATATTTCTGGAACCAAGCCTCGTAGAAGGTTTAAATTAGAAAAATTGATTTTAAGAGCTTTCCAAAACTGGAAATCAGAACCTTCTATGATATCTGGTTTTGTAAATGAAGGCATCCAAAGTGAAATTCGATTATTTGCATTTAGCCTGAAAATGCTTTTGGATAGACATCTTTTCGCCACCAAGCCTTGCAAATGGTTTTTATTTGCAAATTGTGCATTCTCTATTTAAGAGCTTTTCGTTTCTGAAAACCAAAAGCTTTCGCAATGTCTAGTTCATTAGATATTTGCATCCAAAGTAGTGTTGCGGAATTTTTACGCAATCCGTTAAATGCGAATATCTAACGAATTAAGCTTTAAAAATTATTGCGGTTTTCAGTTATGAATTGGAAATTAACACACTTTTCTAAAAATGTGAAAATTTTGTTACAAACATTTTTCATGGTTTTCGGAAAAAAACGTGGACTAACCCCTTGCCATTTTTTCGAGAAAAAAACAAAAAAAATTTCAAAGTTAATGAAATAAATCGTGCCGTACGTTAATGGAAAGGTCTATTCAAACCCTACCGACACATCAAAGCTAAATTTTTTTTCATGGTCTGGTCGAGGAAATATTCGCTCCAATGTGGTTTTGATGATTTGCTGCCCAAAACTACCTACCTTAATGCCTTTGGATAGCGATATTTCTGGAACCAAGCCTCGTAGAAGGTTTAAATTAGAAAAATTGATTTTAAGAGCTTTCCAAAACTGGAAATCAGAACCTTCTATGATATCTGGTTTGGTAAATGAAGACATCCAAAGTGAAATTCGATTATTTGCATTTTGCCTGAAAATGATTTTGGATAGACATCTTTTCGCCACCAAGCCTTGCAAATGGTTTTGATTTTCAAATTGTGCATTCTCTATTTAAGAGCTTTTCGTTTCTGAAAACCAAAAGCTTTCGCAATGTCTAGTTCATTAGATATTTGCATCCAAAGTAGTTTTACGGAATTTTTACGCAATCCGTTAAATGCGAATATTTAACGAATTAAGCTTTAAAAATTGTTGCGGTTTTCAGTTATGAATTGGAAATTAACACACTTTTCTAAAAATGTGAAAATTTATTACAAAAATTTTTCAGGGTTTTCGGAAAAAAACGTGGACTAACCCCTTGCCATTTTTTCGAGAAAAAAACAAACATTTTTTCAAAGTTAATGAAATAAATCGTGCCGTACGTTAATGGAAAGGTCTATTCAAACCCTACCGACACATCAAAGCTAAATTTTTTTTCATGGTCTGGTCGAGGAAATATTCGCTCCAATGTGGTTTTGATGATTTGCTGCCCAAAACTACCTACCTTAATGCCTTTGGATAGCGATATTTCTGGAACCAAGCCTCGTAGAAGGTTTAAATTAGAAAAATTGGTGAAGAGATTTTTAAGAGCTTTCCAAAACTGGAAATCAGAACCTTCTATGATATCTGGTTTTGTAAATGAAGGCATCCAAAGTGAAATTCGATTATTTGCATTTAGCCTGAAAATGCTTTTGGATAGACATCTTTTCGCCACCAAGCCTTGCAAATGGTTTTGATTTTCAAATTGTGCATTCTCTATTTAAGAGCTTTTCGTTTCTGAAAACCAAAAGCTTTCGCAATGTCTAGTTCATTAGATATTTGCATCCAAAGTAGTTTTACGGAATTTTTACGCAATCCGTTAAATGCGAATATTTATCGAATTAAGCTTTAAAAATTGTTGCGGTTTTCAGTTATGAATTGGAAATTAACACACTTTTCTAAAAATGTGAAAATTTTGTCACAAAAATTTTTCATGGTTTTCAGAAAAAAACGTGGACTAACCCCTTGCCATTTTTTCGAGAAAAAACAAACATTTTTTCAAAGTTAATGAAATAAATCGTGCCGTACGTTAATGGAAAGGTCTATTCAAACCCTACCGACACATCAAAGCTAAATTTTTTTTCATGGTCTGGTCGAGGAAATATTCGCTCCAATGTGGTTTTGATGATTTGCTGCCCAAAACTACCTACCTTAATGCCTTTGGATAGCGATATTTCTGGAACCAAGCCTCGTAGAAGGTTTAAATTAGAAAAATTGGTAAAGAGATTTTTAAGAGCTTTCCAAAACTGGAAATCAGAACCTTCTATGATATCTGGTTTTGTAAATGAAGGCATCCAAAGTGAAATTCGATTATTTGCATTTAGCCTGAAAATGATTTTGGATAGACATCTTTTCGCCACCAAGCCTTGCAAATGGTTTTGATTTTCAAATTGTGCATTCTCTATTTAAGAGCTTTTCGTTTCTGAAAACCAAAAGCTTTCGCAATGTCTAGTTCATTAGATATTTGCATCCAAAGTAGTTTTACGGAATTTTTACGCAATCCGTTAAATGCGAATATTTATCGAATTAAGCTTTAAAAATTATTGCGGTTTTCAGTTATGAATTGGAAATTAACACACTTTTCTAAAAATGTGAAAATTTTGTCACAAAAATTTTTCATGGTTTTCGGAAAAAAACGTGGACTAACCCCTTGCCATTTTTTCGAGAAAAAAACAAACATTTTTTCAAAGTTAATGAAATAAATCGTGCCGTACGTTAATGGAAAGGTCTATTCAAACCCTACCGACACATCAAAGCTAAATTTTTTTTCATGGTCTGGTCGAGGAAATATTCGCTCCAATGTGGTTTTGATGATTTGCTGCCCAAAACTACCTACCTTAATGCCTTTGGATAGCGATATTTCTGGAACCAAGCCTCGTAGAAGGTTTAAATTAGAAAAATTGGTGAAGAGATTTTTAAGAGCTTTCCAAAACTGGAAATCAGAACCTTCTATGATATCTGGTTTTGTAAATGAAGGCATCCAAAGTGAAATTCGATTATTTGCATTTAGCCTGAAAATGCTTTTGGATAGACATCTTTTCGCCACCAAGCCTTGCAAATGGTTTTTATTTGCAAATTGTGCATTCTCTATTTAAGAGCTTTTCGTTTCTGAAAACCAAAAGCTTTCGCAATGTCTAGTTCATTAGATATTTGCATCCAAAGTAGTGTTGCGGAATTTTTACGCAATCCGTTAAATGCGAATATCTAACGAATTAAGCTTTAAAAATTATTGCGGTTTTCAGTTATGAATTGGAAATTAACACACTTTTCTAAAAATGTGAAAATTTATTACAAAAATTTTTCAGGGTTTTCGGAAAAAAACGTGGACTAACCCCTTGCCATTTTTTCGAGAAAAAAACAAACATTTTTTCAAAGTTAATGAAATAAATCGTGCCGTACGTTAATGGAAAGGTCTATTCAAACCCTACCGACACATCAAAGCTAAATTTTTTTTCATGGTCTGGTCGAGGAAATATTCGCTCCAATGTGGTTTTGATGATTTGCTGCCCAAAACTACCTACCTTAATGCCTTTGGATAGCGATATTTCTGGAACCAAGCCTCGTAGAAGGTTTAAATTAGAAAAATTGGTGAAGAGATTTTTAAGAGCTTTCCAAAACTGGAAATCAGAACCTTCTATGATATCTGGTTTTGTAAATGAAGGCATCCAAAGTGAAATTCGATTATTTGCATTTAGCCTGAAAATGCTTTTGGATAGACATCTTTTCGCCACCAAGCCTTGCAAATGGTTTTGATTTTCAAATTGTGCATTCTCTATTTAAGAGCTTTTCGTTTCTGAAAACCAAAAGCTTTCGCAATGTCTAGTTCATTAGATATTTGCATCCAAAGTAGTTTTACGGAATTTTTACGCAATCCGTTAAATGCGAATATCTAACGAATTAAGCTTTAAAAATTATTGCGGTTTTCAGTTATGAATTGGAAATTAACACACTTTTCTAAAAATGTGAAAATTTTGTTACAAAAATTTTTCATGGTTTTCGGAAAAAAACGTGGACTGACCCCTTGCCATTTTTTCGAGAAAAAAACAAACATTTTTTCAAAGTTAATGAAATAAATCGTGCCGTACGTTAATGGAAAGGTCTATTCAAACCCTACCGACACATCAAAGCTAAATTTTTTTTCATGGTCTGGTCGAGGAAATATTCGCTGCAATGTGGTTTTGATGATTTGCTGCCCAAAACTACCTACCTTAATGCCTTTGGATAGCGATATTTCTGGAACCAAGCCTCGTAGAAGGTTTAAATTAGAAAAATTGGTGAAGAGATTTTTAAGAGCTTTCCAAAACTGGAAATCAGAACCTTCTATGATATCTGGTTTTGTAAATGAAGGCATCCAAAGTGAAATTCGATTATTTGCATTTAGCCTGAAAATGCTTTTGGATAGACATCTTTTCGCCACCAAGGCTTGCAAATGGTTTTTATTTGCAAATTGTGCATTCTCTATTTAAGAACTTTTCGTTTCTGAAAACCAAAAGCTTTCGCAATGTCTAGTTCATTAGATATTTGCATCCAAAGTAGTTTTACGGAATTTTTACGCAATCCGTTAAATGCGAATATCTAACGAATTAAGCTTTAAAAATTATTGCGGTTTTCAGTTATGAATTGGAAATTAACACACTTTTCTAAAAATGTGAAAATTTTGTTACAAAAATTTTTCATGGTTTTCGGAAAAAAACGTGGACTGACCCCTTGCCATTTTTTCGAGAAAAAAACAAACATTTTTTCAAAGTTAATGAAATAAATCGTGCCGTACGTTAATGGAAAGGTCTATTCAAACCCTACCGACACATCAAAGCTAAATTTTTTTTCATGGTCTGGTCGAGGAAATATTCGCTGCAATGTGGTTTTGATGATTTGCTGCCCAAAACTACCAACCTTAATGCCTTTGAATAGCGATATTTCTGGAACCAAGCCTCGTAGAAGGTTTAAATTAGAAAAATTGGTGAAGAGATTTTTAAGAGCTTTCCAAAACTGGAAATCAGAACCTTCTATGATATCTGGTTTTGTAAATGAAGGCATCCAAAGTGAAATTCGATTATTTGCATTTTGCCTGAAAATGCCTTTGGATAGACATCTTTTCGCCACCAAGCCTTGCAAATGGTTTTGATTTTCAAATTGTGCATTCTCTATTTAAGAGCTTTTCGTTTCTGAAAACCAAAAGCTTTCGCAATGTCTAGTTCATTAGATATTTGCATCCAAAGTAGTTTTACGGAATTTTTACGCAATCCGTTAAATGCGAATATCTAACGAATTAAGCTTTAAAAATTGTTGCGGTTTTCAGTTATGAATTGGAAATTAACACACTTTTCTAAAAATGTGAAAATTTTGTCACAAAAATTTTTCATGGTTTTCAGAAAAAAACGTGGACTAACCCCTTGCCATTTTTTCGAGAAAAAAACAAACATTTTTTCAAAGTTAATGAAATAAATCGTGCCGTACGTTAATGGAAAGGTCTATTCAAACCCTACCGACACATCAAAGCTAAATTTTTTTTCATGGTCTGGTCGAGGAAATATTCGCTCCAATGTGGTTTTGATGATTTGCTGCCCAAAACTACCTACCTTAATGCCTTTGGATAGCGATATTTCTGGAACCAAGCCTCGTAGAAGGTTTAAATTAGAAAAATTGGTAAAGAGATTTTTAAGAGCTTTCCAAAACTGGAAATCAGAACCTTCTATGATATCTGGTTTTGTAAATGAAGGCATCCAAAGTGAAATTCGATTATTTGCATTTAGCCTGAAAATGATTTTGGATAGACATCTTTTCGCCACCAAGCCTTGCAAATGGTTTTGATTTTCAAATTGTGCATTCTCTATTTAAGAGCTTTTCGTTTCTGAAAACCAAAAGCTTTCGCAATGCCTAGTTCATTAGATATTTGCATCCAAAGTAGTTTTACGGAATTTTTACGCAATCCGTTAAATGCGAATATTTATCGAATTAAGCTTTAAAAATTATTGCGGTTTTCAGTTATGAATTGGAAATTAACACACTTTTCTAAAAATGTGAAAATTTTGTTACAAAAATTTTTCATGGTTTTCGGAAAAAAACGTGGACTAACCCCTTGCCATTTTTTCGAGAAAAAAACAAACATTTTTTCAAAGTTAATGAAATAAATCGTGCCGTACGTTAATGGAAAGGTCTATTCAAACCCTACCGACACATCAAAGCTAAATTTTTTTTCATGGTCTGGTCGAGGAAATATTCGCTCCAATGTGGTTTTGATGATTTGCTGCCCAAAACTACCTACCTTAATGCCTTTGGATAGCGATATTTCTGGAACCAAGCCTCGTAGAAGGTTTAAATTAGAAAAATTGGTGAAGAGATTTTTAAGAGCTTTCCAAAACTGGAAATCAGAACCTTCTATGATATCTGGTTTTGTAAATGAAGGCATCCAAAGTGAAATTCGATTATTTGCATTTAGCCTGAAAATGCTTTTGGATAGACATCTTTTCGCCACCAAGCCTTGCAAATGGTTTTTATTTGCAAATTGTGCATTCTCTATTTAAGAGCTTTTCGTTTCTGAAAACCAAAAGCTTTCGCAATGTCTAGTTCATTAGATATTTGCATCCAAAGTAGTGTTGCGGAATTTTTACGCAATCCGTTAAATGCGAATATCTAACGAATTAAGCTTTAAAAATTATTGCGGTTTTCAGTTATGAATTGGAAATTAACACACTTTTCTAAAAATGTGAAAATTTATTACAAAAATTTTTCAGGGTTTTCGGAAAAAAACGTGGACTAACCCCTTGCCATTTTTTCGAGAAAAAAACAAACATTTTTTCAAAGTTAATGAAATAAATCGTGCCGTACGTTAATGGAAAGGTCTATTCAAACCCTACCGACACATCAAAGCTAAATTTTTTTTCATGGTCTGGTCGAGGAAATATTCGCTCCAATGTGGTTTTGATGATTTGCTGCCCAAAACTACCTACCTTAATGCCTTTGGATAGCGATATTTCTGGAACCAAGCCTCGTAGAAGGTTTAAATTAGAAAAATTGATTTTAAGAGCTTTCCAAAACTGGAAATCAGAACCTTCTATGATATCTGGTTTTGTAAATGAAGGCATCCAAAGTGAAATTCGATTATTTGCATTTAGCCTGAAAATGCTTTTGGATAGACATCTTTTCGCCACCAAGCCTTGCAAATGGTTTTTATTTGCAAATTGTGCATTCTCTATTTAAGAGCTTTTCGTTTCTGAAAACCAAAAGCTTTCGCAATGTCTAGTTCATTAGATATTTGCATCCAAAGTAGTGTTGCGGAATTTTTACGCAATCCGTTAAATGCGAATATCTAACGAATTAAGCTTTAAAAATTATTGCGGTTTTCAGTTATGAATTGGAAATTAACACACTCTTCTAAAAATGTGAAAATTTTGTTACAAAAATTTTTCATGGTTTTCGGAAAAAAACGTGGACTAACCCCTTGCCATTTTTTCGAGAAAAAAACAAAAAAAATTTCAAAGTTAATGAAATAAATCGTGCCGTACGTTAATGGAAAGGTCTATTCAAACCCTACCGACACATCAAAGCTAAATTTTTTTTCATGGTCTGGTCGAGGAAATATTCGCTCCAATGTGGTTTTGATGATTTGCTGCCCAAAACTACCTACCTTAATGCCTTTGGATAGCGATATTTCTGGAACCAAGCCTCGTAGAAGGTTTAAATTAGAAAAATTGATTTTAAGAGCTTTCCAAAACTGGAAATCAGAACCTTCTATGATATCTGGTTTTGTAAATGAAGGCATCCAAAGTGAAATTCGATTATTTGCATTTAGCCTGAAAATGCTTTTGGATAGACATCTTTTCGCCACCAAGCCTTGCAAATGGTTTTTATTTGCAAATTGTGCATTCTCTATTTAAGAGCTTTTCGTTTCTGAAAACCAAAAGCTTTCGCAATGTCTAGTTCATTAGATATTTGCATCCAAAGTAGTGTTGCGGAATTTTTACGCAATCCGTTAAATGCGAATATCTAACGAATTAAGCTTTAAAAATTATTGCGGTTTTCAGTTATGAATTGGAAATTAACACACTTTTCTAAAAATGTGAAAATTTTGTTACAAAAATTTTTCATGGTTTTCGGAAAAAAACGTGGACTAACCCCTTGCCATTTTTTCGAGAAAAAAACAAACATTTTTTCAAAGTTAATGAAATAAATCGTGCCGTACGTTAATGGAAAGGTCTATTCAAACCCTACCGACACATCAAAGCTAAATTTTTTTTCATGGTCTATTCGAGGAAATATTCGCTCCAATGTGGTTTTGATGATTTGCTGCCCAAAACTACCTACCTTAATGCCTTTGGATAGCGATATTTCTGGAACCAAGCCTCGTAGAAGGTTTAAATTAGAAAAATTGGTAAAGAGATTTTTAAGAGCTTTCCAAAACTGGAAATCAGAACCTTCTATGATATCTGGTTTTGTAAATGAAGGCATCCAAAGTGAAATTCGATTATTTGCATTTAGCCTGAAAATGATTTTGGATAGACATCTTTTCGCCACCAAGCCTTGCAAATGGTTTTGATTTTCAAATTGTGCATTCTCTATTTAAGAGCTTTTCGTTTCTGAAAACCAAAAGCTTTCGCAATGCCTAGTTCATTAGATATTTGCATCCAAAGTAGTTTTACGGAATTTTTACGCAATCCGTTAAATGCGAATATTTATCGAATTAAGCTTTAAAAATTATTGCGGTTTTCAGTTATGAATTGGAAATTAACACACTTTTCTAAAAATGTGAAAATTTTGTTACAAAAATTTTTCATGGTTTTCGGAAAAAAACGTTTACTAACCCCTTGCCATTTTTTCGAGAAAAAAACAAACATTTTTTCAAAGTTAATGAAATAAATCGTGCCGTACGTTAATGGAAAGGTCTATTCAAACCCTACCGACACATCAAAGCTAAATTTTTTTTCATGGTCTGGTCGAGGAAATATTCGCTCCAATGTGGTTTTGATGATTTGCTGCCCAAAACTACCTACCTTAATGCCTTTGGATAGCAATATTTCTGGAACCAAGCCTCGTAGAAGGTTTAAATTAGAAAAATTGGTGAAGAGATTTTTAAGAGCTTTCCAAAACTGGAAATCAGAACCTTCTATGATATCTGGTTTTGTAAATGAAGGCATCCAAAGTGAAATTCGATTATTTGCATTTAGCCTGAAAATGCTTTTGGATAGACATCTTTTCGCCACCAAGCCTTGCAAATGGTTTTTATTTGCAAATTGTGCATTCTCTATTTAAGAGCTTTTCGTTTCTGAAAACCAAAAGCTTTCGCAATGTCTAGTTCATTAGATATTTGCATCCAAAGTAGTGTTGCGGAATTTTTACGCAATCCGTTAAATGCGAATATCTAACGAATTAAGCTTTAAAAATTATTGCGGTTTTCAGTTATGAATTGGAAATTAACACACTTTTCTAAAAATGTGAAAATTTATTACAAAAATTTTTCAGGGTTTTCGGAAAAAAACGTGGACTAACCCCTTGCCATTTTTTCGAGAAAAAAACAAACATTTTTTCAAAGTTAATGAAATAAATCGTGCCGTACGTTAATGGAAAGGTCTATTCAAACCCTACCGACACATCAAAGCTAAATTTTTTTTCATGGTCTGGTCGAGGAAATATTCGCTCCAATGTGGTTTTGATGATTTGCTGCCCAAAACTACCTACCTTAATGCCTTTGGATAGCGATATTTCTGGAACCAAGCCTCGTAGAAGGTTTAAATTAGAAAAATTGATTTTAAGAGCTTTCCAAAACTGGAAATCAGAACCTTCTATGATATCTGGTTTTGTAAATGAAGGCATCCAAAGTGAAATTCGATTATTTGCATTTAGCCTGAAAATGCTTTTGGATAGACATCTTTTCGCCACCAAGCCTTGCAAATGGTTTTTATTTGCAAATTGTGCATTCTCTATTTAAGAGCTTTTCGTTTCTGAAAACCAAAAGCTTTCGCAATGTCTAGTTCATTAGATATTTGCATCCAAAGTAGTGTTGCGGAATTTTTACGCAATCCGTTAAATGCGAATATCTAACGAATTAAGCTTTAAAAATTATTGCGGTTTTCAGTTATGAATTGGAAATTAACACACTCTTCTAAAAATGTGAAAATTTTGTTACAAAAATTTTTCATGGTTTTCGGAAAAAAACGTGGACTAACCCCTTGCCATTTTTTCGAGAAAAAAACAAAAAAAATTTCAAAGTTAATGAAATAAATCGTGCCGTACGTTAATGGAAAGGTCTATTCAAACCCTACCGACACATCAAAGCTAAATTTTTTTTCATGGTCTGGTCGAGGAAATATTCGCTCCAATGTGGTTTTGATGATTTGCTGCCCAAAACTACCTACCTTAATGCCTTTGGATAGCGATATTTCTGGAACCAAGCCTCGTAGAAGGTTTAAATTAGAAAAATTGATTTTAAGAGCTTTCCAAAACTGGAAATCAGAACCTTCTATGATATCTGGTTTTGTAAATGAAGGCATCCAAAGTGAAATTCGATTATTTGCATTTAGCCTGAAAATGCTTTTGGATAGACATCTTTTCGCCACCAAGCCTTGCAAATGGTTTTTATTTGCAAATTGTGCATTCTCTATTTAAGAGCTTTTCGTTTCTGAAAACCAAAAGCTTTCGCAATGTCTAGTTCATTAGATATTTGCATCCAAAGTAGTGTTGCGGAATTTTTACGCAATCCGTTAAATGCGAATATCTAACGAATTAAGCTTTAAAAATTATTGCGGTTTTCAGTTATGAATTGGAAATTAACACACTTTTCTAAAAATGTGAAAATTTTGTTACAAAAATTTTTCATGGTTTTCGGAAAAAAACGTGGACTAACCCCTTGCCATTTTTTCGAGAAAAAAACAAACATTTTTTCAAAGTTAATGAAATAAATCGTGCCGTACGTTAATGGAAAGGTCTATTCAAACCCTACCGACACATCAAAGCTAAATTTTTTTTCATGGTCTGGTCGAGGAAATATTCGCTCCAATGTGGTTTTGATGATTTGCTGCCCAAAACTACCTACCTTAATGCCTTTGGATAGCGATATTTCTGGAACCAAGCCTCGTAGAAGGTTTAAATTAGAAAAATTGGTAAAGAGATTTTTAAGAGCTTTCCAAAACTGGAAATCAGAACCTTCTATGATATCTGGTTTTGTAAATGAAGGCATCCAAAGTGAAATTCGATTATTTGCATTTAGCCTGAAAATGATTTTGGATAGACATCTTTTCGCCACCAAGCCTTGCAAATGGTTTTGATTTTCAAATTGTGCATTCTCTATTTAAGAGCTTTTCGTTTCTGAAAACCAAAAGCTTTCGCAATGCCTAGTTCATTAGATATTTGCATCCAAAGTAGTTTTACGGAATTTTTACGCAATCCGTTAAATGCGAATATTTATCGAATTAAGCTTTAAAAATTATTGCGGTTTTCAGTTATGAATTGGAAATTAACACACTTTTCTAAAAATGTGAAAATTTTGTTACAAAAATTTTTCATGGTTTTCGGAAAAAAACGTTTACTAACCCCTTGCCATTTTTTCGAGAAAAAAACAAACATTTTTTCAAAGTTAATGAAATAAATCGTGCCGTACGTTAATGGAAAGGTCTATTCAAACCCTACCGACACATCAAAGCTAAATTTTTTTTCATGGTCTGGTCGAGGAAATATTCGCTCCAATGTGGTTTTGATGATTTGCTGCCCAAAACTACCTACCTTAATGCCTTTGGATAGCAATATTTCTGGAACCAAGCCTCGTAGAAGGTTTAAATTAGAAAAATTGGTGAAGAGATTTTTAAGAGCTTTCCAAAACTGGAAATCAGAACCTTCTATGATATCTGGTTTTGTAAATGAAGGCATCCAAAGTGAAATTCGATTATTTGCATTTAGCCTGAAAATGCTTTTGGATAGACATCTTTTCGCCACCAAGCCTTGCAAATGGTTTTTATTTGCAAATTGTGCATTCTCTATTTAAGAGCTTTTCGTTTCTGAAAACCAAAAGCTTTCGCAATGTCTAGTTCATTAGATATTTGCATCCAAAGTAGTGTTGCGGAATTTTTACGCAATCCGTTAAATGCGAATATCTAACGAATTAAGCTTTAAAAATAATTGCGGTTTTCAGTTATGAATTGGAAATTAACACACTTTTCTAAAAATGTGAAAATTTTGTTACAAAAATTTTTCATGGTTTTCGGAAAAAAACGTGGACTAACCCCTTGCCATTTTTTCGAGAAAAAAACAAACATTTTTTCAAAGTTAATGAAATAAATCGTGCCGTACGTTAATGGAAAGGTCTATTCAAACCCTACCGACACATCAAAGCTAAATTTTTTTTCATGGTCTGGTCGAGGAAATATTCGCTCCAATGTGGTTTTGATGATTTGCTGCCCAAAACTACCTACCTTAATGCCTTTGGATAGCGATATTTCTGGAACCAAGCCTCGTAGAAGGTTTAAATTAGAAAAATTGGTGAAGAGATTTTTAAGAGCTTTCCAAAACTGGAAATCAGAACCTTCTATGATATCTGGTTTTGTAAATGAAGGCATCCAAAGTGAAATTCGATTATTTGCATTTAGCCTGAAAATGCTTTTGGATAGACATCTTTTCGCCACCAAGCCTTGCAAATGGTTTTGATTTTCAAATTGTGCATTCTCTATTTAAGAGCTTTTCGTTTCTGAAAACCAAAAGCTTTCGCAATGTCTAGTTCATTAGATATTTGCATCCAAAGTAGTTTTACGGAATTTTTACGCAATCCGTTAAATGCGAATATTTATCGAATTAAGCTTTAAAAATTGTTGCGGTTTTCAGTTATGAATTGGAAATTAACACACTTTTCTAAAAATGTGAAAATTTTGTCACAAAAATTTTTCATGGTTTTCAGAAAAAAACGTGGACTAACCCCTTGCCATTTTTTCGAGAAAAAAACAAACATTTTTTCAAAGTTAATGAAATAAATCGTGCCGTACGTTAATGGAAAGGTCTATTCAAACCCTACCGACACATCAAAGCTAAATTTTTTTTCATGGTCTGGTCGAGGAAATATTCGCTCCAATGTGGTTTTGATGATTTGCTGCCCAAAACTACCTACCTTAATGCCTTTGGATAGCGATATTTCTGGAACCAAGCCTCGTAGAAGGTTTAAATTAGAAAAATTGGTAAAGAGATTTTTAAGAGCTTTCCAAAACTGGAAATCAGAACCTTCTATGATATCTGGTTTTGTAAATGAAGGCATCCAAAGTGAAATTCGATTATTTGCATTTAGCCTGAAAATGCTTTTGGATAGACATCTTTTCGCCACCAAGCCTTGCAAATGGTTTTTATTTGCAAATTGTGCATTCTCTATTTAAGAGCTTTTCGTTTCTGAAAACCAAAAGCTTTCGCAATGTCTAGTTCATTAGATATTTGCATCCAAAGTAGTGTTGCGGAATTTTTACGCAATCCGTTAAATGCGAATATCTAACGAATTAAGCTTTAAAAACTGTTGCGGTTTTCAGTTATGAATTGGAAATTAACACACTTTTATAAAAATGTGAAAATTTTGTCACAAAAATTTTTCATGGTTTTCAGAAAAAAACGTGGACTAACCCCTTGCCATTTTTTCGAGAAAAAAACAAACATTTTTTCAAAGTTAATGAAATAAATCGTGCCGTACGTTAATGGAAAGGTCTATTCAAACCCTACCGACACATCAAAGCTAAATTTTTTTTCATGGTCTGGTCGAGGAAATATTCGCTCCAATGTGGTTTTGATGATTTGCTGCCCAAAACTACCTACCTTAATGCCTTTGGATAGCGATATTTCTGGAACCAAGCCTCGTAGAAGGTTTAAATTAGAAAAATTGGTGAAGAGATTTTTAAGAGCTTTCCAAAACTGGAAATCAGAACCTTCTATGATATCTGGTTTTGTAAATGAAGGCATCCAAAGTGAAATTCGATTATTTGCATTTAGCCTGAAAATGCTTTTGGATAGACATCTTTTCGCCACCAAGGCTTGCAAATGGTTTTTATTTGCAAATTGTGCATTCTCTATTTAAGAACTTTTCGTTTCTGAAAACCAAAAGCTTTCGCAATGTCTAGTTCATTAGATATTTGCATCCAAAGTAGTTTTACGGAATTTTTACGCAATCCGTTAAATGCGAATATCTAACGAATTAAGCTTTAAAAATTATTGCGGTTTTCAGTTATGAATTGGAAATTAACACACTTTTCTAAAAATGTGAAAATTTTGTTACAAAAATTTTTCATGGTTTTCGGAAAAAAACGTGGACTAACCCCTTGCCATTTTTTCGAGAAAAAAACAAAAAAAATTTCAAAGTTAATGAAATAAATCGTGCCGTACGTTAATGGAAAGGTCTATTCAAACCCTACCGACACATCAAAGCTAAATTTTTTTTCATGGTCTGGTCGAGGAAATATTCGCTCCAATGTGGTTTTGATGATTTGCTGCCCAAAACTACCTACCTTAATGCCTTTGGATAGCGATATTTCTGGAACCAAGCCTCGTAGAAGGTTTAAATTAGAAAAATTGGTGAAGAGATTTTTAAGAGCTTTCCAAAACTGGAAATCAGAACCTTCTATGATATCTGGTTTTGTAAATGAAGGCATCCAAAGTGAAATTCGATTATTTGCATTTAGCCTGAAAATGCTTTTGGATAGACATCTTTTCGCCACCAAGCCTTGCAAATGGTTTTTATTTGCAAATTGTGCATTCTCTATTTAAGAACTTTTCGTTTCTGAAAACCAAAAGCTTTCGCAATGTCTAGTTCATTAGATATTTGCATCCAAAGTAGTTTTACGGAATTTTTACGCAATCCGTTAAATGCGAATATCTAACGAATTAAGCTTTAAAAATTGTTGCGGTTTTCAGTTATGAATTGGAAATTAACACACTTTTCTAAAAATGTGAAAATTTTGTCACAAAAATTTTTCATGGTTTTCAGAAAAAAACGTGGACATTTTTTCGAGAAAAAAACAAACATTTTTTCAAAGTTAATGAAATAAATCGTGCCGTACGTTAATGGAAAGGTCTATTCAAACCCTACCGACACATCAAAGCTAAATTTTTTTTCATGGTCTGGTCGAGGAAATATTCGCTGCAATGTGGTTTTGATGATTTGCTGCCCAAAACTACCTACCTTAATGCCTTTGGATAGCGATATTTCTGGAACCAAGCCTCGTAGAAGGTTTAAATTAGAAAAATTGGTAAAGAGATTTTTAAGAGCTTTCCAAAACTGGAAATCAGAACCTTCTATGATATCTGGTTTGGTAAATGAAGGCATCCAAAGTGAAATTCGATTATTTGCATTTAGCCTGAAAATGCATTTGGATAGACATCTTTTCGCCACCAAGCCTTGCAAATGGTTTTTATTTGCAAATTGTGCATTCTCTATTTAAAAGCTTTCCGTTTCTGAAAACCAAAAGCTTTCGCAATGTCTAGTTCATTAGATATTTGCATCCAAAGTAGTTTTACGGAATTTTTACGCAATCCGTTAAATGCGAATATCTAACGAATTAAGCTTTAAAAATTATTGCGGTTTTCAGTTATGAATTGGAAATTAACACACTTTTCTAAAAATGTGAAAATTTATTACAAAAATTTTTCAGGGTTTTCGGAAAAAAACGTGGACTAACCCCTTGCCATTTTTTCGAGAAAAAAACAAACATTTTTTCAAAGTTAATGAAATAAATCGTGCCGTACGTTAATGGAAAGGTCTATTCAAACCCTACCGACACATCAAAGCTAAATTTTTTTTCATGGTCTGGTCGAGGAAATATTCGCTCCAATGTGGTTTTGATGATTTGCTGCCCAAAACTACCTACCTTAATGCCTTTGGATAGCGATATTTCTGGAACCAAGCCTCGTAGAAGGTTTAAATTAGAAAAATTGATTTTAAGAGCTTTCCAAAACTGGAAATCAGAACCTTCTATGATATCTGGTTTTGTAAATGAAGGCATCCAAAGTGAAATTCGATTATTTGCATTTAGCCTGAAAATGCTTTTGGATAGACATCTTTTCGCCACCAAGCCTTGCAAATGGTTTTTATTTGCAAATTGTGCATTCTCTATTTAAGAGCTTTTCGTTTCTGAAAACCAAAAGCTTTCGCAATGTCTAGTTCATTAGATATTTGCATCCAAAGTAGTTTTACGGAATTTTTACGCAATCCGTTAAATGCGAATATCTAACGAATTAAGCTTTAAAAATTATTGCGGTTTTCAGTTATGAATTGGAAATTAACACACTTTTCTAAAAATGTGAAAATTTTGTCACAAAAATTTTTCATGGTTTTCAGAAAAAAACGTGGACTAACCCCTTGCCATTTTTTCGAGAAAAAAACAAACATTTTTTCAAAGTTAATGAAATAAATCGTGCCGTACGTTAATGGAAAGGTCTATTCAAACCCTACCGACACATCAAAGCTAAATTTTTTTTCATGGTCTGGTCGAGGAAATATTCGCTCCAATGTGGTTTTGATGATTTGCTGCCCAAAACTACCTACCTTAATGCCTTTGGATAGCGATATTTCTGGAACCAAGCCTCGTAGAAGGTTTAAATTAGAAAAATTGGTGAAGAGATTTTTAAGAGCTTTCCAAAACTGGAAATCAGAACCTTCTATGATATCTGGTTTTGTAAATGAAGGCATCCAAAGTGAAATTCGATTATTTGCATTTAGCCTGAAAATGCCTTTGGATAGACATCTTTTCGCCACCAAGCCTTGCAAATGGTTTTTATTTGCAAATTGTGCATTCTCTATTTAAGAGCTTTTCGTTTCTGAAAACCAAAAGCTTTCGCAATGTCTAGTTCATTAGATATTTGCATCCAAAGTAGTGTTGCGGAATTTTTACGCAATCCGTTAAATGCGAATATCTAACGAATTAAGCTTTAAAAATTATTGCGGTTTTCAGTTATGAATTGGAAATTAACACACTTTTCTAAAAATGTGAACATTTATTACAAAAATTTTTCAGGGTTTTCGGAAAAAAACGTGGACTAACCCCTTGCCATTTTTTCGAGAAAAAAACAAACATTTTTTCAAAGTTAATGAAATAAATCGTGCCGTACGTTAATGGAAAGGTCTATTCAAACCCTACCGACACATCAAAGCTAAATTTTTTTTCATGGTCTGGTCGAGGAAATATTCGCTCCAATGTGGTTTTGATGATTTGCTGCCCAAAACTACCTACCTTAATGCCTTTGGATAGCGATATTTCTGGAACCAAGCCTCGTAGAAGGTTTAAATTAGAAAAATTGGTGAAGAGATTTTTAAGAGCTTTCCAAAACTGGAAATCAGAACCTTCTATGATATCTGGTTTTGTAAATGAAGGCATCCAAAGTGAAATTCGATTATTTGCATTTTGCCTGAAAATGCCTTTGGATAGACATCTTTTCGCCACCAAGCCTTGCAAATGGTTTTGATTTTCAAATTGTGCATTCTCTATTTAAGAGCTTTTCGTTTCTGAAAACCAAAAGCTTTCGCAATGTCTAGTTCATTAGATATTTGCATCCAAAGTAGTTTTACGGAATTTTTACGCAATCCGTTAAATGCGAATATCTAACGAATTAAGCTTTAAAAATTGTTGCGGTTTTCAGTTATGAATTGGAAATTAACACACTTTTCTAAAAATGTGAAAATTTTGTCACAAAAATTTTTCATGGTTTTCAGAAAAAAACGTGGACTAACCCCTTGCCATTTTTTCGAGAAAAAAACAAACATTTTTTCAAAGTTAATGAAATAAATCGTGCCGTACGTTAATGGAAAGGTCTATTCAAACCCTACCGACACATCAAAGCTAAATTTTTTTTCATGGTCTGGTCGAGGAAATATTCGCTCCAATGTGGTTTTGATGATTTGCTGCCCAAAACTACCTACCTTAATGCCTTTGGATAGCGATATTTCTGGAACCAAGCCTCGTAGAAGGTTTAAATTAGAAAAATTGGTAAAGAGATTTTTAAGAGCTTTCCAAAACTGGAAATCAGAACCTTCTATGATATCTGGTTTTGTAAATGAAGGCATCCAAAGTGAAATTCGATTATTTGCATTTTGCCTGAAAATGCCTTTGGATAGACATCTTTTCGCCACCAAGCCTTGCAAATGGTTTTGATTTTCAAATTGTGCATTCTCTATTTAAGAGCTTTTCGTTTCTGAAAACCAAAAGCTTTCGCAATGTCTAGTTCATTAGATATTTGCATCCAAAGTAGTTTTACGGAATTTTTACGCAATCCGTTAAATGCGAATATTTAACGAATTAAGCTTTAAAAATTGTTGCGGTTTTCAGTTATGAATTGGAAATTAACACACTTTTCTAAAAATGTGAAAATTTTGTCACAAAAATTTTTCATGGTTTTCAGAAAAAAACGTGGACTAACCCCTTGCCATTTTTTCGAGAAAAAAACAAACATTTTTTCAAAGTTAATGAAATAAATCGTGCCGTACGTTAATGGAAAGGTCTATTCAAACCCTACCGACACATCAAAGCTAAATTTTTTTTCATGGTCTGGTCGAGGAAATATTCGCTCCAATGTGGTTTTGATGATTTGCTGCCCAAAACTACCTACCTTAATGCCTTTGGATAGCGATATTTCTGGAACCAAGCCTCGTAGAAGGTTCAAATTAGAAAAATTGGTGAAGAGATTTTTAAGAGCTTTCCAAAACTGGAAATCAGAACCTTCTATGATATCTGGTTTTGTAAATGAAGGCATCCAAAGTGAAATTCGATTATTTGCATTTTGCCTGAAAATGCCTTTGGATAGACATCTTTTCACCACCAAGCCTTGCAAATGGTTTTGATTTTCAAATTGTGCATTCTCTATTTAAGAGCTTTTCGTTTCTGAAAACCAAAAGCTTTCGCAATGTCTAGTTCATTAGATATTTGCATCCAAAGTAGTTTTACGGAATTTTTACGCAATCCGTTAAATGCGAATATCTAACGAATTAAGCTTTAAAAATTATTGCGGTTTTCAGTTATGAATTGGAAATTAACACACTTTTCTAAAAATGTGAAAATTTTGTTACAAAAATTTTTCATGGTTTTCGGAAAAAAACGTGGACTAACCCCTTGCCATTTTTTCGAGAAAAAAACAAACATTTTTTCAAAGTTAATGAAATAAATCGTGCCGTACGTTAATGGAAAGGTCTATTCAAACCCTACCGACACATCAAAGCTAAATTTTTTTTCATGGTCTGGTCGAGGAAATATTCGCTCCAATGTGGTTTTGATGATTTGCTGCCCAAAACTACCTACCTTAATGCCTTTGGATAGCGATATTTCTGGAACCAAGCCTCGTAGAAGGTTTAAATTAGAAAAATTGATTTTAAGAGCTTTCCAAAACTGGAAATCAGAACCTTCTATGATATCTGGTTTTGTAAATGAAGGCATCCAAAGTGAAATTCGATTATTTGCATTTTGCCTGAAAATGCCTTTGGATAGACATCTTTTCGCCACCAAGCCTTGCAAATGGTTTTTATTTGCAAATTGTGCATTCTCTATTTAAAAGCTTTCCGTTTCTGAAAACCAAAAGCTTTCGCAATGTCTAGTTCATTAGATATTTGCATCCAAAGTAGTTTTACGGAATTTTTACGCAATCCGTTAAATGCGAATATCTAACGAATTAAGCTTTAAAAATTATTGCGGTTTTCAGTTATGAATTGGAAATTAACACACTTTTCTAAAAATGTGAAAATTTTGTTACAAAAATTTTTCATGGTTTTCGGAAAAAAACGTGGACTAACCCCTTGCCATTTTTTCGAGAAAAAAACAAACATTTTTTCAAAGTTAATGAAATAAATCGTGCCGTACGTTAATGGAAAGGTCTATTCAAACCCTACCGACATATCAAAGCTAAATTTTTTTTCATGGTCTGGTCGAGGAAATATTCGCTCCAATGTGGTTTTGATGATTTGCTGCCCAAAACTACCTACCTTAATGCCTTTGGATAGCGATATTTCTGGAACCAAGCCTCGTAGAAGGTTTAAATTAGAAAAATTGATTTTAAGAGCTTTCCAAAACTGGAAATCAGAACCTTCTATGATATCTGGTTTTGTAAATGAAGGCATCCAAAGTGAAATTCGATTATTTGCATTTTGCCTGAAAATGCCTTTGGATAGACATCTTTTCGCCACCAAGCCTTGCAAATGGTTTTGATTTTCAAATTGTGCATTCTCTATTTAAGAGCTTTTCGTTTCTGAAAACCAAAAGCTTTCGCAATGTCTAGTTCATTAGATATTTGCATCCAAAGTAGTTTTACGGAATTTTTACGCAATCCGTTAAATGCGAATATCTAACGAATTAAGCTTTAAAAATTATTGCGGTTTTCAGTTATGAATTGGAAATTAACACACTTTTCTAAAAATGTGAAAATTTTGTTACAAAAATTTTTCATGGTTTTCGGAAAAAAACGTGGACTAACCCCTTGCCATTTTTTCGAGAAAAAAACAAACATTTTTTCAAAGTTAATGAAATAAATCGTGCCGTACGTTAATGGAAAGGTCTATTCAAACCCTACCGACACATCAAAGCTAAATTTTTTTTCATGGTCTGGTCGAGGAAATATTCGCTGCAATGTGGTTTTGATGATTTGCTGCCCAAAACTACCTACCTTAATGCCTTTGGATAGCGATATTTCTGGAACCAAGCCTCGTAGAAGGTTTAAATTAGAAAAATTGGTGAAGAGATTTTTAAGAGCTTTCCAAAACTGGAAATCAGAACCTTCTATGATATCTGGTTTTGTAAATGAAGGCATCCAAAGTGAAATTCGATTATTTGCATTTAGCCTGAAAATGCTTTTGGACCCTTGCCATTTTTTCGAGAAAAAAACAAACATTTTTTCAAAGTTAATGAAATAAATCGTGCCGTACGTTAATGGAAAGGTCTATTCAAACCCTACCGACACATCAAAGCTAAATTTTTTTTCATGGTCTGGTCGAGGAAATATTCGCTCCAATGTGGTTTTGATGATTTGCTGCCCAAAACTACCTACCTTAATGCCTTTGGATAGCGATATTTCTGGAACCAAGCCTCGTAGAAGGTTTAAATTAGAAAAATTGGTGAAGAGATTTTTAAGAGCTTTCCAAAACTGGAAATCAGAACCTTCTATGATATCTGGTTTGGTAAATGAAGGCATCCAAAGTGAAATTCGATTATTTGCATTTAGCCTGAAAATGCATTTGGATAGACATCTTTTCGCCACCAAGCCTTGCAAATGGTTTTTATTTGCAAATTGTGCATTCTCTATTTAAAAGCTTTCCGTTTCTGAAAACCAAAAGCTTTCGCAATGTCTAGTTCATTAGATATTTGCATCCAAAGTAGTTTTACGGAATTTTTACGCAATCCGTTAAATGCGAATATCTAACGAATTAAGCTTTAAAAATTATTGCGGTTTTCAGTTATGAATTGGAAATTAACACACTTTTCTAAAAATGTGAAAATTTATTACAAAAATTTTTCAGGGTTTTCGGAAAAAAACGTGGACTAACCCCTTGCCATTTTTTCGAGAAAAAAACAAACATTTTTTCAAAGTTAATGAAATAAATCGTGCCGTACGTTAATGGAAAGGTCTATTCAAACCCTACCGACACATCAAAGCTAAATTTTTTTTCATGGTCTGGTCGAGGAAATATTCGCTCCAATGTGGTTTTGATGATTTGCTGCCCAAAACTACCTACCTTAATGCCTTTGGATAGCGATATTTCTGGAACCAAGCCTCGTAGAAGGTTTAAATTAGAAAAATTGATTTTAAGAGCTTTCCAAAACTGGAAATCAGAACCTTCTATGATATCTGGTTTTGTAAATGAAGGCATCCAAAGTGAAATTCGATTATTTGCATTTAGCCTGAAAATGCTTTTGGATAGACATCTTTTCGCCACCAAGCCTTGCAAATGGTTTTTATTTGCAAATTGTGCATTCTCTATTTAAGAGCTTTTCGTTTCTGAAAACCAAAAGCTTTCGCAATGTCTAGTTCATTAGATATTTGCATCCAAAGTAGTTTTACGGAATTTTTACGCAATCCGTTAAATGCGAATATCTAACGAATTAAGCTTTAAAAATTATTGCGGTTTTCAGTTATGAATTGGAAATTAACACACTTTTCTAAAAATGTGAAAATTTTGTCACAAAAATTTTTCATGGTTTTCAGAAAAAAACGTGGACTAACCCCTTGCCATTTTTTCGAGAAAAAAACAAACATTTTTTCAAAGTTAATGAAATAAATCGTGCCGTACGTTAATGGAAAGGTCTATTCAAACCCTACCGACACATCAAAGCTAAATTTTTTTTCATGGTCTGGTCGAGGAAATATTCGCTCCAATGTGGTTTTGATGATTTGCTGCCCAAAACTACCTACCTTAATGCCTTTGGATAGCGATATTTCTGGAACCAAGCCTCGTAGAAGGTTTAAATTAGAAAAATTGGTGAAGAGATTTTTAAGAGCTTTCCAAAACTGGAAATCAGAACCTTCTATGATATCTGGTTTGGTAAATGAAGGCATCCAAAGTGAAATTCGATTATTTGCATTTAGCCTGAAAATGCATTTGGATAGACATCTTTTCGCCACCAAGCCTTGCAAATGGTTTTTATTTGCAAATTGTGCATTCTCTATTTAAAAGCTTTCCGTTTCTGAAAACCAAAAGCTTTCGCAATGTCTAGTTCATTAGATATTTGCATCCAAAGTAGTTTTACGGAATTTTTACGCAATCCGTTAAATGCGAATATCTAACGAATTAAGCTTTAAAAATTATTGCGGTTTTCAGTTATGAATTGGAAATTAACACACTTTTCTAAAAATGTGAAAATTTATTACAAACATTTTTCAGGGTTTTCGGAAAAAAACGTGGACTAACCCCTTGCCATTTTTTCGAGAAAAAAACAAACATTTTTTCAAAGTTAATGAAATAAATCGTGCCGTACGTTAATGGAAAGGTCTATTCAAACCCTACCGACACATCAAAGCTAAATTTTTTTTCATGGTCTGGTCGAGGAAATATTCGCTCCAATGTGGTTTTGATGATTTGCTGCCCAAAACTACCTACCTTAATGCCTTTGGATAGCGATATTTCTGGAACCAAGCCTCGTAGAAGGTTTAAATTAGAAAAATTGATTTTAAGAGCTTTCCAAAACTGGAAATCAGAACCTTCTATGATATCTGGTTTTGTAAATGAAGGCATCCAAAGTGAAATTCGATTATTTGCATTTAGCCTGAAAATGCTTTTGGATAGACATCTTTTCGCCACCAAGCCTTGCAAATGGTTTTTATTTGCAAATTGTGCATTCTCTATTTAAGAGCTTTTCGTTTCTGAAAACCAAAAGCTTTCGCAATGTCTAGTTCATTAGATATTTGCATCCAAAGTAGTTTTACGGAATTTTTACGCAATCCGTTAAATGCGAATATCTAACGAATTAAGCTTTAAAAATTATTGCGGTTTTCAGTTATGAATTGGAAATTAACACACTTTTCTAAAAATGTGAAAATTTTGTCACAAAAATTTTTCATGGTTTTCAGAAAAAAACGTGGACTAACCCCTTGCCATTTTTTCGAGAAAAAAACAAACATTTTTTCAAAGTTAATGAAATAAATCGTGCCGTACGTTAATGGAAAGGTCTATTCAAACCCTACCGACACATCAAAGCTAAATTTTTTTTCATGGTCTGGTCGAGGAAATATTCGCTCCAATGTGGTTTTGATGATTTGCTGCCCAAAACTACCTACCTTAATGCCTTTGGATAGCGATATTTCTGGAACCAAGCCTCGTAGAAGGTTTAAATTAGAAAAATTGGTGAAGAGATTTTTAAGAGCTTTCCAAAACTGGAAATCAGAACCTTCTATGATATCTGGTTTGGTAAATGAAGGCATCCAAAGTGAAATTCGATTATTTGCATTTTGCCTGAAAATGCCTTTGGATAGACATCTTTTCGCCACCAAGCCTTGCAAATGGTTTTGATTTTCAAATTGTGCATTCTCTATTTAAGAGCTTTTCGTTTCTGAAAACCAAAAGCTTTCGCAATGTCTAGTTCATTAGATATTTGCATCCAAAGTAGTTTTACGGAATTTTTACGCAATCCGTTAAATGCGAATATTTAACGAATTAAGCTTTAAAAATTGTTGCGGTTTTCAGTTATGAATTGGAAATTAACACACTTTTCTAAAAATGTGAAAATTTTGTCACAAAAATTTTTCATGGTTTTCAGAAAAAAACGTGGACTAACCCCTTGCCATTTTTTCGAGAAAAAAACAAACATTTTTTCAAAGTTAATGAAATAAATCGTGCCGTACGTTAATGGAAAGGTCTATTCAAACCCTACCGACACATCAAAGCTAAATTTTTTTTCATGGTCTGGTCGAGGAAATATTCGCTCCAATGTGGTTTTGATGATTTGCTGCCCAAAACTACCTACCTTAATGCCTTTGGATAGCGATATTTCTGGAACCAAGCCTCGTAGAAGGTTTAAATTAGAAAAATTGGTGAAGAGATTTTTAAGAGCTTTCCAAAACTGGAAATCAGAACCTTCTATGATATCTGGTTTGGTAAATGAAGGCATCCAAAGTGAAATTCGATTATTTGCATTTTGCCTGAAAATGCCTTTGGATAGACATCTTTTCGCCACCAAGCCTTGCAAATGGTTTTGATTTTCAAATTGTGCATTCTCTATTTAAGAGCTTTTCGTTTCTGAAAACCAAAAGCTTTCGCAATGTCTAGTTCATTAGATATTTGCATCCAAAGTAGTTTTACGGAATTTTTACGCAATCCGTTAAATGCGAATATTTAACGAATTAAGCTTTAAAAATTGTTGCGGTTTTCAGTTATGAATTGGAAATTAACACACTTTTCTAAAAATGTGAAAATTTTGTCACAAAAATTTTTCATGGTTTTCAGAAAAAAACGTGGACTAACCCCTTGCCATTTTTTCGAGAAAAAAACAAAAAAAATTTCAAAGTTAATGAAATAAATCGTGCCGTACGTTAATGGAAAGGTCTATTCAAACCCTACCGACACATCAAAGCTAAATTTTTTTTCATGGTCTGGTCGAGGAAATATTCGCTCCAATGTGGTTTTGATGATTTGCTGCCCAAAACTACCTACCTTAATGCCTTTGGATAGCGATATTTCTGGAACCAAGCCTCGTAGAAGGTTTAAATTAGAAAAATTGGTGAAGAGATTTTTAAGAGCTTTCCAAAACTGGAAATCAGAACCTTCTATGATATCTGGTTTGGTAAATGAAGGCATCCAAAGTGAAATTCGATTATTTGCATTTTGCCTGAAAATGCCTTTGGATAGACATCTTTTCGCCACCAAGCCTTGCAAATGGTTTTGATTTTCAAATTGTGCATTCTCTATTTAAGAGCTTTTCGTTTCTGAAAACCAAAAGCTTTCGCAATGTCTAGTTCATTAGATATTTGCATCCAAAGTAGTTTTACGGAATTTTTACGCAATCCGTTAAATGCGAATATCTAACGAATTAAGCTTTAAAAATTATTGCGGTTTTCAGTTATGAATTGGAAATTAACACACTTTTCTAAAAATGTGAAAATTTTGTCACAAAAATTTTTCATGGTTTTCAGAAAAAAACGTGGACTAACCCCTTGCCATTTTTTCGAGAAAAAAACAAACATTTTTTCAAAGTTAATGAAATAAATCGTGCCGTACGTTAATGGAAAGGTCTATTCAAACCCTACCGACACATCAAAGCTAAATTTTTTTTCATGGTCTGGTCGAGGAAATATTCGCTCCAATGTGGTTTTGATGATTTGCTGCCCAAAACTACCTACCTTAATGCCTTTGGATAGCGATATTTCTGGAACCAAGCCTCGTAGAAGGTTTAAATTAGAAAAATTGGTGAAGAGATTTTTAAGAGCTTTCCAAAACTGGAAATCAGAACCTTCTATGATATCTGGTTTGGTAAATGAAGGCATCCAAAGTGAAATTCGATTATTTGCATTTTGCCTGAAAATGCCTTTGGATAGACATCTTTTCGCCACCAAGCCTTGCAAATGGTTTTGATTTTCAAATTGTGCATTCTCTATTTAAGAGCTTTTCGTTTCTGAAAACCAAAAGCTTTCGCAATGTCTAGTTCATTAGATATTTGCATCCAAAGTAGTTTTACGGAATTTTTACGCAATCCGTTAAATGCGAATATTTAACGAATTAAGCTTTAAAAATTGTTGCGGTTTTCAGTTATGAATTGGAAATTAACACACTTTTCTAAAAATGTGAAAATTTTGTCACAAAAATTTTTCATGGTTTTCAGAAAAAAACGTGGACTAACCCCTTGCCATTTTTTCGAGAAAAAAACAAAAAAAATTTCAAAGTTAATGAAATAAATCGTGCCGTACGTTAATGGAAAGGTCTATTCAAACCCTACCGACACATCAAAGCTAAATTTTTTTTCATGGTCTGGTCGAGGAAATATTCGCTCCAATGTGGTTTTGATGATTTGCTGCCCAAAACTACCTACCTTAATGCCTTTGGATAGCGATATTTCTGGAACCAAGCCTCGTAGAAGGTTTAAATTAGAAAAATTGGTGAAGAGATTTTTAAGAGCTTTCCAAAACTGGAAATCAGAACCTTCTATGATATCTGGTTTTGTAAATGAAGGCATCCAAAGTGAAATTCGATTATTTGCATTTTGCCTGAAAATGCCTTTGGATAGACATCTTTTCGCCACCAAGCCTTGCAAATGGTTTTGATTTTCAAATTGTGCATTCTCTATTTAAGAGCTTTTCGTTTCTGAAAACCAAAAGCTTTCGCAATGTCTAGTTCATTAGATATTTGCATCCAAAGTAGTTTTACGGAATTTTTACGCAATCCGTTAAATGCGAATATCTAACGAATTAAGCTTTAAAAATTATTGCGGTTTTCAGTTATGAATTGGAAATTAACACACTTTTCTAAAAATGTGAAAATTTTGTTACAAAAATTTTTCATGGTTTTCGGAAAAAAACGTGGACTAACCCCTTGCCATTTTTTCGAGAAAAAAACAAACATTTTTTCAAAGTTAATGAAATAAATCGTGCCGTACGTTAATGGAAAGGTCTATTCAAACCCTACCGACACATCAAAGCTAAATTTTTTTTCATGGTCTGGTCGAGGAAATATTCGCTCCAATGTGGTTTTGATGATTTGCTGCCCAAAACTACCTACCTTAATGCCTTTGGATAGCGATATTTCTGGAACCAAGCCTCGTAGAAGGTTTAAATTAGAAAAATTGGTGAAGAGATTTTAAGAGCTTTCCAAAACTGGAAATCAGAACCTTCTATGATATCTGGTTTTGTAAATGAAGGCATCCAAAGTGAAATTCGATTATTTGCATTTAGCCTGAAAATGCTTTTGGATAGACATCTTTTCGCCACCAAGCCTTGCAAATGGTTTTTATTTGCAAATTGTGCATTCTCTATTTAAGAGCTTTTCGTTTCTGAAAACCAAAAGCTTTCGCAATGTCTAGTTCATTAGATATTTGCATCCAAAGTAGTGTTGCGGAATTTTTACGCAATCCGTTAAATGCGAATATCTAACGAATTAAGCTTTAAAAATTATTGCGGTTTTCAGTTATGAATTGGAAATTAACACACTTTTCTAAAAATGTGAAAATTTATTACAAAAATTTTTCAGGGTTTTCGGAAAAAAACGTGGACTAACCCCTTGCCATTTTTTCGAGAAAAAAACAAACATTTTTTCAAAGTTAATGAAATAAATCGTGCCGTACGTTAATGGAAAGGTCTATTCAAACCCTACCGACACATCAAAGCTAAATTTTTTTTCATGGTCTGGTCGAGGAAATATTCGCTCCAATGTGGTTTTGATGATTTGCTGCCCAAAACTACCTACCTTAATGCCTTTGGATAGCGATATTTCTGGAACCAAGCCTCGTAGAAGGTTTAAATTAGAAAAATTGGTGAAGAGATTTTTAAGAGCTTTCCAAAACTGGAAATCAGAACCTTCTATGATATCTGGTTTGGTAAATGAAGGCATCCAAAGTGAAATTCGATTATTTGCATTTTGCCTGAAAATGCCTTTGGATAGACATCTTTTCGCCACCAAGCCTTGCAAATGGTTTTGATTTTCAAATTGTGCATTCTCTATTTAAGAGCTTTTCGTTTCTGAAAACCAAAAGCTTTCGCAATGTCTAGTTCATTAGATATTTGCATCCAAAGTAGTTTTACGGAATTTTTACGCAATCCGTTAAATGCGAATATTTAACGAATTAAGCTTTAAAAATTGTTGCGGTTTTCAGTTATGAATTGGAAATTAACACACTTTTCTAAAAATGTGAAAATTTTGTCACAAAAATTTTTCATGGTTTTCAGAAAAAAACGTGGACTAACCCCTTGCCATTTTTTCGAGAAAAAAACAAAAAAAATTTCAAAGTTAATGAAATAAATCGTGCCGTACGTTAATGGAAAGGTCTATTCAAACCCTACCGACACATCAAAGCTAAATTTTTTTTCATGGTCTGGTCGAGGAAATATTCGCTCCAATGTGGTTTTGATGATTTGCTGCCCAAAACTACCTACCTTAATGCCTTTGGATAGCGATATTTCTGGAACCAAGCCTCGTAGAAGGTTTAAATTAGAAAAATTGGTGAAGAGATTTTTAAGAGCTTTCCAAAACTGGAAATCAGAACCTTCTATGATATCTGGTTTTGTAAATGAAGGCATCCAAAGTGAAATTCGATTATTTGCATTTAGCCTGAAAATGCTTTTGGATAGACATCTTTTCGCCACCAAGCCTTGCAAATGGTTTTTATTTGCAAATTGTGCATTCTCTATTTAAGAGCTTCTCGTTTCTGAAAACCAAAAGCTTTCGCAATGTCTAGTTCATTAGATATTTGCATCCAAAGTAGTGTTGCGGAATTTTTACGCAATCCGTTAAATGCGAATATCTAACGAATTAAGCTTTAAAAATTATTGCGGTTTTCAGTTATGAATTGGAAATTAACACACTTTTCTAAAAATGTGAAAATTTATTACAAAAATTTTTCAGGGTTTTCGGAAAAAAACGTGGACTAACCCCTTGCCATTTTTTCGAGAAAAAAACAAACATTTTTTCAAAGTTAATGAAATAAATCGTGCCGTACGTTAATGGAAAGGTCTATTCAAACCCTACCGACACATCAAAGCTAAATTTTTTTTCATGGTCTGGTCGAGGAAATATTCGCTCCAATGTGGTTTTGATGATTTGCTGCCCAAAACTACCTACCTTAATGCCTTTGGATAGCGATATTTCTGGAACCAAGCCTCGTAGAAGGTTCAAATTAGAAAAATTGGTGAAGAGATTTTTAAGAGCTTTCCAAAACTGGAAATCAGAACCTTCTATGATATCTGGTTTTGTAAATGAAGGCATCCAAAGTGAAATTCGATTATTTGCATTTAGCCTGAAAATGCTTTTGGATAGACATCTTTTCGCCACCAAGCCTTGCAAATGGTTTTTATTTGCAAATTGTGCATTCTCTATTTAAGAGCTTCTCGTTTCTGAAAACCAAAAGCTTTCGCAATGTCTAGTTCATTAGATATTTGCATCCAAAGTAGTGTTGCGGAATTTTTACGCAATCCGTTAAATGCGAATATCTAACGAATTAAGCTTTAAAAATTATTGCGGTTTTCAGTTATGAATTGGAAATTAACACACTTTTCTAAAAATGTGAACATTTATTACAAAAATTTTTCAGGGTTTTCGGAAAAAAACGTGGACTAACCCCTTGCCATTTTTTCGAGAAAAAAACAAACATTTTTTCAAAGTTAATGAAATAAATCGTGCCGTACGTTAATGGAAAGGTCTATTCAAACCCTACCGACACATCAAAGCTAAATTTTTTTTCATGGTCTGGTCGAGGAAATATTCGCTCCAATGTGGTTTTGATGATTTGCTGCCCAAAACTACCTACCTTAATGCCTTTGGATAGCGATATTTCTGGAACCAAGCCTCGTAGAAGGTTTAAATTAGAAAAATTGGTGAAGAGATTTTTAAGAGCTTTCCAAAACTGGAAATCAGAACCTTCTATGATATCTGGTTTTGTAAATGAAGGCATCCAAAGTGAAATTCGATTATTTGCATTTTGCCTGAAAATGCCTTTGGATAGACATCTTTTCGCCACCAAGCCTTGCAAATGGTTTTGATTTTCAAATTGTGCATTCTCTATTTAAGAGCTTTTCGTTTCTGAAAACCAAAAGCTTTCGCAATGTCTAGTTCATTAGATATTTGCATCCAAAGTAGTTTTACGGAATTTTTACGCAATCCGTTAAATGCGAATATTTAACGAATTAAGCTTTAAAAATTATTGCGGTTTTCAGTTATGAATTGCAAATTAACACACTTTTCTAAAAATGTGAAAATTTATTACAAAAATTTTTCAGGGTTTTCGGAAAAAAACGTGGACTAACCCCTTGCCATTTTTTCGAGAAAAAAACAAACATTTTTTCAAAGTTAATGAAATAAATCGTGCCGTACGTTAATGGAAAGGTCTATTCAAACCCTACCGACACATCAAAGCTAAATTTTTTTTCATGGTCTGGTCGAGGAAATATTCGCTCCAATGTGGTTTTGATGATTTGCTGCCCAAAACTACCTACCTTAATGCCTTTGGATAGCGATATTTCTGGAACCAAGCCTCGTAGAAGGTTTAAATTAGAAAAATTGGTGAAGAGATTTTTAAGAGCTTTCCAAAACTGGAAATCAGAACCTTCTATGATATCTGGTTTGGTAAATGAAGGCATCCAAAGTGAAATTCGATTATTTGCATTTTGCCTGAAAATGCCTTTGGATAGACATCTTTTCGCCACCAAGCCTTGCAAATGGTTTTGATTTTCAAATTGTGCATTCTCTATTTAAGAGCTTTTCGTTTCTGAAAACCAAAAGCTTTCGCAATGTCTAGTTCATTAGATATTTGCATCCAAAGTAGTTTTACGGAATTTTTACGCAATCCGTTAAATGCGAATATCTAACGAATTAAGCTTTAAAAATTATTGCGGTTTTCAGTTATGAATTGGAAATTAACACACTTTTCTAAAAATGTGAAAATTTTGTCACAAAAATTTTTCATGGTTTTCAGAAAAAAACGTGGACTAACCCCTTGCCATTTTTTCGAGAAAAAAACAAACATTTTTTCAAAGTTAATGAAATAAATCGTGCCGTACGTTAATGGAAAGGTCTATTCAAACCCTACCGACACATCAAAGCTAAATTTTTTTTCATGGTCTGGTCGAGGAAATATTCGCTCCAATGTGGTTTTGATGATTTGCTGCCCAAAACTACCTACCTTAATGCCTTTGGATAGCGATATTTCTGGAACCAAGCCTCGTAGAAGGTTTAAATTAGAAAAATTGGTGAAGAGATTTTTAAGAGCTTTCCAAAACTGGAAATCAGAACCTTCTATGATATCTGGTTTGGTAAATGAAGGCATCCAAAGTGAAATTCGATTATTTGCATTTTGCCTGAAAATGCCTTTGGATAGACATCTTTTCGCCACCAAGCCTTGCAAATGGTTTTGATTTTCAAATTGTGCATTCTCTATTTAAGAGCTTTTCGTTTCTGAAAACCAAAAGCTTTCGCAATGTCTAGTTCATTAGATATTTGCATCCAAAGTAGTTTTACGGAATTTTTACGCAATCCGTTAAATGCGAATATTTAACGAATTAAGCTTTAAAAATTGTTGCGGTTTTCAGTTATGAATTGGAAATTAACACACTTTTCTAAAAATGTGAAAATTTTGTCACAAAAATTTTTCATGGTTTTCAGAAAAAAACGTGGACTAACCCCTTGCCATTTTTTCGAGAAAAAAACAAAAAAAATTTCAAAGTTAATGAAATAAATCGTGCCGTACGTTAATGGAAAGGTCTATTCAAACCCTACCGACACATCAAAGCTAAATTTTTTTTCATGGTCTGGTCGAGGAAATATTCGCTCCAATGTGGTTTTGATGATTTGCTGCCCAAAACTACCTACCTTAATGCCTTTGGATAGCGATATTTCTGGAACCAAGCCTCGTAGAAGGTTTAAATTAGAAAAATTGGTGAAGAGATTTTTAAGAGCTTTCCAAAACTGGAAATCAGAACCTTCTATGATATCTGGTTTTGTAAATGAAGGCATCCAAAGTGAAATTCGATTATTTGCATTTTGCCTGAAAATGCCTTTGGATAGACATCTTTTCGCCACCAAGCCTTGCAAATGGTTTTGATTTTCAAATTGTGCATTCTCTATTTAAGAGCTTTTCGTTTCTGAAAACCAAAAGCTTTCGCAATGTCTAGTTCATTAGATATTTGCATCCAAAGTAGTTTTACGGAATTTTTACGCAATCCGTTAAATGCGAATATCTAACGAATTAAGCTTTAAAAATTGTTGCGGTTTTCAGTTATGAATTGGAAATTAACACACTTTTCTAAAAATGTGAAAATTTTGTCACAAAAATTTTTCATGGTTTTCAGAAAAAAACGTGGACTAACCCCTTGCCATTTTTTCGAGAAAAAAACAAACATTTTTTCAAAGTTAATGAAATAAATCGTGCCGTACGTTAATGGAAAGGTCTATTCAAACCCTACCGACACATCAAAGCTAAATTTTTTTTCATGGTCTGGTCGAGGAAATATTCGCTCCAATGTGGTTTTGATGATTTGCTGCCCAAAACTACCTACCTTAATGCCTTTGGATAGCGATATTTCTGGAACCAAGCCTCGTAGAAGGTTTAAATTAGAAAAATTGGTGAAGAGATTTTTAAGAGCTTTCCAAAACTGGAAATCAGAACCTTCTATGATATCTGGTTTTGTAAATGAAGGCATCCAAAGTGAAATTCGATTATTTGCATTTTGCCTGAAAATGCCTTTGGATAGACATCTTTTCGCCACCAAGCCTTGCAAATGGTTTTGATTTTCAAATTGTGCATTCTCTATTTAAGAGCTTTTCGTTTCTGAAAACCAAAAGCTTTCGCAATGTCTAGTTCATTAGATATTTGCATCCAAAGTAGTTTTACGGAATTTTTACGCAATCCGTTAAATGCGAATATCTAACGAATTAAGCTTTAAAAATTATTGCGGTTTTCAGTTATGAATTGGAAATTAACACACTTTTCTAAAAATGTGAAAATTTTGTTACAAAAATTTTTCATGGTTTTCGGAAAAAAACGTGGACTAACCCCTTGCCATTTTTTCGAGAAAAAAACAAACATTTTTTCAAAGTTAATGAAATAAATCGTGCCGTACGTTAATGGAAAGGTCTATTCAAACCCTACCGACACATCAAAGCTAAATTTTTTTTCATGGTCTGGTCGAGGAAATATTCGCTCCAATGTGGTTTTGATGATTTGCTGCCCAAAACTACCTACCTTAATGCCTTTGGATAGCGATATTTCTGGAACCAAGCCTCGTAGAAGGTTTAAATTAGAAAAATTGGTGAAGAGATTTTTAAGAGCTTTCCAAAACTGGAAATCAGAACCTTCTATGATATCTGGTTTTGTAAATGAAGGCATCCAAAGTGAAATTCGATTATTTGCATTTTGCCTGAAAATGCCTTTGGATAGACATCTTTTCGCCACCAAGCCTTGCAAATGGTTTTGATTTTCAAATTGTGCATTCTCTATTTAAGAGCTTTTCGTTTCTGAAAACCAAAAGCTTTCGCAATGTCTAGTTCATTAGATATTTGCATCCAAAGTAGTTTTACGGAATTTTTACGCAATCCGTTAAATGCGAATATTTAACGAATTAAGCTTTAAAAATTGTTGCGGTTTTCAGTTATGAATTGGAAATTAACACACTTTTCTAAAAATGTGAAAATTTTGTCACAAAAATTTTTCATGGTTTTCAGAAAAAAACGTGGACTAACCCCTTGCCATTTTTTCGAGAAAAAAACAAAAAAAATTTCAAAGTTAATGAAATAAATCGTGCCGTACGTTAATGGAAAGGTCTATTCAAACCCTACCGACACATCAAAGCTAAATTTTTTTTCATGGTCTGGTCGAGGAAATATTCGCTGCAATGTGGTTTTGATGATTTGCTGCCCAAAACTACCTACCTTAATGCCTTTGGATAGCGATATTTCTGGAACCAAGCCTCGTAGAAGGTTTAAATTAGAAAAATTGGTGAAGAGATTTTTAAGAGCTTTCCAAAACTGGAAATCAGAACCTTCTATGATATCTGGTTTTGTAAATGAAGGCATCCAAAGTGAAATTCGATTATTTGCATTTAGCCTGAAAATGCTTTTGGATAGACATCTTTTCGCCACCAAGCCTTGCAAATGGTTTTTATTTGCAAATTGTGCATTCTCTATTTAAGAGCTTTTCGTTTCTGAAAACCAAAAGCTTTCGCAATGTCTAGTTCATTAGATATTTGCATCCAAAGTAGTGTTGCGGAATTTTTACGCAATCCGTTAAATGCGAATATCTAACGAATTAAGCTTTAAAAATTATTGCGGTTTTCAGTTATGAATTGGAAATTAACACACTTTTCTAAAAATGTGAAAATTTATTACAAAAATTTTTCAGGGTTTTCGGAAAAAAACGTGGACTAACCCCTTGCCATTTTTTCGAGAAAAAAACAAACATTTTTTCAAAGTTAATGAAATAAATCGTGCCGTACGTTAATGGAAAGGTCTATTCAAACCCTACCGACACATCAAAGCTAAATTTTTTTTCATGGTCTGGTCGAGGAAATATTCGCTCCAATGTGGTTTTGATGATTTGCTGCCCAAAACTACCTACCTTAATGCCTTTGGATAGCGATATTTCTGGAACCAAGCCTCGTAGAAGGTTTAAATTAGAAAAATTGGTGAAGAGATTTTTAAGAGCTTTCCAAAACTGGAAATCAGAACCTTCTATGATATCTGGTTTTGTAAATGAAGGCATCCAAAGTGAAATTCGATTATTTGCATTTAGCCTGAAAATGCTTTTGGATAGACATCTTTTCGCCACCAAGCCTTGCAAATGGTTTTTATTTGCAAATTGTGCATTCTCTATTTAAGAGCTTTTCGTTTCTGAAAACCAAAAGCTTTCGCAATGTCTAGTTCATTAGATATTTGCATCCAAAGTAGTGTTGCGGAATTTTTACGCAATCCGTTAAATGCGAATATCTAACGAATTAAGCTTTAAAAATTATTGCGGTTTTCAGTTATGAATTGGAAATTAACACACTTTTCTAAAAATGTGAAAATTTATTACAAAAATTTTTCAGGGTTTTCGGAAAAAAACGTGGACTAACCCCTTGCCATTTTTTCGAGAAAAAAACAAACATTTTTTCAAAGTTAATGAAATAAATCGTGCCGTACGTTAATGGAAAGGTCTATTCAAACCCTACCGACACATCAAAGCTAAATTTTTTTTCATGGTCTGGTCGAGGAAATATTCGCTGCAATGTGGTTTTGATGATTTGCTGCCCAAAACTACCTACCTTAATGCCTTTGGATAGCGATATTTCTGGAACCAAGCCTCGTAGAAGGTTTAAATTAGAAAAATTGATTTTAAGAGCTTTCCAAAACTGGAAATCAGAACCTTCTATGATATCTGGTTTTGTAAATGAAGGCATCCAAAGTGAAATTCGATTATTTGCATTTTGCCTGAAAATGCCTTTGGATAGACATCTTTTCGCCACCAAGCCTTGCAAATGGTTTTGATTTTCAAATTGTGCATTCTCTATTTAAGAGCTTTTCGTTTCTGAAAACCAAAAGCTTTCGCAATGTCTAGTTCATTAGATATTTGCATCCAAAGTAGTTTTACGGAATTTTTACGCAATCCGTTAAATGCGAATATTTATCGAATTAAGCTTTAAAAATTGTTGCGGTTTTCAGTTATGAATTGGAAATTAACACACTTTTCTAAAAATGTGAAAATTTTGTCACAAAAATTTTTCATGGTTTTCAGAAAAAAACGTGGACTAACCCCTTGCCATTTTTTCGAGAAAAAAACAAACATTTTTTCAAAGTTAATGAAATAAATCGTGCCGTACGTTAATGGAAAGGTCTATTCAAACCCTACCGACACATCAAAGCTAAATTTTTTTTCATGGTCTGGTCGAGGAAATATTCGCTGCAATGTGGTTTTGATGATTTGCTGCCCAAAACTACCTACCTTAATGCCTTTGGATAGCGATATTTCTGGAACCAAGCCTCGTAGAAGGTTTAAATTAGAAAAATTGATTTTAAGAGCTTTCCAAAACTGGAAATCAGAACCTTCTATGATATCTGGTTTTGTAAATGAAGGCATCCAAAGTGAAATTCGATTATTTGCATTTTGCCTGAAAATGCCTTTGGATAGACATCTTTTCGCCACCAAGCCTTGCAAATGGTTTTGATTTTCAAATTGTGCATTCTCTATTTAAGAGCTTTTCGTTTCTGAAAACCAAAAGCTTTCGCAATGTCTAGTTCATTAGATATTTGCATCCAAAGTAGTTTTACGGAATTTTTACGCAATCCGTTAAATGCGAATATTTATCGAATTAAGCTTTAAAAATTGTTGCGGTTTTCAGTTATGAATTGGAAATTAACACACTTTTCTAAAAATGTGAAAATTTTGTCACAAAAATTTTTCATGGTTTTCAGAAAAAAACGTGGACTAACCCCTTGCCATTTTTTCGAGAAAAAACCAAAAAAATTTCAAAGTTAATGAAATAAATCGTGCCGTACGTTAATGGAAAGGTCTATTCAAACCCTACCGACACATCAAAGCTAAATTTTTTTTCATGGTCTGGTCGAGGAAATATTCGCTCCAATGTGGTTTTGATGATTTGCTGCCCAAAACTACCTACCTTAATGCCTTTGGATAGCGATATTTCTGGAACCAAGCCTCGTAGAAGGTTTAAATTAGAAAAATTGGTGAAGAGATTTTTAAGAGCTTTCCAAAACTGGAAATCAGAACCTTCTATGATATCTGGTTTTGTAAATGAAGGCATCCAAAGTGAAATTCGATTATTTGCATTTAGCCTGAAAATGCTTTTGGATAGACATCTTTTCGCCACCAAGCCTTGCAAATGGTTTTTATTTGCAAATTGTGCATTCTCTATTTAAGAGCTTTTCGTTTCTGAAAACCAAAAGCTTTCGCAATGTCTAGTTCATTAGATATTTGCATCCAAAGTAGTTTTACGGAATTTTTACGCAATCCGTTAAATGCGAATATTTATCGAATTAAGCTTTAAAAATTGTTGCGGTTTTCAGTTATGAATTGGAAATTAACACACTTTTCTAAAAATGTGAAAATTTTGTCACAAAAATTTTTCATGGTTTTCAGAAAAAAACGTGGACTAACCCCTTGCCATTTTTTCGAGAAAAAAACAAACATTTTTTCAAAGTTAATGAAATAAATCGTGCCGTACGTTAATGGAAAGGTCTATTCAAACCCTACCGACACATCAAAGCTAAATTTTTTTTCATGGTCTGGTCGAGGAAATATTCGCTGCAATGTGGTTTTGATGATTTGCTGCCCAAAACTACCTACCTTAATGCCTTTGGATAGCGATATTTCTGGAACCAAGCCTCGTAGAAGGTTTAAATTAGAAAAATTGATTTTAAGAGCTTTCCAAAACTGGAAATCAGAACCTTCTATGATATCTGGTTTTGTAAATGAAGGCATCCAAAGTGAAATTCGATTATTTGCATTTTGCCTGAAAATGCCTTTGGATAGACATCTTTTCGCCACCAAGCCTTGCAAATGGTTTTGATTTTCAAATTGTGCATTCTCTATTTAAGAGCTTTTCGTTTCTGAAAACCAAAAGCTTTCGCAATGTCTAGTTCATTAGATATTTGCATCCAAAGTAGTTTTACGGAATTTTTACGCAATCCGTTAAATGCGAATATTTATCGAATTAAGCTTTAAAAATTGTTGCGGTTTTCAGTTATGAATTGGAAATTAACACACTTTTCTAAAAATGTGAAAATTTTGTCACAAAAATTTTTCATGGTTTTCAGAAAAAAACGTGGACTAACCCCTTGCCATTTTTTCGAGAAAAAAACAAACATTTTTTCAAAGTTAATGAAATAAATCGTGCCGTACGTTAATGGAAAGGTCTATTCAAACCCTACCGACACATCAAAGCTAAATTTTTTTTCATGGTCTGGTCGAGGAAATATTCGCTGCAATGTGGTTTTGATGATTTGCTGCCCAAAACTACCTACCTTAATGCCTTTGGATAGCGATATTTCTGGAACCAAGCCTCGTAGAAGGTTTAAATTAGAAAAATTGATTTTAAGAGCTTTCCAAAACTGGAAATCAGAACCTTCTATGATATCTGGTTTTGTAAATGAAGGCATCCAAAGTGAAATTCGATTATTTGCATTTTGCCTGAAAATGCCTTTGGATAGACATCTTTTCGCCACCAAGCCTTGCAAATGGTTTTGATTTTCAAATTGTGCATTCTCTATTTAAGAGCTTTTCGTTTCTGAAAACCAAAAGCTTTCGCAATGTCTAGTTCATTAGATATTTGCATCCAAAGTAGTTTTACGGAATTTTTACGCAATCCGTTAAATGCGAATATTTAACGAATTAAGCTTTAAAAATTATTGCGGTTTTCAGTTATGAATTGGAAATTAACACACTTTTCTAAAAATGTGAAAATTTTGTCACAAAAATTTTTCATGGTTTTCAGAAAAAAACGTGGACTAACCCCTTGCCATTTTTTCGAGAAAAAAACAAAAAAAATTTCAAAGTTAATGAAATAAATCGTGCCGTACGTTAATGGAAAGGTCTATTCAAACCCTACCGACACATCAAAGCTAAATTTTTTTTCATGGTCTGGTCGAGGAAATATTCGCTGCAATGTGGTTTTGATGATTTGCTGCCCAAAACTACCTACCTTAATGCCTTTGGATAGCGATATTTCTGGAACCAAGCCTCGTAGAAGGTTTAAATTAGAAAAATTGATTTTAAGAGCTTTCCAAAACTGGAAATCAGAACCTTCTATGATATCTGGTTTTGTAAATGAAGGCATCCAAAGTGAAATTCGATTATTTGCATTTTGCCTGAAAATGCCTTTGGATAGACATCTTTTCGCCACCAAGCCTTGCAAATGGTTTTGATTTTCAAATTGTGCATTCTCTATTTAAGAGCTTTTCGTTTCTGAAAACCAAAAGCTTTCGCAATGTCTAGTTCATTAGATATTTGCATCCAAAGTAGTTTTACGGAATTTTTACGCAATCCGTTAAATGCGAATATTTATCGAATTAAGCTTTAAAAATTGTTGCGGTTTTCAGTTATGAATTGGAAATTAACACACTTTTCTAAAAATGTGAAAATTTTGTCACAAAAATTTTTCATGGTTTTCAGAAAAAAACGTGGACTAACCCCTTGCCATTTTTTCGAGAAAAAAACAAACATTTTTTCAAAGTTAATGAAATAAATCGTGCCGTACGTTAATGGAAAGGTCTATTCAAACCCTACCGACACATCAAAGCTAAATTTTTTTTCATGGTCTGGTCGAGGAAATATTCGCTGCAATGTGGTTTTGATGATTTGCTGCCCAAAACTACCTACCTTAATGCCTTTGGATAGCGATATTTCTGGAACCAAGCCTCGTAGAAGGTTTAAATTAGAAAAATTGGTGAAGAGATTTTTAAGAGCTTTCCAAAACTGGAAATCAGAACCTTCTATGATATCTGGTTTTGTAAATGAAGGCATCCAAAGTGAAATTCGATTATTTGCATTTAGCCTGAAAATGCTTTTGGATAGACATCTTTTCGCCACCAAGCCTTGCAAATGGTTTTGATTTTCAAATTGTGCATTCTCTATTTAAGAGCTTTTCGTTTCTGAAAACCAAAAGCTTTCGCAATGTCTAGTTCATTAGATATTTGCATTCAAAGTAGTTTTACGGAATTTTTACGCAATCCGTTAAATGCGAATATCTAACGAATTAAGCTTTAAAAAATATTGCGGTTTTCAGTTATGAATTGGAAATTAACACACTTTTCTAAAAATGTGAAAATTTTGTTACAAAAATTTTTCATGGTTTTCGGAAAAAAACGTGGACTGACCCCTTGCCATTTTTTCGAGAAAAAAACAAACATTTTTTCAAAGTTAATGAAATAAATCGTGCCGTACGTTAATGGAAAGGTCTATTCAAACCCTACCGACACATCAAAGCTAAATTTTTTTTCATGGTCTGGTCGAGGAAATATTCGCTCCAATGTGGTTTTGATGATTTGCTGCCCAAAACTACCTACCTTAATGCCTTTGGATAGCGATATTTCTGGAACCAAGCCTCGTAGAAGGTTTAAATTAGAAAAATTGGTGAAGAGATTTTTAAGAGCTTTCCAAAACTGGAAATCAGAACCTTCTATGATATCTGGTTTTGTAAATGAAGGCATCCAAAGTGAAATTCGATTATTTGCATTTTGCCTGAAAATGCCTTTGGATAGACATCTTTTCGCCACCAAGCCTTGCAAATGGTTTTGATTTTCAAATTGTGCATTCTCTATTTAAGAGCTTTTCGTTTCTGAAAACCAAAAGCTTTCGCAATGTCTAGTTCATTAGATATTTGCATCCAAAGTAGTTTTACGGAATTTTTACGCAATCCGTTAAATGCGAATATCTAACGAATTAAGCTTTAAAAAATATTGCAGTTTTCAGTTATGAATTGGAAATTAACACACTTTTCTAAAAATGTGAAAATTTTGTCAAAAAAATTTTTCATGGTTTTCAGAAAAAAACGTGGACTAACCCCTTGCCATTTTTTCGAGAAAAAAACAAACATTTTTTCAAAGTTAATGAAATAAATCGTGCCGTACGTTAATGGAAAGGTCTATTCAAACCCTACCGACACATCAAAGCTAAATTTTTTTTCATGGTCTGGTCGAGGAAATATTCGCTGCAATGTGGTTTTGATGATTTGCTGCCCAAAACTACCTACCTTAATGCCTTTGGATAGCGATATTTCTGGAACCAAGCCTCGTAGAAGGTTTAAATTAGAAAAATTGGTGAAGAGATTTTTAAGAGCTTTCCAAAACTGGAAATCAGAACCTTCTATGATATCTGGTTTTGTAAATGAAGGCATCCAAAGTGAAATTCGATTATTTGCATTTAGCCTGAAAATGCTTTTGGATAGACATCTTTTCGCCACCAAGCCTTGCAAATGGTTTTGATTTTCAAATTGTGCATTCTCTATTTAAGAGCTTTTCGTTTCTGAAAACCAAAAGCTTTCGCAATGTCTAGTTCATTAGATATTTGCATTCAAAGTAGTTTTACGGAATTTTTACGCAATCCGTTAAATGCGAATATCTAACGAATTAAGCTTTAAAAAATATTGCGGTTTTCAGTTATGAATTGGAAATTAACACACTTTTCTAAAAATGTGAAAATTTTGTTACAAAAATTTTTCATGGTTTTCGGAAAAAAACGTGGACTGACCCCTTGCCATTTTTTCGAGAAAAAAACAAACATTTTTTCAAAGTTAATGAAATAAATCGTGCCGTACGTTAATGGAAAGGTCTATTCAAACCCTACCGACACATCAAAGCTAAATTTTTTTTCATGGTCTGGTCGAGGAAATATTCGCTCCAATGTGGTTTTGATGATTTGCTGCCCAAAACTACCTACCTTAATGCCTTTGGATAGCGATATTTCTGGAACCAAGCCTCGTAGAAGGTTTAAATTAGAAAAATTGGTGAAGAGATTTTTAAGAGCTTTCCAAAACTGGAAATCAGAACCTTCTATGATATCTGGTTTTGTAAATGAAGGCATCCAAAGTGAAATTCGATTATTTGCATTTTGCCTGAAAATGCCTTTGGATAGACATCTTTTCGCCACCAAGCCTTGCAAATGGTTTTGATTTTCAAATTGTGCATTCTCTATTTAAGAGCTTTTCGTTTCTGAAAACCAAAAGCTTTCGCAATGTCTAGTTCATTAGATATTTGCATCCAAAGTAGTTTTACGGAATTTTTACGCAATCCGTTAAATGCGAATATCTAACGAATTAAGCTTTAAAAATTATTGCGGTTTTCAGTTATGAATTGGAAATTAACACACTTTTCTAAAAATGTGAAAATTTTGTTACAAAAATTTTTCATGGTTTTCGGAAAAAAACGTGGACTAACCCCTTGCCATTTTTTCGAGAAAAAAACAAACATTTTTTCAAAGTTAATGAAATAAATCGTGCCGTACGTTAATGGAAAGGTCTATTCAAACCCTACCGACACATCAAAGCTAAATTTTTTTTCATGGTCTGGTCGAGGAAATATTCGCTCCAATGTGGTTTTGATGATTTGCTGCCCAAAACTACCTACCTTAATGCCTTTGGATAGCGATATTTCTGGAACCAAGCCTCGTAGAAGGTTTAAATTAGAAAAATTGATTTTAAGAGCTTTCCAAAACTGGAAATCAGAACCTTCTATGATATCTGGTTTTGTAAATGAAGGCATCCAAAGTGAAATTCGATTATTTGCATTTTGCCTGAAAATGCCTTTGGATAGACATCTTTTCGCCACCAAGCCTTGCAAATGGTTTTGATTTTCAAATTGTGCATTCTCTATTTAAGAGCTTTTCGTTTCTGAAAACCAAAAGCTTTCGCAATGTCTAGTTCATTAGATATTTGCATCCAAAGTAGTTTTACGGAATTTTTACGCAATCCGTTAAATGCGAATATCTAACGAATTAAGCTTTAAAAAATATTGCAGTTTTCAGTTATGAATTGGAAATTAACACACTTTTCTAAAAATGTGAAAATTTTGTCAAAAAAATTTTTCATGGTTTTCAGAAAAAAACGTGGACTAACCCCTTGCCATTTTTTCGAGAAAAAAACAAACATTTTTTCAAAGTTAATGAAATAAATCGTGCCGTACGTTAATGGAAAGGTCTATTCAAACCCTACCGACACATCAAAGTTAAATTTTTTTTCATGGTCTGGTCGAGGAAATATTCGCTGCAATGTGGTTTTGATGATTTGCTGCCCAAAACTACCAACCTTAATGCCTTTGAATAGCGATATTTCTGGAACCAAGCCTCGTAGAAGGTTAAAATTAGAAAAATTGGTGAAGAGATTTTTAAGAGCTTTCCAAAACTGGAAATCAGAACCTTCTATGATATCTGGTTTTGTAAATGAAGGCATCCAAAGTGAAATTCGATTATTTGCATTTAGCCTGAAAATGCCTTTGGATAGACATCTTTTCGCCACCAAGCCTTGCAAATGGTTTTGATTTTCAAATTGTGCATTCTCTATTTAAGAGCTTTTCGTTTCTGAAAACCAAAAGCTTTCGCAATGTCTAGTTCATTAGATATTTGCATCCAAAGTAGTTTTACGGAATTTTTACGCAATCCGTTAAATGCGAATATTTAACGAATTAAGCTTTAAAAATTATTGCGGTTTTCAGTTATGAATTGGAAATTAACACACTTTTCTAAAAATGTGAAAATTTTGTCAAACAAATTTTTCATGGTTTTCAGAAAAAAACGTGGACTAACCCCTTGCCATTTTTTCGAGAAAAAAACAAACATTTTTTCAAAGTTAATGAAATAAATCGTGCCGTACGTTAATGGAAAGGTCTATTCAAACCCTACCGACACATCAAAGCTAAATTTTTTTTCATGGTCTGGTCGAGGAAATATTCGCTGCAATGTGGTTTTGATGATTTGCTGCCCAAAACTACCTACCTTAATGCCTTTGGATAGCGATATTTCTGGAACCAAGCCTCGTAGAAGGTTTAAATTAGAAAAATTGGTGAAGAGATTTTTAAGAGCTTTCCAAAACTGGAAATCAGAACCTTCTATGATATCTGGTTTTGTAAATGAAGGCATCCAAAGTGAAATTCGATTATTTGCATTTAGCCTGAAAATGCTTTTGGATAGACATCTTTTCGCCACCAAGCCTTGCAAATGGTTTTGATTTTCAAATTGTGCATTCTCTATTTAAGAGCTTTTCGTTTCTGAAAACCAAAAGCTTTCGCAATGTCTAGTTCATTAGATATTTGCATCCAAAATAGTTTTACGGAATTTTTACGCAATCCGTTAAATGCGAATATCTAACGAATTAAGCTTTAAAAAATATTGCGGTTTTCAGTTATGAATTGGAAATTAACACACTTTTCTAAAAATGTGAAAATTTTGTTACAAAAATTTTTCATGGTTTTCGGAAAAAAACGTGGACTGACCCCTTGCCATTTTTTCGAGAAAAAAACAAACATTTTTTCAAAGTTAATGAAATAAATCGTGCCGTACGTTAATGGAAAGGTCTATTCAAACCCTACCGACACATCAAAGCTAAATTTTTTTTCATGGTCTGGTCGAGGAAATATTCGCTCCAATGTGGTTTTGATGATTTGCTGCCCAAAACTACCTACCTTAATGCCTTTGGATAGCGATATTTCTGGAACCAAGCCTCGTAGAAGGTTTAAATTAGAAAAATTGGTGAAGAGATTTTTAAGAGCTTTCCAAAACTGGAAATCAGAACCTTCTATGATATCTGGTTTTGTAAATGAAGGCATCCAAAGTGAAATTCGATTATTTGCATTTTGCCTGAAAATGCCTTTGGATAGACATCTTTTCGCCACCAAGCCTTGCAAATGGTTTTGATTTTCAAATTGTGCATTCTCTATTTAAGAGCTTTTCGTTTCTGAAAACCAAAAGCTTTCGCAATGTCTAGTTCATTAGATATTTGCATCCAAAGTAGTTTTACGGAATTTTTACGCAATCCGTTAAATGCGAATATCTAACGAATTAAGCTTTAAAAATTATTGCGGTTTTCAGTTATGAATTGGAAATTAACACACTTTTCTAAAAATGTGAAAATTTTGTTACAAAAATTTTTCATGGTTGTCGGAAAAAAACGTGGACTAACCCCTTGCCATTTTTTCGAGAAAAAAACAAACATTTTTTCAAAGTTAATGAAATAAATCGTGCCGTACGTTAATGGAAAGGTCTATTCAAACCCTACCGACACATCAAAGCTAAATTTTTTTTCATGGTCTGGTCGAGGAAATATTCGCTGCAATGTGGTTTTGATGATTTGCTGCCCAAAACTACCTACCTTAATGCCTTTGGATAGCGATATTTCTGGAACCAAGCCTCGTAGAAGGTTTAAATTAGAAAAATTGGTGAAGAGATTTTTAAGAGCTTTCCAAAACTGGAAATCAGAACCTTCTATGATATCTGGTTTTGTAAATGAAGGCATCCAAAGTGAAATTCGATTATTTGCATTTAGCCTGAAAATGCTTTTGGATAGACATCTTTTCGCCACCAAGCCTTGCAAATGGTTTTGATTTTCAAATTGTGCATTCTCTATTTAAGAGCTTTTCGTTTCTGAAAACCAAAAGCTTTCGCAATGTCTAGTTCATTAGATATTTGCATCCAAAGTAGTTTTACGGAATTTTTACGCAATCCGTTAAATGCGAATATCTAACGAATTAAGCTTTAAAAATTATTGCGGTTTTCAGTTATGAATTGGAAATTAACACACTTTTCTAAAAATGTGAAAATTTTGTCACAAAAATTTTTCATGGTTTTCGGAAAAAAACGTGGACTAACCCCTTGCCATTTTTTCGAGAAAAAAACAAACATTTTTTCAAAGTTAATGAAATAAATCGTGCCGTACGTTAATGGAAAGGTCTATTCAAACCCTACCGACACATCAAAGCTAAATTTTTTTTCATGGTCTGGTCGAGGAAATATTCGCTGCAATGTGGTTTTGATGATTTGCTGCCCAAAACTACCTACCTTAATGCCTTTGGATAGCGATATTTCTGGAACCAAGCCTCGTAGAAGGTTTAAATTAGAAAAATTGGTGAAGAGATTTTTAAGAGCTTTCCAAAACTGGAAATCAGAACCTTCTATGATATCTGGTTTTGTAAATGAAGGCATCCAAAGTGAAATTCGATTATTTGCATTTAGCCTGAAAATGCTTTTGGATAGACATCTTTTCGCCACCAAGCCTTGCAAATGGTTTTGATTTTCAAATTGTGCATTCTCTATTTAAGAGCTTTTCGTTTCTGAAAACCAAAAGCTTTCGCAATGTCTAGTTCATTAGATATTTGCATCCAAAATAGTTTTACGGAATTTTTACGCAATCCGTTAAATGCGAATATCTAACGAATTAAGCTTTAAAAAATATTGCGGTTTTCAGTTATGAATTGGAAATTAACACACTTTTCTAAAAATGTGAAAATTTTGTTACAAAAATTTTTCATGGTTTTCGGAAAAAAACGTGGACTGACCCCTTGCCATTTTTTCGAGAAAAAAACAAACATTTTTTCAAAGTTAATGAAATAAATCGTGCCGTACGTTAATGGAAAGGTCTATTCAAACCCTACCGACACATCAAAGCTAAATTTTTTTCATGGTCTGGTCGAGGAAATATTCGCTCCAATGTGGTTTTGATGATTTGCTGCCCAAAACTACCTACCTTAATGCCTTTGGATAGCGATATTTCTGGAACCAAGCCTCGTAGAAGGTTTAAATTAGAAAAATTGGTGAAGAGATTTTTAAGAGCTTTCCAAAACTGGAAATCAGAACCTTCTATGATATCTGGTTTTGTAAATGAAGGCATCCAAAGTGAAATTCGATTATTTGCATTTTGCCTGAAAATGCCTTTGGATAGACATCTTTTCGCCACCAAGCCTTGCAAATGGTTTTGATTTTCAAATTGTGCATTCTCTATTTAAGAGCTTTTCGTTTCTGAAAACCAAAAGCTTTCGCAATGTCTAGTTCATTAGATATTTGCATCCAAAGTAGTTTTACGGAATTTTTACGCAATCCGTTAAATGCGAATATCTAACGAATTAAGCTTTAAAAATTATTGCGGTTTTCAGTTATGAATTGGAAATTAACACACTTTTCTAAAAATGTGAAAATTTTGTTACAAAAATTTTTCATGGTTGTCGGAAAAAAACGTGGACTAACCCCTTGCCATTTTTTCGAGAAAAAAACAAACATTTTTTCAAAGTTAATGAAATAAATCGTGCCGTACGTTAATGGAAAGGTCTATTCAAACCCTACCGACACATCAAAGCTAAATTTTTTTTCATGGTCTGGTCGAGGAAATATTCGCTGCAATGTGGTTTTGATGATTTGCTGCCCAAAACTACCTACCTTAATGCCTTTGGATAGCGATATTTCTGGAACCAAGCCTCGTAGAAGGTTTAAATTAGAAAAATTGGTGAAGAGATTTTTAAGAGCTTTCCAAAACTGGAAATCAGAACCTTCTATGATATCTGGTTTTGTAAATGAAGGCATCCAAAGTGAAATTCGATTATTTGCATTTAGCCTGAAAATGCTTTTGGATAGACATCTTTTCGCCACCAAGCCTTGCAAATGGTTTTGATTTTCAAATTGTGCATTCTCTATTTAAGAGCTTTTCGTTTCTGAAAACCAAAAGCTTTCGCAATGTCTAGTTCATTAGATATTTGCATCCAAAGTAGTTTTACGGAATTTTTACGCAATCCGTTAAATGCGAATATCTAACGAATTAAGCTTTAAAAATTATTGCGGTTTTCAGTTATGAATTGGAAATTAACACACTTTTCTAAAAATGTGAAAATTTTGTCACAAAAATTTTTCATGGTTTTCGGAAAAAAACGTGGACTAACCCCTTGCCATTTTTTCGAGAAAAAAACAAACATTTTTTCAAAGTTAATGAAATAAATCGTGCCGTACGTTAATGGAAAGGTCTATTCAAACCCTACCGACACATCAAAGCTAAATTTTTTTTCATGGTCTGGTCGAGGAAATATTCGCTGCAATGTGGTTTTGATGATTTGCTGCCCAAAACTACCTACCTTAATGCCTTTGGATAGCGATATTTCTGGAACCAAGCCTCGTAGAAGGTTTAAATTAGAAAAATTGATTTTAAGAGCTTTCCAAAACTGGAAATCAGAACCTTCTATGATATCTGGTTTTGTAAATGAAGGCATCCAAAGTGAAATTCGATTATTTGCATTTTGCCTGAAAATGCCTTTGGATAGACATCTTTTCGCCACCAAGCCTTGCAAATGGTTTTGATTTTCAAATTGTGCATTCTCTATTTAAGAGCTTTTCGTTTCTGAAAACCAAAAGCTTTCGCAATGTCTAGTTCATTAGATATTTGCATCCAAAGTAGTTTTACGGAATTTTTACGCAATCCGTTAAATGCGAATATTTATCGAATTAAGCTTTAAAAATTGTTGCGGTTTTCAGTTATGAATTGGAAATTAACACACTTTTCTAAAAATGTGAAAATTTTGTCACAAAAATTTTTCATGGTTTTCAGAAAAAAACGTGGACTAACCCCTTGCCATTTTTTCGAGAAAAAAACAAACATTTTTTCAAAGTTAATGAAATAAATCGTGCCGTACGTTAATGGAAAGGTCTATTCAAACCCTACCGACACATCAAAGCTAAATTTTTTTTCATGGTCTGGTCGAGGAAATATTCGCTCCAATGTGGTTTTGATGATTTGCTGCCCAAAACTACCTACCTTAATGCCTTTGGATAGCGATATTTCTGGAACCAAGCCTCGTAGAAGGTTTAAATTAGAAAAATTGGTGAAGAGATTTTTAAGAGCTTTCCAAAACTGGAAATCAGAACCTTCTATGATATCTGGTTTTGTAAATGAAGGCATCCAAAGTGAAATTCGATTATTTGCATTTAGCCTGAAAATGCTTTTGGATAGACATCTTTTCGCCACCAAGCCTTGCAAATGGTTTTGATTTTCAAATTGTGCATTCTCTATTTAAGAGCTTTTCGTTTCTGAAAACCAAAAGCTTTCGCAATGTCTAGTTCATTAGATATTTGCATCCAAAGTAGTTTTACGGAATTTTTACGCAATCCGTTAAATGCGAATATCTAACGAATTAAGCTTTAAAAAATATTGCGGTTTTCAGTTATGAATTGGAAATTAACACACTTTTCTAAAAATGTGAAAATTTTGTTACAAAAATTTTTCATGGTTTTCGGAAAAAAACGTGGACTAACCCCTTGCCATTTTTTCGAGAAAAAAACAAACATTTTTTCAAAGTTAATGAAATAAATCGTGCCGTACGTTAATGGAAAGGTCTATTCAAACCCTACCGACACATCAAAGCTAAATTTTTTTTCATGGTCTGGTCGAGGAAATATTCGCTGCAATGTGGTTTTGATGATTTGCTGCCCAAAACTACCTACCTTAATGCCTTTGGATAGCGATATTTCTGGAACCAAGCCTCGTAGAAGGTTTAAATTAGAAAAATTGATTTTAAGAGCTTTCCAAAACTGGAAATCAGAACCTTCTATGATATCTGGTTTTGTAAATGAAGGCATCCAAAGTGAAATTCGATTATTTGCATTTTGCCTGAAAATGCCTTTGGATAGACATCTTTTCGCCACCAAGCCTTGCAAATGGTTTTGATTTTCAAATTGTGCATTCTCTATTTAAGAGCTTTTCGTTTCTGAAAACCAAAAGCTTTCGCAATGTCTAGTTCATTAGATATTTGCATCCAAAGTAGTTTTACGGAATTTTTACGCAATCCGTTAAATGCGAATATTTATCGAATTAAGCTTTAAAAATTGTTGCGGTTTTCAGTTATGAATTGGAAATTAACACACTTTTCTAAAAATGTGAAAATTTTGTCACAAAAATTTTTCATGGTTTTCAGAAAAAAACGTGGACTAACCCCTTGCCATTTTTTCGAGAAAAAAACAAACATTTTTTCAAAGTTAATGAAATAAATCGTGCCGTACGTTAATGGAAAGGTCTATTCAAACCCTACCGACACATCAAAGCTAAATTTTTTTTCATGGTCTGGTCGAGGAAATATTCGCTCCAATGTGGTTTTGATGATTTGCTGCCCAAAACTACCTACCTTAATGCCTTTGGATAGCGATATTTCTGGAACCAAGCCTCGTAGAAGGTTTAAATTAGAAAAATTGGTGAAGAGATTTTTAAGAGCTTTCCAAAACTGGAAATCAGAACCTTCTATGATATCTGGTTTTGTAAATGAAGGCATCCAAAGTGAAATTCGATTATTTGCATTTAGCCTGAAAATGCTTTTGGATAGACATCTTTTCGCCACCAAGCCTTGCAAATGGTTTTGATTTTCAAATTGTGCATTCTCTATTTAAGAGCTTTTCGTTTCTGAAAACCAAAAGCTTTCGCAATGTCTAGTTCATTAGATATTTGCATCCAAAGTAGTTTTACGGAATTTTTACGCAATCCGTTAAATGCGAATATCTAACGAATTAAGCTTTAAAAAATATTGCGGTTTTCAGTTATGAATTGGAAATTAACACACTTTTCTAAAAATGTGAAAATTTTGTTACAAAAATTTTTCATGGTTTTCGGAAAAAAACGTGGACTAACCCCTTGCCATTTTTTCGAGAAAAAAACAAACATTTTTTCAAAGTTAATGAAATAAATCGTGCCGTACGTTAATGGAAAGGTCTATTCAAACCCTACCGACACATCAAAGCTAAATTTTTTTCATGGTCTGGTCGAGGAAATATTCGCTCCAATGTGGTTTTGATGATTTGCTGCCCAAAACTACCTACCTTAATGCCTTTGGATAGCGATATTTCTGGAACCAAGCCTCGTAGAAGGTTTAAATTAGAAAAATTGGTGAAGAGATTTTTAAGAGCTTTCCAAAACTGGAAATCAGAACCTTCTATGATATCTGGTTTTGTAAATGAAGGCATCCAAAGTGAAATTCGATTATTTGCATTTTGCCTGAAAATGCCTTTGGATAGACATCTTTTCGCCACCAAGCCTTGCAAATGGTTTTGATTTTCAAATTGTGCATTCTCTATTTAAGAGCTTTTCGTTTCTGAAAACCAAAAGCTTTCGCAATGTCTAGTTCATTAGATATTTGCATCCAAAGTAGTTTTACGGAATTTTTACGCAATCCGTTAAATGCGAATATCTAACGAATTAAGCTTTAAAAATTATTGCGGTTTTCAGTTATGAATTGGAAATTAACACACTTTTCTAAAAATGTGAAAATTTTGTTACAAAAATTTTTCATGGTTTTCGGAAAAAAACGTGGACTAACCCCTTGCCATTTTTTCGAGAAAAAAACAAACATTTTTTCAAAGTTAATGAAATAAATCGTGCCGTACGTTAATGGAAAGGTCTATTCAAACCCTACCGACACATCAAAGCTAAATTTTTTTTCATGGTCTGGTCGAGGAAATATTCGCTGCAATGTGGTTTTGATGATTTGCTGCCCAAAACTACCTACCTTAATGCCTTTGGATAGCGATATTTCTGGAACCAAGCCTCGTAGAAGGTTTAAATTAGAAAAATTGGTGAAGAGATTTTTAAGAGCTTTCCAAAACTGGAAATCAGAACCTTCTATGATATCTGGTTTTGTAAATGAAGGCATCCAAAGTGAAATTCGATTATTTACATTTAGCCTGAAAATGCTTTTGGATAGACATCTTTTCGCCACCAAGCCTTGCAAATGGTTTTGATTTTCAAATTGTGCATTCTCTATTTAAGAGCTTTTCGTTTCTGAAAACCAAAAGCTTTCGCAATGTCTAGTTCATTAGATATTTGCATCCAAAGTAGTTTTACGGAATTTTTACGCAATCCGTTAAATGCGAATATCTAACGAATTAAGCTTTAAAAAATATTGCGGTTTTCAGTTATGAATTGGAAATTAACACACTTTTCTAAAAATGTGAAAATTTTGTTACAAAAATTTTTCATGGTTTTCGGAAAAAAACGTGGACTGACCCCTTGCCATTTTTTCGAGAAAAAAACAAACATTTTTTCAAAGTTAATGAAATAAATCGTGCCGTACGTTAATGGAAAGGTCTATTCAAACCCTACCGACACATCAAAGCTAAATTTTTTTCATGGTCTGGTCGAGGAAATATTCGCTCCAATGTGGTTTTGATGATTTGCTGCCCAAAACTACCTACCTTAATGCCTTTGGATAGCGATATTTCTGGAACCAAGCCTCGTAGAAGGTTTAAATTAGAAAAATTGGTGAAGAGATTTTTAAGAGCTTTCCAAAACTGGAAATCAGAACCTTCTATGATATCTGGTTTTGTAAATGAAGGCATCCAAAGTGAAATTCGATTATTTGCATTTTGCCTGAAAATGCCTTTGGATAGACATCTTTTCGCCACCAAGCCTTGCAAATGGTTTTGATTTTCAAATTGTGCATTCTCTATTTAAGAGCTTTTCGTTTCTGAAAACCAAAAGCTTTCGCAATGTCTAGTTCATTAGATATTTGCATCCAAAGTAGTTTTACGGAATTTTTACGCAATCCGTTAAATGCGAATATCTAACGAATTAAGCTTTAAAAAATATTGCGGTTTTCAGTTATGAATTGGAAATTAACACACTTTTCTAAAAATGTGAAAATTTTGTTACAAAAATTTTTCATGGTTTTCGGAAAAAAACGTGGACTAACCCCTTGCCATTTTTTCGAGAAAAAAACAAACATTTTTTCAAAGTTAATGAAATAAATCGTGCCGTACGTTAATGGAAAGGTCTATTCAAACCCTACCGACACATCAAAGCTAAATTTTTTTTCATGGTCTGGTCGAGGAAATATTCGCTCCAATGTGGTTTTGATGATTTGCTGCCCAAAACTACCTACCTTAATGCCTTTGGATAGCGATATTTCTGGAACCAAGCCTCGTAGAAGGTTTAAATTAGAAAAATTGGTGAAGAGATTTTTAAGAGCTTTCCAAAACTGGAAATCAGAACCTTCTATGATATCTGGTTTTGTAAATGAAGGCATCCAAAGTGAAATTCGATTATTTGCATTTTGCCTGAAAATGCCTTTGGATAGACATCTTTTCGCCACCAAGCCTTGCAAATGGTTTTGATTTTCAAATTGTGCATTCTCTATTTAAGAGCTTTTCGTTTCTGAAAACCAAAAGCTTTCGCAATGTCTAGTTCATTAGATATTTGCATCCAAAGTAGTTTTACGGAATTTTTACGCAATCCGTTAAATGCGAATATCTAACGAATTAAGCTTTAAAAATTATTGCGGTTTTCAGTTATGAATTGGAAATTAACACACTTTTCTAAAAATGTGAAAATTTTGTTACAAACATTTTTCATGGTTTTCGGAAAAAAACGTGGACTAACCCCTTGCCATTTTTTCGAGAAAAAAACAAACATTTTTTCAAAGTTAATGAAATAAATCGTGCCGTACGTTAATGGAAAGGTCTATTCAAACCCTACCGACACATCAAAGCTAAATTTTTTTTCATGGTCTGGTCGAGGAAATATTCGCTGCAATGTGGTTTTGATGATTTGCTGCCCAAAACTACCTACCTTAATGCCTTTGGATAGCGATATTTCTGGAACCAAGCCTCGTAGAAGGTTTAAATTAGAAAAATTGATTTTAAGAGCTTTCCAAAACTGGAAATCAGAACCTTCTATGATATCTGGTTTTGTAAATGAAGGCATCCAAAGTGAAATTCGATTATTTGCATTTAGCCTGAAAATGCTTTTGGATAGACATCTTTTCGCCACCAAGCCTTGCAAATGGTTTTTATTTGCAAATTGTGCATTCTCTATTTAAGAACTTTTCGTTTCTGAAAACCAAAAGCTTTCGCAATGTCTAGTTCATTAGATATTTGCATCCAAAGTAGTTTTACGGAATTTTTACGCAATCCGTTAAATGCGAATATCTAACGAATTAAGCTTTAAAAAATATTGCGGTTTTCAGTTATGAATTGGAAATTAACACACTTTTCTAAAAATGTGAAAATTTTGTCAAAAAAATTTTTCATGGTTTTCAGAAAAAAACGTGGACTAACCCCTTGCCATTTTTTCGAGAAAAAAACAAACATTTTTTCAAAGTTAATGAAATAAATCGTGCCGTACGTTAATGGAAAGGTCTATTCAAACCCTACCGACACATCAAAGCTAAATTTTTTTTCATGGTCTGGTCGAGGAAATATTCGCTCTAATGTGGTTTTGATGATTTGCTGCCCAAAACTACCTACCTTAATGCCTTTGGATAGCGATATTTCTGGAACCAAGCCTCGTAGAAGGTTTAAATTAGAAAAATTGATTTTAAGAGCTTTCCAAAACTGGAAATCAGAACCTTCTATGATATCTGGTTTTGTAAATGAAGGCATCCAAAGTGAAATTCGATTATTTGCATTTTGCCTGAAAATGCCTTTGGATAGACATCTTTTCGCCACCAAGCCTTGCAAATGGTTTTTATTTGCAAATTGTGCATTCTCTATTTAAGAGCTTTCCGTTTCTGAAAACCAGAAGCTTTCGCAATGTCTAGTTCATTAGATATTTGCATCCAAAGTAGTTTTACGGAATTTTTACGCAATCCGTTAAATGCAAATATCTAACGAACCGAACTTTCAAAATTGTTGCGGCCTTCAGTTCTGTATAGAAAATTAACACACTAACACTGACTTTCGGCCTCCAAATTCCAATCTTAATGTGTTTGGATGACGATATTTCCAAAATCAAGCCTTGTGGAAGGTAGAAAACATAACAAAAATTGACAGAAATTTTCCAGAGCATTTCAAAACGCAAAACTAGAATCATCAACGATGTCTCTCGTTCTCGAAAGTTACTTGAGTAATGTTATACTTTGTTTACCTAGGCTCTCGTTCTCGAAAGTTACTTGCGTAATGTTATACTTTGTTTACCTAGGCTTTGCGCTATCAACTCAGTGAACGTTATCAGTGTTGAGAACAAACGAAAAATTGGTCTTGCTGATTAGTGCTTCCATGGCCTAAGAAGGCTATTGAGGACAAATGCCCATCTCTCGAACAACTATAAAGTGCCTCTGTGCGTATATGAGCAATAACCCTGCAAATGTTGTCCTCCAAGTGGTCAATCATTTTGCGCTTATCGGTGTAGACTTGCCACTTCTTATAATCTCCACAGAAAATAGTCAAGCGGCGTTAAACCTTGGGGTCCAATTCATGTGGCCGTAACGTGATTACCAAAAGTTTCCTTCAATAAATCAATTGTGGCACGAGCTGTTTGACATTTTGCGCCGTCTTATTGAAATTACTGCTCCTGCACATAATGGCTGTTCATTTCATGAGCGAAAAAAGTCAGTAATCATGGCTTTATAGCGGTTACCATTAAATTGACTGTAACGTCAACGTTTTTAAAGAAGAACGGACCTATTATTCCGCCCACCCATAAAGCACAACAAACAGTCAGTTTTTTTTCGGAAGTAACGGTGTCTCAACATACATTTGAGGATTATCATCACTTCAAATATGGCAGTTTCGTTTAATGTCATATCCATTCAACCAAAAGTGGGCTTCATCGCTAAACAAAATTCGCGCGATACGTATTTCGAACAGAAGCGAGATTTTCAAAACAAATTTCCACAATTGGGAAGCGTTGTTCAGGCGTCAGTCTATTTATGTTGAAATGCCAAAGGCCAAACCAAACCAAACATAAATCACTTAATAGCTGACAAAATGGCCGCCAGTTAAAATAGTGTTGCCAACTTAAATTTCTTTACTTCTTAAAAACACCCTGTTTAAAGTCAATTTTTTCATACCATTACGCACAAAGAAGATGCAAAGTTATTTAAATCCTTCAACTGATTACACAGGTTTACTAATAATATCGGCTATATTTTCGACACATGGAAGTAAGAGTCGTAATTTTGTACTATGAACTCAAATCTACTATCGGTTTTCGCTTCCAGCTCTTGCTTTCGAGATATTATCATCAGAAACAAAAAGGAAAGTTTTTTAGTTATAACTCCTCACCTGACTGGATAAAATTTATAAAATGCTTTTTCTTAGGCTAACCTCCTTTTTGACAAGAGCTTGTAGAACATCTTTAAAGGAATTTTTTTCAGTATAAACTTCAAATCTGAAATCCATTTTTTGTTATCAGCTCAACTTTTGGAAATTATTTTTAAAAATCATCAGTTTTTGAGAATTTTTTTTAATTTGAAATAATTCTTTCAAATTAAAATTAAATGCAATGGAACTGCACAACAAGAGGCCTACAATAGTCCCTTAACATACCATCATCGCGAAAACCTTTGGAATTTTTTTTCTATTCTCTCTTAATACTGGTGAAGTCGCTCTTCTTGCTCATCGGACTATAATATATATCGAAAAATACAACAAATTTGAAAGATATCTTGCCAACGAAAATTTGATTTTAATTATCAAAAAATTTCGACAAAATCTTAATATTGGCGGAGCTTTATTTTGACATCTAAAGAATTTCCCAAAAAAATACATACCCATAATTTGGAAAAAGGCAACAGAGGGTAAAACTGCTGATCGAAAATTCCAATTTTTTTTTCAAAATGTAAAGAGAAAAATCTAGCCTGTGTACATAACTCTTCACAAAAATGATTAGCATACTTCTTTTTCGAGTATAGGTACAATCAATTTTTAGAAAAATTCAAATTTAGTCAAAAAAAAATTTGTGTGATTTGTCTATGGCTACATATTTTCATAATAAAACCAATTTTGTTTTTATTTAGTTACTCGGCGAATTTCATTTAATCACAACAAAATAGCGTAAAAATAATTTTCAAAAATATATAAATTTTAACAGCTCGTGGTTAACTAGGGCCTAGTGACTTACAACTCTCAACCACTCCTGTGTGGGTGTTGTTGGCAAGAATGGAGGGGACCTACAATTATTTGTTTGCCGAGTCCGAACGGCTAGATGAGAATCACTTATTCATGACAAACTCTTGGAGGATTTGTTAGATTTTTTTTAAATACATTATCTTAAAAATGGTTAATTTTTTTTCGAAAAATGAGCAATATAGCTTGTAAAATTCTATCTTTTTTCAAGGAACAATTAATTTTGAGAAAAACATGCGCAAACATTTTAAATAAATCTTTTCACGTGGGAGTAATATAGGTTCAAACTTGGCGTCATACCCCTTTTTTTAATTTATTATTTCACATTTTTAAACTAAAAAAAAGACCACTGCTTAAAAGGTAGCCATAGGTTAGGTTAGGTTAGGTGGGGTGATGATGCGGCAAGCCGCATCACCTCACTCGGATCTCAGTGGATCTATTGTGCTCCCCAGGGTGGGGAAAATGTAGGAATGGGAAGTTAAGGAGGGAAGGTTAAGTGAAGTTTTAGGTTTGAGGTGCCTCCCTAAACCATCCTGATCTTTGAATGAAGTTGAGGATGTTTTTAAGTGGCAAAGACGAGATGTCGCCCAATTCGTCGAAAAAGTATTCTCCGAGGGCATTTTTGAGCCCTCTTCCTCCTGTTCGTCCTGACACCCTCTGCATAAGTCAGATGTGCTGATGCCCATTCTGCTCATGTGGGTTCCCATCCAACCAGGAGGGGCAGTCGAGGTCTGCTAAGCTTCAGTAAATATTCTGTTTTTTTTTTCATTGAAGTATCTGGCCAAAGACTTCTTGAAACTCGACAGGTATCAATAGTTGACCATCTGTCATTAGCGGCTTTGAGAAACCTTTGGCGAATTCTGTACTTTTCTTGCTTCAGTGGCATTAGTACCTAGGGTACAATTTGGCTCGGTTCAAGTGATGAACCGTTTTTGGCCAGTTCATCAGCCACTTCAATCCCATAAATGTCACGGTGTCCTGGGACCCATCGAAGGGTGATAGAATTTGTTACGCCGAGTAATTTTAATTCACTACGGCAACGATCGACTAGTTTGGACTTCGTGACAATTGACGAAATGGCTCTGATTGCCGCCTGGCTATCTATGAAGATGTCAATGTTTTTGTTCGTCAGTTCACATCTGGAAAGGTATTTTGCGGCTTCGCAAAATGCAAGCACTTCCGCTTGGAAAACACTGCCAAAATTTGGCAGCCTCAACGATATGTTTAGGGGTGGATTTTCTGAAAAGATGCCTGATCCTACCCCAGCATCCGTTTTGGAACCGTCTGTAAATACCGATACATTATTTACTTTTAGGACCCGGTTTTCCTTCCATAATTCCCTTGTTGGAATATCTGTAAGTGCGACTGGGTTAAAATCTATGTGCGGTGAAATATAGTCTGTTTGAATGTCTATGTCGGTGAAGTTCATTATAGTACTGTGACCACAGTGGCCCTTTTTCCAATGTTTGCACTCTTTAAGTCGTAGAGCACTTTTGGCCGCCAGTTCTTTCGTGAACAGATCGAGTGGGGCGAGTGAGAGGAAAGTTTCTGGGGCTGCGTGGAGTGGTTCTCATGGCACTAGTTATGCCGATACATGCCAGTCTCTGAATTTTGGTCATGGCTTTAATTTAAGATTGATTGCCTTATCCAAGGCTGGCCACCAAACCAGACGTACGTACAGGCGTACGTCAGGATAGGCCTTACAATGGCTGTGTACATCCAATGAATGGTCTTGGGGCTGGGACCCCATCTCTTTCCAAAAATTCTACTGCATGTGTAGAAGGCTATTGCAGCTTTTTTTTCCCTTTCTTTGATGTTCTCTTTCCAGTTAAGTTTACGATCTATAACTAAACCAAGATATTTCACCGTACCAGTTATATGGAGTGGCGTCCCATTGATGGTGAGGGTATTTATATTTGGAATATTTCGTTTTCTCGTAAACAGAACCAGTTCTGTTTTCAGTGGGTTGACATTAAGTCCACAGCTACTGGCCCAATTACTGAGCTTGTTAAGGGCTGTTTGTAGGAGCTCGCACATAGTGGGGACAAATTTTCCTGATGCCATTATAACTATATCATCAGCGTACGCCACGATTTTGACGCCGCTTTGCCCTAAATTGGCTAAAATCTGGTTAACGACAAGAAGCCAGAGCAGAGGAGATAAGACTCCTCCCTGTGGTGTACCTCTACACGTCCTAACTTTAAGCTTGCTATCACCCATTTCTGCATTAACAGTTCTAGTTTGCAGCATGGAGTCAATCCACTTTGACAGCATCGGTTCAATGCTGACAGAGTCTGGGGCTTGTCGTATTGCACGATTTTCAACGTTGTTGAAGGCTCCTTCTATGTCAAGGAATACTCCCAAGGTATATTCTTTAAAATGGATTGATTTCTCAATCGTGCCAACCACTTCATGAAGTGCCGTCTCAACAGATTTGCCCTTTACATATGCGTGTTGGGCCTGTGAGAGAACACTATCATTAAGCATAAGGCGAATGTGCGTTTCTATCAGCCTTTCTAAGGTTTTGAGAAGAAAAGAAGATAGGCTAATAGGTCTAAAATCTTTCGGTTCAGTGTGAGTGGGCTTGCCAGCTTTCGGAATGAAAATGACATTGACTTCCCTCCAGCTAGATGGAATGTAAGTGATGTTTAAACATCCTTTGAATATTTTCACCAGAAATGGTACAGTGACGTCTTTAGAGCTTTGGAGCATAATCGGAATTATTCCATCAGGCCCTGCAGACTTGTACGCTGAGAAGGAGTCTATGGCCCAGGCTACTTTTCAGCTATCTACTATTTGACTGCCAATACTAGAAGTCTGGCTTATGGTGGGGCCCCTATCCATAAAAGGTAGCCATAGTTCATATGGCATTTCTTCATTTGCTTGCAGAAGTTTGCATATGAGTATTTTTATTCGAAAACCTTGGACCAAATTATAACCAAAAATAAATAATTAATTTAGCAGATGTCTTAATTTTCTTAAGAAGAAATTTTTTAATTACCTAGTGAAAAAAAAATTTACTATTTCTAGGTTGCAGAGATACTATATTGATAATTTTCTACTTAAACCCTATACTCTATACAGGGTTTATCTCGTCTTGGATAGTTTCACTCTTTAAGCTGATGAAAGTCTTAGGTCCATAGGTACTAGCGTTTACAATACATATGTAGCTGACAAAAATTCATCCATATTTCCAACGTAGTGTTCACACAGGAGTTTTGTTTTTATTAGTTTTCTGAGGCCAAGGCAATAAAAGGACTAATTGACTCACATAATTTATTGTTCCAACATATTTTTTTACCCTATTTACAGTTTATTTAATGGCTTTCAAGACCATTAGAAATTATAACGATAACATTAATTAGCATTAACATCTATGGGTGACTTAAAACGGCAAATTATATTGAGAGAACCGCACACTACCATTTTTTGTTCAATTTATTACCAACTAACTTCCAAAAATCCAACGGAAATAAACTATAAAAATGCATATCTGCACCTCTTTTAATAAATTACTCGAATGCGGTTTAGACAATTTTGACTCGTTGCAATATATTTTCATGAACCATGCATAGTTCTCTGATAAATTTAACTACAAACACAGTATTTGAGACTTTAACAAAAATCTACGATCAAAAATAATCTCAACGGACAACTTCAACATGCCGACATCACCCAAAAGTAGTTAAATCTAATATATCCCCGGTTATGACTCCATCATCACATCCGGAAATATCCTACATACTTTCCTGAATCCTCTGCTCTCCTTAAGCCCAGGGTATAAGGTAGGAGATACACGTCGTCGTTGTCAAATGCCGTTGTGTCGGGTGAAAGCCTCATTTAGTAGCCCCATTATGTCGCCAATACTCATTTGCACAGAACCAACCACACCGAGTGGAACAACCAACCTATAGTACAGCAGTTTCACCATGGAAGTGTATGTCCACGGTAATTCCCTGGCAATTTAGCTCCTCTCGCAATCTCGTAATGACTTTTGCCATCCTTCCCTCGGGAAGGCACAATCAGAAAACGCGGTGCTGTATAGTTATGCTCCTTGCAAATAGCTCTGGTCATTTACTCGGTTCATCGTCGTTTAATTAATGTCTGCGCGTCTGATTTGATTACCCTTATTAGGTACTAAGCTGAGAATTAGGAAATTGCTTGGGTGCTTCCATTCTACCTATATACAACAGCCGAACCTGCTGTTACTGGCTATAGACAGGTTGGGAATGCAACCATTTGGCCAAAAGGTGACATGACCTCTCACCGGTCATTTGAATATCAGATGCTGGCAATCAGTGGCATACCGCCAATTCAACATCTACAATTCAATTCAATTGAATTTAATCAGCGATTTTTGGGAGAACTAAATTGAAAATGCACAATTCTGAATATCCTACCACGCCCCATCTGCTATCACCCACCTCCTCCACTTTAACCTCCAGCCACAGCGCTGCACAGACGAGTGAACAAATACTTCAAACAAATAAATCAACACTGAGTGTGTTTTGCTTTTAGTATAATATTTTTGCATCCCAGTGACAGTCACGTCCAATATGATCCCAATAAATGCAGGGAATACAGGCTGCCCGTTTCCGGAGGTGAGATACGGAGAGGGGATTATTCGAAACAGGCCTATATACAACTGGCATGGCGGGCCCATTCTTAGTGAAAAATAAACTGAAATCAATTTAAAAAAATTCTGGAGCTATAAAACGTCTATAATTCTGTTATTTCGTTTTTTTGTTCATTTTGAAATGAACGAGTTGAGAAGGAGATTTTTTTGAGAAAATTAAATTCTGAAATTCAAAATGTGTGTGATGAAACTTTTTTTTCAATACATCCTGGTATTAATTTTAAATACTTAGTGGTACGCCTGAAGCCTCTCTTTAAATTAATGAATTAGAAAAAAAAAATATTGTGGATATATAAGGTGACTTTGATTAAATATGACAAAAAGCTAGAACAAATAAGTGAAAAAAGATTATTAAATTCGAATGAAAGCAAGGCTCTAGATAGCCTCCAAACAAAATAAAATATAAGCTCAATACTTTAATATGACATATTCAAAAAGCCACTTTCATTCAAAACAAACATAAAGCCATTCAAACTTAACCATTTCTTAACATTTTCCACCGATTTCACCCGTAAGCCTATTTTTTTGTACAATATGACAAGTTTAAAATTCTCTGCAAATAATACAAATTCTTAAATTAACTGGCCCAGCCATTATTATACCAATCTTTAGACCTGGTGGAAGCATTTAAAAATTGTCAAAAAAATTAAATTACGGGCTTAGTTGTATTTACCTACTTTTAAAATTTTCTCTACAATCGCAATGTCATATTTGATCAAAATATTCAGTACGAATATTTTTACGAATGTGAAATTTGTCATATTTGTCCAGTCAAAAAATCACATTTAACGTAACCAACATTCCGATAAGACTGAAAATTTGCCATAATAAATCAATTTATCAAGTCCTTGTCAATCACACACAAGCATACAAATTTATTCAAGGTCATAAGTGTCGAAAAAATTGATTGTTTCTCCTATAAAATTCAAACAATAAATGCTATTCAAAAGTACATTATGCGAGTATATTTTGTAGATCAGGCAATTTTCTACTTAAAACATTGAGTCAAAACATTGAAATATAGCTTTTTCGAAAATGGTAAATTGACAAAAAATAAGGATTATCTGGGTATAACTCTCCATTGGAAAATCTTATCCGAAAGTTTTCAAGTATTGTTTGTAGACTATTTGACCCTTTATAAGAAAATATTGTAATATTTTCTCAGGTTCGTTAATAAAACTTATTCTCTTTATTTAAATTCTCCGCTTATTTACTTTATAAAATAAAACACTTTACTTTTACAACCACAAAACAATTTATTGTTCACCACTGAAATTAATTCACCACTTTACTTTTATTACAACCAACTTTACTCATTCACGATTAAAAATAAACTGCGTCCTCTGCCGGTCAAACATGTGCTTTTATACTTTTCACAAGGTTCCCGAAAAAACTGGAAGCTTCTAGTATTTTTTCAAGAGCTTTAAATAGGGGAAATTTCTTTTCTTTCATTTTGACGTTTCGTATTGGAAGTTCTAAAGCTAACCAAAGCTCTCCGTAGGCTTCGATGTTTTCTTTTCTAAAATGTATCATTCTAAAGATATAGGTATTATATAAGACCCGTTATTTTTGTCAATTTACCTTTTTTGAAAAAGCTTTATTTCTATTTATATTAGTTTGAATGGGTAGGTATTGGTACATTTTTCTCTGTTTCTGTATACGACTCTTTAAGTATGCCCTTTTGAAGCTTTGAGCCTTTACTATATTTTCTTTAAGCAAGACTTTATCCTCAATAAAACTGCAGTTAGGACACTATTGTGCTCACGGCCTCATTTGAAACTTAATAGCGTGTTTTTTGGTAATCCAGAGAAGTTTCTGAAACTTTCTGATTCAGAATGCCAAACGAATAAGATGCAAAAGCATTCTGAAGTTTTGGTTGTGTTTTGATGATGTAATGTTCACACAGTTGTTTTTCTGAATATTGATATTTTTCTATAATAGTAAGGAATGTTTCCAAATGGGATGTTCTCTTTGAGCTCTTGGGTTCTTATCCAAGCAAAAATTCCGCTAACATGGTATGAACGTGACGATAATGGAGAAGATAAAATGTTTTGTCTATTCATTTTTCTTTTATATAATTGTTTATAACTTTTTGGAAATTCTGAAATCTTAAAAACAACAAAACAAGAAAAAATTCTGAAGGATTTAGTGGAACTACTACGAAAAGAAAGTCAGTCCTTTAATCATACGTGGAAGTTACTTTCGTGTTGTTTTGCAACATTTGGCTCCAGGGATCTTTTACATGTTATAGGGTCTAGAGAAGACTTTTCTGATGATGAAAAATATTTAAAAATTAGTAAAAGCCTAGAGTGTTTCAAGAGTTGATTCTATGCAAAACTCTCAATGGCGCTCCATTAAGAACAATAGATTGTTTTTCAAGACGAGTTCAGCTAGGGATCCCGTTTTGCTAAGATCATCTTAAAATGTATGCGCATAAATATGTATACATATATATATTTTGTTTCTCGGAAACGGCTCTGCTGATTTGGATAGATGAATGAACGAGTACAAAAATATAAAAATTGAAAAATATATTAACTGGCACGCCCACTTTTTCATTATAAATTATAATAAACTTGTGAAATTTTCGGAGTTTGTTTCAAAGTACGAGAACAAATATAAAAATAAAAAATTTTAAAATGCAAACTTACACGCCCTCTTTTTTGATATCTAGGCAATGTTGTAAGGGCTTTAACTATCTATTTTATTTTAACTATCTATTTTTATAATTTTTCAGAAATTATTATTTGTACCAGTAAGAAAAAACAAGCGAGTGATTTTTTTCAAAATCCACCTAATAATATTTGAATAAAATTTCTAGTAAAAGAATCAAATTATTTCGATGATATGAAATAAAACACGGTTTCATTTATTTTATAAGGATTTGGACGAAAATTTTTAAATTTGTTCTGATGAGTAAACAAAAATTGATATTTGTTTTAATAAAACTTCGTTTGCCAAGCTTATTCAAAGTAACAAGTATTACCCGTCCTATGTCAAAAATTAACACCAGAGTTCACTAAAAAAAAAAATTGTGGAGTTCTCTTGCTGTAAAACATTTGAGATTTTAAACTTGAAGCAAAAAACCAATTTTTCGAAGATGCACAATGATCATCTTTGTAAAATGGTCCTCAACTTAAATAAACCCACAGTGTGTTTGAAACTATATTACATTTAAAGGTTTCACGAAGTTGGAAAGAAAAAATTAAATAAGGCCCACAAATATGAAAAGAAGGCAACAATAACGCAAAATTCTCAAATTGTGTGGTATTATTTTTAAAAACTTTATTTAATTATTTTCTTAGAGCCTAATTTCATAATAAAATCAAACCCCAAAGAAATAAGACTCCAAGATTAATTTTAAGGCTTGGTTTCATTTTAGTTTGAAAACAACTTAAAGCCTATTTTGACTCTTTTTATAAATAATGTCAATCTGGCTGTTTCTTTGATAGTGTAATCCTCATGTTTTCTTCCTTAGGGTGCATGTCGATTGAGAGTGCGTTGACTATAAAACTCTCGAGAGTGACTCTCCGATAGCTGCCTACCTCCTCTGTTAGCTACTCTAATGAATGACTGTGTCCACGTGAGAGTTTTATTCTTCCAGAGATACTTGAGAGTTGCTTGCAGTCTTTTAAATTTCAAATGGATACGCACCTTAATCGCCAGTTTTTCAGTTCAAGGTTAACTCTGAGTTCAATCAGACTTGACTAATCCTGAAAATAAACTAACTCCGAGTTAAGTGAGGAACAGTTCTTCAGTTGAGCAGTTTTAAATAATAAACTGAAATCGATGTGTGACACTATGAATATCACCCATCAATGCCTTTCACGTATTGAAAAATTAATGGCACCACAGCGGAATAAGATGGATAATTTCTTTCACAATTGGAATCGAGATGGCGCTACAGCGAAAAAGGCCATCGATTTAGTTGCTGAGTTAACTCACCAAATAAGGTGAGGTAGCTTAGGATTTCAATTGACTGAAAACACGTTTCTGGAGTTAAAACAGGTATAACTCAGATGCAAGGATGATCTCACACTAATAAAACTACCTCTAAGTAGAAAAAGGGCCCACTTATAGGCTTTAAAACTAGTCTATCAGTCTACCAGCCTAAAAAATAGCTTCATACATAAGTACATATCCACTGCAGCTGGGTTGAGTAATCTATTTTACAAATGAACTGATTTTTTTTAAGCTCCACTTCTATTCACTGTTATTTGTTGCGCAAGAATTATATATCCTCGTTCAAAAATGCGTACACGAGTTGTATAACATTACACACAAAAAAAAAATACTCAATTTTTATTAATATTTAAATTAATTGAAAATGAAAATAATTATTTACATCGGTAAATTTCGTAATCCCATCACACAAATTAATTTGCAACACACGCCTCGGTGACACACAGACCAGTGTACCGTGCAAAGCTGCATAAATAGGTTGAAGCAAAACATTTACAATACAAAAAAAAAAAAACTAATAATTTCATCTATTTTGGTTGTCCGAACATAATCGCTAAACAAATCACTAATAAATTATTCGCATCGAAATACCACATAATATTTCGTTTCGGTTAGGGTCATTTCCCATTCAGAAAGTACAGCTACTCTAGGTCATATACTATATCCTTGCCATGCAATCCAAAGCACACCCTCTGAATCCCAAGCTGACCTCACACGGGACACGGGAGGTATAGCTTATTGGTTAAAAATGGATCGGATTGCATCCAAAAAATTGTCCCACGTACCGAGTTCTGTATAGCAACAAATGCTTTGCATATCTGCGGTACAAAATATCCCATTTAATCTCAATTTAAAACAAAAACTAATATAATTTCGTTCGTTGGGATGAAGTGAAAATAACGCACCATTGGGTGAGAACAATGTCTGATAGTTGGAGCAGAAGTGTAGACCTAAATATTGTGTGTGGAAAGTCGAATTGTATATTGGATCTCTGCTGATGGCAACAAGCAAACCAGTATTGCCACATTTCGGATATTTTTCTGCATAACTTCGAGTCTAGTTTTGAAATCCGAAAGACAACAAAAGCTTTTCGAATTTAATAAAACTAGAAGGTGCTAGGTTTTTGAAAAACTCATTCTAATAAGTTTCACATTTTGAACCTTCATATTTGACAGCTTAAAGTAATAAAAGACACCCTTATATTTTCTAAAAAGATTTTTAAATAAATTCGAGCTTTTATGATAGTTTTTTGTGAGCCTAATTTTTTTTTTAAATTTGTGATGGTTTCCATTAAAAAATTAGATTTAAGTGTTATCACCTAAAAATATAATAATTTCTTACCACTTGGTAACACTGCCCCTGAACAGAGATGTTAATGAGAATTTTTGTTGAAAATCACCCGGTTTTAAACGATTCTGTCGTAATTATTGCCCCCATGAAAGTATAAAGCACAGGGAGCTCAACGGTCCTATTTAAAAATTCAAGTTTATCTTTAATTCATGGAAATACTATGGAAATTTAAACGAATAATTTTACCAAACCAAAGCTTATTATTAAGTCTGGCAAATAAGTATGTAAATTGGGTTTAGTTAATGAGCTCTAAGTTAGTGTGAACATGAACGTTAGTACTTTTTGTATAACTTTAAATTGGTTTGCTTTTTTTTCGACAGCCCAACATTCTGCCTGGATTTGAAATAAGAGAGCATATTATAGTTATTTTATTAAAAAACAAACGACTTGTTTTTGTAACTGTTTGCATATGTAAATTATATCCTTTAAACTAAATCAATCAAATAGTTTTATAGATAAGCTTTTGAGATTGATTTCAATAAGGAAAATAGGTAGGTATAACCAAATAAAGAAGCTTTCTGATTCTTCCTTTTCTGTGCAAAAAAGCAGTCGCTATAGTTTAGACAATTTGTGCTCAAAAAGGCTCTTAGTGAGCAAATAGTGGGGTAGTTTTGATGTTGCCATCTTTTATGTTCTCTGGGTTGCTGAATCCGAATCTATAAGGTTTGCAACTAAAATTTCGTGACGCAACATGGAAAAAAAATGCAGAAAATTATGCAAAAATGCATTTTTTGGGAGTTTTACACTAATGGCTCGAAAATTATCAACTAATTGAAAATTATATCAAAGTACTTTTAAAGTAAATATATAAAATTTCTAGTAGGTTAGATTTGGTACGGTTAGGTGGGGTGTGCACAGCACGGATGCCTTTGCATACACGGGGGCCCATTGATACATTGAGATCACCTTACGAAATAAAAGCAGAGATGCTCCTAAATTACTGGTTCAGATAAACTTGATCGTTTGCGAACCAGCATGTAATTTCTATGAGTTTTCTCATGTTTCCCATTGAGATCTAGATCATGCAGCTCTTGAACAAACCTGTTTCCAAAATAACGGAGGCGATATGTTTGAAGGTTTGGACAATCACAGAGCAGATGTTAAATGGTTTCTATTTCTCTGGCATCCTATTTCTTTGACTTTCTACTGGCCATTTTGCCAGCCAATGGCGCAGTGACCCGTTAGTAGTAGTATACCTATCAAGATACTAACACACACACACACAAAATTTCTGAAATAATTGGCAGTTTTCAAGGCATTCCATTTGTGGAAAACTCAAAAAAAAATATTTTCTGCATTTTTTTCCATGTTGCGTCACGAAATTTTAGTTGAAAATTAGACTGGGATTCAGCACCCCCAAAAACATATTATAAGAAGGGAAAAATCCAAACTACCCCATAATTTGAATGATAACAATACAGGACTAATAGTCATTTATTAATCTTCGCATGGTTCTACAAATTTCTCCGAATATCACCTTATAAGCAAACTGTGGTGGGTCCAGAGAGTGGAGAATTATGCTTAAAATCCCCCCTCCCTCCTTGAGCTCCGAAACAAGATAACTCAAGCTATCTCAAATGTACCTGAAGTATGAACCAGCACTATCTCAAACCGATATCAAACCGATTTCAAACCGATATCAAACCGGTCTCAAATCGATCTCAAACCGATCACAAACTAATCCCAAACCGATTTCAAACTGATTTCAAACCGATCTCAAACCGATTTCAAATCGCTCTCAAAATGATCACAAAACGATGTCAAACCGATCTCAAACCGATCTAAAGCCGATCTCAAACCGATCTCAAAATGATCTCAACCCGATCTCAAACCGATATCAAACCGATTTCTAACCGATTTCAAACCGATATCAAACCGGTCTCAAATCGATCTCAAACCGATCCCAAACCAATCCCAAGCCGATTTCAAACTGATCTCAAACCGATCTCAAACCGATCTCAAACCGATTTCAAACCGATATCAAACCGGTCTCAAATCGATCTCAAACCGATCACAAACCAATCCCAACCCGATTTCAAACTGATCTCAAACCGATCTCAAACCGATCTCAAACCGATTTCAAACCGATATCAAACCGGTCTCAAATCGATCTCAAACCGATGTCAAATTGATTTCAAACCAATTTCAAACCGATCTTCACCCGATTTCAAACCGATTTCAAACCGATATCTAACCGTTCTCAAACCAATCTCAAACCGATTTCAAACTTATTTCAAACCGATCTCAAACCGATTTCAAACCGATCTCAAAATGACTTCAAACCGATCTCAAAATGATCTCAAACCAATCTCAAACCGATCTCAAAATGATCTCAAACCAATCTCAAACGGATCTCAAACCGATCTCAATCCCGCTGAAGTTATTTCCCTGCACCAAAATGCAATGGCTACTGTTTCTTTCGTAATTTGTGTTTTATTTATACAAAAAAAAAAAAGAAATTGGCTAGGAATTTTTACTTTTGAAAGTTTATTTTTTGTAACTACTGAAGAAAACTATTTTTTGTTCTTACTTCAAGAAATTCCTGTACCCCAGGAGATTGTTTCGCAGAACTCTTGGCTTTTATCCACCTCCCATCCCTCCTCACTACCGAATTACACCCTGGGGACCGCAATGGATCTATCGAGATCCGAGTGATCTGTAACCGCTTTATACTAAAGGCTGTTCTTTTTTAGACGTGTGGTTTTCAATCTGGCAATACTTTTTCGGAGTTGGACTTTTTGTCAAAAACCTGTCAATTGATTTGTGTTCAATTTGGTTTGCTTTTTCATAGTAAATAGACTTGCTCCTGAACATCGCTTGCAAACCGGGCAAATTTACTACCAACGCATCGCAAAACAATCAATTTATTTTGTTGAGCGCATTATCTCGCGTCGTGAAATTATTTTTTGTGGGGTTATGTGAAGTCGCTTGTCTACGCAGATAAGCCCAAGATGATTGATGCCTTGCAATATTTGGCGCCTCACCAAAAGTTTCCTTCAATAAATTGATTATTTAGCGATGCGTCGGTCGCGGGAACCGAACCATTATTTTGGTAATAAATTTGCACGATTTTCAAACATTGTTCAGGAGTAAGTCTATTCATTATGAAATGGCAAACCAAACTGAGCATACATCAAGTGACAGCTGTCAAAAAGACCAACTTCGAAAAAAGTATTGCCAGATTGGAAACCACACGTCAAAAAAACAAACCCCGTTTACCTTTCTTTGAAGTATGTAAAGGATTTTACTATAAGAGATTTGAAAAGATAGAGCTTAGAAGTTTGAATATATATCTGATTTGTATTTTGTATAGATAAATGCAGTTCAACACCCATTAATTTTTCTATCAAATTAAAAAATATTAGCTTTACCAAAAAGCATGAATTCGATTTTTAAATAAAATTCAGTAAACAATTATTCATCAAAACGACACGTTTTTCTATTCAATCATCCACTTTCCTTTAAATTTATCATGTAAGTCATGTTCGTTCCCAGAACTTCCCAAAAATCCAACATCTCTTCCTCTAACTATCAATTGAATTTCAAAAATAATTCATAGCTACGACGACAATGACATTTCAACCGCCCACTGCCAATTGACTTCCAACTTGACAGTTAACCAAACCACTTCCGATAATCCAATAACTATACAAGTCCGTATAAATTCTTGTTTCTAGTCAAGCCCAAATGGAAGAGGAGTTAAAAGAGAAAGACTAAATTTACTGTCCCCTTAATCATTGCTCACAAAACAGTTTTCTTTCTTCTTCATTCTGGGATAATGGGAAACTTTAGCCATAACCACAGTTCCAAGAATTTTAGTCCCAATTGTGTCACGTTTTTGACTTACCTCTCATATAACTATAATATCTCTCTATCTTTCTCGCTACATTTACAAATTTCATTTTCATTGTGCAACAAGAATGCTTCCTCGTCATCATGGTTGGCGTCGTCGTCGTGTCGTCCTCGTGCTAACAGCTATTTCAACAAAGTTTCTTCTTCCTGACAACTAAGCTTCCAAAATGTTTGATTTCCCCATGGAGCAAGACTTGGTTGCTGCTTGCTGCCAAACAGCAAAACTTCAACTTTTGAGTTGACTCCACCACCGCACCGTCACCGACCAAATACGATGATGCTGCCACCAACCGAAGCAGCCAGCGCGATGTGTGTAGGGAGCCACGCTGTAAAGTGCTGCACTCACGAGACTTCCTGCCACGATGTGCTGGTCTGGTGGCATCAACCATTGCCACTCGCGTCCGCCCAAAATAAACCCAACCCCAACCCCAACCCACAAGCCAACAAAAAACTATTGTCTAAACGAGTGAATATTTTATACACACTTTTCGAATTTGGGAATTATTGTTCCTATAAATGTTTTGCTATAAACATGGCAAACAACAACAAGTTTCCAAAGTCCTGTGGTGGATTTGATTAAATTTTCTATTTGGCAAGTATACTCGTTATCTCTATAATGTATATCTATACTCTATGCCAGTGCCAGTGCCTGTGTTGGTTTTTAGCTTTGTCTGGCTCCATACCACTTGACATATGATATTCAGAGAAACGGCCTTAATTAAGGTAGAACTCGTCCAACTGAGGTTTCCATTGCAACCCCTGAGACACACATGGTTCTACTCAGTTCATATTCCCTGGATGAATGCTATTGGCAGAAACTATTTGGCTGACTATTTAGGTGAACTGATTTGTGGCACTTTGAGGAGAAATACGATTAATGCAATCAATTTCAATTAAATCCAAATCAAGCTCATGAAGTTTCTTTGGGTGTAACCACAATTTGCAGAAAATAAAGTGAAGATTTAAATATACATACATATCTCTAGAGAATTATATTAGTATGTTTGCAGTGAAGAATATGGCATTTTTTTGAATATTTAACAAATATTTTGCCTATACTGTCAGTATCGTAGAGTGGGAGGGGGGCAAAAGATGCGGTCTACACCGGGCAGCACTTTATGATTGTCAGATAATATCGGGCATACAACCTTTGGCACCTTATACTGGTAATTTGAAAAAAAAATTTCATCTAATAGGTAGTAATTGTTCAGAAAATGTCAATTAGTCCTAGACATTGGTCTGTCCTAGATAACTTGTAATCAAGGCTTAAAGTTTCCCAAGGTCACGCAAAGTCTCACTCGATTTCGATACCTCATTTATGGTAAATTTACAAAAAAAAGTATACCTTCCGAATGATCTCTAGATCGTGATAAAAGGTCAACTATTTTCAATAATTGGTCAGCAATAGATTTTTCTATGAATTTTCAAAATTCGTTCCTAGGTCACAAGAAAATTTTTGGCCATTTGGGTCATTTCAAAAAAAAAAAACCATTTGAAAGGCCACTTCCCGGTCATAAAAAATCAGCTATTTTCAGTTAATGGCCAACCATACATATTTTTTATGAATTTTTAATGGATTTAAAAAAATAAAATGCACGAGTAAGTTGCACGTACTTGCTCTTATGTTCTGAGTACTTAGGAGCATTGTATTTAAAGACATGGACATTATGAGAGAAAAATGTTTGAAGCATGAAAAACGATATTTAAATTAGCGTTAATAATTCCTTTGAGAGTTCTAATAATTTTAAGTAATACACATATCGCAATAATTTTAGCATACAGAGCAAGTTTAGTAAAAATCATAGGAGTTGTAAGAAAAAAAATGTCTTCAACAGTTTTATAACATTTGTATGGAAGGTACCGTTTTTTTTCTGAAAGTTAGTTTAACTCCGAGTTTATAAAAATTGATCATAAAGTTCATATAATATTTGATTTTGTTTTGAATTTTACGTCAGAACTCAGAACATAGCATTTACCATGAAAACAGTAACAGTGCATTCGGTTCGTCAAAAGATGAACGAAATTGTCACAATAGATCAATTGATTTTATTCAAAAGTTTATTGAAACTCCCAATCTTTCACCAGCTTCTGACGAATAATTTTGAAGAATTCGTGATAACATTTCGTTTATCAGATAGCGTTTCCACTCTTTTTGCTCTATTTACTGATTTTAGGAAAAGAATTTATAGCTATAACAAATTCACACAAAGTGTTCGGTAGTAGGTAGATATTTCTAATAAAAAAATATCTGGAAGTGTTTCGAATACTGTGAAAGCCCTTACAAACAACTTTTCAGCATACGAAAGTGATTTTTTACAACTGGATAGGCACTTACAAATAATTTAATATAATATTTGTCATTGCCCACAATTTATGAATTTTACTGTGAATATCCAACTGTCTCTAAAGGTTTGAGTACCATTTCTCAAATCTCCAATGAATTTTTTTAAATTCCTTAGCTATACATAACGTATAAAGCAAGGTATTTGGAAATTATATCTTTTTTTTTTTCTTTAAAATCCTAGATTTAAATAAAATAGGCTGAGCCTTTAGGCAAGGGCGAGCGCAAGATGCCGATCAGGGGGGGGGGGATGGGTAACTCATTGATTGAATTTTTAAAAACAGCTTACGTCGATATAAGATACTAATAAACTAGATCTAAAATTTGCAATAACCGCTTAAGTGATATAAGCGAATGATCTGTTAATTATTTAAATACACAATAACAGCTTAAAACACGTTTTTTGCAATAACTATTACAAAAAAAATTAATTTTTGTATAAGCAAATAAACTGTTATTTAAAAATATTTATCAATTCGTTACTTAAATTTCTTAAATCTCAAATTAAAAGTTTAAAGTGCTTTTCCCAAAAAGTTGATTTCAGACTTAAGCGGTTATTGCTTGTGACCACAGATTTTTCGAAAATCCAGAAAAAAATTGGGAAAATTTTAGTAAAAAAAATCTATTTACATTACTTAGAAGCTTCTGTAGCTTTTACCAAAGGAAATATATTGAATTTTTGCAAGAAAAGTTGCGGAGCCATTTTTGAGAAAAATAATATTTTGTAAAATTGCTTAAAAAAAATTGTACGGCAGGTACCGTTATATTTAGTTCTTAGAAAATAAAAATTAAAAAACGTCTGGGCAGAATCACTAGAAACCACTATGTACCAAATTTTGAATCGATCCAGCCATTTAGGCTGTTGTTGAAGTACAAAATCAAGGTCATAACGATTTTTAGCCCCTTATTTATGGGAAATTTGAAAAATTGTTTAGTATTTAAGGGAAATCTTGATCTTTATAAAAGGTCCGCTTGTTTTAGTAATTGGTTAGTCATATATTTTTTTAAATTAATTTTTTTTAAATTTTTGTCAAGGCCATTGAGATTTTTGTCACCACATATATGAAAAATTTGCAAGAACCTAATACCACTTGAAAGACCCTAAGATCTATGTAAAAGGTCACCAAGTTTCAATAATTGGTCAGCTATAGATTCTTTTTACGATTTTGCAAAGATTTTTTTTTAAATAACCAATACAAATAACCAGTAAAAGTAACCAAAAAAAAGGAATCAATTTAAATAAGGTAACCAATAAAAGTAACCAATAGAGTAACCACTTTATACAGTACTGCGCAAGGGTGTTAGAAATAACATTAGCATAGTATATGCAAAGTTTCTTTTGCATTTACGTTTTGGCAATATTTCCTAATATTGCAGATGTTTTTGGCAATTTTTCCTATTTTGGGCTTTATTTCCCATATGGCCGTTTTAACTTATCAAATTGCTTTCGTTTAATGAATAAAAGCGAAACAAAGAAATATCACCAAAAATTAAAAAAAAAAAATACAAAAACAATTTGATCAGTTTTTTTTCTTTTTTTTTTTGCGTTATTTCCAAATCGATTTGGGTGCTTTTTCCTTGGGCGCTATTTCATAACGCCATATGCAATCAGTCAATAAAAAACGATTTAATTAAAAAATATTTGTTTTAGTTTATAATCCTGCTTTATATTGTATATTTTCTCTCCCCAAAGAAGCTGGTATTTAAGCCGAGTACGTTGCTGACGCAAGACAAAAACCCCCATTCAAAATGGCACCACAAATCAATAAACGAAAATTTTGTTCTGATTTTCGTTCAGCTATACGTAGTTCGACCAGCAAAGTTGATAACTTCAGCAGATTTTCCATACTTTTAACCATTTAAGCCTTGTACGCTGCTGATGCGAAGCGAAATATTTAATTGGCCTCCAACGATGCAACGAAATGCTTAGAAGCCGAAGCGGAAAATAATTTGTTAATTCAAAAATTAAAACAATTGTAAATGCAAACAAATCAGATCATGCAAAATAAAAGCACAAGTGTCATTTTTTCGCGCGCAATAATTGGTCTGTGTTATTATTTGTGTGCGAAAAAAGAGTGTAGACTTCCCCAAATGATCTGCTACAATAATCAATTTCGCTCATCGAACAGCGTACTGCAGAACGAAAAACTAAATTTCTCGTTTGTTATTTCGCTGTCTCATTTTTGATTGGGATTTTTCGTTTCGCATCAGCAGCGTACTAGGCTTTAAGGGGTGTTTCCAGTTGAGAGTTCTTTCACTACAAAACCGTCGAGAGTGATTTTCGGATAGGTATCTACCACTCTGTTAGCTATACTCTAATGACTTTGTCCACTTTCAAATTTTATTCTAGAGAGCTGTTTGAGGGTTGCTCGTAGACTTTTTATTCTCAATTTTATGGGCATCCTTAAAGTGGATATCTATTTGAGAGTAAAAAAGAATGTTAATAAAAACAGCTTTCGAGAGTAAAACTCGCTAGCGTAAATAAAGTCATGAGATTAGCTCAAAGATAGGTAGAAGGCTATCCGAGAGTCAACCTCGAGAGTGTTTTTTTAGTGAAAGTTCCCTCAAATGGAAACGCACTTTTCGCAATAATTCGTCACTCCTTGACAACAAAAACAAATATCATTTTTTAGTGTGTATCGCCATTGTAAGCAAAACTATGTACCTATTTACACAACATTTTTTTGATGGCAAAATTACTGTTAGTTAGGAAATATTTAAACCATTAAAAATAAATAATAACTTATTTAAATGAATTTAAATTAAAATAATCCCCTGATATACGTATTATTAAATAAATACATATTTTAAAACCCTTTAATGTTTGCTACTCAAAAAAATACTTATGTTACACAATTTTCTTGCACCACACTGAACAAACATGTCCTGAGAATGTTTTTATAAAATTGGAATATATTAAAGGAAATTTTTTTTTCTTTGCACTTATCTTAACCTTATATTCACAGGCAAGGGTTAAATGAACATTATATTCAATTCAGTGTTTGTGCTTGATTTTATAATCCTTTGAGTAAAAGGATATATATGGGATATAGGCTGAAAGACTATGTTTCTTTATTGTCCCACAGAAACTTATCATAATCGGTTTGCTTAAATGTGAAGTCTTGATTATATTGAAAATTAAGGATGAATTTAAAGGATCATCACAACATCATGAGTATATGACAGCTTTAAGTCTTTTTGGATTAATATTTTTCACAACTTTGCCATTGCCATGATGATGTGTCAGTATTAATGTTTTGAAACTGATAGATTTTTACTGAAGTAATAGCTACCCTACAAAAACTTCGAATAGGAAAGGGATTTCATTTTTTTTTTTGGTTAACTTGTTTTGACAACAAATTGTGATTATAAAAAGAATAGGTTTATTTTTTAAAGTTGAAAATTCCTCAATATACTTAAATAAGTTTAACTAAGTTTTTCAAAGATTCGGGCAAAATAAAAAGAGAATAGATAATCTGGTTTGCTTGTACCTAAGCAATTGAACGTAAAGCTAATAAGTTTGAGTTCCAGCAGATTTATCAGACTTAAGTTGTAATATAATTATCTTCATCTTCACTTCTTCGAGATCGGGTGACCGGATTTGATGAGCTACTTCACCGTCGTCGCCCAGGTTGAATGAAGCAATCTGCATGGCAAAGCAATTCACTTCGCCATCACCTTTATATCATTTTTAAAAATGATTTTTGCATCTTAGCACCAACTTCAATTCTACTACAATGTGTCCCTGAAGCTTGGGCTAGGAAAAGAGTTAAGTTCTAGGCGACCCCAGGTTTCAAAAAACACAGAATTGGCTCGTCAGGGTTAGTTCAGATTTTTCAAAAAACAGATTTGGGGTGACCCCAAGGTGACTTCAGGGCTCATCAAACTAACCTTTTGATAAATCACCTAATCATGAATTATAATCTTCTGAATAGGTAGTTTTTATAGCAAAAGGTCCACCGGAGGTGATCTGATGTCTTATCTCTCCAAATTAAACCAATCTGTTCTTATTTTTGATGAAAGCAATTATTACGCTTACAATTTCTAAAGCATTTGACATCAAGTTCTTTTATCGAAATGCATTTGGTCTTGACGATTCTCTTTTCCATTAAGAAGATATTATCTTCGGGATCTTTTAATACAAGTAGTAGGTATTGGATGAACTCAAATGTGACATTCAGAAAATAAATGCTTGGTGCCACTGGACTCTGTCTTGTCTGCAACCCTCTTTTAATTTCTATTAGTGATCTTTTAGATGAAACTTCTTATTTACTTGTTTGAGTGGCTCTGACTATTTACTAAACAAATAAACCACGAAAAGTGCAGTAAAGTGTTTGGGTTTTCTAGGTCATTGAAAGAAACTTTGTACTCCTTCTAGTCTGGCCAAAGATCGAGTGCAAATCTCTCGAAAGATAAGGGCACCTCAAACTTATTTGCGCTTTTACTTGATTTCATCTACAGCAAAGCATTCAAATTAATAAGTATTTAAGCCCTATCAACAAAGCTCTAGCTAGACACTCTTAAATATCGCCGAAATGCCTCCTATCTCGCACATTTTGTATTGCTTTTTTTACTTACAATATTCATATAAAATACACGCAGAAAATACTCGTAAATTTTGAATTGAGTGTGTTTTTTGGTGTGTTAAAAAATAATATGTTAAAATAACGAGTCTCAGGTTAAAAACTACGTAGTGCAGTAGGTTATTATTAAAATTAACATAGTCCCCTCGATTAAATGAAATTGTTTCAAATAAACTACAAAGAAGAATTAATTAAACGAAGGACTTTATAATATTTACCAAGAAACTTTTTTAAGATTTGGATTTTTTAAGATAAATAATTGCATTGAGTTAATTTGACATACCAATTGTTTAATCCAAATAATTAAATGGGATAAGATGTGTTTTTTTTGGTGGCGCAACAGCTCGTGGAGAACCAGGGCCTAGTGACTTACAACTCTCAACCATTCATGTATGCGTGTTATTGGCAGGAATGGAACATTCAGCATGAATGTCTAACGCACTAACCATCATGCCACGAGGTTCTACAAATGGAATAATATATCAAATGTTAATTAATCTAGGATTTCATTTCTGTGGGAACATAGTATTAAGCATGATTTTCATATTTTTAGACCAGATTTTTTTAATGTTTTTGAGTCCAAAATCATGTTTTTCTTAATTCCAAATGAAAAATTATTATTTTTTATAGTAACTGTGTAAAAATCAAGTCTTACGTACGCTACAATCTAAAAAAATTTAACCAGACTAAGTATTTTAAAACAAACAAAGCTAAACTTGACTCAAATGTATAAATAACATATTTTAGTTTAGAGAGAAGCACATCTTATCATCACTTTAAGCTGCTCTCCGCACACAAACACTTTCTCAACGAGAAGAATCCAGAATTTGTAATTTACTCTTTGCCATTTTCCCTTTTCCCAGTTGCCTTTCAAACGAAGAAACAAGTTTCTGGTGATTTTTTTCTAACTCCGAGGCAACACGAGCAAGTACTGGCAAGCAAGTTGGTTACATACATTGCCTGTCAAATTCAGTTTGCATTCCACTTGTCTTCCACTTGCTTCCCACTTGCTTGTCTCCCAACTTGCTTCTCAACTTGCTTCACTACTGGCTTCGAAAATTCTATGCCAGTTGATGAGCAAGTTGCTTAAGTTTGTATGTGTTAGTGAACAAATGTATATGTATTGCAACTTGCTTGCCAGTACTTGCCCGTGTGGCGTCAGGGTAAAATAGTTTTCTTTAAATTTCCTTAAAAAAAGCTGAATGTGGTTTCAATTTTTTTTTTAGATCTCATTTTTCTCTTTTCACTATTTTTGAACTCAGAACTGTGGATCATGATTTTTGAACTGGAATCATGATTTAAAACTATATTTTTTTTAAATTTCTTAGTGCAGCACTGGTAACGAGCTCTCGTCGTTTATGTCAAACGACTTTCAAACAATGATAGCATACGAGAGTATACACAATGCAGCGTTTCTCGTCGTCACGTCACTCCAAGGATTCGAAAAATTGAAAAAAAAAGACGCGACGAGACGACGATTTTATTTGTTCACAAGTAATTTACATAATGAAAACAAAATTTGCAAGAAAAAATACAATAAATTGAGGTTAATAGATAAAGCAATTGATAATCTGTTAACTGGAATAATTTTTATTTAAATTTTTTGATATTTTATTTCACAGATTTTTTTTTGTGGTTATTTTCCCGTGGGTAGGTGCAAAACCTGCTATTCAGGCTCTATGAGGACCGAAAAACGCGTGCTCATAGAAGTGTGAGATTCTTACTACTAGTTACCAGTTCATATCTCTTAATTTACTTTTTAGTTCTTCGCATTTCTTTTTCACGTGCGGCTTCTATTTTAATTTCACGTCTAGAGTCATTCCCAGATACTTTGCCTCATTTGCAAACGGAACACGAGCGGTATTAAGAAAGACGGGTAATCTATCTATTTTTTTATACGTAAAGTCCACGTGGACTGACTTTTGTTCATTGAGCGCAATTCGCCATGTTTTCGTCCACTCATTAACATTATTATGAGCATTTTGTAATCGATTTACCTGCTGCTAGTATTGCAGTATCATCAGCAAACGTGGCTACAATAGTGTCATCTGTTTGAGGTATATTGCGTGTAAATAAAAGGTACAGAACTGGACCTAATACACTTCCTTGTGGTACCCCAGCCACTATTTCTTTGAAATCAGAATAGTCAGGCCTACATAGGCCTTTCGTGCCACACCTTGTCAAACGCCTGCGACACGTCCAAAAAGACAGTCGAACAGATTTTCTTTTCTTCAAGAGCTCTCTCAATTACGTCAGTAATTCTATGCACTTGATCAATTGTTGAATGCTTGCTTCTAAATCCGAACTGATGTTCAGGTATTAATTGTTTCTCTTCTATTATCGGTTGCAGGCGCAGGAGTAGTATTCTTTCAAAAACTTTTGATATAATAGGAAGAAGCGAAATCGGCCTGTAAGACTTCTTTTCGTATGATGGTTTGCCAGGTTTCAATATCATTTGGACTTCCGCAACTTTCCATTGGCTCGGAACATATTCTAACCTTAGAGCGGCATTTATTATGTAAAGGAGGTTAATAAACCCTTTACGAGGGAGCATTTTTAAAATCTCGGCCGTTATTAAGTCATATCCTGGAGCTTTGTTGGACTTAAGCTTCTTTATTTCTCTTTTTAATTCGGCAAGTGTAGCATTTCTCGTTATGTAGCTTTCATTAGAGGTAAAATTCATATTAATATTTTCGTTGAGTTCTTGTCCATCAAACGGCTTAAATGTTTCCTCTAAGTAATCGGCGAATAACGTCGCTTTTTCTTTGTCACTTTTAGCCCATTCATTTTGGCTTTTCTTAATCGGAGGCACTGGAAGCTTTGGTTTTTTCGTTGTTTTTATAGCTTTCCAAAGTGAGTAGTTGGATTCTTTCCCCGCTGTCAAGCCTTCAAGGTAATTTTCAACTTCAAGGTTTTTGAAATCTGATATCGCCGTTCTTAGCATATTACTGAAGCGATTTAAATGAGCTTACAGATGACAGCGTTTCACGTCACGCCCTCGTCTCGTTTTCTCGTCGCATTGTGAATCAGGCTTCAAAAAATAAAGTCCTTTTAGTATTTCTGACTTTTGTATACATATGAATTATGTATGTTCGCTCTAACTCCTTAATTTGAAAAAGGGCAGTCTGGCTGCTAGGAGATGTTACGTTGTCCGCCATTTTGAAAAAGTGTGTTCAAAAATATGAATGCAATTTTCCCGGCTCCTATTGGACTTAGGGGGTGAAAATCATTGTTTGATTTTGCAGGTTAAAATATCCTTGAAAATTCTTGCTCAGAAAAATTGTTGACATCTCTTTCCAATAAAAAGTTATCGTCGAAAACCTGTCAAATTTTTATTGTAAAATATGGTTTTAAGCCTTTACCTCGCCTCCTTGTAACTAGAAGTACCTCAGACAAGTATTTAATTACTCCAGAAAGGGGATCAATCTCTTACTGTTTAGGGAAAAAGGCACTTTTATATAAAAAAGACATAAAACAAACCCAAAAATTAAAAAAAAAAAAACAATGGAAAACCTTTCAGTAACGTTTAAAAGCTTGTTGGAAAACAAGAAATCTGTTCTTTAATTATACTCCTTAAATAAATTATATTTGTCAATAGTTATTGAAAAAAGATACACTTTCAATTAAATTAAAAAGTTGTTTTTGTAATTTTCAACTATTTATTCAAAACTAACTAACAAATATAACTTATTTGAAAATATACTAAGAACAGACAAGAATCCATTAATTCTGAGTAAAATTTTATATCAAACTGACAGCTGTCAAATGTCAAACAAAAAGCTGTCAAAGTGACAAATGTCATACTCACAGGATAATTTAGGCTACAAAATCAAACAAAAAATTTCACTCTAAGTCCAATAGGAGACGAGAAAATTGCAATAATATTTTTCAACACACTTTTTCAAAATGGCGGACAACGTAACATCTCCTACCAGCCAGACTGCCTTTTCGCAAGTCTAAGGAGTTTGAGCGAACATATAAAGGGTTTTTCAAAATGGACTCTACAAAAGTAGAGCGACAGGGTCAGCAAACGACGCCATATTTCTTGCCACTCAACTGACATTTCTCTTTAGTAAGGTTTGCTTTTTCATGATGGAAAGATATACGAGCCAACAACGAGTAAAAATTATTAAAATTTACTACCGAAATTCGGAGTCAGTGGCCTCAACGCTAAGAGCGCTACGTCCAATTTATGATCGTCATAATCGTCCTAGCAGTTCAACAATTTATCGTCTAGTAGAAACATTTGAATCCACAGGCACAGTACAAAATGTTTCCATTCCAGTGACAAAGAAGTGCCCGTAGTGTCGAGAATATTGCTGCCGCTGAGGCTTCAGTTGCAGAAAGTGTCTCTAACATGTCGTTCTTAAGCCCTGGGCATCTCTGTGACGTCGTTGTGGCGAATTTTGCGAATAGATCTTGGCCTACATCCTTACAAGATTAAATTGACGCAAGAACTGAAGCCGCTTGACTACCAGAAGCATCGTATGTTCGTGAATTGGGCTGAGCAACAACTTGAAAATGATTCGGATTTTCATCGAAAAATCATCTTCAGCGATGAGGCTCATTTCTGGCTGAATGGCCTCGTCAATAAACAAAATATGCGGTATTGGTCAGGCAACAATCCACAAATCCACACGTCATCATTGCATCCCGAAAAAATTACGGTTTGGTGTGGTTTATAGGCCGGCGACGTCATTGGGCCGTACTTCTTCCGTGATGATCAAGACCGGCACGTTACTGTGAATGGGTATCGCTACCGTTTAATGATAACCGAATATTCTTGGCCCCAATTGGATGATATGGACTTGGAGGACATGTGGTTCCAACAGGACGGCAGGCGCCACAAGCCACACAGCGTATGTCACAATCAATTTATTGGAAACCAAGTTTGGAGAACGTGTTATCTCACGAAGTGGTCCAGTTGCTTGGCCGCCTCGGTTGTGTGATTTGACGCCGTTAGATTATTTCCTGCGGAGCTACGTCAAGTCTATGGTCTATGCCAACAAGCCAGCGACGATTGATGAACTTCGTACGAATATCGAATGTGAAATTGCAGCAGTTTCGGCCGATTTATGCTTGAAAACCATCGAAAATTGGGTTCAGCGTCTGGACTTCTGCAAGCGTGCCCGTGGTGGCCATGCAAAAGAAATCGAGTTCCATACATAATGGCATCGAACTTACTTTCACAGGAATAAAGAATTTCATTGATATCCAAAACCGTTTTTGTTTTATTTAAAAAAATTTTACTGTAGCGCTCTTATTGAAAAACCCGATATAAAAAAGACATCCATACTTAAATGACTTCTCGAAAACATTGCTAGCTCTTAGACTTATATACACGGTATGCGAGACATGAGGCATAGGTACAGCAAGTAGGTACATACCCAGTTTGTATTTAGCGTATCCTCTCCCCCATTTTTTAAGGCCTATTTTAGCACTAAAAAAACTTTTTAATCGATCTCTATTGGTTAAAATACGATTGTTCTGCCACTAAGTTTAATCGGAATTTTGTATAATAACTTTTTCAAGGAGCAAAATGCGATAAAAGGATCCCTTTTTAAGTTGTCCTTACTAAGTCTTATTATTAGCACACTCGTTATTAATTACTTATCTACATTCAAATTATTCAAGCGGAAATACATAAAACTAAAATAAATCACACTTTGTTGAAGCCATTAAGGCAATATACCAATTCAATTTTAAAAGATTTCCCCTTTCAAACACTTAATACAACCATAATCTCTTATGAAAAGTCAAACAAAACCTCAAAAAATATTTACCTTGATTTTAAAGCTCCCATAACATTCTATATAAATTCAATAAAATCTCAAACATTGCATGTTCCATTTTTCTTGGTTACTTTTTCCCTATAAATATCAAAAAATCTACTTAAACTAACTCTTAGCAAATAAACTTCCATAAATCATTTTCTTAACAAAAAAATAATAAAAAAAAAAAAACGAAAAATGAAAAGCAAATCCCCCATATATGCAAGTTCAACTAAAATCTAACCTAACCTACATTTGTGAGACTCTCAAGTCTCAATATTTTACTCCCCCTTTTCTCTTTTCAAAGCAAATAAACTCCAGTGGGGAAAATTCAAAAGTCGTACACACATTCTGCAAGCAATAATATATAATATCAAAACTACCCTTTCCTCGATAAATTCAAAATAAAAGGGCACACACAATCCAAGAAAACAATTGCCCTTCATATAATAGACTGTAAATTGGGTAAACGCCCACTGGTAAATTTAAATGCAGACGATACAACATTCCACATAATTCAAATGCGAGCACAGACAAACTTGAACAAGGATCTAGCTTAAGGAAGAGAATGAAAACCAGGACCAAGCTAAGGTACCGCCAGCAACCTCAAAATTCGGAATTATTGTAAATCCCACCGCAAATATCAAATAAAACTTTTATTACAGTTTAGTAAATTTTGCATACATCACTGGGTGCGGTTTTGTGTATGAGTTTGGGTTCTGGTTTGGGGTTGGGTACAGGTAGGTACCTCGTGGCATAGAACTCTTTCTTTCTTTTTATATCTACATTTGCCACATTTGTGTGAAGGACCCACATGTCACATATATATACACACACACACACCTATGGAGCATTTCATATTTTTTCCAGAAATCCAAACACCAAACACAAATTTTCTGCTTCAGCTGGAGCACCAGGGCGATGAAATTTATTCGCATACAGGGAAAAGGAAGAATCGTCTATCTATATTTCAATGCTGCTGTTTTTTTTTTTTACTTTCTTTTGTTGGTATCGCACTGAGAAAAAAGGATTCACTTGCAGTAATAATAAAAAAAGAAATGATGAGTCGACCCTCAGCCCTGGGAACACCTTTTTGCAGGGACGAATAGAGAATCAGGGCGCTACACACAATCTTTATCATTAAAAAGTTTTTTCTACTATCTTACTCATTGTACAGAGAAATATATACTCACCTTTAGTTGATAAATTATAAGATAAATAATAATGTGACAAAGGCTGAAGCAAAGGAAGATTAATCCGATGTTGACAAGAAGGAAGCTTAGCAAGAATTAGACTACCACAGACCTTATAGCCATTTCGTTACATTTAACTGTTTTAAACTCAGTTTTGTAGGGCTCTGGACCTATGGCACTTTATACATATATATGGTCAGGTAATTGGTCAGAAAAGGTCAACTAGTCGTAGTATTCGGTCAGCCCTAGATAACTTGTAATCAATGGTTTAAGTTTCTCAAGGTCACGCGATTTAAATTATTCATCGACCATAGAGCGTTTTATAAAAAAAAATCAAAATACAAACAATTTATTTATCAAATTTACAGAATTTATTTACAAACGACAACAAACACGACGTCTCGTTCTCGCAGATACATGGAACAAACTTAACTTAATTAATTCTATTCTACTACCATCATGGGTCTTTGTATCTAATGCCGAAAATTCAAGTCAGCATTATGACCTACAATTTATTTTAGAGTATTAATGTTACACTGTTAAAAACTAAACCATCCAAAAGATCCCTATATCGGGATAAAAGTTCAACTATTTGCAATAATTATGGTGAGTCAAGAAAAAACTTTTGGCACCTTATTTGGGTTATTTCAAACTAAGAACACTTCACGGTCATAAAAGGTCAGCTATTTTCAGCTATTGGTCACCCATAGATATTTTCTTTTCAAGGTCATAGCGATTTTTGGTACGTCATTTAAGGGCAATTTCAAAAAACCTCATACCATCTTTGAAATCTTTAGACCTACATAAAAGGTCGGCTAGTTTTAAAAATTTGTCAGCTATAGATTTTCTGTAAATGAATTCTTAAATTTTTGTTCAAGATCATTGGAATTTTTGTCACCTTATTAATGAGATATTCAAAAAAATTTAACTCTAACCGATCTTTATAAAAATTCAGCTAGTTTCAGTTATTAGTCAGTTGTAGATTCTTTCATACGATTTTTTAAAGCTTGGGTAATATTATAAAAAAAATTAAACTATACCATCTGATATATTCCTAGACCATCATAAAAGGTCAGTAAGTTTTAGCAATTGGTCAGCCAACGATGAATTTTTGATCTATTAAAAGGTATAGTTCTCTCACTAGCCCTGGAAAATTAGACGAAAAAATGCAAAACTACGAAAAAATACCTACAAAGCTAAATTTTGGCAGAGAACTGAGTTTTTACGTCCTAAGCATTTCCTGAAACGTTCCGTTACTTCGAACTAGGACATAATTTCTCAGGGGGTTAAGGGGGTAAAATTCAGTTTTTTCTTAATTTCTCGAAAACTATAAATTTTTTTGAAAAAAATATGAAAGCACAAATTGTAATTTATGTTATTCTAAACAAAAAAGATTAACATACTTTTTCTCATACAAGCAATAGATTCTGAGAAAATAGTGCATGAACTTCACGGTGGAGTAAATTTTGTCAAAAAATTTATTAAAATTTCAATAACCGATGGTCTCAAGTTTGTGTACGATTCGAGTTTGGCTACATCTCCTCTTTATAAAATCAAGTTTTTGGGGTACCCGGGGTAAGGGGATGACCACCATCTTGGAAAAGAAAGTGATTTGATTTTTGTTCAATAACTCGATGAAATTTTCTTGTGCAGCAAAATCATAAAAGAATAACATTTAGAAAATAAGGCTATTTAAAAGATGAGCTATTAACAAACTCTATAGGTTTATTAATCTTTTAGCTATAGCGTGTAAAAGTAACACTTTTGATTTTGTACTGTAAATAGACAAATAATGGTTTTTTGTTAATATCCCAATCCAAATATCTCTCGAACCCTATGGTCTTCAATTTGACGGCTATATACTCGTAACAAAATAAAGTACATGCAAGAACCTTTCCAACTATGTACAACACATTGGTGTTGAGTAGGAAGATTATGTCCAATGGTGGAGTTGCATTATTGGTCTTTTTTCTGCCTTGAAGCCGAATATCTCGCGAACCCCATGGCTTAGAGCTTAACGGCATATAATGAAAGGATAAACTCAAGATAGCCTTTTCAAAAATGTATGACACATATGAGTTGAGTTTTTGTCTTTGCCTTTTCTTATGCCAAATATATCTTGAACCTCATGGTTTACAGCTTAACGGTGATATAACAAAATGAACTACTTGTATTAGCCTTTCCAACGATATACGACACATTGATATTGAGTAGGAAGACAATGTCCAAAAGTGGATTCGCATTTTTTCGGTGCTTTGAAGCCGAATATCTCGTGAACCCCATAGTTTTGAGCTTAATGGTCATACAGTAAAAATATGTTCATACAACAATATATATAATAATATATGTATATAAATTTTGACAGACTAAAATGTGCAGAAATGCACAGAAAACCACAGAAATTCAAAGTAAATGAAGCTTTGAATTTCTGTGATTTTAGTCAGATCTAAAATAAAAACGAAAAATATTTTCCAAACAGGGTGTTTCAAAAAAAAAATTTCAACTTCCTAGTTCGTTCAGTGATTTAAATGAAATTGACACAGGTGACAGCTGAAAAGAATCACAAAAGAAAGAAATACTTTCAAAACATGACTTTTCAAAAATATGTTAAAATTATCACAATGACTTGTATCAAGGAAGATAATATTTCTTTGAAATATATCCGTTTGAAAATAATTATTATCATTTTTGAATTCTTTGACATTGGATTAAAAATTGGATTTTTTTTTTGACGTTTCAGTATTCAAATCTCCCTTTGCTGAAAGAGTGGGAGCGAGATGTGAATACTAAAATTCCAAAATATGAGCACCATCTCTTGGTGTCTATACCTATCAGTTATCACATCTGTCAAAAAACACTATTTTAATTTTTTTTATTTTCTGCTTAGTTCTTTATCATCAGAGTTGGGAAATAATGATTACTTTTTGTAGTTTATTTTAACTTGTACATGTAATTAGTAATTGAACTTTTATCAATTACAAGTACACAATTAATTGTAATTGAAAGAACATAAATTTCCATTACTTGTCATTTTAATTTAATTGTAAAAATGTACTTACAAATTACATGTTATTGAAAATAGTAATGGGTTTTTGGGAGTAATTGAAGGTAAGCACTGTGTTAATAATATTTAAGGTTATTGATTATTTGGACTGTATTTAACTATATGTTTTTATTATTTAAACATTGTAATAATACAAATAAAAGTAAAAAAGCTATTCTAATTGCTTAGCTAATATAAACAGACAAAAACAAAACGAGGAATTTGCACATTGTTTTTAAATTAATTTAATTTTCTTTTCAAATTGATATTACGAGTATTTAAAAGACGGCAGTAATTAAAAAACCTGATGACATTAAATAAAATATATGAAAAAAAGTTGAAAACAACACAAGTTCAGAGTTTTAATACTGAACTTTTTTTTATCATTACTTCCCAACTCAATGCATCAGCCATTACCTCTGTCAATTTTATTGAAATTACTCAAGGAACAACAAAGTTGACATTTTTTTAAAAAAACACCCTGTTCAATGGTGTTTTTTTAACTTTTCCTTCGTCACTTTATCTTATGTGTAACCGATTTTTACACATTTAAGTCGAATAATCTTTTTTTTTTATATTCAGGTAAGAACCAAAAATCTGATGGTATTGAAAAAAGTAAAGAGTTGAGTGTAGAACTAAACCAACCAACCATCTAAAATTAAATGTTCATCAAAAATAATCACATCAATCAACTTCTAAAAATGTTTTAAAAAAATAAGATTTATTTAAAATGTATCAATATTTCTTTATTTATTTCGTACATCCTTGTTACCGTGTAACCTTAATACCATGTTGACATGTTACCAAATAATCATTTTACCACAGTGTCCACGTGTAACCGTGTACCCGTGTTACCATGTAACCGTGTAACCGTGTAACCATGTAATCGTGTTACCGTGTAAACGTGTAACTGTGCTACCATGTAACAGTGTAACCATGTAGTCGTGTAACCGTGCGGAACATCATTTCCTATTTCCTATTCCACCAAATGCTGAGATAAACAACCTTCCAAACTTTTGTATAGGGTATTACATTTTTTTTTTTTTTTACCGTGGGTAGGTGCAAAACCTGCTATTCAGGCTCTATGAGGACCGAAAAACGCGTGCTCATAGAAGTGTGAGATTCTTACTACACTAAAACCGCCTCCACTTCCCAATTGCAGCTAAGTTGTTAAGTTAAGGGTATTAAATGTATCATCAAAAAATTTAAAGTATTAAAGCCTTGATTTTGAATTCAGTCGTCTGAAAGGATTTTTTTATTGCTAGGGCTGACGGTTATTTTATTATTAAACGATTATTTTCCTGATTTTCTGATCTAGAGGAATAAGTATTACCATTTGCATTTTAATTAAAATTAATGATCACGACTCTTATTAGTATGTCTGTTTTATAAATCTATAAACAAGAATTGGGAAGAATGGTTTAGTTTAGCTCTGGAAAGCCTGCATAGCAAAAAAGTTCACTCACCTGACAGAATACCCCTCACAATTACTGCCCGTCCTCTTGTCCTCAACTTCTTCTGAAAATTTATAACATCTGCCTGTAGGAAGGTGTCTTCCCCCAAAAAGCTAGAAAATCCAACGTTTTATGCTCTTCAGTTTAAGAATGGGAAACAACTAATAATGGCAAAAGCCGCCATCTTTGTAGTATCAGGAGTTACTTCCATCGGTCTCCTATAGCAGAAGAATGGAAGTACATCTATGATAAAAAGGAGGAAATCAAAGTGAAAAAAGCAACTAGTGAGGCTAAGGAGCTCATATGAAACAGAAGTGGCTAGAGCTCAGAAAGAGGAAAGAAGATGCACAGCGAGGGTGATCAGGAACGAGGCTGTTTGGAATGGATGGAAACACGGTAAGGTAAACTACTACGTCACCTAGTTACTCACGGACACGGGTAACGAATAGTCCAGACTGTCAATACGGGACTCTCAACCAGAATATGTGGAGCATATACCTTCTATAACTGCAGTGTTGATGTGAACCATATAAAGGCGAGATCTGAAGCTTATTCGAGGTCACATTGCAAGAGCGATGTCCTCGTCTAACAGCTTAATTTTCGGGGCTTATTACCCCAACAACGAATACTACGAGAGTGTGCGTCTAAGCGGCTTTATTCCGCCCGATGCATTCCTCCACCTAGACAGTCGAGGGTTGATCCAGGGTAGAGCGGCGGTTCCGCTAATCTACCACGTCTGCCGGAGAACTGTAGATCGGCGGCTCTTGTACAGTCGGGACGTCCTCGCGCAAGACGGAGCTGAGCACCTTCGGTTCAGTAGGACTGTGTCCGAACGGGACCGAAGAGATAGGGTAATGCAGGAGAACCAGTTCTGGTGGTTGAAAAACGAAGATGAAGTTCCTTCAGACATTTAATAGTTGACCTTGCTATTTTCTTTTGTATGGCCGACTTGCATAGGTTTAGGTAGTTAGTTATAAGTAGGGACAGTCAGGGTGGCACAAAAAAAAAAAACATAGAAAAACACAAAAAAATTATAAAATCCACAAAAATACAAAAAAAATTATAAAACCGGGAAATGCTTGCTGTGGCTGTTCTAGTTTGTAAGTAGTCTGTAAGTAGCTTATAAGTAGGTTGTAATTAGTTTATAATTAGTTGTAAATAGTTTTAAGTAGCTTTAAGTAGTTTTAACTAGTTTTAATTAGCTTTAATTTAGTTTTATGTAGTTTGTAAGTTTTATATAAAACCAAAAAAATAAAGACAGAGATACCGAGTTTTTGTAAATTCTTCTCGGTAAAAAATAAAACCGACCTGGATTTAGTATTAAGATAGTTCTTAGGCCGAAAGGCATTATCATTAAGTTATTATAGTTTAACTTAGAGCGTCCGATTGGGGCCAGTAAGTTAGTATTAAGATATTGATAAGTAGGCTAGCTTTAAGATAGTTTTAAGAAAATTGAAAATAAAAATGAATTTGAAAAAAAAAAAAAAAAAAAGGCGAGATCTGCATTGAAGTGATAGCATCATCAGGCTAGATAACATAGGCGGAAAGATATTGACCAGCAAAAAAAGCTGGAGCTAAATCTGCTTCTTTGAAGGACAAATTCTCAGAAGAAAAAAGGTTTATGACTACTAATACAGCTCCCCAGAAGGTATGCAAAAGGCTGGTCCTGGACGGGTGATCAAAATCTAAGGGGTGAATGGAATTCTTATTCTCGTATGTTTGTTGAAAGGTGAGTCGGACACACGTGGCCGGTCAAAGCAAAAAAGACCACCCCACAGTGCATAAAGCGTTTCTTCGCCGCCCAAAGGAAAATAATTTTTTTTAAATATCTGACTTACCACCTTCTTTAAAAATGGAGTTATAGTACGAACATGTTTCTTTAAAAGTCACCCATCATGACTATCAGGTTTTTTCTATTTTAATTGCTAAAGCCACCTTATGAACTGAAGCCCCTTAGATTCCCATAAGCGAAAAGAAAATCAAATGCGACTCTGAAAATTCGTATATCATCCTAGAAAGTCTTCACTCTCATTGCAACCCATCACCCCACATCATCCACACCCACCTAACTGTGAAGACAAATATAAAAGTTTGTTTCATTTTTGTGATCTCTAGGGAGGATTTTCTTAAATGGCAAAAAATGTTCATCCTTCAGGAAGTCTTCCGCATGCTCCTTTCTCCTATTCCATCCGCTTCATCCTTTTCCATACGTTATCACAATGAAATGCGATATATTATTAGTTTTGTCTCTTCATGTCGTCGTCTTTTTTTGTTGCTGTGTTTTTCTCCTATGCATTGTATCTTTTATATATTTTTTTTGTAAATATTTGATATCAAGATAATGTTAAGAGTTTGTCAATCCGCTAGATTGGATGATATAAATTTAATAATAGCAACGGGTGGGCAATCTTGAGGTATGAGATATAATATATATGTTTTTTTGTTCACTCTGTGTGTTTCTATATTTCTTTCAAGTCAAAAGAAATAGTTCTCATGAACAAAGGACGACTTTCGCTGGGCAGATGCAATGACGACCGCATGGAGCATGCAAGACTGGTGTTTGGTATTGTGCACACAAAGACTTCTCACCTTGATTTCTTTCCTACGAAACAATTGGCTGAGAACCTACTGAATGAACCACACCGCCAACATTGAGACCATCATCATTGGAAAAGAAAAATCCTTGCCAAATTCTGTGCTGTGCTGTGCTGTGCCGCTGGTCGTAATAATCCTTGACGATAGTGTGGTTAGTAATCTCCGGTTTTGTGCTTTTCTGAGAAACTTTGAATAAACTTTTTTATTTTGTTGGTCAGCAAAACACTGAAATATAATGCCAAGCGATTTTTGTAATGCTTTTATCAGAAGGATACGAATAAAAGGAATGAGATACAATGCAGACCGCAAGTTGTGAAAAATGGTTTTGAGGTTTTCTATCTATTCTCTAGTTTTTTTTTTTTTGTTAGTATTTTTTTTGTATACTGTTGCCATTCTGTATCTTAAGTTGGATACACTGCCTTGATTGTGCAGTGCAAAATGCTGCAGTGATGATAATTCCTCTCCTTTTATAGGACAAGGCAGTCAGTAAGAGATGAAGGAAAAAGGCTCACAAAAAGAAACTCATTACTTAAAGTTTGTGGATGGTTGTAGGGAGCCAGCGTTAACGTTAGAGTTAGCGTAAGCGCCAGCGAGGGACAGCCACGACCGCTAAAGTTGGTTAGACAGTTGTACACTTTTTAGTGGAATTAGTTTTGTTCACACCTTTTATTGTGAGATATCCTTTGTGCTTTTGCTCTTTTGGAGCAAATAAAAAGTTTATCATCTTTCTATAGATGAAAGAATGATGAACGAATTTTGTATTCGTTGAAATAAATAACCCAGAATCCTCAAAGAAAGGCGAGAAGGGATAGCTCTAATTTTGAGTGATAGTGTTTGTAAATAGTTTGGTTTTTGATAAGTCAAGGTATTCATTTTGATGATGGTGATGATGCACTTCAGATTGTTTGGGTTCAGTGGTACTTTTTCTTTTTTTTTCTGAAGGATAAAAGGAAGGTAGTTGTTATGAATAAAGTTGTCCTTGGAAGTGATTTTACTTGAATGGTTCCATTGATGTTACCAGTCCTTGAAATTCACTTAAATACAAAAACGCCGTTGAATTCGTTTTTTTTTTTTAAAAGATGTTAAGAAGTGAGCTTGAAATTTTGAAGTAAAAATGAAAAGAGCATAAACTGAAGACAGCAACAAAGGCAGAGTAGTGCCCCAGCCACTTCACCCAGGTGATTTTTGATCCCCCCCCCCTAACGTCGGTTCCTATAAAGTCAAAAGCTACAAATTCACAGTAGGTACCTACTGAGCTTAGAGGTATCACCAAATTTCAGCTCCTTAGCATTAGTTCACTCAGAGAAAATGTCAGGTAAATAATTAACTTGGGCCTTGTTCAATTCCCAAGGTGCGCAATCCCATATAGCTAGTTAGAAAAAGGGTAGGTGCGGTTATCTTTTGTCCCAAAAAAAAATGTGTCGGCAGAGTGTTCAAAACAGAATTGAGCAGCTTACTTTTTTCACCCTCCTTACTATCGCTGTTATCTTTAATTAGTAGTACAAGATCTAGCAATAAGTGTGTTAATCGAATTGTTGAATATTCCCTTGCTATTGCCATATCAGGAAAGCATCCTACTACATTAAAAGAACTCTTACAAAATGCTTTAAATAGGCAAACCACTTGGGCTGCCCGGTGTGATATGGGCGACAACCCTCATAAAACAGAACTCGTTCTATTCTCTAGGAAATATACAATCCTTCATGTAAATCCTCCTTCTATAAAAGGTATTCCATTAACATTCACTGATCCAGAAAAATATTTGGGTCTTATTTTATCCGTTGGAAATAAATGGGGCCTTCAACCTCGTTTTACTCATTGACTATACACTTCGGTGATTAGACCGATTCTCCACTTATGGTGTTGCAATATGGTGGACTGCTCTAGATTAAGCGGTAAACTCCGACAAACTAAGCAAAGTACATTGCTCGGCTTGATAATGTAGGGTTTTTCAACAGGGACGCTACAAAAGTAGAGCGACAGGGACAGCAAACGACGCCATATTTCTTGCCGCTCTTTTGATATTTCTCTTCAGTAAAGTTTGCCATTTCATAATAGAAAGATATACGAGCCAACAACGAGTCGATATTATTAAAATTTACTACCGAAATTCGGAGTCAGTAGCCTCAACGTAAAGAGCGCTACGTTCAATTTCTGGTCGTCATAATCGTCCTAGCAGATCAACAATTGAGCGTCTAATGGACAAATTTGAATCCACAGGCACAATACAAAATGTTCCCGTGCCAGTAAGACAAAGAAGTGCCAGTAGTGTCGGGAATATTGCTGCCGCTGAGGCTTCAGTTGCAGAAAGCCCATATGTGTCTCTCACACGTCGTTTTCAAGCGTTGGGCATCTCTGTGACGTCGATATGGCGAATTTTGTGAAAAAAATCTTGGCCTACATCCTTACAAGATTAAATTGACGCAAGAACTTAAGCCGCTTGACCACCAGAAGCGTCGTATGTTCGTGAATTGGGCTGAGCAACAACTAGAAAATGATTAGAATTTTCATCGAAAAATCATCTTCAGCGATGAGGCTCATTTTTGGCTGAATGGCTTCGTCAATAAACAAAATATGCGGTATTGGTCAGGCAGCAATCCACACGTACTCCATGAGTCATCATTGCATTCCGAAAAAATTACGGTTTGGTGTAAGCTTTTGTAGCGCTCTTATTGAAAAACCCCATATATGGATGAGGGCATTCAATGTTTCAGATATCTGACTTTTTCGGGCTCCTGATTGGTTAGCTGTCAAATTATATCTGAAAATTCAGATAACTTTTGCTTACGTTTTGGTTACGTTCGTTTTGAATTTTTAGATGAGAATTTCTAGTCTGAAAATTCAGATTAAAGAGATGGGAGATGCGTTATGCCAAACAAAAACGTAAACATTTTTAAATGTGAATTCAACTTTACTGTTTGTCTGATAAATGTGAATTGTGCAACAAACGTGGATGCTGTTAAATTTTATCACGTTAACTTACGTTTTTGAATTAATTTAGACATAACTTCCTCGTCAGAAATCTGTGTGCAAGTGTTAAGAATCACTCATCATGAATTTTTAATTTTCAAATAATATAAAAGTTCTAATTTAACTATTTTCGATGTAAAAACCAAAAGTTAATGCAGTATTTTGACAGAACTAAAACAGAAAATTCAGATTTTTTTTGCATTCAACGAATTTTTGAATTTTCATATCTAAATTTTCAGATATTTGTATTGAATGCAGCCGATCATATTTATAAAAATAATCACCATTTTACTTCCATAAAATGGAAGGAAACAACAAAAAGAAAAGAAAATTGTAAGTGCTTGGTGAAAGAAAAACTGTAATGTCAGACGAAAACGTTGTGTAATGTTCGGTGTGAATGGTTTTTGAGTTTTTGAAAAGTTTTCGCCGAAAACCGGTTTTGGGGTTTGTTGTGAAAATCCTATTATTCCTTAAATATGTATTTTTTGCTATGGAATACTTCCTCAGATTTTTGATCGCCACAGAAACAAACCGTCAAAATTAGGCTGGATAGTAATAGCTACGTTTTTTGCATGTCCGTATGTACTTTGGGAAAAAAAAATACATCGGGACATTTCAACATTTGCCTTGGTCTGGCATCTTGTATTAAAACTAACAAAATTTTGACAATTAATTATTGTTAGAGCACAAAGTGATACGCATTAAATTATTAACTTTGAGAAACCCCGAAATTTCGATGTGGTTTGATTGTAATAAAATCAAATTAAAGATTTTGCTTCCTCATACATTGAACAAAAATAAAACACAAGAAAACTATGCACCAAGCGCCAAATTCTTTTCAGTTCGCTTCCACCATTTTGATTTTGCATTCACGTCCACTTACGAAAGAGCGGTCGGCGAGTAGTCTCCCATCTGACGGGAGAAGTTAACGACAACTAAACGAAGAGTACAACTTTGCAATTATGTGCGCGTCATATGAATTACTTGTTTTTGCCGAGTTTCCTATGACCACTACGTTGGCTTCCGCCTATTCTAGTACTACCCTAACTCTCTATTAATATTGTTGTTGTTGTATTTGACATGTAAATTGCTTTATTTTGTTGTCGTTTTTTTTTCAGACAGAATTATTTTGAGTTGCAAAAAACACAAGTAATATACAATCATTTGATGAATTTTGTTTTTGCTTAAGTACGTGCTACTAGTTAAAAAAAATTGCACACTCTATCAAAATATGTTCAAATTATAATCAATGGTTGGTTCATTAATTTTAATTCACCAAGTATGTGCAGTCGTACCTTTCAATAATATGTCATTAAATAAAGTGTGTTTGCACCCTCAAAACAAGAATTTTAAGAACACATCCCCTGAGGTGAATTCAAAAATGTCACGAAGTTTATGAATGATCGCGTTCGGCTGGTAAGGCGATAGGCTAAGGCTATCCATAATCCAAAAAATTTTCAGATACGTTGAGCTGTTTTTGCATCAGCTGTTTCTTAACAAGGGTTTACAACAACAACACAAGCAAATCCGGATCGCTAAAGATACTTTCCCGAATGCGTCCAAATCTTGAATTCAATAGAGAGTTCAAAGTTGGCTACCGGAAATTTTGGTAAAATTAAAAATATAACTCAAAATTTCTGGCACAAATATTTTTTGTTGATATTTAATAAAAACGAATAAAATTAATAATAAATACAAAACAATAAATAAAACAACTGCAGACCCACTAAAATACAAAAAAAAATGACATCAAAAGAGTTTGGTAAAAAATATTGGTCTGACAGAACAAATCAAACTCACCGCGTTAAATTGTTGTTGCATTTCACATCTATTCATCGACACGGAGTCAGATTACAAAAACAACTATGTAAACAAATGGGTTTTGGAAGGTGAAACGTACGAAGATTTCCCATCTTTATATTGTTTATCTATGGTCACAATGGACTGGACAATGGTCTAAGTGTGTCAGTCATCACGACTGGCAGCCACTTCAACCTAACCTAATCTAACTTGTTGAATTATTGATTCAAAATAGCTTTTTGTAGGTCTTAACTCTTAAGTCTACGAAAATTGGCCTTTTTTGCCACGATTTTTATGCCATGGTTTTTATAAAGATACAGCATAAAAGAATAATTATAAAGAAATAATGCCTGGCCCTCCCAACTAACAATTTAGCTTGTATAGCTTGTATAAGGTCTTATACAAGATATTTTCAGACTGCTATAGAAATAGTAAAAGGCCTTATGCAAGTCATTTTGGCGCATTTACCCAAGCTAATTAACTACCATAAAACTTTTGTTGACTGGTCTTATATCAGCAAATACTCGTAGCTTTTCATGAATTGCTATTAGCTTGGCTGAACAAGTTATAGCTTGCCTTGGATGTTTATATAAGGCCTTACCCAAGCCATTTAATGACAGCTATTACCAATAGCCTGCCTTGGATGTTTATATAAGGCCTTACCCAAATTTATTTTGCATAAGCAATCCATCGTGAGAAAACAAATTTCTTAGCGAAGCTGATTTTAAAATAAGAAAAAATATATTTTTTTATCGGTTTTTTATTTTATTTGTCTGATGTTGTATTTCTTATTTCATTTTATTTTATTGTATTTTTTGTCTCCTCAATCAGCTTCCGAAACCTTTTTTTCTGTATTCTGTAATGAGTCAAATGTTAGTTTAATTATAAAAACAAAAAGTTTTTTACCTGGGATTTGAACTCGATTCCTTAATCGTTCCAGTCTAGCACTCTACCACTTTGCTAATTTGCTGTTTAGGAAAATATAATCAAAAGCAAATTAGTTGATACCATATACTTCACGTTCATGCAGAGGGAACAGTCAATAACTGTGTGCATCTAATCTCTGTTCTTCCAAACTTCTTGAAAGTCCTCTGGCTGTTTTAAGACCTGCTTCACTGTTTTATCTCACTTGTCTTTGGTAGGTTCCAGATCTTTTAAATTTTTGCCATGAATTATTTATTTTTAAGTTTTGCTAAAAAGTTCAATGGTACTGTAAGCACTTCTTTTCTGTTTCACGATGTTCAATGGGTACTTACCGTTCTTATTTATTTTAATCTGATTTTTTATAAGCACAATATTTTATAAGACACCCTTGTTGATCATCACTTATTATTTTAATTTGTATAAATCCTTTACAAACAAGCCTTATACAAGTTGTTTGAAATGATTTGTCGTGGAGAGCCTTATAGAAGCTATTATTTAAAACATTTCCAGTAAAAAACTTTGGAGGGCCTTATACAAGCCTTTTATAACTTATATTTACAAACCTTGTATAGAGCTTGTGTAACTCATATTTTAAGGCTTTATATCAGCTATTTGTTTAAATTTCAGATGGAAAATTCTTGGCTTGCTCTATATTGCTTTATACAAGCTCTTATACAAGCTAAATTGTTAATTGGGCTATTGTCACGAAGTCAAAACTAGTTGATCGTTGCGGTAGTGAATTAAAATTACTCGGCGTAACTAATTCTATCACCCTTCAATGGGTCCCAGGACACCGTGACATTTATGGGAATGAAGTGGCTGATGAATTGGCCAACAACGGTTCATCACTTGAACCGAGCCAAATTGTACCCTGGGTACTAATGCCACTGGAGCAAGAAAAGTACAGAATTCACCAAGGTTTTCTCAAAGCTGCTAATGACAGATGGTCAACTATTGATACCTGTCGAGTTTCAAGAAGTCTTTGGCCAGATACTTCAATGAAAAAAACAGAATATTTACTGAAGCTTAGCAGACCTTGACTGTCCCTCCTGATTGGAATCCTTACGGGTCACAAATCGATGGGAACCCACATGAGCAGAATGGGCATCAGCACATCTGATTTATGCAGAGGGTGTCAGGACAAACAGGAGGAAGAGGGCTCATCTCACTTCCTTTGTGAATGCCCCAGCCTAGCTATAAATAGGAAAAATGCCCTCGGAGAATACTTTTTCGACGAATTGGGCGATATCTCGTCTTTGCCACTTAAAAACATCCTCAACTTCATCCAAAGATCTGGATGATTTAGGGAGGCACCTCAAACCTAAAACTTCCACTTAACCTTCCCTCCTAAACTTCCCATTCCTACATTTCCCCCACCCTGGGGAGCACAATGAATCCACTGAGATCCGAGTGAGGTGATGCGGCTTACCGCATCATCACCCCACCTAACCTAACCTAACCTAGTTGGGCTGTGATAGCTCTGATAACTCTTCCAACTATAATGATTAAAATTTAAAACTTGTTGGACACGATTCACGTTGGATCTTAGTCAAACAATCCTACTTTAAAAAATTTATTAAATGCTATTTTAAAATTCATCGATTTAATTCCACATTTTATCAAAATCCAGAATCCCATATTTTTCGAATGCATAATCATATATTTACAAATACATATGTTTGTATGTTTGATAAAAATTTGATTGAAAAAGAACGCTTTAAGTTACCAAACTAAAATGTGAAAGCTATGCTAGCATTTTGAATGTATGCAGTTATTTGAAAGTTGATGAAAGACAATTTTTGTAAGCGTGGCTTGAACAGTGAAAATGCAATGTCCGCAGTTCTTAGATGTGCCTTCTGGTGCAGCAATTTTTTTCCACCCCACACATGAGACCAATTTGAAAGTTAGTTTTTCAACTGAACAAAAAAAAGGAAATGTCAAGAATATATTTTTTTTTCGCTTCGAAGAATCATTCTTTTGGAATAAAAGAGATTTCCATGTCGAGATACAGAAAGAAACTCTTTATGACGCACCCTCAAAATGGACTTATATAGAGAAAGTTTCAGTCTTTTTTTTATTTGAAAACTTAAACTTTCTAAAAATGTGTTCTTTATCACAAAATTGTATGCAAATATGTGTAGAGACCGTGTTTGCTTTTTAGTCTCTGAGTATTCAAAACTGCATTGTTCCTTTTATATTTTGAAGCAATGGCTAAAACTAACTAGAAGCAATATAGATAGCTAAGCTAGAATTGCTTTAAGGAAAAGTATATCTACTTGAATTTAAAAAAAAAATACAACAAAGCCAAATATATTTTTTTTAGAAAGTTCTTTAAATTTCTTCTCACTTAAAGACTTTCATGCCAGGGAGATTTACCTAATCTTCATATGACTTTCGAGTATATTACTGAATGCCCTTAGTTTTAGGTATTCGGTGTTTAACCCAAGAGTTCGCAACTAATTTAACGCATTCCACTCCATTGATAAACTGCTAAATAAAGTCAATGAAATGAATCTGATTTACGTGCTCTATCTCTATGGAAAGGATAAGGTTATAAGAGCTATACATTGCAGAAAAGGGGTGTTAAACTTTATCGGCTTATACACACTTTAAGTAAACACTCAATAGAGTGCTTAGCTTCATAAAAGTGCCAACGCAGCGCCCGGACGAAGTTTATGTAGAGTTTATGTTTTGGTCTGTGCATTGACAATTTCTGATGGGTTCCGATAGTATAAGCTTTGGACTTGCAGTTAAAGTTAAAGTTAAAGGCAAACTGCCTTTAAAGTACCTTTAAGAAAACTTACATTTTCTAAAAGCTGTTAAATTTGAATATTTCTATTTAAATCTTTTGGAAAAAAAATTATTTCTTAAATCCTTCGGAATAATTTAAGCAATTACCAACCTCTTTTTAACAATTCTAAAAGGAAAGAATAAAATATTCTTTATCAATTTTCTATTTTTATTTTGAAAGTGGTGATATTCTTGTAGTCGGAAAATAATGGATTTAAAGGGGTCAAGTTTTTTCTTCGAACAAAGCGAGATATTGCTTTGAAACTAGTGTTTTGGATTCACAATTTGTAGCGAAGCTATTTCTTACTAAGACTTTCACCCACCAGTGGTAAGGGGGCTTCGTTTGAAGCCAAAACGTCCTAATTGACACCAAGGGCTTTGGTATCTCCTGATCTAACAGAGTGTTTTAGCCCACAGTTTTGGGTGCCACCCAAACTGCTGAGGTACCACAGCATTTAAGCCTGTTGCTTTGAGTACCACGATAGCGGTAGTACCTCCTGATATTCCAGAACATTTAAGTAGTAGTAGTAGTAGTAGAGCGTTTTAGTAAGAACTTTTGAGTAAAACCAGGGCCGCGTTAACCACGGATGTGCAAGGCCATCTTACAAAGCATGCTGTTTTTAAAATGACGCTAAGAGCAAAATACCGTCTAAACCAGTCTCAAACCTGAAGTCAGGAAAATAGGGACAGTTTTTAAAACCAAATCAACAGAAGCCAGATTACATAAGGGGTTGGTATAGAAATCTCAAATTGCAAAATCCCGAATTTTCTAATTTGGCGTTACGAATTGTAAAATCTGAAACTAGAATTCTGCATAAGTGCAAAGCCATTCGCGATTTGGAAATTTGGTATTTTGCAGTTTTGGATTTTGAAATTCGGGATTTTGCAATTCGGGATTTAACACGCAAAATTAGGAAATTAGGGATTTCTTTGGGATTGGGATTTAGATTTCTATACAAACCCCTTGGGTAACCTGGCTTCCAATAATGATTCGGTTTTTAAAACTGGTCTTATTTTTCTGACACAATAAATTTGTCAGTTTGGGATTTTGCAATTCGGGATTCGATATCAACTATATTTGTTTTGATTTCATGATTTCTTAGAAATATACTGAAAAAGTATTTAAAAAGAACAGAGATTTTGGGCTTGGGGGAACTTTAGTTTGGGATTTTGAAAAATTGTGAGAGATTTAAATTCGATATTTTGGAACAATGGAGGATTTTCAAAAATCAAAATTCTGATATTTTTTGTTGTACAATTATTTAAAATTCGGTACTTTGAGGTTTGGGATTATCCAACGTTATCCTTCTCTCATAAAGTTCATCAATCCAAATAAGGTTAGGCCAGAAAGTTTTCAAGATTTTGAATAGCAGTTGAAGTAGTGGTTGATATTCAAATCACTGTTCGATGATGATCCGCAAAGTGCTTTTGTGCGGTATCTTGTTTGTGTGTCGTTTCTTCGAGGTGGTCTTTTATTCGTTCCACGGTGATTATTGCTATTACTTTGGCTACTGCAGACAGCACACAAATGTTTTCTACAGCTTTCCTCCTGCGTAAGGTCTCTTTTCTTTTGGGAGCTTGACAATAATATTTGTTGTCCAAGTTTTTGAAATACTCCACGTTTTGAAGGTGCTAAGTCGATGTTGTTGACGCTCAACAACTACAAACCATGAATTCCAGCCTGTTTGTTATTCTTCAGTGTTTTGATAAAGTAAAGACTTCTTCTCTACTGATTGGAGATGCAATGTTCAGGGATTGGTAACAACGGACGGGTCATTGGGCGTTGGGTTCACTTCACTGGCAAAAACGCTGTTTCAAATCACAGTTCTTCGCTTCTTCTATCTTTTGAACCTCTTTCCATCCGAAAGTACTAGAATTCCATTTGCGTCTTTTACCCGGTATTGTTTAGAGCTGTGGGCACCTGTAAACTCTTTTGTAATTCTATAGACGATCCTAGTGTTTCCCTATACTTGCAGCCCCTTCGGTTTCTGTAGCCAATGCGTTGATATAGTTACACTTATTTTGACGCATGCTACGGTGAACATTTCTCAACTCCATACAATACGTAGGCTCTTGTTAATTTCTCCCTGCTACTGGAGAAGCAGGAATGCTAGTTTTGAAATGTATTTTTTCTTCGATTCTTGCCCATGGTCCTTCATAAATTTAAACACTATTGCAGTACCGAATATGGAAACATTTTTTACAGCACACCAAAGGTTTTCAGTGAAAGTGGGGTCTGTGCTTTAGTTAATGATATCAATCTTTCTACAAAATAGTCCCCTAGATATTGGGGAACTGCGGGATCCTTTGGTACTAAATATAGGTATTTGGTTGTTTTCTTGGAATCACCAAACTGCATCTTACGATAGAAACCATCAGATACTAATCCGGATGTCCTGAAGACTGTTCCTAAATTAACAAATGATCGCGAAGTATGATCAATTTTGGTGAAAGTTAGCTGTCTGCTCCCAGAAAATTAAGCTTTTGAGAGCTGTTTTGGAAAACATAAGCAATCCAACGCCAGATTCCTCTCAAATTTCCAGTTGCCTTTCCGGAAAAGAGATTAAAACAGTATTTCAAGTTGAAAACTTAAACTTCCCCGAACCCAACCATCTAATTTCACTAACCGCTAAGATGTCCATCTTATATTGCATGAATTCCTTCTTTAATTGGAGCAAGCTAGCATTTTGAAGATCCCATAGTTTAGACCTTAGAGCTTATTGGGTATATGAGATACACGCAGCAAAATTTTGAATGACGTATGACACATTCGTATTGAGTTGGAGGACCAGCTCCCATAAATTTTTGCACATTTTCCTTTAGGCACTTGCGATGTTCAGTTCAATATCACATGAAATTATGGCAATTCATTCACTTCCTATTATCCATCGCACGATTCCTTAATCTCAAAATCTATAACACACAACTTTAAGGCTAGGAACACACTTGCTATTCAATCGCCAATATTAGAGGACATGAATTTAAAGGAGAATAAACGCACATGCTAGCAAGAAATCACCACGGTTAAAAGTCAAAATTTGTTCCATTTTTTGGGCGATGCGACTGTTGAAAGCATAATTGAAATAAAACTTGATATTTAAAAAAAGTGCTACTACAAAATCGCAGTCACGACCAGAAAAAAGTTTAATTTTTTACGGCTAAATGATTCGTGACAGAAAATCGCAAGTGCGTTTCTAGCCTTAAAGCTGTATGTTGTATTACTAGCAATTTAAGAATCGCACGAAAGATAATCGCAAGTCAGTGCAAGGTCATAATTTCTGGCGATTTTTCAATCGCAACGACTGAAAATCCCAAGTGCGATCCTAACCTAAGCCTAACAAAGGCTTGTCGATTTTCTGTCTTTGCAATTAAAAAATAAATTATCTTTCACGTGACTGAACACAATCGCAAACAAAAATAACATGTCGCAAATGATGCGCGTTAGATCCATTTAATTTCAATTGATCTTTTCAATATAGCTGTGACTGAAAAAATGCTCAAATATAGTGGAACTGGTTCCATTTTCTTGTGCATCCAAATACAAAACCATGTGTCTCATTTTTTTCAAAAGTACGTGCAAGAATTTTTCTAGTGACTTTTCTAAAGTCGCACACTTTCAAATTGCAAGTGTTGGCACAAACATGATTTATTTGAATTTTCCACAATCGCATCGACCGAAAAATGGAACAGATTTTCAACTTTTAGGCTAGGAACGCACTTGTGATTTTCTGTCGCACGATTTTTCAGTCGCTAAATGTAGAACACACGAGTTTGAATGTAAATGAATGCACATGACAAAAAAAAACCTACTAAGCTGCGATCATTTCATTAAGTCGCTGCGACAGAAAATCGTAAGTGCGTTCCTGGCCTTAATCATCACGATTCCTTGGTAGTATGTGCCTTCATTAACATTTCAATTTATGTGATCTATTTCGAGCGATTCAATAGTCACGCGATTGCAATTAAAGTGTGGTCTTAGCCTTAAACAGGGTAGAAGTGGTATGCTTCTGTATATTTTTTGTTTGTATGGTATTTTTAGATTTGTATTATTTTTATCCTAAATAGTTTTTGCCACACCTTCCAATTTCCACAATATTATTAATATGTTTACTTTAAACCAGCACCTTACGATACGAGACAACTAACCAAATACTCGTACCTTTCAATAAAATATCTTCCAACCATAACAATCATCAATATTCCATTTATTCCTTTTCATAATTCCATTAAAATATCCTTCGTCCATTATAATATAACAATTGAATCGAACAGCCAGCCACACCGAAACCAAAAACCCTATTCCATTGCGAACACACATCTTATTTTGCACGTTCAAGTTCTCTGAATTACATCCAAACGAATACAGATATGAAAATACGGAATACATATCAATTGACCACCATCGTTCTCTACTATAAGCTTAAGCGACAACAATTTGTACACATCAGGGTAGGGTATCCTCCGCTCCGATGTAAGTGAAGGATGGAAATCCTATACTACGTGCATTTTGTAGGCGGATTTGGAAATTCAATTGCATCCAGTTCATTGTGTGATATTGATGACTTCCGGTCGGTCAGGTATTGTAACATCACACCTTACAGCAGCCAGCAATCTGCTAATGGAATATGGAAGCAACTTTTTGTTCGTCCTTAGACCGGATACAGTTTGCCGCAGCAACCACTCCGAATTAACGATTCCGTATAATCCGTAATGGGTGCCACATATTGCTTGTCAATTTGTATGTGCTCCTTCAAAACATACACACATACACCACATATTTAGGTAAAAACGTGCTATATTGATATAGACAATATTATTTGAAACAGACGCTCGTAATCAATTGCAATTGGATAGTTTGAGGGGGAATTCAATGGCTCTGTTTCTGACTCTATCCCTTCGAGCGCTATGTTTGGGTGGACAGAGAATTGCGACACTTGACGTCTGGGTATTTATTACTCCGGCAACATTCCGATTTCCCGGCAACATGTTTCAACCATGAGTTATATGATTTTCTCTCTTCTCTTATTGCCGTCGCCGTTGGGTCGTTCGTTTCAAGTGCGCTCATATGACGGCCTTAAAAGCCGGGCTAATCGAAGCAGCAAGGCGCTGCTCCAAAGACAATTGGAAATTGCATCCCCGTTCAAGAAGTCCTGGCATAATAAATAACACTTCGTTTGTCAGAAAAGTGCAAACTACCAAATTGCCCATTTGCCAAACGTTCGCAGAATAGAAATATCACACCGAGCACCAAACCGAAGTTTACCCTCCATTAACCATCAGACAGGTAAAGGTAAAAAGACAGAAACAGGGACTGCATCGTCTATGGGAAGGTAATTATTGTTGCCAATTTATGTCCTGGGAGTCATGTAAAATCTACCCCGACCGACTTCCTGCCAGACAGATTAATCCTGGCAAACATGCATGTCGTCGTCGTGGTGGTGGCGGCGGTGGTGGTAGTGGCCAAAAACCAGGCAAACAAGACCGTGTCACCATGTTTGAGTTTTATCAACCGCTCGCTGCTCGCGTAAAATTAATTTTTGTGGTGCACTTCCTGATTTGGCTTCGTTAGTGTTGACGAAGGGCTGAGTTTTTGGAGCTAACGATAACTAAGTGCATAGAGTATAAGGTCGTAACGTAATCCATGCATAGGGATGAAACATATAGACATAACTCATCTGGACGAGTGCCAGAGAACATAAATTTTCCTCATCACCCTGCCTCGGGCCGAAAACTATCCGTTCTCACCTACCGCCATCGCTCTTTTTGCAATCTTCCCCTCCTGCCTCTTCTGATGTATATCCATTACCATTCCTCCTTTGATATCAGCTTAGAGCAGCATGAATATCAAGAAGCTAAAAGTGAAAGAAGAAAATACATTTACCCAAGGGACATTCGTAATGTAAAAAGAGGAGCTATATTCGAAGAAAATGAACCTAGGACAACGGACGGACTTCGACTTCGTACAGCTCGTATGTCGCAAAAGTTAAGATTTATAACTGGGCACAAGTTTGCCTCCGTTTGCCCTGTTCCGCATCCATGGGGACCAATTGGCCATATGTTTGTTTTTGTGTGTATATAGGGAGAGGACATTTGATAACGTCCTATATTTGCAGTATCTCTATAGGTACCTACTACTCGTTATGTTTGTATTCACATACCACACATATCCCTTACAGGACGCTGCTCAGACCATAGCCACGGAAGGACAATTCATTTTCATAGTTTAATTTTCTGCGCTGGGTTGCTTGCTTTGCTTTTTGCTGCTTTATAATTTCCCTACTGCTGCAATCGAAACCAAAAACGGCACAAAAAAGAAAACAAACATTTACTCCGACCGGAAGGTAGCTAACTATAAAGAAAAAAAATACTAGATTTGGTAGAAAAACTTTGTAATTGGGAATTTTTCTATAGACAATGGATATTTTACCAAAGGGACAGTTTTTTGAGAGTTTAGAGCAAATATTAAAAGTGCATTTCTTTCTTTCAATTTCAATATTGCTTTGAAGACGGTGGAATATGCTGAACTGGTATTTAGTGCAGATTAAAGCTAACTTGAACTTTATTTTCTGTATTGCTTTGTTCGGTGTATGAAGTTATGAACAGATGAAGAAGAAAACATCACCATTGAAAGAATTCCATTTTTAATAATTCATAGGTTTTTTTTTTAGCCGATGGAAATCTTCAAAAAGATACTCGGTAAGAATTGCACTAAGGCCACCGGTGAATCAGGACCAATCTATGAAATATCGACAAATAATTTTTCTTTCTTAATTTATAAATCACATTGTGGGAAGTTTGAAGTTATAGCAATTTCCCATAGCTTTTAGACCATCAGCTCATGAGGCTTGTTTCTTCTTAATCTCCGAACATTGTCACGTACATTTAAGACGGTCACCATTTTGGAGTTGATATGACTTTGCAGTCGCTGATTGTGTGATACAGCGTATTTTTTAACCACTTCTGTAACCATTTCAATTTGAATGTAACGATGTAGATCACTATTTTTTATATACCAAGGGACATTTATTATTCCACAAAGGACCTTTCTTTGGAATTTTTGGATGGGTTCAGCATTTGTTTTTTTATACAGCCCCATAGTTGGATGCCATATGTCCAAATGGGTTTCAATACATGCTTATATCGGGTTGTTCAATAAGAGTGCTACATAAGATTTTTTTTAAATAAAACAAAAACGGTATTGGATATCAATGAAATTCTTTATTATTGTGAAAGAACGTTTGATGCCATTATGTATTTAACTCGATTTCTTATGCATGGCCACCACGGGCATGCTTGCAGAAGTCCAGACGCTGAACCCAATTTTCGACGGTTTTGAAGCATAAATCGGCCGATACTGCTGCAATTTCACGTTCGATGTTTCTACGAAGTTCATCAATCGTCGCTGGCTTGTTGGCATAGACCATAGACTTGTCGTAGCCCCACAGGAAATAGTCTAACGGCGTCAAATCGCACGACCGAGGCGGCCAAGTGACTGGACCGTTCTGAACACGTTCTCCAAACTTGGTTTCCAATAAATGGATTGTGACATTCGCTGTGTGGCTTGTGGCGCCGTTCTGTTGGAACCACATGTCCTCCAAGTCCATATCATCCAATCGGGGTCAAAAATATTCGGTTTTTATTGAACGGTAGCGAACCCCATTCACAGTAACGTGTCGATCTTGATCGTACGAACATACGACGCTTCTGTTGGTCAAGCGGCTTCAATTTAATCTTGTAAGGATGTAGGCCAAGATCCTTTCGCCGCATAATTCGCCACAACGACGTCACAGAGATGCCCAACGCTTGAGAACGACTTGTGAGAGACACATTTGGGCTTTCTGCAACTGAAGCCTCAGCGGCAGCAATATTCTCGACACTACGGGCACTTCTTTGTCTCACTGGCACAGGAACATTTTGTAATATGCCTGTGGATTCAAATTTTTCCACTAGACGATAAATTTTTGAACTGCTAGGACGATTATGACGACCATAAATTGGACGTAGCGCTCTTAACGTTGAGGCCACTGACTTCAAATTTCGGTAGTAAATTTTAATAATTTCGACTCGTTGTTGGTTCGTATATCTTTCCATCATGAAAGAGCAAACCTTACTAAAGATAAATGTCAAAAGAGCGGCAAGAAATATGGCGAAGTTTGCTCTACTTTTGTAGCGTCCCTGTTGAAAACCCCTTTATTTGCTCAGTTAGCAGTTAAAAGTTAAAAGCAAAATCATTACAACAACTATTTATCGAATTTGTATGTTTTAGATTGATTTGCAAACAAATATGAAGATTTGCCTTTTAAAGTTTCGAATTAAAGTACGTATACGCCACATTGTTCAATTTTAATTAAAGCCGAATAGCTTTTTCGGGGATATATTACGATTTGTACACCACCACAAAATTTATACGGATTCTCCTAGAAGGACATAATAAATAATATAGCAACATTTTGTCTAAAAATTGTTTTCAGAACTTGTTATGTATATAAAAAATTATTTTACAAAAAAACGCTCCAAAGATTTTAAATTTTGTTTCCTTAAATTCATATTTAATCATGTATTAACATAGTATTTTTTTTTTTTTTTTTCATCTCAAACTATCCAATGAAGTTGCTTTAATCTGATTTAAATATCGTATTTCATGGTTTGAAACATTTTTCTCTCCTGGACCCATGTTCTGTAACTATCGCATCGATAAAGTTATTCGAGAAACATTGAAAAATGAAACAAAACTCATACGATTTGTTTCAATTTCCATCGTTTCTTGACGAATTTTATCGATGCGATAGTTACAGAACATGGGTCCTGATTTCCATGTCTTTACATATAATTTTCTAAAAATCTCAGCATCTTGAACATAAGAGGAAGTACGTTTAACTCAGTTGTGCATTTTATTAACTAGATTTTCAGGGCCTTCTATAGCAATATTTTAATTTTTTTCAATTATCTTCACTTTGTAAATCAATAATATTGGGTGTAAGAACGTCTAATAATATTTAAATATTTTCTCAGGTTCGTTAATAAAACTTAATCACTTTATTTAAAATTTCCACTTTATATTTCCCAAAATAAAACACCTAACTTTTCTTGCTACTTAAGAATTTTTTCACCACTGATATTAATTCATTTACTTTTCACTTTTATTCCAACCAACTTTAATAATTCACGATTAAAAAACAATCTTTGTCAACTGTCCACTGCTGGTCAAACATGCCCTAGCTATACTAGCTGTGTTTGTTATTGTGAAATTTCTTGCAAATTTTCACAAACTCTCACAAATTGTCACATATTCCTATTTGTTAACTGAAAAAGTTGCATCAAGAGAGAGCAAATCAAGTACCCCTCCGTTGGATTTCCTGCTATACAAACACGAAGTTTTTACAACTACTGTCAAAAATCGTGGTTGCCACTAATCGGAAAATTTTCCAAAGTAGGTTTTTAAAAAAAAGCAGTATATTCAATTTCCTTACAGAAGTTCTGAATATTTCAATTTTTACTTCTATTGAATAAAAAACATTCAAAATAGCATAATACATGAATAATTATGATATCACAATTGTTATCAAAGCAAGTTAATATTGCGACTATTTCCGTAACAGAAGAATTGAAAAATAATTAGTGGATTAAATTTTGTTAAAAAATTTATTAAAATTTCCATAATCGATTGGTGCGATTTGAGTTTGGCTACATCTCTTCTTTAAGAATACAAGTTTTTGAGGTAAGGGAATAACCGCCATCTTGAAAAAGAAAGTGTTTGGTTTAATCCACCATGATTTTCTCAGAATCTATTGCTTGTATGAAAAAAAGTGTGTTAATCTTTTTTGTGTAGAATGACATAAGCTAAACTTTGTACCTTCACATTTTTTTCAAAAAAACTTATAATTTTCGAGAAATTAAAAACAAACTGAATTTAACCCCCTTTAAAACCCCCAAAAAATTTAATTTAAATTTTCTGGGCTACAGCCAAACCAAACTTTTTTTTTGCGTCTTAATGCAAAAAATTGATGGCAAGGCGACACCATCAATTATTACCATTGCCAAGCTCTTATTAGCGTCAAAGTAATTTTTTCTAGGGTTTTTTAACAACTAGATTGTTTTTACAGATGCATAGGTAATTTGCGCATGACTAGGCATTGCTTTCATGTTCAAAATTAGCTACTAACATTCTCTTATACTACTGACGAAAATTCAAAAACTCATACAAAAACGTCCATAACTGACCAATTACAGAAATTAGCTGATCTTTTATGGCCGCTAAATGGCCCTCCAATTGGTATGTTTTTTTTTGTGAAACGACCCAAATGAGGTGCCAAAAATTTTTTGTGACCTTGTTTTTCAACTTCAAAAATTATTTTAAAAATATCTATGGCTGACCAATTACTGAAATTAGTTGACCTTTCATCGCGATATACTGGCCTTTTAGATGGTAAAAATTTTATGCAAATACACCCCAAATGAGGTGCCAACAATCTATGCTGTGACCTACATACAAAAAAATATAACATTCATAAAAATAAATATATGGCTGACCAATTTCCGAGTAACCTATCACATAGTAAATTTTTTTTTAAAATTACCCAAATGAGGTGCCAAAAATCGTTCGTGACCTTGAATTTTTTTTTTTTTAATCGTAAAAAATAAAATATCGCTGACCAAGTACTGAAACTAGCTGACCTTTTATATAGATCTAGAGATCTTTCAGATGGTATATATTTTTTGCAAATTTCCCATAAATGAGGTGCCAAAAATCGTTATGACCTTGAATTTTTTTTAAATAAATTAAAAATTTATAAAAAAAAAACTATGCCTGACCAATTTCTGAAAATAGCTGACCTTTTATGACCGTGAAATGGCATTTCAAATGGCATACTTGTTTTTTTGAAATGACCCAGATGAGGTGCCAAAAGTTTTTTTGTGACCTTGAAACGAGTTTTGAAAATTCATAGAAAAAAAACTATAGCTGACCAATTACTGAAAATAGTTGACCTTTTATCACTATCTACAAATCTTTCAGATGGCATCTTTTTTTGGAAATTTCCCACAAATGAGGTGCCAAAAATCATGCGTGACCTTGAGTGACCTTGAGAAACTTTAAGTCTTTATAACTAGTTATCAAAGGCTGGACTAGTTGACCTTTCCTGACCAACTACTGACCAATTAGATGACATTCTAAAATGTCAAATTTCCCATATATGAGGTGCCAAAGGTCCAGAGCCGGTTCAAATACATATAAATCTTCCAGACATTTCGTCTACCATCCTAAGATTATTTTTTGTTATAAGTGGAATTATTCTTATAAATAGCTTTAAAAATTTTTCACTTTGCTACATCATTGAACTTAAGTCAACAAAACTAATTTGTTGACCCCCTCCTTCTCTCTCTCCCTGCTCAACATAATATTTCCATCAGAAATGTGTATTTATCCCAAAATAACTTCGTATCAGGACAAGACCTAAAACAAAATAAATGTTTTATCCATAAAAAACCTTTTCTTTATACTTAAATAAAACTTTAAAATTTGACTTATTTGTGATCCATAATTTCATCGATTATAAAAGTTAGTCTTTCAGATAAAAATAACTTGCCATAGATAGTACCTATGTATAGCAAGTAAAAAATGACACATAACAACTATGTATCTATTATTATTTTCCATTACCCACCATTTTTTTTTTTCTAGCTAAATTTTTTGCTAACATTCACATTTTTCCGCAATTTTGTATTTTGTGAATCCATAAAGATACTATACCTTCATATAGACTAAAAGATAATATTTCATTAACGGTAGCACTATCGCAGGTAGATATTTCAAAGAATTAGTATCCTGTCATCGTAAACCCTCGATTCTACCCCTCACTATGGTTAAAAGCTAAAAAGAAGAAAATCATATACAAGTCTGGGTCGAACGTACTTGCTCTCAAAGATTTAATTTTCTTAATTGACTAAAGAACATTTTGAAAAAATATTTTTTAAATTATTTGGAAATAAAAAATGTATGACTGAATTGACTGAAATTATTGAGAAAGAACTTGCATTTGCTTTCCGATACCATCCTCTTTTTCTTTTTTTCTTCTGAATCGATAATTCGATACTCGTTTCTTGCTTTTGTATACCCTAGTTTGCAGCATTTTTGCATGCGTATATTCATTCTTTATCACCACACCACAGTTTCTTTCTAGAGGGTAGCCTGTTTAGCCGAGTCGAATGTTCATTTGAGATGCAAATAATTAGATAAGGTTTTTTTAGGGAAGTTCATATTGAGTCTAAAAATAAATCGTCGACCACCAAACTTTTGCGTTGGCCGCCATCTTGGATATTAGAACATGAGTTTTTCTTAAATAACTCACCTATTTTCATCTTTTGACTTAAAATGCATTTAATGAAAGTTGTAAGAAATTGAATTATCTAGAACTCTGGTTATAATAGCTTTCTTGCTACGATCGATATTTTTCGACCTTATCAATAAAAAAGTATTGTTTCATTGCTTTTTATTGAACTCATGTATAATCTATTTCGAACTTAGAATACAAACAAATAATAAAACTTTTTTTTTAATTTTTTGGAAGAGGAGGTTATAAGGAGTTATAAAAGAAGTTTTTGACCGTTCAGGCATTAAACTTTGGACACCATTATGATACAGGGTGTTTTGCATAAACCCAAAAAAATGTTGTTTCTTCGTGTTGGGTTCATACCTGGAAAAACCGTACTGGATGAGGAGTCTATTCCCCCCCTTGGACTTGTAAAGGCCCTCACTATGAAAATAGATATTTTTTTTTGTCTTACGAGTATTTTTCCAAAATAAGAACAACTTTTATTTTAAAAATTCAATGCTCTTATCACTTCTTAATTAAATACAGAAATGATCACATCACAAGAAAAAACTTTGTTTCTTATTTTAAGTTTAAATTTTTGTTTTCAAAAAGTATAGGGTTTTTCAAACGGGACGCTACAAAAGTAGAGCGACAGGGACAGCAAACGACGCCATATTTCTTGCCGCTCTTTTGACATTTCTCTTCAGTAAGGTTTGCCATTTCATGATGGAAAGATACATGAGCCAACAAGGAGTCGATATTATTAAAATTTACTACCGAAATTTGGAGTCAGTGCCCTCAACGTTAAGAGCACTACATCCATTTTATGGTCGTCATAATCGTCGTAGCAGATCAACAATTGAGCGTCTAGTGGCAAAATTTTAATCCACAGGCACAGTACAAAATGTTCCCGTGCCAGTGAGACAAAGAAGTGCCCGTAGTGTCGAGAATATTGCTGCCGCTGAGGCTTCAGTTGTAGAAAGCCCTAATGTGTACACGTCGTTCTCAAGCGTTGGGCATCTCTGTGACGTGGTTGTGGCGAATTTTGCGAAAAAATCTTGGTCTACATCCTTACAAGATTAAATTGACGCAAGAACTGAAGCCGCTTGACCCCCAGAAGCGTCGTATATTCGTGTTCGTATGTTCCTGAACAACAACTTTGAAAATGATTCGGATTTTCATCGAAACATCATCTTCAGCGATGAGGCTCATTTCTGGCTGAATGGCTTCGTCAATAAACAAAATATGCGGTATTGGTCAGGCAGCAATCCACACGTACTCCATGAGTCATCATTGCATCCCGAAAAAATTACGGTTTGGTGTGGTTTATGGGCTGATGGCGTCATTGGGAAGCACTTCTTCCGTGATGATCAAGACCGGCACGTAACTGTGAATGGGGATCGCTACCGTTCAATAATAACCGAATATTTTTGCCCCCAATTAGATGATATTGACTTAGAGGACATGTGGTTCCAACAGGACGGCGCCACAAGCTACACAGCGAATGTCACAATCAATTTATTGGAAACCAAGTTTGGAGAACGTGTTATCTCACAAAATGGTCCAGTCGCTTGGCCGCCCTGGTCGTGCGATTTGACTCCGTTAGACTATTTCCTGTGGGGCTACGTCAAGTCTATGGTCTATGCCAACAAGCCAGCGACGATTGATGAACTTCGTACGAATATCGAACGTGAAATTGCAGCAGTATCGGCCGATTTATGCTTGAAAACCGTCGAAAATTGGGTTCAGCGTCTGGACTTCTGCAAGCGTGCGCGTGGTGGCCATACCAAAGAAATCGAGTTCCATACATAATGGCATCAAACGTATACTTTCACAGGAATAAATAATTTCATTGATATCCAAAACTGTTTTTGTTTTATTTAAAAAAAATTTTGTAGCGCTCTTATTGAACAACCCGATACATATGTACATATTTGCAAAACCCATTTTATTTAGAAATGCAATTTGAGAATGAATGTAAGGCTTTCAAAAAAGCTACATAAGGGGTCTTGTGAATAAAAAAAAAAATAAAGCTAAGACTAGCATTTTTAAGTAAAAGCTAGATTTTGTGTGAATAAAAACAAGCTTAAAGTAGCATATAAAAGAGATGTGTTCTAGTAATAGCTATTTTAAAATAGCCAAGGCTAAGTTCATGTAGCTCTAACTTGTTTTTTCAGCTTTAGCTTTAAATTGTGTGTAGTGCGTTCAAGGCTGTTAGAAAATAATCCAAATATTCTCAAAAAATTTAAACGCTCTATTTCCGTTATGTGACTTTTTACCAATAACCTACAGGTACAAAGTTTTATAAAAATCCTTAGACATTTTGAAATAACAAACCGTTTTATTGGAGCAACCTGTCTTAGATGGGCTAGCAGACAAGTTCGAGCTTTTTTTTAAACTTTTTATGAACTTCCTTAACGAATAAAATCAAAAAATTCCCCAACCTAATTTTTTTGCATATTAGCATTTTCTTTCTATATTCTGACTGCACTAGGTTGCCTTTGGTTGTTTCAGTTTCCTCATTGATGATGTTATGGTATTGAAACCACTGGTTGATAACGTCTGGTTTCCTAAATGTGGAGAGCTTCTGGCTTTGGTGCTCCAGTTATCTAATGTTGTTTTGTAAAAAGTACCATCAAACTATTCCGCCAAAGATGATTTAGTTTCTCACTCAGACACAACTTCCACATTGAGGTCATTTTACCCATAAGTAAGCATAAGTTTCTTTTTTTTATCGGTAGAGGTTTTTATGTGGATCATATCCAGGCAATGGCCTTCAATGGAATACTTAACTCCTAAGCCGATAAATGTCGCCTTTTTATCTTATCATTGAACTCGATCCTATTCATTGTTCAGATTTGGGAAATACCTTATTTTTAAAACTTGAAGAAAAACTAAATCATTTGAGTGACAAATTATGGAGTGTAATGTGTAAGATGCTTTCCGGTAACAGGTAGGCATCCCGTTTATATTCCGAGCATTGTTGCCGTTTAAAGGTGTTCACTGTCCAAAGCTCCTCGTGACTCACTCTTCAACGTGGTAGGAAAGTTAACCTGTCAACCGACGACCGACGCACTCACGCATTGAGGACCAGATACTTGCTTAAAAATGATTCTATAAACACTCGATTGTGGTGGGAGTGATCTCGGTTCAAGTACGTTGTTTGAATGCGGAATTTAAGCTTTAAGGTACATCTCCATTTGAGAGTTCTTTCAATATAAAAACTCGAGATGACTCTCGGGTAGCTGTCCAACTAATTTCTAATTAGCTAATTTCATGACTGTATCTACAAAGAGTTTAACTCCCGAGAGCAGGTTGAGAGTAGCTCAGCTCACAGTCTTTTTACTTGCAAATAGACAAACACCTTTAGTCGATTCAAGTTCACTCTCACAGCCTCACCGTGTTCGGGTATTTACTCCTTAATCTGACGAAAGCAGGATGAATAGTCAGGTGACAGTTAACCGCTATGGAAATGAGAGAGCTGATGTTGGGAGAATTTTTGTGTGAACAGATATTCTGTTACCAGGCCAATTACTATTACCAACAAATATCCAAATAAAATTTTAAAACAATTCTTGTTTTATTTTGACAGAATTTCTTCAATTTTTTACCAATCCTTCACGTGGCCTTACAAATATTGCAAAAGTGAAAAAAATAATCTAAGTTAACGTCACCAGAGAGTCAAATTGTTGCAAGGACTGCGTTTTCTATTTTTATATATTTTTTTTTTAGTAAGTGAAACCATTGCTGCAGCAAACCGCAACGTTCACCACATATTCAACGCGACATGGATCCGGCTAACAGTTGAAATGAAAATATAAATTCTTGGATTAAACTTCATCTACAGGGAGGATGAAATGCAGAAAAAGAGGAAGGACTCATGTGTGAGAGCACGGTGAGTTACTTTTTAAGGTCTGATCTCTCATTTCTTTTATTTTTTGTGTGATATACCTCTCTACTGGATGTCTTTTACTAGGAACTCCCTCAACCCATAAAAGTCATAAAAGTTTTTTAATTTCCTCGTTTTTTTTTTTTTTGTTCATTCGTTTGCCGTACCCATCCTTAAAAGATTCAAAGAGGAACATTCGCTTGTTGGTTTGGCATCACCCGCTACCACCAGATACGACTACGATGACGATGCAGCGATATATTAATTCTGTAAGGATCTTAAGTTCCGTATAATTATTTCTTTTTCTTCTCTTGTGGACATCCCAACCATTCTTATAACCCCTTGATTGTTCTCCCAATGCCCGAGAGAGGAACTCCTACATTTAAACTTTTTTTTTGTTTAATTGTGTGTAGCTCTGGGTGATCACATCAAATCACACAATTTTTTTATGCAGCTCTGGTCTGGTGGGTAAAAGTTTTAATTTGACAGAAAGTGACATTGCATAAGTTCTTCTTTTGTTCTGTTCTTCTTCCTTCTTTTCTGTATAAGAGAAATCACACATTTCCAAGAGCAGCACTCTCGTCCTTTTTGACAGGATTGCATGAAATTTCAGTGAAAATCTGCGACTCATTAAAGTTAGGGATTGCGTGCTGGTGTTATAGCATGAGCGTTGACGTTTCCAATTGCAGGGTTAGCAGTTCGTTGTATAACCACACACAGCATTCCCTTTCCACTATACCCACGGTGCGCCACCAACCGGCCGCATCAGCCAATGCAAAGAGTCATGTTATTTAACAAGCCGAAATGAGTGTCGAAAGGCGCCCACGCAGATGGGTTTTACCTCGCAATAAAATCAAGTACTTGGTAATTTACGAACATGAAATAGACGGAAATGTTTTTCTGTTCATTTCAACAATGGATTTGCCGAATTTATTGTATAAACGACACGCGATTCTAGTTTTTGACTGACGATTAGAGACTATAACAAGCACTTGCCACTTATAGAGAGTACTTAAGGAAAGGGGGTTAATACCTTTCCTTGTTTTTTTTTTTTTTTGCGGAGAGAAATGTAGTCATAGCCTTACCCACCTACTATTTTAAGAAGTAAAGTTCTTGCTGACGTTGCGTTGGTTTTGTTAGTTTTGATTTTATTAAATAATTATTTCATTTTCATGCCCTTGAAACAATGTTATGGTTTTTATTGCGTTACATATATAACCGTAATTATATAGGGGAAACAGACATTTTATTAATGGGGTAAGTATTTTTGCCAAGTAATGCATACTCGCAGAAATTATTTAGTTGTGGTTTATAGGGTTGAATAACCCTTCAAAATACATTCTTGACAATTATTTTATGAAATCATTGATACCGTCAAAGAGAAGGGGGGCTACTTTGTCTCAGAAGATGTTAAGTCAAAAATGCTTGATTATGGTTTCAAGCTCCAGATATACTTTGCATATTACTGGCGAAGCTACAATTGGTACAACTTCTACCACCTACACTACACATATCTTGCAACAGCTTCAATTCAAATTAAAGTCTTAAGAATGCTATGAGCTGCAACTTTACATAGCTACAACTTTTTGTGCATTCAGACAAACTGTCCGCGCAGTTATACGTTTTCATTAATTTTTCAATCAAAATTGATTCCAAATGACAATCGAAAACCTTTTATTCTTTTAGAAAAATACCGATTATTTATCATTTTTAGAGGTTTTTCAAGACATTGGCATCACAGATTCCAATTGGATTGGCTCTTATAAGTAGGTAGTACGAATGTAAACCCTGGTTAACACGGCAATTTACCGTAGGTTTTTTTGCAGTATAAATCAAAAAGAAAGTGGCGTAGACATTCTACATGGAACCTTTCACACGACATTTGTACTTTTGCCACTTGGTTTTATACTGCCATGCCGTTTGCATTTATACTGCAAAAAAACGTGGGGTACATTGCCGTGCGAACCAGGGCTTACTTGCATCGAACCTGGTGATTTGTCAGAATTTAGTTTGGGGGCAGTAGCACAACAGCCCGCTACGATAAAGATCTTGATTTACCACCTGATGGCGGTCCCCGAGGAACTGTCTTTGTCTGTGTCTGTATATACGGAAATAGGCTTAAATAATAGGTGCAAAAGGCCTAGTTTATTGGTTTCTGGAATGTGGAGACGCTTCTTGACAACGGAAGGAAGTCCTTAAAATGCTATATTCCGTCATTTAAGGAACCAGTTCATGCGATATCAGATATAGATCTTAGGGGAATAGCGAAGTTAGAGGAATTATTTCACGTTTTTAATTTGAAGCACTGTTCTACTCTATTCTGGATAAGCGCTTCAAAGCAATCGGGAATCTAGCGTTTGACGACTGTTGCTTTCCAAAACAGCTCTTAAAATCTTTATTTCCTGGAAACCATTAGATGACACGATCCTAAAAGCCAGGTTCCGTCTACAGTAAGTCACGTCACCAAAATACAGAACTTTCGACATGACTTCATATAAAGTGCTGAAATGCATTCGATCAATCATTCGATCAATCATTCGATCAATCATTCGATCAATCATTCGATCAATCATCCGATCAATCGCTAGGAAGAAACGATGCTTAGTTTTTCGAAGAAACTTTAGCAAAAATCAAAGAAGGAATACACCTCAAACCCCGCATTGTCATGACTCCAGCAGCAGGGAGAAACGAGCAAGAGTTTGTTTGTCGCATAAAGATGAGAGAAATGAAAAAACGTAACTATGTACATTGTCTACCAGAAGCAGAAGAACCCGCAGGTAGGTGTGACAGTAGGACCGCGTTCAGAATTACCAAACAGCTAATTGGTGTGCAAACCTCTAAGCAACACCTGGTAAAATTCACAGACGGATCTCTGCTAGTTTTGGATGAGGACCAGCTGAAAAGATGAAAAGAACTTGAGTGTCAAGTTAACAAAGCAACTCTGACGAGTCGAAAGATGAATAGGTGAATAATTTGTCGTTAATTATTTGTATCAATTTCAAATTTGTGGTTCAATGTTTTTTTTTATATTTTTTGGGTGCCTTTGTAAACTTGATATCATGTCGAAAATTAGTTAAAGGTGGTTTATGGCTTAGTAATTTATCGTTTGTTAGCTATGACACTTTCGAATTTGTCATTCTATGTTTTCTATGTTTTTTTGCAAGGTGGTAAGAGCTTCTTAATTTAAAAATTTTATTGCATAACAATTTGCCAATAATAAGTCGTAAAATAGTTGTGAAAAAATCAATCTGTCATGCGATGTTTTCTATGGGTTTTGTAGCTATTCATTTGCTATGAGTGTTAAGTTTGCAAAGCAGCTTTAATGAATTGAAAATGGGTAGGTGGATAATTTGTAATTAGATAGTCGTTAATTAGTTGTAACAATATCAATGCCAGCGATGTTTTTTTTTTTTGGGTGCTTTGCTAACTTGAAATTTCTCGAAAAAAGGTAAAAACTTCTTATTATTAATATTGAATGGCTTAATAATTAATTGTGAAAAATTTAATCTAATCGCGAAGTGTTTTCTATGTTTATTTTTGCGTCTTTTGATGCTTACTTGGTATCAAGTGAGCAAAGTATCTCCTAAAAAAGTGGTTGAAACTGCTAATACCGAATGATTTATGGCTTAATAATTTGTCGATAACAAGTCTTGAATTAGTTGTGACCAATTTCAAATTTATCGTGCAATGTTTTCTTCAGTTTTTTGATTATTTTTAATTTAGGATCAAGCGAGCATAGCACTACCACAAAAAGTGGTAAAAACTGTTAAAACCAAACGGTTTATGGTTAAATTATCCATGGTAACCAAGTTTTTAGTAAGCTCTGATAATTTCAAATTTGTTTTTCTATGTTTTCTATGTTTTTTTTATGTGGAAAAAACTTCAAGACATAATATTTTATTACTCAATAATTTGGCACTAGTAAGTCGTTTTTATTTTTATGTCAAGAAGTTTTTACCACTTTTCGAAAAAAACGTAGAAAACATAAAACGACAAATTCGAAACAGTCACAACTTTCTAATGACTAGTTAGCCATGCATTATTTAGCCACAAATCATTCGGTTCAGACAGTTTTTACCAATTTTTTAAGTGCTAACAAGCCAGAAAAGGACCCAAAAAAAACATAGAAAATATTGCGTGACTAGACCAAATTTTTCACAACTTATTAAATACTAACTTACAGTTACAACATTGAATATGGGAAGTTTTTACCGATTTTCGGGATTTGTAAATTTAGTAAAGTACCCAATAAAACTTGAATGTCAAATTCGAAACTGTTACAACAAATTAAAGACTAATTAACAGCAAATTATCCACACATTCATGTTTCGATTCGTCGAATTTGCTTTGCTACTTTGACAGTCATGAAAGGAACACTTTTCTGCGGTTGTAAACTATGTTTTAGCCAGTGAAGTAAACCCAACAATTTGTCCGTAGAAACTAGTTCCCATAAGTATCCCTCGTTAGAGAAGAAATCTTAAACGCACTCAGACCACTGAAGAACAACAAAAACAAAGTGGTTGGACTTTACAGCATCCTAAAAGAGCTTTTTCGAATAGTGCCAGCAACATCAAGTGAGCTCCTGCACCCACTCATTGGCAGAGCTTGGAAAACCAAGAGTTTCCCTGAAGAGTGGAAGAAAAAACGGGAATAATTGTCAACCTTCCAAAATAAGGAGACCTTACGCAGTGCTACCTGCTGTAGCAAAATCGTCCTGGAGCAAATAAAAGACCACCTCGAAGACACACTCTACACCGAACAAGGCGGATTTTACACGGGATCTTCTTGTGTCGACCACATCAACTCCTTGCAGATCATCACCAAACAGTTTATTGAATATCCATTACCACTCCACCTTTCATTAATGTAAAAAAAGCGTTCAACAGTGTCAGAAGAGGCAACCCAGATGCATTGATTGCTATTATTGAGGCTACATAATGATGGATTCAAATTTCACCTCCTGCATGAAAGAAGGTTGTCAGAGGAGTTTAAAATCCAAAGTGGAGTAAGGCAAAGTTGTGGACCATAATACTGTTTCAGTTGGTGATAGGTGCATGCAGCTTTATTGACGAAATGGAAGAATTCAGTGGTATCTGCAATTTTACCTCAAAAATCTGAACTTCGTGGAGGGATGAGAAAGTGACGTTTATGCTTACTCTCTCATAGAATCTTAGATCTCCGTCAAATGACATCAAGGGTGAAGAGATCAACTGAAATCGATGGAATGAGATATTATCAATTCGGTAAATACAAAAAGGATCAGAATTGCTACTTCCTGATCTACCCAAGTAGAAAAAACAAACATTCTTTAATTTGCCTTTCAAACTTTTTGATGATATTCTGGCCTAACAGTATCGAATTTCATGCAAGGACAGGAGGTCAGAAAACCATCGACTCTATCTAACGGAAACGTAAATGGTGTTTCCACTCCTTAGACTCGTACTTTTTTCAACCCATCACTGAAATCCAACTTAACCTGTTTACCAATTGCATCTCTACCTCTTCGTTTGATATTATTTTTTCTCCAAACTATAAAATTTTAAAATTAAAAAATTCAAAACAAATTGTTTGGCTGATACAAAAAAAAAACCTCCAAATCACATGAGAACTCTACCCACAATTTTTGACCTGTTTATATACCCATTTTGAACGTTTCAAAGCCCACAACCGTTTCAACAATTGCTCACTTCCTCTAAGCACTCTGCGGGGAAATCAAAACTTAAATTACTGCAAATGAGTATCTTTGTATTTTTTAAATGCAATGCAATAAAAAAGTATTCCATGTAGCTATACCATACCTACCCTTTTACCTACACGCTCGCTCCCTCTGCAAAATTCAATTATTTTGATGGTTCATTTGGATGGGGAGGGTATTTGCCCTTCAATAATTTCCAAAAGGGTGATTACTGATGGTTACGCCTTGGTTTGGTTTACGTAATCCATTCCAAGGAAAACTAGAAAAGTGGCGATGGAGATAAAATTGCAATTAATAAAACAAAAACAAATTTATTAGAGGACCAAGAAGTTCGTAAGGGTGACAGATGCATGATGCTCTATTCTCCTCCTACGGACACGGTTAAGTAATATTACAAGCCCTCCTGGGCATCAGATTGCAAACTGAATCCAAGGCATTTATTTTTTTTTTTTTTTTGCTTCTGGTCAATATTTAAAGATAAGCAAGAGCTACCTACCTGTTTGGGAAAAACAAAGTCAATTGTTTGGTCGCCACATCCAGCTGGTATCCTGAATTGAAGCACCTCAGGCGCAATACCACCAACACCCTCGCTCGCATCAAGCTCTGAGAATGATGATGATGATGAACAACTTAATAGTAGAAAGAGTCGCATTGGGTCGCTTATAATATCTATAGGAGGTGCGTCTTCCTCAACCTTTATCTCCCACGCAACAGGAGCAGCATTCAATTCTGTGGGACAGCTAGTACGTGCAACTTCTGCTGTTGGCTGACAGCGATAAATGCATTCCAAATACATCATATCCCGCATCTATGAGCGACAGACAGACAGATATCCCTACTACATCGTGAGGTGGGTAATAAAACAATATGTGAACATGAGCAATACACCCAGTCAGAGTCACAGTCAGCCAGTGGCATTAGTAGAGTATCTGATGGAAGCAGTGGGATAAGAAGAGTGTCCTGGATCCATGAGAGTTGCATTTGCAACAACTACAACTATACTCTTCACCTAGGTGTACGATTGTATGTCATCTAGATGGCTTTTTTTTGTATCGTAGTTGTTGGAAGCTATATATGTGGCATGGCAAGTATACGAGAACACAAGACATCTGTGTACTTGGGACAAGCCAACGACGACGAGTGCCGTCACGAGCACTGCATAGCAATTCCATTTGGTGCCAGTTGAAAGCCACTGAAAGCCGAGAGTGAGAACACTCGTTGCATGGATTTTACTATTTTGCCCAATTTAAAGTTAGTTTTTTTTTTTTGTTGTTGTTGAACTCTGTTTTGGTCCTTGAATTTTGTATTGCATAGTCCGCCAAGAGTTCCGACGCGCCACCACCACCACCGCCGCCGCCGCCGCCGCCGCCAGCTTTTAGACTGACATGAGGGTTGAGGAGTTAGTTGGTTTGGTATTGCTCCTAAGCTTAGTTGAGTCAGCATATGTTTCGAATGGTTTTTGTTTATTTTCGGGCCAAAAAAAGATGCTTCCTGTGCGAAGTGATACGAGTACATATCATATCCTAATGTAGAAATAAAATTTAATTTTTCTTATTGTTTTGCAAAAAAGGACTAATTATGACACCAAAAGGCTATCCGTCATGGTACTGTAGGTACACTATGCAGCTGTCAGTTCATTATTTTTGATAGAAGGAACAACTTTGTGTTAGAGAGTTTTATAGTATAAGTTGAGGGAGGACTCGTAGTTGTAGTGAAAGTATAGCTGAGCAGAGTATTAATGTAATTAGGTTAACACCAACTAAAAACACATGCTTCTGAAAATGAAAGACCTTAAATTATGACATAGATATATGTAGTAGCTATGTAGTTATATACATACATGCATACCTACATGAAGTTTTATAAAAGTTTGTTATGATGCTCAATGATGGATGCATTGTAATTTTCAGTTCTAAACGAAGAAATTTCTATTTCTTAAGATAAATTTAGCTGGTAGCTGGAACATATTACTTATTTATTTAATAATTTACCTACTTAAGATATCAAAATTTAATAAAGCTTATGATTAATCTGTTTTGAACAGAATTTTGAATTTTTAAAAAGTGTTCAACAGCCATGACATTTTTGAGTAGGAGAGTTTTCTTGTCTTCTGATAAAGGATAGGTACATAGACAACATTTTGGTTTGACATCATTGACCTGTCTGTTTGGTTTGAAGCAGAAAACAGGGAACAGCTTTAGGAAAAATCAAAATATTAAAATAGGTACATACAAATCAAATTCAAAAATATTTACTAATAGACTTTCGCAATATACAAACTGATACACGACTTAAGGTTTATTCGACTATTTATTTGAATTTTTCTACAAACAGGGAAGATTAGGTAATTTTCCACAAAAAAACACATATTCATGAAATTTTGTTCGTAACATTAACTGCTAAGAAGCTACAGGACTTCAAAGTTTCCCATGTATTCTATGTAGGTGTACTTTATAGCAAGTTTTGCATTCGAAAACGAAATTGAATTCGAGATTTTGATCAGACCCTTCATTACGATGATAGGGACAAAAGTGGGTCTCACAATTTTGTATGTGTGTCTGTTCGGTTACAGCTTAAATGGTTCGGTTGATTTTCATAAGACTTGGTACATCGTGGCTTTTGGTGATTCTGCCCACAGGTTTTTATTTTTTTTTAGAACTCAAAATAACAGAACCTCCAAAACAAAATCAGTAAATTTCATTTTGTAAAACCTACCATTGGATGGGAAACTATTTCTGCAAAAATGGTTATTCATGGTTGGTACCTCCAAAAGAACCATTTTTACTTTCGATTTTCTTCAAAATGGTTACTTTGATTTCAATCATTTTTATACAGAAGCTTCCACAGGCGCGGATATAGGGGGAGGGCAATGGGTGCAATTGCCCCCTCCCCCCACAGCAGGTACGAGCTAAGCATAAAATATTAATTTATTAAAATGTCATCAAAAACTGCTACGTTTGTAAAATTTTTTTCTTGGCAGTTTTTTATTTTTATTTTATTTTTCTGATTTTTCATTTCACGAAATTACTCGTATTTAAAGATACTTAAACAAACGATTTATCTCGCCTCTCCCAGATGAGAAGTGGAGAAAAATTCCGATATGCAAAAATTGCCTTCAAATCGAGCGATTGTAAAGCTTATAACGTCGGTTTTATAAGGTCCAATCTTCAAATTTGAGATCTTTAATTAAAATATAAATGTCAGGCTAAATTCTTATGTAATATTTTTTTGAGAATATAGTCAAATTATTTCATCCTAGAGAGCTGGTTCAGTCCCACATCGATCTGATTTCACTTTTTAAAATGCAAATGTGAATGAATAATGACAAAGTTTCAACAATGTTCCAAAAAGTTAATGCCCCAAACCTCCTCTACAAATATTTAAGTGCTTTTTTTATAGTTAAATGTAACGCGGAAGGCAGTAGTGGCACGAATCAATTTCATGCTAAAAAGATGCGTATCCATTTGACAGTACTTTCAATAGAAAACTCTCGAGAGAAACTTTCGGATGTGTTCCACTCTGATGAGCTAATTTCATGAATGTGTCCACTTGCGAGCTTGTCCCCATATTGTAGCTCTCTTATATGTACTATGTACTATGTTGCACATCTTTTTTAGCCATAACATACGTTTCTGATGGTAATACAGTAGACGTTCGAAATAATGAAATAATAAAAACCAGGCCTGTTCCAGTGTTCATACTTTCGAGGTTTTTCACTTTTTCAAGCGTTCTTAAGATGAATTTGATCCAAAATGCAAATTTTGTTAGATGTGAATGGTTTTTATAATTATAAGTTAAGAAAAATCGAAACAATTCCCCAGTGTTCTCAAGTAATGTTGTTATTTTTATATAAACAAATCCAATTTTATAGAAAATTTCGTGTGTTAACTATAATTGTAAATAGTTAACTACTTTGAGATTCACTAAATCGAGCGTCTACTGTATTCGTGAAGTTTTTTTCACTTTCATCGATGAGTCTTAGGAAATTCTGTATTATTTATCCCCAAATCAAACAAAATTTACTTCATCGAATATTTAAGACACTACAGGTTTTCGCCCATTTACTTGGTTACATGATCATTTTTTTTCACTTGCCTCTGTTTGATTGTTAACGACACAGTGGCCACGTTCCGCCGGCTATCGGATAGGCTATCTAAGACAACTGAGTAGCTGATACTTTTGTGAACGACCAAAACCAGATAGATGATAGCTGAAAAAAGCTGACAAAGGAATTGAATAAATTTTTTTTTCTAATCTACAGTAAAATTTTAATTTTTTAACGGAGTTTTATTCTATTAATTTTTAGATATATATTTATTTTTATACTAGCTGCATCTAACTAATTAATTTTCCTTTCAATAAACCCGATACTGCAAAACTAAAGATGAACAACTCAAACATCTTGTCAAATATCAGCCGTTTTGAAATTTCTCTTTGGATTGCTGAGTATCCTAGAATTTTTGTGATAGCTTCAGATTTGTTTGTTGATCACAGATGATTTGTCATCAGCTGTTTTTAAACAAGGGACTACAACAATACAAGGCAATCCGGATAGCTGGGAATTAACATCGGAACGCGGCCAGTGCCAGTCAATTTTGCTTGCAAGAACATTTGACGTTAACGCACACATTCTCTGGCTTCTGAATACTTATTTGTTCCGTCAACTCGTTTTTCTTACGGTGCGGTAAAATTGTACTGTAGATGATATTTTCAAACATATGACTTTAGCAAACTGCATTATCGAACACAGGGCTAATGCAGTAAAGCTTTTATTTGCTTTTTTGAATAGAAGACTATTCTGCAAATGCATTTCTGACTCAGATAACGGCCTTTAACTTGTCTTTGGCCACAAAATCTTATCCATCTTATCTATCTTAGCCATTATCTTATAATGGCTGAAACTTTTGCTCGAACTTGAACGTTATGTGTGGGAATAGGAACATATCGATGTGCTGTTATTCTTTCCAAAATTCTAGATGGTGCTACGAAGACCTAAAGGGAATTCAAAAAGGCTGTTAAGACACCCTCTTACTGCCAAAAACTGCATAGCTTCATTTCACGAAGCTCCAAAGTACCCGCTGCTCTAGGCATTGTGTAGATGTAAAAGAGGTAATTGCGTTCTTCAAATTTTGAGTAGTATGAAAAGTACTCCAATTGTCTGTAGATCGTATCAAGATTATAGAAACTCTGGAAACAATTTCGAATTGGTGTGACCAAAAATACACCAAAATTGCCCTCCCCTGAACGAAATCCTGGATCCGCGCCTGAGCTTCTATACAAAGCCAATAGTTTTATTTTACTAAAATGTTCAACAAAATATTTTGTTTGGATTTTTAAAAAATGATTAAACAATTTGTTAATGAAAATCAAATACATATGTATTATGAAAAATAAATGATCAATTTTTATAAAACTCGGTATTTAATGTTTTTTTTTAGATAAGCCCGAGACGATTGACGCCTTGTAACAGAATATTCGGCGCGTTATTGCTGACATACGGCCCCAATTGCTACAGTAGTGTTGATCGAAAATTGGGCCTTTTGGCTGTAATTTATTCGAGCCAGCCGCGGCGGCCGCTTGCCCAAAATAATTTTTAAAACATAATGGCAAACCAATATCTTTAAAAGTTTAGTTTTTGGCCATAATTATATGCGTTTTATTTCTTCTTGAAAACCACACGAAAAGACGAAAAAAAATTACTTTTATGAAAATACCTTCCATAAAAATGTAAAAAAAAACCCTTGAGGAAAATATTTTTTTTCCTAAAAACGGCTCGTACGATTTTTATAAAACTTTATCTGTATATGCTAAAATTAGTGCGATTCTACAAAAAGTTATAAAAATTTGCAAATAATACTTCTCTAGAAGGTTTTTTTTTTTTAATTTTGAGTTTTTCCCTATCGGCTGAACAGATTTTGAATATTTTTTTATATGCAAATTTCAAATTTAAATAAGACCAAAAATAGTACATATCACAATTTTCAAGAAAGATTTTTTTGAATTTTTAAAAAAAGTTTCTTTTTTTTTGAAAATTTGGTATTTCAAAAACGGGCTAACAATTTTTTTTTTTTTTGATTTAGATTTTTGTATGCACATATCATATTACATGCATATCAAAAATTTTTCTTAAAAATGTTTTAAAAAATCAAATGTATAAAAAATTATTTTCTAAGATAACCGCTCAAACGATTTTAAATTCCATAAAATCAAATTCGACCAAGAATAAAGATGGCGTTCTTTTTTTCATCTCAAAATCCCTAAGAAGTTTTTTTTTAGCTATTTCAAATATCGTATTTCATGCCTTAAAACATTTTTCTCTCATAATTTCCGTATCCTTAAGCAAAACATAATTTTCTTATACTCTCAGCGTCTTGAATATAAGAACGAGTCATGCATTTTATTTGCTTGCGGTGATAGAGAACACGAAAAAGGTGGTCTGTCTATTTAATGCTGAACCTACAGCCTGTGCCACTGTTAAGCGATTCTCTTCAAATTTTGAACTTAATATTTTTTGTAACTCTGCAGAGGCGAAATTGAAATTTTCTTAGCTCCAAAACTAACTTGCCATACAACCGTTAAGCAAAAGCTTATTTATCTCAAAAATGGCTCCAGCGATTTTGATAACAAAAAAAAATGAATTATTGTAAATATGGTTTGATTTTTGGTAAAAAAAAAGTTTACCAAAAACTGTTACTAACGGTTTTATTTAACGGTTCAACCACAATCAAATTTTGTAAGCAAAAGTTCCTACATTAAATGTTTGCAATTAGTCCAGTCTACTGTGTTTTTACCATGCAAATTGTAGGGTAGACGTATTTTTACTGTTCCCGAAAAACAATAATTATGATTAATTACTTTGTGGACAAAATTTGAATGTTTGCCTCTAAAATTATATAAAATATACTTTTCTGATGGTTTTTAGTTGGCTGAACTCTAATTGCTAATTTGGGGTTACATTAGGCCTGCTCCTTTACATTGAATTTCTGTAATTTTCTGTGCATTTTTATGCATTTTAGTCCAATAGGCTGTTAAAATTCATATAGAAAACAATTTTTGACATAAGTTTAGACTAAAAATCAAAGAAATGCAAAGTAAAGGAACACACATATTGGCCCTGTTTTGTTGAAAACTATACACATCCGCGCTGAAGCTTTTCAACATACCGGTGCGGAACAAATTGGTTAATTAAGCTCTTTTTGTATTGCAGCAAATGCTTGATTTCTTCACGTGTGAACATGGACTATTAGAAATATAACTATAACTTTGTAGTTGAATAAGAACATACATTTGTACGACATTAAATGTTTTTTTTCTTAATTAAACATAAAAAAACCCTTTCTTATTAAAGAATGAAGGTGATTGCGATTACTATATATACATCAATTGTGTCAAAAATTTTAATATGCCAAATGTTGTGGAAAAAAAGGTTGACAGCATAAAAGCTCTGTCAAGGAACTAATTAACAAAGTGATTTTTTGTCTTTCCGAAACCAAGCCCGTTAATTTAACGGCAGTGATTAACATTTAAATACGATTTCACAAACATTTTATTCGTGCGTATTCATGCTTCTGGCATGAGAGGTAACATTTTATTCTTTTTGTGCTTTTGAATTTCTTTGGAAAATCTTCTAGGTATTTAGAGTTCAAAAATAACGAAATCAGTTTGCTTTTATTTTTTAATATTCCACAATTATTTTGAAGGTAAGGAACAAAAACCTCAAGCAATAATGTAAATTTTTTTTTAAATATTCGTGCCATCAACATGAGACAACATTTCTGGATTTGTTGTGGTTTGGGGTTTTAATAAGAATACGGTCTATATTTTTGAGGTTTGATTATAAAACACAAAATGTATCAAAATGAACTAGGTATTATTATTTGCGTTTGTGAATGAAGATTTGATATAAAACAAAAACACGTATGTAGTTATTAACGTGGTTATTAAGATAAAAATATATTTAAAGCCTAAGGCATCTGATAACATTATTTTAATAAAGGAGAGTTACCAATTTCAAACTTAAAAAAAATTAAATATTTTTATTTAATTTTGGTAAACAATATTATTGAAATTTCTTGAAAGTTTCTAAATAAGAATTTTACTAAAATCCATTCAGCCAAGATAGATACGAAATTAGAAATAAAAAAGTGTTTTAAGCTAACAATGGCATAGAATAAAATTGTTTTACTGTGGTAGGCTTTTCTAATTCTAATAGGCAGATTTTTTTTTTGTCAATCGGGCAATTCCATGGTAACTCACATAACATTTCGGAGAGTTTTACGAGCTTTTCTTTATTAAAATCTTCCTACTTATTTAAATATAAATGAAAATAAATATAAAGTCTATACATGGTAATGACTTCGACTACTAGGAAAAAATACAAACTTTGGTTCTTAAAAAAAAAATGTAAAAACATGTTGGTAACTCACGTTAACCGTTTCGGAGACGGGCTTTATGGCAGTACCTTGCACGTTTTTTTTTTAAATTGAACAGACCAATAAAGCTTATCTTTAGTGTTCAATTAGATATAAAAATATCAGCCTATTTATAACTGTACAAAAACTTTGAATTACTGAAAATGTTTTATACAAATTTAGTAACATACATGGTAACTCACCTTGCAAAAAATCGGTAACTCACGTTATTTCACGTTTTCAATTCAAAAACTAAGGGTTAGGCTTTTTATAATTTCGTATTATTTTCAGCCAAATGTTTGTTTATTGTAGGATATTTTCCAATTATAATTTTAAAATTAGCGAACAATAGACAGGCCAGATAAAGTTTCCGTTTTTCTATCGTCATGTCCACTTTTTTATGGGATTACCCAATCATAAAGTCAGTTTTTTTTTTATTTTACGGCTTAAATCTTTTAAAGACACACTAATAATTAGTACCAAGAAATTTGGGACTATTAATGCACCAAAACAACCGGATAATCAGGACCAATTTATGAAGGTTCACTAAGTGATTTTTTTCTTTCTGAATCAAAAGTATTAATACTTCCCCATAGATTTAAGACCATCAGCTTATGAGTCTCCGAATATTGTCTTGATCATTCAAGACGTTCTTCATTTCGGGGTTTGGTAAGTAGGGCTTTTTCAGTCACTGATTTTGAAATACAGCGTGTGTTTTAATTGCTATACTGTAACGATTTCTATTTGAGGGTCACATGTAGATCGTTATTTCTCATGCAGTATCCAGGGGTATTTTTTATTCCGCTCGTAGAACTTTGTTCTCAAATTTTTAAAGGGTTCAACACTTTTTTTTCTGTACAACCCTGTATTTTGATGCCATACGTCCAAATATATATCTGCAACTGCTTTATTTCTACTTGCGCTGGTGCCAGTTATAGATATCATTGAAACTCATCATTGAAAATTTTCATGATTGATTTTGAGACATTTAAAAAGCAAAATCATTTATTATTTTGACAGGCAAATAAAAATAAGGACTTACATAGTTAATATTTCAAGTCAAAAAAAATTTCAAATAGGCCCAATTTTTCACATTAAAAGACTTTTCTTATTTCAATGATTGAACTACGAATACCTAACCAATGATCATTGAAATCTAAAAAAGGTATTTTATGTGGAGAGGTGGGTCTATTTGAATTATTTTTGGACACTAAGTCTTGAACAAGAAAAAATTTCAAATAGGCCCATTCTTCGTAACGTATTTATTTGACACCAATAATGTATCATCAATAAAGGTTGCCATGATATAATTATTGTTGAGTTGATGTCCGTTGGAATATCCCTAGTTGCCATTTTTGAGAAAAATAAAAATATTTTTTTTAAAGCCTAGTTTAAAGTTCCCGCACGCAAAAGAAAATCTCAGCTAATATTTTCGCATGTCATAAATTATTGAGGTGAAATAAGAAATTTTGTTTGCATGCAAAAACAAAATCGTTGCGGTCATGGAATGTCATGCAAACGGCAATTGTTTTGCCCGCGAAAAAAAAATTTGGTGAATAAAATATATTTTTTTGGATGGTCGGTTTACACTTCCAAAAAAATATATATGTCCACCTCAAGGCATTATTTGCACGCAAATGATTTTTGTGTCAAAAATTGTTGTTTTTCATTTTAATGGTAAATTCATGACTTAATGGGTGGTTTAGGGCAAGGCAAACATTTTGTGCCTTGAATATTATACATTTTGGGGCACAGATTAGGTTGAAAAATGTTTTAAAAACTTTGATTCTTTTCGCATGATGGGAATTGTGAACCATGCTTTATCTCAAATTAAAATAATAAAAAATAATTTATTTATCTTAAGCAGAATCTGTAAAACAGTTCTTAAATTTCGAAGAAATACATTTTTGATCCTGTAAAAATAGCCCCAAAAAATTCCTCGTACCAAATTTAAGAAAAATCAACTCAGCTGTTAAAAGAAAACATACAAAATCAGTATAATTTTTAATTCAATTTAATTTTGAATTTCGAAAGCCTAAATTGCAATAAACCAATCAATCCAATCATCGCTGACTTGTTGGCATAGACCATAGACTTGACGTAGCCCCACAGGAAATAGTCTAACGGCGTCAAATCGCAGGACTGAAGCGGCCAAGCGACTGTAGGCCAAGATCTTTTCGAAAAATAATGTGCCTGTGGATTCAAATTTTTCCACTAGATGCTTAATTGTTGATCTGCTAGGACGATTATGACGACCATAAATTTTACGTAGCGCTCTTAACGTTAAGGCCACTGACTCCAAATTTCGGTAGTAAATTTTAATAATTTCGACTCGTTGTTCGTATATCTTTCCATCATGAATTGGCAAACCTTACTGAAGAGAAATGTCAAAAGAGTGGCAAGAAATATGGCGTCGTTTGCTGTCCCTGTCGCTCTACTTTTGTAGCGTCCCTGTTGAAAAACCTTTACATAAACTAGGTATGTATGTATGTATTTTGCAAGTAAAAATAGTTTGGTTTACTAACTTGAAGAGTTCGAATACAGAGCGCTCCGATGAGGAGCAGAAATTGAGTCCATAAATTCAACACCTGTCCTGACCCAAAAAAACTGTTGGTTTGTATGGATTTTATTTTTTAATTTTAATTACAAAACACTATTGAGTTGAAGTGTTTATCATAAACTCACACGTTCAGTTTAAGTAAAACTCACAAAGCTATAATAATAATCTTTCTGTCTCTAAAATAAAAAAAAAATAAAATAATGCCATTGATGCTAATACTTCATCCCTAGATCCGTATTAACTCTATATTCAACCTTTATTGGGCATATCAATTGATAGGTATAAACTTTAAAACCTTCTCCCCGAATCACTAACATTGAGGACACACTTCCATGGATTTCAACTCCAGACCGAGGTGACAAAAAGCACAGCTCTTCTCACAAAAGGAAGGAATTTCTTTGGATATAAAATGCCATCATGCCAATATAAAGGACCATCACAGACAACACACTCCAAGCTCCAAAAAGACATACAGACGACAATCATGAAAATTGATTTTTTACCGTTTGTTCGGAACGTTCAACATTCAGCAGCATTCCGTTGTTTTCTGTCTTCCGTTACCTCTTCGATTTGTCGAGAATTTCGAATCTTGTCGATTCGATTGGCTTGCCACTGAGTACCCTGTGGAATGTCAACTGAATTGGGATATCATCATTCGAAGTTACAAAAAAAAAAAACCTGCATACTTAAAAAACCGAATCTCTTAAAGGAATAAAAATGTGGGTGTGGATGTCCTTCCTTTGGCCTAATTGAAAGATGAGGGTGCATTAAAAACATCTCTTGCTGGCCGGTATACCTATATAAAAATGCTACTGGATTTGGATTCTTCTCTAAGTGATGTTTCCTTTTCCTTCCGTCCTTCCTTCCTTCCTTCCTTACACTTGTCGCGTGACATCGTAACTTTTGTTGAATGAGTTCGTTGATGATGGTGGTGGTGTAGATGGTGTAAGTGGACCATAAAAGGTCTCACTTAACGCCAATTAGCCAACAGTTGGCCATTAAGGACAAAGCACGAAAGAGGGAAATAATTTTTAGATCAGCATTCATCTGGTTATTTTTAGGCATCGCGTACAAAATACACAACAACAACGTGCCAAAGGTATAACCCGGTTTCTAAAAACATGGCATGAAATGAATTCGTAATGAGTATGACCTGATTTCCTCGTTGTCGTAATCTTCAGGAAACTCTCCTGCTGACAGGATAATGTTTTGGTTGTGATTCATCCCCCTTTTTTAGACTTGCTTGCATAGATTTTGATTTAAAGGTTATGTTATGGATTTGTAAAAAAAATCGAATCTTGGATTTTTGTCAAAATTGAAAGCACGACACGTGAATGCAAGTTAACTCAGAGCTAGCTTGAGATTTCAACAGACTGAAAACACATTTCTGGAGGTAACTCATGTTTAACCCCGACATAAGGATAATCTCGCACGACTGAAAAGCTGACTCTTAGATGCAAAGGATTCTAGAAGTGGGGGGGGGGGGTTGGTTGGTTTGGGCTCTGGAAAATACCACGCATTTCACTACAGACTTTTCCCAAATACTTGTCAATTTGCTGTTGGAGTCCATAAATTCACCCCACCCACCTGCAAAAAAAACCTGTGAGGGCGGATAATACTCGTAAGTTATAGGATCATAACCCATCTGTCGATAAATGCGAAAGTTGTAAATTCCGTTTATTAAAAACATTTGGAAGAACATCAAGTTTGTACAACCAAAGGTTGGGTCTTCAATTTATTTTGTTTTAGCTCCCTTTGAACCCAAAAAGGAGTTGGAAAAAGTCAAGATTTCCAATTAAGTTATATATTTTTTTTTTTTTTGCTTTGTATGACCTTTAAGTATTAGTTTCCTGCTCCTTGCCTCCTTATGCTTATAGGTTTGATTTTCACCTATAAAAGAGCAACAAATGTCACGTACAACTATTGTCTGGATTTTAGTAGGTATAATGTAGAAGGATACAACTCCAATCGCAGAATTCGCACAGTTTTCTTAATCCCCCAGCAGAGGAGAGGGTGACAGCATGACGGCATCTCGTATTCAATTGCTGTTGCTATTGCCATGAGGCATAATTGAATGTGTCCTTTATGTGAATGACGGACTACGGCCTGAAACAGACATCGTTCACCTGCCTACTGCGTAACACATTTGTGTGATGTGAATCGGGTTCCACAATTTGAAGTACCATCAAATGTATGTGCACGGCACGGTGTGGTGGCCAGCGTGGCTAATCCTATACTAAAGGCGAACGTTTTAATTGCCTGAGTGGCGATATCGTGACTATACGAACCAAATGCAAATATACGAAAATGGTATAGGTAGGTAATCTGTGTGTCGCTTCTTATGTATATTCATTGCAAAGCATATAAGTACGAGTATGGATTGTTGTTTGCATCAGTCCTCGAACGATAAAACAAGGACGACACACATCCTCCAGTATATGTACCTATGTGGACAAGGCCGAAAGACAGATGCGATGGATGATGGTGTTCGCTTGTTGTTGTGATGTTTGCAGATGTCAATTATGTAGCATTTATGGCAATCTATGGGGCGTGGGGGTGGTTAATTTTGATGAATGTGTACCTTCTTACATATATTTGATCCCTTAATAGAAGCTAAACGAATTGAAGTGATTAATCGATGCAATTGGTTATCCTGTCCCATTCCCATCAGGTGTAAACGAGAGGAATTATACCAACATAAATAATTTATTCATTCTAGGACTCAAGATAGATACTGGCTTCAAGGGCGTACGCAAGGGGGGAGGGGGCAGGTAGGAGCAACTCATCATGATTTGTATGTATTTCATACAGTTTTGTCTTCGTTTTAAAGCATCTCAAAGCTGGATTTTTATACATATGCCAATACTTATTTGTGAATGAATCTGCCCCTCCTCATCGAACATCTCGATTATGCTCTTGACTGGGTTAATGAATCTACTACTGACAGAAGAAATACAAAGAGATGTAAATTAAATTTGTTTGTGTCTTATAATGTCATTTATTGAAAATACATTGAAAGTTAAGGACGCAAGTTTTAAGGTGCTAAAAACGGCGATATCAGATTTGAAAAACCTCGAAGTTGAAAATTACCTAGAAGGCGGGGAAAGAATCTAACTACTCACTTTGGAAAGCTATAAAAACAACGAAAAAACCAAAGTTTCCAGTGCCCCCGATTAAGAAAAGCCAAAATGAATGGGCTAAAAGTGACAAAGGAAAAGTGATGGTATTCACCGAATACTTGGAGGAAATATTTAAGCCGTTGGATGGGCAAGAACTCAACAAAAATATTGATAAGAATTTTACCTCAAATGAAAGCTATATAACTAGACATGTTGCACTTGCCGAATTAAAGAGAAATAAAGAAGATTAAGTCCAATTAAGCTTCAGGATCTTACTTAATCACGGCAGAAATTTTATAAATGCTCCATCGTACAGAATTTATTACATCTTTTACACAATAAATGCCACTCTAAGGTTAGAATATATTCCGAGCCAATGAAAAGTTGCGGAAGTCATAATGGTTTTGGAACCTGACAAGCCATCTCACGAAAAGAAGTTTTACAGGCCGATTTCGCTTTTTCCTATAATATCGAAAGTTTTTGAAAGAATACTACTCCTGCGCCTGCAGCCGATAATAAAAGAGAAACAATCAATACCTTAACATCAGTTCGGATTAAGAAGCTAGCATTCGACAATTGATCAAGTGCATTGACTGACGTAATTGAGAGAGCTCTTGAAGAAAAGAAAATCTATTGGACAGTCTTTTTGAACGTGTTGCAGGCGTTTGACAAGGTGTGAAGACCTCAAATTAAAACAAATTCTGCCTGAACGACTTTATACATAATATTCTAAACGGATATCTGGATAGCAGACTTTTTCGTGTAAAACACACGAAATGATTATTCTAATTTCAAACAAATGGGCTGGGGAACCGCAAGGGAGAGTATTAGGTCCAGTTCTGTACCTTTCATTTACACGTGATATACCTCAAGCAGAAGACACTATCGTGGCCACGTTTGCTGATGATAAAGCAAAGTAGTAGGCAAAACAATTTGCGAAGCTACAATTAAATTACAAAATGCTGTTAATAACGGTTATGAGTGAATAAAAACATGGCAAATAGCGCTCAGTGAACAAAAGTCAGTCCACGTGGACTTTACGTATAAAAAAATAAATAGATTACCCGTCTTTCTCAATACCACTCGTGTTTCATTTGCAAATAAGACAAAGCATCTGGGAATGACACTAGACGCGAAATTTAAATGGAAGCTGCACGTAAAAAAATTAGAAGAACTAAAAAGTAAATTGAGAGATATGAATTGGCTACTCGGTGAATATTCAAAGCTTAGTATTGAAAATAAATTGATTTCATAATGGGTTTTTCAACAGGGACGCTACAAAAGTAGAGCGATAAGGACAGCAAACGACGCCATATTTCTTGCCGTTTTTTTGACATTTCTCTTCAGTAAGGTTTGCCTTTTCATGATGGAAAGATATACGAGCCAACAACGAGTCAAAATTATTAAAATTTACTACCAAAACTCGGAGTCAGTGGCCTCAACGTAAAGAGCGCTACGTCCAATTTATGGTCGTCATAATCGTCCTAGCAGATCAACAATTGAGCGTCTAGTGGAAAAATTTGACTCCACAGGCACAATATAAAATGTTCCCGTGCCAGTGAGACAAAGAAGTGCCCGTAGTGTCGAGAATATTGCTGCCGCTGAGGCTTCAGTTGCAGAAAGCCCAAATGTGTCTCTCACACGTCGTTCTCAAGCGTTGGGCATCTCTGTGACGTCGTTGTGGCCAATTTTGCGAAAATAGCTTGGCCTACCTCCTTACAAGATTAAATTGACGCAAGAACTGAAGCCACTAGACCACCAGAAGCGTCGTATGTTCGTGAATTGGGCTGAGCAACAACTTGAAAATGATTCGGATTTTCATCGAGAAATCATCTTCAGCGACGAGGCTCATTTCTGGCTGAATGGCTTCGTCAATAAACAAAATATGCGGTATTGGTCAGGCAGCAATCTACACGTACTCCATGAGTCATCATTGCATCCCGAAAAAATTACGGTTTGGTGTGGTTTATGGGCCGGCGGCGTCATTGGGCCGTACTTCTTCCGTGATTTTCAAGACCGGCACGCTACTGTGAATGGGGATCGCTACCGTTCAATGATAACCGAATATTTTTGGCCCCAATTAGATGATATGGACTTGGAGGACATGTGGTTCCAACAGGACGGTGCCACAAGCCACACAGCGAATGTCACAATCAATTTATTGGAAACCAAGTTTGGAGAACGTGTTATCTCACGAAATGGTCCAGTCGTTTGGCCGCCTCGGTCGTGCAATTTGACGCCGTTAGACTATTTCCTGTGAGGCTACGTCAAGTCTATGGTATATGCCAGCTAGCCAGGGACGATTGATGAACTTCGTACAAATATCGAACGTGAAATTGCAGCAGCATCGGCCGATTTATGCTTGAAAACCGTCGAAAATTGGGTTCAGCGTCTGGACTTCTGCAAGCGTGCCCGTGGTGGCCATGCAAAAGAAGTCGAGTTCCATACATAATGACATCGAACGTACTTTCACAGGAATAAAAAATTTCACTGATATCCAAAACCGTTTTTATTTTATTTAAAAAAACTTTTGTAGCGCTCTTATTGAAAAACCCGATACAAGCAGGTACTTAAACCTGTTTGGACTTATGGTATACAACTTATGGGGTTGTACCTGCCATATAAACATAAATAACTTACAAACGTTTGAAAATAAATTGCTTAGGTCATTTGTTAATGCTTCGTGGTATAAGAAACGAAGATCTTTACAGGGATCTCGGGATTCCTAAGGTTCGGGACGAAATAAAAAGTTTCGCGCGAAAACATAGAAATCGACTAATAGAATTTAGAACACGCTAATTCAACGATTATTGACATTCTTGACGAGTCAAATTTAGTACGCCGTTTGCAAAAAACAAAACCTTCCGACTTAGTGCGGTGAACAGAAAACCCTTTAAAGTCGCGGAATAACCAGGAGCTTTCACTGGAAAATAACCTGCAATTCGTTAAAAATAGATTTCTAGATAAGTATCATTTTAGTTGCAATCGGGAAGTGGAGGTGATTTTAGTGTACAAAGAATGTCACACACCTATAAACACGCGCTTTTCGATCATCATAGCGCCTTATACTGGCTTAACACCCACCCACGGGAAAAAAACGATTATTTTCTAGACTGCATCTCTACGGTTTGACTGACAATCTTTGGGTGCAGTGGATGATGAACAAGGAGAGGAGTTTGATCGAAATGCCTGAGCAAATGAAGTTTGGTACTTAAAACACTGATCTTTGGCTATGGTAGGACATTTTTATGGTTTCAGGACCACATGAAAGGCAAACGAAATGTCATTAATAAATCTTAAATCTCCATTTGATTTCAATCGCTTGAACCATAAAAGGATTATTTCTGAACGCCAAATAATTTCAAGTTCAAATATAAAATATTTTATTGTGGCATTACAGACTTGAAATTCTCAAAAACTATAGTAAGATCACACAACTATTGAAATGGTTAATCTTTGCAGACAATGAATGAATTATGAAGGTATATACTTTCACTTTTCATCTCAACTATTTGTGTATAAACATTTTTTTTTTAATTCTAAAGAACTTTTTCAGTTCTATAAAATAAATGGGAAGTTATGGTTCTCCTATGCACATAGATGCTACTCTCTAAGGATTTTTTTTTTGTATTCGAAAAAAGTATCATTCAAACGATTTCATCTGTCAAAGTAAACTCAAATTTTCAAACTAAGTTGGTCTGGAGGCAAAACTACATATACATATCTAAAAGTATTTATTGATTCCTTTGAATAAATACCACAGTTTGACCTTGACAAACGAAAACAAAAAAATAAACTAAAATCAAACGACTGAAATCCTTTGAAAGCCACTCAATCGCACGATAGAGTTAAAAAAAAAACTCATTCCTTTGGGAAAATTAATCAAGGACATGGATATAAATAAACACCAAACAAATTCTATCAACTTAAGGTTGTTGCATAGTGCATACTTATCAGTTTGCATCGTATCGTATCGTTTCGAAATCTACATTCTAGATACCTATGTACATATATACCTGCATAGCAAAGCATTTCATTTCTCTTTTATGGATTAACCTCTGAAACATACACCTGGACCTGGACCTAGAAAGACCATGATGGCAAATGCTTCCCTTAATGAATAAAATTAAGGATACGTAAACAGAAGGTGCATCATTTAAGAGAGAAAAGTGTGCTCACCCAACGTTAACGTTTATACGCTCGTTCTGTCAGGCTTCTCAAGCTACACTATTCGAGTTGAATTACGTTCCATGCATGCTGCAGTTGGATGTACGTACAGCAACAAAAGCCACTAGAGCAGCGAAATAATACGCTGACCTCATGTCGAATACTGCAAGTCTTTAATTTCTCATAATTTCCCATTTTCCGCCACTAATATGGTTTCGACACACTGCACACAGAGCGCACTCATATTCCCAGATCCCCATGCTCTCCAACATCCCAGCCCGCATTCCCATTTGCTCTCGCATCATATGGCTGTAAAAAAGCTGGATTTCATCCAACACCCATATATTTCAACAGGATGCACGACCATGCTGCAATTTTAAGTGGATTTTATGAATAATTCAACTACGCCTTCCCGCATTCTGCTCAAGGTCTTCCTTTTCTCCTCCTTCTTTATATATATATATTTCAGAACTGCATACACCTGCATAGTGATGGCAATGCCAAACAGAGCTCCCAAGGCGCGGGCTGACGGCTGAAAGTTTGCAAAGTCACTGCAGTATCATCACTCGGATGATTGACTCTGAGTTACGGAATGTTTTATTTTTCATTTTATGGATCGTGGGGCGTAGATTAGGCGATCAAATTTCATTCGACCCAAAGCCTGAGACATGCAGTTTGGTTTGCTTAGTTGAACAGGTAAATCAATAAACCTCAAAAGTCATACCCCTGATATGGATATAAGGACCACTCTCTACACACATCCTCCTCCTACCATATGTGTATGAAGGTATGTACGAGTAGGTATAAAGTTCAAGTTTTTCTTATGAATTCTAAATCAAGGTAAGTTTATACCGCACATTTGGCATAAGGATAGTAAAGGAGTCAGGTGAAAGAACAAGAACAAAAAGGTATAAAGATGAAGTTATACATAGGGCAAATGAGCCCACTCCAGGTTTTTCATTTCTGCTTGTTTTTCGTTAGAGACGTGCTCACAAAAGTTTAAAAATTCCATCCCTCTAAAAAGTTAGACTATACCTATACCATATCCATGCCTGCTTGAATGACGACGACGACGACGACAACCGACACGATGGGCTGTACGCTGTACCACATCTAACTTTGACTTTCGTTCCTTTACATATAGTGTATAACCTACTAGGTCTAGGGTACTTGCTTGGTTGAAGGAGCTCTTTTCCTTTTTAACTTTGCGCTACTGTTTGCATGTGCCTTAGTAAAGTCAAAGAGGAAGTTAAATTTTTCAATTAAACACTGAATGTTGAAAGTTTTGTTGAGATATCTCGGTGAATTATTTTAAACTACAAAAGCAACTGAAAAATGTATTCTTATAGCAACTATTCTGAGGCATATCTCTTCTAGCAACTGCTCCGAGGTATACCTTGCCTGGGACAAAATAACACACCGACGAGCATTGAAAGCGAGAGTTATTGCCGAAAATGTCAAGACGTGACGAAAGGCCAATGTTGAAAAACCTTCCGGAAGATGCAAAACATGCAGTGAGAAAAGACACAAGAGTGCTGTACGGAATTAGCAAGAAAATTGTTGGGCAACGTAAAATAACAACCCTCCGTCGTTTGTTGGACATTAAAGGCATTCTTTTGGTAATATTGCAAGATCAGCTAGGAAGATGGATGGAGCACTTTGTGCATTGCTCAGTTACGATCAGAATGTGAATAAGAGTCCGCAAATTGTTCAAATGCGCAGATCTTTTAGCGGAATTATGTATTATCCCACCAACTTATGCAGAACTTTTGCTTGCAGTCCTTCTCCTCAAAGCAAACCAACAAACAATACCAACTGAGCTTTTGAAAGTTCACTAGCTTAGGATGTGTAGGGGAACGTTTCAAGTCCCAAAGACAGGAAAGACGGCGTTTTTGTCTCAGTTATAGGCATAGTTGTGTGTTGTTGTAAGCGCTTGTTGAAAAACAACTGATGACCGCTGACACAACAACAACTGAAGTTACTTCAAAATTTTTGGGATAACTAGATAACATATCGAATTAACATTGGAAAACGAGGAATAACAACAAACAAGTTTTTGAAATAAAATGGCGTTGGTGAGTTAGTGCCCTATTACACGACGACTGTAGAGTCATGACTTTTTTCGAAATTCAATGAGTGCGATCGAGAAAAAACATCTGATCTCACCTTCACACTCATTGAATTTCGAAGAAAGTCATGACTCTAAAGTCGTCGTGCAATAGGGCACTTAAGGCCACTTTACACGATAATATAAGTCATATGACCTGTCATTGTATTTTCTGTATGATTTCTCATATGAGCTTTCATTTCAAGTCAAGTCATACGGTTATAATTTTCTTACGTTTACACCTCTTTACTTCGCATTTGATTTTTCCTATGGTTATCTGTCAAAACCAAAATAAAAGAAAAAATTCATAAACAAATAAATTTTTGTGGACCAAAACTACTTTTTATGAATAATCCATTGTTGTTTTCATTCAAAATAAACTTTTTTTGTAGAAATATTTTTATGTTCAATACTCTGAATTCACTACTTTCCATGAAAATAAAAAATCTCGTTTGATTTCTCAAATGGAATTCGCTGCAGTTCTAATGTCAAAAAAGTCATATGCTTTTTGCTTTTGAGAAGTCATATGAGATATGTGAGTGTGTTCAGACGATATGGTATGAATTTTTGACAGGTCATACGAGAAGTCATATGACTTCTAACGGGTGATTTTTTAGCTGGTTTGGTTTTGGCAACACTGGTTTTGACAGCTGACGTGTGTTTAGTACCTTGTGTCACTGTCAAACAGCTTCAGTTTGGTTTGCAATTTAACCATGGATCGTCTTACAAATGAACAACGCTTGTAAATTATTGAATTTTACTATCAAAATTCGTGCTCGGTTCGAAATGTTCATCGCGCGCTGCTTCCATTTTATGGTCGGCATTCTCGACCTTCTGAGCAGTCTATTCGGAAGATTGTGACCAAATTGCGCACCAAATTTACTTTGTTGGACATTAAACCACCAACACGTTTACGTACTGTGCGTAGTGAAGAAAATATTGCGGCCGTATCAGCTAGTGTGACAGAAGACCGCGAAATGTCGATTCGGCGCCGTTCCCAGCAGTTAGGCCTTTGTTACAGCACTACGTGGAAAATTTTGCGGAAGGATTTGGGCGTAAAGCCTTTTAAGATACAGCTGGTGCAAGAACTAAAGCCAGCCGACCTACCACAACGCCGAATTTTTGGTGAATGGGCTCTTGGAAAGCTGGCCGAGGATCCGCTTTTTTATCGAAAAATTGTGTTCAGCGATGAGGCTCATTTTTGGTTGAATGGGTACGTAAACAAGCATAATTGCCGCATTTGGAGTGAAGATCAGCCAGAAGCATTGCAACAGCTACCAATGCATCCCGAAAAAGCCACTGTTTGGTGCGGTTTATGGGCCGGCGGCATTATTGGGCCATATTTCTTCAAAGATGATGCGAATCGCAGCGTTACTGTCAATGGTGAACGCTACCGAGCGATGATAACAAACTTTTTTTTGCCCGAAATGGAAGTTTTTGACTTGCATGATATGTGGTTTCAACAAGACGGTGCCACATGCCACACAGCACGCGAAACAATGGCGCAATTGCGAGGCGAGTTTGGTGAACAGTTAATTTCACGTTTCGGGCCGGTCAATTGGCCGCCTAGATCGTGCGATTTGACACCATTAGATTATTTTTTGTGGGGGTATGTCAAGGCTAATGTCTATAGGGACAAGCCCGCTTCGATTGACGCACTGGAAGCCAACATCCATGCATTCATTCGTGATATACCGGCCGATATGTGTGAAAGAGTATGCCAAAATTGGACTCAGCGGATGGGCTACCTGAGACGCAGCCGCGGTCAACATTTGCATGAAATTATCTTTAAACATTAAATTGCAAAGTTCAAACTATCGATTCAAATAAATATTTCATTAATTTTTTCGAATTTTGTGTGTTTTTTTTTTTTTAAGTTCTAAACCTCTTAAAAAATCACCCGTTATAATCGTGTAAAGTGGCCTTTACAGAGAACAATATCGTTCGTGTAGATTGTTTGTGTGAACACGTTCATTAAAACTTTCCAAACACTTCCTTTTGATTGTGATAACTTTCTGAACGCATCAAAAATCGATACTAACTTCAGGTCTATTGTATTTTAATCCATTAAAATTCATTTCATTCTTAATTTTGAGTTGTTGCTACACTTCTTAGCCTAATTAAAAACTTAAATTCTTTCACTCTTTAAATTTTAATATTTAATTAAGTTTGTAAATTTATTTAAATAAAGTTCATTAATTGTTTAATTGGTGATGAGCAAGGCTTTGTATCAACTGTTATCTGCCAAAAATTTGTGAATGAAAAACCTTGAGTAATATTGAGAAGTGTAATAGGAAAAGAAGAGTGGATCTTGATATCAGGCAACAAAAATAACGATGTACTGAGGCCATATTTTGAGGAAACTAAACGAAAGCAAAGCGAAGCAGTCTTTCGTAGCGAATCCTCAGACTATAAGGCAAGTTGTTGGAAAACTTAGAGGTCAACTGTATTTAACGAGGCTCAGTCCATTAATATTTAATCGTGTTCACAGCACTATAGGGCAGTGTTGCCAGAAACACCTACCTATTTCCGATGCACCGATTTTTGATCCAAAACGGGGGCTTAAAACTGTTTCCCCGATTTACACCGATTTCTAGTGAAGTAATCTCCCGATTTCAGACAAAAATTTCTGGCAGCACTGCTATAGCGCAAACCGGGATTGATGGAAGGAATTTGTTGCTGTCCTATGCTTCCGGAAGGAGTTAAGGTGTTATTTTGCGAAGACTGCAGTGACCAGGCCAGAAGACCTTTTAGAAACGCACTTCTGGGTAAAGGTGCTACTTCCATCAGATGTTTTTGGCAGTATTTGGAAGGGGAGCAGTTTACCCACAATACAATGTCTTCTGTTGTCCAAAGACCTCTGATGTTTTATTATGTTCTGTGCAGTACATTATTCATTTGTTTGGGAATGTGTATGAACATGCGTGTAAACATGTGTGTGAGTATGTGTTTGTTCATGTTGGTATATTTGTGGACATGCCTGGATGGCTGGTGTGTTTGCGTGTGTATGTGTGTGTTTCTGTTGTGTTCTTATGTCCTCTGAAAGATTCATACAAAATTCTATGATGTTGAATTACATAAAATTAACTGAACTAGTGCTTCCTGATGGAGCTTAAAAACAAAAAATCGAATTTTCTTATTTTATTGGTACTGAAGTTATTTTCCTATTGATATGATAGAGACCTAAGATATTTCCAAAACGACACTCAAAATTGTGATATAATCGAAACTATTAGCTTTTTCTATTCCAATCCTGACTGTCTATAAACTTTTCAACACTTCTGTATGCCCCAGTATAAATTTCAAGCACACTTGCATTTGAGTTGTAACATGTTGCACACGGGTGGCTTGAAATAGAATGAGAAGAACTCAACCCATTTTTAACGTTCATGGCCAAAGATATTACAAATTCAATTTTGCAGAAATGATTCCAATGGAAATATTATGCGCACTCATATTTGTTCATCACAGGAAACTCATTGTCCTTGAGATTTGTCTTCATAGCTATATGTATGTGTAGTGCCAGAATGCGCCTGATGCACCCATGGGCCATGAATTGACTCAACGACTAGGTGACGCGGAGTACCAACAACGACAATGTCGTCGTCGCACAAATGGTTTGAAGATAAACTTGTTGAATCGACGACAACGACGACATAATTTTATAGTAGTTCCTTTCCTGAAGAAAGTGGTGGCAAATAATTTACTTTGTCACCGTGAGAAAGGTTTTTACCATTTTTTTTAATAATAAGAATGAAAAGAAGGTGGAATATATAAGTTTTTTGAAAGCAGAGCAGTAAAAAACTTTAATTTAGATGATGAAGGCAAAGGCACAGAGACTCAACAACGTCATGATGCTGGGTAAACATCGAGGAGCTTTATTAATATCACATTAGATATGGTTGCTTTAGTTTTGCCAGAAATTTTTTGGAGGAGCTTGTTACGTGTCACATAGTAAAAACAAGAACCATGATGATGAGTACAAAAAGAAATGTAAACAGTTGAAGCGCATAAAATTAATGAGCAAACAATGAAGTGAAGTTTAATTGATTTGCCTTTGCTGTTAATTTATTTAGGTGGGTACCTATGTCTATGTAACCACCTACTCTATACCCACATCCATACACACGTCTCATCATCTTCAGTTATCGCCTTAGGCTGTTGGCTAAGACGACATATAATGTCGTTGATGATGTATTCCGACTTTGTAGATATTATGCAAATTATATGTGCATTGGTACGATGTGATATTTTCCAGGTGTGTTTTATGAAATTACATTTTTTTTTGGAATCTTTAATGCTTGATGAGTGAAGGAAAAAGTTTGATTTTTTGCTTTTTAGTTTGCAGAACTGCATTTTCTGTTTTTTTGTTAGAAAATGGTATGAATAATTAATTAAACTACTACGTCCACCACTCAAAACTTGAGTGTTAGTAACATTATTGAGAAAACTTCAAGTAAAAATCGCAAGAATAGACTATCGTTTAAAGGCAGTGAAGAAAAACTGAGCTACTTATTATCAGATGAGCTACTTTTTACTATTTGCTGCAGCTATGAACGCTGCTATCGGACATTTCGATAATCTTTCCAGTCAGTGCTGGAAAATTGGTTGGTGGGTGGGTGAAAAAAATTGAAACGTCACATTAAGGTTACGATAAAAATTAAAACAAATAAATAAATACTCGGTCCTGCTCTCGCTCGCACTAATTACGGAATTTCTTTTATGTTTTTTTTTAGTTTTTGAGGTGCAGCTATTTAATAAATGTTTGCATTCTGCACTTTTATGCAAAAAAAAACTTTCAAACGATGTATAATTTTTATGCCTTCGGCTTTTGTAGACCACGTAAATTAAAATAAATTAAATAAATAAATAAATTTGGTGGCACAACAGCTCGTGAAGAACCAAGGCCTAGTGACTTACAACTCTCAACCATTCCTGTGTGCGTATTTTTGGCAGGAATGAAGGGGACCTACAATTTTTTGCCGAGTCCGAACGGTTAGACGAAGCACTTATTCATGACAAGTAAATAGTACCACAAAATCCGTGTTTGCCGTTTTATTTAATGATGATTAAACATCAAATAAAATGCACGTCTTAATTTTGTAGATATAAGTAGACTTTAAAGCTTGAAGGAATAAATTATTAGTGGGTTGGACTTGATTGAATCTCAGTCTATTCCAACCAAATTTTGTAAGCAGTTGGAAAGTGACCAGCTCTTCATCGAACTGTCAAGAATATCCAACGTTCCAATAAAAATTTCAGATTAAACTTGCTAATATTAGGTATTGCCAAGGCCGGATATAAAAAATAACTTATGCAAGCTATAAAGGTTCTTTTAACAACTGGCATGGTTTGGAGATGGGTAGGATCGGAGACAGATCAGATATAGATCCAAGGTGAATCGAGGAGGGGTTAGAGATGGACTAGAAACAGATCAGGAAAGGGTCGTAGATGGATTGGAGACAGATTGGAGTCTGATTTGAGATGAATCGGAGACAGATTGGAGATGTATTGGAAACGGATCTAAGACAGATCGAGGATGGACCAGAGTTGAATCCAAATGGATTGAAGACTGATGTACCATGCATCATGTATACGAAACTATTGCAAAAATGCAGATGCAGTGTATTTGTATTTCCATCGATTGGCAGGTAGACATGAATAACTGTTGTTGTAAGAACCAAAGTGAGAGTTAGATGAAGATAATTTTTATTTATTTTTTTACTTTTCCCACTGAGGGAGCAATGCTTACATAGGTGCGTTTTCATTTGAGAGTACTTTCACAACAAAACTCTCAGCAGTGACTCTCAGATAGCTGTTTACCCTTATCAGAGTTAATTTCATGACTGTATCTATTTACGAGTTTTACTCTCAAGAGCAGTTTGAGAGTTGCTTACATTCCTTGCACTCGCAAATGGCTACGGACGTTAAAGTTCACTTCAAAACTCTTGACATTTCCTCTCAAATAGCTGTTGTTCACCCCTCTGTGAGCTTACAAGTTTTTCACTCGAGAGCAGCTTGAGAGTTGCTTGCAAACCTTTTACTCCCAAATGGAAATGCAAGATCACAGTTGGCCAGTTTGCCACTTATTATTAGGTAGTTTTTTTATTTAACTATTTTTAATACTAAAACATCTTCTATATTTTTTTAAGTTTCTTATTTTTCTCTATTGTTTCTCTTTGTTTATGTTACCAAGTATTTGAGTGAGTAGAATTAAATAGTAGCATTATTTAAATTATAGATTTTTTTTGCAGAGGTTCAGTTTCAATTGAAAGAACTTTCTCCAACTACAAAACAAAACTTCCATTATATTGAAGTCCTTAAAAAAAAAGAAGAAATTTTAAATACAACTGCAACTGACGTCAACAATAACCTTTGCAACTGTATATTACTGTTACCTGTTGTTCCATGTCAGCTTAAGGTAATTTAGCCCCCTTCATATAAGTACTTTTAAAAAAAAACCATTTTCATAGACGCATTGTGCTCCTATACTTCTTCTCTACATTTGCATTTCATTTCCACGTGTTACCTTTTAACAGCAAATCCCTGTGGGCTTAACTCAGTGCCAAATATTATATAGTAAGCTGCAACGTTTTTCTTAAAAGACAACCTCATGAATAACGATGCCTGTAGCAAGTTGGATCTTAGCATATATTTAAGTTAGTCTTACATAAAGAAGTGCATTATTCTTTTTCTCACTTTGGTTTTCTGGACAAAATAAGTGAGTATATAACCCCGGGCCAAGGACAGGCCTAAGAATTACATAGGAAACTAGGAAAAAAAAATAAAAATAAATTTGCAAATGTTCCGCAATCAAAGTCAAGGACATATCTCTGAGGAAAAAAAATTAAAGGAAAAACAACATCAAATATTAGTGTGGTTGTGTTTCATAATAGTCAGTATAAGCATAATGTTGTATACACAATTCACTTAAGGCATTTAAACTTTTAAGCTTTTGTGTCTATGATCAAGATTATTTCATTTTACTTATTTGTCTCTAAAGTGCCTAAATACTAGGAAGTGAGCACTACTAATTTAGGATAAACAGGTCACAGGTAAGAGTCCTTAGGCCGGTGGCGGTGACAACTTATTACTTGTGCTTATGTAGTCTTAGAACTTACAGACATTCTTGCCATAGCGATAGTAGTTATACTTAGATAGATTGAAAATTGAGACATAATAATTATTATAAGAGTGTGAAAAAGATGTACGTTAACAAATTAGACAGTGTTCTCAGAAAAAATCAAAAATCTATTTGCGTCAAATGTATTAAATCCCAATGAACTAACTCCCAAAAAAAGTGGGGCTTAGTTCATATTAACTAACTCCCATTTTTTAAGAATTAAATCCCAACCATGAAACAAACTAAGTCCCAAATGAAAGCGAACACACACCCATTTTTTTAAATAAAACAAAAATAAAATCAAAATTTTCAAAACAATTTTCCAACTACTTATTCTGTTTAATGCCCAGAAGAGGTGGACAGTTGTTTTGAAAATTTTGATTTTTTTCGAATGTGAACTATTATATATGCTTTTGTATAATATTCAAATTTAAAAATGTTTGCCTAGGCCTAAGCCCATTGAGTCATTAATTTGCCCCTTAGTAATAAACTATAGGCCTTTAAGTGGAAAGCTATAATAATTTATGGATGCAAAAACTATTTGCAAGCAAATAATTGCTTGAGGTGAACATATATATTTTGTAAAGTATAAAGAGACCATTAATATTTTTTTGCATGCAAGACAATTGCCGGTCTATTGTTGTGTGAGTATGTAGATCTGGTTTCGATTATGAAATCAAATCCAGAATCGTTTTCTCTTCTTTCAGGAGAAGAATTGTCATTCTGAATGCTAATAAAGCACTTTTAGAAGGATTTACACGCATTTTGAATGCTTCTGAATTGCTAATCGAAAAGGCCATGACATTCTTTTCCAGAAAAAAAATGTATTTGCTCTTGTATGGAACAGTCTCATCCAGACTTTTTTCACACTGTAAACTGACGACGAATAAAAAAATAAAAAAACAATTTTGTTGCGGCCTGAAGTTCCGTTCAGTTCCGTTTCCGTAACAAATATTTTGAAGTTCAGTTGCGATGCAATTTCCTTGAAGTGCAGTTGCGTCGAGTGCGGTCTTATGGTCTAACGTTTATTCATATTAAAAATTTCCAACGTTTTACGGATTTTTACCCGAGGTTTGATTATATTAATACATGCGCCTGACAAATGGCGGTTAAAGGAAAGAGTTTGTCATGAAACTAATGTCTATCATGGTCTCTTCTAAGTAGAGTTGCCTTAAGAAAAATAGGAACTCTCCAGCATATTTGAGCATTCAATTTTGTCTGACTCGGATTCAAGTTTTTGGCACTCCGTGGTAGTGACAAAAAATAATACTTAGCACTATACATTTTTTTCAGCTGCAGCGCTGTTCACTCTCCGATGCAAATAGTCTTTTTTTGTTATATATTTTTTTTATGTTAATCGACTTGAATTAAGCCAATAATAATAACTAGTATTGTTGCAAACGTGAAACAATTTTCTATATAACTCCAAAAAAAATATATTGAACAAAATGTTTTAATAATTTAATTTTTCTTTTTTTATTTTCCTTCCTAAACAAAAATTTGGTATCTCACACTACAGAATCTTTTTCGTAGAAATTTTTTTTGTAGATTACAACAGTCAGCTTATTAGGGTTTTTCATGACAGCTTCCCTTGGGTTTCCTACAAAATTGAGTCAAAAAGAATTGTTTTAGGGCACAGATAAAATTTTTTTGAACGTAAAGGGGTTTTTTTTAGAGGTATAGAATATTGAAATAGAATAAAACAGATGTTTTTTTTTAAATTAATATGAAATTTACTTTATTCTCATGACCGCCACGGCTCGTTTGGACGTAGTCTAATCTGTAGGTCCAATTTTCGACCATTTTTTCCAACTTTGTGGCCGTATATCGGCAATAACACGGCAATTGTTGTCCCCTAGGTAGTCAATTGTTTCGGGCTTATCGGCGTAGACTAGCGATTTCACATATCCTAACAGAAAATAGTCAAGCGGCGTGAAATTGTACGATCTCGGTTACCAAACGTTTCCTTCAATAAATTAATTTTGACAAGAGCTGTGTGATATGTTTCGACGTCTTGTTGAAACAACAACTCCTCCACATCATGGTTGTTCAATTGATAAGCGAAAAAGTCAGTAATCATGGCTCTATAGTGGTCACCATTTGACTGCAGCTGTCTTGCCGGCATTGTTTTAAATGAAGTACGGGCCACGGTATTCCACCAACCCATAAAACACACCAAACCGTCAGTTTTTGTGGATGTAACGGTGTCTCAAAATACACTCGAGGATTATCATTACTCCAAATATGGAAATTTTGTTTATTGACGCATCCATACAACTAAAAGTGAGGTTCATCACTTATCAAAACTCACGCGATCCGTATGATTTTCAAAATCAATTTGCACAATTTGGAAGCGTTGTTCAGGCATCAGTCTATTCATGTTGAAATGCCAAACCAAACTAAAAATAAATCACTTGACAGCTGAAAAAATGGCTGCCAGTTAAAATAGTGATGCCAACTTCAAGTTCTTTACCTCTGAAAAACCACCCTTTATAAACTGCTGGCCATTTAAATAAGTTTACTCATTTTGTCACACTTCTCTTCTTCTCCCTTAATATTTATTGCAAGTGGCCCCCTTTTTTTTTAAATATATTGATTTATTGGAGGGTCATTTGTTACCCTCATTTTGAGATATAAAATCAACTTGGAAAATCCGCTATTATTTTGATATGCTACTTTGATCATGATAGCTAAAAAAAATATCTGATTTCTCGCGCTACTTATTTAAGATTAAGTCAAATTCAGTTGGTTAATTCTCCGTTTTTTGTTTGGCAATCGATAGTTGGAATTGTTTTTAACAATTGAATGGCCAATTTTAAAAAGGGCACATCACTGAAAATTTTAAATTTTGAAAAAAAAACTAAATATTTTCTAAACTATACTTCAAAATTAAAAAAAAAATATTTTTGAATTACATTTCGGGGTAAGTAAGCAATCAGTCATTATAGAAATAATTTTTGCTGAACGATATTTTGTATACTCGTACATTTTTGGATAATTTATATTTATGAGATATGACCATTCTGAAATTGACAGAATTAAGTAGGTATATATAATTTAAGGAAAGAAACTATATAAATTTTGTGAAACTTTTATTTAAGGTATATAAATTAAAAATAAATTTTTAAATCAGACATTAGTTATTGGTTTTCTGTTCAAATTTTCTTTTCAAAAAATAAATTCTAAAAGGGTCGCTTAGAGTTTTGGCCTATTTGAAATTATTTCTGTTCAAACAATGGCAATAATACTGCCGAATAAATACCAAAAAACTTTTCTTGAGCATAATAGGTGCAGGGAAGCATGATGACATTGATATGAAAAAACGTATTTGTCAAAATAAGCGAGATGTACTCTTTTCGAAATGAGATATTAAATTGGTTTTTAAAACAGGTTGCGGAAAGATATTGAGTGAGGAAGAAAAAGGGTAGTTCAAAGCGTGCAAGGGATTGTTTCGAAAACAAAAGCCAAAAAATAGTGAGCAATAATTTGAAAAATGAGTCTACGCAATGGCGGGCAGAAAGGGACACTTGCCCACCTTTAAATAAATATTCTTTGAATAAGATTGCTCCCCCTAATGAAATCTTGAATGAATCTGCCACCACCCTAACCGAAATTCTTCGTACGCCCTTGGTCTGCCTATAGGAAAATAATAAAAGGACAGTGGCTACAAAGACGAGCCGCACCCAACTCTCATCACTTTGCTTCAAAAAAAGTAAAAAGATGTTGCTAACTGAAACTTGGGACTGGCAAAGTATGTTTTTCAAAGTGCCTACACTTAAAAAGAATGAAAAAAACAAAACCAACCAACTTTTCTTTTTATTTTTACCAACGGAATAAAACGTGGCGATTAGATTTTTCGCTTCAAACTATTTAAACAGAATTGAAAGACCATTTCTCTTTGAATAACATAAAGCCGTGGTTTTTTTTTTAGTATTTGGAACTCTACCAGACCCAAGTTTCAGTTTTCAATGTTTTGTCAAGCCAAATAGTGAGAATTGGGTGCAGCCCTGTTTTTGGTCATCTACTTGCTTTCGTAGCCACCATGTAATAATCTCTTTTTTTTTATGTTTCCATAGCCAGACTTATTTTGCAAATTATTGCTTACTATTCATTGGCTTTGAGCATATTTTCGTGCTTAAGAAATAATTCAATACACGCCGCTTTGAACTTCCCTTCTTCTTCTTCAATCAAGGACTTTCAGCAACACTTTTTTAAAACCAATTGTTAAAAACAATTTAAACTATCGATTGGTAAGCAAAAAAGAACGATGAGCTAACTTAGTTTGACATAAACTTAATATATTGGCAGTGAACCTATTTAAGTGGCGTAAAAAATCGGATAATTTTTAGTTAATATGATCAAAGTAGCATTTCTAAATAACAGTGCATTTTTCCAGGTGATTTTATATCTCAAAATTAGGGTAACAAATGGCTCTCCAAATTCGTCCAATGGCAAAATGACTGAAAAAAATTTACGAATGGCTGACTTATGGTTTAAGACTATGAAGTGGTATAGTTTCAATAGTTCCAGCATCTTTCATCTTCAAGGCAAAGCCACTTTTCTAAGGCCATCTAAAACAGATATTCTAAAAATATTCAATACCTTAAAAAGCAAGTACAATTTTATTTTTTCCCCTGCGATGTCTATTCTAAACAACAGCAACAACTGAACCTAAAAAATTCCCAAACCTGTTAGGCTGTTAGAACCAATTATTTTCAAAAATTTCAACAACAAAAATCCTTGAAATCACGGAAAGAAAACTCTTCTCTGCGTTAAAAAGAAAAATCATATCCTTTTCTATTAAAAATATAAAACGACTGTTAATTGTGGGTGCTTTTGCGTGTCGGCAAACCGCAAAGACAATTTGTTAAAACTTTCAACACAAAACATTCTGCATGTTTGATCCTTTTAAAAAATTGTTTTCCACTATTAAAAAACTATGATGTGTATTATGTATATGTGATAAAAGCCTCTGGCTATTTCTATGATTTGATTGCAATAGGTTTTCCTTTATACTTTCTTCTATTTTTTTTTTTACAGTTTTTTACTTGTTATATTCCAGGTCAAGTGGGCCTTTTTTGTACTTCAGAAAGAGCATGGACTTCCACACTTGAAGCGGAAAAAGTAATTTCGCAAAGAGAAAAACTGAATTAAGCTGTAAAGTGTGCAGTGCTGGATTTATTAATAGGTTGAAGAGGGGCTCCCAATATTTTACGAATATGCAAGAGACACGAAAGGTTCTATTTTTATTATCCGATTGAAATCTTTTGTCAATCAAAGATTTGAACTTACTTAAAAAAGCGACAAAAAACTGACAGAAAATTCAAAGTTACTCCCTAACTCTATTTGGAATCAAAAAACCAAAATGAATAAAAATGAAATTGCTTACATGAAGCTTATCTTTCTACAAAACACTTGCCTAGTGTGTCATAGATTGCTGAAAAGGTTATTGCAGGTACATAGTTTTTTGTTTAAAAGTCGTAAAGTTCTTGACCATCTGGTTGGAGATATATTCGACTTCAAAACACAGAGAAGAACAATAAACATTTTTGCCGTTTTTTGACGCCAAATATTTTTCTAACTCTATATCCAAGAACTCAACGTCTGTGTAACAGAGTAAAGTACACCTAATAACCCTTTCAACAATATATGACACACTACAGCACTGTACTTCCAAATGAATGAGGAATATAAATTAAATTCGCTCCTGGCAGTGTGGAGAAGATAGACTCATAGATACATATAGATAGTGAGGAAGATTCTTCTTTTTCTTCATCCATACCCGGTAAAATGTTTGCTTTACCAGGCGTGAATCACAAGTGTCATGTATAATGTAGATACGACTCTAGTGAAGGCTTTATGCAAAAAAAAACAGAAAGGAACAAAACTGAAGGATGTTTGGAATCGAGTTGTTGTAAATGGAAATGGAAAAATTAAAAAGAAAAAAGATTCCACTTTTATGCAGAAGAAGGCGAAGGTTGGCTGAATTTTTGTTTGACCATTAGGTGTAGTGCATATACATATTTTTAAAAATTTACCTACTTCTTCCAATTAGAAATCTTTCCATTTTAAGGCCAATTCTTTCACTTTATTTGCACACATACACCCACATCCACACTGTTTAGGAAGTCTGTTTTCTTGTTAAATTTCCGATGCAGCACTGATGCCCATAGTGCCTCACCTACTATCATCAAATTCAAATTAATTTAAATTGTCACTGAAACAGTATAGTCCCGGACAGGTATTCAATATATCTAGAGACAGAAAGGTACATCATTTCCTGTATAGTGAAACTTATACCTGCTATACTGATGATTTTAATATACACGGTGACCATCTGTTTTGTATTTCAGAGAATAGGTAGGATATCTTAAAGCACAGCAGTTTGGACACGACCATGCTCTTTGCATTTTTTTGAAAAAGTAATTGCAGAACTGGTAGGTGCCCAATTCAATTCACGACAAGTAGTTTTTGAAAAATATGGTGCTGTATAAAGACCAGATCTGTTTGAGAGAGCTCTACCTCTACGAGCAGAAAAGGAGGGAGGAACACCGGCTTCTCAGAAGGAAGAAGAAAAGTTCGTGATCGAGGAAATAGATGGATGCCATTGCAGTAATAGGAAAGGTTATTGCAGGAATGAACTTCTGAAGCTTTACCAAATTGTAAAAAAAAGTTCCCAATTTTACAGGGCCTGAACTGAAGCCTGCAAGCACGATCAGGGAATCATTGTAAATACATCGCAGCCAGTTTTGCGTGTATGGAAGATTAATTTCTGCAAATTGTATAACTGCGATGACACACTGAATTCCGCAGCCATGCAGATTGCACCGTTCAAGCTGTACGACATGACATAGGTTAACAATTAAGTCCATCCGATTTTGATGAAATCTCTCCATTCGGCCATAGTTGAGTGGGTTGCTGGCTGTTCAAATCGTTGTGTCCTGACGATTAGAATTCAATTGCAAAATTCAAACAGCCCAAGCCAAAGTGGTCCAACTGGAACAGAAATTTTCCCATCTGTAAGGATGTTAAAAAGGATCGTAGCATCGAAAAAGGGTCACCTTTTTAAGCTTCCCTGTTAATTTAGACTACCACCGGTTCAATGCGGGTTGATATCCTTGTGCTGACTGTTTTTAAGTCGAATGAAACTGCAGAAGCTGATGGCTTTTTGGCCAACCTGTTCAAAGCGGCTGGTGATGAATTGGTTAGGAGTATGCACCAGCTTATCTGCAAAATATGGTCAGGGGGAAGCATGCCCGATGAAAGAAACCTCAGCATTGTTTGCTCGGTTCTACTCAAGACACATAGGTCTCCAGGATGATGCTGCTCCATCATGGTCGGCAAGGACCTCAACGATTCCTTTGATGTTAAAAAAGGTTTAAGGAATGGCGACGCACTGTCATGTGACTTCTTTAATCGTAAATAGTTTAAAACATATACGTCAATCTTAGAGGCACCATCTTTTAAAAGTCCATTCAATTACTCACTTACGTCGGCGATATTGACCTAAATTTGACAAACAAAGTGTGATGTCAGTGTTCCTTTAGCGTGTATTGAGAAGAAGAAGTCAAGAAGATGGGTTTCAAAAGAGACGGAAGGTAAGACCAAATATATGATCTCAACAAGAAAGGGTGTGAGATACACCAACACGCACAGTGGCCGGTTTGTTGAATTTTGGCGACAAAAACCATTTCTCACGACAAATTTTAATACAAATTAATGAAATTTGGTAGAATTTTAAATTCAGTGGTACTGCCTATTTTTATCTACTTCAAACAGGGGCACTGATAGTTGACATCAGTCAGAAAAGCCGTTAAAATACCTCATAAATAATGGTAGTTTAACGGTTTTCCCAACTGTCAACTATCAGCATTCTCAGCCTAATGTCAGATTCAAATAATGCAACCAGAAAAAATGTCAACATTATTAAAATTATTACTTTAGATTATTTTTGATTTGTTCGAGTTTTTGAGTAGTTGACCTAAAGTTGGATTCGCTGCTTCCAGATTCAATTGGATTAGATTTAAAAATAATTTCTAATTCAAAAAATTTTTAAAACTAGCTCTAAAATTTCTGTTATTCTTTTGGGAACATTTCTGAACATTTTTGACCATCTTCTTTAAATTTTTTAAAAATCAGTTTTGGAGTTATTTTTATATGAAAATACACATTCAGGCACATACTTTCGGAAAAATTTTAACATAAACTTTACTCAGTTCCTAAATTTGACAGTACTTTATTTAAAATTTTGAAACTTGGAACCATGTTCTAATCTTGTTTGAAGTAGACAAAAATTGAATTCAGCTTTCCCAGCTATAAGAATAAGCGTAGGAAAAAAATTTTGCTGCCGAATTTCAACAAATGGACCACTGTGCGACCTCTCGGACAGCGAGTTACTATAGACAGTTGTAATTTTGAGGTCGTCAGAGACTTTGTCTAGCTAGGTTCAGCGAAAGATACCAGAGCTGAAATCAAAACAAGAATTACTCCTGCCAATCGCTGCTTCTTTGAAAAGAAGGCGATTGGGGAGAAGAGCCTTCTCTCAAGCAACTAGAGTGTTCCCATATAAGACACTTGATACCTTGGTCCTAATGTCTGGTGCAGAGGCATGGACACTATTAATGGTGGAAAAGAACGTTTAGGCTGATGTGAGAGGAAAATTCTCCAGGAGATTTTTGGTCCCGACTGCATAGATGGAGAATGGAGAAGAAAGTTCAACAACAAACTGTACGATCTGTTCGGCGACACCGACCTAGCAACAAAATTATAAAGCCAACGACTGAGGTGTCTTCATTACCTAGAGCGAATAGATATAAAAGCTCCAGCCCGGAAAGTCTTATTATCTAACCCCATGGTACGGCGCAGTAGAGAAAGACAGCGTCACAGGTAATGCTATCAAGTGAGAAGGACCTCAAGCAGCTTGACTTTTGATAAGGATTTCTCTTAAACTATTTCATTTGTCAAAATTTTGTTTCAAATTATTTGAGCAACAATCGCTTTTGAAATGGGAGTTACAACATAATACCAAGTTTTAATTGAATTGGAACCTGAATTAACCAATGACAAATCCCATAAATTTAAGCTTTTAATTTCTTTTTGCTAAGCTATCCATGCAATCATTTTTCTTTCTTCAAAATTCAATAATGGATTATTCTAAAAATATGGTCACCGTAGTCATAAATATGTACATCTGAAACTGGAACACATTGTGGTAGAACTGTGACAGCAGAGTGGCTTCCTGTTGGACCACATTTCTGTGTTGTATTGAAGGATCAGGGAAAAGTGTTGCGATATTCATAATATAGTCGTTCTTGTTAAACCAAAATGTAAATGAAGCTATTTGGGGGGGAATCGGTGATTGCGGACGAAAGAGAATGACATTCATTCTGTATACCAATCAGCACCTACAATATATAGAACCGGTATCGACATCGCATCTCTCTCTCTGTTGGGGGCTACTTTATTCCCCAATCATTTGCATTAATTATGCAAATGCAGGTGACACGTTTAATGCGTGACTGTCCAGTACTCCAGGTAGTGATGATGAGGCTCTTGGTTTTTGATATAGGACAACTCACAAAAACTCTGAATTACACACATATATAATAAGTATTTTATGCATATGTATATGCGTTCTCACATGTATAAAAATGATGTGGTTTTTTACGAATTCCGGCTAACTGAAATAATTGTTTGTAATTGAATTTTTCGTTAAAATTTATATCGGGTTTTTGTCGACTACAAAACAAGATAAAAGTAATGAGCAGTAATGACGGCGAAATGACAAACTAATTATGTGTAAACAGAATTACATTGATATCTACATATATCTATACGGCCCGTTTAACTATACTGTGACGATCGACCATCATCGTTGAAATGGAAATTTAATTTTACATTTGGTAAGTAGGTATATGAGAGAATTAAAAGCACATTCTCTTGGAATCCTTTTGATTGAAATTAATTTGTACTCAAAGCATTTGTATAGGTAAATAAACTCGAAGTTGTATGTACTTAAGTTGTAATTTCATGGAATTTAATTTGTTAGTTGACGTTGATATTAATTTGTCTTGGGATTAATTAATTCTTTGTTTAATTACAGATATCGAATCTTTACTTACTAAATTGCATCTGAAGCTGTTGTATGTTTAAATAGTCAACATAACATTGGCATAAGTTTTTTGAATAAAATTCTGAAAAATTGCACCTGTGTTTGGATAGATCTTCTAATCACGTACCTTTGGTCGTAAACCATTCGTGGCATCAAAAGATTTTTTTTTTTTTTTTTTTCGCCCGTGGGTAGGTGCAAAACCTGCTATTCAGGCTCTATGAGGACCGAAAAACGCAATTTATTTTTAACGAAGTTAAGTAACGTGTTGCAGGTTACTTTCTGGTGGTGAAAGTTCCTGCTTAATCCGCGATTTTTAAGCGGTTTTCTGTTCCCCGCACCAATTCAGAAGGTTTTGTTCTTCGCAGACGGCGTACTAAATTCGACTCGTCAAGAATGTCAATAATCGTTGAATTAGCGTGTTCTAATAGTCGATTTCTATGTTTTCGCGCGAAACTTTTTATTTCCTCCCGCACCGTAGGAATCCCGAGATCCCTATGAAGATCTTCGTTTCTTATATACCACGGAGCATTTACAAATGACCTAAGCAATTTATTTCCATACGTTTGTAAGTTATTTAAGTTTGTATCGCAGGTACAACCCCAAAGTTGTATACCATAAGTCCAAACAGGTCTAAGAACCTGCCGGTATAAAATCAATTTATTTTCAATACTAAGCTTTGAATATTTACCGAGTAACCAGTTCATATCTCTTAATTTACTTTTTAGTTCTTCGCATTTCTTTTTCACGTGCGGCTTGCATTTTAATTTCGCGTCTAGAGTCATTCCCAGATACTTTGCCTCATTTGCAAATGGAAAACGAGCGGTATTAAGAAAGACGGGTAATCTAGTTATTTTTGTATACGTAAAGTCCACGTGGACTGACTTTTGTTCATTGAGCGCTATTCACCATGTTTTCGTCCACTCATTAATATTATTAAGAGCATTTTGTAATGTAATTGTAGCTTCGCTAATCGTTTTGCCTACTGCTAGTATTGCAGTACCATCAGCAAACGTGGCCAACGTAGTGTCATCTGTTTGAGGTATATCGCGTGTAAATAAAAGGTACAGAACTGAACGTAATACACTTCCTTTTGGTACCCCAGCCACAATTTCTTTGAAATCAGAATAGTCATTTCCGTGTCTTACACGAAAAAGACTTTCATTTAGATATCCGCTTAGAATTTTATAAAGTCCTTTAGGCAGAACTTGTCTTAATTTTAATTTGAGGCCTTTGTGCCACACCTTGTCAAACGCCTGCGACACGCCCAAAAAGACAGTCGAACAGATTTTCTTTTCTTCAAGAGGTCTCTCAATAACGTCAGTAATTCTATGCACTTGATCAATTGTCGAATGCTTGCTTCTAAATCCGAACTGATGATCAGGTATTAATTGTTTCTCTTCTATTATCGGTTGCAGGCGCAGGAGTAGTATTCTTTCAAAAACTTTTGATATAATAGGAAGAAGCGAAATCGGCCTGTAAGACTTCTTTTCGTGAGATGGTTTGCCTGGTTTCAATACCATTATGACTTCCGCAACTTTCCATTGGCTCGGAACATATTCTAACCTTAGAGCGGCATTTATTATGTAAAGGAGGTTAATAAACCCTTTACGAGGGAGCGTTTTTAAAATCTCTGCCGTTATTAAGTCATATCCTGGGGCTTTGTTGGACTTAAGCTTCTTTATTTCTCTTTTAAATTCGGCATGTGTAGCATTTCTCGTTATGTAGCTTTCATTTGAGGTAAAATTCATATTAATATTTTCGTTGAGTTCTTGCCCATCGAACGGCTTAAATGTTTCCTCTAAGTAATCGGCGAATACCGTCGCTTTTTCTTTGTCACTTTTAGCCCATTCATTTTGAATTTTCTTAATCGGAGGCACTGGAACCTTTGGTTTTTCGTTGTTTTTATAGCTTTCCAAAGTGAGTAGTTGGATTCTTTCCCCGCTGTCAAGCCTTCAAGGTAATTTTCAACTTCAAGGTTTTTGAAATCTGATATCGCCGTTTTTAGCATATTACTCAAGCGATTTAAATGAGCTTTGTGTTGAGGAGCACGGGTTTGCTGCCATTTTTTACGTGCTTTTCATTTCTCTTTCACTAAATCTTTTATTTCTTGCGAATATTTTATATCTTTAAAGCGAGGCATTAGCCTTTGATAGGGTGTGTTATCCCAAGCTGCTTTTTGTATTATATGAACAAAGGTATCTACTGCGTCTTCAAGCTCAAGAGGCGTTTGAAATGATACCCTTAACTCAACGTTGTCCTCGATATCTTTTTTAAATCCATCCCAGTTGGTTTTACTGTTTGTTAACCTGTGTGGTTTTTCAATTTTAACAAGGCTTTCGCTTATAATGAGTACGACGGCAGAATGATCTGAGAAGAGGTCATAGCCCTCTGAAATTTCTATATGGTTAGAGGGTATTCCTTTTACCATGAATAAATCGATTAGGTCAGGTATTTTCGACGGATCAGTTGGCCAGTAAGTTGGCTTGCCAGTCGAATGAAAGTCACAATTATTTTTTTAAGTTTAAGTGATTTTTGTTAGATTTCTATCTATTCAATCCTACACTGATTATAATTAATTTGATTAGAGATGGCCAAGATTACAACTCTGTCATGCTCGTCCCAATTAATACAATCATAAATGACCTTAAATCTGACTATTATATGTGAGTATCGATGTCTAAATCTTTGTTTTTTCTTTATTCATTTTTGTTTAATTTATTTTTCAAAAAAAAAATAATCTAATAGAGAATCTGACAGAAACACTCTTAATTTTAAAAAAATGTTAAGTTCAAAGCAACTTTTAACAACACCATCAACTATATTTAAAAAAAAAAAAGAAAGAAAATACAGTAAAAAAATATGTCCCTGACAGTGACCATTTGCTCATAATGATGTTCTTTAACACAGAAAATGATTGATGATATAAACGATAGTTTAACGCTTTGACGCTTTGAGCTTTTTTTCTTTTATGAATTCAGTATCGTTAGCCAAGCCTATTGTTGTGTCTTTAATATTTTCTTCAACAAGGACATATTGTTTTCCCTTGACGTATGATATGCGATGCCAGTGACAAGACTAAATGCAAAACAGTTTTAGTGAAAGAAACTAAACAATTTACCTACACCAAAGCCATAACTATGGAATAATGACCAAAGTAGCGGTTGCTGATAGTTGGTCAAAAGGCTTGATAATATTGAGTGATGAATATAGTGATTAGATCCAACAAGAAAGTTCACCAACTTATTTTTAAATTATTACAATAAAAGGTTTTTTAGAAAAAAAAAGAAGATAAGTATTGGATATAAAGGTTCGAAAAAAAAGAAAAACTTCGAACACCATAATTCTAATGATGTTTAGTCAAGCGTTTTTTTATGCTGATAGATCAAAATATTTTGTGATGAAACTGGGCCCAAAACTGCAAAGAAATGAGCAAAGGATATTGGCCGAATTATCAATTAAAATATTCCATCGTCTTTATCTATGTATGTTGAGAATCTTGCCAAAGAGAAAAGAAAAACCTGAAGAAGATTTACCAACCGGAACGCAGCTCTATCAAAAAAAAAAGAAAAAATGTATAGTCTGTACATTTGGATAGCCTCACTTATATTTATTATTAAAATTAACTGTTTTTGGTATTTTTTAAACTCAAAATATAGAACTGTGTATTGAATCACAAGATGAGATAGTCTTCTCGAGATTAAGTTAAGTTTTAACTGATTTCTAAGCTAATTTGGCTTGCTGTCACTAAAATTAACGTTTTTTTTTTGTTGTAACATTATAATAGTCTCACCCTGTTTTTATTGCAATTAAAATACTAACTTATCGATTAATTTCTTAAGGAAAACACTTTTTATCTATTTTTTGCAGTTGGACAAGTTATGTTAGTGCTATTTATTGCTTCCATTATATTTAGGTTAGGTTAGAAAGGGTGATAATACGGCGAGCCGCATCATCTCACTCGGATGTCAGTGAATCCTTTGCGCTCCCCAGGGTTAAAGGTGGGCGGTGAAGAGGGATAGGGAGGGGTTTAAGGTAAAGTTTCAGGCCTCCCTGAACCATCCTGAGCTCTGAATGAATTTTAGGATGTTTTTAAGTGGCAAGACAGAGATGTCGCCCAGTTCATCGAAGAAATATTCTCCTAGGACTGCTTTTCTGGTTCTAGCAAGGCTGGGGCATTCACACAAGAAGTGAAGGGAGCCCTCTTCCACCTCTTCATCATGACACCCTCTACATAAGCCCGATGAGCTGATGCCCATTCTTTTCATGTGGGCTTACCATAGAGTTGTGGCCCGTCAGCTATGAGTGATAGTTAAGGCCTGCTTAACTTGAGTAGATATTCAGTTTTTTTTCTTTGAAATTATTCCTTGAAACCCGACAGGTGTCGATAGATGACCATCTGACATTTGCAGCTTCCAAGAAACTCTGGTGTATTCTACTTTTTTCTTGCTCCAGTGGCATGAGCACCGAGGCTTCGATTTGGCTCGGATCAAGAGATGATCCGCTTTTGGCCAGTTCATCTGCCATTTCATTCCCGTGATTATCCGTGATTATGTCCTGGGACCCATTTTAAGGTAACTGTGTTCGTTGTGTTGAGTACTCTTAACTCATTTCGGTAACGATCGGTCAGTTTGGACTTTATGGTGATTGAGGAAATGGCTTTAACTGCCACCTGGTTATCTATGAAAATGTCAATACTATTGTTGACTAATTTACGTGAGGCAAGATGTTTCGCGGCTTCACAAACTGCCAGAACTTCCGCTTGGAATACACTGCATAAGTTTGGAAGCTTAATAGATCTATTTATGGGTGGGTTATCTGAATAGATGTCTGACCCAACTCCCTCCAAGGCTTTGGAGCCGTCGTGAAGACCGAAACATGATTTGCATATATGACCCTGTTTTCATTCCAGAGTTCCCTGGTGGGGATAACTGTCATGGTTACTGGGTTGAAATCAATGTGCGCTGATACGTAGTCTGTTTGAATGTCAATGTCTGTAAAATTCATTATAGTTCTTTGACCGAAGAGGCCCCTTTTCCAATTATTACATTGTTGAAGTCGTAAAGCACTTTTTGCCGCCAACTCTTTCGAAAGCAGATCAAGTTGGGCAAGTGAAAGGAAAGTTTCTAGGGTGGCCGTAAGTGTGGTTGGTATAGCACTGGTTGTGCCGATACACGCTAGCCATTGAATTTTAGTCATGGTTTTTAGATTGGATTGTGCTGACCACCAGACAATACATGCGTACGTTAGGAATGGCCTTATAATGGCTGTGTACATCTAATAAATGGTTCTAGGGCTGGGACCCCATCTCCTACCAAAAACTCGAATGCACGTATAGAATGCTACTGAGGCTTTTTCCTCCCTTTCTTTAATATTCTTTTTCCAGTTCAATCAACGGCCAAGTATAACACCAAGGTATTTGGCAGTATCCGAAACTTGAAGTGGAGTTCCGTTAGGTTGGCGGGCTTATGTTGGGAAGTTTGTTTTTCCTTGTAAACAACACCAATTCTATATTTAGAGGGTTAACGCTAAGTCCACAACTGCTGGTCCATTATATTTAATAATCTCAAAAAATGCGAGTCTTTAAAGAATTTTACACAGATTTCAACAGATCCAAAGAAATGATACTACCAGGACATTTTTGTGCCTACAACTGGCTCTTATTAACTTGAGTATTGCTTCTCATCTCCATATAAGCTTTATGTTTTTGTTTACCCAATACATTTCCAACGATCTCTAAATCTAAAGAGTAGGGTGAAAAGAAAAGTAGCTGTCCAGTTTTGCTTTCCTAAAAATTTTAACTTAGACCTGCTGTATGAATCAGATCATTGTTCTACTGAAAAACAATCAGCAGGTAGCCGAAAATATTCTTAAACTGCCGCAAAAATGTTTCTAATATGGTATTATAGAATCTCATTGTCATTTTACTGTTAAAGAAAACTTAACTAATAACGCTATAAAGAGAGACTGACTGAATACCAAAACTTGTCTCTTTTAGCTTTGATGGGAATGTAAAATCAACTTTTCCTTTCTTAACTAGTGACAATAGTATTTAAGCTTTTTTCTGTGTCCAAATGTACTTTTGTTCACCTGAAAAATTTTTTTATAAAATTCCTGAGTTGAATGCTGGTATCAGTATTTCACGCAATGTAAAATGTTGTAAATTAAGAAGTTTAAGAATAAGCACACGAGTAAATGAAAGTTTTTTTTTTGTTAATTTTCATTAAGTTTAAGCTCTTCAGGTATTCAACACTTTAAATTACCCTGCTTATAGCCATTTAACTCACTTGTAACCCAGTTTTCTATCTTACTACCTTGTTCAGACAGTCAGTGAAGTTGGTCATTTGACTAGAGATTTTTCGCTTGTCTGGTATGATAGAATAGCGGACACGTAACTGTTCCACATAAAAATGTATTTTTTTAATTAATTCATAACCAATTTTGGGTTTCCAATAAATTTCCAAGGTTCAAAGCGATGAGACATCAATTTATCGTTCTAGATCTCAATTTTTCCGAATTCGGTACAGTTAGCAATTTTTTGTATTGATTTAATAAAAAATATAAGTGAGGCTTTCCAAATGTTATGGACTGTATGTCCCGAAGAATCATTCATTTTTATATTTGATTTTCTTGAAAACGGTAAGATTTTAATTATTTTTGTTATGCAGAAACTCCTAAGCAAATGGTAGTAGTATTGTATACCAAAGACTTGGCCGATTTTTTAAACTCTGTACCTGTACTAAGGGCTTACTAATACTTTTTTCACATATTTCTGGAAAATATTTTACTTTTATGAAAAGATAACAATATTCATACAAATGTTAAAATACCCGTTAAGGAAAATCTTGTCTTATTTTTACGGGTTTTAATATTGAATTTCATTTATTTAAACATTTTCTCTTATTATTTCCTTGTCTTTTTTTAAACCCCCAAGCCTCTTGAGCATAAGAGCAAGCACGTGTGACCTAGTTGTGCATTTCATTTCTATTGTTTGCATTCACATAATTTCGTTATTGATTTTACTGATCTTATTCTAAATCTGTTTCACTAAATTTTAAGCCTTTGATAACTAATATTCAAAGGACACTTGGGCGTATACGTATTTTTTAGTTCTGAAATTTAACTTTTTTTATTTTCAAAAACTTCTCGTTTTTATCGTAATTGTCTCAAAAATATTTTCATTAAACTAATTATAAATTCCAACCATTATGTTTTCGTAATAAAAAGAGTTTACTAGTACATAGCTATCAGATATCCTCAAAGGCTTGACAGAAAATATGATTGTTTTGAATCGAAACTTGAAACATCGCACAGACTGATTTGTGGTTTCTGCAGACTCGAAATCAGTTAATCAAAAACCATGAGAAAAGATGATTGTAATATATGTTAGAGTATAAAATTCAAATTTTGTCCACATAGTAATTAATCTGTGTTTTCGGGGGGATTTCCGGAAACAAAATACGTCAATTCGCTTTACTCCAAATGGGTTATCCCAAAAGAAAACCTTAAACAACAAATTTTTGAGTCATAAATGAAAAACTCCCGAAAAAATGTATGTTTGCATCATTTTGGGTATTTTTTCCATGTTGTGTCACGTAATTTTAGTCGCGAACATTAGATTTGGATTCAGCACTCTCAAAAACATAAAGCAAGAGTTTAATCGAAACTACACTAACAAGAGCTTACCTCTTAGGGCGTTGAAAGGAGGTGAAACTCAGTTTTTTGCTAATTCCTCGAATACTTTCAGTTTCTTTTAAAAAAAATTGTTAAGTGAAAAATGTTATTCCATACAAAAAAGATGCTGAAACTTTTTTCGTGAAATCAAAGAGCATCTGCTCAGATTTTAAAGTTTGTAAATTAATCCAGCAAATGTTTTTTTCCGTAAATCCTCCAAGAGTATACTTGTCATGAATAAAGTGCTTTTCATCTAGCCGTTCGTACTCGGCGAAAAAGCAAAAAATTGTAGGTCCCATCCATTTCTGCCAATAACACGCACACAGGAATAGTTGAGAGTTGTAAGTCACTAGGCCTTGGTTCTCCACGAGCTGTTATGCCACCAAATTTATTTATTTAAATTAGTCCAGCTGCTATTTCAAGATGGCTGTTACCCAAATACACAGAGAGACACACCAACCATCACTGTTTGATTTCGATTTGTTGCAATGAATAACAAGTTCGCCATATTATAACAATTTATTAATTTTAGTTTAATAAAAACCCAGTGTGTACTTGCCTTTATTTAAAAACAAGTAAAAAGAACAACAATTTCGTAAAGGAGGCTTGTTTGGAAAATTCTCACGTACACAATTGCTTCCGTCGGCATCGTCATTGTCGTCGTGTCGGTCGTCAACGTTCAGGTTCTGCATACCTTCCGTGCAAAATGGCAAAGGAATTTCCCAACGAAGCCATTGTGTGTAGCTTTGTATATGCGTTTGTTTTGGCATTTTCAAGACAACTAGTAGTATGCAGTAGCAGTTGGTATAAATGGAATGAGGACTGACGAGGAGAGGTTTGGACAATGAATAGGTAGTTGGTAGCTATGGCTTGAGTATTATACACTTCTGATGATATTTCATCGTCCTTTCAACTGTACACACTCCAATTTAAAGCATTTATACATTATTTATGTATGTATGTATGTTTTGAAAGAAACGATGAATAGACTTAAAATGGCATATGTTTATGGAAATACTCTTTAGCATTTTGCTCTTTTATTTTTGGGGTACACTTCACTCATTCACATTCATAACAACAACAACAACAACAACAAAAATGTAAATAACATTCCAAATGCAAGTTTTTTTTAAACGACCTTTATACCTTAAATTTAAGTGTAGTTGTTAAAAATGAACTTGGACTCTCTCTATTCAAGGCTAGTTTTGTGTGTATGTGTGTATGTGTTTTGACTCTATTTAAAAGAAAAGTAGGGCAAGAAGCTTGCAGTTGGTTAAATTATTATAATATAAGTACATAATTTTAATATTTAATTTTCAAATTAATGATGTAGGCCTTTGACTTACATACAAACAATAAATGTCGAAAAAAAAATTGTTTTCTCTTAAATTGTGAATGAACAATTTTTATTTGTACCTTTAATTATCTTAAAGGTAGCGTAAGGTTTAGTTTTGCATGATAGCGTCCAAAAGCTTTTTTAATGGTAAAGATATTCTTAAAATAATTCCTTCTCTAATTCTGTGTTGCAAAATATTGGAGTTTAATTTTATTTGTTTCATTCAAAAGTTCTTTTCGATGAAATTTGAATTGATCAAGTCATTTACATAAAAGACATGGAATTAGCCCGAAACTGAGACAATTTACACAAAAGAAATATGTGTCTGTTTAGTTTGAGATGTTTTTGAGAAAAAAAAAAAACAAAAAAAGGCCGTGGTAGTGGGCGAATTTAATAAAACTCAATTTTTGTATTTTTTCCAAACTCCAAAAATTTTATTAAAATCGTTGGAACCGATTCTGAGGAATAATAGCTTTTGCATTTTTTTAATTGCTTATACAAATTAAATTCGAAAATTTCATCTTAATCCTTAGAACCGTTTCCGAGAAAGCTATAAATACCTGTTATTTTGCTGATATATTCTTGAAACCATTTTTTTTGTTTTTTATTCTCTTAAAAGTAAACTCAGAAAATATTATCAAAATCATTTGACTCAATAAATAGAGCAAATAAAGCTGTTTTCAATAAACCAAAAACTAAGAAAAGCTAAGATGGCGAATGGATTTAAAAAAAAAAAACGTATTCTTATACAATATTTGTCTGCTTTATAGAAACAAATCATTGAAAATGTATCCTGTATCCGTATTCTTAAATAAAAAAGTGACTGTGTCAGTGGACGGATTTTATGGAACTCAATTTGGAATTACCGATTGCGACTCACCTGAATTAGGTTCGCCTTAAATGACTAAAATTTGGAAAACTTGAATGTCACTCGCCAAAAATCACAGTTTTAATTTTTGAAAAGTCGAACGTTCTATTTGAGTCGAACGTTAAACTCGGCGGATTGGAAGTCATAATTGGGGCCATATATATATATCGGGTTTTTCAATAAGAGCGCTACGAAAGTTTTTTAAATAAAACAAAAACGGTTTTGCATATCAATGAAATTCTTTTTTCATGTGAAAGTGCGTTTGATGCCATTATGTATGAAACTCGATTTCTTTTGCATGGCCACCACGGCCACGCTTGCAGAAGTCCAGACGCTGAACCCAATTTTCGACGGTTTTCGGCCGATACTGCTGCAATTTCACGATCGATATTCGTACGAAGTTTAGAAGTTCATCAATCGTCGCTGGCTTGTTGGCATAGACCATAGACTTGACGTAGCCCCACAGGAAATAATCCTAACGGCGTCAAATCGCATGACCGAGGCGGCCAAGCGACTGGACCATTTCATGAGATAACACGTTCTCCAAACTTGGTTCCCAATAAATTGATTGTGACATTCGCTGTGTGGCTTGTGGCGCCGTCCTGTTGGAACCACATGTCCTCCAAGTCCATATCATCCAATTGGGGCCAAAAATATTCGGTTATCATTGAATGGTAGCGATCCCCATTCACAGTTACGTGCCGGTCTTGATCATCACGGAAGAAGTACGGCCCAATGACGCCTCCGGCCCATAAACCACACCAAACCGTAATTTTTTCGGGATGCAATGATGACTAATGGATTACGTCTGAATTGCTGCCTGACCAATACCGCATATTTTTTTTATTGACGAAGCCATTCAGCCAGAAATGAGCCTCATCGCTGAAGATGATTTTTCGATGAAAATCCGAATCATTTTCAAGTTGTTGCTCAGCCCAATTCACGAACATACGACGCTTCTGGTGGTCAAGTGGCTTCAGTTCTTGCGTCAATTTAATCTTAAGGATGTAGGCCAAGATCTTTTCGCAAAATTGGCCACAACGACGTCACAGAGATGCCCAACGCTTGAGAACGACGTGTGAGAGACATATTTGGGCTTTCTGCAACTGAAGCCTCAGCAATACGGGCACTTCTTTGTCTCACTGCCACGGGAACATTTTGTAATGTGCCTGTGGATTCAAATATTTCCACTAGACGCTCAATTGTTGATCTGCTAGGACGATTATGACGACCATAAATTGGACGTAGCGCTCTTAACGTTGAGGCCACTGACTCCGAATTTCGGTAGTAAATTTTAATAATTTTGACTCCTTGTTGGCCCGATTATCTTTCCATCATGAAATGGCAAACCTTACTGAAGAGAAATGTCAAAAGAACGGCAAGAAATATGGCGTCGTTTTCTGTCTCTGTCGCTCTACTTTTGTAGCGTCCAGGGTGAAAAACCCTTTTTATATAAATATGTGGTCAGCAACCCACCTACCTAAGGACGACTTCCCAAAATTTGCCCATGAATAAGCATAGGAAAACTCCTACTTATGAAGCACTCACAATAATTAAAAAATGATCTCAACAAACTGTGTGTGCAAAACTGAAGCAGCTAACAAGAGATTTAGCTAGCTGGAAGTTGGAGTATCATGTTTTATTTAGAAGGGCCTTTGGCCTACATTAATTCTCTATCTTTCAGGATATTATATAAAAAAAATATAATTTTTTTCATTTCATTTTATCTTTTATTAGCATAATCTTAGATTTCTTAAAATACAAAAAGAAATTTCATTTAATTACAAAGAGCTAAAAAGCACTAAACTGCAACATAGTACCTCAATCTTGATTTTACAACCAAAATCCACAAAATCGTCAAGGTGACACGTTTTATGACATAAGAGTAATGGCATTTTTAAAATTCCTAGATAAAATAAAAAAAAGAAAAATTTCATAGAAATGGAAAGCTATTGCAGACTTACACATTCATTTGATGAAATTTTTGTGAAGTTCCTCCTTCGAAGCATTAACAAACTCACAAGATTGTTTTGAGTATATAAACACTTCCCACACATCATTTTCCAAATGCAAGACATCCGGGTTTGTATTTTACCCAAAGGCACTTTAGCGAATTACAACTTCTCTATATAGGTTGCATAGCTACTCGTCCTTTGTTTATTTCTTTTTTTTTTTAAAGAAAAGTGAAATCGTAAAAAGAATTTAGCATCGCAATAAAATGCAAGAGAAACTTGCCTTCATTGCGATGTTAAAAGCATTTTTACTATCGAAATGCATCAAAATGTTAGTTCTATCTAACATATGAGAGTGCGAGATGAGAGATGTATAAAGGACGAACAGGGGAAAAAAGTGATGTGATTGCAAGGATGAAAATTAAAAGTATTCATCCGGTTGCTTATAATTTGTATATACGAGTAGGTATTTATATAGAAATCAAAGGTAATTTTGAGCTTTAAAACACTTCATCATTAGTACTTCATACACCACGTCGCGTCGCGTCACGTTGTCCTCGTCTTGTCATTCGTTCTTGTTGAAAAACTACCATCATCGAAAATGCCACTTCATCGTTTACACTCAACACCTTCAATTCTAGATCCAGACGGGAGGATTTTAATTTTTTGTTTTAGATTTTTTAATTTCAAATTAGATACCTACTTAATTAAGGGTTTGTCATGGATGCAAAAAATATGCAATTCTCCACAGATAAGCCCAAGGATTTCAGTTTTTTTTATTAAATCACCTGCTTTTTTTCAAACATTAATTGTGTCTCTTGATTCCCAAGAAATATATTCTTTTTAGATTTTTCTCAATGACAAACTATATCCTAATCATAAAGGCAAGTACGTAAGACCTAGTTATAAATGTTTAATCAACAAAATAGATTAAGTATGCATCAGCTAGCGATGCATAGAATGATGCCAAGAGCACCCACTGAAGCGCGTCTAATATTAATTGCATGCTGTCCATCAGCGGAATAAGCTAAAATCGTTATAATTTTGTTCAAAAACCTTCTAACGATATATGGGGTAGCTATATGTATATATGTACCAATACTCATACAGCATACACGATGAATTACTTATTTTATGTTTTTGAATGTATTAAAGTGAATTCAGAATAAGAGGTGTCCATCAGACATAGAGCTATAGTTAGCAGTTTTATTTAAGTGGACATATAGAACATCGTTATATGGAAGCGAAAATGAAAGAGACTGACTGAATTAATTTGCCAGCCATAATGTTACAAACACACATAGACAGGAGAGCAAAAGGATATCCTCTTTTATACGAGTACATATTATGTATAATGTTAGCCTTTGAGAGTCAACGAATCAGAGCATAACATATGAATTTGTTTCCGTTGATAAATTGAGCGGAAGTCTTATTAATGCAGTGATGACCATCATCATCATCATCAGTATAGAGCAGAGTGTACATCCGGTTCATCGACACAGTTTTTATGGACCATTTAGTCAGGTCCAGTGGGAATCGTAGGAAATATATTATTTCTATATTATGTAGGTCGAAAGCCCTCTTAATCAGAGTAGTTTAGGTACATTTTAGTGCGTAGTTTGTATATTCTGCTAAATTCCATAAAGTACATACTTGGGTATGATTTTTGTGTTTATTTGGTTTACTTTTTTACAATTTTATTACCAGAAAAGCCCACGACCATGTTCATTTGATTTTGATGTGTTCTTAGGTGAACTTGAAAGTTTTATTTAACAGCTGTAGTCACTTAATTAATAATTTTTTGAAAATTTTTTTCCAAAAGACGTTCGAGCAAGAAAACTTTGGTACTTTAGCTGTAAAATACTTTCATTTTTTTACTGAATGTAATCTAGTTTAAGGATACCACGGTCAACATTCTTTAAAAAAATAGGGTACAGGTCGTTTTTTTTTTTTTTTTTTTTTTTTAAATTATGCGCGCACTAAAGGGGTTTTGACTACCCTTAATATGATTGAACACAGTGCGAGCGTTAGGAAAAAAGGGAAGGATTTAAAAGGAGATACCGATGTACATTGGTTTTGAAATTCTGAATGTCAAAATGGGAGGGAAAAATAGAGCAGGGTAAAGCATTCCACATTCGTGTGGTTCGGCTAAAAAAAGAATCTCTGTACTTAACAGTACGTCCGAAGTTCGGCTCAAGGGTAAACTGATGAGCATTCCTGGCAGTGCGAGTATTACGGTGAAATTGTTTAAGGGGAGGAATGCAACTGGCTATTTCGCTAGAACAATGTTTATAAAAATAGCGATAAAATAAGGCGAGGCATGAAACATTACGTCGATGTTCAAGAGATACGAATGTTTCCGTTAAAGTGCTATCACCTATCAATTTTAGAGCTCTTTTTTGAATACGATCCAAGAGGCTTAAATGGGTTGTAGGAGCACCAGCCCAAATGTGAGAATTGTATTCAAGCTTTGGGCGAATGAAGGCCTTGTAGATTACAGCCAGATCAGAAGGGGAAAAAAATTTCTTGCATCTTCGAAGAAAACCTAAACATTTTGCAGCGTTTTTGGCGACGTTGAATATGTGATCATTCCACAGAAGGTGATCTGTGATGGACATACCCAAAACTGAAATCTGTTCAGTTTCCTCGATGTTAGTACCGCTCATTGATAGCGACATAGGGGGAAGGTTTTGCTTTAATGACAACAGACAAAAGAAAGCTTTCTTTATGACAAGCTAGACATACAAAGTTTCAAGTGCAATTTCTTTTTAAGTTTTACATACACTTTAAAATAAATAATCGCATAAAAGCGTAACTAACTTGGTTATAAGCCATCGCTTATTAAATCTGCATTGAAATATCTTTCAATTTCGCTTTTTTTTGGTTCTTTTTTCTTAATTTCAATCAACCGGTCGTATTCTTTCAAAATGTCAAATACTCCACAATCACTAAAAAAAATAACTACACGAGGTGCTGGAGGATTGCAACAACAAACAAGTGCAGCTTTGAAAGCATCAACAAGCAAGACCGGCGGTGATGAAAACAAATCATTGGAATTCAAGATCGAGAAACAAATTAAAGGATTAAGAGATCTAATTCTAAAAGAAAATTGTAAGTTAACCCAGAAACTTGACAAAATTGTAAGCGATTTTGTACAACGTTTTGAAATGGTGGAACAAACCCTAGCAGATCTGTCAAAAAGAGTCGAGCGGCTGGAGATTACACCCGAACCATTTGTTGCAGCAGCACCAAACACTTCGTCACTTGCCCAACGCATCGATGAGCTGGAACGCGAAAAAATGTCAGCAGATGCTATTTTACTTGGTATACCAAAAGAAGATGACGAGAATTTGCACGATTTGTTTAACAAATTATGTAATTCTGTTAGCTGTACACCAACGCCTGTGCCTGTAAACATTTTTCGCGTAAAACCCAAGGGAACAAATATTGACACTGCAATAATAGTTAAATTTGCGACAGCTTCTGAAAAGAACACTCTACTTGGATCAATTCATAAACGCTGGATAACAACAAAAACCTGTACATGCTTGCGTGACGTTGGGAAACCTTCTGACAGCCGAATTTATATAAACGAAAGCTTAACGTCATATAACCATATGATTCTCCGAAAAGCTCTTCAACTGAAGCGAGCAAAAAAGTTTTCCAGTGTTTACACTCGAAGTGGGAGAGTTTACGTAAGAAGATCAGGAGCAACTGCAGCAGATAAATCGCTTTTAATACTATCAATCGAAAGCTTAAATTGTATTGCTGATGGAACGAATGAAGACGATGATGAAGGCGAATCGTAAGCAGCTTTTTTTTTAGGAACTTTTATAACTTGCCTATTTGTTTACTTTTTCTTTAATTTAATTCTTTATTTTTCTAAAACTTTTGTATCTTTGCCCAATTTTTTCCTTAACTTTTGCCATATGTCTGAATTTGTTCGTTTTCTGTGGTGCAGATGGTTTCTTTTGAAAAGTAGTTCTCAAATCTTTTTCCTATTTTATGAAAATGACTAGTCATAGCACAAATAGTTTTTCTTCTCTGTCTTATGATGTAGGTGTCAATTTACGTATAATGCTGGAAGTTCTGAGCAAACAATGTGGTGGCTTAAAGGTTTGTCACATAAATGCTCAGAGCTTACATGCAAAGATAGACGAATTCAGAGATGTGTTTATAGGGTCAAGTATTGACATTATATGTGTTTCGGAAACATGGTTTCAAGCCGATGTACAAGATATTGTATATAGTTTAGCGGGCTACAAATTGCTACGGGCTGACAGATTTAATCGTGTAGGTGGTGGTACTGCAATTTATATACGAGACTGTATACATTTTAAAACTATCAGTAAGTCGGACGCATCCTCATTGATTGAATACTGTTTTATAGAAATCCCTAATGGAGAAAGTAATTGTTTGCTTGGAGTTGTTTATCGCCCTAATAAACATATTGACTTTTCTCAACTTTATCTAGAATTGGAACGATTTTCTTCTCTATACTTGGACGTTATAATATGAGGTGACTTCAATTGTAACTTACTCGAGAAAGATACATCCGAATGTTTTGTTAACAGAATAAAAACCTTGGGCTTATATTCAATTAATTGCACTAATCCAACACACTTTACAGCCACCACCTCCACCTTACTAGATTTATTTATTGTTAATAACATAGAGAACATACTGCTTTACTCTCAACTTGAGGCACCTGCATTCTCCAAGCACGATCTTATATTTGCAACTTTCAAAACTACCCCACAATTCAAATCCTCATCTTACAAATATAGGGACTTTAAGGCTGTTAATTCTAATGACCTTGAAAATAGTATTCGTCAGATTAACTGGCAGACAATATATACAATAGCTTCACCTGACGATCAAGTTAATTTCCTTCAAAGCTCCATAAATCAACTATTCAACCGACATATACCACTGAAAATAAAAAATACGAGGAGCGATAGGAAATCTTGGTTTACAGCAGATATTTCAAATGCTATAAGGCAACGTGATCAAACATACACACGATGGAAACGGTTCCGTCTTCCAGAAATGCTATCATTATTTAGGAAATTAAGGTACAATGTATGTAAAAAAGTCAGGGAAGCAAAATGTAGACTGTTCTCCAACCGTTTAGACAAAAACCTCCCACCGAAAATGTTATGGCAGAATATTCGAGAGCTTGGTGTTGGCAAGCAAAAAGAACAATGCTCTACTGATTTGTGCCCCAATCATCTCAATAAAGAATTTGCGAAAATTCAAAGCAGTAATCAAAGTGAGTTGCCGGTTGTTGACCCGGTAGAATCGAATGAAGGCTTTCGGGTTGTTGACCCCGATAGTGAACATTCTTTTCAATTTCAAAGAGTTTATGATGAAGATGTTGTCAGTGCTGTACTTAAAATAAAATCTTCAGCCACAGGGTTTGATGAAGTACACCCACATTTCATCAAAATGATCTTACCTCATATTCTTCCTACTCTTACACATGTATTTAATACAATCATAATGACTTCTTCATTTCCGTCCTCTTGGAAAATTGCCAAGGTTATACCAGTGCTTAAAAAACCTGCTACTCGTCTATCACAACAAGAGTTTAGACCAATCTCCATTCTTTCGTTCCTATCCAAGGTTTTGGAAAAACTCCTACACAAACAAATTTCAGTTTTCTTAAAAGCAAATAAACTCTTAAGTGATAACCAATCCGGGTTTAGACCAAAGCATAGTTGTGTCACCGCTACTTTAAAGGTTGCAGAAGATATCAGAAATGCAATGGATGGTGATCTAGTGTCATTTTTAGTGCTCCTAGATTTCTCAAAAGCCTTCGACACCGTCAATCATAGGAGGCTCGTTTTAAAATTAAAAGAGCAGTTCCGGTTCTCAGACAATGCTTCAAATCTGATTTTCTCCTACCTAAATGGTCGAAGTCAGGCTGTTGTTATTGGTGATAAAACGTCTCGCCCACTAAATCTTTACTCAGGGGTTCCGCAGGGATCAATTCTTGGTCCACTGCTGTTTTCAATTTTAATTAACGATCTTCCACTCCACTCAAATCACTCTTCAATAGACTTGTATGCAGACGATGCTCAAGTTCAACTTAGCTGCAAGTTAGGTATGATCGAAGATGGCGCATACAGATTAAACTCAGATCTCAGCAGGATATCAAATTGGTCTGAAACTAACAATCTACAACTCAATCCAGGAAAGTCAAAATGCTTAATAATATATAAAAATAAACTTGATCATACCTATTTTCCTGCATTGTATCTCGGAAACGAACAACTTGAATATGTCAATAAAGCTAAAAATTTAGGTATTATTTTCAATTCCACATTGACCTGGGAAGACCATATTCAAATGATTATTGGAAAAATATATGGATCATTACGTAGTCTCTCCCTATCAAAGAGTTTTACCCCCCAACACATTCGACTTAGATTAGCAAAAACCTTGATTCTTCCCATAATATCGTATGGATGCCAAATCTTTACCAGCCATAATTCAGTAATGAAAAGAAATCTGTCAGTGGCGTTCAACAATGTGGCTCGCTATGTTTACAATCTCCAAAGATACGACCATATTTCAAATTATTCAAATAACATTCTCGGCTGTCCCCTCTACACATACCTAAAATATTTGTCCCTAAAAACACTAAATACAATAATAATGAATAAAGAACCTAATTATCTTTTTGAAAAAATACACTTTGCAAATTCTTCTCGATCTTTTACATTATTGCAACCAAGATTCAGTTGCAGAAACTCCGAACGTCAGTTCTTCGTGTATGTCATAAGGCAGTGGAACAATCTACCCTCTTTCATCAGAAGACTTCGGGGCACCGCACAGTTTGAAGTGATTTTATTCAGGCATTTGGCAATAGGTTAGCAAATTAAATATCAGCGTTTAATGAAAAATTGATAGGTATCTAGTTTGTCATTTTGATATACCTATACATCTGTATTTCAGTACTACTTAATGTTATTTGAATTAAACTTAAAACTAAAATTATAAAATGTAAATTCAATGCACTCTTTTTAACTTTTACTATTAATTATAGGCCTTAAAGCCCATTGTAAAAGATTCTATAAATAAATAAATGAAATGAAATGAAATGACAGCATTGGGTTTTTGAAGCATTAAATTCTACACGGTTTTTAGTTCCCCACTGTACAATGCTGTCAAGATCGGAATTTAATGAGCTTATCATACGCTGCCGTTCAAGTTCCACATCCGAAGTGCAGGGATGTGAATCTGGAAACGAATATGAGAAGCTGAGGGTGCTATCATCAGCAAAACAATTCAATGGATTGGAAGCTTCAGATAAGAGATCATTAATAAAAATGAGAAAGAGGGTAGGAGACAAAACGGAGCCCTAGGGGCACACCAGCATTTATTTTATGAATATCAGACTTGAAACCGTCCAGTACAACTTGTATTGATCGGTCCGAAAGGTAATTTCTAATCCAACGAAGAAGAGATTCATCGATACCAAATGCACGCATTTTCGATAAGAGAGCTTGATGCCAAACTCTATCAAACGCTTTTGAAATATCAAGCGCAATAATCTTACTCTCTCCAAAACGATGTAAAGATTTGTTCCACTGTTCGGTGAGATATACCATCAGATCACCAGTGGACCTATTGCTACGAAAGCCGTACTGCCGGTCATTAAGAAGCTTTCGTTCTTCAAGATATTTCTTGAGCTGATAATTAATCAGCGTTTCCATGACCTTGGAAAGAAGGGACGTAAGTGCAATTGGACGATAGTTAGAGGGAGAAGAAGATTCGCCTTTTTTAGGGACAGGCTGGACAAATTCTGTTTTCCATCCACTCGGAAAGAGACCAGTAGAGTAGGACAGATGGAAAAGCTTACGCAGTGGCTTTGCCAGCGTTGAAGAACACCTCTTCAGAACAATGGGAGGGATACTATCCGGGCCAGCGGATTTATGTACGTTAAGATCTTTCAAGACTCTTGTTACTGCACGAGTGCGAAAAAAGATTTGTCCCATTGAATCATTAGCACTCTCAAGTACAGGCGGAGTCATGATACTCTCTGGCAGCGTCGAATTAACAGCAAACTGTGCTGCAAGCAAATTGGCTTTCTCTAATGAGCTGACATAGGGAGTATCATTGAAGACGAGCGTTGGAACCGAAGACGAGGTGGAATTTTGTACGTTTTTTACAAATGACCAAAAATTTTTACTACCTTTGGGACATTGTAGTATTTTTTGCCTTAATTTCTGATTGTGCAAAAATTTGGTTCGTCGTATGTGAACGTTACAGGACTTTCGAGCTTGTTTGAACTTATTCCGGTTTTCCTCAGTGGGGTTGGCTTTGTATCTTCGGAAACTTACTTCTCTTAACCTGATTACCTCTTTACAGCTCGAATCAAACCATGAATTCACTTTCGGTTTGATAGATTTTATCCTGTTCGGAATAAAATTTCCCATACCGTAGAGAATTAAATTTGTAACCATATCTGCACTGGAATCTACGTCACTACCGAGGAAGCATAGCGACCAGTTAAAGTTTTTGAAAAAATTGTTGAGACCGTCCCAGTTGGCTTTCTCGTATTGCCAAACGGTTCTCATTGGAGTTGTTTCTCTAACTGGATTGTTTTGGCACGAGAAATTAGCAGATATGACACAATGGTCAGATGTGCCTAGAGGCGATAATACACTAATAGTGTATTTATCAGGGTCAGAGGTAAGAAACAAGTCTAAAGTGTTGGCGGATTGACCTGCAACGTCAGGGATACGAGTTGGTTCGTCAACAAGCTGAGTTAGTTGGTTTAACTCAGCAAAGACCTCAACATACCTTCCTTCGGGTGTTGTCTGGCCAGAAAAGCGAAGCCACGAAGAATTATGTACATTGAAATCGCCCGCAATGACGATTTCAGTGTGAGGATAATGGGCAATAATTCTTTGTATGGAGTCAGACAGAGCATCAAACTCGTTAAAAGTTGAATTTCTGTCCAAATTTGGGCTCCGATAAATGAAGCAGGTATGAATGAAGTGCTTTTTGACCGAGAATTTTAACCACACGAAGTTGAAATTTGTGTTTGAGCACAAACCAAATTGTGGTTGAAGTTGGTACGCAACATCATTTCTTATGTAAACGGCGAGACCATGGTGAGAAAAGAATAATGGCACTAAGCTATATCCATAGAGAATAAATTCTGAATAGTCAGAATTTTCCCCTATTTGAGTTTCACTCAGTGCCAGAACGGCTGGCCTGTTTTGTACAGTATAAACATACACGGCACAGAAATTTTTTCTCAGCCCACGGATGTTAGAAAAATCTACTCTAAACTTACCCGCCATTCAGAATGCAAAATTTAAACCTAAAACCAATTCAGACAATTAACTAAATTAAATCTCTAAGTTATTCTGTACTCCAAAATTCTGTATATGGATCAAAAACTCTGTGTGAACATAACTCTGTATTCCACTATTCTGCTTTTTCATTATTCTGTATTCTAAGATTCTGTAAATCCAGAATTCTGTTTTCAAAATTCTATAGATCCAAAACTCTATAAGTGCCAACATTCTGTTTACAAAATTCTGTATTCTTCTGTAAATCTAGAATTCTGTTTTCTAAAATTCTAATAATTCTTCAATACTAATTTAGACATCCCTCCCTAGAAATATTTCTTAGTTTCAGTTGTTATAGTATAAATTTTGATCCGTGGTTCAGCAATTTTTGCTGACTGATTTCCGAGGAATAACTTAGGTTCAACGATGGTTCATGATTCAAGTATGTTTTAGTAATCAATTTAATGCCTGCACCATCAATCGTTGAACCTCAGTTAATTTGGCAAAGTTGGTGAGTTAAAATTGCTTAACCACGGATTAAATATTTGTACAACTGGCCCTTAGTAAGCTTACTGTGGGTAAATCAACATAATGAATTTCAAACCACTTTACTTTGCTTTGTATAGTTTTGCTGGAAATTCATGTACAGGGTGGCGCACGAATCGTGCTACAAAAATAAAACGTAATAACTTTTTTTCTGTGTGAGTAATCGGCTTATTTTTTTTTATTTTGTAGGTTACTATTTAGATTTATAAAAATGGATTCTTGGGATACGGAGAAAAGAATTTGGATAGTGCAACGGTACCATGCTTTGCAGTCCGTCATTTCCGTCCAAAGGGAATTTAGGCGGGAGTTTGGCGGTAATCCCCCGAGTAGATGGACCATTATGAGGTTTGTAAACATGTTTGCCGAATCTGGAAACAACGCACGAAGGCCGTAACATCGAGATGCCAATGTTCGGGTTCAGGATACAATCGCAGCAGTAGCATCTGCAATACAGGCCAATCCGAGCGTTTCGACCCGAAACTTATCGGGGCAAATTGGAGTTAGTAGACGGTCATTACAACGGATACTTCATGACGATTTAAACTTGTTTCCGTACAAAGTCCAAATTACTAGCAAGTTAAACCCTCAGGATTTGCCTGTTCGCCTGGAATTTTGTCAAAAAATGATATCAATGGCCGAAGAAGACAACACATTGATCAATGGTTTGTTCATGTCTGATGAGGCCCATTTTGATCTTAACGGCAATGTAAACAAGCAAAATTGCCGTATATGGAATGAGTCTAATCCAGAAATGCTCCATGAGACGGAACTGCACCCAGAACGAGTCACTGTGTGGTGCGCAGTTTCATCAAGGTGTATTGTCGAGCCGTACTTCTTTGAAGAAAACGGTGTAACCGTTACTGTCAATGGGGACCGTTATTTAAAGATGTTGAAGGAGTTTTCTTACCCAGAACTGCGCCGAAGACGTATACCATTCAACAGCGTTTGGTTTCAGCAAGATGGAGCAACTGCACATATAGCCAGACCAGTTATGGCGGAGCTAAACAAAAAATTCGCAAACAAATTAATTTCTAGGAACTCCACTCTTCGCTGGCCCCCAAGGTCACCTGACCTGACTGCACCAGACTTCTTTTTATGGGGTTATGTCAAGCAAGAGGTGTATAAAACGAAGTCCAGGAATTTAACTGAATTAAAGCAGTCCATAACGACAATAATTGAGGCGATACCAACTTCAACTCTTCAGGCCGCAATGAATATTTTTTTGATCAGGTGCCGCATATGCGTGGGAGAGCGTGGAGGTCATTTGCGGTCTATAATTTTTAAAAACAACTAACTATTTAAAATAAAATTTAATTTTCTAACCAATAAAAAATAAATAAATGATATACATCGATTAAAAAAAAAGTTATTTGAATTTCTTATTGTAGCACAATTGGTGCGACACCCTGTATCTATCAACGAAATAGTTTCGAAATGGGTTGTTATTGGCTCGTTTCTTCTTATTTTGTTAATAATAATTTGATTAATAAATGGTCGCTTTAAACATCGTGGAAGAGTTAAGTGACTTACTTGCTTCAAACCATTACTGGGTGCATGGCAGGAATAGAAGGTGCTTTTCATGGCTCTTGAAGGATCTCTCAGTTTCTCGAATAAAAGCTTCCTGAAAAAAATGTGTTGAGATACCCATGTGCTTCGGCCAGTGGCCCGTTTATTCAAAAGTGAATTAATAAATGTTTTTAACTTAAGTAAACGAAGAAATTATTTCATTTAGTAGGAAAATTGTTTTAATAACGAAAAAAAGTGCGCACTTTTTTTCATTATCAAAACAATTTTCCTTTTATCATTTACAATGTTTTGAAATACAGAATTTTGAAATCCAAAGTGCGCACTTTTTTCATTTTCAAAACAATTCTTCTTTTATAATTTACAGAATTTTGAAATACAAAATTTTGAAATCCAGAATTTTGGAATACAGAATTTTAGATTTCAGAATTTTGAAATATATAATTTTAGAAACTGAATATCGGCACTTACAGAGTTTTGGATTTATAGAATTTTGAAATACAGAATTTTGTAATCCGAATTTTGACACATACAGAAAATTTGACCCCAACCCAATAAAATATTCTGCTTTAAGAACTCCGAGTTTTTAAATTCTTCTTTCGAAATTCTACCTTTCGAACTTCTACTTATTGTTAAAATTTGTAATTTCTTCAAATTCTTCAATGTTATTCATATTTAAAATCGGGAGTGGATCAAAATTCTGGTTTCAAAATTTAAATGTCTATTATATATCTATTAACCAAAAAAATAAACAAAAATGATTTTTCAGCTCGGTTAACAATTGAAAATATATTTTATTTTTATTTTAAGACAAAAAGGCAAAGGTAATTGAAAAGAGAAAAAAAAGCCATTTTTAAATTTTTTTATGCAGAATTTAGAAAGTCAAATTTTGTTAAACGAATTTTGATCTTGCCAAAATTTTTACCGCAACTTAAAATCTAACAAAGGTCCACTTTTTTTTTGTATAAATAAATTTATAAGCACTGATTTAAATAATTTTTTGTTGACCCTCGCTAAGGTGTGAAGCTGTATACGCCGCTGGGTGAGTTTCAGGCTTTGAATTATTAAGCCTGCAGTTAAAGCTGTTCAGACTTTTATAGCAGAACCACTATTATTTATCTGCTTCAATCAATTGTAAAAAGTTTGCTGTCAAAAGTAACAATATACATTATTGATCATTGACGTAGAAAGGGGGGGGGCAGAGGTGGGAACTGCCCAGAGTATAAAGAATACATGGTATGCAAATCAAAAATAAAAAACAAAAACAACTGCAAATCCAAAGAGAATTGCATAAGTTGTTGACAAAATGCGTGAGAGAGTAGAATAACGACATGTGCAATATCATACCATGTATTCTATATACCTTGGGCATTGCCCACCTTAGAAATAAAATCACCCACCCTAGAAAAATCCACAATAAAACTTTTGTTTTTCTATACCCACCTAAGAAGCAAGAATAACTGTGAAGGAAGTTTCAGACACCAAAATTTATATTTTTCCCAAAACTCCAGGTGATCGTCACATAAAAGTAATTTTTACTTGAAGCTCGCTTCGACTCTTTGTATACCTGGATCGAGTTGAATTGTCACAAAATAAAACTTTAAAAAAAATTTAATTTTTTTTTTTTAATCTTGCTCGACTTGGCCATCCCCTTTAAAATACAGAGGCAAAAAAATGGACTAACTCCAATTTGATTCTTTGATAATTATAAGCTGCCCCATAGTCACCACCTGAATCTGTCGTATAGTTTGACAAATAAGCTATTGAATACATCTTTTAAAAAGGAGCTATTACGTGAAAGGGTTTTATAATTGAATATGTTTGTCACACTGGCCACTTTTCAATATGTTTGGCATAACTTATGGAAATCAAGCCAAATTTGCCAATTTAACTCTTAACACTTTTTGTTCACAATAAAAATAGTTAAAACCTATGCACTTCATTCCCCTCATTTTCCTGTTTAGACAATAGCCTAAAATATTAAGCCTTAACTGGCAAAAGGATCCTAAATTATAAGAAATTGCAACTCAAATAACAAAACAAAGCAAAAATAAAAACAACATTTTAAGTTTTTCGAAATGAAAAGAACTCAAGAACCCATGGTTTTCTTATGCGGTGGTCACAATGAAGAATACATTGATAAATACGGTTTTAATTTCTAAGTGGGAGTCTAATACAGTCTTAAGCTTCGTTTTGATCATGCCTTCGACTGGAATGAAGCCATTAAATAGCTGGACTAAGCTAAGCACAAGACGTGTAGAAAATTCAAGATTTACTTTATTTTTTAAGAGGTTTCGATGCTTCAATTTCATGACCCCTTAACCCCCCCCCCCCCTAAACTATATATCTGGATCCATGCCTGATATCAACTCAGTTTTTTAAACCGAATCAAGCTCAAGCCAAGAGAACTGGCTTTAAATCTTCATTGTGATGCCTAATTTAAAGAGTGTTTAGTTGCGTAACTCTTGTCCGTTTCGCTCATATTAAGTTTCTTATTAACAAAATTAGGATTAATTGAATGCTCAAGCCGAAATTCCCATTTTTTTACGAATCACGAAAGCACGGAAAACTTACTCAGTCTACGCATTTTTGTAAACAAAATTCGTTTTGGTATTTTTCAAATTAATTTAATTGATGGTTTCAGCACTGACTGGTTGCCTATCTTAGAAAAAATTCATTACAACACCACTGTCACCGATTCTTTTCAGCATTTACACTAGATAGGTAAAGTCTAACTCAACTGATTTCGTATTCTGACGATTTAATTGAGTACAAAATAGCTTCAAAAATCGAGGTCAGCGTGATCTTGGCAAAAATTCAGCGGTATTGCGATGACTGGAAGTTGAAAAACAAATTTTCAGAAGTTAGAAACAATTTGTCTGCTCTGATCAGGGCTATGGGAGCTTTTGCCCTTCGAAAACGATTATTTTATAGCACAAGGCTTGACTTGACAGCAGGATGAACATGGCTCTCATTCGACTGATGACTGCATGTGGATGCCAATGTTGCACCATCCAAATGGAAAAGATTTCTGTGTTTGAGTGAAAGTATCTTAAGGCACTACCTGGGATCAAACAAAACACCACAGTCGGAGTACACTAGTTATTATTCCAACCTGGTTTGTGGCGCCAAAATAAACAGAATATTATATTTTTTGCTAAAACTGATTGGGGCTCACATTGCAAGACCGATATCTTCGGCAAACAGCTTAATTTATGGCAACCTAACGACGAAGGCTACGAGAGTATGCGTCTAGTCTGATACTGAACTATTAAAAATGAACATTATCGTTTTGTTTAATTATACACTTAAAATTTCTTGAATAATCTTGAAAGATCCATATATTTTGATTAAATACTAAACCTCTGTTAAACAACAATTTTTTGAAACATATTTTTCAAAATTAGCGATAAATTTTTATATTCAAACATAGACAAGAAGATAGTGTTCATTTGTCTATTATTTCGTATCATCTGCCCGAAACATGACTTTATCAATGAAAAATCACAATTATTGACCTGCTACCACAGCCCAAAATAGGTATAGCTGATAGGTATCCCCATATAGTTTTAGATTTTATTATGTTTATGACTATCGTCGATATCATTATTATTTTTACACAAAGAAATAGCATGTTTGTATTCATTTTATATCCCATTCCAGTTTCAAAGTTTTGGTTCTAAAACTCGTTAATTTCAATTAATAACAAAGCCATTTTATTTGGTACCCTATATAGTGCAATCATGAAAAGTAAAACAGTCATTGTACCCTTTTATCCCCCAAGGAAATCTTGTTAACTCTAATCCACATGGATACCATTTCATTTTAAAGTGGTATTTCGTTTTTTTCTTTAGTTTTTTTTTGTATACAATTAAATCGTTAAACTGTACAATATGACTGAAAATTTTCAAAGCATCAGCCAAAATAGCAAGACTTGCTGTCCACCACCAATCCTGTAACAAGAGGATGATCCTAGAGGTGGGTCTCTCTCTCTCTCTGGGTATATCATTAAATTCTCAGTTAAACGACAACGCCAAACCCAGTACCATTGCGAAGCCAATTTTAATGAAATTAAATGACAAGTGCTTACAATCTAACGACCAAACGACGAAACACTCGCATTCTACCGGAGGAGGGGGAAAGAGAAAAAAAATGTCTCATTTCTTTTTCCAGAAGAATGAAATTTTGATATTGTTTTGGATATCTATATTTTATATACAATGACATGGTGTGTTTGTTCTTTTATAATAATATGTGGAACATCTTATTGTAGAAAACAAACAGAAAAAATAATAATTTATGATTGCCGTCAGGGAAGGAAGTCATCCTAGATGCACCCCACTGGTGTATAAACGATGCTGATGTGATGATCTTTATATCCTTTTTGTAAAATCCTTTTTTTCCAGTGTCATTTGAACAAACTCCCCCTGGAGAGACGGTTGACACTTTTCTAATAGAATACAGCTTAGGGAGAGCAAGTTTTCATGTTGAGATTTTATTGTACTGTACTATTAAATGAAAGGATAAAAAGGAATTTCTAGTAGAGCACAAAAAAACACAGAGGATTTTATTAATACACCGTATAAATAACACACACTACATAACAGCACTTTGACGACATTTTTAGAATATTCCCATTGAAAAGTTCAGGCACATCCCCAGTGTAAGGGTCACAATGGATATTATTAAGATGGCGAAACAAAGATAGTTTTGCTGAATTGGCATGCGGAACAATTTAGCGGACATATTCAATGATGAGGCAAATAGTAGCGTAGAGTTGAGATCATCAGATGAAGTGTTGCGGTAGACGAATGGCCGAATTCGAATGTGATGACCATTAGCTTGAGCCAATTGACAAACACGGGTCACAGATGATGCTGTGAAGAATGGCAAGAGGCCCATTAGCAGCCAAAGAAATACATTTGCGATATTTAATGACACAACTTTCAATTCGGTGTATTGGATATCAAAGTCCTTGAAGAGAAATACCATTCCGGCTAAGGCGTATGAGAGATTCATAACAGTAAAGAAACAAACTGGAAGAGATAATTTGCTATTGAGATGATCCAGTAGTTTTCGAAATTCTAACACTTCCTGAAAAAAAAGTTGAGTTAAAATTAAACGATAATTGTCTTTAATCATATATTTACCTTCATCCAATCTAAACTTTCTATGGAATGCATAAGAAGCTTTTGAGAGAGCGTCTGCAAATGGACCATCAGTAAATAACACTCAATACTGTAACTTGTTAAGATCACTATTTCCACCAGATCCTGAGTGAAAATTGTACACAGAAGAGCAATCTTAAATAGAAGATGTGAGAGTTAAGTTTTAGATAGTCTTCTAAAAAAAATTTTACAGAAGAATTCCAAGTAAATGATTAAAAATTAAAAACAAATAGTTAGCTTTTATCGAATAAGTACATACGAGTATGTATGTATGTAAAAATGTTTAAAAAAAATAATGATTACTCAAAATAAGACCCATAAGCCATAAATGTATCTGGATTTGTTTGGGTGAACTGAAACAACCCTATCTTATAGCTGTAGGGCTGTTCATAGACACACCTGGGGAGGGAGTGGGGACTTCCCCCATGGCTTCGGAAAATACCTCGCTGCTAACAAATTTCTTCAAGAAATAATAGCTGTGTTTTGTTGAAAACTATACACAGTCTGGCAAAAGCTTTTCAACAAAATAGTGCGGAACTAATTGGTTAATAAAGCTTTTTTTGTCTGAGAATTCCATAGTTCCAAACTGTTTCAAAGCACTGTTCGCCAATCACATTTGACTGCCGAAAAAAAGGTAAAGTTATTGACAGTTGGTGATTGTTGTTGCACTGCGTGTAAAATTTCAACTGGCTAGCTGACAACTTGTCAACAAAACACGACTAATAAGCATCATTATTAATTGATTATTTCTATTATAAAGTAGGTCTATAATAACCAAAAACTTTGGTAAAAATTGATGTCAGCCTTAGAGAATGGGATAAGGCACCCAGAGGGGGGCTCTTTTGAATTACTACAAATACTTCTTTTTTGTCGGTGTCCATGATTTACCACCCTCTGACACTGGACAATCCCGAATATATCTTTTTGATATATTGTCCACCCCCCACCCCGCCCAGACATTTTCAAATATCTATAAAAAAGAACCTATAGGTAATTGATATTTTCAAATGTTTGAGGCAAACGCAAATATGCATGAGGCGGATATTGTTTCTCAAGAAATTCGCCAGATACATCACCCACAACTGTGTATATGTATGAGTGAGTGATACAGCTTTTTTCATGAGGGATTTAAGCAACGCTGTGATCCCGCAATGAACCCGTTCATCTCCATTCTACCTTCTTTTGACGAGAGTTCGAAAGAATCCTATGTTTTTAATTTTTTAATTTAATTTTTAATAGATTACTTTAACAGTAATCCCAGTCCCAGATGAGATTGGGTTAAAAACTAAAAAACTATATATCAACTATAAGTGTGTTTTATTGAAAAATATTATAGCTAGCGCAGTAAAATTTCCATCGGTTAACAACAAAAAAAAACATCACAAAGTGTCAATAAAAAGTGGCTTTGTTGTTGTTTACCGAGGGAAATTTTCCTGCGCTAGCTATAGATTTCCCAGTAAAACATACCTTATTCTCATCTCGGGCAGTAGTACCTCGTGGCATAATGGTTAGTGCATTGGACTATCATGTCAAATGTCTGGGTTTGATTCCCAACATCCCAACCCCTGCCACCTAAAAAAACAGAAATGTTTTTCCGAACTGAACTGTTACTTCTCATCTAGGAAGGTCCCATCCATTTCTGCCAACAACATGCACACAGAAATGGTTGAGAGTTGAAAGTCACTAGGCCCTGATTCTCCACGAGCTGTTGCAATGCCAAATTTATTTTATTTTTATTTTCAGCTTGGTCAGCCATAGATTTTTATGAATTTTTAAAATTGTTTTAAGGTCAGCGATTTCTGGTTCCTATCATTTAAGTGTTTTTGTTTTTTGTTCAAGGTCAGCAATGATTTTTTTCCCAAATAATAATAATAATGTTTGAAGATAGGAGGGTATAGATAATAAATAAATTTCCCCAACTCCCAAAAAAGGCCTATTAAAAATGTTCCCACTGTGAATATTTTTTCACCTTTTAAACCACCAAAGGGATATTTTCCAACCATGGAAAAACAACCAATCTGGGAATACTGCTTTCGAGTTTTCCAACACCCAGCCGCCTTGAAGCTTGAACCAATTTCGTTAAGATGATTTGTTTCTTATCTAAAAAGCCGTTATACCGTTATTTTCAGTCGATGAAATTATGCGTCTTAGAAGGGTACAACAACATTTAACTGTTGTTATACCTGGGCGAAACGCATATGAACTAAAGGTCATAAAACTTTTAAAATTGAATTAAATTCAAAAGTCCACAAAAACAAAAATAATAAAACTTCTATTATTTACGTTTTTACTTTTCTTCTTATACCTGCCAGACCATGGACTTTCATCATCATCTATTTCTAGGCGTCTGAATTTAATCAAATTCCACTAGAAAATATAATTTGCAGGGCTTTAGTGCTATTGAAATATCATGTGTCGGCATCCATCGAAATTTTGCGTCTTAGAAGGGTACAACAACATCTAACTGATGAGCCCCCAATTGTTATACCTGGGAGAAACGCATATGGACTAAAAGTCACAAAACTTTTAAAATTGATGAAATGGAAGCTAAAATTACCTCACGTCCTTATAAGAGATTAAAAAAGATTTTGAAACTCTCCTCAACACTTATTTTAACACTCCGTTGTTCTCACAATATTGAAACGTCAAAAAGCTTAATGCAAAAGTAGGCCTTTTGGTCCAGCTGCGTCTGCAGCTCCATCTGCAGTTGCGTCGTGTTGTGTTCGTATCATTGGATTTGTGTGTATTCGACATTTTGAGAGCTATTCCAGCTGCAGCTCCGTCTCCATTCTGTCCAGGCAATAAGAACTCTTCACCATTTCAATTATTTATATTAACAGTCGTTTTCTATGATTTTCCGTTTGACGCCTGTCTTTGAACTATTCTTTTACCCTACCAATCAAATTTCACGGGAATTTATTGAAATACCCTCACAAGTACCACCCCCTTATTAATCCCAATATTAGCTACATATTAGTTTCTTTATTTTTAATTTACATAATATTGAGCATAAGATTGCAAAACACAAGTCAAATATTTATGAATGAGAGTTTTGCCCCAACAAACAAACACATTATATTTTATATTCAACCCAATTTCAGCTCAGAAAAATAAAATTTGAAATTGAGATAAGACTTTTTGCATTCCTACCGACCCGAATTAATGTACGTCACTGGTCATTCAACAACAAGACAACAAAAATATTAAACACAGTAATACAGAGATGCTTAAAATCTTTACATCAAAGCTTTAATTTACCTTTATTGGCATTTCATATGCCAGTAGTTCCATTGGCAACCAATCGACTTGTACAATCTGCAACTGCATCAACACCAACGGTATGACGTATGCCATAAGAAGCACCAGAAATCCCAATCCTAGTCCAACGTACAACCAAAGAATCGTACAAAGTCGTTTAGGTTTCATTGACATTAAAAAAACTCGCTCAATTAGATTCTGCAGTTGTTCGTTATCAATGACCTTACACACAAAAATTGCCGTTACAAATCCAAGCAGATGGAGCGCATTTGGTATGATATAACCAAAAATAATTTCGTTCCAATTATGAAGGCTCATCTGATGGAAACTCATTAGATGTGGAGTTTCTTTTCGGTCTTTAGAAAAGCCTCTATCACCTCTGAAAAGGTTTTTTTTGTTGTAAATTTGACATTATTAATATTTTTAGTTTAACACTACATTTATTCACCTATAGGATGTTAGAAATTGAAGAAAATATCCAAAACAAATGATGACCATGATTATCATAGCTTGAAGATAGCTCAGACAAGCTTTTAATTGCGTTGTTTCTGTTGAGATCGGATTTAACCCCACTAGTGCGAGTATAGTCATATAGGGTCGCAGAAACTGCAATCAATTTTCAACAATTTCATGATCAATTTCATCATCTAATGCAAAATTGATAATAAGATTCTTACCTTTTTTTTGCAATAGTCAAGGACAGCCGAAGTTGGTTCACTATCGGTCGGAGCATCTTCCATCTGGTTGTTACAGACGTTAACAAAAAAGAAAGAACTATTAGACGTATTCCGGCGCATTTTTTTATCGCGATCTTAGCACATAACATCAAAAAATTTACACACAAATAAATAATTAAAATTTAAAAAAATATTTTAAAAAAAAAACAATACTAGGTGTGACTTAAGCAAACAATTACGTACAATAATCTCGGTCATACTGTCTTCGAAGGTCGTAGAGGAAGATGCCATTTTAGAGTACCCATGCCGTTCATTATTGCTCGAGTGCAGCGATCGTTGGTGTTGACTCGGAGCAATGATCGGTTGATGCTCTCGATCTGATTCACACAGCTGTCCATGGGTACATTCAATCGAAGAGCCCAGCAATTCAGCTGTACTGAGGAGGTTGTCATTGGATCCAGCATTATACATCGTCTTGACAATTGAAGAGTGAAAAATACAAAGAACAAAAAAGCCAAACAAAACTAGTAATAGTAATAATGTTCGGGGAGCAGAATATAACACTGATCGTGCTCATATAAGCCGGTGCACTGATTGCTGATTCTTAAGCATGTTCCCCGATGAGAAAGGCTTGCCATTGGGGGTGATAGTTGTTGCACTTCATAGAAAACTAATCGGAGTTGCTGATTAAATTGTTGAGTCTTTCTCTGTTTTGTTTATTTTTATTTTAAGTCTCGACACACGCTCGACAAAGACAACGCATAGCGAGTAGCAGATTCGCAGCCTTGCTTTCTCTCGCGATAACCCTGACTGAGTGAAGAGAGATAAGATGGTGTTAATGTGTGTGCAGAAGTAGACTAGCCTCAGTGATAGCTTTGTGTGAATTAGCTGAGTATTTAATTTTCTTTTTATTTTTGCAAAAAAATCAGCAATATGTTAAATATTTTACTTTCGTGCTTTACCAATCTTAAGAAGGTATACGGAATGTTTCCGGAGTTTTACTTGATGTTTACGGCATGTATTGGTTTCATGTAAAAAATCCTCGAGGACATAGTCAGCAAAAATAAAACAAAACCATTGATCAATTTGATTATTTGAACTATAAGAGCAATTTCATGCGACACAGTATCATTTTTTTTTATTTAAATTATCTTTGAAAAGAATACAAGAAAAAAACCACAAAGATTGTTGTCAGAAGGTTAAAAATATAGCTTGCTTTTAGCAAATACATAGTTGCCATCGGAGATAACAATATTTGAAAATTTACGAGAAGTATATATTATGTGCTATGAAGAGTCATTCCTAAGGCTAGAAGTACTTGGAATGTTGGAAGAATATCTTATCTGTGATTGAAAGAAAAGCAGTGAGACATTCACACTGAGCTCCCGCTCTATTTTTTGAAATCAAGCCTCTAACATTTGTTTACAGTTTTTATAACTTAGGGAGGCTTGGTTTAAAAATACACTGTGAACAAAATTTGAACCATTTTCTATTCAACAACTATGTTCCTAGCCAGTGGCGTGAATAATTTGAAAAGGGAAGAGGAAGCAAAATCACCTTCAAACAAGATAGTACATTTGCACGTCTTTTTTTTACATTCAGTTATAAATTCGATGTTTTAAACATAGTCACTTTAAATAACACGAAAACAGGGCTCTGGACCTTTGGCACCTCTTATATGTATATGGGTAATTTGAAAAAAGAAAATGTCATCTAATTGGTCAGTAATTGGTCAGAAAAGGTCAACTAGTCCTAAAAATTGGTCAGCCTTAGATAATTTGTGCGCGATTTTTGACACCTCATTTAGGGGAAATTTACAAAAAAAAAAAGTATACTATCCGAAAGATCTCTAAATCGTGATAAAAGGTCAACTATTTTCAGTAATCAATTTTTAAAATTCGTTTCAAGGTCACAAAAAAACTTTTGGCACCTCATTTGGTTCATTTTAATTAAAGAAGTATGCCATTTGAAAGGCCACCTATTTTCAGTAATTTTCCAACCATACATATTTTTTACGAGTTTATAATGAACTTAAAAAAAATCAAGGTCATAGTGATTTTTAGTACCTCATTTATTGGAAATTTGCAACAAATTGTTTACCATCTGAAGGTTCTCTTGATTTTAGTAAAAGGTCAGCCATAGATTTTTTTTAAATGAATTTCTAAATTTTTGTTCAAAGTCATAGTGATGTTTGACACCTGATGTATAAGAAAGTTGCAAAAAATTAGTACCACCTGAAAGGCCCTAAGATTTATATAAATGGTCAGATAGTTTCAGTTATTGCTCAGCTATAGATTCTTTTTTACGATTTTTTTTTTTTTAATTTGTCAAGATCACCAACTTTTTTTGGCATAAGGATAAAAATTCATAACGAAAAATCTTTGGCTGACCAATTACTGAAACTAACTGACTTTTTATGATGATCTAGTAGCCTATCAGAGACTATATTTTATTTTATAAAATTACCCAAATAAGGTGCCAAAAAACGTCCTGGAAAAAAAAAACTTTACAAAATCGTAAAAAAGAATTTATAGCTGAGTTATAACTGACACTAGTTGACCAATTATATAGATCTTAGGGCCTTTCAAATGGTATCAAGTTTTTGCAAAATTTCCCATGAATTAGGTGGCAAAAATCGCTATAACCTTGATTTTTTTATTCATTGGTGTGTAGGTGTGTAACCTTTTATGACCGTGAAGTGGCATTTTAAATGGCATACTTCTTTTTTTGAAATTATCCAAATGAGGTACCAAAAGTTTTTTGTGACCTTGAAATACGAATTTTGAAAATTCATAGAAAAAAATAACTATGGCTGATTACTGAAAATAGTTGACCTTTTATCACGATCTATAGATCTTTCGCATGGTATATTTTTTTTGTTAATTTCACGCTTAAACTTGCGTGAATTTGAGAAAAATTAAGGCTTGATTACAAGGAATCTACGGCTGACCAATTTCAAGGCTTATTTGAAAAATTACTGAACAATTAGATGGCATATTCTTTTTCAAATTTCCCATGCCAAGGATCCAAAGAAAATTAACAGCCGTGTTATTCTTTTCATAAAATACAAACATACAAATAAACATGATATCCTAACAAATGACCTTGCTTCTTTCTGTGGTATAAATTCTAAAACTATCTTCAAGTATAAGACCTAAAACAATCGCGATATGTAAACCATCTAGAAAATGTCCCGATTTTGTCTTAATATTCTTTTTGTACACTTGAAAAATATCTTTCATAATGCCATAGAAGGAATAACTTTCTTTAGTGAAAATGATTTCCCAAGAATATGTGAGTCATTAGTGCAAAAGGGTATTCAGTTTATTTCGATCGTATTTTTTCCCGTAAGCAGCGTTGCCATAAGTGCCGATTTATCTACATTTCATTCAACCCATCCACAGAATTTTGAAATTCGAAAATCTGCACTGTAGATTTTGTCTGCAGTTTCTTTTGATTCTTTAAAAAAATCTTAAGATCTTGATGTTTGCTGTCATCTCAAAGTTCAATTCCATAAAAACAAATAATAACATAATCCATGAAAACATAATAACCTCACAAACTTTAAAGTAAAATATGAAATAAGCACTATTTGGAGGTACATAAAACACTTTGGGCAAAAAGTTCACCAGCTCTCGGTATATTTTATTTAGATCACTGTTTTTGAAAAACAATTAAAACTCTTCACTGAATATGTTTCCTAGTGCAGTAACTTTTTTGTTAAATAATATCTTCGAAAACTTTGAGGTTTTTCATTTTTTTTTTATAAACAATTATGTATCTTTGAAGAAAGTATACCTACTTCATCATGAACCCTCATGATAATAAAAAAGGGTTGGGTATGATTTGCTGATTTTAGAAATGTCGATTTAAAAAAATCGAAAAGTCGGTTGGTAAAAATGTCAATTAAGTTTTAAAATATCGACTCGTAAAAGGTTGACAGTGGCAAAGTGATTGATGTTCACATGCATGCGGAACTCTTCAACCCATTCTTATGAAACGAGTAAACGATTTTAATTGGGGAAGCGTACGAATGGTCGACAAAAAAAATGTTGACTGGACAAACATAAATTTCATCGACTGTTAAAATATGAATTCAAGTCAAGTCGACATTTTTACCGACTGATTTGTAATCGACATTTAATAGTTTTGATTTTTAATTGTCAACTTTTGTTCTTGATCAATCTTTAGTTGTATTTGTCTATTCGACATTGTTTTGCTGACCATTCCTACGCTCCCCAATAGTCAGGGAGCCGACCGTAAGATTACCTTTCTCATTGCGGCCATCACGCTACTAGAATTATCCGCATTTAAATGTACTTTTCAAATAAAATACAAAAGAATGTAACTGTAGCGAAGTGTAACTGTAGCGAAGTTACATTCTTTTTTGTTTGTAGCGAACCCTGGCCACGTTGGCATACAAGGCAATGAAGAGGCAGACTCCTTAGCAAAAATAGGGGCAATGACACCCATTACGGGACCAGAGCCTTATTGCGGAATAGGAAAAAACGTGATAAAACATAAAATCAAAACAGAAGAGGAGGTGAAAAGATCAAAAATCTAGAACGAACTCCCAAAGCTAAGACAGGCCAATTCGGCTTGGGCCTCACAACCAGGAACGATTCCAGTCCTGTATGAACCTAAACAGGAACAAACTTAGAATAATAACGGGTCTCCTCTCAGGCCACTGTATGCTTAGGAGACACCTCCACATTCTTGGCTTAGAGAACAGCGCCGCGTGCAGATTCTGCAATGCTCATGAGGAGGAGACACCGGACCATATACTAGGTAGATGTGACGTACTCGTGCATCAAAGACACAGGTATCTGGGAAATCACCAGATAGAGGAGAACGAACTACCCTCCCTAAAAACACTCCAAATACTCAAGTTCCTCAAGGAAACAAATTTGGAGAACGTGCCGTAGTATGAGCAACCTTATCCAGCTCTAGACGGGGGCACAATAGATCTTAATGGTCGCAGTGCACTTATACCCCAAATCCTTCATTCATTCTTCATTCAACTGTAGCGAAAAAGAAAGAGAAGCTGGAGAGGAAAAGAGACGGCTACAGTCTTGGCGGAAGAATGATAGAAAACTGTTTTTAATTCGGGCACTCGAAAAACAAACAACAGTAGGAACAGACGTGTTTGGCAATAAAGGAATAATTAATAAAATATACAAAAATATAGTTGGTGAAAGTAATTTATTTCAGAAGTTATTTATTTAAAAGAAAGTAAGTATGTTCTATTAAAAATACAAAATCATCAAATATAAAGCTTACTGACGATGGAAGAATAACTTACGAATTGCATTAAGTAAATAAATTAAAAAAAATAAGTGTTTTCGGGTGTTTAAATAAATATCTTTTATTTACAAAAATTTTCCTAAGAAAATGTGTTAATTTCAAAAATTCACTTCACTAAAAAAAGGTTAAAAAACCAAAATCGAAAAATGCGGGCACATCTTTTTTTTATAAAAACTATTTTCATAGAACATCATTCTAATTTATGGTAACCTATTTCTATAATCTCGGTTTTGCAACTATGGACTTTCGAGTGGTCATATCTCTATTTTCAGATTTTTAATTTTTTTGTACGTATAATGTGTAATGATTTTCTTGTATTTATCTACCGGTCACAAAAGAAATAAATCTCCACAATTTTTAGGTTAGAAAATAGATTCGGGACATTTCTCTTTTTTTTACCCTCATAGACTAAGAACTCGAGGAAGATTTTTGATGTGAATGATAGCAAAAAAAAAGTATAGGAGTCGAAAATTTCAATTAAGGCTATTCAAAAATTTGAAGTCTTGCAGTCCACAACTGGGGCCTTTATGATTAAACAGTGCATCAAAAAAATATGAGTTAGTCAAAATTAGTTTACACCCCTACCTGGCCTAGATAAGCTCCTTGGATCACATTACACGTAATCCGAGACCATTTGAGTGTATATTCCGCCCTGTCCGACTGTTTAAAAAAAACGTTTTTCACTCTGAATTTTGAATTTTTTAAATGGTCTGGCAGGACGAGCTATGCACTGAACTGGTCTTGGATTCCGGTCATTAACTCCACTGAAATTTCGAATTTCAAAAAACTCGTATTATGTAATTTTCAAATATTTTTATATTTTCTTTATATTATATTTTTTTATATCTTTTGGCATACCAATTTTTGTTTTTAACGTTACTAAAATTTTATATACATTTAAAAAAGTAGTTTTTAGGAAGGTTTACATTTATTGTGCATATATTCATATTTTTTAAGTAATCAAATGGTACATTTGTGTTTTTGACTTCTAATCAAAAATTTTCTGAAATTTTATTTGTCAGTTAATGAAGTTTTTGTCGTTACCTAATAATATATATATTTTGACCCTGTTACGTGACTGTTTTTAAAAGTTAAACTTTTATAACAAGACTATATAAAGAGTTTTAGCTCTCCAAAACGATATTCTAAGTTTTTTTTGAGTTTTAGAACTCAAAATTTAAAGATGCGGTTTAAGCTAAATGACATTTTTTACCCCAAAAAAACACCAGATCCCTTATGAAAAATTCTTTTCTAAATGTATATCACAATACGAAATTAAAAACTTTTTGAGGTTTTTTCCACCTCGGCCTCAGCAAGCTGCGCTTGATGGATGGATTAAAAGCAGTTCGATCTTTAGAAAGCTTTCCGCGGTATATTAGAAATGTTTGTATGCGACTATTCATCGGAATATTGTCACAAAATCAAATTGAATGCGTAAAAATTGGTGCAAAATTTATTGAAATTCTGTTGAGTTTTAAAAATAAATAGAGGTCCGACTTTGTAACCTAAATATAGAAATATAGGATTTATGAAACTCATTCCAATAAACATTCACGTTCGAACATTCGAAATTTTTGATCGAATCAAATGGCAGAGTATGGGTTGTTGGTTTCGTCTGACTTATCATGGTGATATGTTTTTATTTAAATCACCATTTTCCTAGAAATGAATAGATAATTAAAAATATTGGTCTAAGCTTACTTTTAACTTCAACTTTCAGGACAACACAATTGATGTTTTTCGGATTTTTTATTTACATGGCGAATGACTAGTGCAATATTATTATTTTTCTTATTCTACGAAGGACGACAAAAATATAAAATAAATCAAAAAATGATTTTTTTTTTTTCAATTAAAACATAAACTTTGGTTTCTCTTTACTTCGGCATTTACAATTACATAATATCAGATCGTTTCAAACTATAAAAAGAACACAAAGTTTTTAGGACAAAAACCTTTAGTGTAGCTCGTTTTTATGCGGCTCTTCTCCAGCAGAAGAATTATTCCCACTTCCTGTCTTTTAAATACACTACCATCCAAGCCATGGGGGATGATTTATTTTGTGTGGCGGTATAAAAGTCAGGTTCACAGGAAGATTGATTAAAGCGTATGTTCGTTTCAGTTTTTTCAGTGTACTCCGAATGGCCATGCCATTTTTTCCCAATAAGAACCCAGCAGGAATATAAGCTTCTTTGTCCGAGTTATCGTGAATCATTTCGATATAAAAATCAAACTCATTAGACTCAGAATTAAATTCTGTGATGATAGCAGCTGCAGCTCCTGCTTGTTCAGCATTTACTGTTTTCTTTAGGAACGAGCACTCACTGAAAAAAGTCAAATTTGCATTCTAAGCGAATAAAATGTTATGATCATACCCTCTCTCTATCAGGGCAACATTGCCACGTAAATCTCGCTTGTTTGTTATCGAACTACAAGCGTGCAAAGGCACTGTCGGCACCAAAGCGACACCTTCAAGTTTAACATTGAAAGAGCCGCCGAAGTCTTTAGCTGGCCGCAAACGATACGTATACTCCAACTCAGTAGGTTCAATTACTTCAAAAAATATATCTCCAGCAATGATATCTTGTGTTGTTATTGAATGTGCTAGCTGGTAGGTTCCTAACAAGAAATGTCCAGTAAAACTATGTAGGTGTTGTTTTATAAAATGTTGGTCTTACCGCCTACTCCTGCGATGCAAAATTTGTCAACTGATAATATTGCTATGAGAAACCAAAGAAGGACACTTAATTTTGCACTTTGTATCATTATTTCTGTTTGATTTGTGTAGAAATTCATTTAATTTTAATTTAATTCATTGCCGATATCTAAACAATTTCATAGTATTTTCATATTTCGCTGATTATTCATGACAAATGACAGTTCAATGACGTGTTTAATAAAAAAAAGTCGTTTAGACAGGTGCAGTCAGAATTTGTTTAGTCGGTAATGTGGTGTCTTGAACATTTTTTGATTGATGTTATACCCCTATCACACTTCTTACATGTCCATATGGACTTCGGTGAAAACAACGACATGGGGACATTCCAACATTTATATACCTTTTGACTGAGTCTACCATTTTGCATTGAACTACATGTCAACAAATATTTAAAATTTCTATATAAATTATTAAAACTTTAAAGTGACTAAGGGTATTCATGCAAAAGCGTAAGGTCGTCGTAAACGTAGTAAAGTTGTAAACTGCATAAATCTGTCACATTTTCCATACAAATTGTGACAGAACTAAGAAGTTTAAAACTTTACAACGTTTACGATGGATTTACACTGCTATATGAATACCCATAATATACAAATTATCTATAACACAACGACAATAGTAGTTTGGAAATTCCGTTTTTATCCGGACAAAATTTAAATCCACTTAATTATCTGGGCATAGCTATAACTCTATATGGATATAGTTGTTGTTGTATTTGACATGTAAATTGCTTTGTTTTGTTGTAGTTTTTTCAGGCAATATTTACAAACAGGTTTGAGAGCTCGAGTTGAAATAGGGTTGAATATACGACCCAGGTTTTTCGTCACTTGGGTTGAGTGCTCCATTTTGAGTTGATTTGAAATGGTAATGAGATTCTAGAATAATGAATGGCATTCGCATTAATGTATTTATTTCAATGCAAAACAAATTCAATTGAGTTTACACAGTCACTTACAACACTTATATATCAAAACAAAGCTTTGTACACAAACATGCAAATAAATAGACCGCATTGCATGATATGTAAAACCAAATCCTCGACCCAGGTTTTTCTTCACAAATTTTGACTCGACTCCGCTCCTCGAGTGCAGTCGAGTCGAATCAAACTCATTTCAACTCAACCCAGGTATACAAGGAGTTGGAGCTCGCTTTAACACCACTTAACTGAAAAAAAAATCAACTACATAATTCATTAAAGAGTAGTAAGAGCATAAAACTTTAATTTTGAAAAAAACTAATACATAATGTCTGTTCACATAATTCCCTAAACTATGAATTTCTAAGAATTTAGCCCAAAGTTTTGTCAAAGCTCAAAAAAAAAAATGTTTGTAGTTTTGTGAAGTATACGAACAGACATAGGGTAAATACTTACACAAAAACATAGCACTTTTACTGTACTTATTTTTTGTTTCAAACGGCAATGTAGTTCGAATCGATCAGCAGGTTGAAGTTGTTCTTCAAGTAAAAAAGTGGTTGTCCTTGATTTTGAGTGCAATAAAAATGCATTTGTTTGTTTACATTTTGTGTTTATTTCACACTGTTTTTACACAAAATAAAACGTTTTATTTTCTTCCTCGATTTTGGACCAACACTGGTTTCTGTCCATCAGGCGATATACAAAATACGGATATTTCAAATTCTCTTCTCTCAAACGAAATTAAAATACATTTACAATTGATTGGAGCTCTACCAAATGCAGCTCTATCAAACGTTCGTATTCATTGGCTACTAGAACTCATTGAACTGTTGGAGTATGAAAAACATCAAATTCCTAAATATAATTTTTCAAAACTTGACAAACTTATCTGGTGGTTGGACCGAGCTGAACTCGGACTGGGCTTTGAATTGATGGGAAATCCTAGCCAAATATTTACCACAACTAAGAACGAATCGATGATAGAGTTCCTCTGGGAAGACTTAGTTTTTCAAATTGGAAAGAGATACTTAAGTAGGCAATTAGTAATTTATTTGCTTTATCATTTATTTCTAAAGGCAGTTCCTTTCTTTTAAAGATCGTTTAGGACCCACCAAAATGAAGCAATGGAGATTTGAATCCTGGAATGAACCCGACTTATCCGGCTATAACATTCTAAAATTTGATACAAGAGGTAAACAACTTTCAAACCGTGGCAGGGAGGAGGAGGGTTTGAAAATAACGCTTATCAGACTTGTGTTAGGGGCGCATGCACATAATTCATTTATTAAAAATGGAAAATAATGCTCTGTCATTTTGTCTAGGACCACAAACTAAAATTCGATGTCAAGATGCATGCACCTGCTGACCCATTCATACTCATTTTTTGGTTATGCATTCAACCGAAAATTTGCAGCCAGCTAGTATATATACTTATAGTACAAGAGCCGACAGCAAATTTTGGGAGTGGATGTGTAACCAAAATCTGAGTAAGAGGGTTGATAGGTACATGTATCGTGATATCGAATACCAAAGGCTGGCAGTTTTTTCAGCCTTTGGGAGGGGTGGGTGTCAAAACCAACTTGATTTCTTATTTATGTGTTGAGGTCTTCAAATAATTTACTTTTACAAAATAGAAAACAATGTTCTGTCATTTTCCCTATGACTGAAGAGTTTTATTTTGATGATCCAATTAATAGGACCCATGATTTTTTGAGACTTAATTTTAGTTTAGTTTAGTTTAGTTTTTGATTTTTGTTTTGAAATCTCCAAAAAAGGGGTGATAAGGTTCGGATAAAGTTGTTATATCTTGAGTTCTATCTATTTATCGGACCGTCATGATTGAGGTGTTTATCTACATATAAGACCCTCTCAAAGGGTGAGACAAAAAACTATTACGATACATGTATGTAACTATAAACCCTCATACTCAGATTTTGGTTATACATCCACTCCCAAAATTTGCAGTTGGTTGGTTGTTGCTCTTAAACTAATAGATATTTAGAGATTATTTATGCCTCAAATTGAGAAGACTCTAAACCCTGAGTGTTATCGTTGATATTGCCCTCAAACATTTCAATATACTGAAAAACAAGGGTCATTTGTCAACTGAATGTATAACAAATGACTTGCATCATTTTTATCACAATTAAAAGTAATTTTGTCATATTATTATCATTTCTTAGCATTTGAATACTACCTTCACGCCCTCCGTAGAGGTTTAAATGCAGCTGACCGAAGACCGTTAAACAATGTCAATTTCAAACTCCATGGACCAGCTGGATTGTTTAAAAATCCGAAAAACCACCCTTTATGCTGGCATTCTCTTGAACAGTGCAATAAAAATCCAAAAAACTGTCCATTTGATGTTTTAACTTTTCACCACAAAGGCTCTGGAATTAGCAGTGAAGTCGCCGTAGGTGGGCAACGTCTGATTGAAGAAATTTTCCTTAAATTTCCCAATCTGACTAACATACCAGTTGCAAACAAGTATTTACATACATAAAGAATAAATTGTTTTTTTTTTCTAAATTTAACACTTTTAATTTTTAGTGAAGCTGATCCTATCACTGGATGGTCAACTCCTAGAGGCTCTCAATCAGATGTTCGTTATGCAATTTCAGTGGTGTCCATTATATTTGACCATTGGACTGCGAAGCTGAACACAAATGAATTTAAAAATTTACAATTTATTAGCCATGACAACGCCTTTCTTAGTTATCATCCACACGAATTCACTCAAAGAACTCTGTTTGCTCACTTTCGAATGAATAACTCCAAACCACACCCGTATTCTCAATTTATCCAGAAACCTGTCTATGCTGCTTTAGGGATGATGGGCAATTTAGGAACACATGCCACTGATATTGAAATTATACCCTATTCAATAAGGGTTTTACGAACAACAGATGAAAATGGTACATCATTTCTTAGTTTGATTGCCATTTCTAATGGAGAACTAGGAGCTCAGGAACGCTTTCAAAAAGAGATAAGCCTTAGAACTATGATAGGTAGACGTTTTTCTTACGTTGTGGAATTTCTTGAATACCAAAATACAGACCCAGTTTACTTATGGAATTTTTACGGCTCGCCACCATTTCCAAACAATACTGTTAGGGAAGCAATGCGAAAAAATCAAGGGCCAAAACTATACACAACCGGAATTTTAAATCATCCATTGCTTCATGTCAATCTTCCCATACGATCCCCTTGGCTGGTACACGTAAGGATGTGTTCAAATTCAACTCCATCGCCACATCGGCCTCAGAGACTTCATATATATCCCATCACTTCCAGTGAGGTTCTTCTCATTTGGAAGGAAAAAAACGACGCAAATAGATGTATAGTCACTTATCAAGTGTGGTTTCTTCCTTCTAATGGTATAATGCGCCAAGAAGTCACAGCTGGATGGCATACGCCGTTCTTATCGTTTCATTTTGCACCTCAAGATCATAACGTAAAAGGTATTCTCTCAAATCGAACATTATATAAAGTAAAAAACAAAAATGAAATGATAATAACTTTTTTATTACGTATAGGTACTTATGCTGTGCGCAGTGTTGACACTTTTGGACGTGTAAGCGAATTCTCGAGAGCAAAACAGCACATTTAATAAAATTTTAAAGCTTTTTGTTCAGATTTTATATTTTAAATTACAATACAAATCAAGAGTAAATGCAACGCATTCTTGTTCTATCAGCAACATAACAATCTTATTTTCTTTTTTATAATGAACATAATATAAATAATCCTGGAAGAGCACTTCTATGTATCCAAAATGAGCCACTTTTCATTAATGTGTTCGATTTGCTTTGTAAGGATTGGATTCCTTACTCTCACTTTAATCTCAAGTTTGCCACCAACGGGTTTTCTTCCTTCCATTAGCTTTAAAACAATTTTATTTAGTGTTAAGTTTTATTTAGAATAATTTGTGGTCATTATCATTAAACTTACATCATATGTATCGTGTATTTCACATTTGGTTTCGAGTGGCTGTAGTTTTACATTGACCGTTCCGATAAGAATATCCGAGCGCAGGAAACCGCTGAAACAACACATTGGCAATTTTCGACAAATTCCACAGCATCTGGACATGATTTTAGTTTTTGCTTGTTTTTTTTACAGTTTAACAAAAAATCGTAGCAATTTTGTTTAGTTTTAAGTAATGTGTTAATGATGGCAAAAAAGCAAGCGATGTAAGTATGAGAGTAAAATTTGTTACTAAGATTACTCTCACGCTTCAAGCCACAATTCTACGTATGATTCATTTTTTTATATTTAGTTGTTTATGACTAATTTGTGCAGCAAGAAGAATAAACATATTTAATTAATTGAGCTTCATTTATGACTTATAAACTGCGAACTGTTTAGTTCATAGCTCTTATTTTTCAAGTTAAGAGGGTGGATTAATCAATGAAAACTTTTATGGAGAAGTTTCTGTCTTTAGGGACCCAAAATTGAGATATTGGTTTGAAGAATTTAAACCCAACCCTACATACCATAGATGTATGCGAAACTATCATTGGAAGTTTTGGTGTAACATTTTAAATCACAAGTTGAGGAGCTTTACGTGTTGCACAAACCGACAGTCCACATTTGATATAGTAAATTAAGAATGAGTAAGCTGTAGATTCGAAGGTTTATGCGATTCACTACTATTTGAAGTATGCGAAGAGGTTTTTTTATCTACCCCTATCGAAGTAGTAGCATACAAATTTGATTGGTGCCACAAAAAACTGGTTGGGGCACTGGCACCAAAACATAAAAGTATTTTGAGTGCCGAAATGTGTATCTTTTATTAAAAGATTAAAAAATTGAAAGTGACATAATTTATTATATTAGTGGTTTTCTGGTTCAATCAAGCCATGGTCAAAAATATGATATATTCGAGGCAGCAAAGAAGTGAATGCTGAGATAAATATTTATTATGTAATATCTCATTATGACTCTTCGTTTAATATAATAGCATTATATATACAACAGCCGTGTTTTTTAGTGCATTTTTATCACCGTTTAAAAAAAGTAGGATGTTAAAAAAAACTAAAATGTTGTATAATTTTATATTGTTGTTGTCCACTTAATAGGCGAAGATAAACATCTCTTCTTGGTGTGTTTTTTGTATACTTTATTTAAAGCGAAGAAGTGGCCACAAAAACACACCTATATTAGCTTCAATCAATTAAATTTATTTTCCTTCAGAGAGTGCACATTTAGAGTATCAAAAAATAATAGTACGAACATTTGATGAACAAGAATTTTAAAGCATATAAAAGCTACATTACACATGAAACAGTTCCAGAGATCAGAAAAAGTAGTAAGCATTTAAAAATAATATTAATTCTTTGTTTGTTTAAGTACATACATATATATATACAATAACTCCCCAAGTTTTGTGCAGCAACAGTTAATTCTAAGCCAAATACTTACCCTCTTGAATAGACTTCAAATTTAACAGCTTGACGTTTGAATATCCTTTGACATTGTCTATTGGAACGTTGAATATCTACATTAAACCTTTCATTATATTCTGGACTATCTGAATCTCGGACAAGTGAGCTTTTTGCTTTGAAAAAATCCTCCTAGACCAGATTTATTAATAAAATAAAAGTTGAATCTTTCACCACCAAATAACTTACCTGAGGGTATGGGAACTCAACCTTAACATAAGTATCGACATCTTTCGGGTTGGGTACATTATAGTTTAAGCCACGTACAACCATTATTTCAACTTCATTATCGGTTATTTCTGTATTACAGTGAACAATATTAAAACTCTTTTGTTCATAATGGAATTTCGGTAGCGGAAAATTCTTCCTAACAATAAAAATCAAATTATTTGAAAGGATGTTGTATTTAAATGGAAAAAAAAACAACTTTCTTTTACCTTTTCGAATATCGAAGTAAATCTAAATCTTTCTGGACAGTCAAGGCTAGATTTTCAAATCTATTCATTCCAGCAATATCGCCCATTGCCTTGTGATGATCTCTGGTGTTTTTGCACATCATTAGTTGCTTAGCCAATTGTTCTTCTAGTCGAACACTTATATCCGATATATCATCATTGGGATCACAGTCTCCTTGGTTGACAATTGCAAAAGATGCTTCTAAGTTTTCTCGTTGAGACGGCGGCAATGGAAGCTGTGGGAATTTATAAAAAAAAACGACATAACGCAACAAACTTAATTTTTCATGACGAGAGAATACTTAAAGAAAAAAGCAACACAAGTGGTCACTTAATTCCAAGTATTGGCTTCCCTTTTCCCATCGGCTTGTTTTTTTTCCCTTCATAAAATTAAGGTTTTACCTCAAAAAACACATTTGTTGACTTATGTCCGGTTTTCTTCCGCGCCGGAGTAATTTGTAGTACTTATCGTTGGTTTGGAGGAAAACCGTCACGAATCAACAAAACTAAAATGTCTATTAATCCCTTACTAAGGAGAAAACCTTTTTTCAGGAAGTTTCTGAAACACAATTTTGAAATTAAAAGCTTAGGATCCTTAAACTTACCGTATTCAAATCTACTGGCAGTCCACTACTAGCAGCATTAAGCAATCCTTCGAAACCTTTGTAAATTTTAAGATACTCTTTCGCTTGGTCGATTTCTCCAGCCTTTTTCGCCTCAATAGCCGCAACTTTGAATTCCTTTTGTCTTTCTAATAGAATTTTCATTTGTTGTTCGGCTAAATTTGTGCCATGCTGATTCCCAGACATTCGAGTGGTCAGTTCCTTTTTGGGTGAAGTTTTATGCGAAGGCCTAGGAGTTCCTTCATTACTATCCATATCTGCTTCGGGTGTGGCTACTGGTGCCGGTTTAGGTGGTAGTATTGGAGAAGTGGCTGCAGGAGTAGATGGTGCTGCTGGTGCATCACCACTTCCAGGCAGAGGACCGAACCCAGGTGGAGTAGGTAGTTCATCAAAGGCAACCGGCCTACCCGCTTTGTAGCTCTTTATAGCATCCTCGTACTGTTTGACTATACGTCCAAAGCGCCTGGCTTTGCTAGAGTTGTTTTCGGCTTTAGCGCCTTCTTCAACCGACTTGTACTTTTGAAGACGCTGCTCCAGAGCTTCAAGCATCGTAGTGGCTGTTGTTAGAGGCTCTTCAGATGGTGGTGGAGCCGGTGGTTCTTCGACTTTTGTCGGCTCCGAAGCGGCTCCCTCTTGCATTTTGGATAGAAATTCTGCAAATTCATTAGGAGGGGGTGGCATATCACTCAGATCGACTTCTTTCCCCTCCTCACAGAGTTTTATGACCATATCGAATTGTTTGAGGACTCTTACAAACTGCAAGGCTAAAGCAGTGTCTCCAGATCGTTTTGCTGTTAGAGCAGCTATTTTGTACTCTTGCTTTCGCTCATTAAGTTTGGTCAGAACTGGATTGTCTGCTTTCGGCTTTTCTTCGTCTGTAATAGGTTTTTCTTCAACTGATGGAGACTTCTGTACTGGGGGAGGGAGACCCGGAGCTGGTCTTGATGGAACTGTGGGTGATTGTCTAGGAGGAACTTTTGGAGGTTCTTCTGCTGCAGTAGAAGGTTCCTCTGGAGGCTTTATAGATTTTACACTTAACTCTGGGGGAATATCATCGACATTTATCGAGTTTCCAGCAACGGATTGCTTTAACAAATCATTTAAAGTTTTTAGGCCGCGATTGAAACGACGTGCTTTGGCTGATTCGCCGGCACTTTTGGCGTTATTTTCGGCTAACTTATACATTTCAATACGGGTTTTAATGATTGAAATTGTATCTGTGGTAGTTGTTGGAAGGAACGTCTGTTGCGCTTGTGCCTCTCTTTCTTCTGATTGGTTCGGCTCTTCAGCTTCTAAATCGCCTCCAGCAATTCCTTGAAGTTCTCCTAAGAGTTCTGGATCGTCATCATCATCAGAGATGTCTTCATCACTACCAATGTCCCGCATACTTTCCGAAATCATCTTATCCAAATCTGACGATGGAATTAGTGTTGGCTTTGGTTTGGCCTTGGGTTTTTGTTTAGTACCGCCACCAACGATTGCAGCGAGTTCAGACTCGAAGTCACTATCATCACCATCTTCGTGTGCTCCTCCCGATGGATCAAAATCATCGGGTATGTCTGTCAAACCAAACTAGACAACAAAGGTTAAAATTTTTGATAAGGTCGTTAAATAAATAGGTAAATAGAATGACTCATGATTTTGGCAGGATGTACATTTTGAAAAAAAATCGAACAGAATACCTACGCACCTGTGATAAATCATGATTTCTCTTCTTCTTAGGCTCCACTTTTTTTCTACCGAACATGGCACAAAGATGATTTGCTTATTATTTTGAAGTTGAATTCTATCGATGTTAAAAATATTTAATTTGATCAAATGTTCTTGTTTCTTCCTTTCTTTTATGTTTTGGATGACATCAACCGTTGACATTTCGGATTTGACATCAAGATTAAAAGTGAAGCCAAGATCCTCGTTTTTTTTTTATTTTCTTCCTACAACTCATTAAGGTGATATTAGGGGAAGCTATTATTTTATGTTGAATTCCTTTCAACACAAAAACTTCGATTTGTTTAGAAAAAATTTCAATTTTTCTAGACAAAACCAAATCTGGGATTTGAAACCAGATTTTCACGGACTTGCACACACATTAGGAAAATTTTACATTTCTCTGGAGTCTGGAGTTGAAAGTAATTTTCCGAGAATTAAGCAAATATTCTGAGGACCGGTTGTAGTAGTAGTAGTAGTAGTAGTAGTTTTTTATTATTCTTCTTTAAGTAGTTTACAAATTTCTTAACAATCGTAATATAAACATGGCTTTGCCGTCTGCCAGATTGACAATTATATAGAAAAAAAAAACTTGATTGATTAAATAATTAAAGTACAGTTTTATTTTAAAAATTTTCATTTAAAATTCTGCTTCTATAAGCTAATGCAATTTTACAAAACTTGAACATTTTGGGCACGTCTATTTCATTAAGGTATTTGAATGTAAGTTCCTCAGATAGTATGTCTGCACCAAACACATGTCTTCTCGTTTCCTTGAGGACGGGGCATCTACCAACAAAATGAAAAATGTCTTCACGTTCCGCCATATTACACATTTCACAAAGCACAGGTAAATCTTCGCGATGTGGAATGAAGTTAAGATTCAACAGTTCACCCCTTAATCTAAACATGCAGGATATTTCCTCAATAGTGCAGTCATCTCTGAAATAATTTAAACTATTTAAGTTGTGGTTTAGCTTGCTATATACCAGCCTGTAAATTGAGTTGCCTGCCTCTTCTGCGTATCGAGCTCTAAAGCTATTATCTAGGCTTTCAATCATCTGATGGAGTGAGGGCTTCCAATTACTGTAATCGTTAATGTTTAACTCTATACCCGCTTCTTGTCCTAACTCCATCCATTCCTTGAACCATCCAGATCTGTTACGGATCGCTTGGAGAGCTGCCTTTTTTGGAAGGCGATTATCGGGCATATTTAGCACATTCATGATATAGTCTACTTGCAGTTTCAGGGTTTTTATAAATAATGGAGATATACCAGTTTCGAGCATAACCATGTAGTTAGGAGCGTTTGGAGGAAGCCGAAATATGCGTTTGATATAAAAACGGAGAAGTTTTTCCACGGTCTCATATTTTTTTCCTCCCCATACTTGCGCTGCATAAAGCAGAGTTGTTTCTGACACCGATTCGAATACCCTATATTTGACGCTATGTGCAATATGTCTGTTGTTGAAGATTTCCTTCCATGCTACATTTATTGCTGTTTTTGCTTTTTTCTAATTTTTCGGTAAGATGTTTTTCCATCTTGAGATTCTTGGTGAAGTAGACTCCTAAGTATTTATACTGATTCACAACTTCTATTATCTCATTGTTATAAGTCCATTGCTCTCTTCTATTTGATCTCCCTCCACCTCTTTTGAATATCATAACTTTTGACTTTTCTAGGTTGACCACTAGTTTCCATAAAGTGCAATATTCATTAAGTTTATTTATCATTAACTGGAGTGCTTCAGGGGAGTATGCGAGTAAAACGATATCGTCCGCAAACAATAGGGCTTTGATGACGGTTCCTGCGTATTGAACTCCACCCGGTAACAAACTTGTTATGTCTTCAACGAAAAGCGCGAATAAACTTGGGCTTAGCGTACATCCTTGCCTTACACCTCCTTTCGTCTGAAACCATTCCGATAAATGTTCACCATCCCATACTGCTGCTTTAGTATCCATGTATAGGTTTTGTAAAATGCGTCCAAACTTGTGTGACATTCCCAGTCTAAACATCTTGTAAATCAATGCATTTCGGTCTATCGTATCGAATGCCGCCTTGAAGTCGACAAAAAGGACATACAATTTTTTGTTTTGGGACAAGAACTTATCAGCTATACTTCTTAGGACAAAAATGTGGTCTATAGTAGAATAGCCTGGTCTAAATCCAGCTTGGAACTCATTCATAAGGTTGTTAACATCTATCCACCTTCTCAGTCGACTTTGTAGTATCGATGTAAATATTTTATATGATGAATTTAAGAAGGAAATACCTCTATAATTTTCTGGATCCATCGTGTTTCCCTTTTTATGAATCGGAAAGATAAGAGATTCCTTAAATTGTTGCGGGATGCTTCCTGTATTCATTATAATGTTAAATACTCCTGTTAAATTTTCTATTAGTTTTTCCGTGCCATATCGGTAGAACTCCGAAGGTATCCTATCCGATCCAGCCGCTTTACCATCCTTGAGACCATTTAGCGCTACTGACACCTCCTGCTGTGCAATTGGTTGGTCCAATATTTCATTATAAAAGCTTGGTTGAGCATACTGAATCATATGATGGTCCATAGTATCTTGGTTCAGAAGTTGCGTGAAGTGTATCTGTAAGGTATTACAATTTAAGCTACGATTTATTACATACACTTTGCCATTTAGTTTATGTAACTGCTTCCAGAAGCCTCTCGTGTTGCTACATGTAATTAAACTTTGGGCTTTCTTTTCATAAAAGGCTTTCTTCTTTTCTCTACAAAGTTCTTTAAACCTATGATTTTGTTCAATATACGAGTGTTTCGCGGAGTCTTCATTGGTTCGCCTAAATCGATTTAGCCATGAGTATGATAAATTCCTCGCTGCCATGCAGGATTTATCGAACCATGGTTTTTTAAACACTTCACCTTTTATGCGATTATTTGATACTGGGTACGCTGTCTTGATACAATCTTCAATACCTTCCAGATTATCAGTTCCATTCACCATCAAAAGTGTATCCAGTTGCCTTTTGTAGATTGAAGACAGGGATTCTCTCCAACGCAATTTCGGTAACAGTTTTAAATCCGCTCTTTCTTCACTCACGTTAAAACCAAATTTGCAAGAAACAACAATCGGCATGTGGTCTGAATAAGGCACTTGTTTTACTTCGAAATCAGAGATTACAGATTTCCAGTTACCCCCAGCCAGACTGTAATCAATGACGGAGCTACCTTGATTTCCGACAAATGTGTATTCACCAAATTTATCACTTTCGCTGGTACCATTAAGTATTCGGAGTCCGATTGAGTTACACAATTCCAATAACTTATTACCTCTTGTGTTTTTTATAAAATCCTTCGATTTTCGTTCATGACCTTCACGTTCGTTTTCCACTCCTCCTTCATAGCCTAGTCTTGCATTCATATCACCAATCCACAGCAAATTTGTGTTGGATTCACACATCAGCAATTCTTTAACTTTATCGAAATCCAAGTCCCAGTGGTTGCAATTTACATAGGTTGGTACAATACGAAACTTCTCTCGATAGATAAGAACGTCTAGACAAGTTATGTCACCAAATAGCTTAAACTCACAGTTGATATTTAACAAATCTTTTTTGTAGCCAAAAATGCATCCTCCGCTCGCTCTTCCCCTCGAATTTGTTCTTAATGCAGGTATAATTTTAAGTTCATAATTGTTAAACTTATTTTCATAATAAAATTGAGTTTCTGTTAAATATGTTTCAAATAAAAAGATAATTTCAAACTGATTAATAAAATAAAAAAAATCATTATATATACCCTTATTACTAAGACCAGATATATTATACGATAAAATTTTAATTTGTTTATTATATTTATTTACATTAATATTCCTTATCTTATCTCTTTTGTAATAATTTGACGGGCAGACGGCATTACAACTAAAAGGAAAATTGAGATCTCATCGGAACAGTTTGAGAAAAGTTTTGAGAAGCACTGTTGTTTATATTATTATTATTGCTGCCACCAGGAACAGATCTTGTAGAGTTGTCATCGACCAGCTGACGTAGCAATGACATTCCACACACGCCTTCACATTTTAATTCATCATCGTTGTCATAATAAAAAGCTTTTCCTTCGACGAACAATGTTTGACCACGGATTTGGGTTTTAATAGATTTATTTTTAGAACGAATATCGGTGTTCAAAGCTACCAGCTTCCTTCTTCGGGCGCGTGCTTTGGGCGGTAAATCTCGGTGAACATAAGTTCCCGAACCACGCAGTGTTGAAGTGGCCTTTAATAAACGCCCAACATCTTCCTTGTTTAGCAATTTTACGATGACATTTGCTGTTGCACTGTTGTTGGCTTTCAAAAGTCTTGTTGATGCAACAGCATTAGCATCATTAGATTGCAAAAGTTTCAAGCAACATTCTTTTGCTTTTTCTCGAGCATCTTCGCCTTCTTGGACAGGAATGTGCACAACAACATTCTCCTCATTGGCTTTCATCTCCAAGAACTCTACTTGCCGTTCCAAAGTACTGCAGCGAGTTTCAAAGTGATTAAGCTGTATTTTCAAGTCTGAGTTACTTTGTTGGAGCTTTTGTACCTCCGTATGAATACAATCCCAATCTGTTTTTGTTGGCATATCCTTCAGTTTGAAGTCAAGTAATTTTGACATGGTTTCTTCGATCATATGCTGCAAATCCAATACTTCCATTGTTCCGACTGCAGATTTTGAATTTGTTGCTGCCGCACTTTCATCCAAGGGTGACGTAGAAGCGACCTCCATATGTAGCCTTTTCTGAGATTGCCTATCTCCTTTGTTAAATGTTGCTGATTTAGTTGTTGGGGGTGTACGATTCATTTTGTTTTTTCGCAAATATATATATATATGTCGCCTACGATATTTTTATTTTCTTAGTTTAGGAGTAAAAACAAGTGAACTCACCAAACTTTTATTAATTTCAGTGGTACTAAACCTTTATAAACAGTTTCACACAGTTTTTTAAATTATTTAACCACCAGAATTGACTAATTTGCAAAAGTTTTGAATAGTGACCGCAGGACTGCACTTTATTAAATCACACCAGGGTTGTACAAACGTGGTTCAAATTTTATTTGTGGTTCAAAAATTCGACTCCACAGTATACACAGATGCCCAACATCACAACCACAATCCAATCAACAAACAGCAGATTTTTTCTCGCTGGGCAAATTATGTCATGTCGTTTCATTTCTCTCTCACCACAACTCCTATCTTTTGCAACAATATTCAACTCAAATTATAGGAACAAAGGTCGGGTAAATAAATATCAACTTTTGCAGCAATATTTACCTCCATATATAACGAAAATCAGACAAAAAACTCACACGCACGTGAAATCTCAAATCTCATGGCCAAGTTTTGAACAGCCTTCATGTGCTGTTCAAAAGTTGGTTTTCTTCGACAGTCGTCGACAAGACATGGATTTATCTGCCTCCATTGGTTTTCTTTCTCAACAGGTTCATAGTCCGAGCATGGCTCATGTCTAGTGGAGCCGGCATGTTATACTAGCCAATTTATGTCAAATTCCTTTCAACCTTTAAGGATCGATTTCTATTTCCGGTTGCAAGGAATCTGTACAAAAAATTGAAAAATTATGTTCAATCGACTTTGGGCACTTGAGTCGAAGTTAATTAATATTTTTATCACTTCTTATTAATTGTTCACTGCTTGTTGATGAAACCTTTTATTAATATATTCGTTTTACATCTTTTTAAAAGAACGACAAACACTTTTCAATATTTGTTAAGAACCACGAAAAAAATTTCAACTGCAGAGAAATGTCAAATCTTCTTAGTTTGTGTGCAAGTCGGTGTAAGTCTTGCTAAAAACAAAAGATTTGATTTGTCTAGAAAAAATTTATCTTTTCTTCGAAATAAATCGATTTTTTTCTAAACAGAATCGTTTTTTTTTTTTGTTGTAAGCAATTCAACATTAATGCCTGAACCATCGTTGAACATCAGTAAATTAGCCAAAGTTGGTGAGTTAAGATTGCTGAACCACGGATTAAATATTTGTACAACTGGCCCTAAAGCAGTGCATACACGATTCAACTTCGTTGTCAATTAAATGTCAGATTAATCAAATCAACTCGCGCGTGTGGGCTTGTCATTTTGATTAATTTGAATCGCTGCGAATTCGCGTTGGTTTGGGAGAGCCTTAATGCTAAGACCTGGCGCCCACTAGGCAACTTTTAGTTGCTCGCACCAGCAACTTTTTGTTGCTCCCGATTCAAGTACATTGGGTTATATGGGAGAGCGCCCACTAGGCAACTAAGTTGCCAGCAACTTTAAGTTGCTCGAAGTTGCTTGCGGAACTTTTTCCCGGCAACTTTAAGGCTCTCCCAAACCAACGTGAATTCGCGGCGACGGCGAATTTTTGTTGTTGTTTAGCATCATTGTCATATTTTGTACTATTGTGAATGATTCGCTGCTAATGCGAAGCGATTCGCGTTGGTTAAGGAGAGGCCTTAAGTTGCTTGCCCCCGCTCACTGAGGAACTTTTGTGCCGGCAACTTTATCTGTCAAAGTTGACCGTGTTCAACGATAAAATCTTACATATAGATTTTCAGATTTCTGAATTTTCTAATCCTCTGATTTGATTTATCAAAAATGAACTATAAATTTCAATGTTTTTATTTGATATTTACATTTTTATTAACGTTGTAATGGTGTCCATGTCAAAAGTCAACACAACAAATACACAAAAAAACGACATCAAATTCCAAAAAGTTGCTCGGAAGTTGCCTAGTGGGCGATGGCGAGCAAATTAAGTTGCCAGCAACTTCAAGCAACTATAAGTTGCCGGTAACTAAGTTGCTCTGTGGGTGGCAGGTCTAAGTCTTCTACTTATGGTTGATTTATTTCAGTAGTATATATAATTTGTATTATAAAAAAAACCTTCTTAACTGTAACTTCTCAAACTTATTGCAATCCAGTTTAAAGAAATCATTTTTAAACATTTTACATTGATTGCACAAGTGTTACTGTAACTTAAAAGTAACTGGAATTTAGTTGCATAGTAGGACCACCCCTGCGCGTTTTGGGCTACAGTTGTGTTTCCTCCATATATAACGAAAATCAGACAAAAAACTCACACGCACGTGAAATCTCAAATCTCATGGCCAAGTTTTGAACAGCCTTCATGTGCTGTTCAAAAGTTGGTTTTCTTCGACAGTCGTCGACAAGACATGGATTTATCTGCCTCCATTGGTTTTCTTTCTCAACAGGTTCATAGTCCGAGCATGGCTCATGTCTAGTGGAGCCGGCATGTTATACTAGCCAATTTATGTCAAATTCCTTTCAACCTTTAAGGATCGATTTCTATTTCCGGTTGCAAGGAATCTGTACAAAAAATTGAAAAATTATGTTCAATCGACTTTGGGCACTTGAGTCGAAGTTAATTAATATTTTTATCACTTCTTATTAATTGTTCACTGCTTGTTGATGAAACCTTTTATTAATATATTCGTTTTACATCTTTTTAAAAGAACGACAAACACTTTTCAATATTTGTTAAGAACCACGAAAAAAATTTCAACTGCAGAGAAATGTCAAATCTTCTTAGTTTGTGTGCAAGTCGGTGTAAGTCTTGCTAAAAACAAAAGATTTGATTTGTCTAGAAAAAATTTATCTTTTCTTCGAAATAAATCGATTTTTTTCTAAACAGAATCGTTTTTTTTTTTGTTGTAAGCAATTCAACATTAATGCCTGAACCATCGTTGAACATCAGTAAATTAGCCAAAGTTGGTGAGTTAAGATTGCTGAACCACGGATTAAATATTTGTACAACTGGCCCTAAAGCAGTGCATACACGATTCAACTTCGTTGTCAATTAAATGTCAGATTAATCAAATCAACTCGCGCGTGTGGGCTTGTCATTTTGATTAATTTGAATCGCTGCGAATTCGCGTTGGTTTGGGAGAGCCTTAATGCTAAGACCTGGCGCCCACTAGGCAACTTTTAGTTGCTCGCACCAGCAACTTTTTGTTGCTCCCGATTCAAGTACATTGGGTTATATGGGAGAGCGCCCACTAGGCAACTAAGTTGCCAGCAACTTTAAGTTGCTCGAAGTTGCTTGCGGAACTTTTTCCCGGCAACTTTAAGGCTCTCCCAAACCAACGTGAATTCGCGGCGACGGCGAATTTTTGTTGTTGTTTAGCATCATTGTCATATTTTGTACTATTGTGAATGATTCGCTGCTAATGCGAAGCGATTCGCGTTGGTTAAGGAGAGGCCTTAAGTTGCTTGCCCCCGCTCACTGAGGAACTTTTGTGCCGGCAACTTTATCTGTCAAAGTTGACCGTGTTCAACGATAAAATCTTACATATAGATTTTCAGATTTCTGAATTTTCTAATCCTCTGATTTGATTTATCAAAAATGAACTATAAATTTCAATGTTTTTATTTGATATTTACATTTCAACTGCAGAGAAATGTCAAATCTTCTTAGTTTGTGTGCAAGTCGGTGTAAGTCTTGCTAAAAACAAAAGATTTGATTTGTCTAGAAAAAATTTATCTTTTCTTCGAAATAAATCGATTTTTTTCTAAACAGAATCGTTTTTTTTTTTTTGTTGTAAGCAATTCAACATTAATGCCTGAACCATCGTTGAACATCAGTAAATTAGCCAAAGTTGGTGAGTTAAGATTGCTGAACCACGGATTAAATATTTGTACAACTGGCCCTAAAGCAGTGCATACACGATTCAACTTCGTTGTCAATTAAATGTCAGATTAATCAAATCAACTCGCGTGTGTGGGCTTGTCATTTTGATTAATTTGAAGGCTAACGATTCAGTTGAGAGAAAATCAAAAGATTTAGATTTTTTTGAAATTGATGTGAAAGTTTTCAACTTTGTTGAGCTGTGTGTAGGCAAGTCACTTAATTTAGGTGCCAGGTATAGCTTTCATTACCATGTGACAGTAGGATGGCAATAATAATTTCAACGAAAAAATATTTTTCACAAATTGAAGAGCACTAATTTTTAAAGAAATACTTATTCAATTAATTTTGCAAGCGCGCATGTTTTGAAGGGGGTAGCAAAGTATATAATTTTATACAATTTTAGCATTTAGAAAATTTAATACTGAGAAACCAGGAAATTATTGTTTTCATAATAGAGAACAAAAGTTGCGAAACGCAATTGGCCAATTTGAGTTTATATTTCTTCAGCGCTCAGGTTGTTTCCTCAATTTTTTGACAGAGCAAGAGAATTAAATATAAACAGTATTCCTCTCATAGAAGTCAAAACAACTCTCTTTTTCTTTTCTTCTTATGTTATTTACTACGACAAAAAATAATTGAGCAACGAATCCAAAAAATTTCAATCTCCAGGAAAAGTGAAGAATCTTTAAGAGGAATCCTGTTTATATTTCTCAGTGCTCTGAGTCCTCTGAGATCTCAGAAATATAAACTGGCTAAATATGTCTGACTTAATTTCTAGTTTCGTATTTTAATAATTTATACATTTATGAAACTAAACAATATTTATTTGAGACTAGTTATGTTAATAAACCTAAAATTTAGTTTTGAAAAACTTTTTTCTTCAACCATTCTGTAGGTTTTATTTAAGTCTTGGTTTAACTAAACTAAAACTAGTAGATCTGTTTCAATTAAGTCAACAATGACTTAACTGGGACCAAAAATGTTCCCAGCTTAATGATTCTAATCTTGTTCGATATAGTTTACAGTCGATTTTTGTAAAAGAATAAATGTAAGTTTAACTGAACTTAATACAAATTGCGTATGACAAGGCCCTCACTACGTCACTGATGAGTCCAAGTGAGTAAGCCGGACGAAACGCCAATTTGTAGGACTAAGACAATAAAAAGCTATTTTGAATCAATAATTCAACAAGTTCAATCCTTAATGCTAAGTCTTCTGCTTGGCAGATTTATTTCAGTAGTTTATAGAATTTGTCTTATAAAAAACCTTCTTATAGAAACTATGCCTGAACCCGGGCAAAAAAATGTCCAGATTAATGATTAGAAATTCTAATATTGTTGGATATAGTTTAGAGTGGATTTTTGTAAAAGAATTCATCTAAGTTGAACTGAACTTAATACAAATTGCGTATAACCTCACTACGTCGCTGATGAGTCTAAGTGAGTAAGCTTGATGAAAAGCCAATTTGTTGGACTAAAGGCCATAAAAAGCTATTTTGTCTTTAGCTACATTAACCACTTTTTGCAAAGTTACAAAAGTAAAAATATTTTTGTTTTTTTGTGAAATAGAATAAACAAACCAACGCGAATGCGGAGCGATTCGCAGCGAATCATTCACAATAGAAAAAAATATGACAAATACACAACGCTAAACAACAACAAAAATTCGTCGTCGCTGCGAATTCGCGTTGGTTTGGGAGAGCCTTAATGCTAAGACCTGGCGCCCACTAGGCAACTTTTAGTTGCTCGCACCAGCAACTTTTTGTTGCTCCCGATTCAAGTACATTGGGTTATATGGGAGAGCGCCCACTAGGCAACTAAGTTGCCAGCAACTTTAAGTTGCTCGAAGTTGCTTGCGGAACTTTTTCCCGGCAACTTTAAGGCTCTCCCAAACCAACGTGAATTCGCGGCGACGGCGAATTTTTGTTGTTGTTTAGCATCATTGTCATATTTTGTACTATTGTGAATGATTCGCTGCTAATGCGAAGCGATTCGCGTTGGTTAAGGAGAGGCCTTAAGTTGCTTGCCCCCGCTCACTGAGGAACTTTTGTGCCGGCAACTTTATCTGTCAAAGTTGACCGTGTTCAACGATAAAATCTTACATATAGATTTTCAGATTTCTGAATTTTCTAATCCTCTGATTTGATTTATCAAAAATGAACTATAAATTTCAATGTTTTTATTTGATATTTACATTTTTATTAACGTTGTAATGGTGTCCATGTCAAAAGTCAACACAACAAATACACAAAAAAACGACATCAAATTCCAAAAAGTTGCTCGGAAGTTGCCTAGTGGGCGATGGCGAGCAAATTAAGTTGCCAGCAACTTCAAGCAACTATAAGTTGCCGGTAACTAAGTTGCTCTGTGGGTGGCAGGTCTAAGTCTTCTACTTATGGTTGATTTATTTCAGTAGTATATATAATTTGTATTATAAAAAAAACCTTCTTAACTGTAACTTCTCAAACTTATTGCAATCCAGTTTAAGGAAACCATTTTTAAACAATTTACATTGATTGCACAAGTGTTACTGTAACTTAAAAGTAACTGGAATTTAGTTGCATAGTAGGACCACCCCTGCGCTTTTTGGGCTACAGTTGTGTTTCTGTGATTAGTTCTTTTTTAACTAATATGACTGAAAAGTCACCACAACTTATAACTAACGTAGCGTGCCCCTTGGGTTTTCATATTTTTTCTGTACCTGAGCAAGTTCCTTGGGTTTGTATGTGCTATACTCTGTTCAATTTGAATATGCAGTACAGGGAAGATAGGATTTCAATAGGCTATCTCCAATTCAAAGCTCATAGGGTTGCCGTATTGTTCATTATACATTGGCATAATTCTCTCAAAAATGTCGGTAGGGTTACCAACTGTTTATTTAGATTTTATGAACAGAAACATGTAGATCGTAAGCTTAACTTAAATAAACACAAAAACACAGCACATAAATTATATCAACTCAAAAAGTTTATTGCACTGCAATATTTATTCACGAAATACTCTTTTTTATTTTAATTTTCATGAAAACAAAAACTATTTGGCACTTAAAAATCGGAGTTGCAATTAAATAAAGAACCAAACTACATTAAAAGCTTGCTCAAACAGTAATCCTTCCTTTAAAAAAAATAGCCAAATAATATTTGTATAGCTGCATTTTAACCGTTTTTTTTTTTCAAGGAAAAAAATAATAAATTAAGGTTCTCCCAAACCAACGCGAATCGCTCCGCATTCGCAGCGAATCATTCACAATAGAACAAAATATGACAAATACACAACGCTAAACAACAACAAAAATTCGTCGTCGCTGCGGATTCGCGTTGGTTTGGGAGACCCTTAAACCATCACACTTGGGGGTTTGAGGTTGTGGTGAAACTAATTTGTTTGGATACAAGTGTGGAAGCAAAATTTGAAAATCGTTTTCAGCACACAAATTTGGCAGTCGTATGATTTTTTTCCCCACTTTATTCTGACATGTGTTAATACCTTGTGAGATAGTGTAGAGACACTTTAAGAGTATTCATGCAACGATGTTAACTTTCCCACGTAGTATTTTTTTTAGTTTCCGATGCTCGTTTCATGAACACCCTTGCTTGCGTTAACATCGTAAACTAATCCACTGTTTGTTTAATGTCAAATCAAAAGATACTTTCGTCCAATTTTGTTTTCCATTTTATTTATTTTTCTTTTAATTGTATCTTTGCTTGGCCATTTTGATTAAAATGTTTCTCGTTTTGATGTTTTATTTTGTTTTTGTTTTTGATTCCCAAATTTAGTTTAAAAGTTTACCACATTTACCATTTTTATTTACGATATAAATTCATGTAGGAAAGTTAACGATTGGTTTAAAAAAAATTCTCATACAAATGTTGACAGTCCGTTTACGATGTAGTAAACTTTGCATCGACTACATGAATGGTTTGTTGGATGGTTGATATATGATGTGTAAATAAATAAATAAATAAATTTGGTGGCACAACAGCTCGTGGAGAACCAAGGCCTAGTGACTTACAACTCTCAACCATTCCTGTGTGCGTGTTGTTGGCAAGAATGGAGGGGACCTACAATTTTTTGCCGAGTCCGAACGGCTAATGAGAAGCACTTATTCATGACAAGTATACTCTTGGAGGATTTGTCAGTCCCTCGCAATAAGCAGTACCTCGGAAAAAAATATTTCTATTTTTAGGTGGCAGTGGCCGGGATTCGAACCCAGACCTTTGGCATGACAGTCCTACGCACTAACCATTATGCCACGAGGTACTACAGATAGATGATGTGTACACAATTTAATTCCTGAACTCATTTACCGGACAAAATAACAACTATTAGTGCGAATTAGTGGGAAAAGTGCAAAAAAAACATGAAAAAGCTGCTGTGTGTGATGTAAAAAAAGAATTAATACGATTCGTGGTGAAAATAACCTCGAAATAAGGAAAAACTATTTTCTGATAATAGTGGAACTTGTTTGCCTGATAAGTTTGTACATGAAACTTTTCAGCCATGTTTGACGTCCAACACGCCCGACACTCAGGTTTGATAATGTGTACCACGTTTAACTGTCTATGTGTGCGTGTTTCAGCTGGGATCTTTATATTGATAATCTCTGGTAAAAACAACGATTTCATCTCTGCCATATGTTGAACAAGACACCATAATCGCAATAAATACACGAAATAAATTGCAATAATTTAATATTTCGAAATATAGAATCTCGAAGAAGAACTACCATTTTGTACAAGTTCTTTCTAGAATGTCCAGTATGTTTTCGCCTCTTAAAAATGCAATCGGCAGCAGAAGGTTGATTTTGATTTTCGGTTCTTGAATTTAAAAATTATTATAGTATTTCAGCAGAATTATACAATTCCAATTGCGATTCCTTTCGCAACAATTGACCAATCCTAAATTAGGGAGCAGCCTTAACCAACAGCTAAATGAAGCACCAACAAAAAATATGGAAGTGGAACATCATTCAAGGCTTGCAGCGGAGTGGTGGGACGCAGTTGGCCATCTCAAGGGTCTTCATGCCATGAATGCGATAAGGTTCTTTTAATTATCATCGTCATTATATGTAGATCAAATTTGACATAATTCTGTCTCATATAATTGCAGAGTTCCTTTTGTTCGTGATGGTATAATCTCGGCTGGAACTGTTGATCCAGCACTTCAACACACAACTAAAGTTCTAAAAGGCAAGAATATATTAGAAGTTGGTTGTGGCGGTGGAATTCTCACTGAAAGTCTTGCTCGACTCCATGCCAACATTACAGCAATCGATTTAAGTGATGAACTAATCAAGGTTGCCAAACAGCACCTTAATGATTGCAGTCCAGAGCTAAGATCAAGAATTGAGTACAAAATGGAACCACTTGAAATACATGTTATGGACAATTTGGAAAAATACGATGCGGTTGTTATTTCTGAAGTTATCGAACACATCGACAATAAGCCGGCTTTTCTTACATCCTGCGTTGACTGCCTTAAAGTAAGATTGTTACATACATACTTTTAAATATATTAAACAATACAGTATATACGTTTCCAAAGCCAGGAGGATCTTTATTCGTAACAACACTTAATCAAACACCAGTTATGTGGTTTAGTGGCATAATTTTAGCAGAATATGTTCTCAATCTTGTTCCCAAAGGAACTCATCATTGGGAAAAGTTGATCGCCCCAAAAGAATTGATAAAGATACTAAATGCTCGTATGTCGTTTGGCCATTAGAAAAAAAGAATCAAGATATATCTTCGTTTATTTGCAGTGAACTGTGATACGATCATGTTAAAAGGATGCATTTATGAATTCTGGTCGAATAAATGGCAATGGATACCTGTTGATGATTTTTCTTATGCGTTACATGCGATTAAGTCGGAAAAGTCTTAATGCAAGCGATTTATAAGGATGATTAAAATGTATTAGTATTTAAAAGGTATTTGTATTATGTATTGTTTTTAATATAATTTACATTTATAATTTCTGAGATAAAATTTTGAAATATGTCACTTCAGATCTAAAGAACTAATATATATAAATCCAAATTGACGTATAGCTATTGCCAAAATAGGAACAGTTAGGCGACTAAAATCTCTTTGGGATGACCGGTTAATCGTTCCATAATAAATTTCTCTATTGCTTTGTTGCCTTAAGAGATTCGTTTGGCATGTAGTGAAGTTTAGCAAAATACACCCTTTTATATATGTACTTTTTTACATAGGCACTTTTTTAAAGACCAAGCGAGCAGTTTAGCTTTCAATAAGACTTGATTGATCTTCCTGGCACTAATAGTCTAAGAGCCAACACTATTGTAATTCTTATCTATAATATGCTTTGAGAAGTTGAAACAATAACCTTTTGTCTGCCTACCTTAACACATGTCAAACAGGTGTAAAATTTGACGTACATTTTTTGCCTCGATTTATTTCAATGCGTATTGGTCGGAGGGAAAAAGGGTGCATACAACAAATATTTAGCTTGCAATTTTGAAAAAAATTGTTGTCATTGGTCAAACTGTCTGTACTCAGTCTCAAAAAAGATAGAGAGCGATGATGTTTCCCAAAACCACTCAGGATTATGTGTTTACCTGAGTGGATTTTGGAAACTTCATTGCTCTCTATCTTCTTAGGGACTAATTATAGAGAGTTTGACCTACGACAACAACTGGGAAGGAGTGTGTATACAAAAAATATTTAGCTTGCAATTTTGAACAACAATTTTTATATCGTCGGCTAAGGATTCAAACCCCGCAAATCCAATGGATATACAGTGAAAATTGATCGTGCGTCAACCAATAATTTAGAAAATATTTGACAAAATGTTACTGCAAGGCATTCCAGATTTTTTTTACACTATGTATTTTGTCCATTCAAGCTTAATCGGGCTGATTTCTTTCCTTTCTAACCATTTTAATGAATTGATATAAAATCACAAATTTTAGGCAATTTCAAAAATTTAGAGTCACAGAATGAAAATTTTCACACTTTATTTGCCTACGCTAAGTAAATTCTCATCTGATTCATTTTAAAATTTGTAAGAATTGTAAGCTTACAACGTACTAACTACATCAATGTAACGAAGAACTCACAAAATTTATCTAGTGCACTCACAACTCATTACAAATGTTTTTTGTAACAGCGTTTCGGATAAACCGATTTTTCTTTGATAACGCGTTAAGCTTGAATAGAAAAAGCTAAAGCTTAACTTGCATTTTTAAGATTTAAAGATGTGTTCTAGTATAAGCTATTTCAATATAGCAAATTTGTGTGATTAAAAATAGCTTAAGCTAGAATATTATAGTTAAAGCTACAAAAATGCCAAGATTCTTGGATCCCTAACTAGAATGCTTTGACTAGTTCTTATTTTTTAGAACTCTCTTCAATTTTAGTGCGTTGAAGGCCGTAATGTGGCTAGGAATCGAAGATATATGGCATCATTGTATATATAGAATCCATAGTATTATTATGATGGCAATTGATAGCGGCGACATCTGTTACACATTAAGACAACTAAAAAATTAGATTAGAAATATGAGTGGAGTCGCCGCAGCGCCAGAGCAGATATCAAGACTACTACGAAAAGTCTCTTCATAATATTACTATAGATTTTATATACAAAGATGGCATGAATACAGTTAAAATGTTAATGGATAAGAGTGTAAAACAAAACATTTAAAGCGGTCTAATTGTTTGATATCTCTAAGTAGATTGCATATTAACTCCATGATCGGTGTTATAACCGGACACTGTCTTATAGGCAAGCACGCAACGCGTCTTGGCGTGTTCTCTAACGATTTTTGCAGAAGCTGTATGGATGAGGAAGAGATTGAATCGATCCCTCACTTTCTATGCACGTGTCCTGCTCTATCTCATAGACGAACACTTCTCCTTGGTGATTTCTACTTCAATGATCCCAGTGATCTAATAAACTTGGACGTAGGTAGTCTATTGCGCTTCATAGGAAGCTCCAAATGGTTCACCGAGTAAGAAATAGGGTTTTCCTAGATTCATGTGGTGTCACCATGGACCAACTCATGGTCTAAGTGTGTCAGTCTTCCAGGCTGGCAGCCACTTAACCTAACCTAAGAGTGTAAAAATTTCAAAAATATTAAAAAAATATTTTTTTCTTAAAAATACAAAAAAATGTTTGTTTTCGAATCCAAATTTCTTTTAAATATTTGTCGTGAAATTTGGTCAAAATAATCCAAATAATCTCAAAAAACTTAAAGGCCTTATTTCCCTTTTGTGATTTTTTTACCAATAACCTACAGGTAACCTAGATGGACTAGCACACAAGTTCGAACTTTTCCTCTAGGAAATGACATAAAAATGCTGTGTACCGAATTTGAAAAAACTCGGACTATTCGTTTGGGCTCCATATTGATGTACAGTGAACGTACAGACGCACTGACTGACGGACGGATACAAAATATTTTTTGGACTTATACATCAGCATTGTTATGTTAAATTTGATTGAAATCTCGAAATGTTCTTTTTACATGAAAACAAAACTTGCCATAGAGAGCAAGTAAACAGTTTTGGTAAATCAAAATCATAAATCCACTTGCTTTGCCTCTTGGTTGCAAAAATAATAGTTTTACCTAGAGCTTATAAGCCAAAATATGTGAAAACAAAATCTAGTTTAGCGTGATTTTTTTAATTCACAAAACAAAGCTTAAACTAGAACTATCTAGCTTTAGCTACTAGTAATAGCTATGACTAGCTAGCTTTAGCTTCTTCCAAATATAGCTTTGACTTCTTTTTTATACACAAGACTTATATAGTGTAAAAATAATTGTGGAATGCCTTGAAGTTACATTTTGTCAAATATTTTCTAAATTATTTGCTCACGCTCGATCAATTTTGTGAGTCACTGGGGAAATAGCTCTCCCTCGGATTTAATTTTTTCAGAGGAGTCGAATTCTCTTATCGCCAATCTCACCCGAATCGAATTTTCCCCGGAAACAACTTCGGACCAATATTTTTCCTCATTTTTTTGACAGAGCAGGAGAATCAAATATAAACAGTATTCCTCTATCTCTTTTCTTCTTATGTAATTTACTGCGGCAAAAAATAATTGAGCAAGCGAATCCAAAGAATTTCAGTCTCAGTTTTTAAGGCGAAAAGTGATAAATTTTTGAGAGGAATCTTGTTTATATTCCTGGGCGCTCTGAGTCCTCTGAGATCTCAGAAATATAAACTGGCTAAATTAATTCAAATGATTGAACTGTCAAATTTTGTGAATTAATTAGTGAAATACGATTACATTTTTGAAGCATTTCGATTCGGTATATCTTAAAAAGTTTACCAAAGCCTTCAGATTAAGTATAGGTGTCTACATACACTCAGTCACAAAAGTAAGAATACACCATGAAACAAAAAGGGAAAATTAAATAAACATATTTTATTGACATTATGTGGCATATATATTTTTAGGATTTTCATTTTTTTTTGGTGAAAATAAGTATTAAATATTTTTCTCGAAAAATGGCTAAGTTATGAACCTTTAAAAAAAAATTCTTTAAATTCAGGTTACAAAAGTAAGTATACACAACACGGACGGTGCCGGGCCGGACTGCTTTGCATTTTGGGTAATTTTTTATCTTAGTAGTACTGGCAACATATTTAATTTTTTGTTTCAGCTTTGCAATTATTATAGAGTAGCTGTACAGTTTCCTCGGCAACAAAGTCAGGTAAATTTATGGTTTGACCAGAAACAAATTGTACCTGAACACTGGTACTTAAGACATATCCAAAATTAGCTAAAAGCTATTATAATGGTATTTAGGTTTCCAATTTGAACACCTTTCCCCATTGACAAAATGTATTTCGTTATAAAGCAGATTTGGGATACATATTTTTATAATGATTTTTTCACGCTAATGCTTGTGGACTTTCCTTGTCAAGAAAGTACATTTTATTTAAAAACAAATATACTTAGTTCTTAGAAATAATAACCCATCCCGTTAAATTATTAAAAAAAAAGGTTTACCTAAATTTTATATTATCGGCCTTATTTATTAGATTTTTTAGACTGTTGACTAGTTAGACAGTTTTTCGAAAGTTTTTAATAGTTGGAAATATGCCTAATTTAATAAAATAAAATGTTAAGTTGGTCAAATCTTAGACAACCGATGCCATTTCCAAGTTAGACGACTTTAGGACAACAGTAAACAAAGTTTATTAATACATTTTTGGAGTTGGACGGCTGTCTAAAGTTGGACAAAGTTTATAAATACGGCTTTTATATATGACAGAATTATATAAATAATATGAAGAAAATACGCATTTTAAAACATTTTTTATTAAACTAAATATGGGAATACGAGTTTAGGAGCTTATATTACCAGTCTGTTCAGAATAGAATTAGAGCCGAATAGACTTAAAGTCTACTGTCGATATTGCGGATCTCTATTGGAATAGAATTTTTTCTACTTGATAGAATATTTTTGCTATCAAGAATTTCTGAACGATTTTCCTCCTACAATATAGTAATTAAAGAAAAATATGTATAAGGTCAGGTAAGAAATAGTAGAGTAGTCTCTAAAGGCAATCAATTATCAGCTTTAACTTTTTTGAAGAGCTTGCCGGGGATTACAAACAAAATATGGACATCATTTTAAAATAAATCTTTTGTTAAAAATCTTAAAAAATTAAAACATTCGAAAATTAGTTCTATCTTCATTTCTTCGGCCTTTTGAGCAAGTACATTTTCGTCATCAAATACATTTTTTCTTCAGTGCTTGATTCTTCATCGAATTCAATTTCATTATATATAGCAAAATTTTGGAGAGCCGCGCAAACATTGACAATTTTCGTTACTTTATATGGCTTATGATGTAGCTCCCGGGCTCCCATCACGTCCCTGAAAAGATTTTTAACAAGTCCAATTAAATAATTCCACCAAAAATGTCAAAGCTTCGTTGAACCAAATTTATTTTTCTATTTTAGAAAGTTGTCGATTCTATTTTAATATTCTGCTGTGTTAAGCAATACCAGTTTAATAGAATAGAAAAAAGCCAAATAGACTTTTTTCTAGTAGACTATCAAAATAAAGTCCATATTATATCACATCTTTACTTACGATTAAATAGAGTTTGGGTTTCCTTTTTCTTATGAGTAAGTAGGTTTACTTCTTTGTTTATCTTGAAAATAAAAGTTCTAGAACCATTTGTTTTTTTGTGTTTGAGTTAAAATTGGAAAAAATTATTGAGTTCGAAAAGTAAAAATGGTACTTAATAAAATAAAATTTTGAAAAAAAATCAGTTTGAACAATTTGTTTTAATTATGTTTTCAAAATATTGAGTTTGAAGATTAATTTTTTTCAAAAACTATTCAATTGAAATACTTTATTTAATAGAATATTAAAGAAAGGATTTCCGGCCTTACAAAAAACTACTAATTTATCCTGTTGATGTTAGTTACAGGCTAGACACCAAGAAAAATAAGAAATTAAGAACAATGTTTTCTGAAAAAGGTAGTCTTTCGTGGAAAAAAACTAAAGAAATTAAAATTCGATTTTTATCATAAAATAATATTTATAATATTATGTATGTAGTTATATACAAAGTATTTTTAATCTTGCATTCCTTTCAATCATCCTCCTTTGGTTTTTGAAACTTCATCTTTTTGCTGCCGCCTTTGCCTTTGTCATTACTCTTCCGTTTTGTATCGAATTTTTTCTGCATCGTCCTGGCCAGATTATTGTCATAGAAAGCCTTCATTTCCTTATCCGACACATCATTCGCCTGTTGGGGTTTCGTCTTTTTGTCTTTTTCTTCTTGTTCCAACTCGAGAAGGCGTTCAATTTCTGGATTCATGCCACGATAACTGAGACGTCCTTCGATAAGACCTTCACAATACATAAAACTTGGTTCGATAATAAAATTTGAATTTTGATTCATTTTGTCTGTGATCTCGCTTGAGTACATGGCTCGACCCTCGGCATCCTCGATTTCTTTGTCGACTTTTGCTTTAGTACGTTGCATGAATTTCATTTCAAGAATTCCTTTCGATAGTCGGGCTCTGTTTTGTTTTAAAGCCATTGTGCAGTGATTAATTTTAGTCGTTCAAGCAAGAATAAAGAAATTTTGTAATTTTATGTGAAACCAGAATTAAACAAAACGTGTATTTGACGCTAAAGATAAACAATGCACTGCTGATTGATCATGATGACAGTAGCACAGTTTGAGTAACTTGTTCTACTTTATATACAACCCTGCGGCCACACGTGCAGTGCCGTCGAACGTACAGTAATTGCAATCTTATATTGGTTTCACTTAGTGCACTGCCGTACTGCTCACCTCTGTTTTGTACTGCATTTTGCTTTTTGTATTGGTGAACTGCCATTCCAAAATAAGGGAAAGGACAATCGTACGCTTGTAGTTTCTAAGAGTTCATCGACACATAATTTCACCCAAAAATAATAAAATTTAGCAAGTTTATAAAAAAAAAAAAAATAGACAGTAAAGCCTAGTACGCAGATCGAGCAAAGCTAATTTCATCTCTACATTTTTTTTTCTCAAGACAAATTCTGAAGCTGTAGAGATAAAACAAAAGTCAAATGAGAACAGTGGCGTAGCTAGAAATTAAAAAAATATAAGATTTCCTTCAATTCACAAATTTGAAAATTTTATACACAGAAGTCAAATTCTTTCCAAGCATTTCCAGAGCAAAACAAATTGAGCGCCTCCGCTTATTGGGGAAAAATATAATGTGGATGGGTTAAAATACCTAAGAAGTCAGAAATTTTTATTATTTTTCTAGAGAAGGTGATTTCAGAGTGGTTGACATTTTGACCAAAATAAATTTTTTTCGTAAAAATATAGTTTGTCTTAAACAACAACAAAAATTCGCCGTCGCCGCGAATTCGCGTTGGTTTGGGAGATCCTTTAAAGGTTCTCCCAAACCAACGCGAATGCGGAGCGATTCGCAGCGAATCATTCACAATAGTAAAAAATATGACAAATACACAACGCTAAACAACAACAAAAATTCGCCGACGCTGCGAATTCGCGTTGGTTTGGGAGAGCCCTTAAGGTTCTCCCAAACCAACGCGAATGCGGAGAGATTCGCAGCGAATCATTCACAATAGTACAAAATATAACAAATACACAACGCCAAACAACAACAAAAATTCGTCGTCGCTCCGCTTTCGCGTTGGTTTGGGAGAGCCTTTAAGGTTCTCCCAAACCAACGCGAATCATTCACAATAGAAAAAAATATGACAAATACACAACGCTAAACAACAACAAAAATTCGTCGTCGCTGCGGATTCGCGTTGGTTTGGGAGAGCCTTTAAACAACGCGAATCCGCACAATAGAAAAAAATATGACAAATACACAACGCTAAACAACAACAAAAATTCGTCGTCGTCAAATCGCTCCGCACTCGCAGCGAATCATTCACAATAGAAAAAAATATGACAAATACACAACGCTAAACAACAACAAAAATTCGTTGTCGCTGCGGATTCGCGTTGGCTTGGGAGTGCCTTTACTATGTATCATCTACAAAGTACCAACGAAACGGTAATCTGTGTGTCAGTGTTAGTGTAGTCTTTCCACAAAATTTAAAGTTGTACTACACCTTTTCATGAAATTTTGTTTCTGAGGAAATTTGATATCAGCCAAGGATTCCGAAAAATTCTGTACAACAATTTTCTCTAAAAATACCATTTTTATAAAGCCCTAACTACATAAACCAAAAAAGTGAAAATTTTCAAACTCATTTTGGGATAGTGTTTCTCACTGGAAACCTTATTAAAATGATGTCGAAAGCTTAAATTTTGGTTTAGGAAAAAATTTGTATACTTTTCACAAAGCAACTGCTCTAGCGGGAATTTTTTAATTTTGCAAAAAGTGGTGAATAGAGTTAAGGCTTAATTTTTGATATTTTCTTCAAGGCTTCAAGCTGAAAAAAATTGTACGTGTATCTATATGCGTTCAAATAATATAATTTTTGCAACAAAAACAGCAATTTTGGAGACTCAGTGCATCCGGTGGTCAAAAAAATTTAGCAAAGAAAACGAAAATATCGCGTATTGCGTTTGTCCCAAAATTAAGGCCCTCCCAAACCAACGCGGATTCGCGGCGACGGCGAATTTTTGTTGTGGTTTAGCGTTGTGTATTTGTCATATTTTTAACTATTGTGAATGATTCGCTGCGAATCGCTCCGCATTCGCGTTAGTTTGGGAGAGCCTTTATGCAAAATCTTTTGGAATGTATTGTCTGATCGTTTATAAAACGACAGCACTGCACATGTTCATGTGCCAGTACCAGCTAGACGCTGTTTAGATTGGGAAGATTGATAACCGTTTCTAATCAGATGGAAATCTAGATTTCGAGCCAAAAAATTTCACCAGACACAACTTGACAGTGAATCCGACATAGTTTGACATATGTATGTTAATTCATTCAGAATATACACATTCCCAGTTCTGATGGGTTGACACTCACAACTTGCTGCTCACAAAATTTGTTGATACTGCCTGACAACCCTCGGTTTGTAGGGTGGTTGATCAATGATGTGTACACAATTTAAAGTCTCCCCCAAACCAACGCGAGTGCGGAGCGATTCGCAGCGAATCATTCACAATAGAAAAAAATATGACAAATACACAAGCTAAACAACAACAAAAATTCGTCGTCGCTGCGATTTCGCGTTGGTTTGGGAGAGCCTTAATTCATGAGCCGTCATTCACGGGACAAAATAAAAATTATTAGCGTGAATTAGTGGGAAAAGTGCAAACAAATATGAAAAAGCTGGTGTGTATGATGTAAAAAAAAGAATTAAGATTATTCGTGGTGAAAATAACCTCGAAATAAGAAAAAAACAAAATAAACAAGAGAATAGTGGAACTGCTTTGCCTGACGGCCAATACAACTGATAAGTGTATACGTGAAACTTTTCAGGCATGTTTGACCAACACGCCTGACACTCATGTTTGATTATGTGTATTACGCTTTAGTTTGTTTCAAATTGTGATCGCACCACGGAGAATTCTCCAATCAGCTGGTTTTAACGTTTCAAAATAACCTATAATGCAAAAGTGCATAATTTTGTGTAATCAATTCGCATACTTTACTTTTAAGTAGATCTATTTAATTTTAAACAAATTCGCAAAAATAAAAATGTCTAAACCAACTCGTGATATAGTAAAAATAATTTTTCAAAATTTTTTCAAATCACTTAAACCACGACAGATTCGTGGCAACTACATGGGTGAAGATTATTTCGGTAACAAATATTTCGAAATTCCAGCAAATCCTTCAATCGGAAAAAGAAAGCCATCCCGATGGTTTGAGCCAGCCGATAAAGAAGCTTTTGATCAAGAAATGACAGCCGAATGGGAAGCGTGGTTAAGATTTCGAAGGTAAGAATATGTTCCTTGGCATAAGATAAATTGCGCATTTTGAATTCTTGTATTTTCTTAGACAAGAACCACCAACAAAGGAAGAACTAGTGCGCAATCTGCAAATAATAGAATTGAAAAAACGTAATGCAGCGGAACTAGACAAAATTCACGGTACATCGGAAGAGAGGAAGACCAAATCAGATATTGGATATGAGTCATTTCCCAAATACAGTGAATACGAATCCATTCCTGGGAAAGATCCAGCAAAAAAGGGATAGTCAGAGAGTAATCTCATAATAGTTTCTCGAAAATAAAATGTTTATTGAATGTTTTAAAAAGTCTACCAATCATTCATATCTAAATCTTTAACAATATCAATAGCAGCATCTACTGCATCGTCTTCCTCTTCGTCTGCAACTGGAACAGAAATTTTGCTTGCCTTTTTCACTTTCTTTTCCTTCTTCTTCTTGGGTTTCTTCACTTCAACTTCAGGGATATCTTCTCCATCCTTAAGAATATGGTTCAATCCGTCGTCTTCCGAATCCGATGGGAACAATTCCACTTCACCATCATCGTCGATCTTCTTATCCATCTTTTGCCTCTTTATCATTGGCACGTCGTAATCATTGATATCATCGGTGTTTGCTGCTTGACGACGTTTCTTCGTCTCGTGCGTCTTTAGCCAGCTAGTGTAGTAGATTCCAAGTGGTGTTCCTCTATTGCGAATCTTAGTCTCCCACGATTGAACAAGACTCGTATCTTTTAGGCCAAAATTTATCTTTCTTCGTTCGTTCTCAATGAATTTAGCATTGTCCAGAATTTTGTCTAGAACTTGTTTCAGTTTTCGTGAGTAATTTGAATTCTTGCATTTCTGCGAATAAAAGAAAATAAGAAATTGAAATGGCATTCGTGCAAATGCAACTTACCTTCAAATACTGTTTCAAGGCCACCACTGTCGGCACAACAAGATCAGGGAAGGCCAGAGTGGCAGATTCATGGGCTAGATAATCCATCAGGAGACCACACACATTCTCTACCACCTCATCGCGGAATCCGTTCTCAGCCATTTGTGATTTATTTAATCGTAATATGCAAGTGAACTGCATAGGTTTCATTGACACCGAACTGTGTTTCCTGTTGAAGGTGTTGCTGTTTAAAACTTCAAGAATGAACGGAAGCACAGGAATAAAGGTGTCCGTCTGCTTTGCCAGGCTGATCAGAGAGTTTATACAATGAAAGCGCAGAGGGAAGTACTGAGCTGTTGGAATAAGCTTGATGGCCCCAGTCACTATGCTGACTAGAGGATAAATCAAAGGCTGCAACTGAGGTTTGCTGTGCGTAGCTCCGAGCAAATCAACCCACAAGCGAATAGAATTTACATACTGCCAGTTATACACCGACTGAAAACTGTCTTTTTTCTTGAGAATAACTGCGTTTCGCAGATGAATTGCCAACTGACGTATGTACAGAAAAGCATGCTGGTAGGCTGTGTTCAAGTCGAGAGCGAACATCTCAACCAGAGATCGGCGCATAAAATTAATCGATGGAAGGGTGTTCGGGGAGACGAATTTCGAATTCCTTACATACGATAGGTACATGGCCTTCAAGACATGATTCAGCATGGAAACCTGTTGATTTCTTGTAATCTTCAATATGCAAAGGAATGACAGAACTCGAACAGTCTCATCAGATGTGGACCAGAGGACTATCAATCGTTTGAGGATAGTTTTACCGATATTGGCGAAAGATCCGATCATACCAGCCATCTGGTGAAGATGCTTCAGCAATACAGTGAGGATATTGGAGCTGGAAACATGTTCGATGAGTCGTATTAGGTCCATGAGGTAAAAGCGGAGACAGCTTCGGACTTTGGGCCATTTCTTCATCTTGTGAACTGGGGTCTTTGTCTTTTCCGAAATTCCTAGAACATTTATCAATGCTGGATGCATATTAAGAACACAAAGCTGAACGACACCATTGAATGCGGCTGCACCATCGACCCGGAAAGCAGCTATTTTTGAGTCATCACCCGATACGCTTGCTAGTGCAGAGCTAAAGGCTTGGACAACCTTACGAACGACATCTATTGGAACATGGGGCTTTTGAAGCTGTAGTTGCCATTGCCGCAACAAATTGAGAGTTATCTTTTGGCTGCCATCTTCGGCTGTCTCGATTTCTTCCTCGGCATCACTCTCATCACTGGCGACTTCTAAATTTGTACTTGGTTTATGAAATTTTTCATCTTCATTCTCAGATTCTTCTTCAGAGCCCGGCCTTTTGTCCTCCTTTTCTTTAGAATCTTCATCGGCATCTTCATCTTCGCTGTCCATCAAATTAAATTCCAAAAGTTCTTTGTCATTTTGTTTAAGAAATTTATAAAATTCTGGATCAAGTTTCTTCAATCCCTCTAAATCTTCCATATGAGACTTGTTTTTGGATTTGGGTTTTTTAGATTTGTTATTATCTTTGCTTTTCTTCACAATTTTTTCCGTAACCTCTTCGGCCGGTTGAACAATTTTTGGAACTTTATTGACATTTTTCTTCACTTTTTCAACCTTTCCCACAGCTTCCTTTAATTTAGTTTTCTTTACTTTTTTTTCTTTTAGGGATTTGACTGAATTTGTACTTTTAACCTTCATTTTTAACATGGTTTTTGAAAATTATTACTTTTTCTTTTATAAAAATAAAAAACGGTTTGTTAAATGAGGTTTGCTTTACTTCGATGTTGACAGTTGGTGCCATGTGCGAAAGTGTGGTGAATATTTTTGATTCTTGACAGCATTGAGTATTGTTTGATTTCTTCAAGGAAATTCAGACTTAAGGAATGGCTACATTGGGCGGAACATAAACTATGTCCCCTTTCACACGAAGAAATAAGTTGCTGGAGATTTTTTTGACGTTATCTTTTAATTTCCTTAAAAATCTCTTGTACCTTTCACACGAGGAAACAAAACTTAGGCAATTTTGAGATTTCTTGCAATTCTATTCGCTTAACGCACCTTAATCTTAGATGTGAAAGGCAATATCAAAAAAATATCTTCAAATCCTCGACCGGAGAAATTTTGTTCACCCCTTTTTCCTCCAGCCCTTCTCACCAAGGAATTGAAAGTTGGTAGCAACTCAGTTTCCTCGTGTGAAAGGGGACTATGCTTTTCCAAACCGAAATCTTGATTTTGAGCAACAGGATTTCAAAATCTACTTGAATCGTTCACACCACACATAATCTAGTTTCAGTCTGACATTTCAAAATATGTTTAGTGCTCATTGGAACTCTAAAAAAAGATCAATTGCATTTAGTCAAAGTCCCAGGACACAATTGCACATAGTTCACTTTTTATTTGAATAAAACATAAAAATCACCACAATCTTTATATAAATATAAAATCTTTTTTTTTCTATCTTCTCTCTTCTTTGGGCAAATTGTTATACGGGAGAGAAAAAATGAGTAATTTAAAGTTATTGCGATTAGGCCTATTAGATTTTATGAAGATTTGGTGGAAATCTACTAGATTACGAAACCTTAAAATGTATGGGAAAACTCGTTGATATTGATGAGACTTCGGAGACTTTTCATTCGTTGTGAAAACGCTATTATTTTGAATTCCTTATTCCGATTTTTCTAGACAAAACCAAATCTGTCATTCGAAGCAATCATACAAATCGAAACAAGTAACTTATGAATTTTAATGTACTTTGGTTTGCTTACTTCTTACTTCTTGCTTCAAAACCACTTCAATTGGCACACATACAATCATAAATAAAAGTTCGACTTTTTTTTACAAATAATTCCTTCGAACCAGAAAAATATTCGGTCTGAAGTTCTCCCAAACCAACGCGAATCATTCCACATTCGCAGCGAATCATTTACAATAGTACAAAACTTGACAAATACACTACAACAAAAATTCGTCGTCGCTGCAGATTCGCATTGGTTTGGGAGAGCCTTGAAACAATTGAAAGTAATTCTACGTTATTGGGTAAGTGGGCAGCATTCAATAGTCATGTTCAAAATGAATAAAAACAACTATTTTCGTCGATTTTTTCTCACTTTCACATTGGTTAGATACTTTTTTGACTTAAAATTAAATAAAAAGTAGATTTTTCCAAAAACAAAAAATTACAATTTTTCATACAAACAAATTTTTAATTTTGTTTGTGCCCTATTAAACGACGACTTATGAGTCACGACTTTTTTCGAAATTAAATGAGTGCGAAGGTGAGATCAGAGGTTTTTTCTCTTTTGCACCTATTGAATTTCGAAAAAAGTCATGACTCTAGAGTCGTCACTTTTCGAAAAAAGTCATGACTCTAAAGTCGTCGTGAAATAGGGCACTTTCTCTATCTTCGAAAAACAATGCCACCGCTCATTTGCTGCAATCGGTAATTATAAAACACAAAAAATATAGCAATTACTGGAAAGTTTAAAGTCTGCTGTTTAAGTGACTTAGAAATGTTCTAAGCTATGGATATTTACGTGAAACATTTTTTACAGACTAATAAAATCATTCAATTACATTAATTATAAAGAATACATTCAATTAAATATTTGGTATTCTTGATCTTGTGCTTCAAGATGAATGAAATAAGTTTGCACATCATTCCACTCTTGCCGTTTTACAAGTTTTACAAAACTTGATATGTTTTGGTTTTTAGAATTTGCCGCATATTATTAAAATAAAGATATACTAACCTTCAATTTTACACAAGGCCCTCCACGAATATGTCAGTGTCAAGCAGCTAAATCACTTAGAGGGAAAACATTGGCGGCGGCAAATCTATTGAAATTCAATGAGTGCGAACGAGAAAAAACATCTGATCTCACCTTCACACTCATTTAATTTCGAAAAAAGTCATGACTCTAAAGTCGTCGTGTAATAGGGCACTTAAGAGTCATGACTTTTTTCGAAATTAAATAAGTGCGAAGGGGAGATCAGATGTTTTTTTCTCGTTCGCACTCATTGAATTTCGAAAAAAGTCATGACTCTTATAAGTCATCGTGTAATAGGGCACTAATGGGGCACTTAACGAACAGACCTAGAACCTGCTACCAAAATCAGCTGTTGTAAATAAAATGAAAATGGGTGGCCAATATATATTTATATTGGTTTTTTAATATTTAATCGGTATTATTGTCATGGAATTATTTTATTTGTAGTTATAGTTAATGTGTACAATAGAATTCCTGCATTAAATATATTCAACGCAATAAGCTGTATGAGATGCACATCGGGGAGGCCAAAGGGATGACCTTTTTATCTTCTTTAAACATCAAAAGTGTTTTGTACTTTCACCTGCAAAAATAATACCTATTTTATTTTTTTCTGTTGTTAACAAAATATGTGATAATAAATTTCAACACTTATATAATTTTAAAACATTTTTTTATCGAAAAATAAAATAAGAATGACCATTTTTACTTCATATACCTTCTTGCTTTTTTAATTCATAACAGATTTAATAACAGATGTTGGCATGCCCAACTAACATACTCTCGAGACGTAAGCTCCCATTTTCTCAAAAAAAACGCTCATAGTACTTTTTTAGATCTTATTGCTGAACTTAAGACATGATCTGTAATAATGAAACATAAATTTGTCTCATAGTGTTTTCATTAAATGATGTTAGCATTTTTCTTGGATCAAATCACTTTAATCTTATACCTAGAACAATTATTACTCCTGTATGTAAATTGAAAGTCTTATAATAATTTTGTTTTCAAATTTAAACTCTAAACGTCATTTTTAAGTCTTTAAAATCTCTTAACAAGAGCTAGTAAAGTAACAACTACAAAACTCTAACTATAGGATTCATATGAGATGTTGCACTGACAGCAGCTTTATTTGATTCATACAACAGTCGTTCTTTTTTTTAACGTTTTGTATGTACAATTGTTTTCTGGCGTTCAGCTTTCTACCTGAAGGAAACATTGGATGCTGATGCTGATTACTGTTTAAAATGTATTTTATTTTGTTACAAATGTGAACTTTCGGTGATAGACTTTCTTTTTATTTTATTTCGATGTAATATAAGGTTTTTTTTACGGCGTAAGCCCGTTGTAAACGTTTTAATGTTTTAAACTTCTTAACTTTGTCAGAATTTGTGTGGAAAATTAGACAGATTTACGCAGTTTAAAATTTTACTACGAATATCAAATATTATAGTTTTGTTGCGGAATGTTAATTTTTTGATATTCTTCGTCCATTTATTCCAAAAATTATGACGTTATAATGAAGATTCATCGTTCGGAAAAGGTAATGCATAAAACTTAATATTTCAAACTTTGACATTTCATCTTTTTTTGAAACATCAACAATAATTCACATTCTTAAGAAAAAAGGGAACGCATCACCGATTTGTGCTTGGTTCGTTTGATAAATGTCAAAATAAAGTTGCATAAAAGCATCAGACTTCTCATAAAAAAGTGTTTATTTACATACCAACATAAATGGACAACGCTCTCATAAAAATGTCTTTTTAAGAGTTAAAAGTATCGATACGACAGCAGCCATATTTAAATTTGAACGAAGTGTGTTTTGTATAGCTTGAGGGTTACCGTGATATGAAATTAAATTTTGAAATAATTTATTTGGTTGTCCATTATGATGAATCTATTTAACGTATATTTACGTATATACGTGTATTGATATTGATGATTATTTGGTTCAACATTTAATGCAAAAGAAGTATTTGTTCTAATAACAAATGTCTAAAAATATAAGTTCTGACTTATTATTTTTTCATTAAAACGTCTCTTAACCTCTTGTAAATTCTTAGATTACAAAAAACAGGCATACAAGAATAAGATTATCAATTCGACATATTATCTGCTATTATATCTTTTTCGTCATATAACATGAATAAATACCATAAATAATGTCAGCATAAAAAGTACTATTCTAATTAAAAGCAAACATCAAGGTAACCCTTTTTGCAATTCAAAATAAAATTTAAATAATTTAAATATCAATTATTTTGAAAGCGCTTCGTTATTTTTCGAAGTAAAATGTGTAAGTTAGTACAAAAAGTTTCAATCGCACTAAGATTTAACTCCACATATGTGACAAACTATAATTATACTAATGTCACCATGAAATGAAAATATAAATTCACACATTAATTTTTCAACATGAGACAATGACGATGACACATACAGACATAAATAATTCGTACCAAGTTTCCGTAGGAAGTATACAAATGAGAGAGAAGTATCTGTTTTTTTTTTTAATTATGCGCATACTCTTTATCTTTTCATCAACTCCCACAAGAAGTGACGCATTCTCCTAACAAGATTAATGGAGCATTTGTCATCCCATAGGAACAATAAAAATGTTTCTATAAGAGGAAATTCACTCCTATAAGTGGGCCATTTAAGGCTTTTAACATTTTCATAAGGATGTAGGAGTACTCTTCTAGAGTGAGAATAACTCCCGGAATAAAGTCTCGCAAGCCTCTAGGAAATTCTTATGAGAGGAAAATTGTTACATGCTGAATACCAAAATCAATTTGTAAAAGATTTTGCTATGAGCTCCAAAGTTTGGCAGTTCATAACAGACTTATTAGCAGATTAAATAACAGAATTACACATGCAGAATACCAAAATTAAAATTTATAAACGATTTTTTGACAACTTAAACTTTTGTATGGAAATTCATAGCAGAATAATAGAATAAAAGATTACGCCGAATAGGCCTAATGGTGGACTTACATGTATTTTGATCTTGATCTTCAAGAAAACATGTGAAAGAGTACAAGGGTGGTAATTTTATTTTAATTACTATAATATGCTATAATATGTTTGGCTGTCAAAAACATATGTTTTTGTTATTTTCTTATTTTATTTGTATATTAAAATTCGGTCGATAATACATAGTTTGTATTTTCATTCAATACATTATTTAATTAAATTTTTCGGTTTTTTCACGTTTGTTAAATAATTGCTTTGTACGGGCATCTTAGGCTTTAAACAAATTCATTTACACTTTCATATATCTATTGTTTTTTTTTTTTTGTTTTGACGCTTCACTTCTTTTTTATTTTTTTTTAATCAGGCCAAAAAGTTATAGCTAAACATGCACACATTCAAACCGAACATGTGCACACAAATACAGACGAAGATGCCATAATGAAAATGAACATGTTCGTCTTTTCTATAATCTTGATCTTGATTTCTGTTTTATTATAATCTTGATATTATCAAGATGCTCTTGATATTATCAAGATGCTCTTGTTTTTGGTCTTACCTCTTTATCCAACAAACGAAACTTTTACATTTTACATCCTTTTCTTTTTCAAGAAATGAAATCAAGATACATGTTAAGCCATCATTAATGACAATTTGTCACTCGTGAAAATCCGGCATAACGTGGTAAAAAAGAACACACTTCTATTCCGCCTAGTGCGGTCCTACCTCACATGCCAGCTCCACTAGACATGAGCCATATGCTCGGACTATGAACCTGTCGAGAAAAAACCAATGGAGGCAGAAAAATCCATGTCTTGTCGACGATATGTCGAAGAAAACCAAATTTTTAACAGCACATGAACGCTGTTCAAGCTTGGCCATGAGATTTAAGATTTCACATGCATGTGAGTTTCTTGTCTGATTTTCGTTATTATCTGGAGATAAATATTGATGCAAAAGTTGTTATTTATTTACGTGACTTTTGTTTTTATAATTTGAGATGAATATTGCTGCAAAAGATAGAAGTAGTGATGAGAGAGAAATGAAACGAATGACATAATTTGCCCAGCGAGGAAAAAATCTGCTGTTTGTTGATTGGATTGTGGTTGTGATGTTGGGCATCTGTATGTTCTGTGGAGTCGGGATGTCAAGTATACGGGATTTTCGATTTCGAAAATCAAACTCAATTTTCACCATAGTCAACTGTCACTTATTAATTTTTGTAATTCGTCCATCCATCCCGTCACTCGTCAGGTCTTATCGTCAGTTTTGCAACTCGTTGATTTCCCGCAAGAAAAAATTCCGTCAGTCTTTTTTCGATTTTCGTTTGTGGTGGTTCGCTGAGTCAAAAAATTTCGAAGGCGTGTATTCGGTTGTTTCAAAACATTTTCTTTTGATTTTTCCCAAGAAAGTCTGTATTAAAACGCTTCAATAATTTCTGTTTTATGGAACTTCAAGACGAATTTAATCAAATATAAGTGTTCGTGTTCAAAAGAAACGAATAAAAAAGTGAAAATTAGTGTAGAAAGAATGAAAAACTACGTATAATGATTTTTGCCATTTCCTAATTGGATAGAATAGCTAAGCTATATAGCGGCAAAAGCGAGATAGCTGCAATAATTAAATTAGGATAAATTCGTTCGTTCCTCAAAAAGTGACGTCGAGATAGAGGTTTTTTGATTTTTTATCTCATTTGCTCTTTCGGTTTTTAGTTTTAAATTTATTTAAGTGCATTTTGATGTGTCAAAAGTGAAAATTTTCACACGCAGTGAAAATTCCATTAGGGGCGAGATATTTTTTTATTGCTGCCAGCAGAGTAATTGTGCAACGCAAAGAAGAACAAATATAATTTTGCTTGTAGGTGAGTAAGAATGCATTTCCCATTTAAATTTCAAAGTTCATTATTGAATATAGGTATCTATTAATTAAAGTGAATTCACTGAAAAAAGATTATTTAGTTTTTTTTTTGATGAAAGAAGAAAATGTTTGGTGTGTTTATATTGCCATTTGTGTTACTCTTAAAGAAGGGTCGCCTAAGTTGGGGTAGTCGTCTCTTTTTCTCCTTGTTGACTAACCGCCATTTTCTGTTTCTTCACTTGTCGTGGCTCCCTGGTGGTTAAAGTGGTAAAAGAAGGTTTTTCCCTACCGTCGTAGTTTTTTATTAATTGGAAAAAGTAATAAAAATATAAATAAATATTTTGTGTTTTTTATAACTGATTACGTGATGTTGTTGAACAAACAATAAAGCATATTTACCTCCTAATTGTTGTGCTTTTATTAGTCACTCGGGGAAACGTGAACGAGTTTTTAGTTTTTTTTTTTTTGAGTGCCAGTGCAAAAGTGCTAGTGCCACATAATCATGAACCATGATGCGGTGTAAGGACATCAAACTGGAAACTGCATGATACATTTAAAGATATTTTCTTCTTTAAAGTTTAACTAGGAATTTATAAAGTTTATATTTCAATTTATTTATTTTGGTCGGAATGCCTCCTTCTATATAACGTATTTCAGTTACTAGGTACTTTTGGAGACGCTAACCAGACTTCTTGGAACCAAGTTTTGGGTGGGTTTATTATGTTAATTATACTCTAATAGTTTTTGAATTGTATGAATTAAGATTTATAACTGAGATATTTTATAGTAGCAGGTAGTAAAAGTTGGAATGCGCACGGATATCTTAGAACAAAGGATCTCTTTCAACTACCTATTGTTTCCGATTCATATTGGCTGAAGGCACCTAGATACATAATTTATTTACCTTCAAGATTGAAATCGATAGAAAAGGTTTCTTCATCTTATGCAGCACAGCACGCACATAATCCAATTTTGCTTACGTAGGTAGACATAGGTTGGTGGAAAGACAACTCTTTGTTTATATGACAGTAAGTTAATTTTGAAAAAAATCTATGGATGCTTGGAAAAGGTGCTTTAATCAGCACTATTCATTTAAGAATAAAAACATATTTTTTGAGGGAGTTGTGATACCGATTCCATTGAAAAGAGAAGTGTTCACACTAATTATGGAATAAAATATCCAGTAAATGGCTCACAATCACCACTGCATTTTCAAAAAGTAAGGCCAACACGGATTGATCAAATTCCGCACCAAGAGTTTCTCGTTGTAGATGCATTTGTTTCTCATGGTTCGTGTATTTAACGGGGTTTTCTGAGCCCTGAACTTGGAAATTCATCGGTGAAGATGAATTACTATTTTCGAATAGGTAATCGGCTTTTACTCTCTGCTTTCACAATGATAACGCATTCTTCCCTTGCGTAGTGGTCCATTTTTAATAATCGACAGTCATTAGTTGCATTTGCCAAATTTCAGAGCTGCCAGATGCACGAAAAAAACCGTCACAAAATTTAAATAGTGCATACCTTACTTAATGAGACACCCTTTACTTAAAATTCTACCAAAGAAACATGATAACTCTATTAAATAATTTGCGTCTTTGAGTCCAACTTACAGTGCTGTGTCAAACATTTGCAGCTAGCAGATCGTTCCATGTCATACAAATTGTCTAAAGAAGCAAACAGCAATTTATTTGTACAGTTTTAAAAGCCTTATAACAGTTTATCACTGTAGAAAATTAAAAAAAAATATTATTCACTTAAACAAAAATAAAATGAGATTAACCTCTAGGCATAGAAAGAATGAGGTTATTAATAAAATTTTGTGGTATTTCATTCCACTGCCTATTAATTTCAGCACAAGAATCGCCCTTCCGCTTTAAAACTCGACATCCAGTTCTTCTTTTAATTAACTGCCACGAGTTTTCTAAAGGGTTAAGGTCTTGAGACTGCGCTGGCCTTTGCAAAACCATGGTTTTTTTTCTCAGAAAGCCAACGTGTGGCCAACCGTGTCTTACATGTTGGAAGGTCCAGGCAAGTGGCATTTCCCAATCAGAATTAGGAAGCATGGTGTTTTTTAGAATTTCATAGTTTATTATTCTCTCTAGTCGAATTAGTCATATTCCTTGACCAGAGAAGCAGCTCCGGACCATAACAGAGCCACAACTGTTCCCCTATTATACTTTGGATTTCTTGGTCCTCTGACGTTTTTCCTTTCATCCGATCCGTGCGTGTTAAATTTAGATTCATCAGAAAACAGTCTTGTTGATGTATCTATATTCATCATGCACGGATCGGATGGAAGGTAAAATGTCAGGGGACCAAGAGGTGAGATATTATACTGCGTATCATAATAAGCTACAAATGGTTCACCGATTAAGGAATAGGGTTTTCCTAGATTCATGTGGTGTCACAATCCAACTAGAATGACTAAGTGTGTCAGTCTTCACGACTAGCAGCCACTTCAACCTTACCTAACCTTACCGTTTGCTAAATTACGAGTAATTCATAAAATCAAGTTAAACGGAGTTAAATCACAAAATGCTGCTGACTGATAAAACTTCTCCCCAATCGAAACTATGTGGTCATCAATATTCGTCCTCATCGATAAGGTTCAGCAACACAGTAAATAAATAATTTGAGATTCGTTTGATTTTAGTAAAATGCATATATTAGAAGTTTTCATGTCTTATACCTACATATATGTATACCATACTTATAATTATAATAATAGTTAATTTTATTTGTTTACCTACACTTCCATGGAAAAGGATCACTTTACACCGTCCCATCATTCAGAGCGGGAATGGCGACATTCATTATTAATTCTTGTGCCATTTGGATCATATGGTAGGTGCATATACCTACATACGCGTAATAACTCAATAAATCACTAATATTCTTAAATATAAACTGAAGGGGTACCTATGTTTGCATCTTTGCAAACTTTTGCGTTAATACCTTGAAAATTATGCACAAGTCATGCATTAAGAAAGCAGGTGCCGTTGAGAGTGCAGTAGAAATTGTATGTGTAGTCTATTTTTAAAATATCAATGATAATTGTAAACATACTGTATGAAACCCATATGTATCATCAGGTAAATCAAAGAAGATTATTATAGTTACAATAATAAAAAATGCAAATAACAACAATGTTTTCCAATCAGAAAACGGAACTGTGCACTTTGAAGTGAGACTAGCAAGTCTATTTCCTGAAGTCAAAAAACAAACCCAAATATATACTTTAATCCCAAGGTCACCTTGTATGAATGTCTGTACTGTATGTATATAGGTTACAGTTAAAGCATAGTCTTGTCCTTTTCCATCAGCACCGGTACAGTTTGCCTGTAGATGGCCGTAACCGAAACATCTAAAGCATCTTGGTACCTCTGTTCTGCGTCTGACCTTACACTGGCTCCATCCTATTTTCACCACGGTGATCTTCAGTACCTCATGAGCTACTCGGGCGTTCATTTGTATTATTGCCATCTTAAGAGTGCTTCTGTTCTTCCCTGTTAGTAAAACCTTCACGTCAGCATGAGGGTCTCCAATTTTTTTTTTTGTTGGCTTCTTTCTTCCTCTTCCGTGGTGAGCTCGTTCAGGTCCCTTATTTCTAAGCCAATTTTCGGTTCGAAGTTACTGACCGTTGCTCTCTCGCCTAGGATCACTCGAAGAGATTCGGCGAAAGTCGCCTTGTCTTTTGTCTTCGATCCGAGTTCCAGTAGAACGTTTCCGGTTTTCGTCTGTCGGATCTTTTTGACTGAAGTCTCGATGTCATCCCGATTCACTTTCTCCTTAATTACCCGTAGGATGTCCGTGAAGCTTTCGTTTCGAGTTGCTTTTATTAGGATGGCTTCGGTTTGTGAAGTCTGTGTGTGTCTTGTGTCTCCTGTTTCTGCCCTAAACCTCTCAATTTTTTGACTAAAGGTACAAAGAACTACCTACCTATAATTTTCGAAGGACCACTTTAAATAATGAAAGAAGAAAATAAGCGAATACAAGGAACTTGTATCTGATTTCTGTTCCACAGCATGCATAAGGTTCTCATCAACAATATTTCTGGCTTTTTACTTTGAACTAGTATACTTATTTAACTAATATGTACTTGCGCACCTTTCCTAAGACTTAAGGGATCAATGTTTACCTTCATATTCATCCATATTATTATAGCACAAATAGCAATGAAGACAAATTATAATGTTTTTGATATATTTAACATCATCAAGTTATACATATAATACATCTAGTTAAGTTTTCTTTCATTAACATTTAATTGTTTGTGATTTCCATTTCACTGGCTAAACGTAGATCGAAGACTACCACCTCGGTTCATTAGAAATGCACAACATTAAATAAGTCAATAAGTTGAACAACAATATCGATTTTTTTGTTTTCAATTTCAATTGTAATATAATGCAATTTGCTAAAATTACGTGAGTCCAAGACTTTCGAATTAAAATTTTCAAATATGTATGTAGTTACTGAATTTTAAAAATAATAGGTATATGCAGCTTGATATCCTTGAAACAGTTCATACATTTAAGTTAAGGCAAATATATAGAAAAGCCTCCTGTTTCTTGATTTATATTGGTCGTTGTTTGCCTTTTAACCTTAATTCCAACAATTCCATTGAGTCTGTCTGTTGGAGACATGCTATGCATTTAGTTGCAATAAAAATTCAACTACGATTCATAGGTTGCAGCAGAAGTCATGGTACCGCGTGTACATGAGTGTATCAAGTGACAAGACATGTAGATAGGCTGTATAGTTTTGCGAAACACCAGAAATTCCATTCAATGCCGATGCAGAAGCTAGAATTATACTTTATACATAAAAGCAGAGTATAATTGTATACATAGTTGGTGGGTATACACTCTTATAAAATGTACCGTCTTGCCTGCCTGCCACTAGCCAGACAGCAAATAGACCGTGTGCGCTTTAAATTTGGCCCCCACACTCTGGAAAGGAATGGCGTGAAACCCGTTATGAAAATAGCAGGGTCCAGCTTTTTGTGTTGTGGCATTTGTGCATGTGCAAAAGAAGAGTGAGAATTAATAACATACATGTGTTAGATGTTTCCAAAGATATGCATAGATACATATGTATGTAATAAATTAAACATAAATCAATAAAAAAATAAAATCGTTAACATCTCTCTCCCCAGCGGTTTTAAGAAATTAACAAAAAACAAAGCAAATACAAAAAATATGCGAATTTTCAGTTCGTAATAGAAACAGCTTTCTTGTAAAAAAAAAATAATTAAATTTATAAATACCATTCGGATGTTAAGCAATCATGACTTCCTCTTTTTGTTAAATTAAACCAAAGGGCACTTGATTCCGTTCAAAAAACATTTTATACATAAGACGTATACAATATATGTATAGGTATGTAGGTACCTACGAAATGAACTGCGGTCAGGTTATGTAGAAAGAACTTTATGTGGAAGGAAAAGAATCTGGGTGATGTAACTATATAGAATGAGAATAAGTACAACGGTGTGCACGAACGTTAAGTAAACCTACTTGAAAACACTTGGTCTTCTTTTTCTTCATCCGTTTTATGTTTGTTCAAGCAAACAGAACGGACCTAAGAGTCAAGTGAATAGGTGCAGTACAATTGTTAGGAAGGGCTATATTAGTATAACCACAATTCATTTGTTCTTCTCACATTGCAAAAAGATTGTTTGTTAAACCAGAAGGCAAACGAGATTGGTAGTTAATAAAAAGCAGATGTCCATGTGTAAAATAATTAATAAAAGAACAGTAACGAAATACTCGTAATGTTATTTAATTTATAAAAATATTGTCAGCATATAAAAGATAATAGTATCATGTCGTTCAAAAATTTCCCAAGTTTATTTTTATCAAATATCAAAATTAAGCTTTCAAAAAAAGTATCCAAGTCTTATGTTGTTCTATTTCTTAAAAAATAATTTTTATATTATTTTGAGTTAAATATTCAAAGGGAAAATGGAAAAGTTTTAAAATATAAAAATTATAGGTCGTTGAGGAGTTTCCATTGAACGAAGACATTTTTATGTGATTGTAATATATGGATTCATGTCCAGTTTTACACGGCGCATGGAATTAATGCTCAACTTATTTCCTTTTGAACTTGTATTCGGTAATGTACGCATTCTTTCGTGAAACCTGCCCGAGTTTTGCATTGTTTTTTCAGTTGTAAATTTTTTGACAGCTATCGCAGCCACCATTTATGCTTTCATATTGCAACAACTTATTTGAGCTATCCAAAACAAGAATGTAGTAAAATAAGAAAAACAAAAAAATAGAGACAAAGAGAAACGTCAAAAAGTTGCAGGGACAGTCCTACCCGTACATGTTTATAGCGTTTTCGTTTGGTAATACGGAAGACGCCTCCGGAGCTCTTCGATCAAGAATGCCAAACGAACAAGTTGCAAATCTTTTCTTGATTCTCAAGTTTGGGTTTGGTTGTTTTTTGTGCTTTTTGTTGTTGCATTTGGATGATGAAACATTCACAGCTGTTTCTCTGAATATTGATATTCCTCACATCCTTGGGATTTCACTTTGAGTAAACTCCTTACCTACGCAAAAATTCCACAGCATGGTGTGGAGATAATGATAATAGAGAGGATGAAATATTTGGCCTATCCATTTTTTAAAATAACACTGGTCTTCAAAAATTAACCTTTTTTTCGCCTCCAAATATTTTTTTGAAATTATGACAAATTTGACTTATCTTAATCCAAGTCCGGTTTCAGAAAAATTCTACCACGTCCAGTTTTTTTAATTGATTTTTGAAAAATGTGAATGATTGGCAGAAAAGAGCCTTCTAAGATTAGGTTACAAATAAAACTACTGTGACTATTTTACTCAAATTTGGAGTACTTATTCCGCTTAATATTAGTTTTAACATGACACCAGGCTTGTCTTTATTCTTCAATGTTTACTCACAATAAACCGTTATTTAAAATAAAAACAAGAAACTTAAAAATTCCGTAATTTGTATGGCCTATCGTATGCTGTAAACAAAAACACCTTATTTGAAAGATAGTGGAACTTCTCTTCCATATTCATAAAGTCGAGTATATTGAGAAAATTTTGACCAGAGAATTAAAAAAAAAGAAACATTTAAGCGTATTAAAATCCAAAAAGGTTTTTTGTATTACTTAAATTCACTGATACAGTCAAACCAGGTTTTAACATCACAAAAATTCATTGCAGGTTGGACTTTTCATATTATTATTCTCAAAGTCTAAATTATAACAGACAAAATTATCGTATTTCCCCTCCCAACTCTTCCCAACCCATTTAGCCAACATGTATATAAAAGAAATATTAAGCTTACAATTTCAAACAATTGTTGTCATAGATGCGTCTCTCTGCAGTTAGAACCTGAAAATATACAAAGCGACAAAGTTTCAAAACATCGGTTATTAAATTTTTTTTAGCGAGTAGTTTTTGGAAACTTTCCAATTCTGAGAAGAAAATGAATTTCGAAAAGATTCAAATTGATTTAGAAAGATAAAATACAATTCTTAAAAATCTCATTAATAGTTTTGCAAAAACATATGTAGGTAGTGGTGAAAAAATTCAACTTCAAATGTTCCCAAAAAACGTGTTTTTGACATGTTTATGTTGAAATATCTCAAGTAAGGTATGATTTTGTTCAAAGGCGATTTTGGTTGCAGACCAGTGTAATTATTCCGTTTCAACTCCCAATATATATTGCATAGTCGCAATTACAAAGTTAAATAACAAAAAAAAAATACCTTTGACAATTTTGACGTTTCAATTGTGTGCATGTATGCGTGCTTCTAATTTTGATTCGTTCTTCAAATCTAGAATAGTTTTTCTCTTGGGTTGAGAAGAATAATTGTCATCTAGTGCCACACGAACGTTTTCAACAGCATCCGGAATGCTTCCGGACGGCCAAAAAAAACAAGTAAACAAATTAAAAATTTGTTCTTACAAAATGAGTTTGAAAATTAATTTTTAAAAATTGTTCATTATTTAATGATAAAAAAAGAATATTAGCTTAAAAAAAAACGATACCTTGCACGATATTCTTAATGTTATGTACCGTTAAAAACTTGATTGCTTTTCCAGGCGGGTTATTTTAATAATTATAGGTATATTAATATAGATGACATTCTCAAATATCAAATTTCCCATATATGAAGTGTTAAAGGTCCAGAGCCCTAGAAATTTTCAAGAATTTTACACAGTTTTTCTGCCCGACTAAACATTAAAATAAATCGGGTGGCAAAAATTAAGAATTTTATTTACCTACATATATATGTAAATATGTATTTCCAAAATATGAAGAAAAAACCCCGACGATTTTCTCAGAAATTTTTAATACCCTATTTCTGTTAATAGATTGTATGTACTTAACAGGCCAGGGAAATTCCACAAACAAAAATGGCCGAAATCCGAAAAAATCAAAGAAGGGTGCATTTTTGTTGGAGAGCTTTGGTTTGACATATTTAGTATTTTCTTATGTCGTTATGGAAAATTTAAACAGTAGGACGTAGGAGTGAAAAAGGAATGACAAACGAGTACTCTAAACATTTAATCAAAAACGACAAAAAAGTGGGGAACTCAAAATTTTCATCGGGGCTTACTTTATTAGTTTTTTCTTAATATAAAATGAACATATTTTTTCTTCAAAATTGTTACCGAAATTGCCAAAAACGTTCTTGAGAAAAAAAAACCAAAAATCCGAATTCTTTCTCTAGGGTCTAGGGAATCACCAGATTCTTAATTTTTTACAAATAATTCATTTGCAGACATTTTTGGTTCTATATATTTCATAATTAAAATTGTATCGTCAATCAATCATTACAATCACACTTCATTTGTCCTTTCTTGCTAACAACTAACAACTAGTTATAAAAACAAGTCACGAAAACAAGAACATTATGAACAAAAAATATCCACAAGATACATTTACGCATAATATTATCGCTTTCTCTGTATAAATTCATTCCATCAACCAGTCTAATTGACATTTTATTTCACATATTTTTTGTTGTTTTTATTTTTGTATTTTTTTTTTTTGGCAAAACGAAGAATGTTAAAAATGCTTAAAACAAAACCAACAACAAATTGTTTGTTGTTATGACGGTTATGTTTGTGAGACAAAAATGTGGGCGATGACAGCCGAGCCGACACCAGCAGCAACAAAACATCTGCGTGGAAAGGTCGGTCGCTTAATAGTTTTCACTTTAGTAGTTGCTGTAGCAATACCAGTCTCAGCAAAAGTGGCGGCAGGTTGCAAATAGATGGAGCCTCACATCAATCACGCGCTTGGCAGGCTAACTGGCTCTAGTGGCCAGTTGTATACCTAGTCTGTATTGGTCCCTGTTGGTATTTAGTTGTAGGTATGGTATAGTCGACAGTCGTATGGAAGGCAATTGTATGTACATTTTCAGAGTCCGAAGGAGAAATTTCCGAAAGTTACTTGGCAAGGTTCATTGAGAACAAAACTACGAAAAACAACAAGACAGCGTGTTGTGTGGTGGGGCTCTTTATTATTTTTTTTTTTTTAGTTTTTTTTTGGTCCCAGGTTTGGGAAAGCGCCCATACTGTAGAAAGACGCTGGCTGGTTTCATTCCACGGCTGGGTGAAGAGCATTGCGAAGATGAACGAGATTCTCCTCCTCGATTCTTTTTGTTACTTCGTTCGCAGTTTATGTGCTGAAGCACTCATACATTTGAACACCTGTGGTGGATCAAAATTATCACCTTTTAATTTTCCATCCAATATTAGATGACCGTGACCGTTTATTTGTTTTTCAAATCTTGCTTGGTATTTTTCGATTTTTGCTCTACCAATTCTGCTGATGGGTTGCTGACCTCAAACAGTGGCTTAAGAATAACGTTTTAAATGCCACTATCTTTAATCGTATGGGATTTGTTGATTAGTTATCAATTTCATAGATGAATAAATCACTGATGAACATAAACTAATTTGGGGTTATGCTAACGATGTTCGGCATCGATAATTGAGTATTGTTCTTGAGGTGAAAATCTATTCTATTTTACGTTTTTAATCAAAATCTTACTCTAAGGAGTTACATACCGTATATTATACATCTTCATTAGGGTGGTCGTTAAAAAAAGGTCATCTTGGGTGGAATTAAATCGACTGTAAATGAAGTAAAAAAAAAAATCCCTAATTTTTTCATATTTTTATTTTCGTTCCCTGTAGTTGCTGTAGAGGTTAATTTAATTTCACTTTATTTTTATGTAGGTTGGAAGTAGACAAGAAAAAAAGTCTCACCTAAGGGGGGGTTAAATATTTCCCGCGCTTGAACTGGAGGGAAACTTTTATAAAAAAAATTACATTAAATAGAAACAAAAATAAAAACAACGACAATATACGTAAAGGATTGTTTTATAGCTTTTTTGAAAACCAGAAGTCCATTGTTTTACTTCATTTGGAGCTGATTTAGGACCATCCATATATAAAAATAAAAAAAAACACTATAACTACCACCCTTATCTTCATACAATAGAATTTTAAGCTTTATGGCGATAACGGTGATTGGAATGCTAAATTTCACTTTCGTTCCAAGTAGGTACCTATGTTGGCTTTGTTTTTTTTTAAAGAATCTAAGCAATTGAAAGATTAACAAATAAAAAAGGGGAAATTAAAAGAAAATATTTATTAAAACTATTATGGTCGTCACCGAGAAAAACCTTAATGAAATATTTAAAATAATGAAATTTTAAACTTATTAGTATTTTTAATCATTTAAATTCAGATTGACCCATTCACTCAGAATGGGTCATTGTCAATGGAACTATAATTTCTTATTTTCTCAAATAAAAAAAAAACAAGATAAACAGCATACGGCATACCTACAATTTCAATTAATATCAAAAAGAAAGCAAGAAAACTTATGCTAATTTAAATTGAGAAAATTTCTGTGTAAACAAAATTAAATTAAATTAAAATGCTTTTCTTCAGAAGAAGAGAAATTCTTAGTAATGATTTTTGTTTTCGTTTTTAAAATTTTTTTTTTATTTTTGGTGTGAGTTTTTTGTATTATATGTATGAAAAGTGTGTGAGCTTTTTAGTTCAAATGAATAACATTTTTGTTTATTTTCCTATGAATTTTTGGAAAAATATGTTTTAAGTTATGATAGTCTAAATTCTACATTCAAAATTATGAAGAAAATGAACATAATTGGCATGTTTTTTCGGGAAAGCCATCAGTAGTACAATGGAATTTTATATGAATTACAAAAACAATATCGGCAGCAGAATCTTAGGTAAAGAAGGATCCTGCTGCGGATAAATTTCTGATGTTTGTTCGAGTATCGAACTCGATTGAATAGAATTTCGCTGTCTCGTTATTGGTACAATTGATACTTTTATGTATCTCGAACTCTTGATTGTTGAGTGATTGAGTTCTGTTTAGATTATGACTTTTGGATTCGTCATGCCGATGGTTTTTGTAGTTGAAATCAGTGAATAGAAAATCTTACCCAGAAGCTCATGGCCAAGGCGTAGTGAGCAATCACAGTCTAAACAGGGTCTTTCATGAGTGCATTTATGTTTTTGGAAAAAGTGATCCCATTCTATCTCGAAAAACATGGCCTTAAATTAGTTTTAGTTATTAAATTTAAAAATTCTATATTCTATATTTTATAGGCGACTACATATATTCTTCGAACTGTCAAGCGTTAATTCTCAATCCACAACATCACTCCACAAAGCAAATGGAAAATTCGTTCGAATTTAACTTCACACTTTTTTAGCACTCATTTCATATAGGCTACCAATGAAATTACTCATTTGAATGGAATGTAAAAACTCACGATCATTCGCAGTTCGCTTTTGGTAGCTCATGTGAAAAACATTTTACATAAGTGATAAGTAAAACATACATGTGTAATCTTGGCTTATAAGGACCAGTTTGTACAAACGTGGTTAAAATTTTGACCCGTTGTTCAGCAATTTTAACTCACTGCTCTGGCGGGACAGTTGTAAAAACACGTAGATCCGTAGTTTAACAATTTAGACTCACCACTTTCAGTGGTTTAACTGACGTTTAAAGATGGTTCAAGATTGTCATTGGTTATTACAACATACTTGAACCTTAAACCATAGTTTAAACTTATTTATTTAAAATTGCTGAGCCGCGATTGCAAAACTGGCTTTAACTGAAGTTCAAGGATGGTTTATACAACAACTTTAAGACAGGTTTATTATATCGTTGAACCTCAGTTTATCCACTAAAATTTGTGAGTTAAAATTACCAATGGGAAAAACTAGGTATGTTCATAATATGTACATGTATCTACATTGAAAGTTGTGAACACAATCATGTTCTTATTATAATTATTATTAAATTATCACTTATAATTTCATCTACTCCATGTGTAATAAGTTTGCTATTATACGACGACCTTTGAGTTATGAATTTTAAAATGAAAAAAAAAGAACATCTGATTTCATCTTCACACTCTTTTAATTTCTTTAAAAAGTCCTTGTGTTAGTCTACCAACGCATCCCTATACCTTTTTATTCTTTTATAGCTGCCAAAAAAAAATTTCGCGTTTGGAAATAACAAACTAAGAAAAAAGAGACACAAACATTCAATTTAAAGTATTAATTATAAAAATATATAGTTAGGTAGGTATATTTCCCATTTTACTTGAATATACATAAGTTGGTTTTTATTAATAGTTTTGGTTAATTTCTACTTCTAACTTTCATTAAATTCTTTTTTGTGTTCTGCCAGCTGTTTTGTTGGGATTTTCACACTGTACTATATATAAAATCACAAAAAATACGCCTAATGGCAATGTCATTATGAATAAATAATTCAGTTTAAAATAAAAAAAACATTAATGAAATGTTGTATCGAAATGTGTTGATGTAGGTATTTATTATGAGATCCTTCCTAAGTTTCTCCTTTTTGAGTGTTAGTTCGTAATGTATGTACATTAGGGTGGTTGCTAAACGTTTTCAAGTTCACAAGTTCATCCAGGCTGGGTCTAAATCGGCTCTAAATAAGAAAATAAAAAGATTCCCTAATTTTTTAGATTTTTATTTTTATCCCCTATAGTCGCTGTAAAAATAAAAAAATAAATTTTATTTTTTTTTTGCATTTTAGATGATTCGCGTAAAATTTTCCAAAAAAAATCAGAGAATTTAGATTGGAAACAGACAAGAAAAAAAATACTATGAGAAGGGGTAATATTTCCACCCCGGGTGGCCAGAAGAGGCGATTAAGAAAATTATATTAAATAGCAAAAAAAAAAAAAATTATTAAAAAACAAAGACAACATCAATAGTTTTGTTTCGTAGCTTTTTGGAAAGCCAGAGAGGTCTTTTCTTATGTCAAAATTCGAATTACAATATCCTGTATTCCAAAATTCTGTAGGTCTTAAATTCTGTTTTCTAAAATTCTTAAAGAACAAAATTCTTTAAATGATAAAAGAAAAAATTGTTTTAATAATAGAATATGAAGAAAATTAAAAAAAGAAAAATCTTCTGTTTAACAGTAGTGGTCTAAGTGAACGATATGAGGGCATACCTGTCATTTTGACCTGACGGATTGAGCTTTAGTATAATAATATTTCATGTCCTTAGGTTAGGTAAGGAGGGGTGTGCACCACACGGAGGCCATTGCATACACGGGGGCCTATTGGTCCATTGTGATTCCCTTACAAAAGATGCTCGTAAACTACTGGTTCAGATAGACTGGTTCGTTTGCAAACCAGCCTGTACTCTCTATGAATTTTCTCATGTTTGCTATTGAGACCTGCGATAGATCAACCAGACAACGGAAAAGATTTGTTTGGGGGTTTGGACAATCGCAGAGCAGGTGTTTAATGTTTTCTATTTCCTCGACATCCTGACAGCTCGAACCCTGCCGGCGATAGTTATTTATTTTGATTGTGAACGAAAATATAAATAGGTAATTCTAAAATAAGGGCCAAGGCGTTCATTGAACTCTTGAACAAAAGGAGTGTAATATGTAAGTAAGCTCCATTAACATGGACATATTCCTTCAAAAATTGCTAAACAAAACAAATTCGCAAGCCACCCCTCGCAAAACTTCAATACGTATTGACAAAGCTATCGCCAGAAAGTGTAAGTGCGATCATTTTATTTACTCCTGCTACATTATGGACGAAATTAATGAGGAATTTAGTGTTAATGTCTCCAGCAGAACTGTAAGAAGATAACTCAAAGATCTAAAGTTATACTGGCGCGTAATAAAAACCTGAATTGTTGGTATTGATCTTAGATCTGTGATTAGACAATGTATTCTGATGTCCTCTTTAAAGAAAAAAAAACTAAGAGAGGACAACATTGCTCCTCAACGCTTATTCAATCTTTAAGTTAAAAATGCAGACCCTATTGTTGAATGTATCGCCTCAATAGCTATTAAAATTTAATAACTTACTATTTGAAGATTATCTTTAGTTAGAGATCATTGATTATTAGCCAAGTGATTTCCAATAAAAAAAACTTAAAAATCGTTTCTTAAGTTGGCCAAGAAAATATTCTTCTGTTCAAAGATGTTCAAATAATTTATTCAGTTGGATTAGATTTTTTCTCATTTATCTCATCGGATGCATCAAAGCATAAAAGTTCTGCATACGAGTATAAGAAACGCATCATTCCCAATTTGACTGGAGGCAATACGAAATGCACCATGATGGTCTCATTTTCGTTGTTTCTGGTTGTTGGTTTTTATCATCTTCTATAACAAAATTTCAATGCAAGAAGCATCATTTAGCTTGAAACCACCTTCGGTCCTCATTTAACGCAAAAAATAAAAATAAAACAAATTAAAAAAGCAAACACCAACGTACATTTATCGTAGTCGTTACAGTAATTATTCAGCAACAGCGGGTGCAGCGGTGCACACATACAAGTACTTATATACCTACCTCTGTAATGTAGAATGTATTCCATGCATCATGGACACAGCCGATCCCTCGACTTCCAAAGACTCTGCCACCTGTATAGTGTGCATTGCATAGTTGCAGCAACAAATAGATAAAATATAATAGCTGCATGGCATGTTTTCATTTTCGCCTGTTGCACTCTACCGACATACGGCGAAGTTTTTACCGTAATCAAAATGGCGAAACAGTAAACAAACTAGTATTCCTCCTCCTCTTGAAATAGTTGCTGCTGCTGCAAATGACTTAAAGGTGCATGTTTATGTGACTCACTCACCTTGCTCATCGAAAACGATCTCAGAGAAAGAACATGCATGTGAGAGAAATCAAATACACATTTATAAAGAGCTTATTTTAAGGGCTGACTTTGCACCAAAAGAATGTGCATATAGCTAGTTGTTATTTTGATAAGATATCTTAGGTATATCTACTTGTAAAAATGTCTTCTAGTCTGAAAACGCAGGTAGAACAATATCAGTTTAATTTTCCAGTCGACCCTAATGACAGGTTTGCGTCATTTTATGTCTCTCGACTTTATTGGAGGCAAAACACACATACAACACACCGACACCGCCTTCCTTGTGCAACAATAATTACTGATTGTTCTTTTGTTTTCATAGTTTTTTCCGCAATTTGTCATATAAGTTATTTCTATTCATAATTTCAATTCTAACATCATACGATCCCGCGGCACTAAAACTGGATATTTATTTTGGCATATTTGCTGTTCCAGTTCCAGTTTTAGTTTGTATGAGAATTTATTGATTAAGATTAGCCACGAGCAGAGCAATAAAAATACACTAGTGCAAAAAAAATCCCATACCGCATTTTTCAAATTCCTTAACCAAAAACTTGAAAATGATATCTCTGTAGGTAAAAATCTTAATTTTTTCAATATTTGTTTTCTTTTTGGTTTTAGGAATTTATGTGAGCAAAGTTTGGCCACTTTTGTTTGATTAACAAATAGAACTGAGCACTGGAAACTATTGAAATGATAGTCTGAACTGTGCTATAAAATAAAATGAACCAGGAAGCTAGCAATTATTCTTTATTTCTTACAAATTCATTATATTTTTTTTATCAGGTGGGTTCGGATAAAAGTGTCAAAATATGTTAGTTCCGAGTGTATTGTGCCTTATAATAAAATAAAATAAAGATGATTCGATCATCTTCTTTTATCGTTCTGAAAAACTTGCATGATAAATTTATACATGTGAAACCTGTTCTTGCTAACTCCGTCTTCATCCACTACCGCACCCTATTTGCTTTTAATCACATGTGGTGAGACTTGTGATATGAACTTGCTATAAGGCACAGATCAGTCTTTCATATTGAATCGAAGCGTAGCTACCTACCTGCCTGCCACCTCTCCAATGTCAACAACGGTAGCTTCTGCTGGTGCTGTTATGTGCTCAGAGTTTGAATCTGCGCTAAACGGCCTTAACGTTTTGAAAGTATTTGAATAATGATGATGCCATCCCCCCAGACACATTCATCGGAAATGTTTTTCGTTAAACAATTTCGTGCTTTTTTTTATCTTTTTTAAACAATGTGTAGAAGTATCTGGTATAATAATGTGTGTCACTCGATCATAGAGCAAATATTACCTAAAGCATACGACACAGAATGAATTTGAAGATGAATCAATTTTGCGCAACTTAACCTTATACACACACTGACTGACTGACTGACTTGACTGAAGTGTTCAATGAATTCAAAATTGTTATATGGCCCGTGGAGATCGTTTTAAAGCAAATTGATATTTTGGAGAAGTGCTAAACGTTCGAGACACGCAATAGAATACATTCGGACGAAATTATTTGACATTCCTCTTAGGAAGTGATATGTATAGATCAACGAAGTGCTTTCAAACCTTGGCGTTGCCGTACCCTAAATGGTGATTGCATATGGCGAATCATTGGAAATAAAAAAAATTAGCAGTCAAAGGATGAATGCGCTTATGCAACTAAAATACCTATTATCAATTTGTGATATTCAACTCACGTACTGGCGCTATTTGTTATTATATTGATCATTATCAGTTTTGCCAATAATTGTATTTTATATAATCAGCTGCTATAAATGTACTTTCATATATGTATATGAGGGCTGGCAGTTGATGTTGAACTTGCATGATTTGTACAGTGTCCACAAAACATACATACTTCCTGCCGTATAATGAATGAAAAAAAGAAATCACAGAAATAAAAAAAACTAAAGATTTTATTTCCCTTTTGGCAATTTTTTTTTTTTTTGGCGGGGATTTAACAAACAAATATTATTCTTTATCGTAAAATTATTTTCGTTTTCGGAATATTTAGGTAAGTAATATTGTTGTTTGTAGTACAGTACAATCTCGCTAATGTGGTGAGGAAAAGTTTACTTGGCTTATGGAGAGAAAAATAAAAATTGCACGAATTTAGTATTTGATATGGACAGACTGACGAAACATACTATTGGATCAATAATGCAATGATAATGATTAGGAAAAAGTTAAAAAAGAAGTTCTAAAAAAAAAACAGTTTTTTCTTTAATTTCCCACCAGGAAAAACGATTGATTTTTTAACGAGGCCCTAGAAAGTTATATATCAATGCTAGTAAGGGCCTAGCAAGGGTGACTATAGAAATTCTCAAGACGCCCAAAATACAGTGTAAGTTTTTGTCTCGAAGAACAAACAGAAAGAGTCTTATCTGTGACTTGATTCTAGGTTCCGTTTACCATTCTAAAGTGCCAGTTATAGCTATCATTGAAACTCATCATTTAAAACTTTAATGATTGATTTTGAGACATTTGGAAAGCAAAATCATTTGTTATTTTGATGGACAAATAAAGCTCAAGACTTAATTAATATTTCCAGTCAAAACAAATTTTTAATATTCCCAACTTTCCACACAAAATGACTTTTAAGATTTCAATAATCTTTGGTAAGGTAGTTCAATCATTGAAATAAAAAAATGTTCTTATGTGAAAAGTTGGGTCTATATAAATTTTTTTTTTATTGACTATTAATATTAACTAAGTCTTGAGCTTTATTCGTCCATCAAAATAATTACTGATTTTGTTTTCTAAATGTTTCAAAATCAATCATTAAAATTTTCAATGATGAGTTTCAATGATAGCTATACTGGCGCCTAATACCCTTTACGCAAAAGCTATTCGGTTATGACACAATGGTAAAAAGAAATACCTTTAAACTATAACAGCCGAACTTATTAGATTTTCTTAAAATGCCTCTTAGAGGTCATTTAGTTAAGTTTGCTTAAATATTTAAATTGTCTTTAAATTACGTTACTTAAATCCTCATCTATAATCAAATTTCTATTGCTTCTTAAATAAACGATTGAAATGTAACGTAACGTGAGAAGACTTACTAATACATGTCCATTTTTTTTGACAGATTGCAAACAAAAGATGAGCACATGTATTTATAAGAGAGAAAGAGAAGCAACTGGCATAATAAATGCAAACGAAATTAAGCAGGTATCCATTTTGGTTTGTGATGCTTTTATGTTTCTGTTCAGACATTTTATTATTTAATACTTTAATTCACACCTTGGCCTTTTTGTAAAAAAATATGTTAATAAATCGATACAATTTATTTTACAATTCAATTCATTAAAGTAAACCACAAATCTTAAAACTTTCATTAGGTATCTAGAGCAAAAATATGAAAACTACCCACATACATACCTAGGTATAGGTACCTACATCTCTGTAATAAAAACAAAAAACAATTAGGGCCAGTTTCAAGACTTACGGATAAAGTCTAGGATAGCCTATTCGGAACTTTTTTGACAGTTTAAGTTAAGCTTTTGGTTTCAAATGTCTCGGATAGTGATATCCGACTGATAAAGTCTCGGATAGCATATCCATCGCCAAGTGACTATTAAATATTTTATCCAAAAGATGCCTAGCTGTTATGAGTTTTCATCGTAATATTTTGAATTTCGCCTTGAATAAATCCGTTGTGCTTCATATTTAATTTTAATAATAAAAAGCAGTGACATTTTAAATTTTTTGTTTTGACAACAAAAATTTAATTTTCAGTATGTTTTTGATGTTTTATGTTGCTCTCAAACTGTAAATTTATCCACCGGTTAGTTTATCCGAGACTTGTATGATGAAACAGAAATAAAATAAGAGTCACTTTTATCTGCCGGATATCGTTATGTGTCGGATATCTATCCGAAACTTTAACCGGAACATTTGAAACTGGCCCTTAGCCTCGTATGTCAAAATATGTTTAAGATGGCTTTAAGTAACCTTTAAACGCGGTGAATGGCGTTTAAGCTAAGATGCAAGTAACGTTGCTTAAAAGTGAAAATTGATTATAGATACCGATTTCGCACTTAAGAGCAATTTAGAGGCATTTTAAAGTTACGAAGCCTTTGAATGTTCTTTATATGTAAATACGGCAGTAAATGTTCATACCATTGTATGAAGCTTACAAAAAGTGTTGTACAAATTTTTAACATCAAGGGCCTCACGAGTATTTGACAAGCATTCCTAGTGTAGATTTTCCATAAGGAACACTTTCCAGGTCTTTAATGGGTTCTTTCTTTAAAAAACACAGGTACTTGTCATGGTCGTCCAAGACAGGCATTGAAAATGAGAAGTTTTAGTAGAACTGTGTTATTATTTTTAATTTGGTCAAAAAGTAATCGACATATGGCTTTAAGTATTTGATTAAGAATATTGATAAGATAATAAAATATTAAAATAGATTTTTTAAACAAACTTTGTTGGTAAATGTATTTTTGACTTTAAACAAGCCATAGCGTGACATTGAAATCGTTGCCGTCGATTTTAATTATTTTTTTTTCTGTTTTATGTTAATTTAAAAAAATTACCTTCATCATACACGAGGGGGAAATAGACCCATCACTCCTATAGTTTTGTTTCTTGTCTCGGCACAATCTACACACTCTAGCCTTTTGTCACTCATTATGTAGAATATCCTAAATTTATAAAAATTCAGATTTGGGCTCCCGGAAATTATATCGGATCATATTTTGGAAAAAAGCCCACAAAATTTTCTGAACAAAATTTTGGCGTAGCGCGGGTCGACACCGTGCGGTATGGTGTGCCGTGTGGGGCAATATAAACTATAGTTAATCAATCATTAAAAAAACCAAGAGAAGGCAGAACTTAAAACACTTATGCTGGAAATTTATTATTTGTCTTATTTTGTTCCCAAATTCTCCACGAACAGGTAAAAATAAGAATAAAATTAAAATTCTTTTTGGTATTAAGTACATTTACATATGTTTGTATTTCCAATAACTGCCAATGAAAATTACTTGATTTGAAATAAAAACAATAAAATGGAATTCTGGCCTCACAAAAAACTATAACTTAATATTGCAAGTAATGCCGTTATTTTTTAAATAATTTTGTTCCTTCTTTTAAATATTTTTTTTTCTCGCCTTTATAGATAAATTACCTTCCTCCTAAACGATTTTGATCTTGCCCTATACGCTCTAGCTTTATGTCTTTATTGAGTCACCCTGTATATCCCCCTAACCCAACTTTGCCCTAACTGTTCTTTGTATTAATTCATTAAAATCAAATCATCAAAAGCCCAGCTATTTACAGTGTTCCAGAAAAATTGCCAGTTTCATTTCTCCCCTGAACTGTCCTTCAGTGTACCTTTTAACCACTTCCAAACGTCAATTCCGTCAAAACAAAGCTGTAGCTTCTGTTTTTTCGTGTTCTAAGAGTTTTCACACACTTGTGCTGTTCTACTCTGTTCTGATCTATTTTTTTTTTACTAAACAGCAAGAGTTATCATAAAAGCCCCAAAACATAAAGTTCACAAGACTTTTCATATAACATAACTGCAAAGTAAGAATAAAATTTGTTGAGCCGTTAACGGATTGCATTTAAATGCCAAAAAACAGTGACAGTATTCAGAACATTCTAAAATTCTTTCAGAACTCAGGATGGTTCAAGGAGGCCCCCACACCCAAAACTTCTTCCTAATTCCCTTCCTTTCTTACCTATTTATCCAAATCCTGCGGGTCCACGGAGATCCGAGTGAGATGATGCAACTAACCGTATTATCACCCTTTCTTACCTAACCTATGACGTCCCCAAGTTTTATCAAAACCAATACTTGCTCAATAGGGCTGGTAAAATAAAAAAACGATTAAATTGCTCGTAATGAAATCTTAGAACTTTTTAAATTTTGTTTAAAGTTTCAAGTCTTTAGTTTATCGAGCAGTCAGTTGTTGTAAATCGATTGAAAAAGTAAATGTTTTTACGAAGTCCGTGGTAGCGAAGCTGTACTATTTATTATATAAATACCTAGAATTTCTTTCGTAATATTTTTGAATCTATTTTTCTTGTATGTTTAAAATACAAAAGCTTCAACACGTGGGTTTGATGAATGTGCAAAAAAAAAAAAAACCATAACAGTGACGCATAGTGGCCATGATCTTAAGAAAATTTTCATCGATAGAACTAAAAAGTGATGGATGCGTTATGGCGTGCGAGCTTAATTGTGTGTATATTTAAAAATAAAAGTTTTGCTTTTCAACTCTTTCCCGATTCTGCTAACTTGTCTTTGATTTTTTAGATTTTGTTCTTCCAATTATTTGCCAAATTGGACCAACGAATGTCATAACATCACAAGACTGCTGTCGCCCTAGGCAGCATTTTGAGCTTTGAATTTGTGCTTCTATTTTTTAGCTCAGAGTATCGTATATCCATTTTACTCTTAAAAAATTGTAAACTCATTTGAAGTTGGTTTTGAATAACAGAAAAAAAGGAAAAATAAAACTGCATTTATAGACAATTGGCGGAATGCAATGCAAATAAAACTTTTTAACCTCTTCTTTTGGCAAATATTCTAAAATTATTTGTATTTTTATTTTGGTTTAAAATTAAAAAAATCATTTGAGAATATCATCACACCTAACAAAAGACCTACTTACATAATAATGTGTTCTTCCGATTATGTCAATATTGTCGGCGTGTTGAAGTTATTGGCCGGCATTAGCAGTTCCGGACGATGTAAAACAATCCTTGTTACCTTGTATAAATACATTTTTGAAATTAAAAGTATATATGAGGTCTCTACTCTAGGCGCGTTCTGTACTATCATCCGGTATAAGAGCTATTCTCTTTAAAATACAAACTGTGTCGCGTTTCGTTCATTCACTTTCCACTTTCTTTATATACGATGTTTGCTTTTTTTATTTTTTTGATGACGGGGTCGTGACTGAAATATGGGTGCATATTTTTTCAAATCACAATTCTTCTCATTCATTTAAAATAAAATTGATTTAAAGTAGCAGCACAAATTTATTTTTGCATTCGAACAATAAAAAAATTGTCAAATGTCCGAGTTGTATATATTTATTTGATGGTGTGCTTTTCTGGCCTTAGGTATGTACATTGGTATGAATCAATTTCAATTGTTGGCACACTTAAGACAGATGTCTCTAAAGACCTAGGAAAAAATCCACTTCTTAAAACGATAGATTAGGATTTAAAGAATTAATTCAATTTTATTTGTTAATATCTACAAATATTGTTAAATACTATTTATTAATTGAGAAACCTAAAGATTTTAATTTTTAAAAAGCCAATACCTATTTTAATAGCTGTATACTTGCTATTTATATGTCCATTCAAAAGCTTGTCAAATATACATGCATACATTTTAAAAACTATTGTGATTAAGTGATTGAGCGCCACTCTGTAACTTAATATTCATAACTTAATATATGTATTCTTGAGTGCAAGTTACCTAAGCACTCGAATTCTAGCATGTTGCACAAAATTAACTTTCCTATCATTTCGTACTTGTTCGTTTTCTGTGGGTGTGTGGTGCTTTGTACTGCTGGCCCTCCACAACTGCTAAAGGAAAGATTTATACAGCAATATGTTCGAAGTATCCGCAATTGTAGGTACTTCAAGAAAGTAATGGACGGAATCAATGTTGAACTATTGGTACATTTAGATATCCATGATACAGAAAAAATATGTATGCTTCCATCGCAGAAGATCTCCGAATCAAAAGAGTGTACTAGCAAAACCAATATTTCGTCCGCAACCATTGATCTTCCTAAGGTTACTGGAGGTGGTGCGTGAAAACTGTTCTTGCTGACTATACTACCAAAGATACTTGCTCTTCTAAGTATAAAATTGCCTGAGGTAATTTTAAGTTCATAGCTACCTGACATTTATCGTATGTCTTGTCAAAAAAGGCGTAGAAGCTTCTGCATAATGCATGATTCTACGGTGAATTCAGCCAAAATGTGAATCGTTTTCAGGCAACCAACGCGAGTCCAGATCTGAACAATCGCTGCTTCGCTGCAGTATAGTTTAATTTTTTTTTCATATTTTATATGCCTATCCATCTCACCAGTTTCTTGTATGGGTTTGATTTATTAATATCCATCTATTTCGCCGTAGTAGCCTAGGGCCACCGCTAATTGTTCGGCTCCAATTGAATTATCAAGTAATTTTAAATATGTACAGATACGAAGTTCAAGTTTCATATTTCATATTTTACGGCACGATACTTCTACATTTATTTCGAAGTAAGAAAAATAAAGTGCTTACTAGATACCCTTAGGTCAACGTATGGTGGTAAGATAAGGAGTTGGTACTAAGAGATCACCTACACGATTTAATAACATATGTACTACGTTCCCACTGACCAATAAACCGATATTTAAAAGTAATTCTTAATTTTCTTTAAATCTAGAAGTTCAAAAATACAAGTTTAAAAAAATGTGAATATTTGAACCCTATTTCGGCATGTTCATTATGACCACCTATTAACTTATTACTACCAAAGTGTTATCACGGATTATCCTATATCACAGCAATCGTTTTTTTTTTATCAATTTAATCAAAATAAGGTATATACATAACGTAAAAATTCCCTCAGCAGCTTGAAATTCTCTTCCGGAAAAAATTATATAGTGGGTTTTATAATTTACTGGTATCATGAAAACTAAAAACATACTTACAGAAACAATAAATTTACATTTCTAGTAACAATACTTTTAATTCAATTGGTCAACATTTGATTCTTGAGTTTGTTGCACCAGTAGCAAGCCTAAAATTTCAGTTAATTTGCCTTATCTGTTTTTTTTTTAACTGGTCTCATAATAAAAAGGCGCACAGAATGCTATGTGATAAACATTTTTATCAGCAAAAATAACCTTGGAAAATATATTTCTATACCTACTTTTGTTTCAACTATTTAATTTTTGCTTCTTTAACACGACAGGCGACGACATTAAAAAAAAGTGTTCAATTTGATAAAGTTTTGTTTTCGCGTTAATTGTAATCATTTTATTTAGTTTGTTTTAATTAAATTTCGCCTTTTATATCATTTCAGGTTTAAAAAAAGTAAAACATTGGCATACAAAAAGGAAGATTTTTGTGAAAACTTTAAATTACAATCATCATCACACGTCTGAAGACTGTTACTGGAGAAGTATCGAGTAATCATATAATTCAATTAGCCATTCTCGTCATACGAAAAGCAAACATACAAAAAAAAAAAAACAAATACAATAACATAATAAAGTCACTCTCATTTGGCGACTACTTACCTGTGTTTGTTCGTACACCATCAATCATACATGCAGAAAGTTTTTGTTCCGCAAATCAAATAAATATCAGATTACATGAATTCAAAAAAGAGACGGAAATTTTGTCATCCCCGCCTCATCAAAATCGATCAGCTTTATCTACACACTGATTAGTAGCAGGAATCCCTATTGGTTTTCCGAATCGAATACAAGAGAGCAATTACGTCATTTATGGGGTCAGCAAGAGAGTTCCACCTCATAAGCTGATTACCTACCTACCCAATTAACAATATTGAATTGAACCGAAAATAAACGACTGATTTTTATAAATAAATTTATTAAGTGCATTATATACTTTTTGTATATATATAAAAAATAAAACAATTTATTTACTAGTAAATGGCATATCAATTGTGATAATTTAATAGTGTGCAAAGAAAAAAAAAATAAAACAAAAGTAACTGATGAGTCCATGAAAAATTAGCTGCTTCTTCGCAAAATGTAGCTATTTAATTGGACATTGGTTAATTTTTATTTTTAAATTACGAAGAGACATTACACATACCTTTGTGCTCAAAGGAAAGTAAAACTTGACCTTTCCAAGTATAACCAGCAAGAGAGGTTTAAAGACGAAATCAAAATGTCTTTCATAAATAACCTGAAGAAGGTTTTCCACATCGGAGGTGGAGAAGCCAAAAAGAAACGTCTCTATAACAATATCAAAATGGACACTGATCCTGCTGATTTCTGGGAAATGGTTGGAGAGCTTGGTGATGGTGCATTTGGTAAAGTTTATAAAGCTCAGCATAAGGAGACGAGACGATTTGCTGCAGCCAAAATGTGTACCCTTGAAGACGAGGAGAACCTTAGTGATCATATGGTGGAGATTGATATTCTGTCAGAAATTAAGCATCCGAACATAGTCGAGCTGTATGAAGCGTTTTCCCTAGACGATAAATTATGGGTGAGTTTATTTTTTTTTTGTTTATTGCCGACAGAACTACTAGTCTACCCCAAAATTTTGGTCTCTAAGCATTCTTTTAGTTTTAAATGAATAAACAAATCGATGAATTCTCCTAGATTCGAAATGAAAATATCAAACATAAGATAAGAAATGCGTAATGTTTAGTTATTCAAATCCTCCAAAATCACAACACTTTAAGACGTATCTATGCTATGTTATGTTAAATTTTCAATCTACCGGTTGTTGGCATTAGAATTGGAAAGTGTATATTTGCAGTTAAACAACACAAACGATTTTTCTTTTATAGTTCGATATAATTAATATCGTTCTAATACAAAATATAAAATAATAAAGAGAATTTGTTTTTAAAAAATTATAAAAGAGAATTTGTACAAGACAGAGCTAGTGCCAGTTTTAAATATTTTCTTTGTATAAACTTACTTTCCCAGGCGCAAAGCCACATATTTTAAAAATAAACTAGTTATGTTTTTTTTTGTTTCTGCATAAAAAAAAACAAATTGGCAAAAGTCTACCAAGTTTTATTATCACTTAATTGAAATTGATTCTCTCCTCTTTTTGTTTTTTACTTTCGCAGATGTTAATTGAGTACTGTGATGGCGGTGCCTTAGATAGTATTATGGTAGAGTTGGAAAAACCTTTAACAGAACCTCAAATAGCCTATGTATGCAAACATATGACTGAAGGCTTGAGTTTTCTACACAAAAATAGAGTAATTCATCGAGACTTAAAGGCTGGTAATGTACTATTGACCATGGAAGGCGGTGTCAAGTTGGGTAAGATCTTGCATAAATATTTCAATTAATTAATTGACTCTTCAATATCATCGTCAATATCGTGTCGTATAGATCATTGTCCCCACACAAAACGAAAAGTCTTTAAAATTAAAGACGGGTCAATCTATTTATATCAAGACACATTATTAAGACTTAATGTCGCCTGTTCACTCATTTATATAAAAAAATATTCTTTCTTTTCTACTTAGCTGATTTCGGGGTGTCAGCTAAAAATAAACACACACTCCAGAAGCATGACACATTCATTGGTACGCCATACTGGATGGCTCCCGAATTAGTACTATGCGAAACTTTCCGGGATAATCCATACGATTTGAAGGTTGATATTTGGTCGCTTGGCATTACTCTGATAGAATTGGCACAGATGGAACCACCAAATAGTGAGATGTCTCCAATGCGTGTGCTTTTGAAAATTCAGAAAAGTGAACCTCCTCGATTGGATCAGCCGTCTAGGTATTCAAAGGAATTTAATGATTTTTTAAGTAAATCTTTAGTGAAGGTTAATAAATTAAATTAAATATTCTTTGAACAATAAACTAATCTATTTTGTATTAAATTTTAAAGGATCCTCTCTTGCGGCCATCAACTGATAACCTAATGGCACATCCATTTATAAATCGAATTCTTGATTGCAAGCCAATTAAGGATCTGCTTTTGGAATACAAAGCTGAAGTCGTTGAAGAAGAAGTTGTTGATGAAGAAGCCGAGGTAAGTTTGAAAAACCATTTTGTTTTTGTTAATTTCTTATATTACTTTGGCTATTCTTAAAAAAATCCTTATACCTGCAAAAAAAACTACTCTTTCTTCTTTTCACGCTGCTTTTAAATAAATTAAAAATTACTTATTTATAAACCCTTTTAAAACATGCTAGAAAGCAAAACGTCAAGCAAAGCGAAGGTCACTTTATCAGAGGGTTGGTAAGTCGTCAGACTAGTGCTCTTTCCAAAAAAAAATAAAAATACATATAATTACATCTTATCAAAACATTTTAATGAAATCTCTTAACAAATTCATAACTCTCATTTTCAACTGTTTTTCTGTACCTTTTGGACTCGAAACTAGTCTGACTGTACATATTTATGTAAATTGCTAGCATTTTAATTGTGTTTTTCATTTTTAAAATTCTTTGAAAGTTTGAACTTATGGATTTTATAAGCATTCCCAAAAATTAAAGTATTTTTGTATATTTTGATTTAATAGAGCAAACGTAAAGTTATATATGAAACTAGTCACAGCACTTAAAATTCAAAACACTCTAAGCTAGATAATGAAGTTCGTACTTACTGGTTCTAGAAGAATTGAATTTTAGTCATTCATATTTTTTTACTACCCAGAAATATAAAAAAATGTTAATCCGGTTTGTTTTTATCTTTTTCGTTCTGCTTATAAACAAAAAAAGCAAAAGTTAAAAGTATTGATTTTGTATTAATTATTTTGTTTGTCAAATTTTTAAATAGGAACCCCGCAACTCTGCGCACCCACTCGACCTGGACGATGACTCTTCATCGCAACAGAGTCAAGAAATTGATAAACGTAAGAGTGCGTATAAGCTCATTAATATTTTTATAATTTAAATTTAATTTTTAACAGTTCCAGGCACTCCAACATCTGTGTCACAAACATCGAGGGATTCTAAAGAATCATCACCTGCGATCCCGACAACTCCTACATCATCAACAACAACACCACCACCACCTACAACACCAACGCCACAAACGGTCCCAGCACAAATTGCAATACCATCAGCAGCAGCAGCGGTGGCTGGTAAAACGGAAAACAATGTCAAGTCCCAAGTTAAAACATCATCACCTCCGCCGCCACCATCTGCAGCTTTGCAAGATAAGATTCCGCCACCACCAGCGGTTGTGCAAAAACAAATAAGTCCTCCCCCAGCACCGTCACAAAAATCAACGCAACCATCTGCAGCTAAGGTAGATACCAAGGCGACCGCACCAGTACCACCAACGTCTATTAGTGAAATTACACCCGAAAACGAAAGGAAAAAGGTTGATAACATGGATGGAGAAAAGAAGGTAGGTTATGATTATGATGCATTACAGCATATTGTTACTAAAACACAATTCAACTTAAATTCGCATCATTTCTCCCTTCGCAGAAATAGATGATATTTATTTATTTATCATGTTTACCTAAAAGACCTTTTTATCAATATTTTTTAGCCAAAGCAACGATTTTTTTTTTTTATTATCCGATGGAAATCTTCAAAAGACACTCGGTAAGAATCGGTACCGAGAAGTGTGGGACTCTTACCGCACTAAAACCACCGGTGAATCAGGACCAATCTATGAAAGATCGACAAATGATTTTTCTTTCTTAATTTATAAATCGCATTGTGGGAAGTTTAAGTTATAACACTTTCCCATAGATTTTAGACCATCAGCTCATGAGGCTTGGTTCCTCTTAATCTCCGAACATTGTATCGTACATTTAAGACGGTCTCCATTTCGGAGTTGGTATGACTTTGCAGTCGCTGATTGTGTGATACAGCGTGTTTTTTAACCACTTCTGTAACCATTTCAATTTGAAGGTCACGATGTAGATCGCTATTTCTTATATACATACCAAGGGGCATTTATTATTCCGCGAAGGACCTTTCTTTGGAATTTTTGGATGGGTTCAACAACGAAATGAATCGAAAAAAAAATTTAAAAAACAAATATAAAATTTGGTTGTGGTAATTTTCCACTGCTTTTTGGAAGGACAATGGCCTTGTATTTTCGAAGCAGACTAATACGAGTATATCGCTTATTTTTGTAGTTATTTCAAAAAATATGCTGATGTCTCAATCTTTGAGTATTAACTTGGGTACCCATAAAAGTTTTGAACAGTTCCTTTATCTCCATCTTCTTGAAGTTTTTTGTAATATTGTGATAACTTGCACTTCTATTAAGAGTAACGTTGTGCTTTACTTTCGTTCTAAACCGATATCCACTCCGTTTTTGCGTCGTTTCCTTTTTTTTTTTTGTTAAATGATAAAATTGATAAAATGTTCTTCTTCTTATGGTAATTAATTTACCACTGCCTGAGGCATAGTTAGTCCACATACTATTTTGTTATGTTTTTATATATGAATTAAGCTGCTCTCATTAAAAGATTTCAAGATTTTTTCTCGGCTCTTGTGCACTTTTTTTTCTTCTTGCTCTCATTTGAGAAGAGCGATGTCAATTTTTTTGACCCATTCTCTATTCTGATGAGTATGCTAATTGTGATATCTTACTGCCATTATTTTTCAGAATAAAAACCGTGAATTTCCCTGGCCAATTGTCAAATTTTCCCTGAGCAACTGACAACAAAAAATTGTTGCTCCACTGTTTTAGATTCTTCCCAAACTTTTTGAAAAACTTCTGAAATGTCCCAAAATATGAAATCCATAGTTTTTAAATACATCCCACCTGCAACAAACCAATTAAAAATATTTATTTGTATTGTTTGATGTTCTTATCTTTTAAAATGAATGGTTCAGGCGAAAAGCGACTTAAGTCCATTTTTTTAGTAATTAACTTACATTTTCATTTCCAATAGCTTTTGGGCATTCCTAGCAAAACAATATTTAGTTTTTTTTAATAACAAAATTTGATTTAATTTCCCTGGACTGTACTTTTCTAATCCCTTAAAGTAAGGAAACTAACAGCCCTATTCTCCCCATCATCACTGATACTTCACAATTCACAAGAAGTGGTTGATCCCATTTTGTGACTTTCCTCCAGAGCAGGAATTTGCTTAGGTGTTTACAGATCATTGAATTATATTCTTTCAAAGCGGAAGTTATGTTCTCTGTGCGAAAGAGAACAAAATGTATGTTCTTTTATTCCATTTAAGCAAGAGAATAGGACAAAGGCACGATATTCTTTTGAGGGAAAATACCAAAATGTTATCAAATCGCAACATTCCTCACAAGGAATAGTCACAATAGCTTGTGACTTGTGATTCCTCACAAGGGTGAGAATAGGACTGTAAGTGTGTTTTGGTCTCGTCCAACGGTATTTTGTTTTATTTTTTGCTTCAGTTTAAAGATTTTGGCTGCATCATTTTTTGTGTTTAATTTCAAATTTGTATGTCTTGATTAAAATCTTTTAAAGCAAGCCTTGTTTGAAATTGAAATTCGATAAAGCTTTTTATTCAATTCGATTGCAAGACTTGCCTTCTAATTTTTGTTTTTGTATTTTGAAGGTAAAATTTATGAGAAAAATGTTGAACATATATTTATCCTCGTTTTGTTGGGATCGTGGTTCTCCTGAAATAATTTTGGTTCCTGTTCCAGATTTTGTTCAAGACAATTATTTGAGGTGATTTCGTTAAAAAAAATTTCATTATGTGAGCTCTTTCGTTTCTTGTGAAATAATATTTTTTTAATTTTTAATTCATGTATAGTAGTCGAATGGAATTGGATATTGTTGATTTGGGTATTCAAAAAGAATAAATAATCAACCTTCAGATAATGTACCCAAGCGAGAGGAAATCACAAGAAAAGGTTGTGTAGTAAAGAGATTTTGTTCATAATGTAGAGCGCTGAGTTTTTTGTTTTGTGTACTGGCTTCACTTGTAACAAAAAGATTGATCAATGACAGGATTGGAACATTATTTGTAAAACCACTATTTGTAAAAGTTATCTTCATTTTGTTTATTTTTTTTTTTCATGAAGTTTTTGAGACTTCGTTTGAGGTTAAAATTAGATATTACTCATTGAAATTAAATAGTCTTAAGAAAATTTAAATCGAAAATTTTAAATTCTATTTAATGAAAATAATAATTGCATTTTCAATGTTCATTAGGTTATTAAAAAGGAGAAAGGCAAAGCGCCACCACCACCACCATTGATGATTATATCACAACAACAAAAGAAAGTTCTTGAATCCCCAGAAGTTAAAGAAAACACAGATGCAGCTGCTGCTCTTTTGAAGGATATTATCAAACCTCCGCCCGAATTTGAAGAGGAAATTAGCATCACACCGGTAAATAACAACGTAATAGAAGAAGAGACACCCAACATAGAAGAAACAATAACTGTTGAGTTTAAAAAGAGCCCAGATGATGAGAAACAGGTCATACCCATAAGTAGAAGTAACTCTTGCGATGATCAGCTAAAACCACCTTCTCCAACATCAACTTCATCAGTATCGGTTACTTCTACTCCGTCAAAGATTGTTTCCATGGGAACATCCACAACTACTTCCTCAAATACATCGCTTATTACAATAAATAGTGGTAGTGGTGAAGAAGATAATAAGAGTATCTTGCCCAACAGCCTTGCATCGAACGTGAGTCAAATAACTGTCGTAACAAGCACGCATCCACCCGTGATCATAGATAATACTCCACAGAGAGTAGATACACCTACAAAATCAAATAGCAGCAGCAGTAGTGAAGTTGTAATTGTATCCAATGAACTGAACAAGACACATGTAAATGAATCGTCAACAGACGATGATTATCCATCTTTGGACAGTTTGGAGCACTCACCACGCAAGCAGTCTAGTATGATTGTAATCAACGAAGATGAGGCAATGGGTAATGCACCAAAATCTGCAGCTGTACCTGCGAACGCTCGAAAGCTTGACGAGAGCGAAGTACTGATCGTAAGCCCAAGTTTCGTAGACGAAGACTCTGCTTATAACACAGCCTCAGTTGGAGGTGTGGAGAACCATCTGTTAGACACTAGTCACGTATCTGTGGTTACAGTTGGTGAAGAGATTAAAGTCAAAGACAGCAGCCACATTCGAACTGCCGAGTCAAGTAGTGATCTATCCTCAGTGGGAGGCCCAAGCGAATGTAGTGATGATACTCGTAGCAGTAGTGAACTTATTCTAGCAAAACCCGCCAGCAAAATGAACGGGGGACAACTGGTGAAAACTACATCTGTGTCTGCGTCTCGCGAAGATGTCAGTATCATTGTGAATCACAAAAAGACACTGCCAGAGAAGCGCATCTCTCCAGACAGCAGTGTTGGCTCAATGGAATCACGAACACATAGTGAGTGCGGATCGGTTAGGTCAAGTGGCGGAACACCCATCCGCGGTGTAATCAAAATTGATCGCAGTGATGCCGAGAGTATTGCCACCACTACTAGTCATGATAGTCGAGAGCAGGAAGAGGATGTAATCATCCGTCGTAAGCCCTCACCTCCAAAAGTGGAGCCGACCAAAGAGGAAATCGAGCTGCGCAATCTCCGCAAAAAGACGCGGAAACGCACCAGGAAATTTGAAATTGACGGTGTGCAAGTGACCACAACCACGAGCAGAGTAATTTATGGCGACGATGAAACTGGGCGCTTATATGATGACCACGTGTTCAGAAAGCAGGAATTGCGAGAGCTTAAAATGCTCCAGAAGCAAGAAAAGAAGCAACAAAATGACTTGCAATTGAAGGAGCATATGGCCAAAGAGCAACAAGATCGTCGTTTCGAACAGGAACGTATAACTTTAGAGAAGACATATGAAAGTGATATGGACTCTCTGGCAAGGCAACAAAAGCAATTAATTGAAAAAACTGAACAGAATCAAGAAGCTGAGTTACGTTCGTCTTCGAAACGTATTCGTTCTGAGCAAGAGCAGGAATTGAAAATTTTCAGAGAAAACCTTAAACAAGAAATTCGTTTGCTAAAGCAAGAAATTGACTTGTTACCAAAGGAAAAACGAAAGGATGAGTTCAAGAAACGACGAGCAGCTATGGAACTAGATCACGAAGAAAAGGAACGACAATTCTTAGACTCTCTGAAAGAGCGTCATGAATTGTTGTTGCGACGAATCAGTGAAAAGCATCGTGATCGTTTGGCTACAATCGATCGTAATTTCTTGCAACAAAAACAAAATGCTATGCGCACTAGAGAGGCTCTGATCTGGGAACTGGAAGAGAAACATTTGCATGAAAGACATCAGTTGTCAAAACGTCATGTTAAGGATATGTGCTTCATGCAGCGGCATCAAATGATTATTCGTCATGAAAAAGAACTAGATCAAGTTAAACGAATGCTGCAACGCAAAGAGGAGGATCTATTGAAGAAGCAGTCAGTTGAGAAACGAGCTTTGCCAAAGCGTATACGTAACGAACGAAAAGCCAGAGATCTTATGTTCAGGGAATCATTGAGGATATCAACAAATTTAGATCCTGAAGTGGAACGAGAAAGATTGAAAAAAGTAAGTCGGAATAAAAAAAAAAGATAATGTTAAACTTATTTTGTTTTGATTTAAACAGTTCCAAGAACAAGAAAAACGACGCTATAATCAGGAAGAAAAGCGTTTTGAAATCAAACACCAAAAACAACTGGAAGAATTAAGGGCTACCCGTGAAGGAGCAATTAGGTAAGCATTTATCCCATAAACACATTTTTTCTTAAAAGTAACGTAAACATATGTTGTTTAAATTAGTTTTGAACAGTGTTAGACCGTTTCTCATAACGACATAAATGTTATGAGCTGCAATCTGATTGATCAAGTTTGATTTGATATTCAGAAACCAGGAAGAAATGATACCTTAATATTGGGGTTGCTTTGCGTTGTCCATAAAAAGGATACAAAAAAATTGTATTAAAATAAAATTTTTAAGATTTTTTTTTAAATGGGCCGATAAATGGAGCAAATTTTGGAGAGTTGGGGTTTTACTTTCGATTAATTAAATATTGGTGACCTCTTCGATTTGTACAAATAGAAGATCTTCACTAAAGATTTTCTAATTCTTCAATTAATTATCAAGATCCTGCTTAAGATCTTATCAGCAAGCTTGGATACCTAGGTACTCAAAACTTCACTGATTAATCTCGAAATCGAAAAATCATAGGCTATGTTTCTATACATTTTTTTTTATTGTACTGTCTAGTGGCAACCTTTTGAATCTCTTAATTCCCTTCCGGCTTTGAGGTGTATTTTTCTAATTTGTGTTTATTTTTTAAAGGGAACTAGAGCAATTGCAAAATGAGAAACGCAAAGCACTAGTAGAGCACGAGACTCACAAATTAAAGGAGATCGACGAGAGGCTCCAACGGGAGTTGCGCGATTGGAAGGAACAGCTGGTTCCACGCAAACAGGTGAGCTATGAATTTATAATAAATATTTTAAATAATATTCGCATGCGGGTCTTCAATGGGTTTGGTTATAGTTTGAAATATTTTGCATGGAACTTAATCCAAATATACCTTCTTAAAAACACATAAATAAATCGAAACAAAAATTAATTATTTTCTAGATTAAGACAAATTTAAAATAAATTCTTTTCTCTCTTACTAATCCTGTTTATGCTTACCTGGAATCTATTAATATTTGCTATATCTAAAAATCCTTATAAAAATTAAACTCACAAACACATTATAAAATGTTTTGCGGCAAAAATAATTTATAACGCCGATAGAAACTAGTGGCCAAACTTGAGTATATGGTGGATATGTTTGAGCAAAAGCATGGACCGGTACCAGAACGTTCTATATTCGATGGCGAAATTGTGGTGCCAGTGCATTTACGAAACAAAAGTTTGTCTTTATCTCGCGGAGGTTTTCTAGGCAGCCTTACACGGTCTAGGACATTCCTTAGTCTGTCCACAGACTTTTCGAGTGCGGGTTTCCGAGGATCTGCTCCAGATTTAAGTCACAGCATGCCCAACACACCTGTAACGGGTACAAAACAACAAAATAATCATCGCGTGTTAATGCCAACTTTGTCAGTAGATTCGGTAATTGAAGAATCATCTTCTCCACAACATAGTATTTCGTCATCGGCCAGTGGGAATGTAAGCAAAATTTACATAAGAGATCCATATTCCAACAAGACTGAAGGACCTTCGATCGAAATGAGACGCAAACATGAGGAAACATTACCGCGTCTCTCATCGACCCTACCTAATAAAAAGTATGCTCGTAACACTAATGAATCCCACATTACACGAGTAACATTAGGAGGCGTCTCTGCGAACAGAAGTCCAGTTGAGGAAACTCCAACTTTGACAACATTCCGTCCAACATCTGTCGACTCTGTAATCGTTGTTGATCGTTTTAAGAAACAATCGAACAATGTTTTGTTACCAAAAACCAAAGAAAATATTCTGCATTCATCTTCGTCATTTGCGATTAAACGACCATCTATAGTTTCACCGAGATCTTCAATAGCGTCCGCTCAATCGATGCACAACATTTACGAAGCAAGTGCATCAATATCACCAACTTCCCCTGCATCAACTTTAAAATCTAGTTGGGGACCTGTACGTGGATCAAATAGCTTTGCTGATGGCGTCAGTCTATCGTCCCTTTCAACGTATACCATACCAAGAGTATCACTAGCAAACAGTAGCCAAAGAATAACAATCAATGGGAAGAAACCTAAAGAAATAAATGGAGACACAGCTGACTAAACTAACTTCCTCTGTCTCCACATCCTCTATATCCTTTTTCGTTACATTTCTTATCTGCTGCGTGACCCTGTCACAAAAACAATCCATTACACTTTTCTGTTTTTCAATGCTGTACTTTAAGTTGTTTCTGCTTTTCTATTCTTATTCTTTTCTATTCATATTGTTCTCCGTCATATCTGTGTCTATGTTGTTTATCAACAATTCAAAGTGCCAGGATTCTTGTGCCCCCGGTGCAAAGAAACAAAAACACGATGCTTTAATAAACTAAACCAAAAAAATTATAATAAAATAATCGAAGATGCCAAAACATTTACATTAGTAAAAAAAGAGAAGGAATTCTAGCAAGTAGTTTAATTTAAACTCAATTTAATCGCATTTAAGTAGTAGCAGAATTTATTATTTGTACATATTATTAACCTTGTAACAAACAAACATTAAATGTATTTTTAACTTAAATCATTCCATTAAAAAAAACATCACAGTTTCTTAATTTGGTTTAATTATATTGCACTCATTTGCTTGCTCGCCACTAAGTGCTTTGATTCCCATTTATCATTATTATCCTTTTACCTTTTCCTTGAGTGAAATCCTTTTCCTTGCATTCCTTAAACAAAAGAAAAGAAAACTATTGATAATGGACTGCTGAATTGCTACCCTTTGTTGCTGCGGCAAAAAATAAAATAAAAAACTTTCTAATTTAAAATCTAATCGGGATTAATGTATTGAAAATAAATTTACACAAAAAAACTACTGCTACTGATGGTGGATGGGAACGTTTGCTCGAACGTTTGCGTGAAAGGTTGGTTTTTAATGCATAAATATTTCGCTTGAGATGCTTGCATATTTTTTTCAAAAAATTAATTGCATGCAAAAAATTTACAAAGCAAGTTCTTTTTTAAATATAAATGCTTCTTCACTATGTTCATGAAATGCGCCGTTTTTATAAAATTTCGAGTTTCTTGTTTATGCATATGTATGTATATGTACTTGCACTGTACATGGTATAGTTTTCTTTTTCATGAAGAAAAATACGTGTACTTTTTTATTTGTTTGATCTTTTCTTAATTGCATTGCACATTTTAAAATTACGTAAATTTAAGTTGTATTATTTTAGATTTGTGTATTTGAAAAAGAAGTTAATAGTAAGTTTGTTCGTTGAAGTTTACCTAGGGTTGACCCAGGTTTTCTTGACAACATCAAGAATTGTCAAAAAAAAAAAACTGTGCTTTTCGGTTCTAAAAAAACACCAAAGGGCTCTCAATCGTATTGTTGAGATGAATAAGAAACAAAATTTGTTTTAAAATTGAATAAAAACTAACCACAATTTTCATTTTTTATTACCTACTACATATTACTACATATTTGTTATAATTAAAGTAAATTTGTGGGTTCCTTGAATTTCCATTTCAAGACAGAAGAAATATCTTCAGTACGTGAATTCACAACAAAAAAAAATCCTGGAGAGCTCAAACCACTTTGACAGTTTAATTTTTACCTCAAATCGCCCCAGCGAAATACCTATTTCTACTGCAGAACGAGTTAAGGGCGACCCCAGATTTCAAAAAACACAGAATTAGCTCGTTAGGTTGAGTTCAGGATTTTCAAACAACTCTTTAGGCGACCCCAGGTTGACTTCAGGGCTCAACGAACAAACCTAGTAGGGGCGTTATTGCACGACATGAGGGCATACCTGTCATTTTGACTTGATATGACGGATTGAGCTTAAGCATTTTCCTTTCCCACAACTTTTTCCACCCTCTGCATGCAATGGAAGGGGAGGGAGGAAATCAGTAATGTGGCCCTATGGTTACAAGAGTGCTGAAGAACTAGAATTCTCTGGTCATTGTCCGACCTCTGGTTCTCGATTTATAGACCAATGAATGAAACAAGTGGCAACCCTTTTCTCGTTCTTCTGACAGTGTTGCCATCTTGACAATACTTCTTAAAAGAAAAGACCTGAACTATAAGTATACTAAAGCTCAACCCGTCTGATCAAAACAACAGGTTGGTCTCACTATAATATCTATTTTGATCAAATTTGAATTGAGTTCTTATAGCTAAATTAAAAAAGTATGTTACCGTCCGTCTCTTAATTGTTTGTTTTCCATCAAACCATCTTAGGGTACTCATTCCGTAAATTTTAATTTAATTATTGTTCAATCGAAAGTAGTGAATGAGATTGTGATCAGTTTGCTTGACTATCTTAACGTCTGTTGGTTATTTTGCTCTTAAGTGCCTAGCTGCGACCAGCGAATTGCGAATATTCGCGAACTCTTCCTAATTTCATAATTTGTTCGGTCTCAAACAGCTGTGAATTATTGTCATAAAATATAAACAAGCAAATGGGGGCTAAAAAATGTTATAGTGTTTTCTTTTGGTAAATTCAGATTTTGATCTGAAAATTGATTTTTTTCGTCGCGAATGGTATACGATCACAGATTGATTTGTATTGGAGTACAATTTGTGTCTGTGGCGATCCAAGCTTGTCAAACTGATGGCTGTCAATTGTTCTGTTGTGTAATGCTGTTAGTAGAAGAGGGGTAAATCTGTCGGGTCTGCAAAATTGATTTTCAATTAAAAAAAATTATTTTTTCGCTATTGGAAGGCTTGTATTGTCAAAATCTGTGTTTTGACAAATTAGAAATGGAAAAAAATCAATTTTTGTTACCAAAAGAAAACCCCGTTAGGCTTTACTTTTGTAATTTCGCAGAAGATATGTATGTATGTTTATTGGTGGCGTAGTAAATATAACAATAAAAAAATTTTAATTTAAACTAAGGCAGCGTTTTCTTTTTAAATGGATTTTCTTCACTTTGACGAAAAGATAAAACAAAACTATTTGTATAGGTATATTCCTATGAACTTATGTCGTTTTCGATTTGATGTTTGGAGTACTCCTTTTCTACTCCTTTTTTACTCCTTCTACTCCAATTATTCCATTAGCCATAGAAATAGAACAGAACACAACATCAAGCGAAAACGATAATTACTTAAAAAGATTTATTCGCATTCACTGTTTGCAGCTCATTCGCAAAGCACTTTATTTCCTTGACTGGTCTTCAATGAATCTTCTTCAACTACCGTTAATTAAAAACGGTAATTAGTGATTTTGAATATTACGTAATGTAACATAATTTTTCCAAAAAAAATATCGTCTAGTGACTGTCGGGTTACGGAATGAGTACCATGAACCTCAAATGTTATGACTTTTAAAGTTTACAAATAAGGAAGATTTTTTTATTGTTTAATTTGGAAGCTTAGAGTTACCTCAGTGATGTTTGATTTCGACAAAAAATAATCGTTGCTTTGATATAAATCGATTGCATTCGATTGGTTGCCATTTGATGTCCAACATGTCCAACTTACTACATTCTCTTCGATTTGACTTAGATCGATGCTCTCCGATGGAATGCTAGATAAGGTATATAGCCTGGAAAATTAGTTTTAAACTTCGCATTGTACCTACTAATTTAAATTCACAAACATTCTTTTGATTGCTCATTAAATAATTGTTTTTTTATTGACATGCATACATAGTAAAATTATATAATCTATATAAATAAAAATATTCTTCTACGATCACTTTGAAATTTTGATTCAATGTAAAATTGAATTAGAAATGTGTTGTTACATACCTTTCTTTCAAAAATGCAATGTGTTGGAGCAAAAACCAACACAAGGTAAAATTTTAACTTATGTTAGGTTAAAAGGGGTGGTGATGCGAAAAGGACGCATTAACTCATTCAGATCTAAGTGGATTCATTATGCTCCCCAGGATATGGAAATTGATTATTATTATTTAAGCTGCCTGAGTAAAAACAAAACCCTTGATATATAATTATGAATTTTGATTTTGATATCAAAATAATGAGGAAAAAAATTAAGTTTATTTGTTAAGTTTTTATTGGAAGTGTTTCGTGGGACATACCATATCGTTCATCAAATGAGTATTTATATGTAGTTATTTTGCATTTTTCGTGATTATGTATATAGGTATGTATATATATGTATGTGTGTATGTATATGCATGTATGTATGTATGTATTTAGGTAGGTAAATATATAAGATATATGACCCGAAAGCACAACCTTAAACATTTTTTAAAGATAATTTCATTCAAATGTTGGCAGTGACTACTCAATACTTACATATATCATTCTAAAAGCCAATTTTCTATCACTCTTTCGAGAATTGCTACCAGTAGCTCCCGAACTAGTTATGCGAGTAAAATTGGGTTTCAAGTCTTGAATCGCAACTGAAAAGAGCGATCCAAAAATGGATCTTTAGAATAGATCCTGAATGCTAAAATCCCGCGAATTTCAAAAAAAGAGAATCCTGATTGCCATAATCACAAATCATCAAATCCCAAATGCTAAAATGCATTCGACATAAAATCCCGAATTTGAATCCTTGTTGCTTGGAACATTTGTAGGTACTTTAGGGCAAGTTTTTGATCCTAGATAACAATCAAACATGACATTATGATGATAGAAAACGTCGAAAAAGTGGGTGATAAAATTCTACCTGTGGTCTGTTTGTATCAAGATCTACATGCTAAACCAAGGATGCGATCTTCTTCAAATTTTCAACTTAAAGCTTTTTGGTGACTTCAGAGGGGAAATTGAAAATTTTTTTTAGCTCCAAATATAACGGTACTTGCCATACAACCGTTAATGAAAAACTTATTTATCTCATAAACGGTCCCAATTATTTTGATAAAAAATAAAATAAAAATATTATTGTAGACATGGTCTACTTTTTGGTAAACAAAATAATTCACAAAAAACTATTATTAACGGTACCTGCCATATAACGTTTTTTTTTTTTGATTTTCGATTATCTCATTAATGACTTAACCAACGTCGTAAGTTTACAAATTGTGTAAAATGATAAGTTTACGCAAAGTTTGCATGAAGGACCTTTTTTATACATTTAATTAAATGCTAAGTAATTCAATCAGAGTAAGAGTCACAATGACCTTTGGATAAGTTTAACCAGTTTGGTCAATTTTACGCAACAAAATCTATTTATTTATAAGTTGACAAACTTACAGCTATTTGAACAAAATCACTTGGAGAAATAATATGTATAACCACAAATTTGCATTAAAAACACTTTTTTTCTATACTTAAGATTAGATTATCTCAAAAATTTGACTTGTTACAGCAATTCTGAAGCCAGATTCAAGCGCTTCAAAAACTATTAAAAAAATATATTTTGGTTCATGTTAGAGACAAAAAAATTTGTCACACAAATTATTTAATTAGTTTTTTTCGAATGTATTTTCGGAAACGGTAAAAATACTTCAATTTTTAAAACGAGTTGTAGCAGAAATGGTTTGTTAATATTTCATACATATTACATACGAGTACTTTCAATTGTACTTTGATGAAATTTACGAGTAAATTAATATTTTTCGAGCCATATAAAGAATACCCAAATAAAAAACAAATGTTTGTATCATTTTTTGGTTTTGTTAGTGTTGCGTGACGAAATGTTAGTCGCAATTAGGATTCAGCATCCCCGAAAATAATGTACCATGAACAAATAAAAACTACCCCACAATTTGCATATTAAGAACCCTAATGACTGGACTAGAGTCTAAAGCATTATATATGTGAATTCAACGTTTTACCATGCCTGCTGCTCTTATATTAGAGATTTCGTCCACCCCATACACTTCCTATTCCCCTAACTTAAGTTTCATTTCCAATGCGGGTGGTAACCATGCACTCACTGTTGTGTTTGTTTTTTTAGAAGTATCTTTTATTTGTAAATTTGGTTTACTTTGGACTCGACCAGTTCTTCAAACTATTTTGCTATACAAATTATAGTGACCATTCCAATATGATTGTATCTTCTCCTTGAACTTGCTTTGTAAATTTATTTTAATTTTAAATGATTGACAACTAAAATTTTACTGTAAATATAATATGCCTCATTTAATTTAATTAAAATTAAACATATTTCTCTCAAATATTTATGCTCTTATTTAAATTTTAACTTGTTATAAATAAAAATCTTTCAAATATTAATTTAGCGTTTGGAAGAGACTTTTTCTCAACAACTGGATGAAATGGAATCACTATACGGCGGTGCCTTAATAGTTCCTATTCCTTCAGACACCTTACAACGTGACTTTACCGGATCTACACGTAGCAGCTTATCATCTTACTCCGAAGGTTAAATTTGTGTAATAAAAAAGATTTCTGTGTATTTATAATTTATTTACCAAACAACAAAAAAGTTTTTTTCTCTAAATATTGCCTGTTGTTTAGTCTCTTTAATTTAGATATCATTAAACTTTATTTGTTTACATTAATACATTTTAGATAACTTCTGATTGTATAATAATTCTTTTAGGAATTAAGAAGTTCTACTTATCGATTTTTTTGTTTGCTTTGAAATAAAAAAATAAAAATAACTTATGCAAGCAAATCAAGAGATCCAACTTTAGCCAAACATTTAATTAAAAAAATATTAAATAAATGATGAGACTCGTTTACCATCTGACGATGGTAGCTAAAAATTTCTTTTGAATAAATCAAATCATTGAATTATCGATTACAGAATAATATAGTCCAAAAATTTACTTCTTCCAAAACTATACCAATGCCAATCAACACTGAAAAATTAAATTGAAACTAACAAAAAAAATAAATATATATTTTTATAAAGCAAATACTAAAAACAAAAACTAAATTTTATACACGCCAATAAATAAGAAACAAAAACAACAAACAAAATTAGTTGTAATTATAAATTAACAAAAGACAAAACAATTATTAAATTAATTTTCTTAAGTAAACACTAAAAATAAGTTGATATGTTAAAAAATAAGTAGTTTTTGTATAATTTTGAAGAATAAAAGTTGAAAAGTCAAATTAAAAGCAAATTGTTTGTACATAGTTATACACTTTTAATTTTTGTATTCCAACCAATATGTCAAAATTTTGTGTAAATATAATTATTTTTGCCTCTTGTTTATTTATAATTACTCACACACTCAACACAAAAATACACAAACACTTTTTTCTTTTTCCATTTTGTATGCCCTTATTTGTATTGTTTACTTTATTTAATAATAATACATACAAAAAAATAACTGAATTATAAAATGATTAAATTTAGATTAAGTTTTAACAATTTAATTGTTTGTATTCTGACCGAGAGCATTCAGCTATTGATTCGTTTTATGGAAAATAGAAGAAAGTATATTTATATGTTATTTAATTATTATTATCTTTTTTTTTCTCTTAAAATGAGTTTATACATAATATGTACGAAAATCAAATTAAATAAAATGTATTCAACAAAAACAATATTTTTTGCCTTTGTATTTCTAATATATTTTTAACTAAACACAAATGGTCCGCTGAAATGTTATGAACTTATTCTTTCAGTGTTATTATGAGTTTCACAGGGAAACTAATTTCGCCCGAAAAATCTTTGTTCCCCGAGTTTTTATAGCTTATAGGCGTTTTTCTTTTTTAGTTCAGAGTAGAGCCCGCACTGTCAAACAAAAAATTGTTTCTTTTATAGCTCTGCGCGTTCAGAGTGTGTCCTGAGTTTGTTTAGAGCGTGCTCTATAAGCTCAGAATAAAATGACTGAGCAGACAGGTTTAATGCTGAACACAAGCATTTGACAGCTAGTGTTCTGTTCAGGTGTGTTTTCAAAATGGGCGTTTTTCTTTTTTAATTCAGAATAAAGCTCTAAACAGAGTCCGAGCATGTTCTGAACATCCTCTGGTCTGAACCAAGCGTGCTCTGAGCGCTCTGAATTATTTTGGAAACACACCTGAACAGAACAGTAGCTGTCAAATGCTTGTATTCAGCATTAAATCTGTCTGTTCAGTCATTTTGTTCTGAGCTCATAGAGCGCGCTCTGAACAAACTCAGAACGAAAAAAGAAACACGAACGCTCAGAGCTAAAAAAGAAACACAAGTTTTTGTTTTACAGTTCGGGCTCTTCTCTGAAAAAAAAATACAAAAACGCCTGAAGATGGCAATCCTCAGCTGTCAATTTATTTGCCTACAACCTGGAAGCGAATAGCTGATGTATTAGATTTGCAAAGTATTAGTGAAAAACGCACACATAGAATCAACTCGTCCATTCAGCACAGGTCTTGTTGTTGTTGCAATTCACATCTATTCATCGACACGAAGTGAAATTACAAATACAACAATGTAAACAAATGGGTTTTGGAGGGTGGAACGTAGGAAAGATTGGCTTCTTGATAATTATCCTCTATTCTGAATTAAAAAAAGAAAAACGCCTTATGAGTTTCGCTTGAACTTCTCTTGGCCTAAAATAAACAAAAAGCTTCCACAAAGGCACAAGTCCATCCTTCTTTTCTTTCCTTCGCTGTAAAAAATAAGTGACATTAATTAATTTAATTACGATATGAGTACTCACAAAAAACCGAAATTTTGGTTTTTCGGATGAAACTGACAATAGGCGAAAAGTGAAATATCAATTTTTCGGCGTCGAAGCTGTTCCCGTGAAACTCGCAATAAGGTTGAATACGTTTGTTCATGGTATCCGCTTCGTAAACATTGATATAAAGCATGTCAAAAATGAATGATATTAAATGACAATTGTATCTCAAAGCTAAATAGGTACATAACCTCTTCTGTCCTTTTCTGCTATTTCCGTGATCTGAATAATTCAGCCCCATCGGCAATTCAGTGGGAAATATTTTTCCCTTGCGGGGAACACGTTCCTACTATCGCTAATTCCCCACGCAATATTTTTCCTTGACAACAAGTTTTACCAACATGAAAAACAAGTATTTGGGCATTATGTTCGAAGCACTCTTTCTAGTCAGTAGAAAAGGTAACACCATTTTTGTCAAACCTTTTTAGACAAGAAAAAGAGGTCGCTTTAGGTATTTTGTCCACTCCGAATTGTTTTCTCAAAAAGTGCCCTATACTGACTTCGCGAACATGAAAGAAATATTCCCGCTTACCCTTGTTGTTTAAGATAGTCAGTATCACGATACATGTACCTATAACCCCTCATACTCCGATTTTGGTTATACATTCAGTCCCAAAATCTGCTTTCGGCACTACTTGGTCTAATATATAATTCTTTTTTAAAACAATATTTTGAAACATAGCCATATTTATTAAAAGCGGCACATGCAGCAAACAAAGGTTCATGAATTTTATAAAACATTTGACTTAAAAAAAGTACAGGTCATGAGAATCGTGAGTTGTGTTAATAGATTTTCAGAATTAATTTCTACAATCTAAATATATTAATGTCATTTAAAGACTTACGAAGCTTAAGCTTTGACAGAAAGCCGACGATATAGGGCTTGAGCGGGAAGACGCTTAAGTTTCCAGAATGTTCAGAAAAAAACAAAAAACAAAATATAATTTTCTTTAAACTGGTAATGTTTATTTTATTGAGCATAATAACGGTTTATACAATGTAATGACGCATAATAAATATGCTAGACATTGAATAACTTTATTTTCAGTTTTGATCCGCTAACAGCTAAGAACAGATATATTTTATCATAAATATACTTCCAAATTAATATAATTGAGAGTGGACAAGGAGATCAACTTAAAAATAAATCTGAGAAATAGAGAAAACTAAACAGTGAGGAGAAGGCAACAGTTTTTGGGTGGACTTTCGACGCTACACAATAAAATATGTTTTTTTTTTATAATAAAATTAGATACTTTGATAAAATACAATGATTTGGTAATGGTAATTATTTTATCCGGAAAGATCTCCATGGTCAAACAAAGCCTGATCATAGAGCTGTGCAACAACGCGCCGACCTGCAAAGAAGCGACCATGTAAAACATCGCGCCCTCGTATCGCTTCGGTGGATGCGGAGAATTCAACGAAAATTTTCACAATAATTTCAGCATCGTCGTCGTCCTCGTTTTCTGTTTGTTTCTCTTTGTAGATAATGACTCTACTGACAACACCAAATTTAGCGCATTCTTCTTGAATTTCTTCTTGGAGACTTTCGTCAACATCTTCTGGGCCGACCATGTTGCGCAGGATTATAACTCTTGAATCTTGTGGCCGCATTAGACGCTGCATTACCAACTGCCTTGCACTTTGACCTTTGATGGACATGTTCTCTTGTTGTTGTAGAGTTTGTGTTTCATTTTCTTCCATGAGTTTCTTTTGAAGTTCTTCTTGTTGCTTTTCATGAGCTTTTTTGATTTGATCGGAATTATTTACCGCAACCGCTGCTGGAATCAAAGCGGCAGGTGTGGCAATGGTGGGTACTGCTGTTGTCACGGTTATAATACCTGGCGGTGCTAGAACAGGTGGTGCAACGGCCGCAGGAGCTTGAAATACAGCTGGTGCTTGGAATCCTGTTGTAGCCGGTACTGCAATACCTGGTGGGGGTAAAGCAGCAGCTGTAGGTAGTGGAAGAGCTGCGACTTTCGGCACCACTGCTGCCAATGGCGGAATTGACGCGAGAGATGGGGTTGTGGAAAGACCCATAACTGCATTACTAGCCACGGCGTCTAGTGCTTGGATTTTCGCTGTTGCAGCAGCAGCAGCTACAGCGGCGGCTGTGGGCATTGTTGAGTTTGTCGAAGGCCCCATCAGTGCATTTGGCGGAGTGATTGAACGCCCAACTCTAAACAAAAGCAAAATCTCAATTAATATCTAATAAATACAAAATTTTATGTTGCTCAAATTTACCTTAACAATTGTCCTCCAAGATCAAAGAGGTTCATACTGGCAATAGCTTCATCCATGGCCTGTTTATTCGCATACTCGATAAAACCATAGCCCTTGTGGGAGTGCAACGATGTTCCTTGCGCCAGCTTACAATACAATATCGGTCCAAAAGCTTCAAAAACACTCTTGATGTCTTCTTCAGACAAATCGGGATGTATGGAAGCCACATAGATACGGTTGTAACTCTTTGCCTCTTCCTGAATCTCATCGATCACTTGTTGTGCTTGTGGCATATTGCTAGGACGACCAACTTTTATGTTACGACCGCCCATAAGGGCTCCATTCATTTGTTCCAAAGCCAATTGTGCGCCTTCGGGTATTTCATACTCAACAAAAGCGAATCCCTTATGCTTTTGTGTTATTGGATCCCATGACATATTTATGGATTTTATTGGACCAAATGGAAGAAAAGCTGCACGAATAGTATCCTCTTTCAGTTCAAACGATATGCTTCCCACGTACACTCTATGAATAAAATACAATCAACACATCAGGGTTTTAGTTTGGAGTTGACAAATTTTGTTTGTATGTTTTTTTTAATCTATCGTGTATAGAGATCAGATCTTATCAGCTAAAAGCACACCAAACTTAAAGTTTTCTCAAAGTCTCATTAACTCGAGAGCTTAATTTGATATTCTTGAAGTTATTTTCACTTATAATTATCAAAAAATTTTCATCATTTTGTTAAAGAAACCAATCTTACTATCGCATATTTACTGATTGAATATTTAAATACTCTACCGAACATCACTGTTATGGACTGAATAGAAAATTTATTATTCTTAATTTGGAGTATTTAGGGGTATTTTGCGTGCATAAAGTATGAATGACATTTTTAATTATTTTTTTGGAAGTCACATACAATTTTTTACATTAAATGCAATTTATAGGTATTTCTTCAATGAAACAATTATTGTAATCAGCCATGAAAAATGGGCCATTATTGCTTGAATATGTATTCGACAAGTCAAATCTAGTACATATTTAGACCAATTTTCTATAGCTTGTGCGTTAGTAAGACATAGTAATAATTATCTTATTTCGTTAAAAGATATTTAACTTACCTGCACATTAGCGCCAACGCTTGTTGCCTTTGAACTTGGGTCCTTTGACTAGCCAATTGCTGTAGGAGTAACAATAAATAAAAATAAATCAAAAATAAAAATATAACCAAATTTGGCTTTTCTACTTACTTGTTGTTGATGAGCCAATGTCTGTTTCATAAGTACCATCTTGATGCTCTGTTCCATGGCATATTTCTTTGCCTTGGTGACTGTATCATGTTGTTCGGAGGACAACTTGGGTAAAGCACCACCCAAAAGACCTAGCAATGCTGATCGCGTTCCTGGGCCAAATTTTACATCACCAGTTTGCTTTAAATCATAGATAGGTTGAGATATGAAAGGTACTTTCGGTTCCGATTTGCCTAGAATGTTTAACTCTTATTTAATAAAAATATCAACCAGTAGAGCGACAGCTAAACATCATCTTTGTTTTTAGCAACAACAGAAAAGTATTTTTCCATCTTTTCAAGTCAAAGAGTTCATTAAGTCGAGTCAAATTAATGTCAAAATTTATTGTAGCAGAAATAAAAATATTGAAGAAAGCGTTTTCAAAATTGTCCTTGTCAAGCTTTAGCTTTGTTTTTTAAAGAGATATTAATTTTCAATTGTGAAATGATTTCGTTCTGCTTCTAGAGAGACAAACAAGAACCAAACAGAATCGAAATGGAAACAGATAAAAATATTTATGTTCTTATATTTTCGATGCCTGGAAGAAAGATAAAAAAAGAAAAAAAGAAATATTATTATAAATTTGTGGTTAATTTTTTTTTTGGAACATGAAAACAACCCTAGTTTCTTTTGTGTGTATTTGTTTTGTTTCTCACAAAGCCTACAATTTGCATTTTAGATAGCGGAATGTTTTGAGAGCACACAGGAGGAGGAGGATATTTTCTTATATTTCTTTCACACAACTTTATAATATTTGTAAATCCGCCTCTGAAAATAAGAGAGAACAAAAAGAAAGAACCGGAGAATTAACTAAACATAGATTCCTAATTCGTTTTTTTGTTTTGTATATAAAAAATGTATTTGCAAAAAAGAATTGTATGGATAGATAGATGATAAAATATGGAAATATGATTAATAAAGGAAAAGATTTATTTTTTAATTGCTACACATACACTCAATGCATATTAGATGGAAAAAAAACGTTAGCTGGACAACAACTACTAGTGTGTTTTATTAGAATGTACTGGGGTATGAAATTCACAATAGTTATGTAACTGTAAGTAATTGGAGTAACGATTGTTAGTATACAAAAGTTTTATTTATTTTCGTGGTTCTGAATATGAATTCAACCTCAGAGTTGGTTCATTACCTCAGGTTTTCGAGTTATTCTAAGCTTAAAGTGTGGAATAGTCGTCTTCGTTCATACACTGAATCCAAAGTCTCCGCACAACACTGCAACTTTCAATTGTTTGGTGAGAAGACAGGACATCATAAATTTAAGACAGGATTATCATAAATTTAAAAAAAAAACGTATGATGGGGGGCATTGAGAGATTTTAACAAACCTTACAACACAGTGCGAGCGTTGGCTTTATTTTAAAAAAAATATTAAATTCAAGCTCTCCGGACGAAGCCAAATTGCATGAATGTGACTGAATTTATTAAGAAATGAAGCTCAATCAGTTAGTTGTTGGCCCTTTTTTATTTCTTTGAAATAGTTTCGATTGATTTTTCACAGAAAAAATAGCAGTTATGCTTAATTTGTTTATTTACAGCTCCGGTTCATTCCAGTTAGATTCAATGCAAACCATATTTTTTACGCCAATACGCAAGAAGTCATACATTTCCATACGATCCAATTACCCCCTCCATCTTTTTACAGTTCGGGTTAAACTCTTCGAGTTCCTCTCGGTATACAAATTTTCTCCTTACCATAGATGTCTACCTTTTTGATGTTGAATTTACTATTTGATCGTGTCCCTGTAGCGAACTCCAAACAAATTTTATGGCTTGTGATGAGGCACTTTTTTTCGACTTCCCCAACCATGAACTTATCCTTTTTATATAATTTGCAACTGTTGTGGACAAAAATTAGTATGTTTATTTTTCTATATACATTGCCAGTTGTAAAAATACAGGAACCTGCTTTTGGATCCTTGCTGTTAATTCTGACGATTTTGTTTACCAAACGATAATCGATTGCCGTGGTATGTATATTTTTTGTTGGATCACTTTTTGAACAGATAAGCGTAGTTTTTTGACCATTTTTGATAACTCGGAAAGGAATTTGCTTTCTTCCTTATTATAATTTTGTTCGTTGCTTAAACATGTTTGTATTTATTTAATTATGCGTCAACAGCTTCTTACTGGGTAGTCCAACTGTTGTTCTTGGGCGAAATGCATTTGGATTATAGGCCACTTAAAACTTTTATTTGGAATGTATGTTTTTTCCTATTTTCAAGCAAAACAAATGGAGAATTGAGTAAAATAAGGACAAACAACCAAGTATATAAAGATGGAGATTGGAAAGATTGAAAACTTAATAATTGAATATGAAGACAAATTGAAATGAAAAGTCTTCTGTTTAAGTGGAGCGACTGAACTTTAAACTTGGATTGAAAACTTATTTCGAAGTATTTTCAGAGAGACAGGGCCTTATTAAGAGTGTCGTTTGCTTTCGATAAACGACTTGTCGATAATCAAAACATTTTGGTGTTGGAAATCTTAATTATTTTGAACGAAATTTTTCGTTTGAAACATTTCTTAATGAAGCTTAACGCTCAATATAACAAAACAGATATTTTTCACATTTTTATATTAGAATATGTCAAAAACCAGAGAACGATTCTGAGGTAGTGTTCAAATATTTAAGTGCTTCATTTGAGCAATTCGGTTAAATTTTGTAGACCTGTGTTAAAGATGTTCCAAATTTCAAGTTCTTCCATTCTTCGGTCTGATTAAAAGTTAAAAACAAAATAAGTTTATTTAAATTTCGAACAAACCTAATATCTTTTGAGTGACGGCATAAGCTCGCGAAACAAAGGAAACTTTGCAAACACATTTTAGCACAATTGTGGCTGTAGTTCGCGAAAAATAGATCTAATGTTAATCTTAAGCGCTTAAGTTGTTGGTGGACCATTCTCTTAGACTATCTTTGACATAACCCCCAGCAAAAAAAATCAAAAGGTGATGAATCGGATAATATGGGCGAAAGTTTCCTTTTGGAGAAATAACTAGTCCTGGGCCATCTTGCTGAAAGTAACAGTCGCTGACGTCTATATAATTAATTTCAGTCAAAACGTTGCAATGGAAGTGGTGTAGAAATGGGCACCCTGAGGTTTTTAGCCACATTTTCAGCGACAGCGGCAATCTTGTATGAATAATACGAAATTTATCGATACAATTCACTATAGCTGGGCGAGACGGCGCTTAATGGCAAGAAAAAGTATTTTTATAATGAGTTTGCACTGTATTACCACGTTTTGCGAGTGTATATTTTAATCTATAAAACTCTCAGAGTGAAATTGACTGAACTTTGAAAATAAACGAAAGATAATCGTCGCTAAGTAATATTAAAATCGAATAGCAAAGGCCCTTCGGTCTTCTATGACCAGAATTTTTGTGAAGGAAGAGTAAAGAGGATAAATACAAAAAATAAATCGACAAAACTTGAAGAAATATTTGTTCAAACACAGCAAACATAAAATATAAGAAATTATTTATTTTACTGCTTTCCTCACTGTCGATATTTTTACTTCATTACTGATATTATGATGCCGGAAGAGATGTGATAGATTTTTAAAAGGCTTGATAGTTGAAAGTCGAGAGTGTATGTGTACAGAATTTGTCGAATACATTTCTGGAGTAATACTTCATAAACGAATTTGTACAAAATTATTGGTTTTAAGTTCATTATAATTTCGATTTTGCTTTAAAAGAATAAACTTGACTTGAAAGTTGTTTTTTGTTATTATAAAAAAAAAAAAAAAACAACATACACAAAAAATGATTAATGGACATTAACCTAATCTGAACATAAGAGAGCACTAAATGATTGTTCAGTAGAAAAACGTCAAATAAACATTCAAATAAAAAAAAAAAAATAATATAAAAAATCCCATACAATTCTTTTTGCTTAAAAACATTTACATGTATAGTAGTTTCATTATTAAACGTATCGACCTTATTTTTGATGCAACATAAAGTTGTATGAAGCCACAATCTTTCGATTTTGAGGGAACAATGTTTCTAGTTTATTTTTTTTTTGTATTTTGGGACGAATACGAGTATGAAATGAAAGTCCTCTGAAACGATAATAAGCACAGTGGAAACAACTAAAAAGTAAAGTTAATCTTTCTTTTTTGTTCATGACGGAAAATGTATACATGTGGTAACATTTTCACATATTTTTTTTTTTTGTAATGCACATAAACTAAAAAAAAAATAAATAAATAAAAAATAATAATAATAAAAATGGTTATTATAATCAAAATAAAACAAAAATGTGTACACAAACAATAATATTCTGTGAAGAAGAGATAAAGCAGCCAGTTTAAGAAGAGCAGAGATGCCACCACACCTTTCGCCCCCAATTATCGTATCGAGATGGTTGTGTGTGCAGGGTGTTGCAGCGCGCGCATTAGTTTTTGCATTTGCTTTGCAATTTATCCTCAATCGATTAGAAACTTAAAAAACATGTCATACAAAGAAAAAAGAAAGAATTTATATATAAAAAAGAATAGTTCGATTAATCAATGATCATTTGTTGCAAAAAGGGACAATAATTCGTTACTCTAGTGAAATTATTAATCGATGTTTTTGTTTTCGGTTCGGTTAACACACGCTCAATCAGCTTGATTATTTATAAATATTTTTTTTTTTAATTCTATTAAACGTCTTTGCTCTTTTCTTTTTTTTGTTTTCATCGAAGCATTTTAGGGAAATAATTTTTCGATTCGATTTCTAAGTTCATATTTTAAATCGGGTCTGTCTTATTTAGCTTTTTTTATATTGTTTTCTTTTCAATTGATTTTCTCGTTTTTCTTGCACAACAGCGCTGACTAAATTTCGCAAGGAGCGCAAGTAGGTAGATTAGGTAGTGTCTCACCTGACATCAGCATGAGTCTGCAATAACTTAAGAGCAGAACAAAAAAAGAAAAAAAAAAAGACCGACGAATTAGTTAGATTAAGTTGAAGACATGTATAGAGCTTGTTTTTTTTTTTAGATCTTTTGTAAATTTTGTATACGTATGCTTACTTAATCAAATTGACTACAATTACATTGAATTTTATACATAAAATAATAACTTATCTTAAGTTTAGTTAGATATGTTTTGCTAAATTTAGGAATTATTTTATTTTAAATTGATATTTTACTAGAAGTGTAGTTTTACTAGTTATCAATGTGCAATTGAGATAAAAATGATTTTATATTTGCTGCATACCTGAATCCGAACGAGATTTCTTCGTCGGCGAAGCACCATCATGTACTGGTTCGTCAGAACGGGGCGAGGATCGCGATTCTCTTTCATGGGAACCCTAAAAAAAAAAAAACGTTTTAAATTAAGAAAATAATTAAAGAATAAATACAGTTCATATTTGGCTTTTCCATGATAATTCGAGTTTCTTTGGATTAAAATAACATATACCAAATAATATGATGTGAGTGTATGAAGAACAAATTTCAAACCGCTCCCAAGCGAAACTTTAATATTTATGTTCTACGTAAACTATCACATAACCTCCTTTGTTAAACATTAATATTTAAGTTTCGTTTCAACCTATGGGCTTTAAAAAATGTTGGTAGTGTTGTAAATTGAAATGTTATTTTTAGGCCAAATAATAATATATTATAATACAATACAAATTACAATTCTTTAAGACATTTTGTTTGCAGCGACTAATACCACAGTTGGATGATAAGTGATTGGAAACTAATGTACGGGTACCCGCCTGGTTTGGCATTCGACACCGTACGGTTAAAGGGCCATTTTCTAAAGCTGACCAGACTCGGCATTGGTAAATCACTATTATACAGGCTTTTTGGTTTGCTCAATGGTAAAAAGTTTACTGTAGATAGTGGTTTTAATTCTACCAAACCTGAGGAAGATGCTGAGAATCTGCACCGGACTCCACTTCGACCGGCAGCGAACAAAATATTACAGGAATGAGGATCTCTACAGAAAAGCAAGGATAATACTGCTGGACAAATGTCTACTAAATTCAGCATAGAAGCTAGTGCAGAACACCTTCAATCACCGCGATCAGATAATGAGAAGGATGGCCACCGAGTAACGACATTCCGAGCCGAGAAACGTCAGTGTGATGGAAGCCCTGAATGCCAATATTTTCACCGACAACGACGAAACAGCCGTTTATTCCTACGCTGACACAGGGTCAACATACTAACGCGGATAAAAACCAACCCGAGAACATCAAAGTCAACCGACTTTTTTTAATTTTAAGTTGACATGTATAATATATATTTATATTTCTTTTTGAATCTATGCCAATGTATAACAATAGGCCCCCTATGTGCCATAAGATTTATATTTTTCAATGTATTCTAAGTTAACTCAAATTGTACAAAGATGTTAAAAAATCGTTAAATCTGCCAACTCGCCGATTCTATTCAGCAAAAGTCGAGATCATTAAAATACTTTTGCAGCGTGACTTTGCTTAGATTTTGATTCTTATTGTGATGACTGAGATCAACTTTCAGAAATTATCTTTTTTAGGACCCCGTTGTGGGAAGCAACAAGGTATACAGGAAAGAACTGGCGCAAACTGGTGATTGTAGGACGAAATGGATATCCACTGCTGCTCTGACCAAAACCTGTGTTGTGAAATAGGAGCCAGCAGGATGAAGGGTGCCCGGTTTGGTTCAACGTTATCCCATCTAAAATGGAAAAGAATCGAAATCGACATTGATTTGATGTTTTTGGAAACGGCCAAAATGAAGACTCTTTAGATATTTATAGGTTGGCTTTGCTTTATTTATGTCATGGCAAGCTAAAATAGATTTAGGTAATTAGTTTTAAGCAGGGGCTGTACCTGAGGGTGGCACAAAAAAAATATTAGTAGTGTTTGGTAAAAAATGATAACTGTATTTTAAAATTTGCGTCCTAACGTCAACTTTACATCGAGCTAGAGCCCAAACGAGTTTATCGATTTTCTTCTTGGAGTTTATATGTTTTTTCCTAGCACCACAGATATATAAAACCCAACAAAAACATACAAAAATGATATAAAAACCAAATATGCTTGCTGTGACTGTTCTAGATTGTGGGTTGTTTGTTTAAATTAACTTTAATTTAGAATTTTTTTATTTAAAGAAAATGATAATAGGTTTAAGTCTTACAGTCGAAAGCAAATTTTGGGAGGAAATTTATAACCTGAATCTAGGGTGGTCCTTAAATTGGACGTAGTCTTGGACAGCCCTCATTCAATTCAAAACATTGAAAAACAATTTCCCTATTTTTTTTTCAGATTCTTATTTCACCCCCTGGTATCCTAATTTTCACTTTAAGGTAATAATTATGGGTAAAGGATTATTTTTATAAAACGCGAAAATAAATCAGAATGTATGGCAGGGGATATTTTCTAGAAATTTGGCCAAAAATAGAACAAAATTATTTAAAAAAAAAAACGGGAACACTTACAATGCCATGCCTTAGCTTTTTTTAAAGCCAAGATTCGATTCTATAATATGCTTCCTAAATAAAGTTTTTATTTTAAAAAGTTTTTGAAAAAATAATTTTTATCTTAAGAAATTATAATTTTTTGTTTTTAATTTTTAAGTTTAAAAATATTTTTTTTCAAAAACTATTTGAAATACAAGCTTTATTTAGAAAGCATATTATAGAATGAAATCGTGGCTTTAAAAAAAAGCTAAGGCGTGGCATTGTTAGTACGAGTATTCCCGTTTTTTTAATATTATATAGTGTTTTGATCCAAATTTTGAGAAAATTATTCTACACATATGTATGGAAACAAACCTGCCAGACTTTAGTTTTCGATATCAATGTTACTATATACCCTCATACTCAGGTTTTGATTAAACATCAACTCCCAAAATTTGCTGTCGGCATTTGTACTATGTGCAGCGTGTGAATCCACAAAAAAAGGTGCTTCAAAGCTTTTGCCACTTTGATAGTTTAATCTTTACCTCAAATCACCACAATAAAAACCCTAAATTTATTTAAGGGCGATCCTGTAAAATTTTTCAATTCGATATCAAAAAGAACGCACCTACAGATCCTCATTCCTCATATTTTGGTTATGCGTTAGACCACAAAATTTGATGCCAGCTCTTAATCTAAACTGTTTCTAAGCACATTTCTCTTAAGAGTGATGATTTGTTAGGCCAATAAATTGATTAAGTTTTTCAAACTTAAATAATTAAAATAAAAATAATAATTTAAATTTTTTTTGAAAAATTAATAGATAGGTAATTTTGTACTTTTCCCATTTATCAATTCAAAAAAAATATTTACCTTTAGAACCTCCATCGTAAAACTTAACAAAAATGTGTATCATCATCAGGTTCAGTACCGTGATCTCAAATGATTTTCACATACATTTTTGTATTTATTCATTGTATCATGTATGTAATAAAAAATAAGTTTTGTTTATGTTAAATCAACATTAATACATTTTCAGTAACAAAAATATATTTTTATCTAGAAACAATGTTAGCCAAAAAGCACGATTGCAGTCGAATCGGTTAAGTTAATACCTACTTTTGATCGCTTTTAGATATTTTTCCTGTATGCTTTCGACTGAAAAGGAAACTATTTTTACATATAAGTAGGTATGTATACCCTTACACTACATAATTGCGCTTTTCATATTGGGCCAAAGAGTATTAAATCAACATTGGAGGCTGCCTTCAATAAATTAATCATTTCGTATTCAACCTGTAGTAATTTTTATAAATAAACTCTATGTAAATAATAAATCACATGAACGCTTGATGGCCACATGAATAAATATTTAATTTTTTTTATCTTTCTCCGACCGAAGACATTAATCGATATCAATGGGGAATAAAAAGCCTCAAGGTCATGCGGCTTTCCTAGCAGCACCCATCCCAATGCAAAAAAAAGAAAAAAATTGTTTTCTTTAGTATACTTTACAATCTCCATAAAACAGTGTAAATTACTATTAAACGCAATTTAACCAATTAAATACCTCGCTTAATACTAACATAATCATTTATACTAAAAACATTTCTTCGGCCATCATGGATAAAATCGAAATTTTGTGGGAAAAAAAGAAACGATGTGCAAATCGAAAGAAACTCACCATATTTGATTATTTTTTTTTTTAATTTTATCAGTGTGCGTTGTAGATATATTTGATTGTTTTTTTATTGATATATTTGTAGAAAATTCAAAACTTAATGCGTTTTTTCAACAAATAATTTGCAAATAACAGCGTGTGGAAAATTTAAGTGCTCCTTTTTCAATCGCGTCAAAAAAAAGTAATCAGCAAACTTCTTTCGTAAACGGCGAAATGTCAGTTTATCGCCACTTCGCCGATTTTGAAATCATTTTGTGTACAGTACGAACAAATATATTTCGAAAAGTGCTGCCAATAAGCAAGTATACACAATTTATCGTAGCATACATATTTGCCCTGTTTTTTAGTGCATTGTTAGTAGCATAGAGTAGTAGCATGTTAATTACAACAACAAACTGACAAAAGTCCGTATTATTGTTGTATTTAATATGCAATTTTTTTTCTAAGCGAAGATAAAAATGCACAAAAAAATGGGCTAAAGTAATTTATCTTCTTTTGTTATTGAATGTTAGCCCTGTTTTTTAGTGCATTTTTATATTCGCTTAGAAAAAATTAGCTGTTAGTTACAACAATTAACTTGTATAACTCCGTATTGTTGTTGTATTTAACATGCTACTTTTTTTAAGCGAAGATAAAAATACAATAAAAAACAGGGCTGTTGTTATTAATAGCTGCGTTTTTTTTTAATGTCCATATGGACTTTGGAGAAAAAAACGACATTTCAATATTTTGCCTTGGTTTGGCATTTTGTATTGAACTATCTTAGTGCCCTATTACACGATGACTTTAGAGCCACGATTTTTTTTCGAAATTCAATGAGTGCAAACGAGAAAAAACATCTGATCTCCCCTTCGCACTCATTTAATTTCGAAAAAAAGTCATGACTCTTAAGTTGTCGTGTAATAGGGCACTTACCAACAAACATTTGATATTTCTATATAAATTATCGATAACACAACGAGAATTGTAGTTTGGCAATACCGTTTTTATCGGGACAAAAGTTAAATGCACTTAATTATCTGGACATAGCTAAAGCGCAAGTTATAGCTGTCATTGAAACTCTTCACTGAAAATTTTAATGATTGATTTTGATACATTTAGAAAGAAAAATCATTTATTGTTTTGATGAGCATATGAAGCTCAAGATTTAATTAATATTTCTAGTTCTCTCTAAACATCAGCTAAAATCCTAGCTTAATTTTGACATAAGATTTTTGTGGAGAATACATCACAGAAAACAGCTGTTGTCTGAAGAAAAATTTTATTCAACAATCTTCAAAGAAATTTATTTCAGTATTTCAAGTGAATATAATCAAATAAAATAGATTTTTTGTACTTGAATACCGATTTTTCGTTCCCAATTTTCATTTTCACAAAATAAAGAGAAGATAAATCTCACAAATAAACGAACCTCACACAATTTAGCTAAAGAATTAAGTCCTAACTACATAAGCCAAAAAAGTGAGAAAGTACAAAAGTTTCAAACTCATTTTGGGATAGTGTTTCTCACTGGAAAAGAATAATGCAGAAAGCTTAAATTTTGGATTAGGAACAAATTTGTATATTATTTTTTACAAAACAACTGCTATAGCGGGAAAAAATATTTTTACTTTTGTAATTTTGCAAAAAGTGGCCTATGTAGTTAAGGCCTTGATGTGCTTAACGCGCAAATCAAGCAAATTCATTGATCCACTTTGTCGGTACTTCTTGGATCCTTAAAAAAATGAGTCTTTTTAGTTTATTTTTGTTGGCCGTATGGTGAAGATCATTACGTGTTGAAAACAACACATTTTCGTTTAATAATACAAACCAAATGCAATGGTAATTTATTTAATCTTATAAGTATTGCAAATTATTGGCTTTTTGTAATTATTTGTATAAATTCCAAGTAAATTCACGATGGAAGGAAAAAAAAGTTATTTTTGTTCTTTGTTTGTTTGTCTGCTATTACACGACGACTTTAGAGTCATGACTCTTCTTCGAATTCTTCTTTGAAAATTTATCCCATGAGGCATGTGCTATTACACCATGACTTTTGAGTCTTGACTTAAATTTGACAGTCTTCTTTTACATTGATTTTCGGTGTAGTATTTCTAATTTCTTATTTCAAAGTTTCACAGGATAAAACAATTTTTATTAAAAATGTACAAAAATAGTACCATTTTTTAACAATTGTTTTTGGATTTTGGCAGTGTTGCAGCATGAATTCACTTATGAACTCGGGGTATCTTTTTCTTCCTTATAATTTCACAAATTCAATAGGTACAAACTATTTAAATTCGTTTTATTATAGGAATATATACGAGCATTTTCCAAGCAAGACGCTTTAATAGAGTAATAGTTTTACAATGCGTTTTTAAAAACTGCATTTGGTCAAAGAACCACAATGATGGCTCACGGATGTCATCTATGCCAGCTCCACTTTTTTTTGCTTTTTTCAATGTCTCTTAGTTCGCGTATGAACTGATTTCGCATGGTGTGTATTTTGCGCTTTATGGCATCAATTGATATATTTGGAGCCAACTGCTTCAGTGACTCCTGAATTAAATTAAAGGAATCAGCTTTTGCAACTCTGTTTATATATTTTGCATGTGTTGTCACATACAAATTTGAATGTGATTCGTATTCACTTATTAGAACTAATGTAAGTTCTCTGCTCCAATTGAATTGATCAGGACTGCCTTGAGACCTTTTATATATTTTCCACAACAAAAATGAAAGAAATTTATTTAAATTAACTTAAATATTATTGACACAGAACTTATTCGAATAACGAATATTTGAATTCAAATGAAAGTGACATGACAGGACAATAGTAAAAAAATGTTGAAAGACGAACGAGCGAAAAGAGAAACGTCAAAAATGAGTCACCGAAACTTGGCCCACGACTCACAGGGCAGCTGGTCTTCCATTTCATTTTTCTTCTCTGTCGCACTCATTAAGTTCGAAAAGAGTCATGACTCTAGAGTCGTCGTGTAATAGGGCACTTTACAGAACCTGAAAAGGGAATTTTTGTTTCGTACCTCTTGGTTTAAGTACTCGCTATGTATATTGAACTTTTTATCGCACCATACATGCACAAAGTGGGTCTGCGGTGATTCTAATTTCCATACTAGTCTGAGCCGTAAAGGTTCTCCCAAACCAACGCGAACGCGGAGCAACGACGAATTTTTGTTGTTGTTTAGCATTGTGTATTTGCCATATTTTGTACTATTGTGAATGATTCGCTGCGAATGCGGAGCGATTCGCGTTGGTTTGGAAGAACCTTAAAACGCAGTTTTGAGGATCCATTTTTGGATCCGAAAACGAAGTCTTTCATGCGCTGCTCACTACGTTTGCGGATCCAAAACGGACTCGTTTGCTGGAAAGGACAGTTCTCAGTAAAGACAGTGTAGAAATGCAATTAGCCAAACTAGCAAAATTGCTTCGCATTTCAGACATTAAAGTGTTATTTGTTTCTATAGCGCTCCATTTAGCCCTCTGACAGAAAGTAAATACCTTATTGGAGCATTACTGAATCCTTAAATATTTTCTGGTGCAAATTATATCAGCTTGATAGAAGCGATGTACCAATGTTTCTTTAATCTCTCTATAATGCTCTTATGAAGTAGCCAAGATACCTTCACCTCAATAGTCATCGCGTAAAATTATTATACAATCTTTATGTTAGTCTTTACTTCTATATTGTTTGTATATTCTTTAATCTTCTTTCTTAAAAGACGATTCTTTTTTGGAAATTTAAAATTACAACAAATTACACAAATAAATTTGTGATTCTTAATATTTTTAAATGAAACACACATATTTTTCATTTATTATAAATCCTGAATGAACATATTCAGGATTTATTTGGAATCAATTTCTTTTCAGTAAGTTGTGTGAGGGAGTGTGAGGGTGTAATTGAAGTGATAGAGAGTAAAATTTTAGTTTTGTTTACACAATTCCTGTTAGGAGCTACTGCATATATATCGAGAGTATCAGTGGCGTAGGGAGGTTTTTAATATGTTTCTATGGGAGTCTATGGGAGAACAAATCTATCATGCAAATCAGGCATGAGTGACGTTGTTTGGTAGGTCGGTGCAAGATCCCACCCCTCATAAGAGCTAGACTTAGGATATGCAAGCATGTCTGTCGCACTAGACAATTCAAGCAACCTATAATAAGGTATAGGTATCTTGGACATTTTGAGCGGAAAATCATCCTGGATTGATGTACGCAGACGATATAGTCTTTTTAGCAGAAACAATCAATGGTAAACGGTATGCAGCTGATGATAAGCAGACTCAAAGTCTATTGTAAAACTTGGAACCCAACGGTAAACCTCTGGAATTCAAAAATGGTGATAATGACACATATTAGAAAAGTGGATGTTTGAAGGGTTGTCAATAGAAATAGTAAAGGAATACAAGTAGTATCTAGGAACTAGGAGTCTTAATAACCTCTTACCCTAACTTTAATAAGCATCTCCACTCCAAATTAGCAGAAGCAAAACGTGCTCTCTGTTCCATGCGGAGAAGCTGTATAGATCAGAAAAATATTTCTCATATGGCTAAGTATGAGATCTTTTGAAAGCTTTAGACTTCAACGGAGTCCAAGTATAGGGATACCTTGCACTGGGAGGCAAAAGTTATGGCGATGGGTCAAGAAAGGATTCCAAGACTATTGCTTTCACATTTGTTGAACTCCAGGAGATCCTGCGTTAGAGTGTGAAACAGTTTGGCCAATGGAATATTCATCAACTTTTAAAAATCTCAAAAATGAAAATCCAATAAGTTAATGAAGGAAAGTGAATCATCACAATACAATGCACACTACAGTTGATTGAGCCATTTTTTGAACAACGACACTTACTTCTTAGCCCAAAATAATTCTGAAAAAAATCAGCATGATACTCGTATTTTAAAAAATGGGGGAAGTCATTGTTCTCAATTTTATTCCGCACGCTTGAAATCTGTGCAGCATCAATAAAAAACAAAAGGCTTTGGTTGAATGTTTTGGGTCTACATGTAATATAGGCCAGTAAGAATAGATTTTTTCAAGGAACAAATATTTAACAGACTGATCAAAGAAAAGTCCTCAAAAATCCGATGACCACAAGGTCAATTATAAGGGGTCAAAGGTCACGAAAATGGGGTTTTGACAAATATCTCGAAAACGGGAAACTTTAGAAAGAAAAATTGTTCTACAAGCAGGTAGGTAGCTGAAGTAATTTACCATAAAAAACTTATAAGGTTTGATTGTAACATTAACCGTTAAGAAGTAACATTGCTTTAACTATAGCTAAAACACACACTTGGCAACATGCCTCTTATACTAGGCTAAAACCCCAAAATGCTACATACATTGGCCTATAAATTGAGAACCAGATGTTGGACGATTACGCGAGAACTCTTGTTGGACGAGGCATGCTTGAAATCATAGGACCACATATTATTATTTCAATCTCCCCCTCCCCAATGCACTCTATCCATGGAAAAAGGCCGCGATGGGAAAGATATGTTGAAAAGTCGAAATTAGTAAGAAAAACACATATTTTATTCATAATAATAGCCCTTCCACACTAGCCCACTGAGTATTAATACATGTCAAAAAAGTGGGGAAACAAATGTGTATAGTGTGGAAACAAAATATAACAGGTATTAATACAAGATGTGACAGCCCATCTTACACAGCTTGACAGCTCTCCATACATGATTTGACATGTATTAATACTTTACAATTTTTAGGGTTGGTTCTAATTTTTAATACATTTCATCTGTGTGTCAACACAAGTTTGGTATGTATTAATACAAGCCAGTGTGGAAGAAAAATTTAAAAGTCATATTTCCCACAAATTTGACAGTCGCAAGAAATTCTTTCCCACTTTCAATTTGACATGCATTAATACTCAGTGGGCTAGTGTGGAAGGGCTTTAAGGATTTTGAGACCTTTGGTCCAAATGCGTTTCGCCCATGATGAGCCCAACTGTTGTACCTGGGTAAAGCGCATTTGGACTAAAGGTCGCAAAATCTTTATGTTTTTAGTACCTATAGTTAAAGTGATGTAACTTCTTAACGGTAAATGTTACGAACAAATTTCAAATACTTTTTTTATGGGAAATTACCTCAGCCATGTAACTGTTTGTAAAACAATTTTTCTTTCTTAAATTTAACGTGTTGAAGATATATGTTAAAAACCCATTTTCATAACCTTTAACCTCTTATAACTGACCTAGCGGTCATCGGATCTTTGGAGACTTTTCTCAGATTATAAGTACTATCAATTGCAACGTGCATACTAAATATCAGCCTGTTACAATTTTTTCCTTTCTTTGGCGTTTTTATGTCTATTCTTACTGGGCTAAGTGTCACAGTTTTAAAATGGTTGTACTAGTATTTTGATGTTCATAAAATTAAAACAAACAGAAGTAGTATTTGTTAATTTTGATCTTAAGGAAAAGTTGAAGATATTTGATAAAGTGCGTGGAACAATATGATATAATTCGTTCTCTCGTGAAAAAATTCAAAAAAGAATTTTATTTTTGATTCCATTGCGAATCTTATTTTTTTGTTTGCTTTAAAAAAAAATAATAAATGAAGGTACTGCTTCAATATTTTCTTAATTCAGTGAAGATATATTAAGCTTCAATCCAAGAGCCACCCCAACTGTCTAAAAAAACTTTTTTCCTGATTAGTAAAAAACAGAAATTTTCTAGTTTTCAAGAGGTTTTTTATTTCATCGACATTATAGCCATCATTCGTTCTTTGACAATTGATGACTTGACAGATGGCAGACAAAGTAAGTATATAACGGGTGATTTTTTAAGAGGTTTAGAACTTTAAAAAAAAAAAACACAAAAAAATCGAAAAAATGAATGCAATATTTATTTGAATCGATAGTTTGAACCTTGCAATTTAATGTTTAAAGATAATTTCAGGCAAATGTTGACCGCGGCTGCGTCTCAGGTAGCCCATCCGCTGAGTCCAATTTTGGCATACTCTTTCACACATATCGGCCGGTATCTCACGAATGAATGCATGGATGTTGGCTTCCAGTACGTCAATCGAAGCGGGCTTGTCCCTTTAGACATTAGCCTTGACATACCCCCACAAAAAATAATCTAATGGTGTCAAATCGCACGATCTAGGCGGCCAATTGACCGGCCCGAAACGTGAAATTAACTGCTCACCAAACTCGCCTCGCAATTGCGCCATTGTTTCGCATGCTGTGTGGCATGTGGCACCGTCTTGTTGAAACCACATATCATGCAAGTCAAGAACTTCCATTTCGGGCAAAAAAAAGTTTGTTATCATCGCTCGGTAGCGTTCACCATTGACAGTAACGCTGCGATTCGCATCATCTTTGAAGAAATATGGCCCATAAACCGCACCAAACAGTGGCTTTTTCGGGATGCATTGGTAGCTGTTGCAATGCTTCTGGCTGATCTTCACTCCAAATGCGGCAATTATGCTTATTTACGTACCCATTCAACCAAAAATGAGCCTCATCGCTGAACACAATTTTTCGATAAAAAAGCGGATCCTCGGCCAGCTTTCCAAGAGCCCATTCACCAAAAATTCGGCGTTGTGGTAGGTCGGCTGGCTTTAGTTCTTGCACCAGCTGTATCTTAAAAGGCTTTACGTCCAAATCCTTCCGCAAAATTTTCCACGTAGTGCTGTAACAAAGGCCTAACTGCTGGGAACGGCGCCGAATCGACATTTCGCGGTCTTCTGTCACACTAGCTGATACGGCCGCAATATTTTCTTCACTACGCACAGTACATAAACGTGTTGGTGGTTTAATGTCCAACAAAGTAAATTTGGTGCGAAATTTGGTCACAATCTTCCGAATAGACTGCTCAGAAGGTCGAGAATGCCGACCATAAAATGGAAGCAGCGCGCGATGAACATTTCGAGCGAGCACGAATTTTGATAGTAAAATTCAATAATTTGCAAGCGTTGTTCATTTGTAAGACGATCCATGGTTAAATTGCAAACCAAACTGAAGCTGTTTGACAGTGACACAAGGTACTAAACACACGTCAGCTGTCAAAACCAGTGTTTGCAAAACCAAACCAGCTAAAAAATCACCCTTTATTAACAATCCACCAGCTTTTACATCATACGAAAAATATTTAAATGTCTTTATGTATTTGTTTTCCCTATTTCAAGAAAAATTATTTAGAAAAATAAATCACTTTACAACCTTCGTGAAATGAAGAACGATTTCTTTCAAGGATCTTTACAGTTCCTTATCTTGACCATATTCTATCTGAATTTTGTTTTTCCGGTCACTCATGAATAAGAGATGCAGAAAAGTATTTAGTTTGTTAGCAATGAAATTTTTTAAGAAAAGGTTGTTTGAACAAAATAATTAATTTTTCAAAATTTTAAGTACGAGAATACATTTAAAAAAAAACTTTTTACCAACAGAAATGACTAAAACAGAAAACAAAGGAATGGGTTGCTATCCAAAATCCGAATCGAATATTTTTCTTTTATCTAAATTGTTTAAAAACTAAATAATTAGGTGCCAGTAATTTAAAATTTTGAGACATTTGTAAAGCCAAATCATTTATTATTTTGATGAAGAAATAAAGCTCAAAACTTAATTAATATAAACAAATATCGAAAGGGCCCAACTTTCCAAATAAAAAGACATTGAACTTTTCAATGGTCATTGGTAAGGTAGTTCAATACTTGAAATAATAAAACTCATTTGATGTAAAAGACTGGACCTAAATTAATTTTGTTTAGACCAGAAGTAATAACTGAGACAGAATATTAATTAAGGCATCAAAATAACCACTGATTTGGCATTTCAAACGTCTCAAAATCAATAACTGGCAGAACTTTTTCGATGCTACGTTAACGTTATTTTTAAAACTATTTTTGTTAAATTTCCATTTTAAAAAACTACGGTTAAGGGGGCCCCGTCATGCAATTTAGCTTCGTGTATGATGTGAAAACATAATGACAAAAATTATTATAGTACTAGTATATATACATTTTTTTTTTGAAGTTCATTTTTATTTTCCATTTTCTTAAAGCTAGACAAAAATTCATAAAAACTAGCCTACTTATCATAATCTTAAAACTAACTTACTGGCCCCAATCGGGCGCTCTAAGTTAAACTAGAATAACTTAATGCTAATGCCTTTCGGCCTAAGAACTATCTTAATACTTAGATTCTTTATCGGTTTTTATTTTTCCCCGAGATGAATTTACAAAAAGCTCGTTATCATTATCTTTATTTTTTTTTGGTTTTATATAAAACTTACAAACTACATAAAACTAAATTAAAGCTAATTAAAACTTACTAAAACTAGTTAAAACTACTTAAAGCTACTTAAAACTATTTACAGCTAATTAAAAACTACTTACAACCTACTTATAAGCTACTTAAAGACTACTTACAAACTAGAACAGCCACAGCAAGCATTTTCCGATTTTATATTTTTTTTTTGTATTTTTATTGATTTTTTTTTTTGGTGCCACCCTGACTGTCCCTACTTAAAACTTACTACCTAAACCTATGCAAGTCGGCCATACAAAAAGAAAATAGCAAGGTCAACTATGAAATGTCTGAAGGAACTTCATCTTCGTTTTTCAACCACCAGAATTGGTTCTCCTGCTTTACCCTATCTCTTCGGTCCCGTTCGGACACAGTCCTACTGAACCGAATGTGCTCGGCTCCATCTTGTGCGAGGACGTCCCGACTGTACAGGAGCCGCTGATCTACAGTTCTCCGGCTGACGTGGTAGATTAGCGGAACCGCCGCTCTATCCTGGATCAGCCCTCAACTGTCTAGATGGAGGAGTGCATCGGGCGGAATGAAGCCGCTTAGAAGCACACTCCCGTAGTATTCGTTGTTGGGGTAGTAAGCCCCAAAAATTAAGCTGTTGCTCGAGAACATCACTCTTGCAATGTGACCTCGAATAAGCTTCAGCAAGAAATTATCTATCCTGTTTATGTTGGCCCTGTTGTATAGAACCAGGTTGGAATAGTAATGTTTGTACTCCGACTCTGGTGTTCTTTGCAATCCAAGGCAGCGTCGAAGACATTGCCTCTCAAACACCCGAATCTTTTCCATTTGAGATGGGGCAACGTTGAACCAAACCGGGCATCCATAGGCAATCATCGGCCGGATAAGGGCCATGTAGCAAATCACCTTCACCCTGCTGTCAAGCCGGCTGCTATAAAACAACCGTTTCGTCAGGGCAAAAGCTCCCCTAGCCCTGGCCAGAGCAGCATTTATATGTCTGTCGAAATACAAATACTGATCCATCCAGATGCCAAGGTACTTTACTACACTTTTACTCGCCAGTGGATGTCCATTTGGCCCTACGATCACCAGCTTGCGCCAGTTCTTTCTCGTATCCCTTGTGGCTCTAAGCAATGGAGTCCTAAACAAGATAGTTTCTGATTTCTAAAAGTTGATTTTCAACTTCCAGTCATCGCAATATTGGAGCTGTTCTGTACGCAATTAGATTAGAGTTAGACTACTTATCAGATCGCTGGTGTAAATGCTGAATAGAATCGGCGAGTTGACCGCTCCCTGCTGAAGACCGTTTTTAATATTGAAGGTTGAGGCAGAAGTTACATTGCCACTCTTGACAACAAACTTTCTGCCATTGAGCATATCATAAAGCATATATGTATAATAGTGGTTTACTAATGCCAAGTCTGGTCAGCTTTAAATAAAGCCCCTTTAATCATACGGTGTCGAAGGCCTTCTCCAAATCAACCAGACAGGCACCCGTACACTGCTTCTTAGATTTGTTCTATTGGACATCAGAAACGAGCTTAGACGCGGTATGAATGGTGTCATGTCCCGCCTTAAAATCGAACTGATTGTCCGGTATGATATTATTGTCCTCTGCCCACTTAGACAGAGCTCTGTTGATAACTTTTTCGAATACCTTGTTGATACTCGGAAGAAGACTTATCGACCGGAGATTTGTCGGATTGGAGTTGTCCTTTCCCTTTTTCGGGAGAGGATGCACCACAGCTGTCTTCCACCGCACTGGATAGTATGCATTATTCAGAGCGTTGTTAAACAGAGTGATATAAATGTCTACTGCTTCTTGAGGTAAATGTCGAAGTACAATGTTAGATATGCCATCGACTCCTGCTGACTTCTTCTTCTTTAATGAATCGAAGATGAGCTGGAGCTCCACCTTCGTAATTAACAGGGAACTGGGCCCATTTCGCTCGGCGATTATGGCGTTTGCCAAATGATCTTCATTGAACCCGGTGAAACCAAGGTTCTCTGATCGCCATTGCGTTATGTCATTCCGAAGGTAGAAGTGATGGAGAAAAGCTCTGTTTTCCAGGTCATGATTTGCCTTGTACACTTGCTGGAAAGCGGCCCCCACAGCCTCCACTTTCTCCTGCGGATCTTCGACAACAAAGAGGTCATCGTCCAAGACGGCGTCCTCTGGATTAATTCCTGCTGTCAGAAGTACGTCTCTGTTGTCAGTCGTTCTCTGAAGCTTAAGACACGAAAGGTGGTTCTGATCATTTCTTCTAAGTATTATATACATTCATAATGTACACATGTACATAATTAATATTTTTCTCAAAATATACCTGTGTATGTGCATTAGGGTGGTCCAAAAAAAACATTTTTTACAGAATTTTGTTACCTAGGAATTACCTCCTAGGTAAAATGAAAGGCGCCCCTAAAATATCAACCACGAATTTGGGGAAACTCAGTAAACACCAACATTTCTACAGGGGATTTTCTAGCAAAACTTAAGAAAAGGAAGTCACTTGAGCACCGCCTTCCATTAAACCTAGGAGGTTGAAGTTTTGTGACGATAACATAATTGACCTAGGTATAGCAAAATTCTGTGGTGGGACCGGTCACAAAATAAAAAAGGCATGTTTTTTTGAACCACCCTAATGTACCTCCATTCTACATATTTTTTGTCACTATTCAATGAAGAGTAACGTATGAAATGTATGGAGATTAAATTGGAACCTGGACACCGAAGGCCCGGGGTGGACCAACCCCCCATATATCACACAACAGAAAAGAAACTTTTTTCCAACTCGACTCTCTTCGAAACGCAAAAACTCCATAAAGTAGCACCCAACTCAGCTGTTTTCGCAGCTAAAATCATAGATTAAGCGTATGTCACGGAAAGTTTATTCACGTTTCTGTATGTTATTCAAAGTTTTTAAGTTCCTAGATTTTTTTTCAGGCATGTCTAAAGGGGTATTGTTTTGGTAAATTCAGATTTCGATCTGAAAATTGACTTTTTTCGTCGCGAATGGTATACATATGATTTCAGATTTATGTTTCTATTGAATTGGTGTATAATTTGTGTCTGTGAAGCTGCAGCGATCCAGACTTGTCGAGATGATGGATGTCTATTGTAATCGATATCCTCAAAAAAAAATCGTTTTTATTTCACTACACGAAGAAGATAAACAATTTAAATTAATTTTATATAGGGACCCCAATAATAATAATGGACTATGACAATGGCATTCAATTAAGAACTCCACAAGAGAAATTCTTTATCGAATAACAGTATCAAAAAATGATATTCAACTTCAGATAAACAATTTCAAAGCAATCTAAATGCCAAAATCTGGTTGTCAATCTTTCAAGCGAAATCATTTCTTCAATGCCCATAAAGATCGCACTCTCCCTTCTTCTTTTTCCTTAAAACCATAATCTATTCGAACATAGAACATTGGCTGCATTTAAAATGATGTTGTATATGTCTGCTGCGCGAGTATCCATGCAACATGGTAACGTATATAATAGTGGCATATAGAATGGTAGCCAAAAGCAAAAAGTTAAATGCTAACCAATTATCTTAAAAGGAGAACGACTATCGACTATACGACTGGTGTCCATCGATCAGTATAGCAACCTCGATGATGTGGAAGTTTATTGCAATCCAATGCAACCAAAAGACAAACGGAGAAGTGATCTTTTCATCCGATGATAGTCTCTCTTCTAACGTGGACTTGGATGTGAAAGCAAAAGAAGAACAAATCTTTCATAGACTGAGTGTCTCTTATGCTGCTGATGCTGTACAAAGTTCCATCAGAAAACTGTCAGCAAACGGTCGCTGGTTGATCTTCGGATAGTATTCGAGTTCCATAAATTCCACCCTCTTCTTATAGAATGGGCATAAGGTCGTTGCTGCTGCTACTGCTGCTGCCATACAATGTCCAACTGGTCGAAGAAATACTTTGTGTCTTTTAGGGCTGGGCAATGAACACAGCCATGACTCTAGTGTGTTTTGTCAGTTAAAAGCCATCTTTGTCGTATCTTGATAGATTCTTTGAAAATGCTTTGTACCTATATTTCAGACTTTTTTTAATAGTTCTAAGTGAGCTTGATATGGAGAACCTATTTCAAATGATCGACATATTTTTTTATGGATGCTATTCACTCCATGGATCGATTAAAAGAATTGAACTTTTAAAAAACCAGTTCTCCTATACGAGAAGTCGATGAATCAAAAAGCTTCCACCCTTTCATCTATATTAACGTTCTTTCAATGTTTTTGTTTCATATCGATTCGCAACAGGTTGCTGAACCGCACAACAATCAATAATTATTCATTCCAAGCAGAATTTATTTCGACTTAATTATCAAACCAATAAGAAGTGTCCGCTCATATAATAGTTAACCCCATCGGCATGATCAACCCTACTCCATGAGCGCTTATGCATAATTATAGCCTCACAAAGAAGAAGAATTGATGGTTTTCGCCCATCCGGAAGTTCTCAGGCAATCAATTGATTATGTCTTCTGATTATTTAATCAGGTGGTGGACACACTTTCCATCGAGTGTGTTCGCTTCTCACTCAAACGGAAGAGGAAGCCATTTTTGGCACGTGACGCTTTCAGCGGGCTAATTAATGCACGCCCGCCCTAAGAACGTTACTCCATCGATCGTCCATCATCAGGGCGCAGGTCACACGTGCCAATTAATTATGTGTGTCCTATGCTATGAAAATCACCACCACCAGGCAGTTGCATGTAGGTAGGTAAGCTACTACTAATAGCCCGTTAGTCGTAGACTACGATCTACGTGCGATCGGTTTGCGTGTGGGTCACAAACTCACTCAGTCTTCCTTTGGAACAACATAATTCCTGGTGAATTGTCAATTAGTGCGACACGATAACTTCTGTGTGTTGCAGTATTATGAGGCTTCCTATTGCAATCGACCGACTGATGGCTTCGCTTGTTGATTATTCTTGGCCGAAAGGCCAATCAACATTGTCCACGGGCTAACGGTAGATTATTTGATGCGCGTATGACAGTAGCAACTACTGATTTCTATTGTTTACACCGTTCGTCCGGTCTTCCTTCCGTTTTTGGCCACTATATAAGTGGACGGTGATATGTGTTCCAGGCCTATGTTAAATGGTGTCAGCTGGAAGGAAATGTTGATAGCTGGCCGCAGGTGGAATGATAATCAAGCACTCTTGGCCTGATAAGGTGTGCAATGAAATGTTGTTGTTGTTTTATTGATTTTGTCTGTTTTTGAGCAAAAAAAAAAAAATATGTACAAAGAAACATGGCACTGCCCAAGCTACTGACAGAATTCCCAACCCAACGATCATCATCATATGGGTTAGTTGGTTGAGATAGTCTTGCTGATTCTGTCTGAATCATTACCTCTGGGCTGTCTGCCTGCCTGGCTGATCTTCGTCATCATCTCATCACTGTACCAAACCGATCACGAAGAGAACTAAGACTACAACAATCCATCCATCGGTCCATAACGATCGTCGCACAGCACATCCGAACGTATAAACTATCACGCACTGCGTCTTATAGGTACCTACATATAACGTCCGTTTGGATGTGTCCTCTCTTTGTGGATGGCTTCGCAGCTAATGTGTTATTCATGAGCCTGCCAGTGGGGAAAAAAAAACAGGATAGGAATTTTAGTAACTTATTCTTATATAGCGACAGATAATGCACTCATATAGCCGTGGTTCCGTGCTCGATGCAGATCCTGTGTGTCTTTTTGGAAAGTTCTAAAGCTGAGCTGACTTTCTTCAGCTTTGGGGGAGTCGAGGGTGAAAGAGGCGGATGACTCTGGAAATTCGTTGTTGTGTGTGCAAAGCCATTATCGTCATCAGAAGTATAGTATAGTATAAGTCTGTGAAGCTGAGATGATGACAAAAAGAAATCAGTGTGGAGTTCCCTTCCTTATAACGTTGTCGTCGTGCGTTGTCTTCGTCATCATCATCATCATTGTTGTCGCTCTTTTCGTCCATTTCGCGACTTCTGCTGCAATGTGACGACAACGACGATATATAGGATGACATTGTCTTCGTCATTGTCTCTTGGAACATTGATTGCCCCTACGAATCTGCGAGATCTTTTCAGATCTGATGGCCAGGTTAACTAACAATCAATGTGACTGCTAAGACTTTTGTGGGCACTCGCTCGCCCATCTCATCTTTGATAGTATAGTTGGGCTCTGGATCCCAACAAAATGCATTTCATGCATGGGAAGGTACAACATCCCTAAACTTCTGATGGCTTCAAGAGGAGGCAATAAAATAAATTTGTTGTTGTTATGTTTTTATGTGTTCTTTTTAGTTTAGTTGTTGTTTTTTTTTTTAATTTTACTTTTTTTTTTGTGTGAGTGTGTGTACCTACTCAACTCATATACCTCAATCGATCAATTTGATTAAAAAGTAAAGAAAAAAAAAATATAAAAGCAAGAGAATTCCAAAAGTTTATTGACCGCAGTTTTTAAATTCTTTTAAATAGAAATGGTTTATGGCTCTGTTTGGAGGATGACTTGTAGGTAGTTATTTTTATTGAAATGATGAGGTATTTTCAAAATAACAACAACTTAATATTTTAAAAGATGTTTCCTTTTATATAAAGTTAATTGATAAGATTTTTAAATAATAAATATTAAAAGATAAAAATCAAGAAAGTTTCACAGTTGAGTTGAAATTTTAGTTCGGGTTGCCATATGTTTCATGTTTAAGAACGTGAGTTTGCGATTGCGCATTTAGCTTTTTTTTTGGAACGGTACAAATACAAAACTATCGTCAACAAAATCTTACAATTTTTAAAAATCTCAAAAAATTAAATCTCACAAATTTCTAGTCCTGTTTCAATAATCACACAATTAAAAAATCTTGCTTTTAACAACTTCGCATTTTCATCTCACACAAGAAAATCTGGAATATATCATCCGAAATCCTGCAATTTAAAATCTTACATGTATAAAAATCTCGCAAATTCAAATCTTATATTAACACATCACTCTCAGTTTCGCTCTGAAGAATATAAAAATCTTGCGAATTAAAGACAAATCAATTCGAAAATGAAAAACTTTTTCCTTGGCTTTTTAATTTTCCAAAACATATTTTTAACTTTAGTTAAAAAAAAACCCAAAATTATACTGAATATACAATTTTTATGTCTCATAAACATAATTGAAACATTAACAATTAGGTACAATACAAAAACAATATGCTCTCAAGGTAAGTAGATAATTTTGCAGAAGCTTGGAAATATCGCAAAATTTGTTTGCATTGCAAAAAAATAATTTTCTTAAATCAAAATCTTGCAAATGACAATCTCGCGAAAGATTTGATAAAACAAACTTTATTTGTTGCAATATTATAAAAAATTGCAAGATTTTAAGTTTCGAGTCTGAGCTTGCGAGATTTTATAGTTGCGAACAGGATTTTGTAAATACGAGACAGAGAAAAATGTGATTTTGTTCCTGCGAGATTGGGTACCTTTGTTTTTTTTTTTTTTAATGTAGATCCTAAGATTTATGTACTTATAATTCAAATGGGGGAGGGTAAAATTAGAAATTTGGCATTCGGGATTCTGTCGTTTGGGATTCTGGCATTCTGGATTTAGCGATCCGGAATATTTCGGCATTCCGGATTTTTTTTTGCATTTTCGGTGTTTTGGCATTTCGGATTTTGTATTCAATCTACAGAGATCTCGTCTTAGAAAGAAGACAATTTAAAACAGTTTATGTTGAATATGAGATGAAGGTTCGCCATATTTGTTCTCATCTGACGTCATAGCGAGTGTTGCACAGCACATAACTTAAAAAATATTAATTATTTATCGTTTTACTTTAAATTTCAACAACACATACCTTTAAAACATAAATAATTTATTGTTTTACTTTGAATTCTAACAATAAATAACTTCAAAACATAAATAATTTATTTTTGGTTTTTATTCCCTCAGTGTGGAGATTTAGCTAATTCGAAATCGCAGGGAGTGAGTGAGATGAGTCACTTTTCGTCGAAAGTCGATTTAGCTAGTTAAAGTGAGTGAGTGGGCGAGTGAAATGAATGACAGATTACACGCTGGATATTTCAGCAGTGACTTGGTGTATGTGTTGGTAAATTTACATTTTTGGACAAGTATTTAAGCTTTTACTCAGGAAACTTTGTCACACTTATTCATGGATAGGAAATGAAAAACAAAAAGCGCATATAAAACCAACTTTACCTTTTTATTGATACTTTACATCTCATTTTATTATCATTTTTTATTAAATAAAATTATATTCTATTCACTTTTGACACTATAAACATTTTATTTTTCAAGGATAAAAAATCACATTAAACTTTAATTACGACAAAAAAAAATTACGGAAATCAAAGATATTCCAAAGATACCATAATTCTTACATTGTTGTATTTCTTATTTCTTTTCGCATCCATTGGTGGTGATGTGAAACAGAATCAAACGTAATGAGTGTGACAAAGAGGCAGAATTTGTCTCTTTTATGTTTAGTATTAGTTTCATGTTCGAAACTATGTAAATTCGAACTTACTCATCTCAGTTCAATAGTTAAATCACTTTTGCGAGAGAAGTGAGATGAGTCGGTGAGTTAGGTGAGTCATCTCATTTCACTCCCTGAAATACGAGTAGCTAAATCTCGGCACTGGCAATCAATTATGATCATTCACTCGCAATGACGTCACTAATCGTCTCATTGAACTGTCAAGCATACATTGTTATTCTTATACCATATATGTTATGTTATATGTGGGTATATAACGGGTGATTTTTTAGCTGGTTTGGTTTTGGCAACACTGGTTTTGACAGCTGACGTGTGTTTAGTACCTTGTGTCACTGTCAAACAGCTTCAGTTTGGTTTGCAATTTAACCATGAATCGTCTTACAAATGAACAACGCTTGCAATTTATTGAATTTTACTATCAAAATTCGTGCTCGGTTCGAAATGTTCATCGCGCGCTGCTTCCATTTTATGGTCGGCATTCTCGACCTTCTGAGCAGTCTATTCGGAAGATTGTGACCAAATTTCGCACCAAATTTACTTTGTTGGACATTAAACCACCAACACGTTTACGTACTGTGCGTAGTGAAGAAAATATTGCGGCCGTATCAGCTAGTGTGACAGAAGACCGCGAAATGTCGATTCGGCGCCGTTCCCAGCAGTTAGGCCTTTGTTACAGCACTACGTGGAAAATTTTGCGGAAGGATTTGGGCGTAAAGCCTTTTAAGATACAGCTGGTGCAAGAACTAAAGCCAGCCGACCTACCACAACGCCGAATTTTTGGTGAATGGGCTCTTGGAAAGCTGGCCGAGGATCCGCTTTTTTATCGAAAAATTGTGTTCAGCGATGAGGCTCATTTTTGGTTGAATGGGTACGTAAATAAGCATAATTGCCGCATTTGGAGTGAAGATCAGCCAGAAGCATTGCAACAGCTACCAATGCATCCCGAAAAAGCCACTGTTTGGTGCGGTTTATGGGCCGGCGGCATTATTGGGCCATATTTCTTTAAAGATGATGCGAATCGCAGCGTTACTGTCAATGGTGAACGCTACCGAGCGATGATAACAAACTTTTTTTTGCCCGAAATGGAAGTTCTTGACTTGCATGATATGTGGTTTCAACAAGACGGTGCCACATGCCACACAGCACGCGAAACAATGGCGCAATTGCGAGGCGAGTTTGGTGAACAGTTAATTTCACGTTTCGGGCCGGTCAATTGGCCGCCTACATCGTGCGATTTGACACCATTAGACTATTTTTTGTGGAGGTATGTCAAAGTTAATGTCTATAGGGACAAGCCCGCTTCGATTGACGCACTGGAAGCCAACATCCATGCATTCATTCGTGAGATACCGGCCGATATGTGTGAAAAAGTATGCCAAAATTGGACTCAGCGGATGGGCTACCTGAGACGCAGCCGCGGTCAACATTTGCATGAAATTATCTTTAAACATTAAATTGCAAGGTTCAAACTATCGATTCAAATAAATATTTCATTCATTTTTTCGAATTTTTTGTGTTTTTTTTTTTAAAGTTCTAAACCTCTTAAAAAATCACCCGTTACTATATTAACCTGCTATATAATGGCAAGTTATGAATTCGTAAAAACAAATTGAAGTCGATGGTAAGAAAGACGAAAAAAGTGGGTCCAAATGCGTTTCGGCCAGGTAGAACATCAATTGGGCTCGTCAGTTAGAGTCTGTTGTACCCTTCTAAGGAAGTATAGGAAACTTTTTTTTTTCAAAATATGATAATTAAACTGTGTAACAAAAATTTTTTAATGTTGAATTTTTGTTAGGTTCTACCTTCTTATGATAAGTTGAACACAGTTTAAGTACTCATTTGTTCTAACTATAAGCTTTATAGTTAGTACAGTCCTTGATGCAGAATATTTCTTGAATAACATTTTTTTGTTAGAGTTAAAATTTTTTGTAGGGTTAAGATAGTAAGTTGAAGGCTTAAAACACAATAAGTCAATTAAATCATTCATTTCGTTCAATGAGCCAAGGCACATACCCAATAGGCGCAACAAAGTATTATGTTTTCACACGTTTTCTTGCATAACGATTTAAAAACGTTTTGACTAATCCGGGGTTTTTTTCACCCCTATGTTAAATTTACACCACACGACTGTCAAATTTGTCAAATTTCTGCCACAAACCTGGCCATATCAATTCAAAAAAATCATAAGTCTCTCTGAAGTCATAATATGCTGATAATTTGTCAGAAAATAGTGAAGAAAATAATATATCAGTTGCTCTTGTCATGAAAACGGTGACAGGCTAAAGACTATTAACTCAATTTAGTCATTAGTGGTAAATTAATGGAAAAAATTATGACAAAATGTCACCCGTGTCATTCCGGCAATATTTAATAATATGGTGAGAGGTTTTTCTACAAAAAGGGATTAAATTAAATAGAAATCGATTGCATGCCAGATCATATGTGTGTTTTAGTTTGATTTAAATATGAATGAGTTCAATTTTGTTCTCAGTGTAGCCGCTTTTCACTCTAGGCCGACGATAAAATACGGATCTTTATCATTCTTTATCTTCTCACAAGGAAAAGTAAAATTCAATTGGAATATTAGTTCTCTCCCGATAATGATCCAAAAAGATCTTTAAAATTAATCATTCATATTTAGGTATCCATTCATGTGAAATGTTTACTTTTTTAAATAGTTTTTGTTGAAATGGGGAAAATAAAGTCATTTGAATAAGTTAAATATTTGTCTTTGTTTAAATTTTAAAGCAATTTGTTGACTTTTTGATATTTTCAAAACAGGCTGTTTCAAAAAAATGTCAGCATTTTGTAATTTCGTTGTTCCTCCAATGAAATTCACACAGGTGACAGCTGAGACAGAATTAAAAAGGGTGTTTATTCGACAATTCGTAATTAAATGACACCTTACCTCTGGTGGGGGGAAGTCAGAAAATAAATAACGAATTGATGGGTTGCCGTTGTAAAAGCAAGTGAGTTTATTATTTAGATACTTTTTCTTTTATATACAAAATATGCTTACATTTGACTATTTCATTCTAAGTTCAATTTACAATATGATACAAGAAAATATATAAAAATGACGTTGCATTTTTTACTGTGAGAAAGAATTTGAAATTTAATATATTTGCAAGTGTTATTGTAGCAGGCGTTATTGTGGGAAAATATTTACTGGCGGCTTGTTCTGTTGTTGTCACAACATGCTGGGCCCCTCAGATTGAAGAGACAGAGAAATCGATGTCCTCAAAGGCAGCTTTAGTGTTCTCCTGTTCCCTTGGCAGTGTTTTAGTCAATCTTTTCATTGGCGTAGGTGGTTGATTTTTTCGTCGCACTATGATGACGACAGCTATGATGAAGATTATTAGTAAAAACCCAGTAGATCCAAAAAGTGAGTACTGATGAATTCGATGTGTCCTAATTTCTTTCAAGATTATGTTTTCTTGACTTTTTTGATGTTCTATTGCTTCTTGTAGCTTAGGGATTTCCAAAGAAACGTCTGAATCTGCAATCGGTTGTTGTTCTCTTTTCAAGTTTACCAAAGTTAACTGGTCAGAGATGTTGAATGATGGCAAAAAAGAAGATTTCAATCTGTTTGTCATTATTTGCCTTCCAATTACTGTTATAGTCTGGTCATGGATCATGCAGTTTGCTGGCAGTTTTAATATCCCACTGGCTCTTAGAGTAATTGGTTCTGAATTGAAATCACAATTTATGTTGACTGTAGTTGGATTTGGAACACTAAAAATCCAAGCGTTCTGTTGATGCATTTCAATCCAGTAGGACCTTGCTGGGATGTCTTTTAGCAGGCACGAGTCCATTAATTGGTTGTTATGCTGAATGATGTTGATTTCACATGAGCTGGCTGAAGCTCCAGCTGTGTATAGTGGGTGTTGGAGAGTACACCAGTAATTCTCAAATGGCCTTTCCTTGCACCGTGAAAATTCGTCTTTGTTGATGGGATAATAGTGGTTTACTTGAAGGTTCACGAGTAAATACTCTGATGACGGAATGATACATGTAAAATGTCCATTGTTTGAGGCTGGAACTGGTAACACCTTATAAAGTTTGAATTCTTCGTTATACAGCAAAGGAAGAGTAATTTCGATTATGATGTTGCTGCCGGTAACTCTTGCCTTTGGACTTAAGGTTTTATACAGCTGTAGTATAGATTCATGATGCCTCTCTCCAGGTATCATCAACGATCGTGGAATGTTTTCATGAATTTTCGTTAGTTCATCCTTAAATTGTTGCACAGTAAGGATAAGTGGATGTATCCTTCCATTGTGTGTCGAAAGCACTATATCGAGTAGAATATTCTGAGTTGACTTATAGTTTAACATTATAAGTATTGCATTAAGAGCATTTGAGGAAAACAACCTTATATTTTCGTATATAATTGTTTCGTTTCTAAGTTTGGTTACTATTGTACTTAATAATTGGATCTGCTTCTTATTTTCCAATTGCTCTCTTTTAAAAATGTTGACAGTAGAATCGACTATGGTTGTTTGATTTTTCATAAGCTGTATTAAGAGCTTCTCATTCTGTTGAACGTCTTCAATTGTTTCTTCATACTTCTCAGCGAACCTTTGGTCTAGTATTCCGAACAACTCATTAGCAATCGTTCCGATGAAATCAAAGGGTGATCGTCTTTGTCTTCGCATTGAATCGTCATTTGCATGTAGGAGGATTTCGTTGTTGAGCTCAATTTGTTGAAGCTGGTGTTGGAATTGTCTCAATGTTTCTTCACACATAGCTGACTTCACTGCTGGAACATTTATTGAGGTGCAGATTGTCTCCATTTGTTTGATTAGTTTCTTATAATTGTCGTATTCTCGCCAATAGTTTGTCATGTTGAAAAACACAATCGTCTTCCAGGAACTAGAAACTAAATTTGCTTGTCCAACATCTTCGAAGTATATACCTGGCTGGCTGTGGAAAGGTATAATTTCGACTTCATGTTGATGAGGTGTTGGCAAGGAAGAAGTCAAGTGTAGTAGTCCAAATAGTATGAAAAGCCAAAAGAGCGGTGGAACTCTATTTGTCGATGTATTGACTTGTCGCTCTGGTATTGGTTTTTCTGGCTGTTCTGTTTCTATAGGTAGACGACACAATTTTGTGATGGGTCGCTTTATATGTTTATTGTTACTGAACACTGTTGCAGCTCGAACACCGTTGTCGTTGCCGGGATGTACTTCTGATATTTTTCCCATCCTCCAGGTTGTTGGTTGTAGCCGGTCTTCTATGACAAGAACAATGTCCCCAACTTTAATGTTGTCTTCTTTTTGTTTCCATTTGGAAAATTTTTGGAGTTGAGATAAGTACTCAGATGACCAGATCTTCCAAAAATCTTGAATCATTTTTTGGATTAACTGCCATCGAGATCGGAATGTTTTTCTCTCTTCCATAATTGGTTCGGGTACTGCATTGAGAGAGCTTCCTATCAAGAAGTGTCCAGGTGTTAGAATCGTGGTGTCATCAACATCGTTTTCAATTGCAGTACGTGGTCGAGAGTTTAAACAAGCTTCTATTTGTGTCAGTAAGGTTGAAAGTTCTTCAAATGTTAGCATAGTTTCACCAATTATCCGCTTTAGGTGATATTTTGTTGATTTAACGCTTGATTCCCACAGTCCTCCAAAGTGAGGTGATGCGGGGGGTATGAAGTGCCATTCGATTTCATCTTTCACTAGTTTTGCTGATGCATCCTCCTCACAACGCTTTATAGTTGCTTGCATATGTAGTTGAATTTCTTTGTTGGCTCCAACGAATGTAGTTCCATTGTCACTGTAGAAATATGAGCCACTTAACAGTTCATTTAGTTCTGACTGAGCGTGTCTGCACTGTGCAATTGTGTCCCCTCCGGACATTACGTCATCGACATAAAAGTCGTGTCGGACTATTTCTGAGGCAACTGGATACCTTGAGTGTTCGTCTTCGGCTAGCTGTTGCAAATTCTTAATGGCCAGATATGGTGCTGATGCTGTACCATAAGTGACTGTGGTAAGCTTGTACTCCTTAATTGTTTTGTCGTTAGAAATACGCCATATAATTCTCTGGTAGTTTTGATGGTCTTCGTGCAGTTCAATTTGGCGGTACATTTTCTCAATGTCAGAAGTAAAAACGTATCGATATTTCCTCCAGCGCATCAGAATTCTTGTAATATCGTCTTGCAGCTTGGGGCCTACCAACATCAGCTGGTTAAGACTTACCCCTACAGTAAATTTTGCAGACCCATCAAATACAACTCTTAGTTTGGTTGTTGTACTTGTGGGTTTAATAACGGCATGATGAGGCATGTAGAAAATATTGGGCTTTGTGAGGTCGTTATCACGCACTTCTTTCATATGTCCAAGCTTTAAAAACTCATTTATTGTTTGTGTGTATTCCAGCCTTAGAGTTGGGTTCTTATTTAATTGTGTCTCCAATTGCAGAAATCTCGCTATTGCTCTATTTTTGGATTCTCCTAATTGAACATTTTGCATTAACTCTTGATTAAATGGTATTTTGACGACATATTTCCCATTTGCTTTTCGATAGGTTGTTTCTCTGAAGAATTGTTCGCACTGTTTGTCTTCTTGCTTTTGGAACAGAGGTTGAGCTACTTCTTCTAACTCCCAAAACTTTTCTAATTGCTGATCAAGTGAAGTCAGTGCCACCAGCCCGGTGACTTTGTAATTTTCAGTTACTTCGTTTGATGTTCTTCCAGATATCAGCCAGCCCAGCTGTGATTTCTGAGCTATTAGTGAATTTTCGGCATCTCGTTCAATTCCATCAAGAATTATGTCACCATATGCATCAGCACCGATTATCATGTCAATCGGCCCAGGAACATTGAAAGTAGGATCAGCAAGTTCTAGCTGATCTAAATTTCCAATTTTGAGGTTATTTGTAGTTTTGGATGGTAATTGTCTAGTAAGTTTAGGAAGCACCAGCGCTTCTAATTGAAGATTGAATTTTGAAGTAAAGTGTGGCTTTATCGTGACATCTACCTTGTTTCTAGCAGTTCCTGCATGTGCCGCACCTAGTCCACTAACTTCAACACAAACATTTTGCCTTTTAAGTTTAAGTGTTTGTGCGATAGATTCAGTGATTAATGATGCTTGTGAGCCTGGGTCAATGAGTGCTCGTACTGTTATACTCCGGCCATCTTTATTGCTTAACTTCAATATTGCCGTTGCAATCAAGACGTTTTGATTTTGCTCACTGTGATTTACTTGTTTTGATGTTTCTGGTGAGTCTTTTTGAGCTGAATCTGTATTCTTGTTTTGTGGACATCTTTCAGCCCATTCCATATGTAGATACGAATGATGTTTCTTGTGGCAATGATGGCAGCTTCTTCTACTGAAGCATTGGGATTGTTTGTCATGTCGTAAGCAATTCAAGCAAAGCTTAGCTTGTTTGCATAGTTGCCATCTTTCTTTTGCTGTGGAGTTCAGGAACTTTTGGCATGAATAGATCACATGTTCTCCCTTGCAAATGGGGCATTGGTGATTTTTTGTATCGATATGGAAATTGCGGAATGCATGCTTTGGTTCATCAATCGATTTTTGTTGTTGTCTTTTTGAGGGAGCAAGAACATCTAGTGCTTGATAGCGCCTTTCCAGAAAATCTAGAAGCATCTTCAGAGCTGGCATTTTGTTTGGTTCTGTCAGCCCTTGCTCAAATAGGTTTCTGCTTTCAGTGTCAAGCGCCTTTGTTGTTATATGCACAATCATTGGATCCCAAGATTTGGTGTCGAAACCCATGTTCTTTAGTGCTGCTAGGCCTTCTTTGATGGCGTCAAAAATGTTTTTGATGGAATTAGCTGATGGAATACTACCTGGCTGCCCGGCTTTTAGCATCTTTTCTATATGGATGGAAACAATTTTTCTCTCATTGTTGTATCTGCCTTTTAGAATCTCCCAGGCACTGCTGTAATTCTCACTTGAAAATGTTAGGTGTTTGATTAAATGGAGCGGCTCTCCCTCTAAATGCGTCTTCAGATATTCCATCTTTTCAGTTGTGGTGAGACTGGCTTTGTTGTGGATTATTGTGGAGAATAGATCATAGAATGGTTGCCATTCTAAGAAATCTCCTTTGAATGTGGGAATCTTAAGTCTCGGTAGCATCGACTCGTTTTTCCCTTCTGTTGGCTTGTTGTTGTTGATACTTGGCAGCTTTGATGTCATTAGATGAAGGAACCTATTGACATCTTGCCTTATGTCTTTGTACTCGTTTTTGGTTACATATGACACCTTTAGTTCTTCTTCTGTTGCATTGGACATAAACTCCTCATGAAGATCTGTTATGGTCCTAAGTTGTTCCAGCAACATTTTTTGTTGGTACTCGTAAACTTCTCTGGAGTAGTTTTGAAACGTCTCTTCAAACTCCTCCAGGTTGTCTACGATGGCAATAATTTTCAGCTTCAGCCTTTTTAACCTCTGAAGTTGCACCGTGTTTGTACTCTCGGTTGGCTTTATGGCACCCTCATTGAGTTTTTGTAAATCTGCATCAGCTGGAACAATGTTTTCTAGTTTTTTCCTAAACTCTTCGTACATCACCTTTAGTTTATTGTACGTGTCTCTCTGCACGTACGGTGTATCTTTTTTCACTGAAGGCAATATTTTTGTATGGTTTAAGTGAAACTCTGCCCACAGAGTGTTGAGGAGTTGAAGCCTTTCTTCTTTATATTTCTGGGTTTTTCTTGACGCACTGTCCTTCCCAAAGTTTCGATAGAGTGTTTCAATTTCCTCTGCTAATGCTTTCTGCCTGGCTACGATTATAAATACTTCAGTTTCGTCCATCATGATTGCTAATTTTTTGTAGATTTAGTTGTATATGGATTTCGTTAACTTTGAAATATGTTGGTTTTAGGAATAGTAGATTTTTCGTAGATTTATAGTATTGTTATATTTTATTTTCACTTTTTTTTTTGTGTATTTATCAGTGTTAGAGCCCTGATAACGCTTTTTCACTATATATTTTTCGTTATAAACCAATGTTTACAGCCTTGGTTACGCTTTGCTAATTTTTATTTCGATTTAAATATTTTTGTTTTTGTTAATTAAACCAATGTCAGAAGCCTTGGTTACGCTTTATTCACTGTTTCTTTCCTTTCGAAGGACCAATGTTTATTCGACAATTCGTAATTAAATGACACCTCTGGTGGGGGGAAGTCAGAAAATAAAGAACGAATTGATTGGTTGCCGTTGTAAAAGCAAGTGAGTTTATTATTTAGATACTTTTTCTTTTATATACAAAATATGCTTACATTTGACTATTTAATTCTAAGTTCAATTTACAATATGATACAAGAAAATATATAAAAATGACGTTGCATTTTTTACTGTGAGAAAGAATTTGAAATTTAATATATTTGCAAGTGTTATTGTAGCAGGCGTTATTGTGGGAAAATATTTACTGGCGGCTTGTTCTGTTGTTGTCACAACAAAGGGAAAACATTATTTCAAAACAAGGTGTTTTAAAAAGTCAACATTCTGTAACTTTCAATAAAATCGACACAGGTTATAGCAGAAAAAAAATGTAAAAAAGGAAAAAAAGTATGTTTGCTCATGGAAAATCGAAGTAGCTTAATATTGAAAAAAATTTAAACACCCTGTTGATTATTTTTTTTTATTTTTTGTCAGCGCCCATTGATTGATGATTATTTTGAAATCGCTCAAAGGACAAGGGAACGGAGTTGCAAAATATTGATATATTTTTTTAAACACTCTATTTTTTTTAAATTCTGACTTAGTTATTTCCTGTATCAAATTCTTTGAAAATGCTCAACGAATCACGAAGTTTAAAAAAAACTTGAGATTTTTTTTAAAACACTTGGTTTTGAATTTTTCTGTTTTCTTTTTTAATTCTGTCTTAGCTATCATCAGTGTCAATTCCTTTGAATCACTTAAGGAACAAATATGTTGATTTTTTTTTTTTTTTGAAAACCCCTGATAAATACGGGATTGAACTATATTTTACGGATCGCCGAAAATTCGATCGTGATATCGAATTTTATTTTAAAAGATCCGAAAAATATGATTAACGTTCGAATCAAAAATAAAATTCTCTTTTGAATTTTTCTCGAGAGAACGAATCTTATTTTATCGTTCTTCGAACCTTAATTTTTTCTTTTTTTTTTTGATAATCGATATAAAAGGTTTTTTAATACTTTAAAGAATATTTTTATTTAATTTAATTAAGTAAATTTTACTTTTGTGAAAACAACGGTTCTTTCCCTACAAATTTTAAAAAGCCATTTAGGAAAATATTTTATTTTATAAAAAAAAGATTTATAAAACTTTTTTTGTATGCTTAAATTAGTGTCATCTAATACCAAAAATTATAAAAAATACACTTAGGTGTCAGTTATTTATAATGATCAAGAAAATCCATCAGGAAAAGTTGAACAGGAAACAGGAAAAATATTTCACATGCCAAGCTGAAAACAGGTAAATATTATGCACACTATGCACACATACAACCAAAAACTAAGATGGCGCTCTTTTTTCAGCTTAAACTATCAATGAAGTTGTTTTTATTCAAAACGAGAAATATTTGGGCCAAAAGATTTATCACAGCCAGATCCCACTTTAAACCTAGTACAAACTTTCTCGTGAAGTGAACAATCGCCAGTGGAGATGGTGATTTTTTTGACATTTATCACTAGAACAGACTTGCGAATGTGTTGTGAACGGGAGTTCCCGTACATTTTGCACGGGAATTGCTCGTGAACGAAAACTCTCCAAAAAGCTTTACGAGCACGTTCACGGGTGAATAAAAATGCAAATTTTGTATAGATTCACGTCATGATTCACAAGTATGTACTAGGCTTTAGCAGGAGAAGTGATGTGTAAGTCAATAAAATAGTTGAAAATTTTATATAGAAAATTTTGCACAGAAAATTAACAAAAACCAAAAAAAAAAAACAAACCAAAGATTCCTATTTTTTTAATGAATTGCCCATAACTTTTTTGGAGAAAATATAGGCTCAAGAAATGTTCAAAAACATAAAGAAGAGATTCTATCTACAGCCTTGAGTAAAATCTAAGTTTTATGATTTAACAGTAAGTGAGTGATTCAGTTACGACCAAGGTTGCCAGTCTTGAACAAGTTCGATAGTCCAATTTAGAAATGTTTGTAGCCCAAAATCGAAGCCGAAGAAGTTGCCAAATAGTAGCCCAATGACAATTAAAAAAATTTGTTCATAACGTCAATGGCAAATAATTATTTATTTTAATTTTAAAATACAACGAAAAATAAAATTAATTGTAGCTTATAAAAGAATAAAAAAATTTAATGGAAATTAATTGAAAAGAGTTTGACGCAAAGAACCATCGATCTTTTGGGGACTATTAGTGAGTAAAAAGTGATGCCAAATTGTGAAAAGCTTTAAAAGTAGGTTAAGGGAGAGAAAAGCGTTTTGTTTATAATTTATTTATACGAAAAAAATGTCGCCCACGATTAGATTGGGGCTATTAGTAGCCCAATAATGATTGGGCTGTCATATTGAATTTGTTTTCGGCAATTTCAGAAAAAAGATAGCCCAATTTGGCAAGCCTGAACTACTAATTTATTCCTGTAAGAAGGGTGAAGTTCCAGATCCACCGTGTACTTTGATAGCAAGAGCTCAATTTACTTTACTTAGGAAAAAATGTGATAAAATTCTTTCAAAAACATCGGGAAATTTCTTGTTTTCTTCAATAACTTTGGGGGAACGTAGAAATTGTTGTTCGGAAGCCACTTTTAGTATTTTATTGTTTGAAAAAAAGTAGCGAAAATAAATAAAATCGAAAAAAAATAAATAAACATTTCTCAGCATACCTGGATGATGATGATGTTCCATTGTTGTGAGAAACTAAAGAGAAAAGAATTCGCGATTATAAAATTAACATCAATTTAGATCTAAAAACGAAACAAATGATGGTTTTCCTATATTTATATTTATAAAGTCATAGTGTTTTTCCGCCTTACGTAATAGATCTTTTATCCATTTTTGTATATGGTTTATTTCGGATCTAGCCAAAAGCCAAATAGAAAAAAAACGTCATCACACTGCGCCTGATGATGGCCCGGTCTTTTGCTTATAATAACTATAAACTTGGACCTCATCTCCCTTAAGCTCTTTGCCCATATGAGATTGAATTGAATGAGTTCGGATGGGATATGGATGCGCGACATGGAACTCAAAGATTTTGTCCAACTTTTTGTTCGCTTATGTATGTATTTAGGTGTACCTATATTGCTTTCCTTAAGAGAGCGCAGTGATGCCATGCTGCTACTGATGTGCCTTAGAAAAATTGAGAGAAATGTGTTTTTGTCTATTTTTGGAATTTGGCTATTATTTTCGGACGCACAACACAGGAAAATGGATATGCACCAAGATTTTTAGTTTTATTTATTCTTTTTTATCATATTTTTTTTTCTAGAGTATATGGGTATATAGAATTCTTGCAATGGCCTATAGATAGATCGACTAGTTTGCTCCATATTTCGAATTTCCCTTAACCGAAAAATTCCACTCTAATGAAAGACTATTTTTAGTTCTTATTTGGGGAGCTGAGAGATAATTTTTGGGTTCATCTGAAATGTGTCGTGTTTTTTTTTTTATTATTCCACATAGAAAAAGTGACATCTTAAAGTTTTTTTTTTTTTAATGTTTTCTAAGGTAAAAAAATATATTAAGTTTGAGGAACCGAAATTAATGTCTGCCCAATCCTGACACACTTATGGAAAACACATTACATATTTAACTGATGTGATGTATTCATATAATTCCCTAAGGATTTAATCATTTTGGAACACACACGCCATCGCCATACCATCATATCGTCTTCGTCTCGAACGTCTCTCCTAAAAATCCGAATATCCATTAACTTTTTACTTGGAATTTTTTTCTCTTTTTTTGTTGAATAGCAAATCACTTCAATCTCTATGCAAAGTATATTGAATATCAAGTAAGTTGGAGCGCAATCGCATAAATCACGATCAGAAATCGAGGTTATACCACCTCCTTCTTGGCTCTTCTGCCTCGCTTGCTTCCTGCTCTTCCCTACTGACAAAACCAAAAATGGCAAATGGAATGAGACAATGGTAGCAACAAACTATACAGCACATACCTCATCCTCATAACGAGATATATCGGGGCAGCAATTACCGAATGATCCCATTTCGAGTACGTTTCACGTGTGTCACAATATTTAAACGTCAGCAAAACCACAAAACCAGTAGCTGTTGCAATCTCTTGCAAGAACAACAACAACAACAATACCACCAGCAGCAAAAAGCCACTAAGTGCTGCTTCCAACGCGGCACAGTCTAGATCGCCCCTTGAGCAGCAGTTCCATGCGATGGCATCGAATTCGTATCTCTTTAATATGATGATGGAGAAGTAGAAATATCCTTAATTTTTCACATCGCATCACATTCCCTCTCGACCGAAGTGGAATTCCAGGAGTTTTTCGTTTTTCTCAAAACCTAATTAAAGCATTTTCAGCAGGGAATCCATTAGGGCAGACAGTATTATTGTTTATAGCCGTGTCCTGGCCATGATGCGAATTAATAATGAGCTGGTTCCATCCACCACTATAAAGTGAAAATGCTGATGCTGTCCTCCTCGGTGCGGTGGAGCTTATGGAGCTCACAGCTCCGAGGAGGAGTAGATTGCAGCAAAACTTGAATTCCTTGCAAAGGGTAATCCCAATGTAGTTGCAGACCGAAATTGCTTGAACGGTTGGAGTGGAAAACGCTGGGAAAACATCCCAGCACGAGTCATATAAATAATACAGATCATCATCATCATCATCGCGGGCACGCAAACATAGGAACAACCTTTATACATGCATACATATAGGTGTACTGCTGATGCTTTCTAACCAAACCTCAAGTATAGGTAGTAGGTGGTGTTCTTGGAGTCGTCTCTGTCCAGGGATCGATGTTCGCACAAAATCACTGGTATTGTTCGAGCTGACAGTTACGGATCCCCATCCCGGCATCGATCATCATGCTGGAGGAGCTCTCTTAAATAGTTAGTAATCAGAAATTACAGAATCTTATCCTTGGTCCTCCGTCTGATGCATGATGAAGGTAATGCATCCCAGTCTACGCACTGGCTGGAGTAAAAGTTTCCACTTACGATGCACTACAAAGCAGGAACAAACGCACAAAAAACTGCGTACGCGTACAACTTTAGAATTTGTCTTTTTGCGCACTGCTGATGCTGATGCTCCTCTGCATTCGGTTAATTTAATTCCAGATTTTTGTTGGAGCTACTCTGGGATTGCATTGGAATCTGTGATTGCTCCTGACGTTTGCCAGCACTGATGGCTGGCCGAGACAAGCAACGACGACACAACGACAACAACTTAGTCTGAATTGCAATTTAGGGACGAGCAGAGGAGGAGTCGCAGCTTGTTTTTTGATTCGAGCCCTGAGGCGGTTTTACAGGTTCCCAGAGAGAAGCCTGCCATGTTGATGGGATTCCTGTCTGAAAATATTATGTGCGATATGAGGTTTTTGTATGCTTCCTTGAATAATTTGATGTAATAAATTTCATTAGAACGAACTGCTGCGGTGGCGGTGACGGGATATTATGTTGTTTGCTTTGCACAAAGTTGTTAAAAATTACGGATCCATTCGAGGTTATAGTAATTGAATAATGCGCACAGAATCGTTTTTGTTGATGTCTTAATATATTTTTGTTTTGAAAATGTTTGCTTTGTGCATGTGCATGTGCAGTGTGCAAGCTTTATTTTCTAGAAGTGCAAATAGGAGGTACTAATGCTATGACTATACAAACTGCAATTATTGTATAGTTGTAAAAATGATTTGAATGTAAACATTAAATTATAAACTATGCTCGTTGAGAAGAGTCATTATTTGCTTGAAATATACCGGCACCGGGGCTGATTAATCGAAGGATATCAGAAAAGAAATTGAGTTTTCAGTTCCAGGAAGAAAATATGTTAGAATTAAGAGAATTAAATTTGAGTCTTGATAAGAGGAAGATATAGCTTATAGTTTGCTTGAATATTCAATCCTAGGCTTTGTTTTCACAGAAGAAGAATATAAGATGGTTTGATTGATCAGAAACAAAGATTCTGAACCATAATTTCTCCCCCCATAAATAACCTTTTGATCCTTAACTTATCAGGATAAAGAAGCAAAACAATGAATAAATATGCAAAGGAGGTTAACTTTCGATGAAATTTTTTTCAGTTTTTTTCGGAAGGTTGATAAAACTCATTTTATTTTGTGTTCTTATTCTTAGACAACATTGGTTTTCTCAAAACAGGCTTCGGTTCTTTGCACTTTAAACAAATAAAAATGTAGACCATATTTTAAAATTATTTGTTTTTATCCGGACATTTGAAAAACCTAGGCACAGCTTATAAAATGTTACCAGATAGTCTTGTTTGCCTCGTCAGAAGCTCCAAGTGGTTTAAGGAGTAAGGAAGGAGTTTTTCAGATTCATATGGCATCACAATGGACCAACTCTGGTCTAAGTGTGTCAGTTTTAATTTACTGACAGCCACTTCTACCTAACCTAACCTACCAGGTAAACCTAACCAAACTTTTATTTGGACAATTTGTTGTTTTAGAATAAAAAAAAGTATATCAAAATCAATTTCTCTTTTTTTTTTGACAAAATGCTGTATAATTTAAAAAGAGCTCCCTAAGAAAAATGGTACAGAAAACATTTTGTAAGAAACTGAATTTTCTATAAGTTCATTTTACTTACTTTACATTATTTGACGCCCACAGTCCATGGTGGGCAACAGCCTCAACAAAATAGCCCTCCAGCCAGCTCGGTCCCTAGCTAGCTACCCCCCAGTTACGCACTCCAAGTTGGTTGAGGTTGTCCCCACATGTGTGTGCCACCGAAGATGGGGTCTTCCTCTGCTGCGTTGGTCAAGGGTATATTTGAAGACTCGTCGGGCAGATGCCTCGGTTTCCATACATTCCACGTGTCCTAGCCGTCTTAGCTGCTATGCATTTTCAGCTTTTTGACCAGGTTGACGTCACTATAAAGCCCATAAAGCTCGTTGTTAAATCTTTTTTTCCATACTTCATTGATGCAGACCAGACCAAAGATCACCCAAAGAATTTTCCTTTCAAAGTATCTAAGGAGATTTTCATCCGTTTTTGACCGGGACCATCCTTCTTCTGATTCGTCTAAGATGCACCAAAAAGCTAGAGCAAAGACAAGAAAAAAGTCGTATTTTGGAAAGCCAGAAATCTCTTCTTTAATTTTCATTTAAAATTAAGTTGTGTTACTTTTTATTTTTTTTTATTTTTTTCCAAAACTAAGATTCATTTTGGCATCCGGTTTTCAGTTTTTTATAAAAAAATTAATAACATCATTGAATTTTGAAAACAAAAACAATTCTTAATTACATAAAATTTTATAAAAAAATTGCTTGAAATAATTTTTTTTTTTTAATTTCGAGTTTGAAAATTAATTTTTCAAAAATTTTTCACCGATACAACTTTACTTAAAATTTTAATAAAAGAAGAGGTTTTTGGCTTGCTTTCCAAAAAGGTATAGCATGACATTGTAAGTTTTACCGTCTTCTTAAAATATTTTGTTTTTTGTCCAAGTCAATTTTTTTTTTATAAAATTCCTAAACGGGGGAAATACACCCCCTTCCTATACGATTTTTTTATTCTCTTTAGCCAACCTACTCGCTCTAGCTTTTTGGTGCATCTTATATGAATCATCCTGTAAAAGGTCTCTTTGGTTCTTTGAGGGATGGCTTTACTACTTAAATACCTTTTTTTTTTAATGTTTTGTTTTGATATTTATCTTCAAAACTCTTTTTCAATCTTTCTAATACCTTCGTCATCTTCAATAAATATTTATCAGTGAATGAATTTTCTGGACTTAAAAACATTAGAATAGGCAAAATAAAGTTCATTCAGTTATTAAAGAGAATATTAACATAACTTAACAATAATATGAAAGCATACCTGTCATTTTGACCTGACGAGGTGAGCTTTAGTATACTAATAGTTCATCCTAACTTTACTTTTAAGAAGTGTTGCCGAAGTGGCAACACTGTCAGAGGAACGGGAAAAGGATTGCCACTTGTTTCACACATTGGCCTATAAATCGAGAACCAGGAGTCCGACGATGACCCGAGAACTCTCGTTGGATTCAGCACCCTTGTAACCACATGACCACATTATTGATTTTCTCCCACCCCTCTCCTTGCATGAAGAGGGTGGAAAAAAGCCGTTTGGGAAGGGAAAATGCAAAGCCCAAAAAAGTAAGAAAAATATTTATATTATTAAAATTTAAATATTAGTGTTGAAGCAGAATTTAACCATCTACTACATTTTATCCAAAGTTAATTGAAAAATCCACTTTGGTTTTATAAAAAGTCACTTTCAAACTGGTGGGGAGGGGGAATATGAAAGTTTAACAAACTTAAATATTTATCTTAATATAATCTAAGCATATGACTCATCATTTAAGGGTGTTTTTTAATCTTATTAAATCAAAATGAACTTGATTCAACCACCTACAAAAATGTTAGAGTCTTATTCATAAATGATGACTGAATTTTTAGTGCAAAAAGTAAAATATTACCAAAATTTTAACAGAATTGTCATGAAACTTGGTCCACATAATAAATCTGCCATAAGTAATAAGAACTAAAAACGTCATCAATGACTTGCCTGATATTTTTTTGAATTCTCTTCGTCTTATGTTTGCAGATGATCTTAAATTCCTAAGATGCGTTAAAAATGTCAACGATTGCAATCTTTTGCAAGAAGACCTTGAAAACCTTACGGAATGGTGTAAGATTAATAACTTGTCTTTAAACGTCTCCAAATGTCAATGTTTTTCTTTCTGTCGTAATTAATCGCCAATTTACACTGAGTACAAAATTGGCAATTATGTTCTTGAAAGAGTTTTTGAAAAGAAAGACTTAAGTGTTGTGTTTGATGCTAAATTAAATTTCATTAAACATGTTTCATTAAACATGTTGCTAAAGGTTTCATTAAACGGGATTCCAGAGACTTCAGTGATCCATATACTCTTAAATCGTTATATATTGCCTATGTCAGATCTATTTTGGAATATTGTCGCGTAATATGGAATCCATATATTACAGCATTCATTCCAATAGAATTGAAAATATTCAAAGAAAGTTCAGTAGGTTTGTAGTATGGAAACTTGGCTGGCACATTGAAATGCCGTCTTATTCCACTAGATGTCAACTCACTCGAAAATCGTCGAAAAATATTTTCAGTAATGTTTATTAACAACATTTTGTCTCATCATAACAATTGTCCATTTCCTTTGTCCTTAATAATTTGAATGCACCTTCTCGCCACATAAGGGAGCGTTTTCTTATTCTCGAAGATGAACATAGGGTGAACTATGCCCTAAATGAACCAGTGACTCGCTGTGTCCGGGAAACTAATCATATTTCAAATGTTATTGATTTTAATTTTCATCATAGTAGATTCTCTTCAAAATCCAAATTAATGTTATATTTTGTAACCAATTTTTGACTGTTATTATATTTTATGTACTACTACTACATAATACTAATACTACCTATATTACTTCTTCGAATAGTCTTTAAGATTATATTGTATCTGATTGATTGAAAAAGAATAAGTAAATATTCTTGTCAAAAAAAAAAAAAAAATCATTAACAAATATTAACTTTTTAAAAGAAAGATTACTTTTTGATGGGAGCTTCTATCTCCTTAATTGTGATTGTATTGGAGTAAACATTTAAAAATACTTCAAAATAATGTACCATATTACATATATGAACCTCGGTTTCAAAAACATAGAATGTTAGGTCAACAACTCAGATTTTAGTTCTCCCTCAAAAAACAAGCTCCAGAAGGCGGATATTTGATGAATAGTCAAATATTTACACCCACTTTTATCAACGTACTGGTTTTAAGAGAGGTTTCATGGTAGTAATTCAAAGTTTTTCCATTTCAATACAATAAACACCCTTTCACTACAAATATTTTTGTAGACGTTTAAAATTCTTATTACTTATGACAGATTTGTTATGTGGACCAAGTTTCATGACAAAGCTGCAAAAATTTGGTTATATTTTACTTGTTTCACTAAAAATTCAGTCATCATTTATGAAAAAGACTATAACATTTTTGTTGGTCATTGTATCGAGTTTATTTTGATTTAATAAGATTGGGTCTTAAAAAACACCCTTAAATGATGTATTACATTTTTTAAACCGAAACGCGTCGCAAAATAAAAGAAAAACAAACGATGTTGTGATTATTGTTTTTTAAACATAAATAAATAAATTAACATTTTTGAAAGTTTTAAAAATTTTTATTTTTATTTTTATTATACATACAACACACAACATGGAGACTAACTCACAAATAAATATGTATTACATGCTTAGATTATACCAAGATAAATATTTCCCCATTCCCAGCAGTTTGAAAGTGAGTTTTTATAAAACCAAAGTGGATTTTTCAATTAACTTTGGATAAAATGTAGTAGAAGGTGAAATTCTGCTTCGACAGTAATCTTTAAATTTTAATGAAATAAATATTTTTTTTACTTTTTTGGGCTTTGCATTTTCCCTTCCCAAACGGCTTTTTTCCACCCTCTTCATGCAAGGAGAGGGGAGGGAGAAAATCAATAATTTGGGCCTATGGTTACAAAGGTGCTGAATCCAACGAGAGCTCTCTGGTCATCGTTGGATCTCTGGTTCTCGATTTATAAGCCAATGAAAGAAACAAGTGGCAACCCTTATCTCGTCTTTCTGACAGTGCTGCCACCTTGGCAACACTTCTAAAAAGTAAAGTTAGGACATGAACTATTAGTATACTAAATTTTAACCCGTCAGGTCAAAATGACAGGTCAGTCTTAACAACAGCCCCACTATGAGTATAGTTCAGTGATGAACAATGAATCAGTTTTAGTGAGAAAAGTAAGTTTTGACTATCGAAATAAATTAATGGAGGTTTTAAATAAAGTAAATAAGTTTTATTACCTAATGAACCTGAGGAAATACTACAATATTCTTGAAATAAAAAAGAAAATCCTGCAAATTTCAACCTATACTACAAATTCTTCGCATGCATGGCTTCTGAGATACACGATGCGTAGGTTAAAGTTTCCCTACTAACTTCACAGACGTCATAAAATGACTCTAAATAGAAAAAATAAGTTCTCCTTCCTTTTTTTTCAGATTTTTTTTTTCACTTCCTCGTTTCCTTATTTTCAAATCAACTAAAAATCGTCAGATGGTCTCTCTAAGTTCAGACGGGAAATGCGATTTCCCCAAAAAAAAAACGAGAATAAAATATTTTTTTTATAAAATTTCCTTAAAAACAAGAAAACATAGAACCATTATAGTTTTTAATATTTCAATAAAAATAATTAAGATCATAAAAAACTTAAAGCCAAATTAGTGGAAAATAGAACATTTTGTAACAAAAAATTGTAACACTTGCTGGCTCTGAAAACAGCTGTTTAATACAAATTTAGGTGTTGCCATCGTTTTTAAATATATTTTGTCCGTTTTAGTATTTGATTAGGAAATTGCCTTTCCAGTCTAGAAGGATGGAAATAGCCCCCACCTAAGACGATAAAATTTAAATAGTTTCCACATTTTAAACAAATATTGAATTTTGTCATCTTATTTAGTATTTTGCATTGTAAAGTCAAATTAAACTTAGAGGCATTAAAAAAATCGAATTCAACTAATTTTAAAGAGTTTGTTTACCTTTATTGTATCTCACGAAAAATATTCCCCACTATTTTGTTTAATTCACGATTTTCCTTAATGACTCACATTGAGTAAAATCGACGTACGTGCCAGATACATAAATGTTCCTAAAAAGTTAGATCGTCAAAAAGACCAAAGACACCATAGGAATCAATGACAATCCAAAAAATATCAAGATTAGAAAATTGTCTGTATTCACAAATAACACATCAAGTATCATCATTTTAACAAATGTTTCATTTCGAATAGCTACATTACCATCTCTACAACAATTGTTGTTGAAAATATATATGAAAATTCTCACATGTGATACTCTTGTTCAGTTTCGTATCTATACACCATGTGCTCACGGTAACAGCATCAGCCGGCCGCCCACCTTCTAAATTATCTTCTAGCGCTATAGAGACGGCCTCAAAAAAGCAGCCAAAAAAGCTCCAACCAAAATTAGAATTTATTCTATAATTAGTCATGTTTAACGTTCATGTATTTTCGAGTTGTTTTTTTTTTTTTTGAAAGAGAAACAAAAAAACGTATTGAAAAATGCCTTGCTGCGTGTTAGTTGTCGGAATTAGTTTTGCGATGAAACCATCTGAAATGTCCCCAGGGGCCAGGGGCTATTCGATTTGAATAGGAAATACGAAAAAATTAAAAAGAAACCATCGGGAGATTTCTATATAAGAACCTTATGGTTATGTTATCAATCCGATTCAAGACATAATGGCACAAAGATCCGGATTAAAGAAGCATTAAACTCCATGAAGGCATTTAATAAAATTAGTATTACAACTGCGCAAACGGAACACATATTTCAGCACTGTTGGGAACGCGAGACATTCTGGCATTTTATAGATGTTCCTCATCAACAGTTGAGGGATTAATTTGCAATGCTCGCAGCTTGCATTGGCATTGCAGAAAAAAAATTAGCTTAGTGCTAAGAATCAGTTATAGAATCATAGCCGAGAATTCCTCTCATAGACATGTTATTTCTCATGGGATTGCACTACTGCACAGTGCATAAGATGCATACTTGATCGTCTATGTCCTCTAATACCAACTCTTGTTGTCGATGGAAACATAGTATTTACAATGTTAATCTAGATTTCAAGCAAGCTTGCGAAACATGGACATGGACAATGCAATTTACAATACAGTATACGCACTTTCTAATTATCGCACGCAATATTAATTTGATATTTAAAGAAAATGTGCTGCTTAGCTATTGCTGAGGCTTTACTTTCAGAGTTCTACACAAAGCTAAGCTTGGTACTGGAAGCTTACCCCGCAGTAGCAAGTACTGTTATACAGTTGCTGTTAAAAAATTTACCTTTAAAAATGAGAATGAAAGAAAGGCATTTCGTCCCACTTTCTGACCTAATTATATCAGTGCAAAGGTCTCAATGAGTGCTGTGTATTTTTGTTTATGGGCCTAAGTCTGAATTTTTTGCAAGGAAAGTGTTATAACCCAATAACTGTTGAACTACACTATAACTTCTATACCGGTTATAGCGCTATAACACTTTCCCTGCAAAAGATACAAAATTATGCTTATGCTGCAAAAAATAGTAATCATTGGTTTCTTTCTAATGATGTAGATCAGAATGTGTTACAATACTTGGGACCAGTGTTAGGGCAGAGGGATTTGAAAAGGTCTCAGAAAAAAGGGTCACGAGGAAAAAAAGTCCCACAAGGATTTTTTTTTTGATAAATAGCAAAATCAATCAGAATACGTTTAAATTGCAAAAAAAAGTTAACAAATTAGTTTGATTTTTTTAATTAAACAATTGATCATAGCAAACCGTAAAGTCACGTCTTACATTCATTCAAATTCTATTAAAAATAAATTATGTATTTATAAAAAGCATGGAGTTTTTTTTAATTTCTAAAAATATTAAGGGTATTCATGCAACAGTGTAAAGACATCGTAAACATATCTGCGTAAATCTGTCAAATGTTTCATACAAATTGTGACAGAATTACGAAGTTTATAACATTTACGACAGCCTTACGCTCTAACATGAATACCCTAACTATTTTAATAGTTTTAGCTGAAAAAAGGAATACCATCTGAATGTTTAAAGAAAAACTTTTTGAAAAGAAAACTTTGAAAATCATTGGAGTGGATTATAAAATGAAAATTTTCAAAAAAAAAACTGTATTCGGGTGGAAATAAAAGAAAAATGTTTTCAAATTTTTATTAAAAATTCACAAAATATTTTTTTTGAAAATTTCGATATACTCGTAATAATAAATACGTTTTGAAAGTTTTTGTCGTCTGTCTGTCGTCGTCATACGAAAAAAGAGCGCATATGCATTTTAGTAGTTTTGAGATACGAGTATGTAAATGGATTTTAATGATTTTGATTTCCTCGCCTTGAAATTGAATAATTTGTTTTAGAACGATTTCTTAGTAAGAAAAATATTTTATTCGAGTAAGTGCACGCATAAGTTATAGTAATTTTGTTGATGACTTAAAAGTGAACTTGCGACTTTCAAGCTTTGATAGTAGGCCACATAAGCAATTTGCTTAAAATCTGTAATAAAATTTACGTTCGTGATTTTTAGCCGATTTCAGTTGGAAATATGAGTTTTAAGCTTTGCATATAATATTAAATTAGATATTAAACGGTTCCAGTTATGGTACTAGCCCAATTAGAATTTTGGCGCTTACACCGTTTTCTTAGAACGGCAGGCTGTTAATAGTTCCGTTCTGAAATTTTTTTTTATTTAAGACCGCACTTATTCTAGAACTCAAACAAAATTTATTAAAATCGTAGGGGTAGTTGTTTATGAGAAAAATGAGATTTTCTCTAACGGTTTCTTAACATCTGTTTTGAAGGTACCGTTATTTTACCATGAAATTAATTTTTTTAAATGTAGCTTCTAAAAAGTGGGGAAAATCGTTAAGTATACCAAGTTTAAAAAAAATCGATAGGGTCACTCTAGAAATATTAATAATCCAACAAATACTTTATTAAAAAATACGTATTTTTTGGGAGCTTCTGCATTAAAATAATTTTTAAATTAGTCACACCGATTTCAAGAAAATCAAAAATCAAAACACTTTTTTGAGAAATACTGTTAATAACAATTTTTGAAAATCGGTTTTTTACCTTCGCACTTAAGGACATTTATTGAATTTTTTTAAGAAAAGTTGTCAGTAAGTTTGTGAAAAAAATAGAATTTGTTTAAATTGAAAAAAAAAATTTATGGCAGGTACCGTTATTTTTGATTCTAAAAAGTATGAAAAAAATGTGTGGGGGAATGCCAAAATATCTCTATTTAGGTACCTATACCAAGTTTGAAAAAAATCGATGCAACCATTTAGGCTCTAGTCGAACAGACAGACAAACGGACAAACAGAATTTTGAAAAATCGAATTGGATTTTAAAGAGAGGTGGCAAGATTTTGACTCAATCCACTGAGCGTGTGTAATCGCCATAAACCAAGACTATTTCAACTCGATATGGATATATAAATGGAAAATTGAGAAGTTTTTTTTTCAAAAAAAAAAATAAGAACTTAATCTTGTCCACGTTATTTTTTAGACTAAAGATGGGTTCGAAAAATTAAAAAAATTTTAAAGAGGGTAAGAAGCCAGTTTTTAAAAAGTCGTCTCATGGTCGCGTGAGGCAAAAAAGGGGTCGAAATGCAATTAAAGTCTCATAGCGGCAACCATGCTTGGGATGCAACTTGTGCTCAAAAAGAGTTATTGAGTGCAGTGCAACAATCATTATAGGGCTCATTGCACTCATTGAGATCTTTGCCATGCTATAGGATATAGGTGTTAAAGTGTTACAACAATAGAACACAACTTATACAATAATGCCAATTCTGCTTTATGGAAGTACATATTTCAGGAAGTTTTCAATCCTGATAGAAACAGACTTTCCTCCTTTTTTTCGGCATTTCGAGGAGAGACAATTTAAAAAAGTTAAAGTTTTTCAAACAAAAATCATAGTTTCAAACTTTTATTGGAAGATATGAAAATGATGGACCATTATAGCTTAAATTCTGCATCGAGTAGTAGATCTCACCACTCTTCAAAACATAAACATTAAAAAAAAACATTTTTCTTAAGTTTTAATTTAAAAGGTAAAAGCTTAAAACTTTTCAAATAGTTTTTGAGGGAGTTAAAAAAAAAAATGAAACACTTTAAAATATTTTGTTTTTGAAAATTTTCATGAGCAATATCATTTAATCTTACTTAAAATTTGTAAATAAGAATTTATCTAAATCCTTTCTGCCGATAATATGAACATAAAGGGTAAGTAGGTAGTAGGTACTTATTAATTGTTGCCAAGTTCAAATTTTTACAACTTTTAGTAATAGATTGTCATTATTTAAGCAAACAGAAAAAGTTTTATCTTAATCTTAAGATTAAAAAAAAAACAAATTTGGAATAATTTTTTTAAGATCCCAAAAATATTTAAGAAAATCTAAAATAACATATATTCTTATTTAATTTTTTTTTGTATTCAACTTATAAATCAAAATTAAACATAAAATCATACCTAGACACCTACAACATCATACTTGGATTTTTTAATACGGGCTCAGCATTAATTTTAAATTTTGATACAAATTTAGTTTTTCTAGTGAAACATATAATTATATTTTTTAAGGGCGTGACACACACCAGATTACTATTCAATTACCCAAACACTGAGTTTTTATGTATTAACGAATAACCAAATGACACAAAAAACTTTCTCAGACTTATGGTAAGGGAAAATATCCACAGGTCCTCAAATTGAGTCATCGGTAGAATAAAAAGGAGTAACATAATTTAAGGTCTTAAGAAACGTTGACTCAAAAAAAGTAACATGAGGGCTAATGAAGTGGAAACTCCCTATTATCGATTGTTTGCCCAATCATCAAAGATAACAAAATCACTTATGGGGACTTTTGAGCAGAAGTCTTTTTGAAATGATATAAATATTTAGAAATGAGAAGAGAAAGGGGGACAAACTACCCTTTCACGATTTTTTGCCATACATGATTACACCATAAACACAATGTGGAAAATCTTTTCATTTTCATTATATTTTATCTATGTATCTAATTTCACATAGTGCTTAATGTTTTGAAAATATTTTAAGGGGGAAGGGGTAAAAGTAGATATAATTTCACTATGAAAAAAGCTTTTGTTCTTTTTTTAACTCATGCTGAAAGTTCTAAGGTTATTATCTTATCAATATTTAAACCATCCCTTTTAGTATCTTATACTTATTCCAGATCTGATATCCTTCTTCTTTTTGACTGCACAATGTACAAGCCTACATATGCGATCCCTTTTTTTTAGATATGGTGCGAATTTGGAGTGTGAAATTCTAGCCAAAATTCCGATAAGACTGAAAATTGGTACAGATCTTCCTTTAGGTATAAATAATCAACAGTCAATCAACGTCAATTTTACTAGACCATAAAAAGTTTCTCAACGTCAAGTGTCGGAAAAGTTTGTTTATTTTATTATTTATTTTTATTATTTAAATGTAAAAATTATTAATTAATTTTTAATTAATTAAAACTTCTAAGGCTTTCTAATAGATAGCATCAAAAAAAAAAATTAAAATTCGTTGTCTTTAACTAAAAACTGTCGGAAAATTAAAAAAATAAAAAATATTAATTTTTAAATGAGAAAAAAACATGTTTGTTTATCGAAATTTTTAAAATTTCTCAATAGATGGCGATGAAAATCAAACCCAAAAAAGATTAAAATAAAATTTTAATATTTTGTAGTCACATAACAATTTTTTTGTCAAAAACAAGATCATTTTAAATTACGGACTACTAAATAAGCCGATTAAAACTTAGATTTTCTAGCTAAAACTTTTTATCATATTTTTTTTTTTTTCATATAAGAATAAAAACTTTTGCTTTAGCTTCTGGTAAAAGCTATAAGTCGCAAACTAAAGTTTTTTTTCAAAAATTTCTTATTATATTCATATTTATATTTATATTTATACATTCATATTGATATCATTTAAATTATATACTGCTTCTTCCGAAGAATTGAAAAAATTCTTCAAGAGCTTCTCTTGTCAATCTTAAGTGCGTTCGGATTTGGCAAAAAACTGTAGGTGTCCTGCCGACCAAAAAAACTACATGGCAATGGTGAAGTTCATGGTTCTCACAGTGAGAATGCCAAACACAGTTTTGAAGTTCAGATTTTGGTAAGGGAAATGAGAGAACAAAGGTTTGGTGGATATTTTTGCATACGATTTTTGTATTCCCTTCTCTGGTCATCCGACATGTTCAGCTTTGAGACGCCCGCAATTTCTTTTGGGTCGAAGAATATTGGCTTCTGAAAAAAGCGTTTAGTTCTTCGTTCTGTATTGTAAGAAATACTAAAATGTGCTCCATCCCACCCCTTTACTTTGTTTTGTATAGCTTAAGCTCAACCAACAAGATCACTCTCCCACCGGAAAGCATAGGTAAACTGTTCGTGTTCCTATTGCCAATACATGTGTCTGACATAGCTAATCGATACTTTTCACATTATATGATCTGCTGGCTATTGGTTGTTGTTTGTTGGTTGTTGGTGGAAATTGAAACAAACAAACAAACAAACGGTTCTATAAATTCTATAATTGCATCGCGAGACTCTTGATAAACTAAAGTAAGTCCAAGTCTCCAAGTCCAGATGCTTTCAGGTAGACCGCAAATATCAATTAGTAATTTCTAACAACTGTGAGAACCTAAATAGACATTCGCATCTTGTGTAGGTATCTTTAACGTTAGTTTTTGCTCAGTTTTATAATTTTTTGTTGTATATGTTATTAATTTCTATAATATCCCTCTATACGCATTGTATCGTCGAATTACTTGGAAAGACCTTAATTATTTCAAACGAGTACGATCGATCCGACTAGCGACTATAGTGACCAGCGATCACGGCCGATCATCGATGGTCATGTGAATTGATATTAAAAATGCACGCGCATCGAAATCATATCCTTGTCATGTTATACTCTTAAGTCTCGTCTCGTGCGGCTGCAAACGAGATATATAGAACCTTGAGATCGATTAGAAGACTCAATAGATACAATTTATTTTGAATTTATTAATTTTTTGTTTGTACTGTACTTGCTTCGCATCATCATGGATCGGATTCGGATTCGTCGATGGTTAGATGATAGTGTTGTGGCTTAGACGAACGAACACGGAGGAAAGATGTGGGAAGTTGTTATGTTGCCAGTGAAAAAATGTCAACGCTGGCAGACGAATAGACGTTTCTGTTGTGGACAGGAAAACATGGTGCGAACGAAAGCCCCCGTTTCGATTGCGGTCGGTCGCTTGGTTTGTTTTGTTGGTTCGGTCTTCGGTGTCTTCCTTGACTCCGGCTCCGGCGAAGACATATCGGCGACATATTTTGTATCTGTGATCGCGCTGCCCCGAGAATAACATAAATGGAGATTTACCATATGTGGCCATCATCAAGAGCTCTTCCCGCGTGCATCGCCAGTAGATGGCTGCATCTAGGAAACGATCGATGTGTGAAAAAGGAAATATTTCTATATTTTGCTGATTATCATTGGAGCACACAATTCTCGATATAACTGTGTGTTCGCGACAAGTCCAATCGATGGATCGATAGATAAATATGATTTTATAGAGATTCCACATAAGATGCTTGATGAGGGAAAAGCCATCAGAGTAGAGTCTTAGTTCCATCTCCTGATGTGGCAAGGAAAATGGCAATAAAGGGGGGAAAGTGAAAAACTAATCACCGCAGCATCAGAGCATCAGTTAGTCTGTGCACGTGGTTACCTGGTTGTCTATTTTTGGTGATAGGTGCGGATTCCAGAGATTCATATTCCATTTAGAGGAAAGCAGTATAAGTATTCTCCAAGGGACTATGGTTCTCTATCTGTATGTTTCTTTTGCTCTACGCGCCTCGTTGGCTGGCCAACATGTTTTGACCATTATCAGCGATCGAGTGCTGCTGCTGTGCTGAGATGTGGCGAGGTGGTGGAATCCTCTTCTGATGTTTATTGACGGCTAAGAACAGCACGCAGCTGCATGCTGTACGTTCTTGAATTGAATTATTTAATTTAATTTTATTTTTTTCAAAGATTCCTTTCTAGTGGGTAAAGATATACCTAGACCTACCTACTTCTATTTATCATCGGAATCATTGCTTTTTTTTGTGGTTTTAATTTATTTTGATACTGTGACAAAGTTAATGTACTGATGGCTGTCAATGTTGAACAATGTATCCTGAGGGAATATAATGATGCTTTAAGGTAGTAACAAAGGATTTTCGTGTTTTAAAATTAATTAATTAGTTGTAGGTACATGTACATTGTACATTGTACCTACAGCTATTGAGTATTGTGTAAGTTCTTATACTGTGACACTGTTGTTGGTATAAGAAAATATTTTGTTATATTCTTAGAGAATATAACAAAAACAACAAGTTAATTGCACTTTGCAGTCAAAAAAAGTTGCCAAACTCATGTATCGTAAAAGCTATAGGTTTGGTATACTTGATTTTCTGTTTGTCTTATAAAACTTGTATCAAGCAGCCATACATGACTTCCTATCAGACCTGTGAACTTTCAAGTACAAGTACCAGTCAAGTATACAGTACTTTGCACTTGTACTTGTATTGGAAAAAAAACAAGAACCATGTACTGGGTACTTGAAAAACATCAAGTACAAGTATTTTGTCAAGTATTTTGTTCCAAGTACATGTACTTGGTACTTTAAGACTGCCCAGTATATTTTCAAGTACAAGTCCATTACAAGAACAAGTCTGTTTCAAGTATACCTTTCAATTACAATTTATTGAGTAGTCTGGTTGAGCTATCGAATAATTACTATTTCAACTCAAAAACACTGATCACGGCGGCGGCTATTGGCATCTCGTTATCTTGGCGTCATCTAGCTAAAGTCTCGCAATGGTCGTCATTATTTGATAGCTCAAAGAGACTACTCAACGAATTGTGCTCGAAAACTACTTGAAATTGACCTGTACTTGAAAAGTACTTGCAATGGACTTGTACTTGAAAATTACATGAAAATGTACTGGGTACAAGTACTAAGTTCAAGTTTTTGGAACAAAGTACTTGTACTTGGTATTTTTCTAATATTAAGTAAATGGTACTTGTTTTTTTCAAGAACAATTACAAGGCACTGGGTACTTACAAAGTACTTAAGTACAAATGAACTTAGGAACTTTGAATCTCTGCTTCCTTTCAAGTAATATTGTGAATATTGTCATTCATTTGACAACTCATTTTCAGAGATCAAGATTAAAAAAAATTGAAAAAGTAACAGGTCATTTACCGAAATTGGAAAAAGTTAACGTATTGGCAAAATCTTGCTTATATATCTCAAGAATCCTCAACTTATTTAAATCGTTAAATACTTTCAGATACATATGTATAGCTGTACCTATACTTGGATCTAAAAAGGCCAAGGTGCAATTTGTTTATTTTTTGGGAAATCGAAAATTTTCCTTTTAAATTTCTAAAAATGTTTATTACTTTTGAAACTTAAATTTTCTATTTATCCATCGTTATCTTGTTATGAAACAATTGGACCATATTTGCCCTACAGTCGTACAACATCTTCTGACTTTAACCCCGAAAATAGGTTAAAATTTTATCTTTTAAAGTGAAAGTATGTCAAATTAAATTTTAATTAAAATCAATTTTTTTATGTAAGAAATGCTAAAATTTAAGTCAAGAATTTCTCCTGTTTTCTTTTATTATTTTTACTGATATAATTTATGAGAAGAAAAAGAATATTTATTTGAATGTTTTAGTCAGTTTTAAAGAAAAAACTAAATTATTTATATATGTATCAACTTTTTTTTCACTGCGAAATAATTTTAACACAAAAATATATTGTTTGATAGTTTATAAGAAAGAATTCCTTCATTTTAAAGATCCGACAGTTTAAACAAAGATTATTTGTATTTTTATTTTATTTTTATCAAGGCGTATCGAAGACGGACTGAAGACGGATCAAAGATGTACCGCGAGACGAATCTGAGAGAAATCGGAGATGGATTGCAGACAAATTAGAGATGGATTGTGGATGGAACAGAGATGGATCGAAGATGGACTCTAGATTCATACAGTAAGGAAGTTAAGTATGAGTATTGAATATTAAGTAAACAAAGTTTGAGAAGGCATTGAATTTCTTCTACTTCTTTATCATCTTTAACTCTATCGATCTTATAAGTAACGCCTTGGAAAAACTATCGATACTTTTTTATCCGCATATACACAACAGAACAACATACATGAAATAAATTGTAATTAGGGGAAGGGCACCCCTACCTGCCCCCCTTGAGAATGCCCATGCTTGAATGTGTAGAATCTGTGCAGAAACTATCCCTCTATCTATGTACTCCTTAAGATAGCTAACGGTTATTTGATTTTTTGGAGTATATTAAATTTTATGAGTATGAAATTTTGGGAGACGTAGCCCAGTCAGTTCGTGCTCAAAAGGGCTCTTAGCAAGCAAATTTTTGGATAGTTTTGATTTTTTCATTGGTTTTTGTTTTCGGGTGTGCTGAATCTGAATCTGAGGTTAGCGACTAAAATTTCGTAACGCAACATAGAAAAAAATGCAAACAATTATGCAAAAATGCATTTTTGAGGAGTTTTTCATTTATGGATAGAAAACTTTAAGCTATTCGTAAATTTCATCACAGTACAACCGATAGTTACGTAATACTCATGGTGAAGGTTCTATCCATTTGAACTTAAGCGCTAGTTGAAAATAGGTGTTTTTTCTGTTTCTGAAAATACACTCGAAAACACTTATGAATTACTTTGCGGACAAAATTTGAATTTTTGTCTCTAGCATAAACTAAAATATATTTTTGTCATGGTTTTTGATTCTTTGAATTCAAATCTGGAATCAAAATTGCTATAGTATTTCAGGTTTAAGAGATATTCGAATCTAAAGTTTTGAAAAAATGCGTTTTTGATAAAAATTTGGGGTATATTGTTTCTCGAGGTAATTTTTTCAAATACATTTTTAAAATCATTCTGCAAGTATGAATATTTTTCTTTGAAACTCTTTATGAATCTTTCTCATTCATTTTCAAAAAATCTATTCGAAAATGTGCTTATAATCCAGTCAATTTGTGTCCTTATTAGACTGCCAATTATGGGGTAGTTTTGATTGTTTACCTGATTTATGTTTTCTACGGTTTGCGACTAAAATTTCGTGGAGTAATATGCAAAAATTCGCAGTGTGGTACAAAAATGCATTTTTCTTGAAATTTTTTGCTTATAACTCGTAAGCTGTTGGTTTTTCACACATTCCATTTGAGTGCAATTGAAAGTTTGTATATACAATTTCAAAACAAATTTATTTCAAATTTTTTTGTCTGCAGAATACATAATCAATTCTTTTTCACCCAAGAAAACCTCGTTTGAATTTTATGAATTGAGCATATTGTCAAATTATGTAGTTTAAAACGAAGGCTTAAAACTAAATAATGACTTTTCAATTATGAATGAAAGTATTTAAAATAGAATGAAGAATAAAACGTAAAAAATAGAAAATTTATAATTTTTGGTTTTTGTTTAATGTTAAAGGTAATTCAAATTTAAAGATTTTAGTGACCTTTAGTCCAAATGCGTTGTACCCTTCTAAGACGCATAATTTAAAATATTCAAAAAGTTTTTCGAAGGAAAATGTTTATACTTCAGAATGATTATAAAAAATACCTGGAGAAATAATATAACCCCAAATTTGCACAAAAAACGTATTTTTTTCAAAACTTTAAATTTGAATATCTCCAAAACGTGACATATGCTACAGCAATTCTGAGTTCAGATTCGAATTAAGCAAATCATAAACCATCAGAAAAATATATCTTGGTTTATGCTAGAGATAAAAATTAAAATTTTGTCCACAAAGTAATTCATTAGTGTTTTCGAGTTGATTTTCATTAACAGCAAAAATACGTTTATTTTAAACTAGCACTTGAATCCAAATGAGGTGACACCGAAAAATCCTTATGAATTTTTTGTAGAAAATTGCGTGTACTTTCAGTTGTACTTTCATGAAATTTACGAATAATATAGTTTTCGTTCCATAAGCGAAAAACTTCCAAAAATGCATTTTTGCATAATTTTCGTATTTTTTTCCATGTTGCATCACAAAATGTTGGTCGAAAATCTCATGTAGCACAATAGCAAATTAAAATTTGAACTGTCAGAAATAAAAAATGACTGTGAACTTGAGGCAAAAATACAAAATTAAATATTGACTGAACAAGAGTCAAAATTCTAATGATAACCTCCTTTAATATGTGTACTACTCGTATGTTGTACCTTAGGTATCAATAGCTTTGAGATATTATTATGTGTGCTTTTATCGAAAAATTGGCAAATGAATTATTCATTAAGTTCCCAATGGAAGTTATTGTAATTGGTGCGATTTGTCAAATCGAAAATTTTGACATATCTTCTCGTTTCAAGCTGCCCAGAATTGGAATCCAGCTTTTAAGAAAGATGTCTATGTTGTAAGTAGGTATGTACTATACATATACATATATGTATATACTTTATACTTAGGAACAGTCGCGTGTAAACAATTCACCAGCAAAATTTCTGAGTTTTGCTGAAAAATTATACTGAGGAAAAATATATTGGATCCACACATATATTAAGATTTTAAAAACTGAATTTGGACCACGGGGCGAATAAATAAATTTATTCAATATTTAAAAATAAAAATGTCCATTCAATATAAAAATTCAAATAATTTGTTCTTATGCTACACGTTGCAATTTAATCATCATCGTTATTAATGTCTTGTTTAAATAATTTTTATCTTCACATAATACTTTTTACCAAATAGACTTTATAGTAAGTACTTACTCGTATAAATGTATTAAGAATACTTTTTAAGCGAAGGAACAAATTATTTATTCAAGAACAAAAATCAGATTTAGGTATGTATCTTATGTAAAAAAAAAACTGCTCAGATTGAATATTTAATGAAAATTAATATAACAAACATTTTTTTGTTTGTTCCACGATGCTAAAACTTGTTATTTTTAATAATTTAGTCGACGCGTTATATCTGGTTAGGACATCCACATCAAGGCCATGTTTTGGTGGTTCCACAAGGTATATTTCATACAAAACTACATGTTTTGAAAACATGGAGGCTACTTTTAATATCCTGCAAAAAAATTGCATACCTTCAGCTTAGAGTAAAAACAGCTAACACCTTTTTTCATTTTTGTGCTCATATTTGTCATCTTGAAGTGAAACAAAAACCATTGAGAAAGACAAAGTTAAATAATCTAACACAAAATTCAAGTTCAAATCGTATTCAAGTTTAAATCGTATTCCAAAAAAAAAAAAACAAACAAATTCTGCATTTACCAAAGGATTGTTGGCTTTTCTTGGAATAAATTTAGTTACCAAATTTATATTTCAAAGATATGTCCCAGGCTGCGTTCCATATCCATATTCTCATAAACACGATACTACACAAAAATTGCTCACTTTTGCTGTCAAAAACTGAATCTGAAATTTTTAGGATTTGCTGCTTGTACACAGTTATTTTTGTTACGATATAATTAAATAAGAAGCATAGAAATGGAGTGTTGTTTTGACTTCTTTGTTAGAGTAGATATCCTGTTCCTGTTTCTATCTTCTCTCTGTCAAAGTGTCAGAGGAAGATTTCTGAGCGCTCTTAAATATAATAGCCCGTTTATGTAAGGATAAGTGCTATCAAGTTAATTCAGTAGGGCTTTAACAAACAAGGGTTAAACAAGATCCAAATATATTTTTGAGCCCCAATACTAAACGATAGCAAAAAATTAAAGACAAAGAATTTAAAATCATCACCCTTATTACAGAATCCTATGAACGCACTCTCTAAGAAGTCAAACTAAATTTTGACATTTCGTTCATAATAAAAATGTCCGAATTGAGTCGGATTACACGATTCGTTTTTTCGGACGTTTCGTGTTTCGTCTTTTTGACACATTGAGTGAGGGGTGTAGAAATGTAGGGGGACTGAAAAACGAAAGCACTTATAGAAATTTTAAGATTTATTCTGGTTTTGACGTTTATGATTTGACAAACGAGTACAGACGGGGGACTCTTATAAGCTTAATAATAAGATTTAAAATTGTTTTTCCGTGACTAAATAGATATAAAATAGAAAAAGAAGAGATTTCAAAATATTTTTATTTATTATTACTGTCTATTTTCCAATAAATGAGCCTCATATTTATTGAACTTCAGATAAACGAATAGACTTTTTTGGTTGTGTGTAATCACAAACACGAAGGTACGTACCAGTAAAAAAGACGAAAAACAAAACGAACGAAAACGCACGAATCGTGTAATCAAGCTCATTGAGTCTGATTCCCTTCGAAGTGCAGTCATTGGATTCCATAATCAAAGTGTATATTTTTTTCCATTAAAAAAATTCCATTAAAGTTAGTGCTAAGAATTAATTTGATTAATATTTGCTTTAAAGTTGAGTTCTCTTTCTTTGTCCGTAAGTTGTATTTGAATATCTGGGATAACGTCAAAATTGAGTTAGTTTTGTACATAAAGTGTGTTTTTTTAGATGTTTTTATTTTCAATCTCGCAATGCATTTTTCGAAGTTGGTCTTTTTGACAGCTGTCACTCGATTTATGCTCTGTTTGCTTTCATAATGAATAGCTACCCTTGAACAACTTTTGAAAATCGTGCAAATTTCTGACTAAAATAATGGTTCAGTTTGCACAGCCAAAAAATAATCAATGTATTGAAGGAAACTTTTGGTGATCTCACGTCATGGGTCTGTGGCGTGGCCTCCAAGATCGTGCGATTTAACACCGCGGGACTATTGTTTGCGGGGTTATGTGAAGTCGCTTGTTTACACAGATCCCGAGACGATTGGCTCCTTGAAAGAGAATATTCGGCGCATTATTGCTGCAAGAAAAGGTCGAAAATTGGGCCTCTCGGCTGGAATTTATTCAAGCCAGTCAGAAATCATTTTTAAAACATAATGGCAAACCCTTATCTTTACAATGAAGCTAAAACTTGACCATAACATTAATTAATGTGTTTTATTTCTTCTTGAAAACCACTCGTCTAAAACCGTTATATGGGCTTTTTTGATCTTTTTATTAATTATAAATATGTGCAAATTAAAACAATTTTATATATTCTCCCTACGTTTCGTTGACAATTCTCAACTTCCTCGGGGGGTCACTATTTATTGGAACCATCAAAGACAATACTTCAATTTGATTTTTTGAACACATAATAATTTTGTGAAAACTTACTTGTTTTAAATAATTAGCCTTTATATTCATAATGTTTTCTTCGTTATATCAATTTTATTTTTATCAACTAAATAAATTAATAAATAAATAAATAATTAAGAACAATTTAATAACGGGTGATTTTTTAGCTGGTTTGGTTTTGGCAACACTGGTTTTGACAGCTGACGTGTGTTAAGTACCTTGTGTCACTGTTAAATAGCTTCAGTTTGGTTTGCAATTTAACCATGGATCGTCTTACAAATGAACAACGCTTGCAAATTATTGAATTTTACTATCAAAATTCGTGCTCGGTTCGAAATGTTCATCGCGCGCTGCTTCCATTTTATGGTCGGCATTCTCGACCTTCTGAGCAGTCTATTCGGAAGATTGTGACCAAATTTCGCACCAAATTTACTTTGTTGGACATTAAACCACCAACACGTTTACGTACTGTGCGTAGTGAAGAAAATATTGCGGCCGTATCAGCTAGTGTGACAGAAGACCGCGAAATGTCGATTCGGCGCCGTTCCCAGCAGTTAGGCCTTTGTTACAGCTCTACGTGGAAAATTTTGCGGAAGGATTTGGGCGTAAAGCCTTTTAAGATACAGCTGGTGCAAGAACTAAAGCCAGCCGACCTACCACAACGCCGAATTTTTGGTGAATGGGCTCTTGGAAAGCTGGCCGAGGATCCGCTTTTTTATCGAAAAATTGTGTTCAGCGATGAGGCTCATTTTTGGTTGAATGGGTACGTAAATAAGCATAATTGCCGCATTTGGAGTGAAGATCAGCCAGAAGCATTGCAACAGCTACCAATGCATCCCGAAAAAGCCACTGTTTGGTGCGGTTTATGGGCCGGCGGCATTATTGGGCCATATTTCTTCAAAGATGATGCGAATCGCAGCGTTACTGTCAATGGTGAACGCTACCGAGCGATGATAACAAACTTGTTTTTGCCCGAAATGGAAGTTCTTGACTTGCATGATATGTGGTTTCAACAAGACGGTGCCACATGCCACACAGCACGCGAAACAATTGCGCAATTGCGAGGCGAGTTTGGTGAACAGTTAATTTCACGTTTCGGGCCGGTCAATTGGCCGCCTAGATCGTGCGATTTAACACCATTAGATTATTTTTTGTGGGGGTATGTCAAGGCTAATGTCTATAGGGACAAGCCCGCTTCGATTGACGCACTGGAAGCCAACATCCATGCATTCATTCGTGAGATACCGGCCGATATGTGTGAAAGAGTATGCCAAAATTGGACTCAGCGGATGGGCTACCTGAGACGCAGCCGCGGTCAACATTTGCATGAAATTATCTTTAAACATTAAATTGCAAGGTTCAAATAAATATTTCATTCATTTTTTCAATTTTTTTTTTTTTGTGTTTTTTTTTTTTTAAAGTTCTAAACCTCTTAAAAAATCACCCGTTACAACAAACCAAACATGTTTGGTCTAGTTTGTTGTATTCTATTGCTCTTAATTATTTATTTATTTACTAATTCAAATCAGTTATAATAATAATTTGGATAGAAATAGATCAACAAATTAAATTTCCTGATGTCAAAGTTAATTCGAAATTAACGGAACGCGCAACAGAATGGGTGGCTTTGTTAAGATTATTTATGTTGAAAGAGCTTATAAAACTTCATAAACCATATAAGGAATGTGTGTTGTGCAAAAACTAAACGGTTATTTGCCTTGAATCGTAATCCTCCTCAACTAGGAAAAAAAAACCTTACCAATATTAGCTAAGTTTGTAGTTCTTAAGATGGCTACCTTAGCTATTTACCATACCTCAAACGACCAAAAATTAGACTCAAAATAATGTCGTCCAAATGTTAAAATTACATGCAAATTTTTTTAATTGGTACTAACCTAGCTATCAATAAATTTAATTCATAAACCTTATTTGGAAATGTTTCAGTTAAAATCTTTTAATTCATGGCATACGAGTAAATAAATAAAAAAAAGTATAAAAACGATCATTTTTAAAAGTAAAACATTTCTCGTGCTCGCGAGGTCTTTAAATTCTCAAGCCACTACTTAAATTCGAGTAACTATTAAATAAATAGGTTCCTATTTGATTTTTAAGCTTAAAAGAAGTAAGTATAAGTTGGTATAGGTAGGTAGGTATATCGATTTTTTTTAATTGCTTCTTAAATAATTACGTAAGTACACTTTGGTATGTCGTGTGTCTTGAATTTCTAGTGAAATCCAGTTTATAAAAATTTAATTTTAAAGATCACACACGCATATAAATACCAACCTACCTACATACTCGCGATAAAAGTTGATTGATGTCCTTAATGTTTTCATTAAAAATATTTGTCCAATTGGTAGATGCATTTTGTAAATAGAGGCATATAGGTTGCAGTGGGAGAGGCCATATATCCACCACCACAAACTCTATTAGTTACTGGAACTATTAACGATCGATACCTACTTTAGTGGGGGATTTAAAGAAAATAAATTCACAAAACAGAGTAGGTACATAAATGGGAGGAGTTCCAACTTCCATCTAGGTAGATAGATATATAGTTACGGCGAGATCATTTGCAGACTTCAATTGAATTAGGTAATGCAGTTAAACAAAATAAAATTAGATATAAAAATCCAATTAGAATTAATGTTGGGACCTTACACGAACTACCTGTCAAAAACAAGTGACTTAACAAATAGGAAAAGGTTAATGTATTTAATGATTTACGCCTACAAATCATATTATGAATATTAATAAAGTTTCAATAAAAATAAAAAATATAATAAATAATAGTAGGAACCTATACATGCTTTCAAAGCTGGGCTTCGCTTGAGGAAAAAAAGCTTTCTGCCCACGCACATTAGTCTATCCTCCTTCAACTAATGCACTTCATGAGGAAACTTCATACGAAACAAACATATCGATCATTTTCGCAGACAAAAAAGCTCAATTTGGTTAGTTTATTTGCAGGTGTGCAGACTGAGTTGTAGAAAAAAGCAATTGAGATCGAGAGAATAAAATAACTGTCAACTGTATGTATACTGTATTGCATCTCGCTTATACTTCCTCGAAAAGTACTAACAAAACAACGATCGGTCGCACACACAAAACCCATGGCTGCTTCGCTCAGTCTCATTTCTGCTTCGTGCGTTCGCTTGGTTGTTCAGTCTTCTACTTGTCTGCGAAGATCTTTTCGTCTGTCAGTTCGACTCGATCGATTTTATTTTGGATTTTGCGTTTAGTTCGCTCAGTGCGCATGAATCGACGTATTATTCATAGGCGCGCTTCCATCTAGAGAGGAAGAGGCTCGTGTGTGCAAAAGTTTGATCTTTTTTTCCTTACCAAAACCAATATTATTACCGTTGTTTATTTCTTGTGGTATTTTCTAATCGAATAATTATACCTAAAAGAAGATAAATTTTCCTTTCCATACCTAAAACTTGTAGTGAATGGTGTCTAAAATCAGTGTCTGATAACAAACAAAAAGAAAATAAAATAAAAAAAAAAACCCGAAGCCAAATCGGAAACGCTGGCAATTATATTATTCCTCCTTGTCCGAAGTGTGTGCGTCAAAAAGAGAGGAATAGAGATAAAATATTCGCATAAATTCCCAACTTTTTTTTTGACAGAAAGAAGATTGCATTGTGTGTAAATTATAAAAGAATTATTACAGTTTTTATAGGAAATTGCATTGAAAAATTAATTAATTGTAGTGCCTGCAAGACATGCGTAAATGAATCTGGGTAATAACTATACCTAGCCGTCGCCTATTCTCGTTTATTTTTGGATTATAAAGTACCATCCGCGGCAAAGTAAAGATAAAAAGAAAACCAAAACAAAAATACACTCCAACAAGAAAGTCGCCTCTCTGACAGATAGATTCGCCCGGCTGAATTCTGTTTACACAGCTGAGTTGCTGTTTTTTTTTTAATCCTGAAAGGGAAAACAAGTAAAACAACGTTCGCTTATCCTTAAGGATATTCTGTTTGTTTATTTTCCAAACTGAGTTATTTAAACGGCTACGCGGTGGAGAACTTTTACCTCAGAATGGACCCATCGCGAGGTGATTCGCGATATAATCTGAACTACAGTATGAGCAGTATAGGGCTCAGTCTGGCGGACCAGACGGATATTTATGGCAACCCTGGTGCGGCGGCTGCGCTGGGCGGCCGACCACCCAGTGGAGGACTAATACAACCGATGGGTGGTGGAAGTGCTCCTGGTGGTGGCGGAGGAGGTGGTCGGACGGGTGGCAGTGGGCTAATGTCAAACTCAAGTCAGTGTCAATCGCTGAGCAACACGGGTAACGCAAGTGGCGGTGGCAACGGCGGCGGCGGACAATCGCGAGGTATTAAACGTTCGAGTTCAGATTGTTATGACGATCATCATCGCGGCGGCAGTGGCTCTGGCGGTATGACTTCTCAATCATTACAAGGACTAGAATCCTGTGCCGGTGGAGGCAGTGGCAATGGGACGAATCCAGTTGGACAACAGGGCAATGTGCCCGATGTCGTCGATGACAGCTACACTTCGCTGCAGAACAAGAAATCACCACCGGCCAACGGGAAGAAAACAAAAGGCCGTGTCAAGATTAAAATGGAATACATCGATAATAAATTGCGGCGGTATACAACATTTTCCAAAAGGAAAACTGGAATCATGAAGAAGGTAAGTCCGGGGCATTCCTATGGGATTGGGAAAATTCGATTTTGCAAACAGATGAACCAGGGGCTATTTGGGTTTTGTTGCAGTTCTGAACTCTGAAGTGTTTTTTTTTTATCTTTTCTAGTTTGTTGAATATTTCTGTCAGAAATGACACAGAGAAACATAACCTCGAAATAAATTCAAACAGGGGAGAGAGTTTTTTCGTTTTTATTTTGATAAAGTGCAGCTGCGCACTACCACACACGTGCTGAAATGTCAAATTTAACTATATGTATATGGAAAGTGTGCAGTGTAATAATTTGGTGTGAGTGAGTTTCTGCACGAAAATGAGAGCGCGATGAGAGAAAACAAATTTAACATGCTCTTGATTTCTCCTCTTTTTTTTTGTATTTATTTCTGTGCGGATGACGTTTCTTTTGTTTTCGTATCGAGAGTATTGCCAGAAATTATTATTTTTTTTTAAATATAACTTGTGTGGATTGTTTTCATGGATTTTGTGGGTCGCCTACACTTTGGTGGGAATTAAATTATGTGGGATGTAAAAGATATTTTATTTCTTTTGTTTCGTATTTTTTTTGTAGGTTTTTATAAAAGATTGAAATTGAAATAAATTTACTGTCGTCAATAATTTGTTTTATCTAAGTTGTTTTTCCTTTTTGGGTAATTGTGAAAATAGAATTGGCAGTAACAGAGGGTGAGCGAGTAGGTTTTAAATGTAAAGTAGATGTTTTTTAAAAATGTTTTATTGAAGAGATTTTTTGTTCTTTAATAAAAAAGAAAATCTTTTTAAATTTAGGAAATACCTTATTTAGTTTTGGTTTAGTCTTTGATAAAAGAAAGAACTTAAGTTTAGTAGGTATGCTTACGAAATAAGTAACAATTATTATTCACAAAACAAAATTGTTAATTATTTGAGTTTGGTTTTCTTAGGGCCAGTTTGTTTACATTTAGTTAAATCTATTGTAAGTTTTTCGCAGGCTCTGGTTACATTGAGCTTATTAACCAATATTGGCTGGTTAGAGATTTCGACAATTGGCTACTAAAAGTATGGATTCATTGACTAAAATTGTAGTTAAAAAGCACTTTCACGGATTTAACAGTCCCAAAATCAATCAAAGTAAAGGCTTTTAGCTGTGAACAAGCTGGCCCTTAATGTGTGCTAAGTTTCTTGTAAGTAAAATACATAATTATTATAATTGGTTTTTAAAACGAAAGTTCTTGCAAGAATCTTATAAGAAAACTTTCACAAACATGAGCAAATTTGGAGAGAAAAAGTTATAGCTATGTTTTCCTGAAAGAAACGTAATATCTTGTATAGATACCTCCTATGGTTTTTTTTAGGACAAATGAGATTTTTAATTGAAAATTTCCAAATTCGATTAGAAATAAGGTTTTATGTTACAATTTATGCACATTTCGAAATGATATAATTTCAACCAAATTTTCGATAAATTGTTTGTGGACCACCAAAATTTATGAAATTCTACACCAATTAAATTCTTTATTTGAAATGTTTTACTAAAATTTCTAAGAAATTGGTTGTTTTGGAGAAGTTAACGAACAAACCTATTTTATGAATACACATCAGACACACCTTAATTAAAGTTTGTGATTGAAAGTGTCAAATTCCTATTTATGAAAAACGTAATAAAAAAAAAAAACACAAAACAAAATGTTAATGACCAAAAACATATTGGAAAATATAACGAGTGTCATATTAGGATTTCCAGTCGTGTAAATGTGGCATTACATTTCTTTAATACACTTTTGAGTGCAAACCTATAGAAATATTTTAGGAAAATGATTTTTTTTTCAGTTGAAATAAACTCTCGGTAGATAAATATAAACATTTTTGTATGGGGCTTATATTGTATGCGTTTCTGAATGTGTTCAAAGAAAAGAAAAGCAAACCGCCCGTCGGTAATTAGTTTTGTTAAATGCCTTCTATATGACCTGAGTCTAGCAAAATGTAAATTGCAAATGGTCGTGAATTTTGACACTACATTTGCATTCCCCTTCAAGCAAATGAGTCAGTTTTGGATCTGCAAACGCAGTGAACTACGTATGAACGACTACATTTTTGGATCCAAGTTTGGGTCCCCAAAACTGCATATTACGGCTCAGATTAGTAATCAAATTTGAAACACCAACTGCGCTGGTATTGTGAGATGAAAAAATTCACCGCATGTACTTAGTTAGTACCGAAACCCAGAAGTATGAAAAGGAAATTCCCTTATCAAGTTTTACATTACCTACAAGCTACAACTTCACATAAAAGACTAACAAAAAAAAAAGAACTTTTTCTTTCTTCCGAGGCACATTTATTTAGAATTTTTACAATTACTTACAAAAACACACTAAATTGCAGTAAGAAAGATAACTAAATAAATTACAATTGTATTTGGTTTTTATTATTAACCGAAAATTTGTTTAAGTTTTCACGACAAAACTTACTTAATCACGCCATGATTTTCACCGACATACAAAAATAAACTATAAAATAAGTGGGAAAAAAAGATACCTGTATGTTAGTCATTATTTTAAGGATTCAAGAGTACCGACAAAGTGGATTAGTGAACTTGCTTGAAGGGTTTGCTATTTGTGGAATGCGTCCTTTTTGTGGGTTGCATACTAGTGTTTGACAGTTCGCAGAAAATTATACAATTTTAACTTATTTCAGGCTGTGATTTATTTTAAAAATTGTAGATAGGATCTTTCATTCACTTTGTCGAAAAATTATTTAATATTTGCGCTTGTAAAAAAAAACACTTTGTTGCCCGGTGGTTACGCCTTGTAACAACCTCAACAAAATTTGTTTTCTCGGGCATAAGTATTTTTAATTTGAAACCATCATATCAATTAGTTTTCTCCGAAATAAGGACAAATAGAGAAGGGTTGATCAAATTTATTCGCATGAGCTGCGTCATGTGCAAGGCACTTTAGTTCTGCTCAAAGCCTTCTATCATCTCATCTCTCGTTAATTGAAAAATGAATGCATTCCATGAATTCTTCTTATAACAACATTTTTAATTTATAAGCATTAAAAAGCTCGAACAGAGCTAATTAAGTGTGTAAAAGTTTAACTTGCAAGAAATTTGTTAAAGATTTTCAACTGGGTTTTGGGTTTTCAACTTTTTGTTTTTTACTCTAATTATTTATTAGGCTTAATAAAACCCGATTGATATGAAGTTTATATTAGTCCAATATTGTTGTATTGTATTGTAATTTGTTTTTATTTTCAACTGACTTAGATATGTACATTTGAGGCATTGTCATTTGTGTTAAAAATTCTATCCTATACGACAGATGTTTTATATTCCCATTAGAGCTGTTAAAATTCCATTTAAAAAAAGTTCTATTTTTTAAGAATGATTTAAAATTAGATCTCGGTTCACACTTCTTTCTTTTTATTTGGTCTGCTTGGAGTTAAAAACAGTTGATTTCTTTTAAGAACTCGTAATATTTTAATAAATCTTTAAATACATAAATATTGAATAGAATTGATAGTTTTTTTGTATTTTTTTTTCAAATTGATTTAACTAAGCTATAGATAATGATAAGAAATATACAGTAAGCCGGTTTTCACTCTAAACTGACAATTTGATCTTCTTTTGACAAATCTAAAAAATATTCAGAACTATATATACAAAATTCCCGAATTGAAAAATGTAAACTAAATGCAAAACTCGATCGATGTCTACCTTAAGGACAACCGTCTAACTCAAATAAGTTTTAAATATACCTACCTTGTTTACTGGTATCTAAAACCTAGATTATAGAATGGGATCGGCTGTTTAAACGTTGATTAAAGATATATTTAATTTCTTAAATAAAACATATTTTTAATATCGTCATACTGCCCGTCACTTTGGTCCATTTGTTTGTTTAACTGTGCGCCTAGCCAGGTGTACTTGAGCTACAGATGGCTTTACGTTTTTTCTGAGCATTTTTATGTGATACCCTAGACAAAATACTTGTATTTTTGTAATACATTTTTCAATTAGAACGTGTAAGGCGAAATCTGCGATACCACTTTACATAAATTGAAGTAGATTTACTTCAATTTCAGAAAAAAACAAATTAGATTACTTAATTTGTACTATAGTTAAATTCTTTTTATCTACTTCACTTTAGAAATCCCTTATTTAATCCACCTTCATTTTAATTAAAAAAAAATCTCAAGTATCTTGAAAAATAAAAAAAGAAAATATTTTTTATAATCTTTCATGTAAGCCCAGATTCACATTTCAAAAGAATAAATTAAATCAAACTTCACTTGAAACAATAAATAGGTCTGTTCGAGTACTTCCCATAACTACGAATTTCTATTTTATTTTTTTTATAGAGCTTTGACAGAACTTTGGGCTAAATTCTTAATTTTGGGAGGTACGCGAACAGACATAATAACCCTGTTCCCTAAGTTTTTTTTAAACAGTTTCAGATCGCCAGATTTAGTCCGGGCCAATACAAAATTTCACTTGTGGAACGGGTTTACACTAAATCTGGCGGTTTCAAACTGTTACAATTTTCTGACGTTTATTATTGTTTTCCTTAAGATTTTCTGTCAAGCAAGCAATGCGTTTTTTTTACCGTTGTTCCTGACTGTCTGTGCTAAAAATGTTGTGTAATTAAAAGCCAAATACGTGGAATGAAAATTGGGAGATACCTACGCAAAAATATAATTTTATAAACATACACATGTATCATTGTGGACCACTTACGAGTATTGCAACATTTTTTTTTAAAAAAACACAATCAAGATCTACCAAAAATAGTAGAAATGAAGTATCAGTGGTGATTTTAGAAGACATAGAAGAAGATGCAGATGTTTCTGCAAGGTTAGTAGTTTTTACTGTTTTCATTTGTCTTTCGAATGTTTCTATGCTGAAAAGTGATTTTTTTATATTGTTTTCGTGATGATACCTCTGATTTTGAATCTAATTTTTCTACATGACCAAAACAGGAATGGGAATAAAATTATTATTTTGAAATCTTCCGTTTTCTTGAATCTACTTCAGTTTTTGGGTCAAATATACTTAGTTTCTTTTTTGAAGTGTTGAGGCTGATGGGTGTCGTGTAACTCTACTACAAAAGAATTTCAGTAATTCAACTATTCGTCCCTGTAATGTGCTAAGTGTATGCAATCATAACATTAATAATCATTCGCTTTTAAGCGAACGTTCGATTCGCTATTCATAATGAGGGCCTTAACCGATCTTCATAAGGAGGTAAGATGATATGTATTATTAGTCCAACCAAGACCACGAAGGGCAATCGGAGAAATCTGCGTTGCACAGCTTCAATTCTTTGTGAATGACAGTTCTGATTCGGCGACACACTTGGCTAACATATTCAAGAAGGTATCTTACAATTGTTTTGTAAAGGGATTTAGTGACATGAGGGATCGAAGATTCTTTGGACCAACGCTTTATGAAGCTGATAGACTAAGAGCCAACAGCAGATGTGTAAATGATAGCAAAAAAAATAAAATACATATTTTTGGAATCAATGGGACATGAAACGTGAAACTCTTTTGAATTCCAAATTAAATTATCTGTCGTGTTTAGTAGAAACATAACTTAATATATGTACCTACAGTAAAATACGTCTTTACGATGACTTTGCATCGAGCAAGAGCCCAAACGCGTGAGCTAGTACCTTAACACGCAAATTATTATTTAATGAAGTTATCATGTTTTTACCAAATACCACAAAATCAATTCAAGATCAAAAATATGCTCAGACGTGTCGTACCGCCCACAATATGCTCTCTCCTCGATAAGATGGCCTATTTGAAAAAGTTTATGCTGTCATTTTGACTTTTATGGCAAACAGATTTAATACGAAATTGAGAAGAAGTTTGCAATATCTTTATGGACAATTTTTCAACAGTCGCTCTGAACACATTTGAAAGTGAAAAATCACCCAAAATGAGAAAATAAAATAAGATCAAATTTTTGCCCAAATCGACCAATCTTTGGCCGTATTACTGATATCAAGTACCCTTATGCTATGTTTCCACCTAAGGTTTATCTTAGTTTGATAAATCTATTTGGTATTTATCCCACACAAAAAGATTTAAAATGGATTTATTTTGACAGCAGCTTTAAAAATGCGAATGGTGTTTCATTTCTTTTTATGAAGTAAAAAAGAGATAGAATGTTTCATTTGTGGAGGGCTGAATTCAGCCATCAATGAATCCTTCAGCACCTTTTAAGAATAGGTTAGTTTGATTTGTAAAAGTATTTGTCCTAGGAAGATTTAGCAAGATTAATTTCTAATCTTCTAGATTGGCCCAACTTTGTCGGTACACAAATTCTTTGTGACTACAGTGATTTTATTTCCACTTATTTGTTTTTATTTTTGTTTTGTAAGTACCGTGGTGAATATCATTGTATGTTTCTGTTTGTTTTATAAAGGGAAATTTTCTTTTAATATTTTTTGGTTTCGCTAGGTGTGTCGTTCATACTTTGTTTACTTTGTTTGCGGGCCCAAAACTGGCTCGTTTGATTGGAGGAGAGTGAAGGAGTTGTATTACTGACATTTTGTTTTTTAAGTTTTCCTAACAAAATGGACTCAAACCAGCAAAAGATCTTCACCGCGTGACTTATAAAAATAAACTTATTAAATAATCGGGGAAAAAATAAAATCTCTGAAGACAAAAAGAACTGAAACTGAAGTATGTGTGCTTGCGACACTCATTTTTGTAAGGATCCAAGATGAACCGACAAAGTGGATAAGTGAATTAGCTTGAGGGGTTACTTCGAAGGTTTTCGAATAAGTTTTCGGAGAGAGCGCTCATAAGTCGTATACAATAAACTGTGAAATTTTGAAGATCGAGGTTGAAACGCTTTTAATAATTTCGAAACTGCTCAAAAGTACGGAAACGCAAATTCAAACAAATTCATAGTATTCCCATCCCAATAGGTATTAGAAATATAACTAGCCAGTTTATATTTCTGAGATCTAAGAGGACTCAGAAATATAAACAGGATTCATCTAAAAAATTCCTCACTTTTCCCCTTAAATACTGAGAATGAAATTTTTTGAATTCGCTTGCTCAATTATTTTTGTTCGCAGAAAATAACATAAGAAGAAAAGAAAAGGAGAGTTGTTTTGACTTCTATTTGAGGAATACTGTTTATATTTTATTCTCCTGCTCTGTCAAAAAGTTGAGGAAAAATACTGAGCGCTCAAGAAATATAAACTGGCCAAATGTGAAAGAAACGCACAGCACTATGTTCCTTAACTCTCATTCTGACTTGGAGCTGAGTTGTGAATTTTTCTATCCAAAGAAATTTCTTGGACACAAAATTAATCACTCGTTCAATCATTTTGAGCTCCGAGAGCGTAGTCACAACTATCTTTAGCTGTGTTTTTTTTTGCAACTGCAGTAAATTCTGTCTGAAAAAAACGACAACAAAACAAAGCAATTTACATGTCAAATACAATAACAATTATTTCCATATAGAGTTAGCTATATCCAGATAATTAAGCGGATTTCACTTTTGTCCCGATAAAAATAATATTGCCAGACTAATATTGTCGTTGTGTTATAGATAATTTGTACAGAAATGTCAAATGTTTGTTGGTAAAATTATTCAATACAAAATGGCAGACCGAAGCAAATGTTGAAAAGTCCCGATGTCGTTTTTTTTTTTCGCCAGTGTCCATATGGAAACACAAGTTGTGTGCCTTAAGCTAGAAAAGAAACATAGTTTTTTTGACAGCTCAGTTTTATGTTCGGAGCTAAAAAACGCCTTAAATACGAGTATCAATCAAATTCTATGATGTAGGGCCAAAATGAATTGAATTTTCAAATCCTCTTAATTTAAACTGCATCCAAACACAGATTTATTTTTTTCAAAGATAGTTTTTCAGTTAACTAGTATTGTTGTTTTTAAGGGGGTTCAAAATTCTAAAACCTTTTATCTGAGCAAAACATCTCCTGCAACACAGAAACTATTATTGAAATGATTCAAAAGACTATAAATATTTTTATCTTTTAATTAAGAAACACAATACTCGTAGTAATCAAAATTATAACGAAAAATTAAAAAAAAAAAAAAAACATAAAAATATCAAACAACCAACGCAAACAAACGACATGCGACAAACTTTGACAATGGCGTCCGATGGCTTCTGAAACCATGCCCGCTTGGCGCATACAATATTCCAACTGCGATTTGCTCTTTGCGATAAGATGCTTTTAATGTAGGTACTTGCATTGTACAGAAGCTCAATGTGCGCACTTTCTTTACAAGTTTCCCGCTTGGATACAAAACTCTTGCGCTGATGGCTTCTGGGTACTGGGTACATAGTATATAATCCAAAATGTGTAACAACAGTAGCCATAATAACTGCCGAAAGACCAAACGACAACGACCGACCGACGACGCGACGATGGACTCCTACAAATTCATGTCTTTACACAGGATTCATGATCGGGCGCGCGACAAACGAAGTCCACGACGAAAAGCCTGATGCGATGCTCCTCTCCATCCACATAACATTACCAAACCACAAACGAACAAAGCGCCTCCTGTGTGCGCATTGATAATAATAAAAATCGCATTCAATATTATGCGCGAGGCGGAAGGTACCTACTTTTTTAAACTCTGCGCCGGCCGTCGGTCGTCGCCACCGCTGCAACCGCACCGCCACCACACCGCCGCAATCCGCCAAGGAGGACTGGCGTGATACTTCTGCTTCTGCTCTTGCTTCTGCGCCTGCGCGATCGGATGAGAATCTCGTCCCCGATTACCACGATTATTACGACATTCAAAATGTGGCACCCACAATGCATATGGCCGGGATGGTGACTTCAACCTCCTGCGTAGTGAACGGACATGCTGATCATATATACAGGATACATTGTTTGGATTGGGTTTAGGGGTTCTTGTGTGTCGTCTGCGTCCACATCGTTTCGTTGCCATCATATGGACTTCCTGGCATGTGTTGCTGCAATGAACATTCATGAGATCGTTTGCATGGGCTCAATGTGAAAACCCGCAGATACACAATCGTATACCGTATCGTACTAAAGGTACAGATGGGCGTAATGGTAATTTAATGAGAGCCATTGCAAGCGATTGTAATTGCCATCTCCATAGACAACAATGTCATTTAACACAAATTGGGCAGCTAAAATGCGTACGGCGTACAGGCATATTGATAAGTCGACAAGCTCAAAGAAAAAAAACCTCCTTTTGTCTAATCCTCGAGTTTTGCCACAAAAACCAAACACAAATCCCTTAACAAGATTTGAGAAGATTTTCTTTTATTGTGCGAAGTTTTTTTTTTTTTGTTCTATGCGTTTCAAGGTGTCGATGTCGGATGTGAGTTATTAAGTCCCTTTAGTCTTTGTCTTTCTGATAACAGAAAAAAATAACTCATATCTATCGCTGTCTATAAATATAGCAACGTCAGCGAGTCCTTGTTTGTTTCTTTGGTTCTACATTTTTTTTGTTGAAGCCTCCGCAGTAGGTACCTACAGTTGCAACTTCTCAGGCCTGTATCTTGTGGGTGTGACAGAAAAAAAACTGTGAGTGTAATCTAAAGAAATTGAATTTCTAAGAACCACAATTGTGATTTTTTTCGTACAATGTTCTGCCTATTGTGATCTTCTAATATGAGAGTGGCGTTTTCGTTGCAAGAGAGGATTTGTCACCTCTTTGCAGGAGAAAGAGTACTGCCCTTGCGAAAGAGTACAAAGTCTCCGATCCCAAGGCCCAATATGTACGCACACCAACCACACCAAAGGCAACTAGTGATACAAACAACTCATTTTCCCATCACAAAACTACAAATACGGACCTGCTTTTTTCTTCCCATTCTTCCTAATTCTGCTGCTGCTGCTGGTGTTGTTAGTGTTGTTGTTCATCAATGTCATTGTTGTCGTCGCAACCACCGTCGCCGTCGCCTGATTTCAACCTAGAAAAACAGATCTAAATCGAAGGCGTTGAAATATAGCAGCCACAACAACAACCACCTTACCAACTCTCAAAGGGTTCATCCCCCACATTCAGGGTGGCTTGTGTATAGATTTGTTTTTTTTATTCCTTCGATTTTTACTTTTTTTCGGGCTCAGGCTAAGTTGCTGTTGGCACGCTATGCGCAAATTGTGATTCACCGGAAAAGTTTCACCTTTTCATTGATTTTTACTTGTTTTTATCCTTTCTTTGCTCCTTGTTTAAAAAAAAAAGGTAACACTCTTAGAAATAAGGGTGATGGTGTATAGTGTTTTTCTGTTAATTTTGTTTTCTGTTTGTAATTTGTATCTTTTGACACGCACTTACCCTTGCGTTGCAAGTACATAAATACATTTTATACACTCCAGGTCACTTAGCTTCACTTAATCTTTTTATTTTTACTAGGTATTTTCCTTTTTTTTTTCTTCTAAATATGAAGTTTTTCAATTGCTCTATGCTCTTGGTTTCCTGTGAGAAAAAAATTAATAAAACTTAATATTACGTTTAACGTGGTGTTCGTTATAATAGCTGTGTTTGTTAACAAATTGTCTCACAAATTGTCACTAATTCCTGTTTGTTAACTCAAGAATGTTTCATCTTGAGATCGCAATGAGAGAACAAATAATTTACCCTCCGTTGGAAAACTTGCGAATTCTTGCTGCACAAATTTCAGGGTACACGAAATGTTACAAGAACTGTCAAAAATCTTGGTGGTCAGTTCCTATCACAGCGTTGCCACTGATCGGAAAATTTTCCGTAGTTGGTTTTCAAAACAAAATTGCAGTATAGTAAATTTTCCTACAGAAGATCTACATATTCCAAATTTTACTTTTATTTTGAAAATAGAAGAACAAAAGAAATAGCGTATTTTAATTAACTATGCCTGCACGATTGTTATCAAAGTAAGCCAATAGCCGGAAGCCGGAAGAACAGAATTGAAAAATTAGTGGAATGCATTTTGATGCATGATAATTTTCTTTTCCGAAAAATAAAATTGCAGTAGACTCAATTTAAAAGTAGCAGATTTGTTTTACGAAAAAAGCTCATTAGATCTATTGAAATCATGGCAAGGTGGCAACGCTGTTTATACACAATAATGACATTTCTTAAAAAAAGTGGTGCATAGTCCATGATTCAATGCGTTTGTTAACTTTTTTCAAATATCCCCAACTCCAATCAAATGTTCCTCTCTTTTTAAAATTTGACAGGTTTTACACATTTTTTTGGAAATAGACACCAAACAAACCTACTCTCTAGTACAAAATGATGTCGGTGAGTGTTGTCTTTTCTACGTCGTTTCTTTTGACTTTTTTTCCAGCCACAGTCATTTAGTTCCTAAGGAAATTCATAAACAAAATTAATTTTTATATCAGACATTTTTAAAATAACTAAAAGCACCTTAAAATTTATAGAAGGTTTTCCAATAATGACGAGTCGATATCGACCTTCTGTGGCGGCCATGTTATTTTGGCTGTATCTGTCAAATTGTAAAGTCACTGCACTGATGAAAAATCACTATGGCCAATACCATACGATTGAGCAATGATAAAACTTAAGATGCTAACTATTAAACGGATAAATATGCGAACAAAAAATTAAAGCTTACCGTGAAAGTCAGTCAATTCCGTTAATTCAGTGAACGGAGACAAATATTTTATGATTTGGATGTGAACAACATTTGATTCATACAGGAAAGTTTTACATGTCCAATAGCTGATGCCACATAAAAGTAAGGTTTACTCTCGCGGAGTTGAAATGAATTGGCCACCAAGGTCATGATATTTGACCCCAAGAACTTCTCAGACCCATTCCACCGTACGGAACTGTGGCAGACATTTGAACGATATTACATTTTATTAGGGTCGCAGCCTGAGACATGGCAACTTTTCATCCTCTACGATCCCGAGCACGCTGCTTCCAGTCATCTTAATTAAGCTTTCTGGTATCGGCAAAAGCTTTGTCTATAAATCAGAGGTTCGGTCTTTTTCGTTCTCTCGAACCTGATGGAGGCTATGATTCAAAGAATCTTTTGACTGGAGCATTATTGTCCATTCGCTTGATAAAGCCGAGTTTACATCCACACCTGATAAAGCTTACAGAGTTCGAGATTGTATATTCTCCTCCATTCGCCTTCATGGTGCACAAAACCAAATATCCGTTGAAGAAATTTTCGTTTGAAAGATCCCATCAGTATCAATAAGAACTTCGTCTTTCGTGTTAGAGGTTTTGGGTTTTTGCGGCGTTAAATCGCAAGATCTTGGAGGCCAATTTACGTCCGTAACGTGAAATTATGCGGTTATCAAACGTTTCCTTCAATTGTGGCACGAGCTGTGTGTTCATGGTTGTTCAATTGATAAACGAAAGAGTCAGTAATAATGGCCCTATAGCGGTTACCATTGGCTGTAACGTTTTGGCCAGCATTGTTTTTAAAGAAGTACGGACCAATTATTCCACCAACCCATAAAACACACCAAACAGTCATTTTTTGTCGATGTAACAGTGTCTCAAAATACACTTGAGGATTATCATCACTCCAAATACGGCAGTTTTGTTTATTGGCATATCCATTCAACCAAAACTGAGCTTCATTGCTAAAAAAAAAACTCGTGCGATATGTATTTCGAACATCAGAACCATGATTTTCAAAATAAGTTTGCACAATTTGGAAGCATTGTTCAGGCCTCAGTATATTCGTGTTGAAATGCCAAACCAAACTAAACATAAATCACTTGACCGCTGACAAAAAGGCCACCAGTTAAAATAGTGTTGCCAACCCTTAAAGTTCTATAAAAAACCAAAATAAATAAATAAGTAAAATATCCGTGAATCTCAAGCTAAAGATCTTAAATGTTTTATAGCATTAATTTTCACATCACAGAAACGTAATTTGAACATTTCAACTTGTGCTAAATGTTCAAGATGAGCTTACATGCAAATCTTTGAATAAAAGCTGTTAAACAAAATTGTTCCGAACACAATCGAGTGATGTGGAGTGTTCATAATTTATAACCAAAGAAATCGAAAGAAAATCCAAGTTATCGTTTCCGATTGGAAAGTTGTATAGTTAAACTTTAACACTTTTCTCTTTTTGGGCTGAAAAAGACAAGAAACAAACTCACATTCATCGGATTAGGATATAGGATGAAGATGTTGATGATGATGAAAATGATGATGATGATGTTGATGCTCATAATGATGGTAACGGCAAGTTGGCAACAATATTTAATAAATTGCTCCTGGCATGTTTTGATGCTGATGTTGTTATAGTTTTAACTGCAGTAATTTATAAATTGGCAATAAATTTGTGCTTAGGTTGAAGGGGTTTGTTTTTTTTTTTACTTTACTTAATGTAATTTGTGTAACTTTGACTCAACTGAAACTTTACATAAAGTTCTTTTTAATTTTAATCGAAACGAAGTTAGGAAGGTTTTATAATTTAGAAGTTAAAAAGTAATTTAATCGACACCAAAAACTATTTATTGTTTGTGTAGTTTTTAGTTCGATATTTTAAGTTACCTGGAAATTCAAACAATGTAGATTGTGTGTTTGGCTTATGTTGAAAAAAAAGTAATAGTAATAGTTTGAGTTACCATTCCCAGATAAATGAAATTAAATACAATTTTTTCCAAGAAAATTGTCTTTTGATATTTTAATTAGAGATTTTGTAATCATTGGGCAAATATTTTAATAACCTGATCAAATTGAAATTGGTTTTTGCTTGATGTTTACTTTCACAGGTTTTAATTGCAATGTTTTTTTAAAAAATAAACTCAGTTCCTCTTGGAAAATTTTAATTTAATTTTCTTTTTTGAGAAAAATCTTCCGTCTTATGTCTTCGTTTGAATATACTTTAATTTAATACATCTCCATATTGTAATGTCCTTACAAATACATATTTTGTATCTAATTAATGGTCTCTTTAACCTATGGGTTATATGTAAACATGGTGAAGGATGTTTTTTTTTGACGTGTGGTTTTCAATCTGGCAATACTTTTTTTAGAGTTGGTCTTTTTGAAAGCTGTCACTTGATTTATGCTCAGTTTGGTTTGCCTTTTCATAATAAAGAGGCTTACTCCTGAGCAACGTTTGAAAATCGTGTACATTTATTACCAAAATAATGGTTTGGTTCACGCGACGAAGTTGTATGGATCACGAAGAAAAAGAATCAATCCCTCACCTCCTATGCACGTGCCCTGCTCTATCTCATAGGCGAAAACTTCACCTTGGTGATTTTTACTACAATGACCCTAGTGAACTTATAAACTTGGACATAGAAGCTCCAAATGGTTTACCGAGTAAGGAATAGGGTTTTCCTAGATTCATGTGGTATCACAATGGACCAACTCATGGTCTTAGTGTCAGTCTTCATGACTGGCAGCCACTTCATCTTAGCTTAACCTAACCTTACTTGATTGTGTAGTAAATAAATACATCTTCTATGAACTCATTACCCTTTTCCCATTAATTTAAAACTTTACTTTATTTTAAAAACAATTTCACCTAAGTAATTATATTTAAACTCAGATCCTTCCACTCACTAACAAAAATATGCATCTCCTAAGGCCTTTTATTTAACAATGCTGAGGCTGGCAAATTGTTCAATGGCGATATGTAACCAATACATATATTCGGTTGACAGAATGCACATTGCTTTTATTCATCGCAAAACCTGCTGTGATGAATATTTATATTTTTATATTTGATGAACGGCTGACGATATCAAAATATGTATGTAGTCGTTACAAATTTCAATATATATATGTAGCTGATGGTCCAAAGTTATGAATATTCTCTTTATTCACTACACGTGATATACCTTCTAAGGACTGACTACATTAATATTTACTACACACGCATTAATGTTGGGTTGCATTTTGTATGTAAATTAAAATGTAACCATTACAAATGAAATGTTTTCAGTATAGATCCTGTGAGGAACTCATACAAACTTCAGTTCATACATTTTACATAAGTTAAAGTGTTTGTGATAAGTGTCTAAACTTTCCCTTGACGAATTCTTGTATTAAATTGATTTAGAGTTAAACATTAACTTTTTATGAATAAACGACGAATAACAACAAAACATCAACTATGAAAATCTGAACTTTTTAATTCTTACTAATAAATCTGTAATAGCTACCTAATAACTTTAACTGGGAAAATTTCGCTTTCAACGCAAGGATACATTTTTAACATGATAACTTCTAACAAGGATGTCAGAATACATTTCATAAATCAGTGAATGTATGGGACACATGTATTTATTGATAAGCTTTTAAAGTTTGAAAAACAATCTAAAGTTAGACACACTTTGCTTATAAATCTCTATAGTACTTAATGCATAGCTAAAGTTTGAGTCCTTGACACTTTTCTAAGCATACATCTATCAACCCAAACATATCTCAGTTAATTATTATTCGCCAACCAAAATGTGTTGGCGCCACATACTGAATCGACCTAATTTCTAACCTTCATTATGTACATTTACATAATATACTTTCTGACTTATGATTAACTTAATTAATACAAATTTTAAAACCACGATAAAATGGTGAAATTTCAAAAGATGTGTCCCACAACCCACCTTTAAAGTGAGATCATCCCTAATTAAGAAATCAAAACAAAAAATGCACCATGTCAGACAACAACAAATTATCTGAGTCATATAAGAAAGATATCACATAGATACCCCGCCAACTGAAGCCAAGAAAGGGTAAACCGTTATAGTCTATGATAATGGCCATATATAAATTTCCATTAAATATGAACGCTACGGCGAAAAACAAAAAAAAAAGATTAAAAAGGAAATGTTGACATTTTGTATTGAAATTTTATTCCACAATTTGCAATATAGTTCATTGACTGGTGGCAGATTTGTGTTGGCTTTTTCTTATTTGCTGACATACGAAACACCTGATTCAGCAACGCCTGATCTGTATTTAGATACTTTTTACCATTTATAGGAATCTTCGGTTGTGTTTTTTTCTTTTCAAGGCGTGTGTAGGAGGCAAAAGCTGTATCAAAACAAATTGCCAATATTCCTCGATAAACTTCGAGATTAAACGACTTACGACGACGATGATGACGACGCGACACGACGACGCACAGCTATAGATACAACCATCATCATCAGATACAAGATACATTCGCCGCAAAAAATCAAAGTCTCAAATAAATTTTTCGATTTCCATTTAAAATATGAGTTCATTTTTGAAACGCAAGAGAGAAGAGGCTTATTTTAGCGCAGCATCAACAACTGTAGCAATAGCAACAACAACAACAACAACCATCAAGGCGCCTCCCATTGTGTGGCTGTCATCAGAAATCATAACAATTGCCCTCCGCCGCGATGTCTGGCATTCAAGTCAATCAAAACTGTCAAATCGTAAACCATATACACAAGGATCTGGGAATTCTCATACTTCTCTCGGGATGATGTGGGGCTTTGATTCTTTATTTTTTTTCTTGTTGCTTATTTGTGGTTATGTTCGACTTGGTGCGGTTTTATATGTTTGTAGCAGATTGGCTATTGGAGATCATCCTCTCTTTGACCGCGGCGGCTGCGGCAGCAGCAGCAGCATGCTTACTAATCCCCCTGACTGTTTAAATGGGGCAATAAATTCAGGAATTGCAATCATTTCACGGTCTCAGAGTGCTTAATTGAAAGTCAAAGTTTAAAGATCGATATCGGACTTGTGGTTGAAGAAGAAAAGGTATATGAACCGCAACAAGAAGACAGACCAAATGAAAAAAACACACACACACACATACACCTAAAAAGTGAAAACAAGGATCGCAGTTGAGTGACATTTGAGGGAATTGAAATTGCTCTACTGCAGCTCTCCTCGGGCAAAAATATTGAACCCTACTTTGTATTCTGAATTCGCGCTAAATGATGAATAGCATCCTCAACATCCTTTGAATGTTTGAAAAAATACTTTAGCGCAACGGGAGAACAAACAATTCCTTATGTTTGCGTTTTTTGTTGTTGTTGTTGCCTGGAGGGTGAGTATATGCAACTGAAACATGTTGATCCCGAAAGGTATAAAGGTGTGAGATGTATAATACTTGAATGTGCAAGAAATACCTAAATGTCTCTTCTTTTCCAACCGATTAGAGTATGCTTTTTCTTATCTTTTTTTATTATTATACTTTATAGTCTGTTTTTGGATCAATAAAGCCAAAGGGACGCACAATACTCTGTGTGCAGCATAAACAAACAAGAACATAAATACCATCGTTGGCGAACAGTTAAAACCTCGTATTGGGGATTTACGAAGAAGAATTGCTTATATTGCACTTCAAGACTTTTTCGAAGAGTGAAATAAATGTGGGTTTTGAGAGTTTATCACAGTCTCTTTACTCTCAAATGAATATGCACTTTTAAGGTGAAAGTACTTTCACTAAAGAACTCTCGAGAGTGACTCTCGGTTAGCTGTCTACCCGAGGAACTGCCAAAAAACATTACACGGCATCTTTCGTTATGAAAAAGTGCTTCTTATCTAAGCCCGTATTAGTTACTTACTTCCGGCTCTCAATCCGTGACGATGTGAACATCTAGAACAAGCCTTTGTCTATAAACCGAAAGTTCGGTCCTCTTGGTTCTCATGAACCGAAGTTTGGACTCAAAGACTCTTGGTTGGAGCAGTTTTGCCCATATGCTTTTAACTCCCAAATAAATCATCACTTAAAGTGCGTTTCCATTTGAGAGAATTTTCGATATAAAACTCTCGAAAGTGATTCTCAGATAGACTCTGCTAGCTAATTTCATGACTTACTAATTTCTCTCGAGGGCTGTTTGAGAGTTAATCGCAGTTTCTTTTACTCTCAATTGGATATTTTCACTACAAAAATCTCGATAGCGCCCCTGATTGCTTCTAATCCCTCTGTGAGTTAATTTCTTTCAATTTCATTTATATCTGGAAAGCTGTTTGAGAGTTTCTCGTAGTCTTTTTACTCTTAAGCTTGAGAGTGACTTTCGAATAGCTGTTTACCCGAGAAACTGGCAAATCTTTACGCAGCATTTTTCATTATGAAAAAAGTGCTTCTTATCTAAGTTCATTGTAGGTTTTTACTTTTCCGGCTCTCAATCCATAAAGGGTTGCAGCCTGAGACACTGCAACCTTCTATCCTCTACAATATCCAGTAAGCTGCTTCCAGTAATCTAGACCAAGCCTTTCAAAATCCGCAAAGGTTTGTACTTTGAACCAGAAGTTCGGCTTGGGGGCTGAATGTAAAAGACTCTCTTGGCTGAAACATTATTGTCCATTTTCACGACGTGGGCGAGCCAATGTAGTCGTCGTGAACTGAATTGATTTTCTGAACTTCGTGCATATCTTGATACAGCTCATAGAGTTTGCGGTTGTATCTTCTTCCCGATTCACCCTCCTTGTACACAGGACCAAATATCCGTTGAAGATTTTTTCTTTAGAAAGATTCAGTACCGGCTCTCCCTCCGGCTCTCCCTCCGGCTCTCCCTCCGGCTTATTGTCCAACACTGGGTGTCATAAAGGAACACTGGCAGCATAAGAGTTTTATAGAGCGTGCGTTCTTCGTGCGAGGAGTTTTCAATCCATCTGTTGCTCAAAACCATAGTAGCACCTGTTTGCTAGGAAATTATTCTTCGTCAGGCCTCCACTAAGATGTCGTTCGTGGAATTCATGCTCACTCCGAGTTAAATGAACTTCTTAACTACTCCAAAGTTGATGCTATTATCAGTGATATTTTGTCCTAGCTGGTTGACAGATCTATCATTGTATGTTGTTGTTGTATTTGGTCTTACCGTAGTTTACTTGAAGACCAACAAGTTAAGGATCTTCTTCAGTTGCCATGAAAGACTCTTAAACGACCTGCTGAAAGCGGCCGATAGTGTCGATACCATAGGCATATCCTAGAAGTTGGACAGATCTATTCCATCTAATCCATGGTAGCGCATCTTCTGATGGAAAGACAGTGCATGTTTTAAATTGTTCGGAAGAACTTTTCCTTAGTGTTCTAATATCAATCGACACAACTAGTTTAGTTTTTCCGGAATACCAAGTTCAGCCATCGCCATATAGAGCTTCTGACGAAAGTATGCTGCTTTGAAGAAGACGAATAGGTGGGGCGTCTCGACTTGAAATTCGTTGGTCTTTTTTCAGGATTTGAATAACATTGAATCGTAGGTTAATTGTCAATTTTATTGCCTGCAGTACGTTAGTTGGATCTTGTATGCGACGTTCATCAGTGATATGCCTTAATAGTTCTTGCAGGGCATAGGATCGCCTTTTTTGAAGATGGGACTTGTGGAGTTGATAGACCAGTCATCCAGTAAACCATGAGAACCAGTGGCCTTGTTGTCTTTTTAACTTAGTTTACCTCTTCTTTACTGGACTTTACTGGGAGGTCGAACTGGGTATTTATTGACTGGAAGTCGGTTCTCTTTTTGTCCTATTTCTTGGTCTACCTGATGATGCCCATTCAGCAATTTCTGGAAATGCTGCTAGAATACATTTCCTATTCCCTGTGCTCTGGTGACCAAGTTACCTTCACTGTTTCGAAGAGCCTGCGTTCTGGTTTTAAAGTCAGCAGCCAAATGCTTGGCTTTCTTTTATAAAACTTCCAGGTGTTGCGAGACTTTTCGATCTCCTTTTCTTCTCCTCTCTTCTTCTTGCTCAATACTCGTCTCTCACTGTCAACTTGTTCAGCTGTTCATATACATCATGTGTTCTTTTTGGTGAATGGTTGGTAGTCTATTGTGGTTTCGGTTTCCTCGTTTATAAAATTTCGTATAACTGGAACTACTATTTGCTGCAGGTGAATCTAAAGTGTAGAGCTTCTCACTCATGTGATCATGGTAGGCTGGGTGACTACTTGTATGGTGAGATGACCAAAGTCAAATTTCTTCTTTAGCACGGCTTGTTATTTCTTGCATTTCTATCCCAATAAATAATTTTTTCTTTCTTAAATCGCCAAATCACGTGCGATTTTATTGCTTTATTCACTACTTCCACATTTTCCTCTTGGGATTTTCTCTTAGAAATTTTATTTTCAAAAGATTTTGATTTTGGAATATTTTACTAAGTTTTTATTTATAAGAATTTTCTCTTGAGGGACTTCGAGCAAACATAACTAACCCACTTTAAAATTCTTCCTTTTTTTCAAAGTTTAACAAAATTTCAGATACGAGATTGAAACTGTTTGCGGTGACGATACGCGCAATAACATACCTATACGAATATCGAATACATTTTTGTGTCTTACTTACGTGATAAAATTTGTCGTTTCGTAAAAATGGTTTAAAGACTAAATGAAGCACCAAACCAAAAAAAAAAAAAAAAACACCAACAAAAATTAAAAATAAATCAAGTCCTTTTTAACATTCAACAAGGCAACTGCTATTACATACTTTATACTTTCAACTCCGCACCATCAGCAACGAACGCAAGGACGACGATGACGACGTAAACGACAACCAACGACGACGACGACTACGATGATGTTGATGATGATGCGAAACCGGAAGGTAGCATCTCGCAGGAAAATCCGCATCCCGGAAATATAACCATGATGAATAATTTGGCGGGTGGCGCGCGGTGTTCCTCTTGTGAAACTTCATCATCCGGTCGTATAGTACAAGTAGAATGAAACATTCTAACCACGAGATATGATGCTAGGGAGATGGTGATGATGATAACGGCATCACCAATTCCAGATTACATGCCCACTTAGCAATAATATTTTAATGCAACAGAGTAATTGTTTTTTTTTTTTATTTTGGTCAACAAAAATCCTCCTCGAGTTGAAAGAAAATATTTACCCCCCCCCCTACTTTTTTGGGGGAATTTTAGTGGTGGTTTGTTTGAAGGACTGCACTGATATTTTGCTGGTACTTTTTTATTTTTCATAAATTAATTATTATACACAGAATGGATAAACTGTTTTAAGAGAATAACGACAATGCAAATGTGTCGGCTTAATATTTAATTCGAAATGACTGGTTTTCGATGTGTGCAATGAGAGGTAGGTACATTTGTTGGGTAATATCGTAAGAAGCTTATAGTTAGGGGATTTTCTGGCACGTTAGATTGAGAGTGTATTTATGTCAAATCCTGTTGCATATTTATTTTTGAAATTTAAATAATTGTGAATGGGGATAGAATTTGTTTTATTATTTTTCGATAAATGACCACCTTCTGAGTTGATGCTCATTTTGCTGCAATGAAAATTGTTGATCGCAAAATATCGGTATATCTGTCTAATGCTGTATTTCTAGCAAAAGTTTATCTCAGCTCAGATTTAATAAATCTGTGTTTTCACCACACAAAAAGATTCAAAAGAGATTAACTTTGACAGCATTAATTTTTTCTTATGAAGTGAAAATGAGATAGAATGCTTCATTTATGAAGAACTGAATTCAGCCACGAATGACTCCTTCAGTGCCGTGTAAGAATAGGTTAGTTCGATTTGTAAAACTATTTGAGTTGGTAGGCATTTTTTTAATACTGACACCTAGTCGCCATTTTCAAAAATTGCGCTCAATCTTTGCTGTCCGGTTAAGAAATCGAAATAACTGTACCTTTTTGTAAGAGTGGCTCATTTTTTATATATATATTTGTTTGGACACGCTTAAGACAATTTTTATCTTGGAAGTCATTGTTGAAATACTGTCAAAAATGGCGCGCCCAATCAACAACAAACGGTTAAATAAAAAAAAACTGGTAAATAATTTGGAAAATTTCAATGGATAAAATAGCAGCTGATATCTTATCTTAAATGACAGATGTTGAATAGACGCACATTTCAATCAGTGTTGCCACTTTTCTGGAACATAAGTTTTTTTTTATATCAAAAGGTGGCACTTCCACTTTTGTTTTGATAATTTTTAATATTTTTAACATGAAAAACTTGCAACCTATTTTCCCAATATTCGTTTGGCATAAAGAAGTGTTTATGCTACTATTTTCATGTTCAAAATAATACAAATTAGCAAAGACGTGGAGGGTCGACCCTTTGACTTAAAAAAGTATGTTTTTTGAAAAGTGGCAACACTGACTGAAAGTTTTTCTATTAAAAACTTATCTTCTATGACAGCAATTATTATTTTCTTGCATAAGTGTTAGACATCAAGAGGCAGTTCCAAAACCTTTCTTCATGTTCAAAATATTAAATATTAAAAAAATGTAAAAGTCCCACCTTTTGATATCAAAAAAGTATGTTCCCGAAAAGTGGGAACATTGAATTTTACTTGAAGCTGGTTCTACCTGACAGCTATCTTTTCTGTCATTAACTGTCCCACTACGTGTTTATCATTTGGATGCGATTTTTTCTCAGTTTTTTTCATGTTCAAAATAAGAAAAATTAACAAAAAAGTGGAGGTGATTCCCTTTGGCATAAAAAAATGCTGTTCCCGAAAAGTGGCAACACTGGAATCTTAGCCAAAGTTGCGTCTACTCAACACCAATTTTTTAAGATTTTAACTGTTATTATACCCATGGAAATTTTCCGAGTAATATTCCATTTTTTTTTTAATTTACCATTTCGGTAAGATTGGGCGCCATTTTTGAAAATGACATCCAAATAATCAAAAAAGTGTAGGTGCTGCCTTTGGGTATTAAACAATTATTTTTCCAAAAAATGGCAACGCTGACATTTTACCCGAAGGTGCGTCTACTCAACGTCTATGTTTTAAGACATCAATCCTTGGATATTTTCAATTCAATTTCAATTTTTTATTTTACCATTTAGCCCAGATTGGGCGCCATTTTTGAGGATCCTGAATATTGTTGACATCCGGTATTCAGCTGATTGTTCATCAAACTGGCTGACTTGAATTAGCTAAACAATCGTAAAATAGTCAACTAAGAAGGACGACACATTTACATGTTGTGTTGCTCAATTGACTGAATGATAAACAAAAGATTTTACAGTCGCCGCAAAAACAAACATGATCACCATACACTCTCAACATCGAGCCGTTCTAATTCGAAAAAAATGGACCAATTTTCCTTCGCTGTTTCGAAGATCTTTTGGTTCGTTCTTAGCAGCCAATTTTGTGGCTTTTTATAAAACCTTCTGATAATTTTTTTTATCAACTAACTTATGCTTACTTACTAACTGCTTACACCCTTTTCTTTTTCGTGCCTTCTCCTGGCTCGATATATTTGCCTAAACGTTAATGCTTCAGAAGCTGAGTTGCTATTTTCTATAATTTTTGGTGCAACATGAGTCTGAAACATAATTGGAAAAACTATTTTTTTTTTATTATTTCGGGATTCGCTGAAGTTATAAGGTCAACTTTGATGGTTTGGAGCTTAAATTCAATTTCCTTTTTTTGGTTGTTGTTTTGTTTTTTGCAACATGAGCCTGAAAAATTATCACGAAATCTTTGAAATTTTCTAGCAATTTGGGATTTGATATTAAATTAATAATATTTGCTCAAGTATTGATGCTTCGAAATTAAAAATGTATTTTTTGTTTGCAACATGTCTCTGCAACATTAACACAAAAAACTTAGCAAAAATGGCGCTCAATCAACAACAAACGGTTAAATAAAAAAAACTTGTAAATAATTTGGAAAATTTCCAAGGATAAAATAGCAGTTGATATCTTAAATGACAGATGTTGAGTAGACGCACATTTGTATCAGTGTTGCCACTTTTCTGGAACATACGTTTTTTTTATGTCAAAAGGTGGCACTTCCACTTTTGTTTTGATAATTTTTAATATTTTTAACATGAAAAACTTGCAACCTATTTTCCCATTATTCGTTTGGCTTAAAAAAGTGTTTCTGCAACTATTTTCATGTTCAAAATAATACAAATTAGCAAAGACGTGGAGGTCCCACCCTTTGACTTAAAAAAGTATGTTTTCTGAAAAGTGGCAACACTGACTATTAAAAAACTTATCTTCTATGACAGCAATCGTTATTTTTCTTGTTCAAAGTATTAAATATTAAAAAAAAAAATAAAAGTCCCACCTTTTGATATCAAAAAAGTATGTTCCCGAAAAGTGGGAACATTGAATTTTACTTGAAGCTGGTTCTACCTAACAGCTATCTTTTTAGTCGTCAAATGTTTACAAGACATGTTTGTCATCTGGAGGCGTTTTGTGCAATTTTGTACATGTTCAAAATAATAAAAATTAACAAAGAAGTGGAGGTGATTCCCTTTTGCATGAGAAAATGACGTTCCTGAAAAGTGACAACACTTGAATTTTAGCTAAAGTTGCGTCTACCCAACATCTTTTTCTTTACTATATCAACCGTTGTCTTAGCCATTGAAATTTTCCAAGTAATATTATAATTTTTTTATTTTTCTGTTTGGCTCAGAAATTGGCATCCAAATTATCAAAAAAGTGGAGGCCCTACCTTTTGGTATCAAACAATTATGTTTCCGACAAGTGGCAACACTGACATTTTATCTGAAGGTGTGTCTCCTTAACGCCTATCTTTTAAGACATCAATCCATGGATATTTTCAAAGCAATTTACGAGTATTTTTTTATTTTAGCTTTTGACCCAGGTTGGGCGCCATTTTTGATGCAGATCCTGCATATCGTTGATTTTCGGTATTCTGATGATTGTTTACTATACTGGTTGACTAGAACTTGGTAAACAGTCGTTGAATAGTCAGCTAAGAAGGACGATACATTCACATGTGTTGTTGAACTGACCGAATGATAAGCTTAAGATTTTACAGTCGCCGCCAAAACAACATGGTCAACATAGAAAAACTTTGACCATTTTTCCTTCGCTATTTCGAAGAGCTTTTGTGTCGTTATTAGCAGCCAATTTTGTGACTTTTTAGAAAACGTTCTGGTATTTTTTTTTATCACCAGACTCTTGTATTTCCTTATGCTAACTAACTAACAGCTTACACCCTCTTCTTTTTCCTGCCTTCTGCTGGCTCGATATATTTGCCTAAACTTTGATGCTTCAGAAGATAAATTGCAATTTTCTATTCGATTCGATGCAACATGAGTCTCAAACATAATTGGGAGAATTATTTTTTTTTGGTTTGGAGCTTAAATTCAATTTCCTACCTTTATGTTTTTTTTTGCAACATGAGCCTGAAACATTATCAAGAAATCTTTGAAATTTTCTTGCAATTTGAGATTAGTTGAATTTTTAAATTGAATTAATAATATTTGCTCAAGTATTGATGCTTCGAAAGTAGAAATGTATTTTTTTGTTTGCAACATGTCTCTGCAACATTAACACAAAAAACCTTGGAACTTCTAAGTTGATAGTATTTGTCTCAATATTGATGCTTCGGAAGCTGAAATACAACAATGAATCTGAAACATTGTAACGAAAACTTTTGGTCAGAGACTCAATAAATAAAGTACATTGAAAATATTTGTTTGTTTTCTTTAAAAATAGATTGCGCCATTTCCTATTGTGTCAGTAATTTTAGTTGCAGTTTCTGCGGCTTTTTACAAAACAAAGATGCAGAATAGTGAATTAGAAGAACTTTGAAACATCTATTGTTAAAATTGCACTTAGCAGGCTTAAGAGGGATGGAAATGTTGTAAAACATTTCTACTCACTGCCTCAGGTTGACAGTTTTAAGGACTGTCTGATTTAGGAAAACCTCATTGCTAACCAAAAGCTTATCAGCTTATTAGCTTTTCCTTAGAACAGCTAAAACAGTTACTTTCTATCCAAGTCTCAGGTGTGCTCCTTACAAACTGTTTTTATTTTCAATTTTAAGAAAAAGAAATAAATAAATAAATTATATGAACAAAAAAAAAAAAAACAAACAATCCGATAGTTAAATATTTCCATGCCTCTTGTCACGTGCATATAGTCAATGTCGCCGACAAACGAGGCGAGATCGCACAAATTCCTCATGCCACATTGGAACATCTTTCAAATACCCTACCTACATCGATGTTTGGAACTCGAAGATGCTTTTTCATTCCTAGACAATCGTCTCGCTAGGCTTTTCACACAGAAGATGAAATAAAACAGGAATTAGAATATATGGGTACCTATACCGGTGGTGCTCTGCAACCTTTGTCCAAGGATTCCATTCCATGTTTCCCTTCGTTTGGGTATTTTGCTATAGCTATATGGAACAACATCAACAGCAGCAAAGCAACAATTCGCGCCCCGGTCATAGCATCACGTGTCCTACCTTTCGGCTTCTGTTTTGCCCTGTCGACCAACGACGCTAAACAAGACACACAATATCGGCGTTGTTGCGTGTAACCGCCAATACGTAGAAGCAAACACCATCAACCTACACCGCCCCGCACCATCGAACATCATCAGCACTATCGATGAGCCTTCGTCTCAGCACCTGAAACGAATCATCGGCTACAAAGGTGTTAAAGGGTTAAAAACGCATCGGTTAATCCTTGTCGACTTGGGATAACAAGAACAATTGGTAGAGCGGCGAATTTAAGAGGAGTTCGCGCAGCCGCTCTCGGCCCGCACTGCTGCTACTGCTGCCAAACTGATTTGGCGCAAAACGAATTGCAACACATAATCTGTAGCCCGTATCTGTATCTCTGATGTGTGTGATCGGAGAGGAGCAGCAGCTAGAGCTATTGGCATGCGCAGGCATTTGGATTTATATGCAATCTGCGTTCTTTAGTGGGAGATCTCAGGGTTGTGGTTTGTTTCCTTTTTTCTTTTTTGTTGTGATATTGCCGCCTCAATTCTTCTGTCAGGTTCAGCACCTCGTTGAAAAAGAAATTCAATTTGAATTGGCCTGCTGCTGCTGATTCTGACCGCATTGGTAGATCCTTCAGGAGCCTGGCTGCTTTGTAAAATATTCACGAAAATATTCCCCCAGAGCGCTGCAAGCCAGCGAACGAACGAGCGTGTGCAATTTGAATCGGGTGTGAATTGGATTGGATTGTTGTTCAAACACATGTTCAACAATGTTTCCGAACTTATAAATATTAAAATTGTCTCGTTTGTCTGCTGAGCCGGCCAGCAGCCAAACAGCCCGAGTAGTTGGACTCTCCGTTTCACGTTGTCCTGTGTTATGTGCTCGTTGGGAATAACGAACGTTGGGCTATCTGTCTGCTGTCTGCAATCCGCACATACGACCATAGTTCTGTTTCCTTATATCGTCCCCGCAACTAATATCGGGTGTAAAACAATTGTCAAGTCAGCAAAAGCCACGAAACAAAACAAATAATAATAATATACAGCATCAACGAATTTTTGTTTGTTAACAGACAAAAGTCATTGTTTTCAATTATCGAGAATAATGTTCGTTGAAACGAACAAAACAAACGAATGAACAACTACGACGACGACGATGACATGCACTCCCTAAACAATGGTTGTAACTTATCCTTGTGTGTATTTATCCTTCGGTGCGGAGATTTATTCCCTTTTTTAATTAAAAACAAAATGAACTCGATTTGCTAGGATTTTAAAGTTTGGCGGTGGTATTGGGTGTTGGCTGATGATGGCGATGCGACGAAGATGATGATGATTGGAGTATGGTGGTGCCTCAATCATCAAATGCAGAACCCTCACTCTTTCTGGTTTAATTAATTTAATGTCGCGCGAGTGAACTTCGGAATTGGCACTTATATGAGAACCATCAGCCAAACCCAATTTCAGTTCGAAATTTATTCGAATAATCAACAGAATCGAGAAACCATCAGTGCTGTCGTTGTTTAAATTTCATAAATACGATAAAAAGTCTCCCAAATTTTGGCGACGTGATACCACTGAGCTCGGCATCTTTGCAAATGGTAAACGTATCTACAAAAAAACTGTTATAAATTGTTCTTTTTTTAGTCATTTTCTTGATATGTATCTTCCATAATCTTTCTCTGCTTTGAGGTTCAAACACCGGACTAATAAGTGCGGTGAGGAGTAAAGTGGCATCACTGATTTTGAATATTAATTTTACGGAAAAATTAAAATTTATGAAACAGTTATATTTTACTTCATTTAATAAATATAACAGTTTGAAAGAGAACTACACTGTACATTTATTTTTAATTTGAAAAAATTAGTCCAGCCACTTCGCTTTTTATAGACGAAACTTCGATTGAAGTAGAGGAGATTTACAATTTTTTGTTGAAATTTGTGCTTACAGATTTTTTTTTTGGATTTTCTGAAAATACAGAATTTTGAATACAACAAATTTCGCATTTACAGAATTTTATAAAACAGAAATTTTAAATTTATTAAATGGATTTTAAAATACAAAATTTAGCTATAGGTAAAGCTAATTTTGAAATATATAATTTTGGATTTAAAATTTTCTTTGAATACTCAATGGCAGATTAACAGAATTTAGGATACTCTATTTAAGATTTTCAAAATTTTTAAATACCCACAGAATCTTAGGTTTCCAGCATTTTAGAATACATGATTCTTAATATTTTGAAATACAGAATTTGGATGCACAGATTTTTTTGATTTTTAGACTTTAGGAATACCGAATTTTGTATAGACATGAAATTTCCTGAATTTTGGAATATCTATAAAATTTCAGAATTATGTAAATCATTTTGAAATACCAAATTTCAGATCTAAATAATTTTGATATGCAGAATTTTAGGTTTACATAATCTTGAAATTAAGGTGTATTTAAAGAATTTGTAATTTTAAAATTTTGCAATACAGAAGTTTGGATTTTCAGAATTTTGAAATACAAAATTTTGGAACTAACATTTTTTGAAAACGCAATGTTAGATTAACAGAATTTTGATTACTGAATTTCGGGTTCCCAGGACTTTGAAATATAGATTTTTCGAACACAGGATAACAGATTCATATTATTTTTTGTACATAGTATTTCGAATTTCCAGAATTTTGGAATAGAACATTTTGAATTTTGGAATACAAAATTTCGAATACTTAAATAAAGATACATAATTTTAAAATTAAGAATGATGGATTTAAACATGGTTTTTTGAACGACAGAATTTTTAATTTTCTAGGATTTTGAAATACCTTAAAAATATTGTACCTATCATAATTTGGACAAAATAATTTCAGATTTGCAGAATTTAGGAGGAAAGGATTTATTTAAGCTACTCGTATTACGAATTTTATAATACAGAAATTTATTTATTTAAAATTTTAATTTTAACAATTTTAGGACATAAAGTTTTGGATTACAAAATTTTGAAGTTAAAAAATTTGGAAGAATTGAATTTTGAGCTAATAAATTTTAGAATACAAACGTTTTACAGAATTACATAATTACATAATTTTTAAAGCCAAAACTTACATAATAAAAATTAATGAAATTTGGTATATTAATTGATTTGGGGATGTTGTATTCAGTGGTACTGCCTCTTTTTTTTTTCTATTTCAAACAAGGGCAGAACATGGTTCCAAGTTTTAAATAATAAACTGACGAAGTCAGTAACTGAGTTAAGTTTATGTTTGAAATGTCCTAAAATATTTGCGTTATTGAATATTTTCTAATAAAAATGACAATACTGATTTTTTCAAAATTTAAAGTAGATGGTCCAAAATTTCAGAATATTCCCAAAAGATTAGAACTAATTTAGTGCTAATTTTTATTTTTTTTTGTATTGAGGATTATTTTTAGGCCCTATTTAATCGAATCTGGAAGAAATTTGATTTCTGACATCCGGCTAAGAATTCTGACAGTTGGCAATTGGAAAAACCATTAAACTAATTTTATTTAAAAGCAATTTAAACATTTTTTTCTTAAAATTAAAATCATAATTTTATGGTTTTTCCAACTGTCATCTTTGAAAATATTGTTGACGTTACCAAAAGAGGGGCGTGTCAGTGGGCGGTATTTACTAAAACCAGTTCCATATACTTCTGTCTATTAAATTACAAGATTTATTTGCTTAAAATAAACTAATATCAATATTCAATTCTGCGCTGATACTTACATTCTTCTTCTTGATACATATTTGAGAAATATGGAAAAGTTGCTGAATTGATTCCCAAAGATATCAGCCACGGAACCATGTATTGCCAAAATTTAAATTGCATATTAAAGAATGACATTTTGGCTTTAAAATGTTCGAGCTACGTGTTTTTTTTATTTTTTTTTTTGTTTCAAAAATCCAATGACATGTTTTGTAAAAAAAATACTTAAAATTGCCAAGTATATTCCCAAAATCGTTATTTTCAAATATTTCGAGTTTTCAAATCGAGTAAATCAAATTGCCACAAGATGGCTTTTCTTTGAAAATGAACGTCATTAAATCGAACCAACAAACTATTTTTTATTTTTATTCGAAGATAAAAATCTTCAAACCTGAGTTCGAATTTTTGTCCAAAGGCCTCTTCCGAGGTCAATTTCGGTACAAATATTCGGTATCGACTCATTTTCATCTCGGTATCGCTTCAGATGATTTGGTCTCGTTTCAATATCCGATACCGATATCAAATAAGGCCAAGCCTATTTTCAAATCTACAGGAGTGAGAATCAACAAAAACTAACATTGTTTAAATCACGGTTCATTTCTTGCTATCTATAAATTTTTGAGTGTATTTTTTTAAATATTGAACAAAATCTCTGAAATTGTTCTTCATTTGCCCAATAGAAAAAGCATATCGCACTTAAAGAAGCAAACTAGACTACGATTTCGTTACCTTTTTCGACAGCATTGACCTGAACGCAGTAGTGTATTCGTTTGAGTTAAAAAATTATTATAATGAATCTTTTTTGGTTATTGGGTTGGCCGGTTGCCATGTGTACACAGAAGCTTTTGTAAAAAGGCGGGTTGGTTCGTTCAGGAGAGGAGCATCTCCAATATAAACGACACGACTGCACCAGCTGGTAATTTTCAAATGTAACTTTAAACCAAAAAAATAACAAACTCCATATTCATTGAAAATGAGCTAAAATTCCAACCCTCAAAATGGGGAGTTTTTTTTGGGTTAGTAAATGTATAAAGTTCCATTATATCGTCCTTCCTTTTATCGCATTACAGTGGAGCAACTTAAAGAGAAAATGTGGAAAATTCTTAAAAGACATGAGCAGTTTTTTCTTTTAATATTTGTTTGATGTTGATGTTGTTTTTTTTTTAGACATGTGGTTTTTAATCTGGCAATACTTTTTTTAAAGTTGGTCTTTTTGACAGCTGTCACTTGATATATGATCAGTTTGGTTTGTAATTTCAAAATAAATAGACTTACTCCTGAGCAACGTTTGCAAATCGTACAAATTTATTACCAAAACAATGGTTCGGTTCGCGCCATGCATCGGCGCCTTGCCAAAAGGTCAAAAAGACTAACTTCGAGAAAAGTATTGCCAGATTAACCCACACGTTTAAAAACATACCCTTTAGTTCCTTTAGACCCAAGAACTAAGGCATCGAACATATGGACTGTTTGTATTCCATGGAATTTCAAAAATGTTTCAAACAAAAAACAAAAAAGCATATTTTACTATTAAAAAAGTGGCTTTGGTGGGCGTGTCACCAAGTGAGTATTTTAACCCTTTGATACCCGAATTAATAATATTCCTTATTTCGTAGAATAACCGTTAAAAAAAAACCGTTTCAAACTAAAACTTTTGGTTTCGCGTTTGCTTTAAGTATTAAATTGAAAACTCCAAGTTTTCATGATATCTTGCCCCACTGTATAAGGTCGTCTGCAACAACTGAATCTATGCTCTATGGATGTTCCTGCCGGAACCATGTAATTAACAATGAATAATCTGTTGTTCAGGGACGTTTGCTTTTCTGTCGTTGCTCTTTCTCAGCTCTTGTTTTTGGATTGGGCTAGTAAATCTCCTTTTTGTGCTGTGTATGGATGTGTCTGAATATACACACTGCAGGCAGGGTAAATTCAAATTACGTATTCCATCATATTTAGTGCTTTTGTCTGGCAGTGACGGACTATATACAGGATATGAAGGAACAATCTGGTCCCAAAGTCAGTTTAATCTATTCTCGAATGATGAAAAGGAGTTATATATAGGCATGGCAGAAATGTTTTGATGCCTTATGTGATATTATAGGAGGTGTCTTAAGTTAGGAAAATTTGTGCACTTTTGAAATTTTGACAGAATTAACATGACAATTGTTTTTTAATCTTTGATGCCAAGGAACAATAAGAAAGTGAAAAACGGTGATGCCGGAGATGACAAGTGATTTTCGAGACAAAGTCACAATATGCTTTTTGTGGTTAAGAAAAGCATATTCAATAAGGACCAAGTAAATTGTTGTGTCATGTCCTGTTTGCCCATGCTATTGGGTCTTAAGGTATTTAATAATTTAATGCTCTTAAGTGTATGGTTTCTGGCCTTTGGGGTGAAACTAATGGTATAAAATATGGACAGAAAAATAGTGAATTTGGAAAATTCCCATTGATAAATTATTTACGGAGCTTGGGGAGAAATAAAGGTGAAAAGCGCACGAAGGGATTGGGATTCCTGAAAAGGAAGATATTTAAATCACTGCTTGGAGTGGGTTAATGTTACTACCAACGCGAACAAGGTAATAGATTTACAAAAATTACAAAGTGTTTTAAAATTTTTGATCATAATATGAATAAATTATGCAGCGTAGGTAATGTAGTCTAGTAAAAGGTTCTGTTTCAAGTGTTCTTTTATACTTTTGGATTTAATGTACTTCAGGTTAGTCGGTAACAAAAGAAAAAAAAACTAATCTTTGGTGGTTGGTTAGGGTGGAACAGGAATGAGTTCCTTTTCTTAAATTGTTAGGAGTAGACAGCAACATAGTTATTTTAACTCAAAATATAATATATTTTCACCTGACACATACATAATGTTGCCATTTTATAAAATATTTCTCCAATGTATCGGCTGGATGAATATCAGGTCCTTCGAACCATAGTCACCTCATTACACACTACCAAACCATCGAAATTCAATTTTGTATCTAAATTGAGTCTTTGTGTCTCATCCTTCACATTTACACGGAAATCTGTGTCGTTGTTATCTCACTATGTGTTTGCTGTAATCTCGCCGTGATATTTACACGAGGTTTTGCTATTCAAAATGTTTTAACGTCATCTACCCAGCTGTAGTGAGACGTTCTGACTGATTTTGGTGACAAGCACGCTTGAAACGATTTAAAGTGTTCTCAAATTTCTGCTTACCTATTTGAAAAAAAAAAACTTTGGTGAGACTATAGTGAGACAAAAGCGAGGTGACAATAATCCAGTTAAATGCCAAAAACTACGTGTAAATGTCACGGCGAGACCAAAATGAGACTAAAGCGAGAAAACCACGACACAGATCTCCGTGTAAACCGACTTAGCGATTGTTTAAAGTACTAAACTGTAGTACTTTACAACGCTGATTCTATCGAACAATCTGTTGATGCAGATGAGATTTATTTTTTTCTCTCAGTGATAAATCTCATTGGTTGACCGAAATATAAAAAAAAAAATCAAATTAAAGGTTTCTCTCAGACGTTGACCGAAAAAATGTTTTTTTTTTTCTTAGAATAAAGGTTAGTGAATTTTATTGAAAATGTCAACCTTTCAAAAGGTTGAATTTTATTTTTGATCTCTGGTTTGAAGTAGACGCACCTATTTGTTAATTTTTAATATTTTGCATATGAAAAAAGTTGCGGACCTACAGATGCCAAACGCGTATCGGAAAAATAATGCTTGGTGTCTTAAAAGATAGGTGTTGAGTAGAAGCACCTTCGATTTAAATATCAATGTTACCACTTTTTGAGAATATACACTTTGCAACTTTTTTTTCCAGCATGCGTTTAGCATCTAAAGGCATTTCTGCACTTTTTCTTAAATCATTATTTTGATCATGGAAATTTTGCAAGTAACTTATGAGTTTTTTTTATTAAGACCATTTTCCATAGGTTCGGAGCCATTTTTGAAAATGGCGTCCAAGCAACAAGATAACAACAATGTTAGGAGTCATTGTTGTTATCTTGTAAAAAACATCCTAATATAATAATAATGTCCTCTTCCTTATCGGACTACAGATAGGGCGCTTTTTTTCAAAATGGCATCCAAGCTATAGGATTACAAAAATGACTTCCAGGCTAAACTTCATTCTTAATGTGTAAAGGAATAAATTCCAGTTGTCTCCGTCAAAAAACCCACGGGATTCGGTTTCCTGACTTACTATTAAGAGAAAAAAAGTGATGGGAAATTCCCTTGATAAAATTTACGAAAAAATGCATCACAGGGTGTTTCAGAATCTCCAAGTCGTTGCAACTTAAAAACTCGATCGCGATCCAGTATTTCTTGGTTTCATGTGTGTTCTTTTGCATTTAAACCTTTGTGTTCTATTTTTTGGAAATAATCGTGCGACAAAAAATAGCAATTGTGCTCCCAGCCTAATTCGTCCAAACATGGATTTATTGATGAAAGAAAGGACCATTTTTACTTGTGATTTATAGGCACTACATATATGACAAGTTTCGCGATCGTAAAAAAAAAACTTGAGATTGTGACCAGACTTGGCATGACGATCATAAGGAAGTCGAAATAAGTGGGTCTCACAATTCTGTCTGTCTGTTCGGCTACAGGGTACCTAAATGTATGGATCGACTTTCTTAAAACTTGGTACAAAGTTGCTTTCTGTGATTTTTTTTCATTTCTTTTAAGAACCGAGAATAACGGTACCTGGCTTATAATTTTGTTAGAAAACAATTCTATAAAATCTTATTTTTCTCATAAACGACTGGACAACTTTTATTTATAACTTAATTTACTTAATTTTAGGGAAAGCTATATGTGGGTAAAAATCCATTTTTCGAAAAATATTTATTTATGGTACCTCTAAAAAAATATTTTTTGTTTTTCGATTTTCTTAAGAACGGTTCGACTAATTGAAATAATGTGTTTTGTATGCAGCTGCTCTCAAAAAATTTTAAAATTAGAGTATCTACCAAAATTTCTATAAAATAATTTTTTGTGTTTTAAAATTTTGCTTGCTTCCCAAATCTTATCCTTGCTTCTACTTTCGTAAATATTTACCGTTTTAAGTTCATGGTTTCTGCATAGAAACTTCGAAAGTGGCCGAGGCCAATTTGTAGTCCTAAAGATCTAGTTTAAGCACTTTTTTATTTTTTTTCCTTGACTACCTTTACCGGTAACGAGGATTTTTCTAAAATTTGGGACTCAAGATGATAAGGTGATTTACTAGAGAAAAAAAAAATTCGATTAAGTTCCTAAAATAACGATTACTTCCATAAAACCCATAAAAAAAGGCTTTTTTTGTATCAAAAATGGATTTTACGATCTTATACTTTTTTTCTTGTGTTTTATTTTCTCAAAATTTAATAGATATGAACAAATTTTATTGTTAAGAACTTATTAGATAATTGCCAATTAGTTACCTAAACAAATTATTTCGTTGTTAATTTGATTAATTATTTATTTAATTGTTTAACAGTTTTTTTTCTGCACTAATTCACAATTAAAACAGAGTTGGGAAATAATGACAGTTTTTTTTCAATTTATTTCATGTCATTTCAATTACATGTAGGTAATTTGTGATTGAACTTTTACCTATTACAATTACATATAATTGTTATTACATTTCATGTTATTGTGATTGAAAAACTTTACTTACAAATGACGTGGTGTAATTGAAAAAAGTAATGGGGTTTTGGAAGTAATTGAAGGAAATCACTGAGTTAATTACATTTAAGTTAAATGATTTCTTAGATTTTAATTCATTACATGTTTTTATTAATTGAATATTACAATAATAATAACAAAAGTAAATAAAAGGTATTCTAACTACAAAGCTAATAAAAACAGACAAAAACACAACGAGAAATTTGTTTATTTTATTATTATTAATTTAATTATTCTCAAAAATAAATTTATTTAAAAGACGACACTTGAAAACTTTATGAAAGTGAATCAAATATACATGCTAATAAGTTAAAAAAAAAAAAAACACACGTGCAACACTGCAAAAAACCATTTGAGCAATATTATGGAAAATGTAATGGAAAAAAAAACCAAATTAATTACATTTTGTGTAATCATTACTGAAAAAAAATAATCATTACAGATTTTTTCATGATTACTTTTGTTTTCAGTTACAATAATGTAATTTAATCACAAAATATTTGACACTTTTCAATTACATGTAATTATCAATTTAATTTCTTAAATTACATTTAAAAGTAATTGGAAAGTGTTTGGAGATTTTAATTACAAGAAATTTCTTTATTTTATCATTACTTCCCAGCTCTGGTTCACAACAACCAACTGTTTTTCATATTGCTTATCTTTATTTTTAAGAAAGTTGTCCGTATAAAATTATCAGGACATCCATTTTTTCTCAAACCAAAAACATATTCGATTTTTGCTTGCGTAACTAATTTGCAATTAACTACCAACTAATGATGTGACACTTGTTAATCTTAATTTCCAAAAAAGTCCTGCTCACTTCATTTATACTTAAATAAATGTAGGCAAACAGTTTTTTTTTTTAAAGTTTGAAATTGTAGGCTATTTATTATGTCCTAAAAAGCAGGGCAATAAGGAACTAAACGTTCTGGGTTTTTTTTTTTAAATCAATAGATGGGTCAGAGGATAAATAATTTAGGAGAGGGGGGATGCAAAAGCACCCCTTTAGGGTTTTTGCATATAGCTCGAAAACGAGGAAAAATTTCGAGATAATGTTGAAAACCATTTTTGTAGACAATTAAATTTATCATCAAAATGGTAGTGGTTACCTAAGTTAAAAAAAATCATTGCATTGCTGCATTTGTTTTTTTTGTTACTTACTTACCTTTAACTTTTTAACATGTGGAGGTATGTAGGTATAGGTATTGCTTCATATAAAAGCCATATGATTTAATTTTCTTTGAAATAACATATTCAGAAAAAGTTTTGGATAAACATCGACGGTCGCTCAAACTAAGCTGATTTTAAGATTTAAAAGTAAAATACATGGTATTTATGACTATTTTGAAAAACTTTTAATTCATTAAAGTAAAAAATAAAAGGAGGAATTTAAATTTTTTCGCAGTTCAAGGGTTGCCATCTACTTTGTTTTCAAAGTTTAAAATAAACTAGCTCCTTAAAACCCAGTTTTTGAACACATGTTAGCTAATTAACTCTTAATTTAATAGCACTCCGCTGTTTTCGCATATTCAATATCCCAATTATTAATTAATTAATTTTTATAATAAAAACCCATGTACGTCTTAGTTCTTTTTTAAATGACATTATCAGTAGTATTTTGTTTGAATAAACAAAGAACCTTAAAACTGTAGCTAAAATATGGACAAAGCTGTTTATTATTCTGCTGTTCATGTATGTACGCATAAGTACTCTCTCAATTAAATCGAAGAAAATTTAAAAAAAACAACATAAATTAGAATTTATAAAAAGAAAAACAGCTTTTTCAATAACATAAGTCAAATAATATGTACATAATTTATTTAAAAAAACAAGTAAAATATTATTCGCGAAGAATCATAAACCATCTGTAATTCAAGCTAAAGAAAACAAAAACAAATAAACAACACAACCATATTTCAGTCTATATTATACCGCAGTGAAAATCAATTCCCGAAGTCTAAATTGCCTGTCCTTTTTTCCATATATTCTATTATCATCCTCAACAATTTGCTTACAACTTCAAAAACACATTCTACAATTTCCTATATGTTCGAACCACACGCCCCACACTGACACTTCATAGATTTTCCAATAAAATATCAACCATATGCAAATTTTGACAAGTTTTATTATATGCAATACTTCCAATATACATATATACCGAATTGTCACCGGAACGCGCAATTTTCTTGGCAAGAAAAAAGAAGAAAAAAAAAAGATAGAAAAAGCAATGGAGACTTTCCTTCCAGAGAGGAGAAAAGTGCGGAAGATGTGTAAATACATAAATCTGTTACGATAAATTTTCTCCCAATATCGTGATCGCTTTGTGCTTTCGAATACTTGGATTGTCCCGAAAAAGGACGGGGTCTTCGTTTCATATATCTCTACATACTCGTATAAGTCGTTAAATATGTGTTTTCTGTGGACAAGCACAGTGCACATTTTACGAAGAAACACTCCCCAACTGCTGCTACCACAATTCGTGTCAAATACAAAAAAAGTATAATTTAATAATAAAAACAAAAAATGTCCATCTCCTCTAGGATGAATAGAAAATTCAAATTCAAAATGGAAGAAACACCAGAAAAATGTTTGTATGTAAAAATTCGATCTAGGGATTTGTCCACTTAAGTTTTGTATTCTTTATTTTTCAACTTTTCTCATCTCTTTGGGGCAATGATTTTATTGGTATACTCGTACTGGTAGTAGCTGTAGTAGGGAGTGGAGCGGTGCTTCTGAAGTGAGCCACCAAAAAACCTGATGCTGGTGGTGGCACTCCGCGTAGACAGAAGAGATTTGTTTCACAACGAAGTAATCCATTTCAATTGGTAATGGACTCTCCTATTCTATACCTAAGATGAGGGTGATATGCCATCACCACACTAACATTGTATTCGATCCATTTAGACACCCTCACCGGACATGGATTTGGAAAATAAATCAATAGGAAATTTATGTAAATGGGCAAAGTTATTGGCCCCTCTAATAGAGGAACCATATTTCATCTAAGGTCTTTAACACTGGCTGACAAAAAAATTACTGACACAAAATAAAATTGAAAGACGCTTGCATTTGCAAGAAGGATATTTATGTCTCTGGACCTTTAGCGCCTCATTTATGGGAAATTTGAAAAAAGAACATGCCATCCAATTGACCAGAAAAGGTGTACTGGTCCTTGAAATTAGTCAGCTCTAGATAACTGTAATCAAGGCTTAAAGTTTTTCAAGGTTACGCAAAGTCACCTCATTTATGGGAAATTTTCAAAAAATCTTGGTCTATTCTATTTTACGATTTTTTAAACATTTTTACTTGCTTTTTAGGTACTCTAAGGCAAGTTTTGGATTCATGGGAACATTTTTTTCGAGATAAAAATCAAACATGACACTAGGATGGTAGAGAAATCCAAAAAAGTGGGTGGCAAAATTTTTTCTCAAAAAAAGTTCCACAACTATTTTATACAAAATTCAATAAATTTGGTTTGGTAAAAGCTACCTCTGGATGTGAAACTAAAGGGTTTTTCAAACGGGATGCTACAAAAGTAGAGCGACAGGGACAGCAAACGACGCCATATTTCTTGCCGCTTTTTTGACATTTCTCTTCAGTAAGATTTACCATTTCATGATGGAAAGATACATGAGCCAACAACGATTCGAAATTATTAAAATTTACTACCGAAATTCGGAGTCAGTTGCCTCAACGTTAAGAGTGCTACGTCCAATTTATGGTCGTCATAATCGTCCTAGCAGATCAACAATTGAGCGTCTAGTGGAAAAATTTGAATCCACAGGCACAGTACAAAATGTTCCCGTGCCAGTGAGACAAAGAAGTGCCCGTAGTGTCGAGAATAATGCTGCCGCTGAGGCTTCAGTTGCAGAAAGCCCAAATGTGTCTCTCACACGTCGTTCTCAAGCGTTGAGCATCTCTGTGACGTCGTTGTGGTGAATTTTGCGAATAGATCTTGGCCTACATCCTTGCAAGATTAAATTGACGCAAGAACTGAAGCCGCTTGACCACCAGAAGCGTCGTATGTTCGTGTTCGTATGTTCCTGAACAACAACTTGAAAATGATTCGGATTTTCATCGAAAAATCATCTTCAGCGATGAGGCTCATTTCTGGCTGAATGGCTTCGTCATTTATCAAAATATGCGGTAATGGTCAGTCAGGCAGCAATCCACACGTACTCCATGAGTCATCATTGCATCCCGAAAAAAATACGGTTTGGTATGGTTTATGGGCCGGCGGCGTCATTGCGCCGTACTTCTTCCGTGATGATCAAAACCGGCACGTTACTGTGAATGGGGATTGCTACCGTTCAATGATAACCGAATATTTTTGCCCCCAATTAGATGATATCGACTTGGAGGACATGTGGTTCCAACAGGACGGCGCCACAAGCCACACAGCGAATGTCACAATCAATTTATTGGAAACCAAGTTTGGAGAACGTGTTATCTCACGAAATGGTCCAGTCGCTTGGCCGCCTCGGTCGTGCGATTTGACGCCGTTAGACTATTTTCTGTAAGGCTACATCAAGTCTATGGTCTATGCCAACAAGCCAGCAACGATTGATGAATTTTGTACGAATATCGAACGTGAAATTGCAGCAGTATCGGCCGATTTATGGTTGAAAACCGTCGAAAATTGGGTTCAGCGTCTGGACTTCTGCAAGTGTGCCCGTGGTGGCCATGCAAAAGAAATCGAGTTTCATACATAATGGCATCAAACGTACTTTCACAGGAATAAAGATTTTCATTGATATCCAAAACCGTTTTTGTTTTTTTCAAAAAAAACTTTTGTAGCGCTCTTATTGAAAAACCCGCACATCTCCAATTCTCCAAGTTGTTGCCATAATCCGTTGGCATTCCACGTAAGAATTTTAAGCTTTTCCATCATATATTTTTTGAAAGAGGTACTTTTTAGAAAAAAGATACTGATGCACATTGGTTTTGAGTGCTTATAAATCGTAATGGAAGGGAAAAATCAAGCCGAGTAAAGCATTCCATATTCGTGTGGTGCGGCTAAAGAAAGAATCTCTGTACTTTACAGTATACGTCTAAAGTTAAGCTCAAGAGTAAACTGGTGGGATTTTTAGGTGGAAAGAGTTTCAAAGGGAGAACACAGTTGGCTATTTCACTAGAGCATTGTTTGTAAAAGTATCGATAGAATAAAGATAGACAGGAGACATTTCGTTCTTGTGACTATATTGTTTTTGTTATCGATCTGTCACCTATTACTTTCATAGCTCTATTTTGAATGCTATCTAAAACATTAGGAGAGCCAGCCCATATGTGAGAATTATACTCAAACTTTGAGTGAATGTTGTCATGAATAAGTGCTTCTCATCTAGCCGTTCGGACTCCGCAAAAAATTGTCTGCCTACAGCACGCACACGGGAATGGTTGAGAGTTGTTAGTCACTAGGCCCTGGTTCTCCATGAGCTGTTGCGCCACTTAATTTATTTTTATTTATTTGAGTGAATGTATGCTTTGTGGATCATAGCCTGAGCATTTCGCGGCATTTCTGGCGACGTCAAATATTGTGGTCATTCCAGAGAAGGTGGTTGGGGATGCACATAACGAGTATGGATAGATTATTAGTTTCCTCGATGTAAGCGGCATTCATGGATAATGGCAGTTGGGGTTTCGTTTAGCTTAAATGACAAGAGACAGCACTGGGTTTTGAATGCATTAAATTACATGCTGTAATTTGTGTCCCATTCGACGATGGTGCTAAGATTGGAATTTGTTGAGCTTATAATACGGTGCCGTTGCAGTTCTACATCCAAAACACAAGAATGTGGGTCTGGAAACGAATATAAAAAGCTGAGGGTGCTGTGGTCTGCGAAACAATTAAGTGCATTACAAGTTTAAGGGAAGAGATCGTTAATAAAGTTAAGAATGAGGGTTGGAGACAAAACGGAGCCTTGGGGCACACCAGCATTTATTATGCAACAAAAGCCAAACTGAAGGACATTCAGAACCTTCCATTCTTCTAGATATTTCTTCAGCTGATAAATAATCAGCATTTCCATGACCTTGGAAAGAAGGGACGTTAATGCAATTGGACGATAGTTAGAGAGTAATGAAGATTCGCTTTGTTATGACTGGCTGGGCAAACGCTGTTTTTAATCCACTTGGAAAGAGACCAGTGGAGAAGGATAGATGGAAAAGTAGGATAAATGAAAAAGTTGAAAAAATTATATTTGTTTTTTTTTGTTAATTTTTCATAAATAGGGTGACAAAAATGGCGCTTATGTTATGTAAAATCAACCTATTTCTAAAACTAAAAACAACTTCAAAAATCTTAGTTTTTTATTTAAACAATAATCAAGAATTTAGATGGCGTTAATTTTTCAGGTTAAACTATCAATAGAGTTGTTGAAGCTACTTTTAATATCGTATTTCATTCTTTTAACCATTTTTCTGTCATAGCCAGTTCGTGCGATCGAGTTGTGCATTTAATTTTGTTTTCTTTCAAACAATGTAAAACTCACCAAGCACCAAACTTAATCCAAATTAATGGAAAACTATTTCTAAACCTTTACAGTGCTATTAATAAAAACTGCTTATTCCTCCTTTAGTCTACGATTTTACTAAACTATGGAATAAGAGTTAAGCCACTGGTACAAATTTCTCATTAAAAAAATAACTAAATGTTCGTACCAAGTGCCGCAAATTTTATTTTTTTTTTGTATGGGTTTTGACAGCTTAAATTCCAATCGAATATGAAAACATCGTGTTGTCAAATTTACACACACACTGCTGAATGGCCCCATTTTACAAAATGGCTTCTTCAAGCATTTATCACTTTTGACAAGTAGTCCGACGAAAAACTGTATATGTATGCGTGTGGTCCAAATTTACTCCTTCTTGATTACTCGGAACAGCCAATTGAAGGCTTTTGAATCATTAGGAGTCAAAAAGGGGTACGCCAAACGTCCAAACGAAAACAACATTAGTAAACGTCACTTGGCAGACATTTTGTTTTATAAGTAACATTTTGCACTTAATCCATAGAATAAGGCTAACCTTTCGCTATTCCACGTTTTTTTTTAATTTGGGAGTTACTGTCCTTTATCTGACGTTTAAGCTTTCATATTTTCTTTTATTATTATTCGGAACCAACAAAAAGTAGTTTTCCAAATCTGTCATTGTGAATGTAAAATGAAGAAACAAAACAAATATTTCCATTAAAAAAAAAGCAGCTGTGACCTGCGAACGCAACCGAAACAGTGGGAATTATTGCAATGGCAAATATCTTTAAGCAATTTATTTTCAAAAATATTGAAAAAGCAAAAAAGTAATGAAGTTATGTCGTTTTCGATTAGACGTTTGGTGTACTCCTTTTCCACTCCTTTTTGACTCCTACTACTCGAAAAGCCTTCGATTAACTGTTCCGAGTAATGTTTTCGGAGTCTTTTTCTGTTCCCGATTTAAAGCAGGAGTAGATTTGGAACATACGCATACACATACAGTTTTTCGTCGGACTACTTGTCAAAAGTGATACATACTTGAAGAAGCCATTTTATAAAATGGCGTCATTGAGTAGTGTGTGTGTAAATTTGACAACACCATGTTTTCATATTCGATTGGAGTCAAAAAGGAGTAGAACATTCCACAAAATTTAATTGAAAACGACATTAATTAACTAAGGCAACTCAAGAGAATATTCTGTTATTTTGAAAATTAAATTTTAATAAATGGATATCAGAAAGCCAGATTAGCTTGAGCCAACACCTTCTTCATAAAAAAGTAAATTTTAGTTTCTGTAAGACAAACAAAGTTTTAAATGCTCTTAGACATAACCTATATGTAAATTAGGTTTAAATGATTTTATAACTAATTAAAATTCAAAACTTTTTCATTTGAAATAAGTTTATTCAGATTTTCTATTAAAATGCCAATTTCTGTTTTTTAAGGGTAGTTAAGAAAATTGAGTGAAATGCTGTGCAGCACTTCCTTTTTCATTTTCAATTCAATTATTTTTTTCAATTTACTTTAAAAGTAACTCAAAGCTAGACAAAAATTCATAAAAACCAGTGCTGTCTAATTTTGTGTCTCACTTTGAAACCCGAAACCGATATGAAAAATAAATGCACGCGCCAGTACATTAAGGGCTGCACCTTACCTGTATTCCTTATTTGACATGATTTATTATTATATGTTTGTTTTATTTAATACACAAGAGTATTTCTCCATAAGTAGGCACTCTAGAATACTCATAACATTGTGTTGAGCGAATATAAAGTATCAATAAAGAAACCTATTCTTTTTTCTCTTCAATTCTTAGTAATATAATTGTCTCAGTATGTGTATCAATTCCACAACTCTCTATGTGTATGTATATCCCTGTTTATGACAAACTTTAGTTCCTTTTGGAGTTCCATTCCAAAAAAAAAAAAATACAAAAAAGTTGAAACACTTGAAATTTAATTGGCTTTATTAAGTTGAAATATCAAATAAAAAACAATCACGAAAAATCGATTAATTAAGCTCGTTAATGGACACCATACTAACCAATGTGTATCTGTAAAACAAGTAGAAAAAAAAGACTACCTTGAGTCACCTACGCGGCAATATTGTTAGAAAAAAACACACAAAATTGCCCACTACTTGAACGCTCCCACTCACTTATATATACATACGTATACCCATGCTGATGGCTTAAAAGCTGAAGCCAAAACCAATATTGCTCATTCAAGCAAACATTTAGCGGATAATATGAATGAGAAGCTGCTACCTTGATCTTTCAAAGATTAGAGGTGATGCTGACAGTTTAAAACCAATAAAGAAAACGCATTCGTGCTTTGCCGACATCGCGCACCGTCCGTCGTGGTTATATGGCCATCATCAGCTACTGGAACAGAAGCTCTGACGAAAACACTACCACTGGTCACCTACGTTCACATCACATAAAACATACATAAAAAAAGAAAAGAAAAACGAGGCATGAACGCCTTGCATCCGCATAGGATCGATCAAATCGCTGCGGGCACAAAAATTTGTTGCAAATACAATGCTAAACAACGTATTCATATAGTTGCACCACCGCAACCACCAGCGGTTGCGACCACTGTATAGCTTCTTTGCATGTTAGCCATATGGGTCCTCGAAAAATTTATGAGAAAATCGAGACTCCAGCTCCCACTATTTACTGTGCTGCACATACACACTAAACACTCTATGGCCCGAACCACAACAAGATGCTACAATGGATAAGAATCCTTTCTTACTAGAAGCTGCATCTCAGTAACCAACTGCTGTATATTAGTCAGTAATAGCCAGGCCGTGTGCCGTAAATTAGATTAAATGTTAATAAAAGGCGGAAAATTACACAAGAAAGGAGCTGGCCGATAAGGATGCGGAACCAGCCGCATGTAGCATAAACCAATTGAATTTTTATAGCCTGTATTCATTATCCGCGAAAGATAAGAGCTCACCGATAGTATAAAGCAAGGAAAGAGGATCCAGAAAGGCAAACACCCAAAGATCCTGTGCCAGACGGATTTATCCATAAAATCCTATCTGCTTGGCATATCATCCTGTGGGCTGTGGGAAAATTTTTAAACAAAAATCTCATATTGATGGGCTTTCAACATAATTCAATTTATTGAATTAAACATTTTTCATGGAAAGATTTTTGAATACACAATTATTTTTTTTTTAATCTACGGGTATATTCTCTAACGGCTCTTGGGCTTTATTGTTTCAGAAGTCTCTCCGGTTTTCAATAAAACACATCAAAAAATATCAAAATTATATAACAGCAAGCTTGTATTCTTACTGAAAATCTTTTAAAAACGCCTGAATGCCTTAAGGCTGGGCCGGGAGCCCAAAAAATTATTTTCTTCGGCCTACATGTGTATGTATAAATAAAAACGTGCTTGTTAGGTGTCTTTCCTTGATGAAAGTATGTGGTATACTTCGTCCTGCCTTGATTAACTGTTCAATCCATATTTGATGGTTTAGTCTCAGTTCTTCCGACCTATTCCTTTATTTTGTAAGAAATATTGAGGTGAGAATCTTACAATAATCTTTCAAGAACGTTAAAAGGTCAAATGTTAGGGTTAGTAACGATATCCTGATTTCTATCCCAAATCCCAAAAATGCGAAAATCCCAAAAAGGCGAAAATCCCGAATGTCATAAAAATTACGAAATCCCAATATCAGAATCCCGATTGGCAAAATTCCCTTTAATTTACTATTTAAAATGAGTTGAGGCAGCATTTTTCGTTATAACATATGTCTTACGTCATTTTTGTATGTTTAAAATGTTGCATTTCAGATTTTCATTTTTATTTTGAAATTTTTTGCATTCGTATACATGTCATGATTCCCAAATGAACCAAAGTTGAACTAAAACAAAACAGTTTGATTTCTTTGATGGGATTACTAAAAAGTATTGTACTAAGAATTTTTTGTCATTTAAGATTCTGTCAATACGGGATTTTTACATTAGGGATTTTGGGAATTCTGGATTGTTTCATTTGGGAATCCCAGTTTTTGCCAGTTAGGATTTTGTACCTTTCCGTAAATGTGTTGATAAAAAAATGTCGTTTTTTAAAAGTACTTTTTCGTTTTTTCTCCTTTTTCTTCTTCTTCTTCTTTTTTTTTTTTCTTCTTCTTCTTCTTCTTCTTCTTCTTCTTCTTTTTCTTCTTTTTCTTCTTTTTACTCTTCTTCTTCTTCTTCTTCTTCTTCTTCTTCTTCTTCTTCTTTTTCTTCCTCTTCTTCCTCTTCTTCTTCTTCTTCTTCTTCTTCTTCTTCTTCTTCTTCTTTCTTCTTCTTCTTCTTCTTCTTCTTCTTCTTCTTCTTCTTCTTCTTCTTCTTCTTCTTCTTCTTTTTCTTCTTCTTTTTCTTCTTCTTTTTCTTCTTCTTCTTCGTAACTAACCAAGTAGCAAACAGGTTTAACCTGAACGCAAATCAAAATGCCTAAGCGCAGTTTGATTTGCGATTGGGAAGAATTTATTTGCATTGAGGTGGAATTGAGTTGCGTTAAGGTTAAACCTTAGGTCCCATATTAATTAACGACGCACGGATAATAACGTTTTAGCATTTATACATTTATTGCTGTCTCTCAAAACTATTTGAAAAGATTTCTTGAAAATTTTTAATCTAAAAGTTTGTAGCTTCACGGAAAAAATTGAACTCTTGTCGAAGCAAATCGGAGATATTTGGTCTTGCAACGCTTATTGATAAGTCAGACATATTTTACAACACAATTTTTTTTATTGGTTTTTCATTTGCTCATAAAATGTGAAAAGACTGGTCCCATCATAGCACAGAAGAGGTGGGAAAATACTGATCTAAAAGCATTCAAATTCACAACAAAAAATTCAATTACAAACTGCAATTTGGATTTTAAATTTCTTCAGTTGAGAAGAATCTCGGTTGATTTAAGTCCATAGTAAACTATGGGCTCTTACTTTGGTTCCCTGAGAAGGGCCTTGTGTTCAGTCCGAATTTTGCGAAACACAGAACAAGTGTAACTATATAATATGAACCAAAATTTGGTTTTCATCAGGAAAAACTGAGTCTGATTGAAGTGGAGTTAAGAGACCTTTTCCTTTGACACGGTGTATATTATCGAACTTTTGTTTTTGTAATTCATTCTTATTTTTTAAAAGTCTCTAAGCTCTTAGTTATAGACAGAAATAACAACTATAAATATATTTCAGTATTTATACTTGCGATTTAGGTACTTTAGCTAAGGGCAAGTTTTTGATTAGTGGCAAAAAAATTCGAATTAACAATAAGACCTGAAATAACAATGGCAAGAATACGAAAAAAGTGTGTGACTCAATTCTGTTTGCCTGTCTATCTGTCTGTTTGGATCTACAGTCCAAAGCAGTAAAGCGATCTTTTTCAAATTTTGAACTTAAGCCTTTTTTGCTTTCTCAAGAGGGGAAATTGAAAAAAAGTGTACTATTGTGCGGTTGGTGTACTTTCTGGTAAAAATTTTACCAAAAACCCTTGTTAACTGTACTTGAACCTAGTATATAACGGTTTCTTAAATGTTTGATTTTCTCATTAACGGCGCAACCGATTGCAATCAAAATTTTTATGGAAAAGATTCCTGTCAATAAGATGGCATAGCAAAATTTTGAAAAAAAATAAGCTTTGGATCTTTACAAATTTTTTTGAATCTAGGTTGGTAAATGTATATAAATAAAAACTCAAAATTGGTGTACCAATTCTTTTCTTTGTTAACAAAATTTTGTATATAAAAAACTAGTTTTTAAAAAAAATCGCTTCAAAGTTTTAATTTTTAACTTTTCATTAGAAATTATTGTAATTGGTCTGATCTGTCGAATCAAAAATTTTGACATATCTTAACGTTTCAAACACCATTAAATCGGAATCCGTCATTTTTAGAAAGATATCTGTGTTTATACTTAGGTACGTTCGAACGTTGGTACGTTCGTACGTTCCTTAGCCTTTTTGTTTTCAAGAATTAATGAAGATATCGACTTCGGCTGGATAGTAGTTTCAATACGTGCAAAAAGAACTTTTAAAAAAGTGGTTTTTATTACTAAAGCAATTTAAAAAAAAGCAATATATCGATAACGATGATGCGATTGACTTTGGGTTAATTTTATTCTAGAAACTCTTATTAACGCTCTAAAAAAATATTGGTAAAAATATGAAAAAAATCAACTTGCGGTTTTTTTTTTAATAAAAGAAAACTGGTGATAACTATTGAAAAATGTTTTTCGGCGTCAATATCAAGAACAAACAATGACATTGACTTATTAACCAATGTTTTGGTCTTTGTCTTTGGTTTTCACTTGATTGTATATTGAATACCTAAAAACGTTTTCGAAGATTTTCAACTGGCGGTTTTTAAGTAATAAAATAACATCGGGCCTCTTCCTTCCTCTTCTTTTTTGTAAAACGAGTATATTCATATTTTTTCAAGTAACAAAATGCCTTTTTACGAGTTGTTTATAACGGGTGATTTTTTAAGATGTTTAGAACTTTAAAAAAAAAAAACACAAAAAATTCGAAAAAATGAATGAAATATTTATTTGAATCGATAGTTTGAACCTTGCAATTTAATGTTTAAAGATAATTTCATGCAAATGTTGACCGCGGCTGCGTCTCAGGTAGCCCATCCGCTGAGTCCAATTTTGGCATACTTTTTCACACATATCGGCCGGTATCTCACGAATGAATGCATGGATGTTGGCTTCCAGTGCGTCAATCGAAGCGGGCTTGTCCCTATAGACATTAACTTTGACATACCTCCACAAAAAATAGTCTAATGGTGTCAAATCGCACGATCTAGGCGGCCAATTGACCGGCCCGAAACGTGAAATTAACTGTTCACCAAACTCGCCTCGCAATTGCGCCATTGTTTCGCGTGCTGTGTGGCATGTGGCACCGTCTTGTTGAAACCACATATCATGCAAGTCAAGAACTTCCATTTCGGGCAAAAAAAAGTTTGTTATCATCGCTCGGTAGCGTTCACCATTGACAGTAACGCTGCGATTCGCATCATCTTTGAAGAAATATGGCCCAATAATGCCGCCGGCCCATAAACCGCACCAAACATTGGCTTTTTTGGGATGCATTGGTAGCTGTTGCAATGCTTCTGGCTGATCTTCACTCCAAATGCGGCAATTATGCTTATTTACGTACCCATTCAACCAAAAATGAGCCTCATCGCTGAACACAATTTTTCGATAAAAAAGCGGATCCTCGGCCAGCTTTCCAAGAGCCCATTCACCAAAAATTCGGCGTTGTGGTAGGTCGGCTGGCTTTAGTTCTTGCACCAGCTGTATCTTAAAAGGCTTTACGCCCAAATCCTTCCGCAAAATTTTCCACGTAGTGCTGTAACAAAGGCCTAACTGCTGGGAACGGCGCCGAATCGACATTTCGCGGTCTTCTGTCACACTAGCTGATACGGCCGCAATATTTTCTTCACTACGCACAGTACGTAAACGTGTTGGTGGTTTAATGTCCAACAAAGTAAATTTGGTGCGAAATTTGGTCACAATCTTCCGAATAGACTGCTCAGAAGGTCGAGAATGCCGACCATAAAATGGAAGCAGCGCGCGATGAACATTTCGAACCGAGCATGAATTTTGATAGTAAAATTCAATAATTTGCAAGCGTTGTTCATTTGTAAGACGATCCATGGTTAAATTGCAAACCAAACTGAAGCTGTTTGACAGTGACACAAGGTACTAAACACACGTCAGCTGTCAAAACCAGTGTTGCCAAAACCAAACCAGCTAAAAAATCACCCGTTATATTGAATACCTTAAAACGAAAATTTTCAACTGGAGGTTTTTAGTAATTAAATAACATCGGGTCTCTTCCTAGGACTCCAATGAAAAGTTATCAGTGTTGTCAGTGTTTTTTTTTGTAATATATTCATATTTTTTCAAGTAATAAAATGGCTTTTTACAAGTTGTTTATACCCTAAAAGGAATGGAGGGGACCTACAATTTTTTGCCGAGTCTGAACGACTATGTGAGAAGCACTTATTCATGACAAGTATACTCTTGGAGGATTTGTCAGTCCCTCGCAAGCGGCAGTACCTCGGAAAAATACATTTGTTTTGGCAGTGGCTGGGAATCGAACCCAGACCTTTGGCAATTTTTTTTTTTGAAAATTTATTTTTATTTTTCCATTTTCTTAAAACTATCTTAAAGCTAGACAAAAATTCATAAAAACTAGCCTACTTATCAATATCTTAAAACTTACTTACTGGCCCCAATCGGGCGCTCTAAGTTAAACTATACAGTCTTACGCACTAACCATTATGCCATTCCTGCCAATAACACGCATACAGGAATGTTTGAGAGTTGATAGTCACTAGGCCCTGGTTCTCCATGAGCTGTTGCGCCACTAAATTTATTTATTTTAATATAAAGTAAAATCTCTTCTTTTTTTACATCGCTTAAATATTTAAAATTTAACCCAAAGAATATCCAAAATTCCAATACCTACCTCCTGATGTCATTTATCAAAAATTACCGATCAATTTTGTCTCCCTTTTGTGTTTGATGAACAAAAGCCTTAACCAACTGGTTTCACGCTATTAACTATACAAATTTGTTTTTAAAGTGGTCTGGAATCTCCCCTGTAGTTACCCTAATTAAGCTTACCACTTATTTATACTAATTATATTTCCTACTGTGTGAGTTTAAGCAAACATTGAATTAATATAAACTTAAATTGAAACTCAAACTATAAAGCAACTGGGATTTCGAGTGTCCTTAAGTTTTTGTTGCAAAATGCCTGTTGCCTGTTGCCTGTTACTTGTTGCCTATGGCCTGTTGGTTCAATATGAGAATAATAAAATTTCCCATCAAATATTCGTATGGAGGTATGTCTCACAGATTCACTCATCCCTGCGAGGAATAGCAAACACTTAACAAATTGATTGAATCGCTTTTGTAATTGAACGAATTGAGATATGTAGTCTGTTGTGCGGGTTCTCTCTTTCAGTCAGTAGGTAGAATTAAGTAAGTATCTGTGAATTTCGGTATTTGTTGTGTAACATCAACCAAACCAAAAATTCAATGGGTGTTCTAATTTTCAATTTGGCACCGAGCTTAGGATACTAAATTGATTTTTCTGTCTACATAGCATACGTAGGGATATACGAGTATAGCAACAAAGTAACAAGGATAACAAAAACGATAAATTCTCCTTAATTTGGCTTGCACAAGGAGAAGGCAATGTGTGACAGGAGTTACATATCCCTATCAGGGTATTATAGTAAATCGATTAAATCGTCCTTCTATGTATATAGAGATTAAATTGTTGTCCCTCGCATACCATCCTGTTTATTTTATGAATCATTAATTTACTATATCAATATTAATTAATCCAAATATCACTTAATTAATGTCTGGTTTTTGATTTGCAGGCGTACGAGTTATCTACACTAACTGGTACTCAAGTAATGCTGCTGGTTGCATCTGAAACAGGACATGTGTACACATTTGCCACACGCAAACTGCAACCGATGATTACTTCAGAAGCTGGCAAGCAACTTATCCAGACTTGTTTAAATTCACCCGACCCGCCAAGCGTTGGGGGTGGCGATCAACGAATGTCAGCTACAGGATTCGAGGAAACCGAACTTAGTTACAATATAGCCGACGAGGATTCAAAAGTAAGACAATTAATTTATGGTCATCATGGTCACGCCCATCTAGGACATCCACAAGCTCCCAGCCATTATGGCCTGGAGCAGAGTATAATGCAATCGCCATACTCATCCGGTGGACAGCCATCACCGCTCTCGCATGCGCAAGGTTATCCGCCACATGGTGGGCATTCGCATCATTCGCATGTGCCACATGTGCCTCATTCAACTCATTCACATATGACACATGCGCATGCGCAACGATAGATTCAGTATAGTTTCTTATTATTAATAATAAATAAATAAAAACAAACTAGGCAATAAAATTACATAGTTTTTTATATAGTAATTGTGATTCTAGTATGAAATGTCAAATTTTTTGACAGATGCAAAGTCATCAAGAGATGGCGCTTTTTTATTTCAAAAAGTTCAAAGCGATTTAACACAAAACAAAAAAAAAAATGATCACTGATCTCGCTGGAAGAGCCTCAAGTCTACAATACTAGATATTCACAAATGAATTTTTCTATCTTTCAAAAAAAAAAAAAAAAACAGTAGCTAGGATATAATTTTTTTTTAGTTAAATTCATCTTTAAGTTTCTTTTTCTATCTAACCATTGTTTTTTTTATTTTTTATTTTGTTATTTATATTAAAAAAAAGTATAATAATATACAAACTTTGCAATTAATAATACATTCGTATGAAACTAGTCATTATTGAAAGAAAAAGAGAAAGGAGAGGAAGAAAAAGAAAAACACAAAATATCCGTGCCATAAAGAAGCAATGCCATAATCTCAGAGATACAAAATAGAAAGATACAAACTTGAATAACACTAATAAGTTCGGTTGTACTTTAAGTGAATTCTGAACATATTTTTATTTTTTTTTTAAAGACAAAACAGTGCCATAATTAAATATTTATATATATTTTTTTATTTTACCTTAAAAAGAAAAAAAAATGATTTAACAAACAAAGAATCAATGATATCTCAAGAAATGCATAAAATATATAAGTAAAACCTTAAAAAATGTCTTGAAACTATGGCAGTTGCATTCAAATGTGCAATAAAATAATAATAATTCGCAAAGAAACGAGGACTATATCAACTTTAGGGTTTAGAATAATTGAAAATAATAAAAAAAAAAATAAAATAATAATAATCACTTAATGCGGTAAGTTTTGATATAAAAATAAAAATATTTAACCTTCAGATGGGCGTGACCAAAAGCTTAAAAATCTAAGTTTAATGTTTGGCTTAATTTGTTGTTTATGTTGAAAATATTTAAAGTTGTAAAACAAAATTTCGTACAACGATGCAGATTAATTTAATTTTGTATAAAAGCTGAAATTTTTAATAATTAGCTTTCTTTTTAAATATTTAACAAATTAATTTTTAATATTTAAATTTATATTTTAAGAAAATGCCTTTTTTAAATTGAACTTTTACTGGACGAAAAATATACTGATGTTATTGTTGTTTATTTTTATTTAATAACTAAAACTTAAATTTTATATATAATATAATTTTTAAAATTAAAATTTTACTTAATTTTTTGTGTTACATATTTTTTTCTAACTTATTAAAAATTAATATATTTCATTCTTTTTTTTCTGCATCTTTGTATACAAATATTTGCAACTTATGTAGTTTTTGCATATTAGTTTTTGGCTTTGTGTGTTGAGTAGTTTGATTAAGATAAATATTTAAATACAAATTTATCAAAAATAAAACAAAAATAATAAAATATTTTTTAATTTAAAAAAATATTTTACCTTGTATATTTATCTTTTTTTTTTGTGATTACAAATTCTATATCTTTTTTTGTATATAAAAATTTTATAAATTGCAAAATTAATTTAGAAAAAAAAAATTAAATTAATAATTTTAGTCTTAAATTTAATTTAAAAAAAAAATAGAAACGAAGAAAAACGAATATTGCAAACCACATTCCAAACAAATCATTTCTGTCAAACAGAAAGTAAAACAAAAAAAAAAAATCATAATATAAGAGATTAAAATTTTTATTTAGTAAATTGAAAAACAAAAAAAAAATTGTATAATTAAATTAATTATAGTACTTAAGAAATTTTTTAAACGATATAATCGTGGATCTGCAAGAGAAGAAAAGAAAAGGTAGGCGCAAATTCATTCGCTTATTATTTTTTTTTTATTTTAATTAATTATTATTTTTATTTAATATAGTATGAAAGTATAATTTAATTTAATTTATTATTTTTTTTATTTAAAAAAGATAAACATAAAAACAAAATTATTACAAATAAATAAAATATATATAAATATTATACAAAAAAAACTAAAAAGTGAACATATCAAACGTCATTTTATATTATTTTTTCCTTTCATCGTTGTGTCTATTATATCTCCGCTCTTCTCCATCACATTGCATTTTTTGCTTCGTCGTATTTTTTCTAATTTTTTCTTCTTGTTTTTTTTTTTGGCTTTTATGGGGGATGTTCGTTCATTGAATTAAAATAATATGATTTTCACATTTCTCGTCTATGAGTCTACGTTGTTAATTCAATTTATCCTCTTAAGTATATCGTTTTTACTTCTTCGTCTTTTATGTGTTTTTGTGTATCGTCTAGGCATATATACTTATATTTTTTGAATTTCATTTCGACAACAAACTAATGAAGTAGACAAAATTATAGAACCACAAAATTACGTTTGGTCTATGTATATAGATATTTGGAGTTACTCTTGTCTTAATTTTAATGTCACTAAAAAGGCATCATGAATTGAAGAATAAAGTATGTCCTTAATGGCTATAGAGGAGCTTATAGCTGTATCCGGTTATGTTTGAAAATAATCCAATATTCAAAACAATGATGCTTAATGATGTAGTAAAATATTTAATTGTAGGACAAAAGTACATCATTAAAGGTTTTAATTAAGTAATTTATGAACTTAATGGTAAGACAGCTTTGTTCAAAGAATGCTTTTTGACTTTTATGTTTTTTTTTGAGGCTTTGAAATGATTTTGAGAGGTTAGTGTTTTTTTTTTGTTTGTGGTGAAATTCTAGGAAAAGTTAATAAAACAAAAACCCTGACTGTAATAAGTCAGTGAGTGAAAGCTCAGAGTTTATTGGAGTAATAAAAATGTAAAATAGTCAATATGAACTCGTAATCTCAGAAATTGGATTTTATAAGTGAAAGCAGAGGAGTTTTTGAAATTTTATTAATAATATAATAAAATTTGAAGCATCATTTCGTCTGAATTATAAGTTATTGCATACTTGATAGGGTAATATGTTTTACATACATAGTCATACAATTTATAATCGGAATGTATGTATGTAAGATGCGACAGAAAAAAAGAAAAATAATTTGAATAACATATCAGAATCGCGTATCAAACTACTGGATAAATGTTAAAAATATTTGTCTACTATTTTTATTTGTTTTTATTGAAATTATACTGTAAGTTTTTTTATATATGTACAAGGTCGTATAACCAATGTAATTGGATACGCTTGTTGGCCTTCGGTGATCTTTGGGTGGATTCAGAAAACGTCTACTTTATAAGTTGTTTTCCGCTTGAGAGTACTTAAATATCTACTTTAGTTTATAAACTTTCGAGAGCTACTCTCGGGTGGCAGTCCACTTGAGAGTTATATTTTCGAAAATTTCTTTAAAGCGGCGTTGTATGTATTTGAGAGTATTTTCACAAACAAAACTCTCGGACAGCTGTCTACCCCTCTGTGAGCTTATGTTATGACAGTATCCACTTGCTAGTTTTACTTTCGAGAGCAACTTGAGAATTACTCACAGCTTTTTTACTCTCAAACAAATATGCATTCAGTCGTCTCTGTATTATAAATTGGTGACAAAGATATATACATGGTTTAATCTAGCAGAATTTTTTTGAAGGAACAACCCCAATATATATTTAAAGCAGCTCGTATTTTTCGCTTGCATCTCAGCTTCACGAGAGAAAACAATTTGAAAAGTAATCTCAGAATTATCAACAATTACAATACAAATACTAAAGGTGCGTATTAATTAGAGTAAAAGGACTGCGAGTAACTCTCAAGTAGTTCTCGAGAGTAAAACTTGCAAGTAGACAAAATCATAACATTAACTCACAGAGGTGTATACAACTATCCAAGGGTCAATTGCAAAAACATTGTCGTGAATGTACTCCTGGGGTGCGCATCCATCTGAGAGTTGAAAGGCTGCGAACAACTCTCAAGAGTAAAACTCGCAAGTGAACACAGTTATGAAATTAGTTTACAAAGGGACATATTGCTTTCCGATAGTGACTCGCGAGAGTTTTGTAGGGTAAGTACTCTCAAATGGAAACGCACTTTAAAATGGAAAGGTGCGTATCCATTTGAAAAAACTCCCGCCTGTAAACACTCGAGAGTTAATCTTGAGTAAATATTCATTTGAGAGTAATATTTTTTTAAGATTTTCATATCGGGAGTTGCCTGTTAGAATTTGGGAGAGTCAATTTTCTGAGAGAACTTTCATAATCATGTCCACTAGATAGAGAGAAATCTCGCATTTAAACTTTCGAGAACTACTCCCAGGCTACTGTTTATTTGAAAGTAATATTTCTTCTAAGATTCTGATAACGGGTGTACCCTATAAGAATTTGGGAGAGTTAATTTTCTGAGAGTATTTTCATAATCGTGTCCACTTGATAGCTGTATACCTCCTGTAAGTTTTCAGTTGAGAGTATTATAAGTGAAATATATGATTATTCTAAAAAGCGAAAGGTTGTATAGCTGATTTAAATATTGGCACCATGATGCTCATTTAAAATGGGGTCTACTCTAACAATATAGCTTAAGATTCTCAACAATTCGATACATTTTGCCATAACATCTAGTGAAGTTGAATAATACAAGCTTTTGGACCCACTTTCAAACGGATATAAAATTAAGAAAAACCGTTCAAATAGGTAAGCGTGTATTTTTAACACTTAGGGCCAGTTTTTCAGTCCGATATTATCCTGGTCTCAGGGTTAAACCAGAAACGGATTTTTCAGTCAATTGAAATCCTGAGTTAATTCACCTAATTACCAATAATTACCATGTTAATTCAGGGACTAAAATGAGGGTTTTTCCGTTGTGGTGCCATTTCGATTTTGACAGTGGAAGTCGGCAATTGGTAGTGGAATTCCGTTGTGTCACCATCTCTATTTTGATGCGTGAAAGGCGTGGTGATATCCATTGTGTCGCACATCGACGAAAATAGATTTTTGACAGCTGAAGGATAAAGTTAATCCTCAACTGAAAAACTGTTCTTGAGTTAACTAGGTGTTAATCTATTTTCAGGATAAGCTAACTCTAATTTAACTCGGAGTTAAACCGGAGAAAAACTGGCCCTTAGATATGATGGCATCTGGGGTCTATTTCAGCTTTACTAAAACAGAGCTACATCAACTTCATTGTACATATAAATCCTACAACAACATCAATTACATTTGTCTGATTCAAACATACAACTGGAGTTATGAAATAAATTATAAAAAGTTTAATAAATTTTAAATGTTACTGATGTAATTGTAGGATGATGATGTAAAGTGTAGCTGACGTAAATGATGTAGTAGCTCAGAAATTGGTACTTAGTAAGGCATTTTGTGTGTATTTACATATATATTCTATATATTGAAAGCTCAGTTTTAATTCTTTGTTTCAATCACGAAAAAAATTATCAGTTGTTTTCCCACAAAGATCCAAATAACTCATATTTCTCTACAATCAGCTGATTTATGTCCTCCAATGTCCTCTGTTTGGTTCTATTGAATTTCGGTAGCTACTCTCAAAAAACGAGCTGCGTTGGAATTTAGCGAGCCTATTGGCGAATAGCTCTCAAAAAGTTAAAATGACGAGCATAAAAAGTCAAATTCGAGCGAGCTACTCCAAAACTGTGTCCACTTGCGAGTTTGCTATCGAGAGCTGCTAGAAGACTACTTGCAGCATTTGTACTCTCAGATAGTCTCGCAAATAATACAAATACAAATTGAGCATATTCAACATCAACTTTTACCTTAGCAAATAACAAGTCAAGTGCTAGGATCTTAAAGTGTGTCCCTAAATTTTGCATTTCAAGAATAGGTAAGACTGAATTTTGAAGTCCTTAATTTGTAAAAAAATTTCATATTACCTACGGGTGGACTTATTTTCTCAAAATTTGTTAAAATCTATTTCAAATTTGATGAAATCTGGCAGGCATGCCAGATTAAGCTATTTATCGGAAATTGGGCTATCTTTTTCCAAAATTGCCGACAACAATTTAAGTATGACAGCCCTATCATAATTGGGGTGTAAATTGCCTAAATCTAGTCTTTGGCGATATTTGTTTCAGAAAAATAAATAAAAAACTACTATTCCCCCTTAACATATCCTTGAAGCATTCCCCAATTTGGCACCACTTTTTATTTACTGAACATACTCATTGGTTTTGACATTTCAAACCATCCGCAACAGTCTTCACTGTCATAATATCGTTCAGTTTATCTGTTGTTTCCAGAATTTCCATTTTTATAAGAAAAATGTATTGGTATTGGGCTACTAATTGGGCTACTATTTGGGTTACTATTTAGGCTACTTTTTCGGATCCGATTTTGGGCTACAAAATTTAATTGGGCTATCGAACAAGTTCAAGACATGGTAACTTTGGTCTAGGATCTTGATGTAAAATGATTTGAAGACACAAATAATTTCTTAGAGTTGAGGGAAATTCAAAGTAAATAAAAATTTTGAAAAACAATTATTTTTATTTTTCATAAAGAATATTCATGCGAAACTCCGTACACCGATTTCGCTTGCATAGAAAGTTTAAAGCATGCTGTTCAATTCATTTAAATTATATTGGAATAAAAACAAAAAACTGTCTGGCGTTTGACCTTGAATAACTTTTAACGCAAGCCAGATTAATTTGTAGACTTTTGCATGGGTATTTCTTATGAAAAACTAAAGATAATTGCATTTAAAAATCTTCACTTGGAATTTTTCCACAGATTCGCATTTTTGTTTGTAAAGGGTTTTTCAACAGGGACGCTACAAAAGTAGAGCAACAGGGACAGCAAACGACGCCATATTTCTTGCCGCTCTTTCGACATCTATCTTCAGTAAGGTTTGCCATTTCATTATGGAAAGATATACGAGCCAACAACGAGTCGAAATTATTAAAATTTACTACCGAAATTCTGAGTCCAATTAGGGTCGTCATAATCGTCCTAGCAGATCAACAATTGAGCGTCTAGTGGAAAAATTTGAATTCACAGGCACAATACAAAATGTTCTCGTGCCAGTGAGACAAAGAAGTGCCCGTAGTGTCGAGAAGATTGCTGCCGCTGAGGCTTCAGTTGCAGTCTCTCACACGTCGTTCTCAAGCGTTGGACATCTCTGCGACGTCGTTGTGGCAAATTTTGCGAAAAAATCTTGGCCTACATCCTAACAAGATTAAATTGACACAAGAACTGAAGCCGCTTGACCACCAGAAGGGTCGTATGTTCGTGAATTGGGCTGAGCAACAACTTGAAAATGATTTGGATTTTCATCTTAAGCGATGAGGCTCATTTCTGGCTGAATGGCTTCGTCGTCAATAAACAAAATATGCGGTATTGGTCAGGCAATAATCCACACGTACTCCAAGAGTCATCATTGCATCCCGAAAAAAATTACGGTTTGGTGTGGTTTATGGGCCGGTGGCGTCATTGGGCCGTACTTCTTCCGTGATGATCAAGACCGGTACGTTACTTTGAATGGGGATTGCTACCGTTCAATGATAACCGAATATTTTTGGCCCCAATTAGATGATATGGACTTGGAGGACATGTGGTTCCAACAGGATGGCGCGCGCCACAAGCCACACAGCGAATGTCACAATCAATTTATTGGAAACCAAGTTTGGAGAACGTGTTATCTCACGAAATGGTCCAGTCGCTTGGTCGCCTCGGTCATGCGATTTGACGCCGTTAGACTATTTCCTGTGGGGCTACGTCAAGTCTATGGTCTATGCCAACAAGCCAGCGACGATTGATGAACTTCACAGCAGTATCGGCCGATTCATGCAAGAAAGCCGTCGAAAATTGGGTTCAGCGTCTGGACTTCTGCAAGAGTTCCCGTGGTGGCCAAGCAAAAGAAATCAAGTTCCATACATAATGGCATCGAACGTACTTTCACAGGAATAAAGAATTTCATTGATATCCAAAACCGTTTTTGTTTTATTTAAAAAAAACTTTTGTAGCGCTCTTATTGAAAAACCCGATACAATTTTTCCTGGGCTAAGTGGTAGATTCAAAGATTCGTTGCGTGCATCACACTGTAGTTGAAAATTCCAAAAAGCTAGCCAATAATTTTTGTTTGGTTATTATTTAAAAGAAACACCTCTTCATTTCCAACGCAAAAGATTGACAGTTGTTTAGAAGGTGGCACTCTATATTTGTTAGGAACACTCGCCATGTTGTTTTGACATTTGAGTTCATAAATTCATCCGCCATTTTTTATTCATTTCTGTGGTGCCCAAAAAAATCCTAGAATTAGAAAATTTTCCGGGATTATGAGTATCACCAGATTTTCGATTACTGTGGTCGATATAAAATGGTGGATACAAAATGGCGGATGAATCAATGAACTTTAATGTCAATTTTACAAAATGTTTCGTTCAGGTTTTTTATTTAGGATTTTATAAAAATTTCAAATTCACGTGGGTAGCTTGGTTCTTTATTTTCATAACGCTATGAGTGTATCTGGAACGGAACCATCTATGGTTCAAACTTTGTCATTATTTTGATAATTTTCTTTTATATGAACGAAACATCTGCATTGGGTACTGTTTAAATGGTTGCAGTAAAGTTTCCCATGTAAGTTCATTCTTGAGTGATTGAATGGATTTGATATCCCACCAAAACACTTAAGTCCAGGAACGCACTCTTGATTTTCTGTCGCAGTGACTAAAAAAAGTGATCGCAGCTTAGTAGGATTTTTTGATGTCCCGTGCTTTCATTCACATTTACACTCGTGTGTTTATTGACTGAAAAGTCGTGCGACAGAAAATCGCAAGTGCGATCCAAGCCTAACTTAAGCTTTTCTAATCCCAGCGTACTCTGACAGCCACTGTACTTTCAGCTCAGATCGCTTAATACGATTCGATTGAACGCGATTGTCGATTGTCGTTTTAACTAAAGTTTTCCTTCTATTCACATTCTACAGGGAAATATAGGCTAGGAACGCACTTACGATTTTCTGTCGCGCGATAATTCAGTCGCAAAAAATAAAACATGAGATTAAATGAAACTGACCGGACATGATACCAAGAATTTGAACTGGATTGCGATAGAATTTTCAAGTCGCAAAGACAGAAAATCGCGAGTGCGGCCCTAGTCATAAAGAGAGAAATAGTTGAAACGACGCATAAACGTTCAATCAAATCATGTCAAATATAATCATTTCTTAGTATTTTGTTTGTTAACATTTATTAAAAATACCTGACAAATCAAAGCTATCTACCAAAGTTTTTTAAAGAAAATTTGTTTTAAACTTCTTCGTCCGCAAAGTTAAATTGTTTGTTTAATTCTTGATATCTACCCATCAACATTTTTATATTAAACAAAATAAGTTGAATGACTTGTGACTCCAATATGATGTTAAAAGTTGTAAGTAGCTCCTAAAAACTGAATTTAATTGATAATAAAAATTCCTTACTTCCTACCTTAACCTTATACAACATAGAAAGGTTACCAAAGTTCTTCGGAACATCCCTACACATATCTACAAGTTCAAATTTTCCCTTCTAAAAGCAGCATAATATTCAAACGATAAAAACCTTTGCACGTACACCAGCAACCACAACCGTCCGCCCCTACAGTTCTACGCACCCGATGGCACGTTTCTTGTTTTCTAACATTAAAAAGCTTTATACCACCGACATTTGCCAACAGTTTGCCACCTACGAGGTGACCTTTGTTGCTGATACTCTTCCAACAACTCTGATGAATTCGTAAACCCTCGTTAAATTTGCCATTAAATTGTGGTGAGTGCGTTGTCCACCCAAGAGCATCCAGCATCAAAATATATATAAAAAAAAAACGCTTATCACATTGTTGCTTCGAGCTTCTAACCTGCTACTGTCTTCGCCGATTCAAGACTTTGAAAGCCTCAAGAGCAAGGTTTACGGATTACTTGTTAGCCTACGCTTTATTATAAGCTTTGCGCGTAGATACAAGTAGTTATAACTTTATGTGGGTTCCGCCTAAAATTCCATATCAAAAGCCACCACAACTTCATGTGTAGGCTTCTGCTTTTGATTAATTTTCAGAAACCTTATTGCATCATCGATATTATTTTTTTAAAGTTTTAATTTTTGGCGCAACGAGTGGACATCTTCCGGTGCGGCCTTTCAAAATTCCGGGGAAAATCATCTTGTTTTGTGAATGAAATATTATTATCACTGAGATGATGGAATTGACGATAACTGATTTTGTGTGGTGTGGTCTTGGATTAGGCAAACCACATTTCGAGTGTGACAACTTCATGACGTCAGTCAGCTATAGATACACTTGGGGCAAAGTCATGTGTCCGCCGCCGTAGTTTGAAAATAAGAAGAAAAATATTGTAAACTTCTGAATGAAGCTAGGTATGCCTGATGGTGTATAGCTTACCTAGATCTTTGAATGAACTGTATGTGGGCATGCAACCGGCAGTGAAGCTGTCATGCGCAGAAACCATAATTTCATAGCTTTGTTGTTGCGCGAATTGGTGAGAAGTTGTGGTGGTGGCCGGCGCGGTGTGGTCGATGCGGCGTCGCAAGTTGCGGGGGTATTGCTGCAAGGGCGTTTGACTGCTACAATATACGCAGGCGCGCACCACATTGTTACGTGGGTGTAAATGTTTCTTTGGGGCGCCGCCGCTCCGCGCCGCCGCACCGCTCATAAACGCACGCACTCCAGGGAGCTTGTATGGAGTAGTTGTAATGCTTATTTTTCCGCACGTCGCATTTTTTGACGAAACGGACGTACGCTACGACAAACTTGCTTCCACTGATATGTTGGAGTGGGCTAATGAAGCTAATGAATGAGTTGAGTCGATATGAATGAATATTGGAAGCAACTCGTGCCAGGTCTCTCTTTGGTTCTCGGATCTGCCCCTCAAGGTTAATGTTAATGGACGGGCGAATAAAAGTTACAAAAGCAACCAAAGTTAGTCACTTTTATTGTGAGTGGTGCTGCTCTGTTTGTCTGTCTTGTCTGTTTGTTGCGCCTTAAGTTGTTGTTGATTGTTGTTGAAATTGTGTTTTTTTTTGTGTGGATTGTATTTGCAAGTGGGTTCTTTTATGCAAATTGTTCATTTTGAATTATAAGCGGGGGAGGTTTGACTTGTGTATGAGAAGTAGTAAGTTGGTTTAATTAATGACTTTCTCTTATTTTTAAAAGTATGTAGCAATAAAAGCAGTGTATATAAGGGTAATTTATGGATTCATAGAAAAAGATCAATAAATTAGTAAGGCAGATAATCTTGTTTGATAGACACGATTTTTGTCAATCCTACAAAATATATTTTCCAAATTGTTATTCTTATGGGCTTGGAGGAAGTACCTAGGTGCTATTACGAGCGTTTGCTTTGGATATATGACTTCCTGTCAAAATCGAAATGGCGCCATAGCTGGAAAGGCACTCAATTTGATCGAGTTAAATTAGGAGATTTTTATTGACTCAAAAACTCGTTTTTGGAACTAGCTCAAACTATTAAACTATTAAATTAACCCCAAGTCTAGGATGATTTCGCACTGAAAAACTGACCCTTAGAGTTAAAATTATTGCATTTATTTCAAAGTCAAGTGTGCTGCAAATATTGTTGACTTAGACACCAACATTTTATATACAACTGTACGTTGTTAATAACTGCAAAAAATATACTTACTTCAAAACCAGTTGTTCGATAAGAATAATCCTTTAATCTTTTTTTTATATAAATTTTTGTAAAAGTTTATTAATACAAAATGTTTTGCCGGAATAAAACACAGTTGTTAGTATATTTTTTTAAATTTTATAAATTATGAAGGCAATTTGCATAGAAAGTAAAATCAGTCTTGCAACTCTATCCAGTTACAGTCTAGCAAAAAGAAATTGCTGAACTCCGGAAGATGGTAATTTTTTTTCTGAAAGAAATATAAACAAAAAAAATTAAAATTAAATTAAGTTATTATTAAAAATTTAGAAGTCGATAATAATAAACAAGAAAACTTTTTGCTTTAAAAAAGGTGTGTTTCAATTTGAGAATACTTTCACTACAAAACTGTCAAGAGTAACTCTTAGATAGCTATGACTGTATGACTGTATACACTTGCAAGTTTCACCCTCAAGAGCTGCTTAAACATTTCTCGAAGTCTCGAAAAAAAACGAGAATATGGTGGAAATGCCTGTTTTGCAACGCTATATTATTTCTTGTAGGAAAATGTTTAATAACATAAAATCCCATATTTTGATTTAAAACACTATTGAAGAAAATTTTTAATTTTGAACTTAATAAAAATATTAAAATTTTTATAGGTACAAAATAAAAATGCTTATAAATTTTGAAGAAAAAAAAAACACATTTTTGACAGTCAATTTTTAATATCTAACGTTATTTCTTAAAAAATATTTTTAATTTATCATGATTTTCATTAATTATATAATCATAATTATGTCATTTAATATAGAAATTTTTAATTCTTAAAAGGCATTTTTTTACAGAAAATTCGTGTAAATTTGGAAGTTAAAATCAGTTATTTTGATAAATTTTTCTTTGCTTGGGTCAGAGTTTCAAAATCTCGAAAACCCCGAATCCCGAAAAACCCATATTCCCGAAAACACAGAATCCCGTAGACCCAGAATACTGAAAACCTAGAATCCTGGAAACCCAAAATGATGTAAAGTTCAGTTCTATTTTATATGGGAAGAACTAAAACTGTGTTAAAATTAAAAAAAATTAACTGCATTGATTATAAAACAACATACTTAAATGCAGAAGAGGGTTTAAACACAAATTGAATTATCGAAAATCAGTTTAGATTCAGATTTGTGAGACAAAACAGTTACTTACTTTACTTTACTTTAGATGGCGCTCACAGTCCAGGATGGTCTACGGCCTCAACCAACAACCCTCTCCAGCCAGCTCGGTCCCTAGCTAACTGCCTCCAGTTACGCACTCCAAGTTGGTTGAGGTCGCGCTCCACTTGTGTGCGCCACCTTAGGTGGAGTATTCCTCTGCTGCCTAGACCACCAGCCATCTCAGTCGCTGTATTTTCAGCTTGTTGACCAGGTCGACGTCGCCGTATAGCCCGTAGATCTCATTATTAAATCTTCTCCTCCATACTCCATCGATACAGACTGGACCGAAGATCACGCGAAGAATTTTCCTTTCAAAGCACCCAAGCAGATTCTCATCCGTTTTTGATAGAGTCCATGCTTCTGCCCCATACAGTAGGACCGGGATGATAAGGGTTTTATATAAAGTCTCCTTAGTTCTTTGAGAGAGGGCTTTACTACTCAAATGTGTTCTTAGCCCGAAGAAACAGCGATTGGCCAGAGTAATTCTTCTTTTGATTTCTGCACTGATGTCATTTTGCGATGTAATAGTGGAGCCCAGGTAGACAAAAGTTTTTGACAACTTCGAAGTTGTACCTATCCATCGTGACGTTTTGCCCGAGTCGCCGATGTTGAGATTCCTTTCTCGATGATAGCATATACTTCGTCTTGTCCTCATTAACAGCCAAACCTATTTTCGCCGCCTCCGATTCAATACTTGCAAACGCACCGGTAACAGCTCGCTTCGTTCTTCCCATGATGTCAATATCATCTGCATAAGCAAGTAGCACGGACTTTTGAAAAATTGTACCTCTGTTGTTGACTTGCGAGTTGCGTACAATTGCTTCAAGTACGATGTTAAAGAGGTTGCATGTTGCATCGCCTTGCTTCAAACCTTTCTCGACATCAAAAGGTTCGGTGGTGTTCTTACCGACTTTGACGGAGCAGCCATCGTCATCCTGCACAGGCGTACGAGTTTAGCAGGGATGCCGAGATGCTCGGCTGGCAGGCCATCTGCACCCGCAGCCTTGAACGCCTTAAGCTTAGCTATCGCTAACCGCACTTCACTTAGGTCAGGTGGACGGAAATTTTGACCATCGTCGTCCAGGTTGAATGGATTATTCTGCCTCGCAGCGGAATTTTGGCTATCATCGCCATTTAGCAGTCTAGAAAAGTGTTGTTTCCAGATCCTCAGCACCGACTGTGTGTCTACCACCATATTCCCACTCTCGTCTCGGCAGGCTTCCGTTCTAGCCTTGTAACCCTGGGTAGATTGCCTCACCCTTCGGGCAGAACTTTTGAACGTCCCCCCTGCCGCTACAGTCCTCAATAGACTCGACCGCCCGCTTCGCATGGTCTCTCTTTTTCCTCCTGAGAAGCCGGCGTTCCTCCTTTCGTTTTTGCCCGTAGAGCTCACGGGCTGCCCTCTCAGCAGCCCGGGTTCTAGCTTGCAGCATTGACTGGTAGGCCTCGTTCTTGGCTGCATGCGCCAAAACATACAAAACAGTTAGTTACTTATTTATGAATACTAATAGGTTTCGTTTCATTAAGGCCGCATCCACTCTATTTTGTCGATACGCTATCTCTACAATAAAATATATGCATGCATAGTACTTCGTGGCATAATGGTTAGTGCATTGGACTGTCATGCTGCAGGCCTGGGTTCGATTCCCAGCCACTGCCATCTAAAATACAGAAATGTTCTTCTGAGGTGCTCCATCATATCGAGACTTTATCGATTTCAGAATCGTGAGAGAAGTCACAGTTATGGAAGTAACTTTTTCTTCAAATTCAGTATATCTTACAATTTACTATTTTTCAATTATAGTTTTGAGATTTTGGCCTTTCTGGATTTTCAGTTTTCAGGATTTAAGGTTTTCGGGATTTTGCGTTTTCGGAACTCTGGGTTTTCGGGATTCCAGGTTTTCTCGACTGTGTCCATTTCGTTTCCGTTTTTTGTATAGTATTTTCTGAAAAATCGTGCCAAACGAAAATACAAGTCTTTCATTAAAAAAAACTCGATAACTCTATATTATTGCAAGGTTTAATACAACAAAACATAAAATAGGTCACTTGCTGTCTTTGTGTTTTGCTCAAAAACTGGATTTTGTGCCAATTTCTACGCTATTTAGATCAACTTTCATCTAATTTTACTGAAAGTTGAAATAAACAATGGAATTATAGAATTTTTGGGCGTCACCATACCATGTGGAAACTTCCACATGCACCTTAATTCCGATATTAGCATATTTTGAGACATTTGTACTTTTTATGGATTTTTACTGGCAGAATTTAAAAATGTTTGATTAAAAGAAATTTTTCGCTTATAAATAGGCCCACAGAAGAGAGACGACGCCGACGGTACAGCTTCAAAAATTGACGAAAACTCAAAAAAATACCGATTGTTTTGTTGTTAAAACATTATTTATGCTTATTAAATAGATATGAATATTTTTTGGAAAAATTTCGATGACACTTTTTTCCATACGAAGGAACAGTTCGAAGAAATTGCATTTTTGAAAATAGTAAAATTTCGAAAATACTGATTTTTCCTGGTCATAAAGATGTTTCCTTGCCCCAAAATTTGGAAAATAAAATTGGTTCTAACACATTTGTGATCGATGCTTTATAGTTTTGCTGACATTTGAATATTAAGATAGAAATCTACAATATTGGTTCGATTCGTCTGTACGTGACCAGGTCTTCTTATTTTTTTTTCTCAAACATTTAAAGAAATACCTTCATAATGTTAGCATATATTAAAATTATATATGTGCAAACAATAAAATAAACTTTATGTTTGACATGTCTAAGTAACGTATCTGAAACTAGACGTTAAAAATAATATAACAGTAGTTAAATTTTTGTCTGTACGTGACAATGATAATGCTCCATTAGTGTTTTGAAGTTATTCAAATAATATCGTTTATTTATTAATTACTTTATACCTTTAAAGCCTTTTTCATAAAAACATCTTAGAGACTGCGTTAAGTAACAAGGCCTCGTTAAACAAGTTATTCGACGTTTAATAGAGTCATTTTAAGCAAAGCGCCCTTAGATTTTGAACAGTGGCTACATGAGGATATTTTAGAATCACATCTAAACTTATTCGCTTTTTTTTACGCAACGTTGAATAGAGCCATAACAAGGGATTATACACTGCGTAATTATTCACCCTTTGAGAGTCGCCATATAGTGGTCATAAAAACAAAGAAATAAAGTCTTGAAAAACAAGAGCAAGTTCGTTCAATTGAGAGTGGTCCATTTTATTTTGTTCCTCCTTGGGATTAAGCTTTTTTTTTAACCCAATTGAAAACTATGTGAATTGTCTTCAATAACAAAAGAATCCTTTAAACTATCCCAATCCAAAAAAAAAAAAAAAAAAAAAAAAAATAATAAAAAAAGACAGAACAAAAAGACAAACTTCTTTGAATTTCCATCGCTATGGAACTTTTCTATCATTTTTTATTTCATCATCGTTTTGGGCAATTCCATGAATAATAAAAGAAAGCATTCAAGCTTAAATCCTCGAATCACAAATGGTACTTCAAAAACAGAATCAAACAAAACACTTTCGCCAATTTACATTTTAGCCTAAGGAGAGGCTGGCTGGATATATGTATATATTTTTTTCATCTTTTCATTACCGTTAAGTGGACGTACAGTTCCATACTATCTCTCTCTCCCTTCTCCTCTCTTCTTGGTCTATCTGTGGAAACAAAATCAAAGCATCCATGAATAACCTAACTACCCTGGCATTAAGCCTTCTGAGAATAAAAGTCAAAAGGGAACCGGAAAAGAAGATGGAAAGGAAGGTTCAAAGGCAGATCCAAACCTGCCCAACGAAAGAACATTCAAAAACTATATAGATATTTACGGAAGCACACTATGATGGCAAAGGTTTCGTCCCTTATGACCATAACGCTTTGGTGCGGTTACCAAGGTGGTGATCAGTGACTGAACCGTTTATGATTCACTCCCTGGGTTGTAATTTTCTGATAAACGTTAAGAAGAGACGTTTCTCCAAATGGTTGGTGGTGGCGTGGAGCGTGGTGGTGTGGTTTTCCTTATACAATGGCATCAACGACGAAGTGTGCAACGCCGAGGCTGTAATTATTTATGATGCATCTTCAGGCAGCTGATGGCGATGGTGGCTGTATCATCGTATCTACTACTTGACGAGATTATAAAGAAGAAGGTTTATGTGGGAGTTGGAGTACCTACCTATATAGATGCACCTTTTCTCTCTGGCTCACTAATGCGGGATCTGCCCATTCTACTCACAGAAACTAGAAACGAATTTACGACGACTTGAATTCTGACATTGATTGCATTTTAATTGCAGATAATTCGCCCCAAGACGTCCACGCGCTAGAGTCCTTAAATCAATTTCTTTGTGCAAACGGATCTTGGATTATTATAAAGTTGTTAGGTTCTGATGAATGTTTTCAATTAAGAATTCTACAAGTTTTTGTTGTTGCCATTGGGTTGCTTTGCATTAACGAGGGTTGGAAGAAGTACCTATACCTACCTATTTATATAAGCCCCAAACTGTGGTGGATCAGATAAAATTCCAGAAGCGCCATTCCCGAATAGCATCCTTCTCCGGGAGATTTTTTTTGTTCTGTTTCGTTTCAATTTAAACTTTTTTTGTTGTTGTTGTTGGATGTGGTCTTGTGACGCAGCTGTGCGTACCTACTCCTATTCAGATACCAAGAAGTGAAGGCAATACTTTATACGCAGCGTCCAGTCCAGAGTCCAGTTCGCGGCACGAGACAAAAACCTCAAGGAATTCCTGCCGCATTGCCAGAGAGGCAATTAAAGAACCACATCTTGGAGAGCGAGAGATTAAAAAAAAGGAAAAATAAAAAAAAAAAAAAAATTAAAAATGGTTCCATTGAGGCTGGCCAAGAAATCTCGGAAATGCTAGATCGATGTAAAGCTTTTGTTGGCGGTACGTGCGGCGGGTAAGTCTCTTTGGAGAACAATATTCCGCTGCGACGAAGAATATGGGCATTCGAAATACCTTTTCCACCACAAAAATAGTTTCAATAGACGACATTTTGCATTGTGTTCTCTTATTATGTGCGGCTTACTTATAGTTAAGGGTTGCTGTTTATGCCTGCTACTAGATGTGTGTTTGGTGATGTGGTGACCCGAACCCAAGAATAAAGCCGCATTCAAATTGGAATTAGTAAAATGGAGAAAAAATGAGCAAAACAAAAAAAAAAAAAAAACAGAAAAAAAAGGAACTCGGAACCACAAAATGCTTTTAATGCTCCTGTGCCAGAGGAAATACCTTGGAAGTTTACATGTAACATTCGACGCATTGTCGTCGTAACGTTGTGTTTTTGTTGTTGTTGTTTTAAAGTGAACGACGACTACCACGGCGAAGACAACGACGACGATGACTTACAGGAACAACATCTAAACGTTGCCATTTTGCTGTCGGCAAGCGCCAAATTTCAAAAAGGACTCCTTCGCTACTGTGGCCAGAATGTTGTGACCATTAGTACCGAAAATTTGTTTGGCATTTTAGAGTTTTTGGCACGCGTATAAATAGTAGGAAGGTACCTATTTTATATGTATGGTGGTTTGTGTATAAATGAACTGACTTGTGGCCAAAAGCGTAAGCCAGGGGGGCAGGTAGGGGCACTTGCCCACTCTAATCAGAATATATTTCATGCATTTGACTCCATTTAAAACCATTTAAAAGCAGGATTTCTGTACTAAAACTATTTGTGGTATAAATTTACCATCGCCCCCCTTAACCGAAATCCAGCGTATGTCCTTGCTTTTGGCAATGTATATAGTCGGGTACTTATACTAGTGTAATTTTCCACTTTCTTCTGGGGTCCTTTAGGTTTCACGTACCCTTCTAAGATTAAATAAACAAGTTACGAAAAAATACAAACTGTGACGTTTGTGACCACCTTGATTACAAAGTGTTTCTTGTCCGGAATTTGCAGTCAATCAAAAAGTTGGCATATTCGAGTGTTCTGCTTAATTCACAGTGATATAAAGAAATTACTAGGAGTCTAGCAAAAACATGACACTTTTCGAATAATCAGGCTTCGAATTTTGTTGAAATAACTCTCTCAACTTTAATCAAGACGAGATTTCCAATTTTAGTTTGTGGCTGTGGCTTGAGCCATTTCGAACAGTTGTAGACGTGCTAAGTACTCCGATTGTCAATGATGCCAAAAAGTTTGCAGACTCAATTTAATGGCTTTCTATCGATCGATGTAACTGGCTTTACCAATTAGAAAATCCGGCTCGAGGGACCAAATGTTTGGCTGAATAGCCTTTTAATAATTATTAATTTTTAAGATTAAGCTTTTGTGTAAGAAGAGAAAATAAAACACAACTCAATTTTATAGACCGTGGTGGTAGAAAATAGAGTTTGAGACTTCATTGATTTTATTTGCATTTTAAATGTAGACTGGGTCCAAATTTTTCAGTGTTATTTCTGAGTAGGTACCTAACGTTTCCCTTTAATTTTTTTTTAATTTTAAAAGAAATGATTTAAGATTTCTTAAAAAAATTTAATTTAGATATACGGGAACTAAATTTTGAATAACCCTGCTAGAAATTGATTTAAAACACACACTGCCTTATTAATTAGAGTTTTTAGGTTAGTTAGTTAGTTAGACAGTTAGTTAGTTAGTTAGTTAGTTTTCTTAAAGTCGTTTATAGTTGGAAATATGCCTTATTTTATTAAATAAAATGTCAATTTAGACAAATCTTAGACAGCCAATGCCGTTGTCCAAGTCAGACAACTTTAGGACAACAATAAACAAAGTTTATTAATAACTTATTGGAGTTGGACGACTGCCTAAAGTTAGACAAGGTTTATAAATACAAGTGACAGTGTTACAATATTTTCTATTTTCAAATTATGTACATAATTGTGTATTCATAAATTGTCACTTATTTTTATTAATATCAACACAATTCCTTTCAACATAAATTGCAAATAAAACCCTTCACTCAAAATATTGGAACTGATGTTTGTTCTTGTTTGAATACAAATGCACTCTGTTACCAGTTTAAGGACATTAATTTTAAAATATTGTTCTTGAAAGTATAAATACACATTCCGCTTTAACATCCCTAGGGGTTGAAAATAGACGTGAAGAATAATTGCCAACAATGAATACCAATGCTCTGAATTTTGTTCCTCTTTTTTTCTGTTATTGTTGTAGCATAAAACTTTCCCAACCCTTATATACATATACCACAACCATCTTATACAAGATTAAAATTAAGTATACAGCAATTTAAAAAGGGAAAATTGTGAAGAAAAAAAAAATATAAATATATGTATTTTCCTATTCTAGAATCATAAATCTTTTTGGTTTTTTTTTTATTTTTTAGAATTCTCGTTTCATTTTTTATTCCATTTAAAATAAAAGGAAATAAATAAGGAATTATTAAGAAATGCAAGAACCGTTTCAAACTATTAGCGCAAGCAAAGCTATAAATAACGGTTACGGTGGCGGTGGAGCTCTTCTTTTTTCTTTTTGCTTTAATTTCATTTTTAACAAGGGAATTAGGTAAAGGTTGGATGGGAAATTTAGTTTGGTTAACACTTTGTTGTAAAGTGCTTGGGAGGTGTTATTATTAACCAAAATGAATCGTTGTTAGATTTGGTTTGGAGTAACCGAATTTTATAACAAAATAAATTGAAAGAAGGGTTGGCACTTTGTCTACAATTTATTATCATACTTTTTTTCAATAAAATATGGCTCAAGTGAAGATAAAGCAAAATTTGATAGACAGACTGTGCCATTTTCTCACTAGAACCATTTCCTATTCACGCCATCTTTCATTAAATGAAATCTCAAAGTGATTTTCTACCGCCACCGTCAAATAAAATTGGTGTGGATTTTATTTCTCTTTTTACACGAACATTTAATTTGTTAATTAAATATAATTAAAAGGCTATTCAGCCAAAATTTTTGGTCCTTCGAGCCGGATCTTACGAATGGTAAAGCCAGTTACATCGATCGATGGGCAGCCTTCCAATTAAGTCTGCAATCTTTTTAATATCATTAGCAATCGGAGTACTCGGCTCGTCTACAATATCTTCCGAAATAGGTCAAATCGCAGCCACAAATTCAAATCGGAGACCTCGTCTTGCTTTAAGATGAGAGACTTCTTCCAACAAACTTTCCTTGGAAAAGATGATATCACCTGAGAAGTGAAGCTAAAAACACAACAAGGAGAATTAAAAAGCTCCATAAAAAAAAGCTATGTCCTCTACCAATTTATCCGGCTCGAAGGACCAAACGATTTGCTGAAAAGCATTAGATTTATTCTTAACTTTATTTAATAAAATCATATAATAAACCGGCAAACACGAATTTTGTGGTACAATTTACGCGGTCTACAAAAGCCGAAGACATAAATTATATATCGTTGGAATGGTTTTATGCAAAGACACAGAAGTGCAAACATTTATTAAATAACTACACCACATAAACTAAAAAAACAATAAAATAAAATTGCGTAATAAGAGCGAGAGTGAGACCGAGCGGTTATTTTTTTTTGTCTGTCGTAACCTAAATGTGACGTTTTGATTTTTCCACCCACCAGCCAACCAATTTTCCAGCACTGACAGGAAAGATAACTAGAATGTCTGATGGCTGCGTTCAATGCTACAGCAAATAATAATAAGTAGCTCATACCACGTTTGTCTACATGGACCTAAATTCTGATTCAATTCTCCATGTAAACAAATAATCAGTTTTTCTCGAAGCTTAGGAGAGCTTTTATTGACAAATTATATTTTTAGCTCTCGAGTTTCGAGGGCTATATGTACTAGTACTTTATAAAAGATAAAATAACACGACACTGAATTTTTTTGGTGATTAAATGCAGTGACAATTTTGTATTTTATATTTTGTGGATAGTTTGAAGTTTCTGGTCGATTCAATGGAAAAAATTATAATAAATTTGAAACAATATTCTTGGAAGTACATAGTTGTAAAGACTAATTATATATGAACTTAAGAACGTCGTCTCACAAAATTGAAAAAGATCAGCCAAAAATATTTGTCTTGTTTCGATCCAAAATGTGCCCCTTAGCGCTTTTATGCAATTAATGCAAAACACCCTGTATACATAGCTTATCTTTAAATTTCTAAGGCCCTTTAAAATTTAAGCAAGTCCGACCTTTTAATTTTAAAAGTTAATTTTAAATGGAAAGCTTTTTTTAAAGCCTCAAAAGCTAAAATCAGTAATTAATGGGCAGGGGACTGAGTGTTTGCGTAGTTTTTGCTTCAAAAACAAATTTACGCATTGAATAAAAAGAAATAAAAATAAAATGCATGACTCTTTCGCACGTACTTGCTCTTCGTTGAGAGTTTGAGATGAAAAAAAGAACGCCATCTTAATTTTTATTGAAAAAACTAAATTTAAATCGTTGGAGCGGTTTTCTCAAAAGAAATAATTTTGTTTAGGTATTTAAATTTTTTAAAACTTTTGGTATGCAAATGTTAAGTATTTATTTATATTTTTTTTTTTTTTATCCGATGGAAATCTTCAAAAGACACTCGGTAAGAATCGGTACCAAGTAGTGTGGGACTCTTACCGCACTAAAACCACCGGTGAATCAGGACCAATCTATGAAAGATCGACAAATGATTTTTCTTTCTTTTTTGAAGGCTATAGAAGGCATTTCTTTCAAAACCTGAGCAGTTATTAAATCGTACCCTGGTGATTTTTTGTTAGACAACTTATGTTGACACATACTTCTTACTTCTTTGAGCGTGACAAAAGGAATTTCACATTCGTCGTTTCTATCAACAAACTGTAAGGGATCTGTAGCTGTGCTTGCCGGAAATGGCTTAAAAACATTCGCGAGATGTTCAGCGAAGAGATCAGCCTTTTGTTTTGGGTTTCCGATCTATTTACCATCTTGAGATTTTACTGGCGGGTTTTGTGCCTGTGGTCTTTTTTGGCGCTTAGCTGCTTTCCATAAGGAGTATTCCGTAGAAGCATCCGCCGTCAGACTATTGAGGAATTTACTAAGTGAATAACTTTTAAATTCACAGATTCTTTTCTTTAGTTCATTGTTAAGACGGTTAAAAACTGCCTTATCACCTGGAAATCTCGTAGCTTGCCATTTTCTTCGGGCTCTTCTTTTCTCCAAGATCAGCTCCGTTATTTCGACAGGATATTTTATTTCTTTTTCTCTTGAGTTCGAAATTGTTGGAGTACTTCTTTCTGCAGCCTGTTGCACATCAGCAATAAATTGTTCTACTTCATGATCAATCTGTTCAATTGTTTGCATAGGGGATCTTAGGTTTATAAAACTTTCAAGTTTGTCTCTGAACGCGTTCCAGTTTGTTCTTTTGTTCACGAGCTTAGGATTACTTTTTTCTATTATTTCTGCTTCGCTCAGTGATAATATTACTGGAGTATGATCTGATAATAAATCGTAATTACCTTCGACTCTTATATGGTTTCGTTTAATACCTTTTACTACGAAAAAGTCTATAAGGTCTGGTATTTTGTTAGAATCAGATGGCCAATATGTTGGCGATCTGATTCTATTTCATTTATATAAAAATAAAATTTGAAATAAATTTGTCAACCCGTTTTTGAAATATCGATTTTTTTTTTTAACTTAAAAACTTTTTTTTTGAAAATTTTGATATTATTTAATCTTATCAAAAATTAGTATATAAAAAAATTAATCTAAATCCGCTCAGCCGATAATGAGAAAATTCAAAATAAAAAAAAAAAAAACGTTGTATGACAGGTACTATTAATAGTTGTATAATTTTGTATAGTAGATCGTATTAATTTTAGTATTTAGTTTAATTAAAATCGTAGCAGTCATTTTTGAAAAAAAAAAAATATTTTTCTTTCCGGTTTTTTAACTTTTGTATGGAAGGTACCGTTCTATACTAAACATCATGTATTAAAAAAAACTTTTAGGTATCGAGTTTCAAAAATATGAATCATATCGTTTCCGAAATATTTGAATTTCAAAAAAAAATTTGAAACATTTTTTACAAATCCAAAAATATTTTCTTTAATTTAAGTACACAATAATATTCATATTTTTTGAAAGCCTCAGTATAAAAAAATATTGAAATTGGTCATACCGTTTTAAAGAAAATCGAAAACAACCATTTTTTTAAAAACAAGTTTTCCACCCAAAGGAAACGTTTGCTAAAAGTAATTTATTGAATTTTTGTAAAGAAAAGTTGACGAGCCGTTTTTCAGAAAAATAAAAAAATGTAAATGAACCAAGTTTGAAGAAAATCGAACGGGTCGTTTAGGCTGTATATGAGCAGACAGACAGACAGACGGAATTGTGCCACCCACTTTTTTGGTGTTCTCTATGATCGTAATGTCATGTTTGATTGTTATTTCAATTTTTTCTTGCACGAATTCAAAACTTGCCTTATGTATATCGAAAGTAAAAATATGTATGGGTGACCAATTACTAAAAATAGCTGACCTTTAATGACCGTAAAGTGGCCTTTTCATGAGGTGTCGAAAGTTTTTTTTTGGGACCTTGAAACGAATTTTGAAAATTCTAAATCTAGAGATTTTCCGATTTTTTTTTTGTAAATGTCCCTTAAATGAGATGAAAAAAATCGCGCGAGACCTTGAGAAACCTTAAGCATTTTATTGCAAGTAATCTAGGGCTGACCAATTTCTTTGACGAGTTGAATTTCTCTGATCAATTACTGACCAATAAGATTGCATTTTCTTTTTTTTTTCAAATCTTCTATATATGAGGTGCAAAAGGTCGAGAGCTGCGAAGGCACCATCAAATTTTCAACTGAAAAACTCAAAAACTTGATATAATTATCCAGAATGTTGTTAATTATGTTGGTTTTTTGTATTTGAATCAGCTCAGATAAAGAAAAAAAGCTATGTGCTACGAGTATTTAGTCAAATATTTGGATTTTCGCTTTTTTTCTGTCGTTGTTGTTGTTTTTTTTTGTTAACTTTTCCTTCTTTTTTTTTTAGAAATTAATATAAACTAACTAGTTTGCAAAATTTATTTTTACCAAAAGTTTTAAATGTTAAAATATTAAATTCGGCTTAGTTTCCGAACTATACGAAACACAGTGAAATGTGGCCAGTCTCTCAGAAATGCAATGAAAAGAATGAATTTAGTAGCATTGTTGACTCTAAGCATGTTCACTGCTAAAGCATGTCGCAAACAAAAAAATCGAGTATGTAGATTTAGTAACATAAAACCCTTGAACCTAATTATTCCTTCCTTCCAATTATTTTTAGATATATGAAAAGGATTATAAGATCTTCCAATATTAATTTACTTTCCCGAATTGGATTTATTTTCACAAATTCAAAAACCTTTGATTTTGTCGGTATTTTGTACTTTAATAACAAACAACTGAAGACCAATTATAAGCAAACAAAATTCAATTGAATATTGAATATATTCTTAATTTAAGCGTTTTTTGTTGTCAGTCATTTTGTATTGATTTCATTATATTGAATATTTTATCTACGAGTTAAGACTAAAAACTCAAATTTCACATCTCGACTTTTGTGATTTTCTTCCGAAAACTGTCTATACCTTATCGGCAATACATTTTTCTTTTGAAATGTGATACAAATATAAGCTTATTTCTGAAGACAAGTCAAGAGAAGCAAGTAATTAATTGTAAAGGTACTTTAGTCAAAGTCAAGAGCAAGCAAATGAGAAATTTAGTACTTTGTGTGTCGACTTTGTTGGAATGCAAAATACAATAAGATAATGAAATGATGAAGTTTTAATCATTATTTAAAATAAATGAAAATAAATAAAATTGATGGGTTTCATCCCTGGATTCTGTCTTATTCAATATATCTAGCTGTCTTGAAGCATGAAATGTCTGCATACGAATTATTGAGTATTTTAACAATTTTCGTCTGGTGCTGAAAATTTATATCTGCTTAGTACATTTGCTTGAAAATCTTCCAATCTTTGAAAATAACTGTCTATCAAATCTTGAATTAAAAAGTAATTCGACATTTATTACTAACTTTCTCGTCGGTAAAGAGCTATCCAAGGGCATGGAATTTAATCCAGTTTTAGTGAATCATCACAAAAAAAAAAAAAAAAAAAACTGGAATAACTTCTCATTTGACTGTTGAATTATTTCAGATGTAAGTGAAAAAGACTTTGCTTTCTATGGGGAAATATTTGCTTCTTCTTGTGTGAGATGCACTTTCGATGCCAACCATTTCCCATATGAATTTAGTTTATTATACCTATGCATTATCAACAGGTTTTTCAAATTTTGAATTTTCAAAAAATATATTTTTTTGTTTAAATCAAAAATTTTTTTTTCAAAATTTTGATATGCAATATTTAAGGAGCTCTTGCATAAAAATTGCGATTGAAATTGGTTGAGCCGTTAATGAGAAAATGGAAAATCAATAGATCAATAGTACTGCAGGTACGGTACCTGAACAGTTTTTGGTATTTTTTTTTAACAGAAAGTAATCACTGATTCTGATTCTTTATCAAAATCTTTGGAGCCTTAGCTAGCTAGATCGCGAAAGTCATAATCCCGAATACCCAAAATCCTGAATAGACAAAATCCCCAATGACAGAAAATACCGAATACATTCGGGATTAAAACCCGAATTTAAATACGTTTTTAGTACTATTTTAGTACTTTCAAATAAATCAAACTGTTTTGTATTACTTTTGACTTCTACTCGTTTTGGCATCATGACATTGCCTACAAAAGAAAATTTGTAAAAAATATAATCACCCTTATTCTGACAAAATAATTATAGTAAAGGGTGATTTTTTAGCTGGTTTGGTTTTGGCAACACTGGTTTTGACAGCTGACGTGTGTTTAGTACCTTGTGTCACTGTCAAACAGCTTCAGTTTGGTTTGCAATTTAACCATGGATCGTCTTACAAATGAACAACGCTTGCAAATTATTGAATTTTACTATCAAAATTCGTGCTCGGTTCGAAATGTTCATCGCGCGCTGCTTCCATTTTATGGTCGGCATTCTCGACCTTCTGAGCAGTCTATTCGGAAGATTGTGACCAAATTTCGCACCAAATTTACTTTGTTGGACATTAAACCACCAACACGTTTACGTACTGTGCGTAGTGAAGAAAATATTGCGGCCGTATCAGCTAGTGTGACAGAAGACCGCGAAATGTCGATTCGGCGGGGGTTCCCAGCAGTTAGGCCTTTGTTACAGCACTACGTGGTAAATTTTGCGGAAGGATTTGGGCGTAAAGCCTTTTAAGATACAGCTGGTGCAAGAACTAAAGCCAGCCGACCTACCACAACGCCGAATTTTTGGTGAATGGGCTCTTGGAAAGCTGGCCGAGGATCCGCTTTTTTATCGAAAAATTGTGTTCAGCGATGAGGCTCATTTTGGTTGAATGGGTACGTAAATAAGCATAATTGCCGCATTTGGAGTGAAGATCAGCCAGAAGCATTGCAACAGCTACCAATGCATCCCGAAAAAGCCACTGTTTGGTGCGGTTTATGGGCCGGCGGCATTATTGGGCCATATTTCTTCAAAGATGATGCGAATCGCAGCGTTACTGTCAATGGTGAACGCTACCGAGCGATGATAACAAACTTTTTTTTGCCCGAAATGGAAGTTCTTGACTTGCATGATATGTGGTTTCAACAAGACGGTGCCACATGCCACACAGCACGCGAAACAATGGCGCTTGCGAAGCGAGTTTGGTGAACAGTTAATTTCACGTTTCGGGCCGGTCAATTGGCCGCCTAGATCGTGCAATTTGACACCATTAGATTATTTTTTGTGGGGGTATGTTAAGGCTAATGTCTATAGGGACAAGCCCGCTTCGATTGACGCACTGGAAGCCAACATCCATGCATTCATTCGTGAGATACCGGCCGATATGTGTGAAAGAGTATGCCAAATTTGGACTCAGCGGATAGGCTACCTGAGACGCAGCCGCGGTCAACATTTGCATGAAATTATCTTTAAACATTAAATTGCAAGGTTTAAACTATCGATTCAAATAAATATTTCATTCATTTTTTCGAATTTTTTGTGTTTTTTTTTTTTTAAGTTCTAACCCTCTTAAAAAATCACCCGTTAGAATAAATTGAATAACTTAGTACATTTTTTGGGGTTTTGGAATTTGGGATTTTGGTTTCCAGGATTCTGGCATTCGGGATTTTGACATTCGGGATTTTGTCCCTTCAGGATTTTGATTATTTGGGGTTTTTTCATTCGGGATTTTGAAGTTCGGTATTTTTTGCAATTTTGGGATTTTGGGATTTTGGCATTCGGGATTTCGTAGCCAACCCATTTTTTCGTCTTCTGTATCATTTTAATATCATGTTTGATTGATATTTCGAATTTTTTTTAGCACGAATCCAAAAATTGCTACTACATTATGTTGTATCTACAATATGTAAATAGCAGGTAAAAATTTGACTAAACAAAGTTCTTTTTACCACGCCCACTTTTTGAAGGTCTATATTGGAGAAAAAAGTAGTACCTCGTGGCATGATGGTTAGTGCGTTGGACTAGCATGGCAAATCTCTGGGCTCGATTCCCAGCTGCAACCTAAAAACAGAAATGCTTTTCCCGAGGCACTGCCTCTTGCGAGGCAATGACAAATCCTCCAAGAGTATACTTGTCACGAATAAGTGCTTCTCATCTAGCCGTTCGGACTCGGCAAAAAATTGTACGTTCCCTCCATAGGGCTGGCTACAATACCAAAAATGTCTCGGTGTCGTTTGGTATTGCTATCGAAAACCGAAATGATACCATATCTAAAGCTTCCGAAACGATGCCGCACTTTTTGGACCGAAATTTACCGATACTCTCCGGTACTATCGTTTGGTATCGGGGAAAAAATATAAATTTTAAATATTATTATTAATTTATTTCAAACAAACAATTTTTGTCATTAGTTCCTGAGCTTTTCTCCTTTACAGGGAGAATGTTTAGGTAATAATTTAAATTACAACTTCCAACTGCCACGCCCATTTTACTTATGCTTGCTTTCTTTGAAACCTGAAAGCAAGCATAAGTAAAAGATGAAATTTTTAGGCTTGGTTCTTTTCAGTGGGGAACTGACTTTACTGAAATTCATAAAATATTTTTTTGCATAGTTTTCCTGTGAACTCATGCATCCACGACAAAACTGTTTGTGTCGACTACCTAATCGAAACTTTACTTGGACATTTTGAAACAAACCTTTAAAAATTGTTTAGTTAACAAAAAAACTTTAGATAAAAAAATTCTCTTTTATATAATGATTTTTGTATTAGAAATCTTTAAAATACCAAACTAGTTCAGCCAAGACCAGACCAAAACAAGCAGAGTCGGCCCAAGATAAATTAACGGCCTGAGCAAGCTTTATCTTTAGCGCCCCTCAATTGTAGTTATTGGTGAAAGAAGTCATTTCCTTATTACCCAAGGGGTAGACTGTGCAATTCGTTTTTTTTTCAACGATAAATAAAAAAATTAATAGAAATTCGAATAATAGACAAAAATAATAGTAACTAATAATTACAAAAATATTTTTAAGCTAAATCTAAAAATATCTATCACACAAGGAACCGAAAAAAATTGTTTTAAGTAAAATGTTTTAAGTAAAATGTGTTTAAAAACTAATTCAAAAACATATCAATATGAACAAAGTGTTTTTAGTTTATTCAATTAACTTATTAATTGAATCGATTTTGTTGATGCTTGCTCGAGGCGCCCACTGACTTCAGCGCCTTGAGCAGTTGCATTGTTTGCACGTATAGATTGTCCGGCCCTGGAAACAAGACAAGACCGAGACGAAACTGAAATTTTTCGATTTTGACGATACCGAGACGATTCTTACAAAAGTGTCGTTTGGTTTGGTATCGTAGCCAGCCCTACTCCCCCACTGCTGCCAACAACATGCACACAGGAATTGTTGAGACTGAAAGTTGTAAGTCACTAGGCCCACGTTCTCCACGAGCTGTAGTGCCACCAAAAATAATTAATTAATTAGAATGGGTCCCAAACGCAGCATAGGGGCCATTTGGCCACTTAAGCACCTATTCATGACTGGTATATTTTTGGAGGATTTGTCAGTTCCTCGCAAGAGGCAATACATCGAGAAAAACATTTATGTTTTAAGGTGGCAGCGGCTGGGAATTGAACCGAGACCTTCGGCATGATAGTCCAACGCACTTATCATTATGCCACGAGGCAGGATTACCATATCTGGAAAAAGTACGATAGCCAAATTAAAAAATTGTGTAGCCCAAAATCGGAGCTGAAAAAGAAGCCCAATAACAACAAAAAAAAATGTTCTCCTAACTTCAATCACAATTTTTTTTATTTAAAAAAAACAACGAAAAATAAAATACATTTTTTCATTTAAAAAAATTTAGAATATAGATGGAAATTCTGGGAACAAAAGAGAAACTGAATGATTTTAAAGTGAAGTTTATTGCGGTTGATTTGAAATGTCAAAACCAATAGGTATATTTCCCTTACTACACGACGATTTTTTGCGGCTGACTCTTTTTAAATTTTCATATCTGATTCTACCTCCGATTGAAAAGAGTTAGACACATCTGATTTCACCTTCGCACCCATTGATTTCTTGAAATGAATCAGACGCAAAGATTCGACTTGTAATAGGGAACTTAAAGAGTATGTTAAGGGGGAGGAAAGTATTTCAATGATAATTTATTTATACGAACAAATAATATCACCCAAGATAACATTTGGGCTATTTGTAGATTGGGCTGTCATTCTAAAGTTGCTGTCGGCAATTTCGGAAAGAGATAGCCCAATTTCCCATAAATAGCTCAATCTGGCAAGTTTAAATATGATCTTTTGGTCCGAGTGCATTATTGCTGACATTTGGATGACGCATTCGAAAAACAATTTCAATTTGAAATCAAAAACTATGACACTATCATAAAAATAACTCCTCTAAGATGCTACAAGTTGTTTTATCCACCTGTTCCTTATAAAGCTATTTACCTTTCATTCTATGACAACTTAGAATTTTAATTGCAATTCTTAACTAAATATTTTTTGTCTTAAAAAATCTTCGAAAACACTTTTTAAAAAATGTTATTTAGCACAAAAGATTCCTTTGTATAATTATTATGAATTAAAGTCTGTCACTAAATTAAAAAAAAAATACAAATACACAACATTTCGCACACTATGTAGGTAGGTTTACACGTCAAGGTTATTGCAAATCAATAAAAAAAATTATGTCAACATTTGAAGGCTTTGTCATCATCATCATCGTCGTCGTCAAACATCGGAATGAATATTGAATTGTAAAGAAATTCTATTAATTTTAAATTGCAACTCTGCCACATGCCATGGTAAAGATCAATTCTTAAAAAAAAAGCAGGAGATTCCGTGCGGTCGGTCGGCGGCGACGGCGCAACGCGGTCGTATATCGTATCGCCTGTTTCCCAATGTAGAGTGAGGTAATTGTTGGACCTTAAACTGTATATGCCACACGTGACACCGTCTACTGGACTCACATAATAAGACCCCAAAAAAACAGATATTAGGCTTTTGAATAGCCTCGTTTTAGGTTGCAATGTTTAATAAATATGATCTCATTCGTGGTTTCGTTGTTTTTTGTTGTTATTGTTGCTGTTGCTGTTGCAAGAAGAACAATGTGAGGACTTTGTGGAAAGAAGTCAACCATCAAAGTTAAAGAGATTGTCTGTGAAACTGCATTCAATTTTTTCTTAACTTCTGCGTACTGCTTATTTTTTATTTTTATTTTTTTTATTTGGTTGCGAAATTCACGACAGAAAAATAACAAAACAACAACAACAACTGTAAATGTTGGACAGTTTCCCAAAGACAGAACCTCTGCCATGACACATAATCCCAATTGCTGCCACTCGCCACGATCAACCGACCACTTGATACACGTCTCAATGGTCTTTTCCCCAAACGTCCAAAGACGACGATGATGATGATGACGACGGCGACGGGACGGACGGACAACTTTGTTGAGTTTTTTTTTATTTAAAAAAAAAATATTTTTTATTTTCTTCGTTCTCGTTAGACCGTATGTGAGTTAGATTTGAATTTAACACCCACATTGTCCAATTGACCACATACAAGTGTCAGGAGTGCAAAGTTTGCGATAGAAATGCGCGATTGGGATCGAATTCGAGCGATTTGCGTGCATCCATAACGCAGTTATAGCTTCCGTAGTTAACATGTGCCAACCTTATTAGGAAGCTTGCTCTTTTCTTGTACACACAGTAAAGTGAGGAGTAGTCGACGTCGACGCCGTCGTGGTCGTGGTTGTTGTCGTCGTCGTCATCATCGTCATTGTCGCACCGAGCAGTCTGACGATGATGACGATGTCGTTTTCGTCGTTGAAGCTCCCAGGTCCGACAACCACGATGATGATGAAGAAGCAAAAGAAGACGCAACAACGGATTGCGGGAAAACATAAAACATATGGCAGAGGTAGGACAGGAGAGATTCAGTGAGTGACTCTTGGTGGTTGTCGTCATCGTCTGCTGGTGGGATGTTTGGCGATGTATTTTTTTTTTTTGGCATCAGGAAGCCCTTTTATGATGAGGTGCGCTGCGACTGCGGCGGTGGTGTTAACAAACCTAACCGCTTGCCTGATCAGCATGGGAACTTGATGATGGTGAAGCTCGATCGCTCACTCTCTCTCTTTCTCGTTCTTGTTGACCATGCCACCATCAGCGACCGTCCGAACTCGTGGAACGACAACGACGACGACGTGTTAAATGACTCGTTTAGATTGCAAGGCTCTGCGCACCATGTTCGCAGTCGATGTTTTCACGCGCACTTACACCAAACAGCCTTTTAATGGTCACACAGTGCAGCATTGGCGTACGTTGGAAGCAGCAGTGGCAAATGCAGACAGGACACACCGTGGAACCTTCTTGTGGTATGTGGCATTGGTTGGTAGATTTACGCAGAAATTCCACCAATTGACACTGACATGGCACATTGGCGTCGGGGTCCGAGTCTGAGAGTCGGAGTCGGTTCGGCCAAATCGTTGTCTCTAATATGCAGAATCTCTGCTCCGATCGATCGATCGTTAGAAGCGGGGGCGGGATCAGGGATATAATGTGTTGATGACAACAACGTGGACGATGTGTGAAAAGCGTGTAGAATCATTATCGCTCACTTATAAGAGGCGGTGGTGTGGCGGTGTGGTGAACCGCAGCACGGCTTGATTAGCGTCCAAACGACTCAATTACACGAACTAGCGTGTGCATTTATGGCACCGATTCCATATCTCTTTCTCTCTCTCTCTGATTTGCATGCCCAATTATATCGATCGCGTTGCAATCATTTTAGCGCTCCGAACTCAAATCGAGTTAAATTGCTTTTAATGAATGATTGTCGTCGTCGTTGGTTGTTGATCGTCATCATCGCATAGATGTTGTTGTTTTTCGTGTCGCCGATGTCTTCAGATATATGTAACTGAGACCGCTGACGATGCCGATGCTGTTGATGATGACGACGGTGAATGTGTCGATCGATTTGTCGCATTCACGGCACGCAGATCGCTAGATTGTCAGGGACCACCGCCATCGCCATCGCAAAGATTGCGATGATAAATTATATTATATTCCTCGATAACTGAGTGCCGAGCTCGATTGCCCAGCTATCGATAGTTCATAATACGTAGGTACATATGTGCAACTAGTAATTTTAAACTTGGGAAACAGGGTGGTGCGCGGTCGTCTAAACGGTTAAGTGATGTATGAGACACTCGACAAAACTGACAAATTGCTGCCATTTAATGTCTGACGTCTCACCCCGTTCATATTACTCATGGAAATCTATCATTATTTTTATGAAGTTTTGTTGCTGTTAAGGCGGTCGGTGGAAAGAACGGACGATCGCGGTCGGCTTGGCGGGAGGCCATCAAAGCGATGATCAACGCGCTCAGGCAGAGCTTGATATGTGCGAGATCATTGATCAGATCGCGTTCGCGCGTTGTGTACACAAAACATAACAACTCACAGGGGCGTATTATTTTGTATTTTTCGTATATATGTATAAAACGCGCGCAATGCGCTGCTGCTTTAAACGTGTGGGTCGGAGCAGATGATTGATTCATGTAACAATCAACGAGTTGGCGTTAAGCACTCGATCCGTAATTTCATTAGAGTGAATTTATATTTGTTTGATTGTTGCTTAATGCATTGTTTTTTGTGTGTTCGAAAAAATTTTCGTCTTTTTTATTGCTTTTCGATGCGGTTGAATTGGCTTAGTAAAATTTAAATAGACGATTGGGGGGTTCAGGAAATCGGAAAACGGAAAGGAAATACGAAGGCGGGGAAACTATCAAGGAATGATAATTTGAGTATCATTAAAATTTTGTAAACGATCGATAGAAATCTTTGATCTTTGATGTCTTACAGTGTTTTTTTTTTTAAGTTTTTCTTTTTGCTGTTGTTGATTATTGTGGTAATTTGTTAACTCTTGACTAGGTATATTTTTAAAGTAAAGTTGGGGTTCTGTTAGTGGGATTTTTGCATTTTTCAAATGATCAGTAAAAAATGGAGTTTTATATTTAGTAAGGAATCTATCTGGAATAAAGATATTTTTTTTAATGTATGGTAGTCAGACTCAAAAAAAAAAAAAACAAGGAAGACTGTTCGATATAATGCAGGCAGGCAAGTGCAATTACTAATTTTCCTCACTTTCCTCACACAACCTAATTCACTTTTAAATATAAGTTCAATTCGTTTTGACCAAAAAAGTAGAAGAAGTTTTAAATATTCAAATAATAGTTTTTTTTTCGGCCGGGACGTCCAATTTTTATAAAGGTCAGTGATCCACAGAAGCAGTGTTTTTTTTAAAACCATTCTTTTTACCTATTGACCAACTGTCTATAAAAAAGTTTCTCTTTTATTTCAAAAGCTTTAACAACTACAATTCTTGGCCAATAACTTTTCCCGCATGCATTTACGGTTCAAAAACTTAATGCAAAAAATTCAAGATTGAGCTAATAAAAATAAAAATATGCTAAGCTAATGCTGTTTCAAACTGCTAACATAAAAATCTATGCTAAGCAGACTGTTCTGCACTTTGGAAAATTTCCGCTAGATTTACAAAATAACTCACTGTGCGATGTTTCGAAGAAATTGCATTCTATAGCTTAAAAAAATATAATTTATGGCTAACCTGTGTATGAAGAGAAAATGTTGAATGTTACTCAATTTCATATGAATTCTTTAATGGATATATAAAAGCCTGCAGCTCCGAGCAGGGACGGAAGAGGATTGCCATTTTCAAGGTTAGAACTACGAAATTTTCCCTCTCTCAACCATATCCACCAATTGTGAAGATTCACCGTCTGACCATTTGCAATATGTCCGCTAATAGAGCTGTGTAGGTCGTTGATTTCAAAATATCGAATCATTCAAGAATCGATCACCAAAATGAAAAAAGAAAGGAATGAGTAGGTGAAACTTGTTGTGGTAAAATTTACCGCGATAAATAATTTCAATAAATCGATTATTTTTATCTCAGCAAATTCATTACCAATTCAATTTTCAATTTAATAAAATTAAATCGTTCGCAATTTGACGACCTCAATTCAATATTGTACCGATTTTGATCGAATTCAATTTGATTCAAATAAAAAAAAATGGAAAAAATCCGAAATTTCTCCGAAATCCAAAAGTGATTTAAGGTTGACATTGGGATTAAAATACACTGTTTCTGTCAAAATATAGTATAACCCCTATCTTTTAGGCTGTTAACTGTCAAATTCTATTGACAGATGGCTACGATGTCGATGGATTAAGAAACCTCTAAAAAATCTGAATTGTTTCAATAATTTTGACTGCTCCAGAAAATGGTGATTTTAGAGTAATTAAATGACATTTGGGTAAAAATATACTTTTTTTGTCAAAATATAGTTCATCTTCTATCTTGTAAGCAATCAACGGTCAAGTTATATCGAAGGATGGTTTTGATTTTAATGGATTAAGAAAATTATCTAAAAATCACAAATTTTTTGAAGAATTTGATAACGAAAATCGTGATTTTGATGCAAATGATTGAGATTAAAATCGAATAGAATGACACATTTTTTTTTTTTTACTAAAAAAATTAAATACCAAATCGTTTCTGATTGGCACAGCTTACAGACCTAGTTACTGGTAACCTTAAAAATATCGTTAGATTTCTCTCCAGATCTGACATCCCAATTAAAAGACTTTAAATATTTGAGTGAAGTTGCCAACTATGTACCTACCTATATTTTATTTTATTTTATTTAATTTCTTTTTTAATTTTAAGTTAAAAATAAGCTCTGAAAACATTTTGACAGTAGTAGAAATAATATGAAAAATTAATGGTTTCAAAGAAATGCGGGACTCTCAGGCTAAGGAAATAGCTAGGAGGCTTTAAAAAAGTTTGACCGCTGTTAACAAAAATTAAGCATTTAAATACTGAACACAAATGAAAAATAAAAACACGACAAAAAGGAAAGACAACGCAAAAATATCCCAAAAAAGGCGGTTAATGCTCCGAAAAAAAATATCAAATTCTACATTTTTAGGACCTACCCATAACACAGACCTACATAGGCCTAGACATGAGAAATTAAAAGTCGTTGGATGTGTAACATTGCGAGACAATTTTCTTCAAACAAAAATTAGTAGCGATTTCTAATAGTTCATTTCCGTTTTTCAATCTTTCGGATATATGTATATATTCAATATTTATTTCTCGGCGGAGTACTTAGTTTTCACTTCATCTCACATAATTTAAAAAATGATTGTTAAATACTTGGAGATTTCTCCGACCATAAAAGAAAAATTGAAAACAATTAAACCGAATTTTGAAGAATATGATTAGTTCTTCAACAGATCGTTGCAAAATTTGTTGAAAATAATTGCCTGGTGTTGTTACAAAACCTCAAAATTGCGAAAAACGGATAAAAACATAAATTTAACTAAGAATTTCAGGGGGCTCAATGATTGGAGAAACGAAGAGAAAATGGTTGAAGGCCCTAATCGTTATAGCTTTTATTTTCACGATTAAAAATAATATGAACTTATTTTGTCAAAAATTTAAGTCAGATGCTATGAAGTGAAGAGCTAAAGCCCGAATTTTTCCGGCTATTATGCCACTTATCTATATACTGATGCTGAGTGATGAATTAACAAGAGTATGCAGATAACTCTGGGTCCTCTTTTTAAGCAAAAGTAAATTTTGAAAAATTGTGTAAGGCCCCAGAATAAAATGAAACTAAGATCCAAAAGTATTATGGGTGTCTTTTTTTTACTTGGGTCTAATTTCGAAGAACTGCATCAGAATTGGAAAATCAGTTCGCTTAAGGCGAAACTTGTTTGACCAAGGATTTACTAATGGCCAAACTAATTCAGTCAAAACAACAGTTACACCGGTATTATTATACAAAGTTCACACAAATTTGATCAAAGTATGAGGTACTAGCTCTACTTTTACATGAGATATTTATGAATGTAACTAGGTGTCTATGCTTGTAAGCTACTGACATGAAACGAAAAAGTGATAACTTTTCGTAAGAAAACAAAATTGTTCTACTTTTCGTAAAAAATTACCGAAATTTATAATTGTAGCTGATTTTTAGCAGAAGTGGCCATACTTTTTTCACACAGAATGTGCTGCCATTTCCATTGTGTGTTGCAAAATATTTGGTTTCGCATCAGCAACTTACTCGGCGTTAAAGTAGAAAAATTCTTCTCTGTGATTTTTTTTAAACCTATTTTTACTTTTTTTTTTATCTTTCGAAGATGATATTATTTACTATTTGTTGATTAATAGTTCGACCACTTAGAAATAGGTAAGCACAATTTTATTTTTAAAATAGAATTTATGCTTAAAGTAAAAAGTTTATTGCGACAGCCTGTGTAGAAAAGGAAAATAACAAAATCTTCAGACAAATATCGTCCGTCTGATTTTTGGTTCAAAAAGTAGTTTTTTTTGTTCAAAGCTATTACATATTGTCGGTTCATTAATATTTCTTTTATTGAACAAAATGCTCGATTTGGAGACATTTTTCTTTATGCCTTTGCAAAAGGTACCCTTTTAAGAAAAATTTGGATCGAAATTACGTCCGTTTGACAGTTTGTCTCTGGCACAAGCAACATTTTTCAGCATTTTTTTTCACAACTAGAATTTTATATTTGCGCTTTTTATGTTTGTTTCTAATTTTGCTAACATGCAAAATTATTTCCGATAATAGGCAAGCTTAAATTTAGTCAAGTGTTTAAGCAGACAAAATTTTGTTTCATACTGTGCATAACTGATCCGTCATAATTTAGCGCATGAAATATATTGGAATATTAATTTTGGAGCTTTATTGAAAATCATTATGGAAAAACGTTTTATCACATCAACATAGAAAAACCAATTTTAATTTATTAGATTCACTTAAAAACTCTTTGTTTTATGAAGTTAGCAGGACTTGGAAATTACGATAAGAAACTATCCTACTATTAGTTATATACTACTTAATTGCGAATTAGTTACGCAAAACAAAAATGAACTCCTAACTTCACAATGAAGATACATTTTTGAAAAATTTAGATAAATGGGTTTGAAATTTGTTTGTTGTAAAATTTGTTCGTTGTGAAATAATTAAATGCTTATTAGTTAGGGGAACAAAATTTTATTGCATTTTTAGTTTGCGAAAAAATGGGTGTCCTGCTAACCTCATATGAACTTTGAAGAACAACTCGCTAAAAAAATAAAATTTTCGTTTGCGAATAATGGGTTTATTACGATTTTCAAGTGAATTTAGCAGGGCAACTTTCTTAAAAATGCAGATAAGCGATTAGAAAAAAAAAAAATGATTGTTGAAAACTAATTGATTGCGAATTAATTACGCAAATATAAATTTTGTTGCATTTTTGGATTGGGAAAAAATGGGTGTCCTGTCAACTTCATGTATACATATCTATAGATGGACAACTTTCTCCAGAGTGAAGATAATCGAGCTGAAAAAAATTGGTTGCTGGAAACTACTTAATTGCGAATTAGTTACGCGAACAAAAATTTAACAACATTTTTGGTTTGTGAATGAGTCTTTTCACGGTTGCCACTTGAAAATAATATTCGTGTCCAAAATTGAAAAAAAAGAAATGACCAATCGGAGCTTAAAATTACCAAAATAATTTAAGTCTGAAATCGTTTTTGCAGACTAATATTATATTAATTATTTAATTCATAAGAGTTTTATTAGGTTTTAACTTAAATTTATTTTCTTTGCATCATTTATGAGCAGAGGGTTTTAATGAGCTGAATTTGGATCTGGCCTCAAAACCGCACTAGTACAGCTGTGTTACTTGGCCTGCAAAAGTGTCCAACACCACTTTTGAGCACGCTTTTACTTTTCTTTGCAATCCACAGTTTTCGAGAAAAACGATTTTGAAAAATAGCGGGCCAAAAGAACGCTTGCCTCAAATATGGATTTTTACACATTTGATTAATGTTTTTTGAACATCAGTGGCAGCCTTTCTACTTTTTTTTGCCGACCCTAGAAAAAAATATTTTTTTATATATTTATTTCAATTCATGTTAACGGTTATTTAACCTGTTGGTTTTAGCTTCACTATCGTAATAAAAGGTTTAGTTTTCAGTCGCACTGTAAAGACTCCCAGCGCCATAAAAGCCGTGTAGGCTCAAATCAGAAGAAAATCTTAAAAAAAAAACGGCAAATGAGTTTTTCCAAAAATCCATGTTTTTCATCATTTCCTTTTGAATATTTGGGACTAAACGCACAAATGGCATCTGCTTTCAGTCGCACAGAAGCAAAAGTTAGTGATGTATCAAATCGAATAATTTTCAAACCGGGTTAACTCGGGTTGAAATTTAAGTAATTCGAGTTGAAGCTTAATTATGTGAATGCTTTTCTCTTGCACTGCTATCGCAAATCAAGTTACTCGGTTTGAAGCGAAATTTGGTAAGGTCACTAGCCAAAATCGAAAATCACAAACAAACTCTCTTCATCACTAATCAGGAAATCTTTGCCGGTGAAGAACCGTTTAAAAATCGTAATGTTCGAGTTTGTGCTCAAATAACAAGAGAAACATCCTTACTCGTTTTGGGTATTGAAAGACGCCACTATCCAACAAATTTATAATGATATGGTTTGGAGTGAGCTATGTTGAAGTTACTTAACTTCACTTTTTAAGAAAGGAGTCAAAATTTCGCCGAAAGTTTATCAAAGAACTGCTTCGAAGACGTTTTCAAGACTTAATCTAGCAATATTCTCAACTAGCGTTAGACATGAAAATTCCAACAAGATTCTTCTCCAATTCAAAATTCAAAAACAACTCAAGAGTGGCTTCATTTCACTAGATGATTGGGCAGCTAGTAAATACGCATAGACCTCAACCCATTGAACTATAAGCTGTAGTCCATTTAAAATGAAACAGCCTGCTCCACTTAACACCGAAATATCGAGTCACAGAAGCGAGCCCTTGTCCATACAGTACAATTTACCAATGGATGAGATGCGTACTGCAATCGATAAACTGTCCAGGGCTTCTAAGGTTGCTCCTTATAGCAAATGGAGTTATTTCGAATAATGTCTTTCCACAAAATGTAGCTAGGTAATGGCTTGACGAACAAAATGTATACAAACGTTTTTTTTTTTTTAAATATCAGCGTCAATACTTTAAAGAGAAGCTACAATCTAAGGCGAATTTGAAAGTGATATTAATCGAAATTTCAATTTATAAAAATGTAACTCAATTCATGTGGCATCATATTTCTTGAATATGACATAATTCTACTTTACAAGTCGGTAGGTAGGTATTTTCCAAAATCTAACTCCATTTAGATTCAATTGAATCCTGCCATGTTCCTCAGGGTCAAACTCTAACGCACTTATCCCGCATTTTGATATTTTTGTTTTAAAGTTTTTCTTTTGCCATCGGTGATGGCCCGTAACTTTCAAACAGAAGCAAAACCAAACACAATGGAACAATATCGTCAGCAGTTCCCACGTTTATAAATGCGCGCGCCCCATTATTTCAAGTTTCCACAACCTAGATGCTTTCTAGTGGAATATCCCGCGCATCTGGGCAGCATCCGCATTTTATATTCCAAGAAGATAAACCACGCAGCCGAGTCAGCTAAAAACAAAACAAAACAAAACCACAACAGAAACAAAAAATCGAAAAGAACTCGCGCAGTTACTTGATTATGTTGACGATGGTGTCTCTCCTTTAAACTTGGCTACTTGGATATACCTGTGCGGCTCGTACAATATCCGATTTGCTGCTTCAATTCCTGGGATCGAAATCGATAAATAGAAGCACACTGAGTTGCACACACACGTCTCTCTAAGTGATCCAGCCAGGATGATGATGGTGGCTTTTCTATCGCAGAAGTATACTTATAAGTATTTGGTCTCTCATCATCGATGATGATTGTTTATCACTGTGCGGTGTCGCACGCAGCTCATTTACCAGAATTGCTTGTATACGTCGTCGTCGGCTTCAGCGATCACAGTGGACAGATCAATCGTTTGATCCCACAGACCCACTGACGGACACACAGTTCAGCTCCCGAGTCCAGGGCAACATAAAAACAAGAAAAATTGTTTAACACGTCCAACGTCCATCTCGTCAACTGCTACTACAACGACGAAGATGATGATGATGATGATGCAGCAGCAGCGAGAGCTCATTAGATGTAGTCCACCACCTCCGGGGGAAACCCTGCGGGGTAGCCATCTCAATTACCGATTCGATAATAATTGGAAAAATTCGCAGAATGAAAATTGCGGCGAATTCCATTGTCATTGCTATTTTGTTGCATCTGTAGAGAACTGACCAGAGCACAGGACAGCACAGCGTGTGAAGTAGCAACTGTTTATGCCGATGTCATTAGACCAAGTTGTATGGATGCGAAGGCATCTTTATCTATTGCGTCGCATATGAATTATTAATTGCATCCACATGCAACTCAGTTTGTGTGGTTTGGTTGAGCATCGAGGCTCACATTGGGGTTTAATAGTCTAAAAACTGGAATTAAATCAACTTCAAGAGCTGGAAACGCTATATTCACCGTTTTTGATAGCACAACCTGAAGAAGATTACAAGGTAAATGCTTTTCGAATCTGAACTATTTCCGTAAAAGAAGGATCTCTTAACTTATTGATTTTAATGATAAATTAATTAAAACTGCCCCACTGTGCACGGCATGGCGTAGCGCACTCTCGCTGATCTTCAAAGGCCGCATATTCGCTCTCATTCGATGGCGATATCAATGCATTTGCCCCTGCACTGCAGCAATACTCTTATGGTGGCCAATTTCCAATTCAAAATATTTGCGTCACGTCGTGGTTTAGTTTTTGGTTCTTCTTTGCCTGGCAATCGTCATTTTCCTGGTCAATATGCGCCTCTAGCCAACAACGAACGGAAGGAGGTGCAACAACTTTGGGACTTCCGGGTTCTAATGTACGGCACTAGATGAATTGAAAACCGTGACTAAAATAAGTGGAAGTTTATTCATTGGAGAATTTTGCAGCAGACCCATTGAAAGCCCTTTTTTTTATCAACAAAGAAATTCATCAACAAAAAAAAAATAAAAAACTACGAAAAATTACGACTATTCTAAAAACGTGGCCCCATCAAAGTGCATATATGCGTGCACCGAATTTTTAATTGACACTGACAGTTGACAGAAGCGACATTATTATTATTTTGCTGTCACATGAGAGTTTCGTTTTTGGGTGTGAGAAATTCTGATTGCGTACACAATGCTATACGTATGATGCGGGGTTGGCAATAATTTTATTTTTCCTATTAAGGTGCTTTTGTCATTAATCATTCAATTTTTTTTTTTTTTATGAACTTCTACTGCTGACGAAGTTAAAGATTTTGTTGTTTTTTTTGTTGTTATTTGATAATTTAATTTATGTGCGTAGGAAGGTTGTTATTTTTTATTTGTCATCTGGATGGCGCTGCTCACGATAAATTGTTTTTGTTCGAAATTTATTACTGCATTTGATCTAGTTTTTTTTGTGTTGTTTTTATTGAATGCATTTTGACGACGGACGCGACGTTGACGTAAGAAGTTTTTCGATATTTTTTAATGATCAAAAATAAAGGAAGGAGATCAATTTAAAATCTTAAAGAAAAATCCTAATCAAGTTTACTCACGTATATCGACTTTACTAATCATCTGTATTTTTAATTTCTTTGTATGTACAATTGTACATACATTAAAGTGCGCATTTGAGACAACCTTATGACGACCCTTTAATAATTTATCACAGTGCGAATGGTAGGAAAACAGACGGAAATTATAGGAACCGAACCGATTCACATTCATATATTAAACATTTCTGAATATTATCTAAAATGGGAAGGAAATAAGGAGATAGTTAGAGTATTTCACATTCGTGTAGTGCGGCTGAAAAAGGTATCCTTTCTTGAGAATGAATACCTCTGCTTCGAATTGGGCTAAGCAGTAATCTTATAAGTAGTCCTAAAAGTGCAAGTATTACGGTGAGTTGGTTAAAGGCCTGGCTATTTGCCAAAACTCTGAAACTACTCATCATGGCTTCATGCTCTTACTTAATAGATGCAGCCTAAAAACTGCAAAATTTTAGTTTTTCTTATTCGTCATTTTGGTTTTCCCCGTCTGAAGTGAACAAAAATATATTAAGCCCAAATACCCTGCTTAAAGAGACCTTTTACGAAAAACTGAACCATTATTTAGTACTCCGTACAAGCTAAACTCGATATATGAAAGCTGTTTTGAAATGACTTGTCATTACGATGATTGAGAAGGCGGAAAAAGTGGGTCTCACAATTCTGTCTACGTCTGTTCATTTTCTTAAAACTTGGACATAGTGGTTCTTAGTGGTTTTCCACATTTTTTTAACAACTAAAAATAACGGTATCTGCCACATAATTTTTTTAAAGCAATTTTGCAAAATCTTATTTCTGTCAAAAACGACTCCACAACTTTTCTTAAACAAAAATTAATAAATTTATTTCAGTAAAGGCACCTTTGGATTGGAAACTATTTTTCCAAAACAGCGTTATTAATGGTACCTACCAAAGGACTATTATTTTATTAAAGATTTTCTTCAAAACTGTTATTTCGATTTCAATATGCTTTACTTGTGATATAGGTAGGTAAGTCTATTAAAAATTACTGAAAAATGAAGAGTTACACAATTACGTGTTAGGGTTTTTATTAATGAAAATGTTTATGTGACCCATAAGCATGCCTTAAACCGAAAATGAAATTAAATTCACCAATGCGTTTCTGAACGGTCACATTGGCCGCTTTTCAATACTGTTAGTATAGCTCAAAAATTAAGCCAAATTAGACATTTTTTCATATGAAACTATTTGTTTGAAATTATATTTTCTATCGAAATGGATGATTTAAAAAATTTCTAAATTGTATTTAACATAGACAAAATAAAGTATTGACTAAAGACTTCAATATGGCATTGTCAAAAATAAAGGTTTATTTAAAATTTGCAGAAATATAGGTACCCACTCAAACTTTACTATTTCTAATAATTTTTGCCAGTTTTAAACCTAATTCCCATTTTACGCTTCAAAATGACAAATTTCCCTTTCGTTCAAATATTCTTTGATTTTTCAATTATTTTTAGTTTGGTTTTTGATAACTTTTCGTGCTAAAATTTTTTATAAAATTTTTAAACAATCCATTTCTATAGGAAATTTAATTTTAAGCAAAAAGTTATTAGGGCAAATTTGTCGAATTCGGCTTAGTTTCGGAGTAACACCAAAAAAAATTGAAGAAGGGCCAGAGTGACCATTCTCTCAAAAAATTAATGAATGAAATTTGTAGCATTTTGAGTTTTAAGCATTCTAATGGGCCAAACAAACATATTCAATAATAACTCTTGCACGTAATTGTTCCTTTTAAAACGGAATATTATTGGGTTTGAAAATGTTAAAACTATACAAGCGTTTGAAAATTACTTATTTTTGCTCCACTGAAAATAATAAAAAAAACGCAGTTGCGCCACTATTGCGCTCACGGCCTGATATAGCTGTTTTCTTAATTTCCGACTCTCTCGATAAAAATTTTATGCAAAAGATCCTTTCAAATGTAAATATATTATTTACATATACATATGCATATTAAAATTATGAAAAAAACATTATTTTATTTTTTAAATTCAATATTTCAAAAACGTTGAGTTTGGTTGATGAAAATTTTCAAATTAGTTTTATGAAAAATGTGTTTTAATGTATATTCAAAATTGGCATACCAAAACTTTTTTAAAAAAATATTACCAAAACTTATATACAAAATTAGTTTTTCAGAAAACCGCTCCAACGGTTTTAAACTTTTTTTTTGCATATATTCATACTTTTTCAAGTAATCAAATGGCATACTTATTTTTGAGCTCCAATAACTAATTGTTTATACAGTTTAAAGAACGATTGAAATGCTTTTTTCTATTTTTTTTCTTTAATTACTTTCATATTTTAAAAGTTCTTAATTCCCAGCAACTTGAACATTAGAGCAAGTATGTGCGATCAGTTGTGAATTTTATTTTTATACCGAAGCTTCTAAACAATATAAATAATTGTTCTTACAAAAATAAAAAAAATATTTTTGAGATGTTTAAAAAATTTTTATTCTTTTTTCAAAATAAAATATTTTGGAAATCACATTGTCGATTTTTATTTGAAGGTTGTTTTAAAACTCTTCAAAGTATTTAAAAAAAATTACTTATTTGAAAAAAAAGAAATGATTTTATTCTTAAAAACGGCTTCAACGGTTCTTATTAAATATTTTTGTATGCTTAAATTAGTGCGATAAACTACCAAAAATTATTAAAATTAACAAATAGCAATTATAACTTAGTAGTGCTTCTCATAGAATATTTTTTTTATTTTGACTTATTTTCTCATTTTCGGTTGAACAGATTTGGATTGTTTTTGTATACAAATTTTAAATAAGATTTAAAAATATTGAATATCAAAATTAAAAAAAAGTTTTTGAATTAAAACAAAAAATCATTTTTTTTTAAATTCGATATCTCAAAACAGGTTGATATTTTCTTATTTTATTTTTACATGCACATAAATAAATACACTTAAGATTTGCATACTTAAAGTTTAACTTAAAAATATTTAAAGAATTCGATATCTAAGAAAATAATTTTAAAAAACCGACTGAAACTATTTAAATATTTTTTTCAATCAAGAATTAAGATGGTGTTCTTTTTGTTTATCTCAAACTCCCAAAGAAGTTGTTTTAGCTAAATAGTTTAAATATTGTACTCGTATTTCATGCTATTAATTATTTTACTCCCATAATTTCCATGTCTTTTCATAAAATTTTCTTAAGCCCTGAACGCCTTGAACATAAGAGCAAGTACATACGTGCGACACAGCCGTGCATTTTATATTAATAACATGTTTTGCTCTGTTTGATGAATGATAAATAAATAAATAAATAAATAAATAAATACATAAACCAATTTTGCTTCCGATATTTAAATACAATAGTTGTGCACTCGTTAGCAAAATAGAATTCGAGACTTTGATCTGATTTTTCGTAGTGATGATAAGTTAGACGAAGACAAGTAAGTTTCACAATTCTGTCTGTCTCTACAGCCTAACTGCCTGAACAGAATGAGAGACGGAGCCGCAATAGATGTCAAAAATGCTGCAATGAAAGTTGAAATTTGCTCAACTCTTGCAGCTGTGGCTGCAGCATTTTTGACATCTATTCCTGCTCCGTCTCCCATTCTGTTCAGTCAGTAAACGATTTGATTGATTTTCTTCAAATTTAGTAGTTTTTGGTCAGAACCTCCCTAAATTTAAAAAAAATTGTTTGGTATTAAAAACAACAGTACCTGTCATCCTTTTTTTTTTAAATTTTCAAACATAAGTATTACAAAAAATAAATTATAATTTTTAAGATTTAAACTATTTTTTAAAAAAGTATTTTTAATAGAAACTTTATTTAGGAAGGATATTATAGAATGGAATTGTGGCTTTGAAAAAAAGCGTGGCATTGTAAGTGTTCACGTTTTTTTAAGTATTTGTTTTCTGTTTTGAGCCAAATTAGTTTCTTTTAAATTTTGTTTGTCAAAATTCTGCTTTTTCATTAAGAAATATAGATCTGCTCTTTCCGTTTTTTTTTTTTTTTCAAAATAACGATTTATTATCAAAATTATCAATTTTGAGCAAATATCTGTCCGAGCTGTTTATAAACTGAAATGACCTTTTCTAAACTCCATTCCTGCCAGTAACATGGCTCACAATAATGGTTGAGAAATGGTTGAGAATTCTCATTCACTACACCTAGATTTTTCACGAGCTGTACCATGTTTATTTATTGCTTCAGCGGCTCAGCTATCAGATCGAAGTACAGACAGACGGATAGAAAGAATTGAGGAACTGATACAAAAATCGATTTTTTGCAAAAACACAGCCTTCAATTTATTTACGTATCCAAATTAATAATAAAATTTGAGCTGCCGATTTGTGTTTGTTTTAAAACAACGAAATGCCATCCAAAAAAACCAGAGGATATCAAATAGGCACTAAAAGAAATATCTCAATGCAAAGCACAAATTTAAAACGCGTTACCTACTCTTAATTTGACATTTCAACTCCCATTTCTAGTTCTTTAAGAAAAATAGCGCGCGCTTTTTAACATTTTCCAAACGACTAAAAGATACAAAAGAAAATTTTGTCACATGTGAACCAAAAAATTTTTACATCCATAAAATTTTAACCACCATTCCATTTGAATTTCTTCTGTGGAAAATGCGTAAAAACTTTGTATACCAATTTTGAAGCAAATCTTACATCCACCCGTTAAACCTCTAGCTGAATCTACACCAAGACGCAAAGACAAATAGATTGACGGACTGCATGACCCAACACCTAAATCGCTATATTTTTGACGACTTATCAATTAAAAAATCAATTAACAGGTTAGGGCTCAAAACTTCACTAATTTGAGTTCAAGGTTTAATCATGTCTTGAAAGAATGCAATTGCAATTGCAATAAAAATAATAAAACGAAAAAAAAAAAACACAATGTAATTCAAAGACACCCGCTTTGATCTCTGATATTGACAACAATTTTGCACAATAAATTCACACTTAATCAAACTATACCTACCTCAAACTGCCTTAAAATTCTTGAATGAATGACATTCTAACGCGACTTAACAATCACGACATAGAAGATGCCTTAGAGACACAATAATAACAATTTTACTTAACCAAAATGACAGATATACACTTACAGTCTTTCCATCTTGATATAATGTTTACCTACCTCGCAAAGAGAGAAAGAACTCAAGAAACGATCGAAGCACATTAAACAGAAGCTACATTATCCGCCATTCGGAAAGTGTCACTATCTCGCGCGCAAATGACAACAACAACAACAACAACTACGATGGACGACGACGAAGACAGACGGAGTTGGAGACCACCAAACGCTCTTCCTCGTGTCAATTGGGCAATCTTACAAATTGGCATCCAGTACACGAGAACCCAGGCACGAGCACGATATACTAAAAATTATCACTTCATTGAAATGACTCTCAAACAAACATCGCTCCGCAAAACCGCAACAAGACCAAGTGATGCGGTTCGGTAGTTGGACCGCAAAGGAACCTAGAAGCAGTATCATATGGGTAAAGCTAGAGCAGCACCCGTCATTTCCATAGGGTATGAAGTGGCAGAGGCATTTGGCTGTCTGCGCATGCGCGCAATTGGCCTTCGGCAATGCGATTGTCCAACCAAACCCGAGATATCACAATTTATCGATCGTTTTTTTTTTGTTTTGTTTTTTAAGTCACATGCTGCCGATGCCACCGCTACCGCCGCCGGTTTTGACTTGTCAGCTGGCGGTAGCAGAGTTTTCCATTACCACCTTCAAAGTTTCACAATCGGTTTGGTGTTAGCACTTCCGCCCACCATTTTGACTGGAAGTCATTGATTGTAGAGCAGTTCGCTATGTTTTTAATTACTAGACAACATTTTTTACAGTTAACATTTTCATTCTGTCAACACTGTGCGGTGTTTGTAGATCTAATGGCTTACGTATAATCTTTTAAGGCTCCTTACACACTTTTGGCATTTTCTGTAAAATTTAAAAGTTCATTCGTGTGGAACGAAATGTTGTCAATAAAATTGACAAAATTTACCATAAATATTTGTTGTGAAAGACTGTCTAAAGGAAGGTGACAGTATCGTAAATGAATGAACCGTAATTAAATGTGAAAAATAATTAATTGCGGATCAGATTTATTTTCCCATTTAACGATTTATTTGTTAAGATAATCATTACAGGACTCCTAATGGCTTACAAATTTCTTTTTGTCTTGATTTACGGACCGCATTAGGCGCACACATGATGAAACACCTTCTGTGGAATGAACAGCATGAATGTTCATTCGTTTGGAAATTAATTCATTGCTTGGCTCAAAAAAATTTTTAATTTAAGAAGTGTCAAATGAAAAGATAAATAAATCTTGTTTTGTGTTTATTAATTTTTTTGAAAAAAATGGCGGCATCGTCGTTTAACTTTGGTCAAGTATAACACTCCGAAAACTATATGTTTCCTCTTCAGGGTAATGTTTTGCGTTTTATTTCTTTATGTTATTGGTAGTTTGCTTGCACTTCTTATTCACTACCACCCCATCGAAAGGCTTTCAATGGTCTATTCGGAGTACTATTATAGAATCGTTTAGTTTCTTCTCGATTTCATTGGACACTCTTAGGACCCTTTTTCCACTTCTTACCCACTGATAAAGATTCGTTATCTGTTCAGAGTGATGTTTTTGGATTTGTTTACATTTCGAATTAGTGGTTATTCCCTCACCCATACTCCGAATGCCTATAAAATTGTCTGTTCGGAGTGATGTTTTTGAAATATTTTCTATCTCTTGATTTCGTTGGTTCCTCTTAGCACTCCTTTTTCACACCAAGACTCCGAAAGCCTCAAACTGCCTGTTCGGAGTGATTTTTTTTAAATTGTTTTTTTTCCATCTTGATTTCTTTCCTTGTCACTCCCAACACATGGAAAGCTTTTCATTGCATGGATCTTATTTGGATATTTTAGTTCTTTTTATTTCATTGGTCACTCTTGTCTTCCATTGTGTTTTCGGAGTAATTTTTTTTTTCACATTTAGCATTTCTTTTCATTTCCAAAACTTCGTAAGGCTTTCATTTTCTATCCGGAGTGATCATTTTGGACCATTTTATTATTCTCCCAACACTCCGAAAGCCTTCAAAAGTCAGCTCCGAGTGATGTTTTTGTAACTTATTTTTTTATGGACTTCCATAAGTCAATTAAGTCACTTCTTTTTGAGTCCCATTGCTCCGAAAGCTTTCCGTTGAAAGCTTGAAGAGAACTCTTTGAATCTTGTTTTTCTTTTTTTTCATTAATCATTCCCAGCATTATTTGTTTTACTTCCAACACTCCGAAAGCCTTCTACTGACTTTTTGAAGTAATATTTGTTTGTATTTGATGTTAGTTGTCGATTTTTTACTTTCAAAACTCCGAAAGCTTTCTATTGTCTAGTCGGAGTGATATTTTTATTCATAGGTCAGTCCTTGTGCTCATTTTTCACACCCAACTACCAAATGTTATCTCGGAGTGAGTTTTTCGCAATTATTTCTAATTCTTTATTTCTTTGGTCTCTTTTAGGGTTCCCTTTTCACTCCTCATACTCCGAAAGCTTTCTAATATGTGCCCGGAGTGATGTTTTGGGAATTTTTACTTCGTGATTTCATTAGTGACTTCCAGCACTTCTTCACTCCGGAAGCTTTTCATTATCTGTTCGGAGTAACTACTAAACACTCCGAAAAACCAATAAAATATGACATAACTGTCAAAACTTTATCGTTTTTCTTTGGAATATGAACAGATTCGGAGTTAGAAGTAAAAACGTCTAACCAACGTCCAACGAAACACTTAGGAAACAGAAAAAAATGTAATACTTAAAGAACTTTTAAGAGTCCCAACAGATTTTCAGTAAAATGAAAAATATTGTAATTTTCTTATGAGAACAAAAAATGTATTGTGTTCATTCAATTGAAACAAAAATGCACTGTCAGGTGATAAATTTCAAAACAATGTGTCCAATGTGTCAGTGGTGATAAGAACCCAGGAGGTAAACCTTAGTTGCCTTCCATTAGGGGTACATAAAATATATATATTTAGAGGATGGTAATGGGTGTGCCATATTTTATGAATCTGGATGGACATTGAATAGCCATCACAAATGACACAACATAAAGAGACTGCTGGACTGGTGTTTTTTTTTCATGAAACACACGCCATAACTTTTGGTCTATTTAGAACCGCCATGATTTTGGTCCGATATTCGCAGTTGCAAATAACCATTCATTGGGAAATTGTGTGTAAGTTAAATAAGGCAAACGGCACTATGCTGACAGTCTCTCGGGAGAAATCTGTTAAGGCTGAGGAGGAACATCCCTAGTAAAGGCTCACAATAATACGTGTGAACGTGATGTGTGAGGTTTTTTTTGTGTGCTCTTTCTTATTTCATGTGTGCCCCATTCAGCTTCAGCAGCAAAAGCTGTAGAAAGACCCGACCCGTATATGTGTGATGCTCGGTGGATGGAAAATTCCTTATCTCGAAGCAAACGGAATGACAAGCTTTTCACACCCGATTGACTTTCATGTTTGTCGCTGTTGCTGCTGGCTGACAAACGACGTGACTTCGTCTTTCGATGCTTATACTTAGTTCGTCCTCGTTCTTGTCGTCGTCGTCGTCGTCGTCCTTGTCGACGTCCTTGTCATCGTTGTACCTACCACATTGGTTTTAATTAGATTAGAAAACCCATTCGACGCAAGACACGGTAGGGTACGTCCGTCGTTGTCGTCATCGTCATCGCATAGTCATCGTCGCTGGAGCTGGATCTAGTTAGTTTATTGAAAGACAAATTGAAGATGTCTGTGCACGCAAAAGTTAACAAATTGAAAAGATATAGAAGAGGATTGGATAAATGAAGTCTGCTATAGTGGGGATGTGAAGATATTGAAAGGGTTTGTTTTTTTTTTTCTTTTGAATGAGAATATAGACACTCCTACTACGAGTATTCATATGTTTCAGTTTTGGATATAAATGGTGTTGACTTACCCTTAAGGTGCGTGTTTTTTTTGTTTCTTTTTTCTGTCGAATGAAGGGGCCTCAAGGTTAGGTTTTCCTGTTGTCAATGTTCATCAAGTTCTATTTCTGGTGCTGCTGTTGTAGGGATCATCATCGGGTGTCGGATGGGACTCCTGTTTCCTCTTCTCTTTTTTTTAATTCTAAAAAGTGAAAGATAAATGATATTTGATTTTAAAAATCCTTTTTATTTTGGGTTTTTGCTTTTAACTTTGTTTTGTTTGTTTTTTGTGCACGAAAAGGGAAGTTTTTGAAATTAATTTGATTTTTAGGTTTTTTTCTGTGTTGACATTAGGTCAATTGAAATGAAATTAATAAAAGCAATGGTGGCTTTAGAAACAAATACATACAATTATTTTTTTCTTCTTATAATGGATAAAAAATTGAAATTGGATGAAATTATTTCTGTAAGTTTTAGAATTAGACATTGATATTCGTATTTATAAACGCAAACTTAGATTGAATTACCTTTTGTTAGTGAGTCTAGGAACTGAGTGAACCTGAATGTATAATTTCATTTTGTAAATGACTTAAGTACTGATTTGTACAAAATTTAACCAAAATGTTGAAAAATGTTCCCAAAGTAACGAATAAAAGTAAGGAGTAAAATGTAACGACTAAGAAGTACCTAGGAAAACGAAGTAGGTTGCTTGATACCAATGCAATTGATAATCTTGGGAACTTAGACAAAGCTGTACGAGAAACTGGCAGAATAGCAATGCTTTTGTCAATGTCCATTAAAGAAAGAACTGAGTGACTTTAGGTAGGAAACTAAGCGACTTTTCAATGTCGCCAAGCGCACCAGATCAGCCATCGACTGGGAGATCTACAAATCAAGTAAAGAAAATTCAAAGCTGAAACCCATCTCGTGGAGAACCTTCTACGATGAAATAGAAGGAACACTATTGAATCAGCTAGACTAAGGCAAATTCTCTCCAAAAAGCCAATTACCTTAAGTTCCTTAAATGAACCAAGTGGTTGCTGGATGAAATCATGCAGTGAAGCTCTGAAACTCTAAAAAGCAGTTTTTCAGTTCAGGGTTAACTCTGAGTTAAATCAGAGTTAGCTAATCCTGAATATAAATTAACCCCGAGCTAACTCAGAAACAGTTTTTCAGTTGAGGATTAAGTTTATCTTTCAGCTGTACAAAATCAAGGGCCATCGGTGCATGACACTATAGGTCATGCCATTCATACATGGACGGAATTGCACTGTTAATAACTTTCACTACCGAAATCGAGATGGCACCAATACTAAAAAGGCACCCAATTTGATTCCTGAATTAACTCACCAAAGTGGGCGAGCTCACTCGGAGTTAACTCAGGTTTAACCCCGGGACTAGGATAATCTCGCACTCAAGAACTGATCCTTAGTTAATTCTCAGCTCTAACCCGAGCTATAACCAGGAAAATAAGATATAAGATTGCAGAGCACCGTCAGATTTTGTAACGAAGGACAAGATTAAATGGTCAATAAATTCTCTCTCCACTTATAAATCCCCGGGACTAGATTGCATCTCTCCAATGATGTTACAAAAAAGTGAAAACCTCATTACTTCGCACCTGAAAAACATATTCTCAAATAGCCTCAGATGGAGATGTGTACCTCAAGCATGGTGTGAAGTCAAGGTTGCATTTATCTCTATGGCTGGTAAACCTAGTCACACGGAACCTAAAGACTATAGACCAATCAGTCTCAAGTCGTTTACTCTTAAGACTTTCGAGAGATTATTGGACATCTTTATTTGCAGAGTACCATCAATTGAAGGGACGCCACTCAAAATCTCGGATCAGGCCAGTTACCTGGTTGTGATCTTTGATAGGAAACTATGGTTTTGTTCTATTCGTGCAATAGGATTTTCGTAAGATCCGGGGGACGAAACCCAAAAATTATCAGGTCGATGCACACGGTTACAGTTAGACCGATACTGACCAACGGTAATTTAGTTTGATGGAACGCGACTGAGAAAGCAACAAACCAGAATAAAAAAAATAAATAAAGCAATAAATTTAGTAGCGCTACGGCTCATGGAGAAACAGGACCCAGTGACTAACGACTTTCAACCATTCCTGTGTGCGTGTTGTTGGCAGGAATGGAGGGGACCTACAATTTTTTGCCAAGTCCGAACGGCTAGATGAGAAGCACTTATTCATGACAAGTATAACTCTGGAAGGATTTGTCAGTCCCTCGGAAAAAAAACATTTCTGTTTTTAGGTGGCAGTGGCCGGGAATCGAACCCACCCCACAGTGACTGGAACAAAAACTCAATTTGAGACCCCAAGAACTATTCGTGAAAAAATTTGCGGCTAGGCCAGACTAAATGCAGGAAACAAAGCACAACGGGCCATACTTAGATTCTGTAGAGAGGTGTAGGAAATTATAGTTCACAGACTACATAAGACAGCATTTAAACTTCAACAGACCCTTCATTACCTCTTTTCCTAATAAAGATCAGTGGGAAAACAATCAACCTTTCAATAATGAATCTACAATGACTGTCTTCACTGTTGGATCTAAGATGGAGACACTGGAGTTGGTGCAAGAATTTTCCCGGAAACTCTGGGACTTGCTAGCTCCTTCAGACTTCCGGACTTTTGCAACGTCTTCCAAGCTAAGGTCTTGGCAGTGAGAAAAGCAGCTATGCAAAAGCAGCATGCAGCATAATATAAGACTCTGCTGGGTTCCTGGTCATCACCTTGTACATCACGCACAAGGAAATGGGAGAGCTGATGGGCTGGTGAGAACGAGGTTCTTGGCTTGATTCAAGTCAAGCCAAAAAACAAATTAGAGTACCAGCCTGTAGCATCAAACAAGATATTGGTAACAAAATATTAGAAAAAACCATTGAAAGATAGAATCTACTTGAAACATGCGGCACAACTAGAAAGTTATGGCCAAATTTCAATAAGCAGAGAACAGACAAAATTATGCAAATGAAAAAGAAACATCTCCATTTCCTTGTCAATCACAGGACACAACCTACTAAGATACCACAAAAAGAAAACGAGGCTTAGTAGTGACGACCTTTGCAGAGGGTGCAGCGAGAAAGAAACCCATGAGTTTTCCTAACATTTCCTTTGCCATTGCCCAGCACTTGTCATTTAAGAAAGAAACAACTTGGGAATCATTTTTATGACGACGAACTTTCTGGAACCTCGGCTTATTGTCTTCTGAACTTCATCAACACCTCAGAATAGCTTGACTGCTAACAGATCACATAGGTCTTTACATAAAGTGGAATACAACTTCCTAGAGTATCACAACGGATCTACATAGATCTAAGTGTGACGGTAACAAGATCAACTGTCAGCCCTTCTAACTAACCGAACCTAAATAGGCTCTATTCAGTCGGGAAATTAGATACGAGTATCTCACCGCCTCTTTTTTCTAGAAAAATAATTTTTTTAAAAAATATTTTTCTCGCTATTGACAAGCCGGAAACATCCTCATTAGAGAAATAAACAAATACAAAAAACTTAAGTTTTAGTTGGCGTTTTGAGAGGTGGGCTTGGAAAGAGCCTTAATATTGGTCTCGGAAAAGACAACAACTAGCGAAATTTCAGGTTTCTATCCTTGCTGGCTAAATTGAAACCAATTTTTAGTCTTAACTGATCCATTATGTCCCTCTTTCAAATCGTATACACCATCTGTAGCCCGTTCGTTTAAGCTTTTGCTTCAAAGAAAATAGTGGAAAACTGAATTTTGCAGTACAGCCTCTTAAGTCCACATCGATGTGTGTGCCGCTAGCAATTTTAAAGGGGTCAGAGGCCGTTCCAAATGGTTTTAAAACAATTGATTCCGTCTTTTTGACCAAAAATACCAAAACGTTGTTATAGATAAAAGTTTATTCAAATGAAGGTCAACTTTGCTTCAAGCTTAAAACCCATATATTTGCAGATCCTAATCAGGGCTGCCATGTCTCCAACAAATTCGATAGCCCAATTTTGAAATTTTTGTAGCCCTATATCGAAGCCGAAAAAGTAGCCAAATAACAATAAAATATACATAAAATAACAATTTACTTTTATTAAAAAAAAAGTCGAAAATTAATAAATTTTTTGCTCATAAAAGAAGAAAAGAAGAAAAAGAAGAAAAAGAAGAAAAAGAAGAAGAAGAAAGAAGAATTTAAATGAAAATTGTGGTAACCACAGAGAAACTGAATGATTTTATAGTGAAGTTTGTTGCGGTTGATTTGAAATGTCAAACCCAATGAGTTTATGTCCTCTTTTACTCGACAATTCTTAGCGTCGGACTCTTTTTGAATTTTAAACAGAAAGAATTATTGTGTAATAGGGGACTATTGAATGAATAAAAAGTGGTTCTAAATTATGAAATGCTTAAAGGGCATGTTTAGGGGGAGAAAACTGTTTTGTTTATGATTTATTCATACAAAAAAAAAAGAATATCGCCCAAGATTAGATATGGGCTATTAGTAGCCCAATAATGATTGGGCTACTCTACTTCATCGTTGTTACTCGTATATCCAATGAAAGTGATCATGACTGTATTTGACTCAGAGCAAACGTCACCATTACCTGCTCCTTGTCTATTCCTTTCATATACATCGCAGTTCAAATAAGTTATTAATATTCCCATTCCCTTTCTGCATTCAAGAATTCTCAATGTCAGTCTAGTTGATGTCGCCACTCTTGCTGTTCGATTATATGAAACAACAAGAATCACGAAAAAGATAAATAAAAAGTAAAAATGAAAAAAAAAAAAATACCACCGTTGTGTATTTTGTTGCAAAGCCCTGATCGTTATCGGTATTGGACAACCATTCGTGCAACATCATTCCTCAGTGTTGTCCACTCGCTGCTGGAGTAACTGAATTCCAGCACTTTGAGTTCCCACGTCTCATTAAGAATCCCATCTCGCTTAGGGGATTACAAATTCGCGATAAGAGCTCAAAAAAAGTAAGTAGTCTCTCGTCGGAATGTGGCGTTACTTTCCGAATTCTGTGCGTTGACTGCACCCGACCGCGTGCTCCACCTTCCAGGGCAAACGCAACGCCAGCGCCAGCATCATCAGCATTCATCTGAAGAAATTAGTTTTCGGTTGTCGCACCTTTCTCTTCCCCTTTATCTTAGTACTGATGGGAGGAATTGATGGAACCGTTGATGGCAATGTGCCGGCGCTGCTGGCAATTATCAGCGTTCCAATCAGTGAGATCAACAAAATGATCAATAAATTTAATCGATCGATCATCATTGTGTCGTCGTCGATGGTATCATCAGTCCACACACCGCCTTCAGTTTCGGCGGTGATGAATGCGTTGCGTGTTGCTCCTTCTGGCCCGATGCATCAATGCTGACAATTCTCTGCTCCTGTGCTGTGCAGTTAAGCTATGAACTTAATCGATTAGTTTTATTCGAATTTAATTAGCAAGCGCATTGCAGACATGTTTTGTTCGAAAGGCAGTGAGAGTTCTTCTCCTGCTCCTCCGCCTTGGTCGTTAGGCTCATTTCGAATTCAGAGATTCCTTGCAACCCACCACCACACTGTGGCTTGCTTGGAGAATGGTATACAGTGCGCAGGTGAAGGCGAACACTACTACTGCTTCTGATGAGCAGAAAAGCCCAACAAAGTGGCTTCCTCGTTGTTGTGTATGCCTTGAGCTCCCGTGCCACGGGCAAGGAGGGGGAGGCAGCCAAGCCAGGCATCTCCTCCTGCTAGTGAATTTAAGAAATTTATGCGCGCGCATATCAGAAGAATTTCCAGACTGCGTGTAACTCGAATTCCTGCGGCGATAGACCTCTCTCCAGAATGGCTCGAGGAGCTGCTTCAACGAACGGTTGTGTATAGTTAGGCGTAGGCTACTACTGTCATTGTTTGGGTTTTCCGACCTTTTTTGTTGCTGTGGTGGCCAACATCAGAACTAATCGTTGTTGGAGGAATATTATGCAGGAGCCCCCACTAGAAATCCGGTTTTTTGTTGGGTTTTGTTTTTCTGATGGAAGATGGACTTATTCTCCTCGGTTGCACAATGCACACTCGAATTCGGAGTAAATGTGTGATAAAAACGGGAAATCAAAATATATTCGCGATTAACGCGTCCAGGATCATTTGCTAGCTGGGAATGATGTTACATGCGAGCTGCTGCACACCACAGTTTCTGTGAGATGGGTGCACTTGTTGCACACACCCAAACCAAGGCAACGACGATCATGGACGTTGATCATCATTATCATGGTCGAATGTCACAAGTTCCAGAACAAGAGTTCTGTTCACACGGTGTTCGTTATGAATTTCTGTCACGAAATTTTCCAGTTTTCTCCCGATGATGATGGAGGGATGATTGCGCGATGACGATGACGATGTCGATGATGTCGCACTGTTGATGATGACAACGACTTGCGGATAGTAGGTCGGGACTTAGACTTGGTCTTGGTCTCAGGAGGACCTTCGCTTGTTACAGTCGTCAGTGCGTACGGCACATAGGGTTTTCACCAGGCATTACCCCGCATCTCCGGATAGCTCTGTGGTGTATAAATCATCCATCAGCTACGTTGTTGGTTAGTTTTGCTCCCGAATGATGGTTGATGGTGCAGTGCTAGTTCAGTGCAGTGCAGCATAGCAGTGGAATTATGTTTCGGAAAATGATTTATCACCGCGATTGAGTGGACGGGTCTTGAACATGACATGAAAGTGGACCAATTTGCTTTTGTTGTTCGGGTTTTTTGTTTCGCTGGGTCTTGTTCTGTGCTACCGTGATGTGATGGTTGTATATGCTTGTGGTGTACGGCGATAGGTTTTTGTACGTGTCGAACAAATACAACAAATACCTGCATAATTTTTCTGGAATTACGTGGCATTACAACAGTGCGTTCTGCCAACCGCTCCCTTCGTTTCCAATACGGAGGTTGTAGAAAGAGAAGGTGGACGAATATGTACAAGCCTACAACTACTGTCTGATGGATTTTTGTTTGTTTGTTTATTTGTTTGTTATGCACAAACATTTAAATAATTGGATAAATCACAGCCTTTGTTTGTTGTTGTTACTGTTGTAAATCAGACGTTGTTATGCCAAACAACAAGCTGCTACGTTGAAGGCTGATTGACAGTAAGTCTAGTTTTGTTGGAGAATAAAGATCTATAAATGAAGCTTTTTATACCTCATTACTCAGATACATAGTAAGGCAACAAGTTGAAAATCATTGTTTATTGTGATACATATACGATAAGTAAACACAGGCACATAACAATTAAAGATTGAAAATTTGATAAGGTTCTTGTTTCTCTTATGAAGGCAACTCAAAACTTCTTCCAGGTTTGTGGTTTGTGTTATAAAGTTGAGTGGAATTTTTTAGTATCAAATTTTAAGACTGGGATGTGGAGATGTAGAATGCAGGGATCTATCGGTAGTAGGTGATCCTATCGATAAACAATTTTTTTCTTTGACAAGAAGATTAGTTTCCACTGATAAGTAGAACAAGAGTCAGTAGCACTGCCCTGTGAAGATGTCCCTTAAAAGGAATTTGAGTTTTTTTTCTTATGATAATTGCATTAAAATTGTTCACGTCGAGAAACATGCAGTTGATTTTATTAACTCCAAAAAGCTGCGCTTTAAGCTGTATGGAAATTGTAAAAATGTTGGTCTACCAATATTTGATTGTTTTTTTTTTTAGTTTGAAAATTGGTCTTAAAAGTCTCCAAATTTTGTGTATACAATATTTTTGGGATTAAGAAAGAAGACGCATTAAATTATTTAGTTATTTTAAATGTAGCGCGTTGATCCGAAAGAAAGCTCTCACTCAAATGCGTATTTTTTAATAGAACATTTTTTGGTAGAGAAGCTATCCACTCTGAAGAGTGGAATTTATCTAAAAATCTGCATACCCAATCATGAGTCACGCAATCAATATTTTGGCAAAGAAGAAAACGATTTAACAAAATACCACTCGAAAAGTCTTGTTTGAATTTTTTTTTAAACTAACGGTGAAGATAAAAAAAAATCTGTAAGGTCTTATGAATTCTGAGTGGATTTTAGGACTGTCATGCTGAAGATCTGCATCTTTCGAGGAACTGTTTTCATGAAAAAATGCTTCTCATCCAGCTGTTCGCATGTCCCCCATTTTTGCTAACAACTCGCAAACAAGAATAGTTGAGAGTTCTAAGTCACTGGGCCTTGGTTCTCCATGAGCTATTGCGCCACCAAATTCATCTATTAAGTGCAAATTAAAAATAGGAGTGGGCCAAAGCGACCACCTTGTGGTACTCATGTATGGTTTTTTTTTTAATTTTGGATATTATTCTTTCCACTGATTTGTTGAGGCTACCTCTAATTAGTCAAATATGTTTTTATTCACTCTAAAAATATCGATTGGAAGCTCAAGGCAACTTCAAGATAAGAAATCTTAGAGAGGGTCAAAAACTAAAGCAGTTAACGCTTGGTCCATTGGATGTCTTCTTTCCATGATAAACAGGTAGTTGTTAGAAAAAAGATCGTTACATTAACAAAAACCTACTGCTTAACTTTTCTGCTTTCACTTTAATGCCAAGTTGTCAAAAAGAATAATAGGATTTTGGTCAAGAAAGAACTTCCTTTTAATGCATTCAACTTTCAACTCCAAACTCATTCACCATCGTTTTCTATCATTATTCCTCCTTAACCACGCCAAGCTACTGAACTGAATACGTCTAGGTCCAATTTAAAAAGTAGCTTTTTCATACGCGAACCGAAATCTCGATTTTGAGCAGCAATCGTTCAGCAGTTTAGATTCTATCTGACATTTCAAAAGAATTTAAGTGCTTGTAGAAACTCTTAAAAAGACGTCTGTGAAGTTAGCAGGGCAACTTTTACCCACGCAAATGGGTCCCCGACAGGAATTAGCATTTTTTTTGCATTTCTATTCCCGATTTTCAGTGAAGTTAGCAGGTCAAATAGTGTATCTCAGGAACCAAGAATGACAGGAACTTGCAATAAGGCTCCAAATTAGTAGTCTTTTTTTTTTGCATTTCAACGATAGGCTACTTCAAAATTTTGAAATCCTGTTTTTGAATAAAAATTTAATACTGACCTGCTAACTTCATGGCGCCAGAAATCAGATTCCATTGACAGGTGGCTATGATGTCAATGAATTCTGTAATTTTTAAATTTGTTTTGCTTCTCCGGAAAAAAAGTGATTTTAGAGCAATTGGTTTACATTTGGATTAAAAAGAATTTTTTCCGTCAAAGCATAGTTAGTCTCCCATCCATCAAGCCATTAACTACCAAATTTCATTGAAGGATGGCAACGATGTCGTTGGTTGAAGAAACCTCTAAAAATTCCGAAAGAAGTTTTTTAACTTCTCCGGAAAAAAAGTGATCTTAGAGCAATTAGAAGACATTTGAATCAAAATAAACTTTTTCCATAAAATAGTTCTTTCTCTATCTGTCAAGCTGTCAACTATAAAATTAAATTGAAGAATGAATTTTGTGTCGGTTGATTAAAAAAAGGTATACTTTCGGGCACTGAACTCAAATCCGCCATCCGTTTTCTGCTATTAGCTCGGGTTTTTGAAATATCATCGTTAAAAAATGACAACAAAAAATTGATTAGCACACTGACGAACCTAGGCGAAACGCATTTTAAGGAGCGTTTCAAAAAATTAATTAAAAAATAGAATAGAATCCTCTGTTTTTTTTTTCAAGAATGCAAACAAATTGCGAGTTGAAAAAAAGTTTTTAAAGATTTTGATTGCAGTACAATGTCATAACTTAAATTTAGCTTGCTCTCATAACGAAGTATACGCCCAAATGCTTTTGCTTAAAAGAGACACATTGAAAGTAGCAATATTAATTGACGTTTTTATGTGTCGAAACGATGTCTAATATGAATTAACAACACCGCATTAGCAATAGAAAAATGACTTCAGTACCAACTTCTTAGAAAAAAAAAAAAAAAAACTTTTGTGGGAAGTTTTGTGCCTATAAAAACATATACATATTTTCTTTTTGTTAGTTCTTCCATTTGTTTCATAAAATATGTGTATGTATGTATTTTTATGAGGTATAATTAAGAAAGAAAAAAAAATGGCACGCTCGCACAAATGACAATAATAACTTATCGTACGTCAACGTTTGTTTGACATATGTGTACGTGTTTTAACGTTTTAAGTTTTCAAGGAAGAGAGAATGTGGTCTCTTATCGATTTTGTTTGCTTTCTCCATCAAATTCAAAATATACTGTTGTCACGAATTTTCACTGACTCAAATGAAGTCGAAAAGTCATTAAAATGTTAACAGTGAAGTTTTTTTACTTGCAATGTTTAGGAACTTCGTGGCAAGTTATACATTCGTAAAAAAAATTGAACTCGAGATTTTGATCAGACTTGCCATTACGATGATAGGAAAGACGAAAAAAGTGGGTCTCACAATTCTGTCTGCCTGACTGTCTGACTGTGAGGCTACAGCCTAAACGGCTGAATTAATTTTCTTAACACTTGGTACATAGTGGTTTTTCTTTTTGTCTTGTTCTTAGAACTAAAATAAGGGTACCTGTCATTCGATTTGTTTTAGCAATTTTTCAAAATCTTATTTTCCTCCAAAATGGCTCCACAACTTTAAAAATAAATCAATAAAAGGCTACCTTTGGATGGGAAGCCACTTTTCAAAAAACGGTTTTCAATGGTTTCTCCCCAAAGAACTATTTTCTTAAAAACGGTAATTGTGATTTTAATAATTTCTTGTTATACAGAAGCTTCTAAACAATACAAATAGTTTTTCTTATAGCAAAACAAATAGTTTTCTTTACCAAAATTTTCAAACAAATACTCGAATTAAACTGTTCATGTATTTTTTGAAAATCAAGTATTTTAAAAACTACATGGTCAATTTTTATAAAACTTGGTGATAGTGAAAAAAAGTGCGCACTTTTTTTCACTATCACCAAGTTTTATAAAAATTGACCATTTTTCTTCACTATTATAACATTTTTCCTTTTATCATTTACAGAATTTTGGAAAACAGAATTTTGAAATCCATAATTTTGGAATACAGAATTATAAAATACCTACAAAATTTTAGAAAACTGAATTTTAGATTTACAGAATTTTGGAAACTGAATTTTGGCACTTTTTTTTTGGATTTACAGAATTTTGAAATATAGAATTTCGGAATATAAAATTTTGTAATCCGAATTTCGGCACACACAGAATTATGATCCCAACCCAAATTACTGAGCGCTTAAGAAATAAAAGCTGGCTTAATCATATTCAATTAAGAATTAAGGTGGCGTTTTTTTTTCATCTCAGACTCTCAAAGAAGTTTTGGCTAAATATCGTATTTCATGCTATTAACCTTCTACGATTATACATGGAAACGAATTCGACACTGTAAGGAAAAAATAAAATTTTTGGCAAAAATAAATTGTCTCTTTATTTCTTGCTATGTATTTTATTGTATTAATTGTACCAAGGTGGCGCAAAATTCATCAAGTTATGCTAAAATTTTTGCAAATGGTGATAAAAAATGTCAATTCTACTTTGATATTTGTGAAGTTAACAAGTCATGAATAGTTTTTCTCCTAAACAACAAAGAATAATTATTAAGTTGTTTTTGCTCAAATATTCGTTGGTGCTGCTGGTGCAATGTGAGGCTCATTTCCATCTTTGTGACTATGTGAATACGCCATTAAACCCGCTCAATTTATTAAATGGTGTGCTGTGTACGCTTAAGGTGTCATCGCGCCTTATTTTTTCGAAAAGGCTGCGGGGCAAAGAGCTACTTTGCAGGGCGAGCAATATAGAAATATGCTGAATAACTTAACTTTCTTCTTCTTCAATCAGATGAATAAATAGGGTCTGGAAAAAATGGAGGCACGATCCACAATTGAAATTCGAGCAGGTGTCTTAACTCAAAAGCGCCCGCTCATGGGCAACACCGCAAAAACTTAATACCGAAACGCACGCTCATGGGCAAGAACGAAAACACCATATGACATGGCCCATGGCTCGGGGTTGTGAGCGGTCATGAGTGCTTATAAGCAATGTATGACATATGAGCATAATAGGTTTTCATTTTATTTTTCAATAAAATATAGAAGATGCGTTTCTGAATTAGCTTCCTCTATTTTTGTTTAACGGAAGTAGGATAACTTCGGTTTAAAGGTAAAACACATTTACTAATAAAATAGACTCTGGAAGAGATTTGATTGAAGCATACTGTGTGAAACTCAAAACAAAAGGCACTGTTTTTTGTTTGTTACTTTAAGGGCCAGTTTCGAATGTTAAAGCCTAGCACGCTGCTGATGCGAAACGAAATATTTAGTTGGTCTCCAACAAGACAACGAAATGCTAACAAGACCGAAGCCGACAAATATTCGTTGATAGTTGCACAAATTCAAAAAATTAACACAATTGCAAATGCAAAAAAATCTAAAGCAGCTGTAATAAAAAAAACAATAAAAACAAACACGAAAAAATACAAATGTCAATTTTTCGCACACCATTACCGGGCTGGGTAATTTTTTGGCATGAACAAAGAGTGTAGACTTCTCCAAATGATCTGCTACAATAATCACGTTCGCACATCAAACAGGGTACTGCAGAACCAAAAGTAGAACAAAATTTCGTTGTGTCATTTCGTTGTGTCATTATTATATGGGTTTTTTCGTTTCGCATCAGCAGCGTACTAGGCTTAAGGTTAAAAATTCGGATAGAAATCCGACACATAACGATATCCAGCAGATCAAAGTAGCTGTTATTTTATTTTGGTTTCATCATGAAAGTCTCGGATAAACTAACCGATTAGTAAATTTACAGTTTGAAAATGACTAAAACAGCAAAAACATACTGAAAATAAAATGTTTGTTGTCAAGACAAAAAAAAATCCTTGTCGTTTTAATTAAAAATTTCACTGGTCTTTTATATTTAAATTTAGAATGAACCACGACAGATCCTTTCAAAGTTAGATTCAAAATATTACTTTCGAAACTGATAGCAGTGGGGCGTCTTCTGGATAAAGGCTTCAAAAGCCACTTGTACTGGCGGATATGCTTTTCGAGACCTTATCTCTCTTATACCACTATCCGAGATTTTTGAAACCAAAAGTTTAAGTTAATCTGTCATAAAAGTGCCGGGCAGGCTATCCGAGACTTTATCCGAAAGTCATGAAATTGGGCCTTAGTCTAGTTGGATTTACTCTTGCTTCAGAAATTATGAAAGCTCTCGAGTGAAGCTCATTTAAGTGAAAATAGAAAATCCTAAGTTAACCTCACTTGAGTAAAATTGACGAAAAAATTAGCTCAATGAATGTGATGAATGCAAGACACTTTTCATTAAAGGAATTCATAAAAATTAAAACTTAAATTTTTTTTTTTTTTTTTTTCTAAATTCTTAAAGACCAGCGAGCGCTAAATTGGCTCGCTCTTGGGTGTGCGGTTTTGCTATCGCACATAATAAGGGCACTCTTCACGTGAGCGTTTGGTTGTCGCACATGAAGGAAGTTCTCTTAACAAAAAGAGTGTTTTGGTATAGCACATAATGAGAGCACTTTTGACGTGAGCGTTAATAAATCGAATGCTTGCGAGCGAGAGTCAAACTAAATGTGCTCACTGTATGGCTCATGGGCGAGCGTATCTGGTAAGTGCCCATTTGAAAAAGTACGCTCGCGAGCTGCTCATGAGCGTTCGTTTCCAAACCCTGATACGTACATTTAAAACCCCTATAATTAGTTTTAAATAAAATGCCCTGTTGATTGTGATGTCAACTCAAAAAAACATTTCTCTTCACCTAATCCTTAAGGTTGTAAAATAAAGACTACTTTTCAAGCTTAATCTCCCTACTGATGAAAACTACCCTGCAATAATATGCAATGTGCCCAGAATTCAAAAACAAAATATCAAAAATACCTGTTTCCTTGAAACACAAAGAAAAAAAATACCTTCACACCAATAAAACTATATTATTGGAGTTGAACGTCTTAGAAAGATTTAAATATGAAAACGATTATGTTCGACAAGGAACCTTGTTCTCAAAAAAGTAAACTTACACTTCATTCCCAAATCTCTTTATTATTTAACCCATTTATACTTCAATATTCCCTTGTTCAAACATCTTTAACATGTAGATAAAAGATTGAAGATACAATTCTATTAAAAAAATGGATGCTCCTTCCTTTTGGTATATACAAAAGCTCCTCACGCCGCCGCCGCCCTCACAAAACAGAATTTTGCTTGCTGTTGCTTTCCAATTTATCTCAACTAGGCAAGGGCTTGAATTTTAATTGAATCAACACATGAATTTTAGATATACAAATTGCTTGTATACTGTGTTCTCCTTCGCCTATCATTCCTTTAACCAAAAATAAACTTTCCAAGAAGGATCTTCATCTCTAAGGCAGAGCACGTCCATTCGGCCCTGCCCTAAAATAAAATTGTCCAAAAATATAAGAACGGAAGAAAAACCCTAATGATTCCGAACGTCTTTATGAAAATATTTGTGTATATTGAAAAGTCTCGCCCTTCCTGAGAAAAATGTCAAATTGAGGCACGTAAATAAGTGGCAAGGAGATGAAGACAAAATAAACATAGAAACACTTATGGAGCCATGGAAATGAATGTTGCGAAATAACTATGAGGCTATGGCCTCAGCCACCACCACCACACCGGCTGGCGCATCACAACATATCATCACGTGGGAACATCACATTATATCCCCATTAAAATTGCCAATAATTTGAATTGAATGCCACCACAGTGACACGACCGACGACGACTCTTCGACTGTACGACTCCTGAACATCATTTCAGCTTATAATCTTCTTCGCCCGTCTATCCGTCCATCTATCCTAGGTGAAAACCAGTAGCACTTCTTTGCTTCGATTGCACCACTTTGCAGGTGTTGTTTAGATTTGAATCTTCGACGTATTTTCCAATTTTTCGTTGATTTTATTTGCAACAAACAAAACAGTTCCGAGTAGGTATATTATTTTCTACTTGAGAGAAACTCAAGACCACCATTGCGAATCACTTTAGATTCATACCAAAGAGCAGGTACTATGCGGTTTTGTGAAGTATAAGAGTGTAACCCCAGGACCATTCAATTTGGATAATGCGAACTGTTTTGCATAAAACAACTTTTGTGGAGAATCAAGATTACTTGGTCGGTGATGGCTTGGGCTTATGATAAATTCACACCTAAAAGCAAGACGACGACCGACCGACGCAGGAACAGCATCATCACAGCTATATAGCCATAGCTGAAGCTAGAAGACAACGCTGCTGTTATTCCAAGTTGACAAGCACTTGATGCCGAGTTTATAATCCAATCGGATTGGGTCACCAAAAACCAAATGGCATCTCCGCATAATGTACTCCAAGTAGTTGAGTCGTGGTGATGGTTGCTTATGATGAAGCTCAATGGAAGGCTCGCATTAGCATTCGATGCAAGAAATTCATCAAAAATATGAATACATTGTCCTGTCTATATATCGTCAAGTATCTCTCCATGACAACGACGACCGGCGCGACGGTGACGACCGCAGCCAACAAGCTTGACAGTCTGTCCAAGAGGAGGAAACTAGATTCGCAGATACTTTCGAAAATCCTTAAACTCCACCCGCTTATGATATACTCTCTGATGGTACTTGAGATGGTTCTGAAAGAATAAATACCAGCTCGATAGCTACCGTATGGAAGAATTGCCTGCTTTGTATTCACATCATGGAAGAGCGGATGGGTTAAATGGAAGGAAGATGTTTTCACTGACAATTTATGGACTGAATCTCATCTAACCCTGAGCCAGCATATCTACATCGCTATTTTCTTAAATGATTGATGGTTATTTCTTGATTATGGCTGGCTGTAGCATGTTGCATGGATAGCATCCAAATCCAGTGTCCTGCGATAGAATAAAACTTCATCTTCCTTATTGTGGCATGAATCATGAGCAGCGAGCGAATCGATAGAGTGCAATGCAATCGAATCGACATTTGACCCTTGCAACAACCAACTCGCGCACACACACGGTATGCGACGGAATTATTATTATATTATTGCCGAATAGGGCAGCGATTAAGTGCGGCACTTAGAATGCAATTCCACGAAAATATTCAATTCGCTTTGTGACGACGACATGAGACGGCGGCGGCGAACGTGTTGGACATTGGGACAAAATATCATCAAAGTTGGAATTTTGAATTAAATCAACCGGTGGCTGGGTTTTTTTTTTTTAAATCTATAAACGTCAAAAGTGACAGTTTATTCCTACTTTGTTGAAACTGACAGATGCAAAATTTTAAAGCGAAAATAAAAGGGAGTTTTTACATTTGAAGAAGCATCGGCTCGATTATGGTATTTAAGTGCAATTTAAGGTACAATAGTCTTGCTATCAATACTGTAATACCTTTCTTACGTAAAGTGGATAAACAAATGTCAGTGTCAACAAAGTGAACATTTAAACAATTGTGAATAAAGAGCAAATGTCTTTTTGGCTATAACCTCTATTATTGTACATTGCTGTCTATCCGCTCAACGAAACCCAACCAGTTCCTGGACTTCTAATCTTTGCCAGGGCCTAGGTCGGGGTAGCAGTTTGATGTTGTGTCTTTCCCTACTCCCTTTTGATGGTGCTTCCAGACTAGCATGATCTACGGCCTCTACCAAAGAGCCTTTCCAGACAGCTCTTTTTTTAGCTAACCACCTTCAGTTACGAACAGAAAGTTGGTTGAGGTCGTTTTCTACTTGTGTGTGCCACCTGTTGGAGAGTTTTCCTCTGTTTCGTACAGCATCAAAGCTGTCGAAGATTCGTTGGACTAATGGTAGGTTGCTGCCCATACGCTCCACCTGTCCCATACATCTACATCGCTGTATTTTAAGCTTTTTAACATGGTTAATAGGCTATATACATCAAAGAGCTCATCGTTGAATCTTCTGCTCCACACTCCTTCGATTCACACAGGATCAGAAATCAATCGAAGAACCTTTCTTTCAAAGCACCCAAGTTTATTTTCATCCAATTGTTTCAGGGTCCATGCTTCTGCCCCACACAGCGAGACTGGGATGATTAGGGTCTTATATAAAGTCTTCTTGGTTCTATAGAAGCAGATCTTACTGCTTAAATGTCGCCATTAAATAAATTAAATAAATTTGGTGGAGCAAGAGCTCGTGGAGAGCCAGAGCCTAGTGACTTACAACTCTCAACCATTTCTGTGTGCATGTTGTTAGCAAGAATGGAAGAGGCAGTACCTCGGAAAAACATTTCAGTTTTTCAGGTGGTGGCGGATGGGAATCGAACCCAGACCTTTAGCATGATAGTCCAACGTTCTAATCATAATCCCACGAGGTAGAACTGTCTAAGCCCAAAGGAAAAGAGTATATCCAGAGAAATTCTTATTTTTTCAGCCTTGATGTCATTTTGTGAGGTAATAGTTGATTCTTGATCCAACAAGGCTCCATTCTTACCAAATTATCTCCAGTTGCTTGGAATAATTTGGCTGGGAACCCATCCGTGCCAGCAACCTTGGAAAATTTTACTTTTGAAAACGCTAGCCTTCAGATCAAAGTCGGCTGGACAAAAATGTTGGCCATCATACCGTCCAAGTTGAATAAAATGCTTTACCTTACCAGCGGATTGTTGACTATCTTCTCCGTTAAGCGAATTTTCGTTATTATCTCGGAAGGCTTTCCTTCTGTTTTTTTAGCCTTGGGAAGATCGTTGCACCGTTTGGTAGAATTTAAGAATAACACTCCTGCTGGTTCAATCCTCAATAGACTCAACATACCACTTCTCGTCCTATCTCTTTTTCTTCCTGAGAACTCAGCGCTCCTCCCTGTTTTTTTTTTTTTGCCCATAGAGCTCCCTGATGGCTGAGTCATTCTTGTCTGCTGGTGCTTGCTTCTAGCGGTTGCCTAGTGAAACCCGTCAGCACATCAGTGGTGGCACTTCTGATGGCTTGTTGACAATGTTGCCACTGGTTCTTTGTACTTCATGTTCGTAGCGGACTTGCTGATAAGTAGATTAAGAGAGATGTGGTCAGCAAAAGTTCTGGCAATATTTTGCAATTTTAAATTTTTGATATCAGCATCTTCTCGGCGTTGCCGTTGCAGTGTCGTGGATATCCGCATATAAAATTGAGATACTACCAAGTAGTGGTCGGGGTATATTCTTCTTGTGGGGTTCTATAGGCTAGGTTAGGTAGAATTGGTGACAGTTGACCGATAACTTTAGACCTAAGTAGATCCTTTCTTTCGAGCAGATTCTTTCTCTCATTGGTCTCGTTGGTTTTTTTCTAATATTTTGTTACCAATATCCGGTTTGATGCTTTAAGTTGTTGGCTTGACTTGAATCAAGTGACGGTCGATCCCGTTCTCACCAGCTTATCAGCTTTTTCGTTTTACTGTACATTACTGTGACCAGGAACCCAACAGAGTCTAATGTTATGCTGCATGCCAAGAACCCCTAGCTCTTCTCGACAGCACATTACAAGCTTCCAATGAATCGCGGTGGCAGAAATAGCTTTTTTTGCTGCTTGGCTAAAAACGATTATATCAGGTCGTGGAATTGCCATCATTGAAAAAATTCCAAAAGTCTGAAAGATCTAGCGAGTCCCAGAGTTTTCTGGAAAATTCCTGCACCAACTCCAGTGTCTATCTTAGTATCTTACCAGTGAAGATAGTTATCGTAGATTCATTACTGAAAGCTTGATTGTTTTCCCATTCCTCTCTATTATAGGAAAAGAGATAGTGAAGGCTCTGTTGCATTTTAAATGGGGTGTTTTGTAGTCTGTAAGAACATTAATGCCCACAAATCTCTGAAGAATCTGAGTATGGCCCGCAACGCGCTGTATACTCGTTTTTCTTGCACGAATAGCTAAAGGGGTCTCAAATTGAGTATCGCTTCCAGTCCTGCTGTGTGGTGGTTTTCAACGCCTCCGCAATACTTAAGCATGCTAATCTTTGAACTTTTATGAAGGTTTTTCAGGTTCTTTCTGCCAGTCACGTTTCACCAAACTAGATTACCGTCGGTTTGTATCGGTATAATTATTGTCATGTTCATCCACCTGATAATTTTTGAGTTCTTGCAACTCAATGACTTCTGTGATCTAATAAAGCAATTATTTTTTAAGTTTCAATCAGAGCAAAGGCAGAATAATTCTCTTTTTATTTCGCAGTTGCAGTTGAAGTCTCGAAAACGATGCGTACCCATACTTTCTCTTTCCCTTATAGTCTTGTCTAAACCTATCTTCACTTCTTCCATCTCAATAATCACGAAAGCAAAGCGCAAGATCTTTACCGACACCGATGTTTTTGGAGCAGCCTTTGTTATCTAATTTCGTCATCCTACACAAACAGACGTGAGACGTGCCGAGCATACTGAGAACATGCTCTTAAACGAGAATTTTTTGAGCACACTGATTTGTAGCTGTCAGTTTCATCCACCATTTTGATTTCATCTGTTTCTTTTTTTGTCATATTTTTTCAGACATTTATGATTTAGTTTTTAATTTTTAGCTCTGAGTGAAGCTTGAGCGATCTAAGTATGCTCTGAGCAAAGCATAATCAGGATAATTTTGAGGCACATCCAAGCACTGAACTATCAAACGATTCGTTATAAATCGGTGCGTTTTATCTGGCAGCAGCTGGTCAATCAAAAACTCGAAAATTCCAAATATCTGAACTGAAATTTGATGTTTTGAAAGTAAAGAAAAAGTGCTTGATTCACTCGGTCTTTTTATTGTGTTCTCATAGAGCATACTCCGAGCTAGCTGTGATTGGAAAAAGAAACACGCAAAAGAAAAAAACCTCATTTCTCTATCTTTTCATTTGACGTTTGCAGTACTCGGAACGTTCGTAAGGCGCCACGCCCAAAAAAAAAAAAAAATTCGAAATCACTTAGAAGTGTAAGGGGTGTTGATTTGAAGTTCTTGAGATCTGCCATAGAATTCGTCTTTGATGGAGTTTTGAACGTTTCGTTGTGTTGTTGGAAACGAACTTAAAACTTCGTTCCGCATCAGCAGTGAACTAGGCCTTAAAATGTTCCTGTTCCATTGATCGTTCTTGCTAGTTGTGGTGTAGTCTTGACAGGATCTTTTTACCTTTGGATGAAACTTCTGAATTTTTTTCCTGATTTTTTAAAATAATTTTCCCGTTTTTGAGGTCATGAAGTTTGCACCACTGTACTTCGTCGGTTGTTGGTTATTTTAGTCAGTTGGTTTGTATTACTAAACTAACGCATATAAATTCGCTGCACAATTCCACCAGCGACAATAAATAAAAACTGTGCAAAACTGTCGATAAGTAACAGTGCAACAACTCTATTAAAATCCCATAATTCTCTCCCTTTTGCGGAACGGGCCATAACCATAAAAAGAATAAAACAAAAAAAAAATTGTGTAAACGGAACATAGAAGAAAATCTATGTGGTGATAGTGGTGGTGGTGGCAAAAGAAACATCGTTTCCACTGCGCCCGAAGTGACCTCTGGTGGTAGATACTCGGTGCGCGCACATAAAACACCGCTCACCAAACCAACTGCTGTGTGATGTGAGATGCTTTGGTGCAAGCACAACCAACAAAAAGCTATAAAAAGATAGATTTCGCTGACCGATTCCAAATATGATTAATGACATGAGCGAAGTCAAAATTTTACAATAATAGCAGAGGGTGATGCCGAAGGAAAATCTATCTTTTTAAGCCAAAGGATTGATATTATGTTTGTATCTCGTAGATAGAACGAGGAAAAAATCCTTGTCAATGTATATTTTCACCATCATCACACAACATCATAGCCTGGGAGTCAGTGATCGACTTGACCCCGCGCTGCTCATAGGGGGACACCACGACCGGCTGGTTGTGGCAACATGTTAACCAGAAGACGGTCCAGTGGTAGCAGGGGAGCGGCCGGCGCGGTGGTGGTGGCGGCTAGCGGGACAACATCCACGACAGAGGAATTAAGCAACGAATTCAATTGCAATCGCACCGCGCATAAGTATCTTATAGGTTGCGCTGGCTGCAGCCAGTGTGTCTTAATAGTGATTTCATGATGCTTATCTATTTACATATCAGACAAAATTATTGGCACCGGACTACAGAGCGGGTCCAGTATATTGTGGTGTGGTGGATGGATAGGGATAGCTCTGAAAAATCCCCTTTTCTTAAATACACTCAACAAAAAAGAATATAATGAAAGAAGTTCAGTTAAATCAATAAGCTATCGGTGCTTTTGGAAACGTAGCTTGAAAAGAGGTGCCACAGCTTTTCCTTAGTTTAAAAAAAAAATTTCAAAAATTGAAATTTTGATTTTTTTTTAATTTTAGGTAATAAGATACTATTTTTGTGTTCAAGATTCTTATCGATTTTTAGTCGAATGCTGAAACCCGGATAATTCCGGGACTCTATACTTTAAAATATCAAAAAAAATATTATTAACCGTAGTTGAAATGATCAAAATCGGGCTATTAGTTTTATAAGAAAGTTAGTTGATTTATTTTTTAATATTTTGAAAAGTTTATTTCCTATATTTGGCTTTCAGTATTTGCTTATGGGAACTAATAAGAGCATTACTTACAAAAAATTAAAATAATTAGTTTAAAAATTAAAGCAAGGCGTGTCTACTAGTTTTATCATAATATTTTTTTCACCCTTTCGACCTGGAAAGCAGTTATTAAAATAAACTTTTAAAATCATATGTTGACTAAAAATGTTCCAAAATTTACCATTGAGGGCGTGAGGTTAACTCAGAAATTTCAGCGAAAGATATGTAACTCAAACCACAACAATGACAAAATAAAAACCAAAAACATTATTCAAATCAATACTTATATCTTTGTATTTTAGTGAGGTCAGGTCATCACAAAATATATATTTTCCAAATTGTTTCATTAAAATTGTGCGTGGATGGCACTCCCGCTGATCGCAAAATCTCGCTTCGCATTATTTTGGTAATAAATTTGCACGATTTGCAAACGTTGCTCAGGAGTAAATCTATTCATTATTAAATGGCAAACCAAACAAGCATAAATCAAGTGACAGCTGTCAAAAAGAGCAACTTCGAAAAAGTATTGCCAGATTGAAAACCTCACGTTTAAAAAAAAAACACTTTGAAAAAGTGGATGGATGCCACGCCCTTTGAATGAAAAGTCTTACATTTTATATTTTTTTCATTGTATTGACTTCAAACCCTAGTGCTGTACCAATTTTCATGGCTCAACAACTGGAAGTGCTCCATATAATTTGTATGAATTTTTGTAAAAGTGGGTGAATGCCACGCCCACTGAATGCAAATTTGCAGATTTTAAATATTTTCCTTTATATGCACCACAAGGCCTACCGCTGTGTAAAATTTCAAGGTTCTACAGTGTCGGAAAGTGCTCCATAATTATGATGATCTGTCAGTGAGTCAGTCAATTACGGTTTTTGCGATTTTTGAAGTCCTATATCTCGAGAATTACTAATGCTTAGGACTCAAAATTAAGTGTGCTATCTGTGTTTCGTCAGCTAAGCAATATGTGCTAATTTAAAATTTCTGACTTTTTTGGTACTGAAGCTACAGGGGTCGAAAATCGTCGAAGTTTGTTCCTGTAAAAAGGGTATAGTGTTGCGAACTTGGAAATACCGTGCCTTTTGATATTCCATTTTTTTTTTTTTTTGAAAACTTATACAATTAGGAAAAACTTTTGGTATATTTTTCTCTAATAATCAATTAATGTTTTTTCGCTTCGCTTTCGTAAGGTTTTCGCTCTCTTATTGGAGACACTAAAACCTTCGTTTCGCATCAGTGTGGACTGACAGTAGGCCTTAATTAAAAAAAAAATATCGTTACAGTTTCTTCCAAAAATAATTTAAATTAACTGAGAAAAACCCAAACTCAATATAAGTAGGTAAAAGAAAAAATATATTTTTCATTAAAGTGTTCACAACGTACGAACTATGTGTTTCAATTCAATTTTCAATTTACGCCAACTTAACTAAGAGCGACTGTTTTTTTTTTCCATAGCCTGTGAATAAATTAAAAATAAGTTGTTATTTTTTGAAAATAGGCGTTTCAGTGGGCGCAAACTATTTTGAATTCATTGCCTATCCTATTTTTGTTCACGTCTGAAAATTTTATCAAAGTCGGTTGAGTCGTTTAGATTAAAAAGGAGAGACTGTTACTTAATAAACGAATAAAAAACAAAAATCTTTAAGAAACTCACAAAAAGTGGGCGTGGCCGGAAAATATTGTATGGGTGAATTGTTTAAAAGAACATTATCTTTAAAATATTCTAAGAACATAACCCAAGTTCTGTCAATTTCAGGGTTTTTAAATTTTTTTTTTTTAAATGGGCGTGTCAGTGGACAAAAATTTTGTGTGATAATGTTTTATGATATTTCTTATCATATCTGTAAGTTTCATCAAAATCGGTTGAGATATTGAGATTATTTTGGATTATGACCGCCTTTCCATACAAACGGTACCACTGTGCAGCAGCCTATTTACTAGGCCTAAGCATCGCACTAGGCCTTATCTTTTTGTTTTTTCTTTTCTACCAACAATAGATGAATAGAGATCAGAGTAGGTATGCAGTGAAGTTCGAGTGGGTGAATTTTCAGAAAAAAAATCCAAAATTAGACTTAAAGAGATTGAAAATAATCCAAAGTAAAGATCGGATGAACATTTATTCGAGTTAGAGTGAATTTCGACTTAGAGGAAGTTCGATTAAGAGGATGGGTTTTATATGAAAAATGGAGGGAAATGCAAAAATGCGAAAAAAAAAAATTGATTTAGAGGTAGTACGACCTAGAGAGAGCTTACTGTACATCGAAATTTTCAAAAAAAACATTTTTTTTTTTAAATTAGGTAGGCACATATTTTAAAATAAAGTTGATATTTTTTTCAATTCAATTTTTATCTGCATATTCATAAAAGCTTCAATGATGCACACCAACATTTTTCCTTAAAAATGTCCTAAAAATTTATATACACAAATTTTAATAATAAAAAACGCTCATATTATTTTCGCAACAAATTTTTCAAGATGGCATTCCCCTTCCTCAGACCTGTATAGTTTTAAGTACGAGGACTAGTCAAAATCCGAGTACCTTGTTCTTGTGCTTGTACTTGAAAAAAACTTGTACCATGTACTTGGTACTTGAAAATCACCAAGTACAAGTACTTTGTCAAGTACTTTGACAAGTGCATGAACTTGGTACTTTAATACTGCCCAGCACTCAAGTACTTTTCAAGTACAAGTCTATTTCAAGTTCTTTCCAAGTACAATTCATTGTGTAAAATGTTTGTGCTATCGATTAATGTCGACCATGTAAGAATCTGGCAAGATGATGCCAAGACAACGAGGCGCCATCAGTCGCTGTGATTTATGTTTTTGAGTTAAAATACTCATCATTCGATAGCTCAACCAGAGTCCTCAACGAATTGTACTTGAAAAGTACTTGAAAGGGACATGTACTTGAAAAAAGTATTTGAAAATGTATTGGGCATTATTAGAGTACCAAGTGGAACAAAGTACTTGTGCTTGGTGTTTTTCAAGTACCAAGTACTACTTGTTTTTTTTTTCAAGTACACGTACAAGGTACTGGGTACTTACAAGGTACTTTAGTAAAAATGTACTTAAATTCTTTATAACTCTGCTTTTCATCAGCTAAAACTATTAAGAGTTGTTTTAACAATTAAAATAACGAATTCCATGCATTTAAAACCTCTCTCAGTAACTTTAAAGAACCAAAGTACTTAGTTGCAGTTGAAAAATTAGAACTAGTATTTTTGGATTTTTTAAGTTTAATAAGTTTTCTGTAAATTTTCTTTTGGTTATGACTGTAACTATACACGAATTCTACGGAATACATCTTTCACGATTTTTATTTTCTTTCAGTGTACCTTTGATGGGAAGATGAAGTTTTTTTTTGAGTAGATCTATCCAACTCTTATATATAGTTGCCATAGAAACATTAACAACAAACAGAGCCATACACAAAAAAAAATAAAAACATTGTTTAAAATTTATTGAACACGAATTTCGGCCTGGAATTGTTGTTCGGCATGCATGTAGTATGTAGTTATTCTCTAGGATTCGTGTGTGCCTGTTGCAGATCTTCAAATGGTTGTAGAGTGGATGTTCTTTAAGGTGCAAGGATGAGTATGTTCGTTGTTTTTAATTAGTTTAACATTTTTTTTTAAAGTTGCTTTTGCAGGTTAATTTTCTGTTTTTCTTTTCACACACCCATAAGAGCAATTCCAGAGCAGGGTTTTTATTTTATTAAAAACAAAAAAAAAAAAACTTTAATTCTACTAAAATGGAGATATATGAAGGAAAATCTCCAAAAGAGAAAAAAAAAAATTGGAAAAAATTTCGTGTCCGAAGGTGGCAAAGACAGCTTTTCATTTCATTCATTTATTTGGCTCATGATTAATTGATAAATGAAAATGTTTACTTATACCTACTGCAGCAGTGTCGCCAACATAACATACATATGTACATATATAAAATATCATTTAGTTAACGATGGTACGTATCGTACGTCCTCCATGTTAAGACATAAACCAATCCTATAAAGCGTTTGGAAGTGAACCGGAAAATTGTTTCGACACTTTCACATATTTTGCCCTTTTTTGTAAAAAAAAAGCAGACAGTGATGGTGTAGATTAATATACTAGAAGCATGTTTGTACCTTCACAGCCGCCCATCGCATGAATTTGTCAAAAAAATGGGGCTTTCGGAAAAGTGTTTTTCATTTTTCTTCTTCAATTCATTAAAAATAAAATTGGATATAATGAAATTGGGCATTTGGCGGTGACATAGTTAAAATAATATGAGAATTTTGTTTTAAAATAATTTGGAAGCTTATGGTGACTTTTTGAGAGTTTATTTTATTAAATTAAAAATTAAAGGTTATGAGACTTTATGAGGTTTAAATAAGAACTTGTAGGCACTAGGAGGTTCTGAAATTGGACATTAATAGTCGTGGACAGGCCTCAATCAGTTTGAAATATTGAAACACAGTTATCCTATTTGCTTTTGATTTAAATTTGTTTTCATATTTATTTACTAAATATGTGTCAAGGGTGATTCTTATAACACGCGAAAAAAGTCAGAAGATCCATACAAAAATCTATCGTCTGGGATGGGGGGCTATTTCTTTCCGCTTAGGCGGGGGCCAATTTAGTAGAATAAATTATTGAAAAAAGAAAAACGTTTAAAAACAGCATCAACACCTACAATATTATAAAATGGCTTTTTTTAAATCAAAAATTCATTCTTACGTTTCTTGATTTTTGTTCAATTCGGCAACTTTTTTCTTAAAAGGCTTTCGGACGAATTTTCAAGCGGCACCTATGGAACACTGGTAAAATGATTCGCAAAGATCTCAGCAACGGCCACTAGCTCAGGAAAAACGTACAAATAAAATTCCAATCTGCGGAAAAATTTCAAGTGAAGAGTTTTGAATGCAATTGTCTTTATATGTTGCCAAGGAAAACGCATGAGAATGTCTACAAACGAATATGGCTTGCGTAAAAAGTTATTCAAGGTTATTAAGGTTAAATGTCAAAAATATTGGGTTTTCGCTTCTAACTTTGAAACGGTACATGGTATTAGAAAAGTAGTTTATGAAAAACTTGTAAATAACATAATTTTCTACAAAAAATATTGTGACATTTTTTTTTTCTCCGACTGATGGTTAAGAAGATAATTTGACGAAAATACCCATAACGAAGTTTTTATAAAATGATTTATGCTCAGTTTATAGATTACAATGTAATGTACAAAAAAATATTATATTATTATTTTTTTCCATACGAGTTACCAGTTACAAGATATTGCTACTTCAAAAAGCTAAAGTATCGAAAATTATCATTTTTCCCTAACCACTCTTAAATGGTAAATGTTAAAAAATTTATTTTAACACAGTTTGTAGTTTATTCAACTTTCTACAAGAAAATATAATTTTTTTTAATTTCATTTAGCAGTCATTAAAAAGATATTATTTCTTAATAAAATCGGCAAAAGTCAAAAATAACGGTATTTTACGTTTTTCTCTTAAATGGTGATGTTTTTTTACAAATAATTAATACTTTTCTTATAGGCAATAATACTTTCTATAACAACTCTTATGAGAACTTTTTCAATACGACGCCCCATTAAAAAGATAATGAGATTTCAAAAAAGATCGCTTTTTGAAAGTGCATGTTTTTCGGGCCCAAAATGATTATCACCGTGTCATAAAATAATGATAGGGTCTTTAAGAGGATCGTAGTACAAACATTTTTTAACACAAAGGTAGAAGTCTATCTCCCCTCATTCAAGCAGGAGGGACAATTTCCTGAAAATAATACTAAAAATTAAAAAAAATATATATTTAAAAACAAATGGCAACACTAACAATAAAGTGCTATTTTTTTTTTTACCTTGAAATTTGTTCTTTAATATGTTTTTGCAAATAAGTTATTCCTGTCCATAGTTTTCGAAAAAAATAAATTTCAAACTCAAAATTTAAAAAAAAAAAAACTCAAAAAATTATATACTGTTGTTTTTTTTTTTAAATTATGAAATTAGGTACTGTATTTTTGTATTTTTGTATTTTATTTTTGAATACACTTCTATAAATTTTTAATCGAGCACTGAATGCAGATGATTTTATTGTCATATCGTTTTCGAAAAAATTGTAAACTAAGAAAACTTCTTTTTTATTAGAATTCATGCATTTCAACTTTGAGAAAATTCCAAGTTAAAATTCTTAAACGCTTTCATCTTTATTTTATTATAAAAAATGCTCGTGCAAAAGTCTACAGACAATCTAGCTTGTGCTAGGAGTTATTTTAGGTCATTAAAAAAAGAACCCCATCTTCATTCTTTATTGAATATGATTGTATAGAATAGAACAACAATTTAAATCTTTGGAGCTGTTTTTTTTTTAAATAATTTTTTAAATGTGTTTAAAAAAAAAATTCAAGCAAAACTTTTGGTATAAGTCATTTATTTGCATCCTACCCCTATAAAAATAAGAAAAATTGTCAGCCCGTTTTTGAGATATCGAATTTCAAAAAAAAAAAAAAAAATAAAACTTTTTCAAAAATTCTAAAACAGTTTTGTCGATAATTTTTATATGCAATATTTTCATATCTTATTTGCAATTTGTTTATAAGAAAAATAATCTAAATCTATTCAGCCAGAAATGAGAAAATTGTAAAAAAAACATGTTCTATGAGAGATACTTTTAAAACGTATTAGTTGATATTTGTAATTTTTTATAATTCTTGTTAGTATACCAAACTAATTGAAGCATACTGAAAGAGTTTTCCAAAAATCGCAAGAGAAATTTTTAAGAAAAAAAAAATATTTTCCTCAAGGGTTTTTTAACATTTGTATGGAAGGCACTTATTATTTTTTCATAAAAGTACAATTTTTTTTCTTCAAATACTTCAAAGAGTTTTAAAAAGCCCGAATTTTGTTAAAATATTTGATTTTCAAAAAAATTTTTAATATTTTTTAAAAATCAAAAAAAAATTTTTTTTTTCGAAAATTTTGGGAGAAAAAACTATTTATATTGCTTTGAAGCTTCTGTATACAAAGAATATATTGAAATCTGAAAAAGTTTCTGCTCTGAAGAAAATTGAAAATAAAAAAAAAATGGTTTTTGAAAAAGTCATTTTCTATCCAAAGGGTGCCCTTACTGAAAGAAATTTATTGATTTTTTTTAAGAAAAATTATGGAGCCATTTTTGAAAAAAAAAAGATTTCTTAAAGCTGCACTGTCGTTATTTTTAGTTCTAAAAAAATTAAAAAAGTTTGGGCAGAATCACCAAAAACCAATATGCACCAAGTTTAAGAAAATCGATCCAGCCGTTTAGGTTGTAGAACGGACAGACAGATACCCCTTTTTTTCGTCTTCCCTATCATCGTAATGACAATTCTGATCAAAATTTTAAGTTCAGTTTTTTAGTTGCAATATCGGCAGGATTCGTGCAAAAAAAAATTTAAGACACCAAAAAAAGTGGATAGCAAAACACTGTCTCTCTCTGTCTGTTTTTTTTTATCTGGATCTTAGGCTAAATTAATGATGCGATCTTCTTCAAATTTTGAACTTAAGTCTTTTTTGTGATTTTTTAGAGGGAAAATAAAAATTTATTTACGAGGGCGGGTCAATAAGTCCGTGACTTTTGGAATAAAACACAGATTTTTTGATAAAACAATAATTTTATTTTTCAACGAAGTCTCCCTTGAGCTCTATACACTTTGTCCAACGCTTCTCCAATTTTTGTATCCCTTCCAAAAAAAATGATTTGTCGAGGTCCTCAAAATAGGCCTTTGTTTGCGAGATGACTTCATCATTGGAGTCAAATCTTTTTCCACCAAGCCATTTCTTCAAGTTTGGGAACAAGAAGTAGTCGCTCGGAGCCAAATCTGGGGAATAGGGTGGATGAGGGAGCAATTCATAGCCCAATTCATGGATTTTTGCCATGGCAACTGCACATGTGTGCACCCTTGCATGGTCTTGGTGGAAAAGAACTTTTTTCTTGGCCAAATGAGGTCGGTTTTTTTTTTCAAATCGTCATTGAATCGGTCCAATAAGTTGGCATAATATTTCCCATTGATTGTTCTTCCCTTTTGAAGGTAGTCAATGTGGATTATCCCGCGTGCATCCCAAAAAACAGTCGCCATAACTTTATTGGCTGACAAACCCACCTTGGCCTTCTTTGGACCCGATTCACCCTTAGAAACCCACTGTTTTGACTGTTGTTTGGTCTCTGGTGTGTTGTGATGGATCCATGTTTCGTCCACGGTTACAAAACGGCGCAAAAACTCCTCCATATTGCGATTAAGCAACGCCAAACCTTCCTGTGAAGTTGTTACACGATTGCGTTTGTGGTCGACTGTGAGCAAACGCGGCACCCATCTTGCGGAAAGCTTTCTCATGCCCAAGTGATCATTCAAAATTGAAACCACTGAGCCATGCGAGATCCCTACGGCTTCCACAATCTCTCGCACTTTCAATCTTCGGTCGGCCAACACCATATCGTGAATTTTTTCGATTGTTTTGGGTGTAGAGACCTCAACTGGGCGTCCAGGACGTTCGGCATCTTCAGTGCTTGTACGGCCACAACGAAATTCAGTAAACCACTTTTTTACCATTGAAATCGATGGTGCAGAGTCCCCATAGTATTTATCAAGCCTAGCCTTGGTCTCGGTAGTGGTTTTTTTTTTCGCAAGAAATAATGCTTAATAAGCACACGAAATTTACTTTTTTCCATTTTCTCCTCAAATTAGTGAGTAGTCTGATAAAAACAGCTGTCAAACACAAACTAACTGACGCAGCAAGTTTAAATTTTGACAGGAGTCAACTGACAGATGCCTGTTGACAGGAGCAGTGTTGCTGTTTCAGTAAACAGGTCAGAAATTCAAAAAGTCACGGACTTTTTGACCCACCCTCGTAGCTCCAAAAACAACGGTTATTGCCATACAACAGTTAAGAAAAAATTTATTTATCTCAAAAAAAGCTCCAACGATTTTGATAACAAAAATTGATGTATTGTTGGTACTGTTTACTTTTTGGTAGAAAAAAAAAACTACCAAAAACCGCTATTGACGGGTATCATATAGGTTTTATTTTTTTGATTTTCTAATTTGTCATGAACGGTTGAAATCGGTTGAGTTTCAATAAAAATTTTTTATCATAAAGCTCCTTTAAGATGTTAATAGCATTGTATACCAAAATTTTGAAAAAAATACATTTTGGATTTTAAAATTATTGATTTGTTTTTTGAAAATTCAATATTTCAAAAACGGTTTGATGAATATTTTTGAAACTAGGTTAGTAAATGTATATTAATAATTACTCATAGCTGAGATACCAATTCTTTTTTAAAAGTTACTTTACACTTTAGAAAGCCACAACTTTGTTTTTTTTTTGTTTTTTTTTTCAGTTCAAGCTATGCCTATCAATAGTTTTCGAAAAAAAATATTTTCAAACTCAAAATTAAAAAAAAAACTGATTTTTTTTAAAGTTGAAATATCAATCAAACCAAATTTGAGAAAATTCAAAATTAGGAAAATCGCTTTTATAATTAAATTTTTATTTTTTGAACATTTAAAATGTGATGGATATATTTATAATAATTATATATTTATAATAATTATGGAAAAATAGATAATGTAATTCAGTTTTACATGTTGAGGTAGGATCATTATTGATACATAAATACGAGACAAATTTGGCATTTGTTTTCATTTGTAAACGTATAAAAAAAATTAAAACGTTGAAGCGATTTGGTAAAAATATTTTTATTCTTCTTATTCTTAAAATATTTATAAAAAAAAGTTGGTATCAACTAATTTGCATAAAAAAAAATTATTAAAACAAAATTGTTAAAATGATTGAGACATAAAATCCCCAAAAAAAAATTTCAAAGCTCCTCCCAAGGTACGAGTAATTTGCAAAAAATTCTATGTATTTTTTTTTTTTTTTTTTTGAAAACTTAAGTCCCGTCAAGCACTTGAAATTTCCCTTTAAAAAAAACACATGGAGATTTCTGAGTATTTTACTCAAAATTTTGGTAAAGGTGTGAAAGTAAATGAAAAAAATCCTTAAACTTGGTACGCTTGATGATAAAATTATGTATTTCAAAATCGTAAAAAAAAAATAATATTTTTCTGAACGGTTTTTTGACATTTCTATTGAATTGACCGGAAAATTAATTAATTAAAAAAAATAATTATTACGTGCAAGGTTTTTAACTGTTGAATATATTTGTTTGGTCCATAAGCAAATGCAAATGCAAATGCAAAATGCGTTCCTGAGAGAATAGTCACACTGGCAACTTTTCAATATTTTGGGTATAACTCTTAAACTAAGCCGAATTTGAGAATTTTACACTTAAAACTTTTTGTTCAAAATTCAATTTTCTATTGAAATGGATGTTTTTAAAAATTTACAAAAAAGAAGCAGGCAGTAAAAGTTAATAAAAATCAACATAAAAAAATTTAAATATAAAAGGTTTTTAATTTTTTTTCTAAACTGCACATAACTTTTTTTTGAGCAAAAATTATTTCAAGACACGCAAAGACAAAATGAAATAGAGACTAAAGACTTTAATATGGCGTGATCAAAAATTTATTTTTGTTAAAAATTTGCAGGGATATACCCATTCAAACTTAACCATTTCTTACGGGTTTTGGCAGTTTAAGCCCGAATGCCTTTTTTTCAGTGCAATATGACAAATTCAACATTCGTTAAAATATTCGAACTCAAGATTTTAATGATTTATGACATTCCGATTTTAAAGATTATTTAAAATGTAGGTAATTTCGCTATTCAGGTTTCCGCAAAGAATATTAAATTAATCATGTGGTACCTACCCAAAAATATATGTTTTCGGGGAAAACTGTGAACAATTATTAGAAATGGTAAAGTTTTAAATAATTAATGAAGCTTTTTTAACATGTCGTATTAAGGCCTTAAAGACTCTTCTATATATTTGAAGAATTTCTTGAACGTATCTTTTCTCTGAAAAAAAGTTATGCGCAATTTCGAATTTTTTTTTTTAATATTTGATTTACGATTTTTCTCAGCCCTAAATTTTGTTAGTAAATTTTGTCTCCATTTCGATAAAAATTTACTTCTGAACAAAAAGTTTTATAGCTAAATTTGTCAGATTTGACTTAGTTTCGGAGTTATGCCAACAATATCGAAAAGTGGCCAGTGCTACCATTATCTCAGAAATGCATGGGTGAATTTTCGGGTTTAAGCATGCTTATAGGCCAAACAAACATATTCAATTTATAAAAAAAACCCTTGCGTTTATTCCTTTTTAAAAGGTCTATTCAATAGGTTTATTTATCAGAGTCAGGGTTGCCAGAACCGGTTTTTATCGCCAATCGGGCTACTCGAATTTTTCACTCGCAATTTGGGCAAGTCGGTTTTGAAATTGGACAATTTAAGGCTCCTTAAAATTGAGAGTTTATTTTCCATTGACTGATGATAACTTTAAACTTTTGAAAAATCTATTGTGCAAGAGGCCACTTGTATTTCAATTTTTTCTTGTATCCTCAACTCTAAGCACTTGATTTAGCCGAATGTATTTTTCGCATCCGTTAAATTAAATTTCAACTTTCATCATTTCTCGACTAATTTTATCGATGCGAGAGTTACAGAACGTGGGCACAAAATTCAGTTAGCTGGAAAATGTTGTAAGTAAACACATTTATGTAAATTTGACTTCAAAAATGACAGAAAAATATATCTTCTGGTATGGACGACATCTTGGAAGCAGTTTGCTAGTTTTGATTGAATTTTATATATACCTTCATAAAAATGATCCTTAAAATGGTCATTGCTTTATTTGAGAAAATCCGTATAAAATATTCAATACAATTTTGAATTTTTATAATTTTTATAATAATTGATAGAAAAATTAAAATTTTAAAACAAACAATTTTAAGTTACCAATTTTTGAGCATAATTTTTGAGTATGACTATTTTCGGCTCCAAGATTTTTCAAATTGAAAAATCTGGCAACACTGATTAGAGTTGGGAAATAATGATTAATTTTTGTAATTTAACTTTCGTTTCAATTGAACGTAATTAGTAATTTAACAATTTCTCACAATCGTAATTGAACACAAAAGACAAACATTATCATTATTTGTAATTGTTATTGAGGACATTTATTATAATATTAGTAGTTAATTTTTGCGAGTGATTAGAAAAAAAAGCACTCTGTTAATAACATTTTAGGTAATTGATAATTGATTTCTTAAATTGTAATTAATTACGTATTTTAATTAATTTAAAATCAATCAATAATTTACCTACCGAAAAAAGTAACAATTACTGCTTTTTGGTTATTCATATTGTTTTCAATTACATTAAGCTAATTAAATTGCAAGTTAATTGACTCTTTTCAATTGAATGTAACTATACATATTTATTAATTGAATTTCTCCAATTACTAAAAGTAGGTATATGTAATTGAAAAAATGTTTGGAGATTTTAATTTCAATTATGTTACTTTAATTATTTTTTTTTATCATTATTTCCCGACTCTGATGTAATGTAGGGAATTTTTTTAAATAAAATTAAAATGTTTTACAAAAATATTCTGAAGAAAAGTGTAAAAAAAACTACCCAAAATATTAAGTTCTCAAAAAAATATTTGGAATTTCGGATTCGTGCAAAAAAAATATTTTTGAGATAACAATCAAACATGACATTTCGATTATAGAGAACACCAAAAACACAATTCTATCTGTCTATCCGTATATCAACCTACAGCCTAAGCCACTGAAGCAATTTTCTTCAAATTTTGAACTCAAGTTCTTTTTGTAACTCTTCAGAGGAGAAATTGCATTTTTTTGCATAAAAAATAACGGTACTTGGCCTACAACCGTAAATGAAAAGTTTATTTATCTCAAAAACGACTCTAATGATTTTGATTAAAAAAATCAGTGTATTATTGTAGGTATGATGTATTTTTTGATAAAAAAAAAAATGTACCGTAAATGTATATATTCTATAATTAGTTTCATATTTTAAAAGTTCTTAGTTCCAAGCAACTTGAACATAAGAGCAAGTACGTGCGATCCAGTCATTCATTTTATTTTTTTTTTAATCCGAAAAATAATTTTAGTACACAAAACTTACTATTTAAATTTTTAAGTTGCAACAACAACAATTTTTTTTTTTTAAATCGGTCATACTCAATCATTTTTAAGAAAATAAAAAATCAAATAAATTGGTTCCTTGTGAGGTTCCATTAATAACAATTTTTTTTTTGAAAATAGTTTTCCACTGAAAAATAACCTTTACTAAAAGTTATTGATTGCTTTTTTTTGAGAGAAAATAAGAGAGCATATATGAATTCAATCATATCAAATTAAGAGCAATTTCGTTTACGTCAACATTTTTTTTATGTCAATTGAAACCTTTTTTTCTGACTGTGGTGTGTATACCAATACTTCCCTGAAAAATAATTTTAATTTTTTCTGTTTTATTTAACTTGTGGCTTGACTCTTTTTGATTCATTCACTTGCTCTTTTGATTGACAATATTTGAGTTTTATTGAGTTTAAATTGTTGTCACTTTTTTTACATTCAAATCCCTGCCTGTTCATCACCCCCATCAGGTACACCGCAGACCATCAGGCAACAGAAAAAAAATCTTTCGCCCTTTCAGTATATATTCCCCACAAACCATATAGTCTCCCCCTTTATGCCCTTCACAACCTCAGAGCCATTTGACACAGATAAAACACCTGTGTGTATCCCTTAAAACCCGCAAATGGTCACTAATAGACCAAAGGTTAAAATTGAATGGAGTTCGTGTCCTCTGGTTCCTGGTATTAGCAGTCAAAGGTTTGCATATAGCGGGTGGTTTTGAACAAACCGACCAACATTCACATCAGTGATTAGGCCTCAATGCCGTTTGTCAAGCGGTACGAACGATTCAAATCGGCGCTCGGCATGGTGGGTGCGGGTGCGGGAGGCGCACGGGGACGATGATATGGGGATTACCTATGGAGGTTTTGCTGATGTTGGCAGACCGTATGGAGTTCGAATACCCAGGCGCAGGACGTAATAAAACTTTATATGGCGTCAATTGGCAATTCGATTGGACAGTATTTTGTTGTTGTTGTTTTTGTTATTCTACTCGTTTGTTTATATCGTTTTTTTTTTTCTTATTTTTTTATATTTTTTTTTTTCATTTTCAGGCCAATTTACTTTTATTGTTATTATTGTGCCACGTTGGGAACAATTTTCAGGGTTTTCATCTCCAGAGATTTTCCTATAGGATTTTTTTTTGCTTGCGAGCCGTTTGTTGTTGGCTTGTTGGTGGCGATGGCGGTGGTGACGGTGGTGGTGGTGGTGCTTTATCTTCTTGTTTCTCTCAGTTTTTCGTGGTCTCTTCCCAATCTTAAGTATGAAAAGAACTCTCAGGGAATTGTGTATATCTACGATAAAAATGGAGAAACTTTATATCTGGTGCGCTGTGTTCTTGCTGGCAATTTATGACCAATTCAAAGAAGTTGGGGACGATCGTTCAGCTTGATAAAGATATATACACTCTGTGCCATGTTTTGTCTATATACATAGCATATATAGGTATCAGTTGTTGGTTTATATATTGAAAATGAAAATTCATAAAAAAAAAAAATAATAAAACATCGAAATTATTTGCTTTGAAATCGGTTGTAGCCTTATAGATATACCGTCCTACTTGGGGAAATGGCAACTTAAGAGATGAATGGATTTGTTTAGGTATCTTAGGCGTGGATTATTGAGACATTATGTATTCTGCATAAAATGAGGGTAATTTGTCAAAATAAATTAAAGCTTTAGTAAACGACCTCTTTTTTTTTTATAAACTTGTTCCAAATATATGGTTACCATTTTCCAAGGACAAGTTTTGGGTTTCTATAAAAATAGATTGGGATCCATTAGACATAATATTGAGTTTGATATTACACAATTAAAAAAAAAACTTAGACCAGCAAATGTGAATATGCTTCATCGGGAGCCTGCTAAGGAAATGTTTTTTTTTAAACTTGTAAAGGAGCTAAATTATTTTCATGGAATTTTTAGATGCGAAAGTTCTTAAAAAACGTAATGTTTTATCAATAACTATTGCGATATTAAATCATTGAATGATTCCCTTCTCTATTTTTCTAACGCCTACACTATGTTCCACCATTTTAAGGAAAGTCGAAAAATCTTGAAATTCTAAGAACACAATGTCGTCATCAAAGCTTGAAAAATGATTACCAAAAAGAACTGAATTGTAGGTAAATCGTTAGGGAATGAGAATTATGATGAAAAGCTTTTTTGTTTAAATTTAAGTTTAAATTAATAAAAAAAATTAAATGTTATATATTTTTCTAATATTGGTCCTTTCAAAAAAAAAAAAAAAAAAAAAAAAAAACAGACGAGTAGTTATTAAATAAGAAAATACTTTTCACGAGAAGGATAATTGCGACGGATGAAAACTGACATTTTTTTTTTAGCTTTAAATTAGACACTTTCCGTTTAGTGGTTCTCAAATGCTTGCAAGGATTTTCATATAAAATAAAATATAAAAAGAAATTGTCATTTTTGTGCCATTTACATATGTATAGACCAACTCGTAGTCCCTTTGACGATGGCGCCAGGATCGAGTTAAAAATGAAATTTTTTTTGATATCGTGTTTCAATGCTCTACTAAATAAGAATGAAGTTTTCAGTCACCTAATGGTCCATTTCGTCCATCTGATAGCTTAGAATTTTATGTTTTTATCGTAAAACTTTCGCACATGGCACATAAGCAGTTCTTGGAATACTAAAAGATTTAGCAAAGTAAATAGGAAATCATTTCAATAAAATTTAATTTCCACAAAAATATTTCCAGCATATGGTGGACGATATGTTTTTTTTTTTTTCTTTTCCTTTTCTGATAAAGAAATTATATAGTTTTATTGAGGACATGAACCAAATATTAATTAATAGCTTTTTATTGTGTTATTAGGGTTTTTCCAATCGTTTTCAATTTTGTTGCTAAATTTCTTTGACAATTGTTGGCCTGGGAACACGACACCCAGTTCTGGCATTATCAGAATTAGAAGCAAAATATGGGTAATGATATTTTTGTTATTGTTTTTTTTTAATTTTTACTTAAGATATACACATATGTATGTTCCTTATGTTTATAATATGGTATAATACATTCGTGAAAAAAATACATAACTAGATCGCACTTACATGATCTTATGTTTAAATTGATTGGAAATAAGAATTTTTAAAATATAAAACTAATTATAAAAAAAATGTTTAAAACCATCTTAGTCGCTCTTTTAACTGTGTAAACAACCAGTTAAATCACTTAAAGCTAAAAATAAGTATACCATTTGATTACTTGGAAAATATGAATAGGTACACGAAAAAAAAATGTTTAATCGTTGGAGCAGATATCTTTAACTTTTTATATTTATATAAAATTATGATAACATTTTTTTTTAAGGTTTTGGTATGCCACTTTTGAGTAAAAATATATTAAAACTCATTCAAAAATCTAATTTCAGAAATATTTATCAACCCGTTTTTGAAATATTGAATTTTCAAAAAAAAAAATTTTTTTTAAATCCAGTCAATTTTTTGTTTAATTTTAATATCTGCAATTTTATTGACATTTTAAAGGCAAAGGCGCTTTCGCATTTAAAATTTCAAATTTCAAATGAAATCGTGTTAGCCGTTAATTTAAACTGTTGTATGGCAGGTACCGTTAATAACGGTTTTTGGTAATTTTTTTTTTTACCAAAAAGTGCCTGTGGTAATCCACTGATTTTTTTTACAGAAGTCGTTGCAGCTGTTTTTGAAATAAATATGCTTTTCCGCAACGGCAAATCCCGTATTTTTTGGAGCTAAGAAAAAATTTCAATGTCCGTTCTGGAGAGTTACAAAAAAAACCCAAGTTCAAAATTTGCAGAAAATCGCTTTTAGTGGTTTAGGTTGTAGATCGAGGTACAGACAGACAGACACGTTTTTGATTTTCTTTTTCATCGCAATGACAATCAATTTTTTTTCCTTGTTCGAATCCAAAACTCACCCTTTAGTACCTACATACTTTTAAAATGGGAGCGGGTCGAAATTCTGGTTTCAAAATTTTGCTCTTCAAAATTCTGTTTTTTTTTTTAAATATGTTATTCAAAATTCTGTTTTCTTTTTTTCCAGTTCTGTTTGTCAAAATTCTGCTTTTCAAAATTCTATTATAACGGGTGATTTTTTAAGAGGCTTAGAACTTAAAAAAAAAAAAAAACACAAAAAATTCTAAAAAATTAATGAAATATTTATTTGAATCGATAGTTTGAACCTTGCAATTTAATGTTTAAAGATAATTTCATGCAAATGTTGACCGCGGCTGCGTCTCAGGTAGCCCATCCGCTGAGTCCAATTTTGGCATACTCTTTCACACATATCGGCCGGTATCTCACGAATGAATGCATGGATTTTGGCTTCCAGTGCGTCAATCGAAGCGGGCTTGTCCCTATAGACATTAGCTTTGACATACCCCCACAAAAAATAATCTAATGGTGTCAAATCGCACGATCTAGGCGGCCAATTGACCGGCCCGAAACGTGAAATTAACTGTTCACCAAACTCGCCTCGCAATTGCGCCATTGTTTCGCGTGCTGTGTGGCATGTGGCACCGTCTTGTTGAAACCACATATCATGCAAGTCAAGAACTTCCATTTCGGGCAAAAAAAAGTTTGTTATCATCGCTCGGTAGCGTTCACCATTGACAGTAACGCTGCGATTCGCATCATCTTTGAAGAAATATGGCCCAATAATGCCGCCGGCCCATAAACCGCACCAAACAGTGGCTTTTTCGGGATGCATTGGTAGCTGTTGCAATGCTTCTGGCTGATCTTCACTCCAAATGCGGCAATTATGCTTATTTACGTACCCATTCAACCAAAAATGAGCCTCATCGCTGAACACAATTTTTCGATAAGAAAGCGGATCCTCGGCCAGCTTTCCAAGAGCCCATTCACCAAAAATTCGGCGTTGTGGTAGGTCGGTTGGCTTTAGTTCTTGCACCAGCTGTATCTTAAAAGGCTTTACGCCCAAATCCTTCCGCAAAATTTTCCACGTAGTGCTGTAACAAAGGCCTAACTGCTGGGAACGGCGCCGAATCGACATTTCGCGGTCTTCTGTCACACTAGCTGATACGGCCGCAATATTTTCTTCACTACGCACAGTACGTAAACGTGTTGGTGGTTTAATGTCCAACAAAGTAAATTTGGTGCGAAATTTGGTCACAATCTTCCGAATAGACTGCTCAGAAGGTCGAGAATGCCGACCATAAAATGGATGCAGCGCGCGATGAACATTTCGAACCGAGCACGAATTTTGATAGTAAAATTCAATAATTTGCAAGCGTTGTTCATTTGTAAGACGATCCATGGTTAAATTGCAAACCAAACCGAAGCTGTTTGACAGTGACACAAGGTACTAAACACACGTCAGCTGTCAAAACCAGTGTTGCCAAAACCAAACCAGCTAAAAAATCACCCGTTATAACATATTAAAAAATAAAATTCTAATTTTTCAGCAAAATTTTTTTGAGATTACGAATTGTTGGGAAAGGATTTCACTAACATTTAGTTGAAATCTGGGGTTTTCTTTGAGATTTTGATTAAATTTTTATAAAATCTTGTTGAATCAATTAGGCACCAGTTACAGCTATCATTAAAACTCATCATTAAAAACCTTAATGATTGATTTTTAGACATTTATATAGCAAAATCATTTATTATTTTGATGGACAAATAAAGCTAATGACTTTATTAATATTTCTAGTAAAAAACAAATTCAAATAGGCCCAACTTTTTACATAAAAGATTTTTTTTTTACTAAAAATATTATTTAAGTCTTGGGCTATATTTTTCTATCAAAACCATAAGAGATTTTGCTTTCTTTATGTCTCAAAAACAAACAATAAAATTTTATGATGATGATGAATTTCAATGTTTTCAATCAAAAATGTTAAAAAGCGCGCGCTTTTTAACATTTTCCAAACCTCTTGTTTATTATTGGCGCAAAATTTCTTAAAACTGAATTTTGAAAAACAGAATTTTAAAATGCAGAATTTTGACCAACTGAATTTTGAAAGCTGAATTTTGAAAGCAAAATTTTGAAAAACAGAACTTTGAGAGCATAATTTAAAAAAAAGAATTTTGACCCTGCCGTGAATCCCTAGAAAGAATGGTGGAATTAATTTACTTTGAAATGTTAGCTTCAAAAATAACAGTACTTGCCTTACAACCGTTAAGCAGAAGGTTATACAGGGTGGTTCGTATAAGATGCACAAAAAGCTAAAGTAAGTTTGTTAGGTTAAGACAAACAAAAAACAAATCGTACAAGAGGGGGGTATATTTCCCCCTGTTTAAGCGGGGCCATTTTTTTTTTAGTTGTCTTAAGTATTTTGAAATTATTGAATATTTAAAAAACGGTAAAACTTTCAATGGCATGCTAACATTTTTCGGAGAGTCAGAAATCCCTTCTTTTATTTGCATTTAATTAAGTTGTGTTAGTGAATAGTTTTTGAAAAAACAAGTAAAAAAAATTACCTTTACCAAATATACCAAAATACTTGGGAAAACAAAAAACAAAGTGTTTTTCTTGAAAAAAAAGTACTTTTTTATTTTTTGTTTACTCTCAAAATCTAAGATACATTTTAGCATCCGGTTTTCAGTTTTTATAAAAAAAATTAATAAAAGCTTTGAAAACAAAAATTATACTTAATTACAAAAAATTTCGAAAAAAAAGTAGTTTGGAATTAAAAAATAAAAATCAAAATTTCCAGGTTGAAAATTATTTTGTTTAAAAACTATTCACTTAACTATTCAAATCACTTAACTTTATTTAAAATGCAAATAAAAGAAGAGACTTCTGGCTTCCCTAAAATGTATAGCATGGCATTGTCTTACCGTTATTTTTAAATATTTTGTTTTCTGTTTTAATTAATTTTTTTTTACAAAACTGTCCCTTCTGCCTAAAAGGGGACGGGGGGGGGGGGGGGGTAGACCCCCTCTCCTCGCTCTTGGTTTTTGGTGCATCTTGTACGAATCACCCTGTATAGAAAATTTTGAAAAAGAAATTTAGGATTTAAAAAAATAAAATTATAACTTTTTTTATTCAAAATTGGACTGATGATTATTTTGAAACTAAATTTGAAACTAAACAGATTCTTCTTAAATATATTAAATAAATTACTTTCAATAACGACAACACCTCGTTGATTTTTTTTTCGAAAAACGTTGTTTTATTTTAATTTAAGCCTAAATAACTGAATTTTAAGTTTTTTTTAATCTAAAACTTTTCAATAGGTTTAAAAGTAGGTATCTTACACTAAAATTAGATTTAGAACTAGAATTTTTTAAATTTTGTTCTTAACGGGTTCCTAGCACAATATATAATGGTGTTAAGGACCCATTACCTAACCAAAAACAACTCCTACAATTTTGATACGTTTTTGTCCGTGTTCTAAACTTACGTAGTAGGCACGTTTAGCTATAAATAAACAACTATTTTACAATACAAAAACTGTTAACTGTTAACCTTCCATAGAAGATAGAATGCGTTATTTTTAATTTTGTAAAATCTGTGTGGAAAGAAGCGTAATTTTTACATACAAGTAAAATATTTTCTTAAAATATCCATTGAGTATACCAAATGTCATAAAAATCGACAAAAAAATTATATTTGAATCAGAAACACCGTTTTAAAGAAAATTGAAAATAAAAATAAAATTCTTTTTTAGAAAGTACCATTAACCATCATTTGTTGAAATATTATTTTTCCACCTAATGGTAGCTATAACTAAAAGTCATTTATTGATTTTTTTTTTTTGAAGAAGTGTAGTGGAGCCGTCTTACCGAAAAATACCTATTATGGCAGGTACTTTCCGCACCGTTAGTTTTGGTTCTTTTGAATGGCTAAAAACAACTTAAGCTAATTTTTTTACATATCTAATAGCAATTCGGTACGTTTGTATCGCAAATGAACCAAACCAAATAACTCAATATAGGGAATGTTGAAAGAAAGAAACAAATCTTGAAACAAAAATGTTTAACAGCATGAAAATATTGTAATTCATTTGAATAAGCCAAAGAGTTTGAAATGAAAAAAGAACGCCATATTAATTCTTGATTAAATATGAATGGCTAAAAAAAAAATTCAAATCGTCCAAGCGGTTTTTTTTTAAATAATTTTGTGTATATATAATTTTGAAAACATTTTTTAGAATAATTTTTTGGTATGCAAACCTTAAGTATTTATTGATGTGCACATAAAAAAAAATTTTAAAAAAAATTGTCAACTCGTTTTTGAAAAACCGAATTTTCGAAAAAACATTTGGAATTTGAATTTACAAAATTAATCTGAATCTATTCATTCGATAGAGAAAATTCAAAATCATTGAAAATCGTTCTGTAAGAGGTAGGTACTGTTAATAGTTGCCATTTGTAAATTTTCTAAAATTTTTGGAAGTATACCACACTAATTTGAGCACACAAACAAATTATAAAAAAAATAATCGTTAGCGCTTTTTTAATATTTGTATGGAAAGTACCGTTATTTTTTCATGAAAGTATTTTTTTAAATAACTTAAAGAGTGTACAAAAATACTGAGATTTATAAAAAATGTCCAAGTAGTTTTGATTTTCAAAAAAAATTGACATATCTTAAAAATCCACCAAATATGTTTTTGAAACTTTTGGTAAGAACTAAGAAGCCTCTGTATAAAAAAATTATTGAAATCCAAATCACTGTTTTAAAAAAAATCGAAAATAAAAAAAAAATGGTTCTTTGGAAGGTACGATGAATAACCAGTTTTTGAAAAATGTTTTCCTATCCAAAAGTATCCTTTATACTAAAAGGAATCTTTTAAATGTTTTTAAGAAAGGTTGTGGAGCTATTTGGAAAAAACCAAAATTTTGTAAAATTACTAAAATAAAATATGAATACAACTTCGAAGGTAATCGAGTTAGCCAAAATTGGTTTTCACCCTTCCCAGATCACATATCATCTCGGATAACATATCACGGAGTCCAAAACCATTTCAGGGCATAATTCGCCCTGCCAGACTGTTTAAAAATTTTAAAATTCAAAGTGAAAAACGGTTTTTTAAACAGTCGGATAGGGCGAACTATACACTCAAATCTAGGAGGGGTAAAAACCAATTTCGATGCACTGTTTAAATCACAAAGGCCCAAATTTGTTACTGCAAGACTTCGATTTTTTGAATAGCTTTTAATGAAGGTTTCGACGCCTATACTTCTTCTTTTTTTGCTATCATTCACACCCAAAATCTTCTGTCGGCTCTTAGTCTATTATAAAACAGCTCTTTTTGATATTCAATTTGATCGTTTTTCCTCAAAATTATATTATGAAATTTTCTATATTGTCAATGGAAATTGTTTCCGCTAGTTATTTTTTAAATTCTCAAAAGAATGTATTAGTCTTAGAGCCTGCAGCATATTTTAGGGTTGAAAACATGACCAAAAATGAATCTGAAGGTCTGCGGTGCATGCATCTTGACAGCGAATTCAAAAGTGGCAGGATTTTTCTGGAGCCCGTGGTAGGGACGAGGGGTTGAAAATAGCGGTTTTCTGATGATTGTGTAAGGGCCACATAAACTCCAATTAATTTATTAAAAAAAATTAGAACAGATGCTCTGTTATTTTTTTAAGTCCACAGCCTTTAATTATAACGATTTGAAAAATAAAATTCAATATATGAGCTTTTGAAGCAAACCCTATCGACTTTATTTTGGGGACTTTTTATTTTGGTGATTTTTGATTTTTTTAGTTTTCCAAATATCTCTCGATATATATATTTAACTCTGTGGACTTAAAAAAAATGTCAGAGCACTATTTTCCATTTTTAAAAAATGAAGTGAAGTGAATGTGGCTAACAGAAAAGCCTGAAAACCCGTATTTTCAACCCCTCGTCCTTACCACGGGCACCAAAAAATCTTCCTAGACTTTTGAATTTTATGTCAAGATGCATGCACCTACGGATCCTCATACTCAGTTTTTGGTTGTGTTCTACCCAAAAATATGCCACCGCCTCTTAGTCTATATCTATTTGTTTAAATTTTTATTTAAAAGAGAATAATAATTATTCTTACGAATTTTTGATTTTGTGAAAATCGTTTCATTATAAAAAAAGAAAAACTTTCACCACAAACAAAAAATATCTACCATGAAATAATCTTCAATTTGTTGCTTAAATTTTAATCAGAATGAGAAATATTTTTGAAAAACAAAAAATTCTCGAATCTCCGTCGTTAAGTTTTAAGTAAATCGACAATGTTTTTAAAGTTCTACGAAGTTTCTGTCATAATTATACCAACAGACAAAACGACGTAATCTCAATTTTATTCTAATTTTAAAGTCCAACAGCTAAATAGCTGTTACATCAAATTTTTCATTTATTTAATATTGACTTGTCCAATATTCAAAAATAACCTACATATATACAATATACCGCTATTATTTTTCTTCTTATACATTTTTAAAAGACAAGGTTGAAAAATTGATATAAATCAAGCTCGGAGGAAAGAGATACTTCCTTATTTTTATTTTTTATTTTTTGTGGTGTGTTAACACCTTTTAAAAATTTAACCAGAAGCCATAGTTGCCTGGTCAAAAGTGACGTTTTCGATAAAAACTTATAATAAACAACCATCAAAATAAACTTTCATCGCTTTCATGCTGATGTATGAAGTTAAATTATGTGCCCCTGGTTACCATCAACAACATAACTTGTCATCAACCTCTCTGTTAGCTAATTACGCAATCAACGTATGCAACAAGTATGCTATTTTTTTTCGCCTGCAATTAAACATGGTTGCCATATGTTCGAAATATAAAAACTCCTTGCCAAAATTTCTAATGCATAATTTGAATCAGGAATAAAAATGTATAAAAGTGAATTTTGAACATTTGTAACTTACAAGTTGTTTTTTTGAAAAAGCTCAAGTTTACTCAAACTTTCTTAATTAGTAATGTCGTTTTCGAGTAGACGTTTGGAGCACTCCCTTTCTACTCCATTTTCACTCCCCAACTACTCTAAAGGCCTTCGATTGGCTGTTTGGACTACAGAAAAAAACGAGTTTTGAATTTTTCTGCTCCCGATTTCAAGAAATAGTAGAATTGGAATCAAAAAAGAGTGAAACAGTCTGAAAATCAAATCGAAAACGACATAAATGTGAAACTTTTTTTCCCTAAGTGAGCTCTTTCTCTGATAGTCCATACTGCTCTCAAATTGAAGATAAGTCCAAAAGAAGAGTGCATCTGTTTTTTTTTTCATTCCATGAAATGCAAAAAAAAATCAATCCCAAAAATAATTTTACCAGTTTCAGAAACGAAGACTTGAAAAATCGAGGAAGAGTATAAAGCAGCAAAAAGCTAGCATCAAGCTAGCAAACACTATTCAGACTTTTAAAACAACCATAATTTCGTGAGAAATAATTGGAAAATTATCAATTTTTGCGAGCAAAATGTGAAATCCAAATTGAACTTTTGCTAAATATCTTTCGCAATACATTTTTTGCCTTACATAGAACATGGTTTGTTAATCAATTATTGTTGGTTGTAAAAACAGGCCTCATCCTCAAGAGCTTTCTTAAAAAAATTCAGCTCATACATAAAATACTTCCAAGGCTTTAAAATTTGTTAACAAAAACCGCCAAGGTGGTAATCATATGTTCACTATACTCACTTATTGACTCACCCTCATCTACATATCGATTGTTGTTTGGCTGTCTAAAATACAACAACGTACGTCCGTCGGCGCTCAAGACTATTAAGACTTACGAATTTACCATATACCCCCGCGTACATACATTTTCCGCTCCTTTGCCATTCAGGCTCAGGTTCCAGGTAAACTCATACAATAATTGCCAAGGAATTACTGGCGCTAAACCATCGCACAAACTATAGCCATTATAGCTTGATGGCGCGAGCGTCAATTAACCATTTTCCCCCTCGTTAGCAAAAAAAAAAGAGGTGTGAAAATGCAACTAAAAGACAGTCGATCGGTAATCGGTGATCAGTGGTGTGTCCTAGCTAAAGTGATCATTCATGCAAATCTTATTTGAGAAAAGCTTGTAGATAGTGAATTGATCTTTTGCGAGAAAATAAAACTAGTGTCCGTACGTCCGTCCGTCCGTCCATCCGGTGGTCGGTCGTTGTCGAAAGGCTGCTGCTCATTCAATCAGTTTTAGGTTTTTCTCTAATCCCCAAGACGACGACGACGACGATGCAGAAAAGATCAGGCGTGCGCACAATTATTGACTTCGCTAAACGTCACGATCATAAGCGATAACATGCCCGCAAAGTCAAAATATTTACCAAACCCATCAATTCCGCTAGATCGAGGCAAATCCTGTCCAGATTTTCCTTTCCGTCCACAGAAACAGGATTATAGGTCTTGTTTGTATTAGACCAAGTGGCTGCTCCACAATTCTTTCCAAGCAGAACTAATTTGCCACTATTCCTCGCTTCTAATCGATCTGGCTTAATCAGAGGAGGACAACAAAAAGAAAAAAAATCCACCGAACATAGACGTCAGACAAATTAATTTAGCAAAGTTAAACGAAACAGAAGTTGCTCTGGCGTAGAATGCGGTTGCCGAGAAATTTGTAGGGCTCTTGGCTGAGAGCTAAAAACTCCCCGCTACACCAGAAATGAAACCCACTTTGACTTAAAACCCAAGTTAGACGTCAGGATGAATGGGCATCTTGGTAACTTTGATACGACAACGACAGCATATAGGCACTCAAATTGCTTGCTGATTAGCTGTGCATAGTCATTTGTGTTTGCTGTTGTTGTTGTTGATTGCAAATTTAAATGATTGCTTCTGGTGACAGAAACAACGGTTGGCCAATTGGCCATTAAATCAGCATCAGCAACACCATCAGAGCTCAGTTAATGGTGCGTATTCTATGCGTAAAATAAAAACGCAAAAAAAAACAACAAACTTGTTAAATACAACAAGTCTTCAACAAGTGCCTACATTGTTGAAGTTCCTTGAGCTGAGTGAAGGTGTTAACGCTAGAGAATCTTTAATTGGATATACTGACACAACTTCCAATGCAGTGGGTGTTCATTTAGTATGCGATCTTAAGAAAAAATGTAAACAAAGTTATGTAGGAACACTCACCTTCGTGACAAATCATTAATTTTTTTTTTGTATCACTTTTCACAACACATGTTCGTCAAAATCTGATTTTTAGTTCGAATCATTTGAAATTTTGACCGAACTTACAGTTAATTGGATAAATGGTGGGAGAAACTAATCGGAAATCAATTTTTCGAAATTCATAAATGACCCAATCAAACGGAAATGACGCACTTCTTTATTTATATGCAAATGACCCTATCACACAATTCGATCGAACGCGAAACCAAACAAACAAACAAACAGACAAACAAAATCCGATGCACTCACTCACGCTTGATTGATGAACCTAAGAGATACACACTGAGACTGACTTAAGTGAGAAGTGAGTATCGGTGGAGCGCGATATTGTGATCCCCAGTCTGCAAAAGACCTAAGGTTTGTGTGAGAGAGCTTTTGTCTGTACAATGCAGATGATCGCCGGCCGTTTTGGAGCTAGTATTGTCATTTCACTCAGATGCATTCGATGCGGTTGGGGACAGTAAGTGGCGAGGGAAACATCAGAAAGAGGGTCTTTGCAGACATCACGATTACTCTCTAAATGGGGGGATACATGGTTAGTTACCCATTGTGGGCGGTAACTTGTTTGCTGGTACGTTGGTTTTATTTTATATTTTTTAGTTGTGGCCTCCATTAATGGAGCTGGTTGGATTTATTGCTTAGACTTCGAGCCCAGGCTGTGATTGGGTGATGGAACAAGTTGGTTGATAAATAACGTTTGTCAGCTTCAATACATATCTATATACTTCTCCTTAAGTGGTGGGTAGGTTTGGAGAGAGATTCGCACACAAAAAAAAAAAACAGAATGTGATCACGGGGGTATTGTGTTTCACAATGAGATACGTGAAAAAATAAAATTGTAATTAAATATACGCAGTTAGTAGAATTGATTATTTTTTTTTATTATTATTTTTTCATAGCCTTGAATTGGTTTTTTTTGTAGGTAGCTATTCTTTAATATTGTATCAGTGTATAGGAAACATAAAGTATTAATATATATATTTTAAAATGAGTTATTATGAAGCATTTTAATTATCTTGATCAAAAATTGCCTCTATAATTGTGTTTTCATAAACAACGCACGTTTTAAATATCTACTTGAATTTTTTTTTATATCAAGCAGATTTAATATTTCATAAGAAAAAAATCGATTGCAAGCAAAATATTTGATTAAAATCTCAGCTCGAAAAATTATATTGGTTCGGGTTGTTTACGTTTTTTTGTTTTTAATTTTGGAGTAATGATTGATATGTTTATATTTATATTTGTTTGCTTGCATAGTACCTAGGCATTTTATTTTAAAGTTATTCTGCATAAGTTTCAAATAAAAATGTAATTGTTGACAAAAACTTTTGGAAGCATATGTATAGCTAATTATATCAATAGAATTAATTGTTAAGGATTCTGTGTTATCTGACCACAAGAGTTAATGTCACCTTTTTTACATAGTTTGTATGTTGATATCTTTCAAGCTTAGCTGAGTTCAGAGAAATTTTTGAGCGTCTAACTCTAAAAATCTTGATTCACACAATATATTTGGATCACGTTAAAAAAGTTTCCTCATAAAAGATTCCTCAAAATTTTACCTAGTATTTAAGCGAAACAGTACACGAACTAGTTAAAAAAAATTAATTTTTGTTTCACCTCAGCTCAGCAAATTTTATCTGTCAAAAAGTGAGCAAACGAGTCCAATATTTATTTCCTCTGTAATTTGACAGAAATTTTGCTAAGGAATCCTGTTCAAGAGACTGAGATTGCTGAGGGCTCTGGGATCTCATTTTCCTGAACATGCCTATTGTCCCCTACATTATTCTGGATCTTTACTGTGTTTATTTTATTCATGAGATTTAAGTAGATTTTACTTTCTTTAAATGAAATCGAAAGTGAGACATATTCGATGAAAAAAATTAAATTTTCAATGCAATAAAAGTAGCATTTTAGCTGGTGTTTGGAGAGAAATGTGGTAGCTTAAATTGAGCATGAATTCATGCGTGGCACTGCCTATAAATTCCACAAAAATTATTCAGTATAAAAAGGAAGATATTTGAATTTTCTCTTTAAAAATATCCCAAACTAAGTCTTGTAAAGTTTGACATACCTGAAATTATGAATGGATATATAGGTTGAAGTGCATTTAATGGCCGCTGAATCACACCGATAACATTTGCTCCATTTCCAATCATGCAATTCAATTTATATTTGATTAACTCTGCCAACTGACCTCCATTCTGAGAAAAGAAAATTATGAATGAGAGAAATTGACCTTTTTTAAATGATGCGTCTTAAAAAGCAGAGTTGGGAAATAATGACTACTTTTTGTAATTTATTTCAACATTCATTTCAATTACATGTAATTGATAATTGAACTTTTTTCAATTACAATTACACATAATTGTAATTGAAAAAACATGAATTTCAATAACTTGTAATTGTAATTGAAAAAATTCACCTATGAATTACATGTAATTGAAAATAGTAATAGGTTTTCGCAAGTAATTAAAGGAAATTAATTTTAAATTACATTTTAGGTAATTGATTACTTTGATTGTATTTCATTACATATTTGTATTAATTTAACATAGTATTAATAATAATATAAGTAAATAAAAGGTATTCTTACTACCAAACTAATACAATATATTCATTTTGAAGACTTTAAAATGCAAAAATACTTGATTAAAACATTCTAGTCTTTCCTCTTTTTTGAGTTGCTAGCTCTCGTACTATGTGCAATTCCAAGAAAAATGTAATTGCCAAAAACAGTTAATTAATTACATTTTGTGTAATGATTACTGAAAAAAGTAATCATTACAGATATTTTGACGATTACTTTTGTTTTCAATTACATTAGTTTAAGTGAGTTGACCCTTTTCACATGTAATTAGTAATTAAATTTCTTCAATTACATTTAAGAGTAATTGAAAAAAGTGGTCGGAAATTTCAATTACAAGTAATTGAAATTGAACTTTTTTTTATCATTACTTCCCAACTCGGTTAAAAAGACAAATTCAAGTCTGATAAGAAAATGTTTTCGAATCAATAAATTGGAGATGGAAATCAATCAAAAGTGGCTTAGCAACTAAGCTGGCAAAATTAGTATATTTCTTTTGGACAATTATTTTAAAATTTAGTAAAAATGTTCACTATTTACTTCTTATACGTTTGTTTTCTTAAAATGTTAGAATTTAAGAACATTATCTTAAACAAATATAGTACCTCGTGGAATTGGACTTTCATGCCGAAGGTCTGGGTTCGATTCCCAGCCACTGCCTTCTAAAAACAGAAATGTCTTAACCTAGGTACTGCCTCTTGCCAGACGCTGATTAATCCTCCAAGAGGATACTTGTCATGAGTGCTTCTCATTTAGCCGTTCGGACTCGGCAAAAGTTATAGATCCCCTCCATTCCTGCCAAGTAAAGTCAAGCGCAAAATATTGATTACAAATAAATACAATTAAATACGTATATCTGCAAAATAAAGATTTGAGCAAGATTGATCTTTCAAAGTAGCAATATCACGAAATAAAAGTGGTGACCACAAGTTCTTTTTGCAAATTTACAAATTGTGCATTTCAGGAATATTTGGATCAAATTGCGTTGAGGTGTTCGCAATTTTTGTTTTCTCTCGGTAAAATAATTGATACTTAAGAGTGTTGATTTATGATTTTTGAGTATCAATATCTTCAATTTGCTCAGTTTCGCAAATTGGAAACAAATCGTCGTAAATTGGGAAATCCCAAGCCAAGGTATAAATTGGGATTCATTTTTCGTAATTTGCAGCTCATTTTTCGACATCTGATCCAAGAATTTCTTCCGTTTACAAATTCAACAAGATAAGTGGTTGTAGATCTGCATTTGAGAAAGCCAAATTGAATATAATAAAAGTGTTCCACAGCCTTATTAAATTTTAAACAAAATCAAATAAAAACCTCTTACTCCTAGTATTTAAGAAATTTATAATATTTAATCAAATTATATTTATATTTTGTATGGTATGCATATTTTTTAGTATTTGAAATTTAAATCTTCATCTACATCTACAATTTTGTAATTAAATTTTGTTTTATTTTTTTTTTCTTCTAGGTAAGTGATGACCATCATACAGAATAATATCTAAGGTTAATTATGTAAGTAAGTTAATTATGATTTTAATTGATTTTTGTTCTTATTTTATGTTTTATATGAATCAAATCATAATTGAATTACTACTTTCTCATGGCTTTCTGAAATTAAAAGGATATCTAAGATAATCATTTTAAAGATGAAAATCTAATTATCCTTTTCTAAACATTATCAGCCCCATAGAGTACCTATATTATCTAGAGAACCAACTTCAGGGCTTTTTCTCTTTCACCCTACAAACTGCACTGCGAGTATTTCCTCCACATGGCTGAGCATTTGTTAGTTGCCCAATGCATTTTAAATGGAACCTCACCAATACAATGATAACTTTATGGATTTTTGGCTCATTAGACTGAAAACAGCAAAAAATTGAATCGAAAAAATGAAAACGTCACATTTAGAGCTATCACATGTATTCACGGACAGGGAATTTAAGAGAATTTTTGCTTAATGTGCTCAAATAAAATTTGGGTTTTAGGCAAGAGGGGTACGAGTCGGTTCTCTAGATAGTATAGGTACTCTATGATCAGACCTCTGAGTAAAAAGTTCTCAGATATCTTCTTATTCCACAAATTAACTAAAACGTCGAAGAAAGTTCACGAATAAAAATTTCATATCAATACAAATCTAAACTTCTAATCCACGTTAAGTTTAAAATTTTAACGAAAATCTACTACAATCAACTAGAACTCTGCTGTTTCCAAAGACTATTTATTGTGCGGCTCATACATATACTCTCTCACTTAATGTGAACTTTTGCACAAGCACATACTCTCTTATTGGAGCATTAGTGTTACTAGCGTCTGTTTCCTTTAATGTCTAGAAGTATTTTTAACTGTATCACTCGTTTAATGTACAGGGTGGCGCACCAATTGTGCTACAATAAGAAATTCAAATAACTTTTTTTTTAATCGATGTATTTCATTTTTTTTTTTTATTGGTTAGAAAATTAAATTTTATTTTAAATAGTTAGTTGTTTTTAAAGATTATAGACCGCAAATGACCTCCACGCTCTCCCACGCATATGCGGCACCTGATCAAAAAATTATTCATTGCGGCCTGAAGAGTTGAAGTTGGGATCGCCTCAGTTATTGTCGTTATGGACTGCTTTAATTCAGTTAAATTCCTGGGCTTCGTTTTATACACCTCTTGCTTGACATAACCCCATAAAAAGAAGTCTGGTGCAGTCAGGTCAGGTGACCTTGGGGGCCAGCGAAGAGTGGAGTTCCTAGAAATTAATTTGTTTGCGAATTTTTTGCTTAGCTCCGCCATAACTGGTCTGGCTATATGTGCAGTTGCTCCATCTTGCTGAAACCAAACGCTGTTGAATGGTATACGTCTTCGGCGCAGTTCTGGGTAAAAAAACTCCTTCAACATCTTTAAATAACGGTCCCCATTGACAGTAACGGTTATACCGTTTTCTTCAAAGAAGTACGGCCCGACAATACACATTGATGAAAATGCGCACCACACAGTGACTCGTTCTGGGTGCAGTTCCGTCTCATGGAGCATTTCTGGATTAGACTCATTCCATAAACGGCAATTTTGCTTGTTTACATTGCCGTTAAGATCAAAATGGGCCTCATCAGACATGAACAAACAATTGATCAATGTGTTGTCTTCTTCGGCCATTGATATCATTTTTTGGCAAAATTCCAGGCGAACAGGCAAATCCTGAGGGTTTAACTTGCTAGTAATTTGGACTTTGTACGGAAACAAATTTAAATCGTCATGAAGTATCCGTTGTAATGACCGTCTACTAACTCCAATTTGCCCCGATAAGTTTCGGTCGAAACGCTCGGATTGGCCTGTATTGCAGATGCTACTGCTGCGATTGTATCCTGAACCCGAACATTGGCATCTCGATGGTACGGCCTTCGTGCGATGCTTCCAGATTCGGCAAACATGTTTACAAACCTCATAATGGTCCATCTACTCGGGGGATTACCGCCAAACTCCCGCCTAAATTACCTTTGGATGGAAATGACGGACTGCAAAGCATGGTACCGTTGCACTATCCAAATTCTTTTCTCCGTATCCCAAGCATCAATTTTTATAAATCTAAATAGTAACCTACAAAATAAAAAAAAAAATATGCCGATTACTCACACAGAAAAAAAGTTATTACGTTTTATTTTTGTAGCACGATTTGTGCGCCACCCTGTATATACCTACATACTTTGGTGAGTTAGTTTATAATCTTGAATTTTGATTTATTGATAAGATTTGACACCTAACCCACTGACTAAAGATAATTCGTCACTTATAACTACATACCAAAATATTTTTACCTAAGTAGGAATTTTTATCAGGAAAAAGTGAATCCAAAAACTTTTTCCTGCTTTCCCACTAATTTCGATTCCCGTTCTGTGAAAATGTGAACCCAAACATATAAAACTTTCATATAAATAAATTTCTTTCACGCCGTCATTTGGGAGTAAATATCCAAAGTGAAAAAATGGATACGAACTATTGTTAGTGCATTTTTATCTTCACCTAGAAAAAAGTACCTACTATGTTAATTTCAACAACAAACTGGTATAATTCCGTATTGTTGTTGTATTTAACATAAAAATGCACTAAAAATCAGGGCTAATGTCAAATTCAATCATATCTCTTTCTCTTTCAAACCCATAAAGAAAAAAAGTGCTTCTATATCATGCATTTCTCCAATCTCTTCAAAAACACACCCACTGCACTGTGAAGTTAGCGGAATAGTCCTTTTCTCAGTAACGGAGCAAGCTGAAAAATTGCAGTTACGTCCAGAATTGACAGTTTTTTATATGCACTTCAATAAAAAACTTAGTTGAAATTTTGAAGTCCAAATTTGACAAACAAAAAATAGAATAATCAATTTTGTACCGTTAATTTCACGGTGAAGTTAACAGTGCAAAGTTAATTCTTCGAATTTTTTGTCAAAGGACTTCAAAATTTTAACTGAGCTTTTTCTTGAAGTTAGCAGTGCAGTGAGTTAGCCACTATTTGGTGAACTGCAAAATCCGGAATAGAAATGCATAAAAAATGCAGAAAAAACTGCAAATTTCTGCTATGGTCCCATTGGTCTAGCTTAAATTTGTTCTGTTAACTTCACAGACGTCAAACAAATCGAAAAAGTGAAAACAATGCTCGGCAGCGAATGTGAAAACTATTTATTCGATTCATTTTTTACAGAACCGGAATCGGCCCCAAGACTCATTCCCATATGCAAAGCTCTATAGAGCCAATTACAATGATTGATTTATTTTTTATCGAGTATATGTGTAAACATTTTTTGTTTAAAGCTGTTGAATGACAATGAAAAAAATATCTCTTCAAGTTATATTTATTTATACAGTAGAATGTCTAAAACATGAAATCAGCTCAAATCAATGAAATCTGCTCAAGATTTTATGTATTTACATTCAATTATGGGTTTGAAAAGTTTTTTTGGTTTTGTACTTATTGTCTTAATTATTATTTAGAAACGTCATTTCATTGGCTTTCAAACTAAATGATAAATTTCTTCCTTCAAAATTGAAATCCTTAAAGGGTTGTTCGATAGATCATATGTATTTCCCTTTCTTCTTAAAAAAGAAACAATTTCCTTAGAAATCCTTTAAGACATTTTTTAAATTTTTTTTATTTAAAATGCTCATTAATAATATTTTGTCAATAATTATGTAACTATTTTGTTGTTCATGAACAATTGTCTTACATTATGGCTTCATTGAAGAGTAAAATCAATATTGTTCAACCACACCAAGTTAACAAATTGAAAAATACCACTTTTTTTTTTTTGAGGATTGTGCCACATATCCTCAAAAAAATAAAATATAAACATCCTTTTCCTCTTGATTAAATGTGTTAAAGATGATTACAAAGTCGAGGCGCTGATATGGCATATATAATTTTACCATTAATAGAAACTTCCTCTTTATTTAAACGTTAAAATAGTTATTTTGACTGACATATAGATTATGGTCTAGTTTCTAGTCGAAGATTTATGTTACTTGGTGTATAATCAATTTTATCGTCGTCTGGCTTGATTATTCAATTTGTCAGTTGTTTTCTTATTATTCGGTCGAAAACTTATACATACAAATGTACTGTACATGTTAAACATACACTGCCCGTCACTTGTTTGAGGCTACTATTTATTTTCCCAATTGTGGGAAATATTTTTCCTAGAAATTTTTGTTATCTGTGAGTTGGTTTACATATTGTCTATTAAAAGTGAATAACGTTAAAGGAGTCACTTGGAAAATCCCTACGAATTTCATGAGTTATATGAATTAATTGCAAAAAGTGGGTATAAAAATTGCCATACCTGACTGAGGCCACTCAAAGAATTTTTTAAATAATGAACAAAAATAAGCAAATCTTTACTTTTCTGTTTTTAAATATTTATTTATTATATTTTCTGTCAATAAAAAAAAAAAATAAGTATGTCCAGTTGCCCACTATTTTTTGTAATTAAGGCTTTCAGATGGTTGGGAATTTAATCATAGGTTTTTTTTTTTAATCAAGTGACATCTTGCTCCAGGCATCTCAGATAGCTTTGATTAAGGCGTCTTTATCTTCAAATGTTAAAAAAATGATAAAATGTTTGATAAAACTAGGCCGATTTTTCGATAATGTTTGAGCCCGGTGGTTTTTGTCCACTCATTAACATTATAAAGAGCATTTTGTAATTAAACTGTAGCTTCGTAAATCATTTTGCCTACTGCTAGTACTGCAGTATACTCAGCAAACATTGCTACGATAATGTCTTCTGTTTGAAATATACAACGAGTGAATAAAAGGTACAGAACTGGATCTAAAACACTTCCTTGTGGTACCCCATTCTCTGGGTCAGTGTGTGGTCACTATTTCTTTGAAATTTGAATATTCATTTCCGTATCATACACGAAAAAGTCTGTTATCTCGATATTCGTTTAGAATTTTACAGTCTTTCAGGCAGAACTTGTCTTAATATGAATATGAGGCCTTCGCGCCACACCTTGTAAAACGCTTGCAACACATCCAAAAAGACGAACACATTTTCTTTTTTTTCAAGAGCTCTCTTAATTACCTCATTTATTCTACATATATGCAACTGACCAATTATCAAATGATTGCTTCTTAATCCGAACTGATGATCAGGTGTTAATCGCTTCTCTTATTATTGGTTGACACAGAACTAGTTTTTTATTTCAAAAACTGTAAGACACGTCTGTTAAGTTAGCAGGGAAACCTTCACCCACACAAATGGGACCTTGACAGGAATTTGCAGTTTTTTGCATTGGGTTTTGCATTTCTATTGCCGATTTTGCAGTTCGCCAAATAGAGGCTTAATCGAGTAACCTACTAACTTCACAGTGAAGTAAGTAGGTCACATCACCTCTTAAAATTTCGATATTTTTGAATTTATATACTTCTCCGGAAAAAAGTGAATTCAGGGCAGTTAGTTGACGTTTGGATTAAAATAAACTTTTTCTGTCAAAACATAGTTTGTATCCCATCTGTCAAGCCTTAAACGTAGCTATCTACGTCGTCGTTGCAATAAAAAACTCTAACACGGTGTTCATATTGGACTGAAAAACTCGATTTTTTTTTCTAAATTTTCAGTAATTTAGGGCAATTAGTTGGCATTTGGATCAAAATAAATTTTTCCGTCAAAATATAGCTCTTTCTCTATCTCTCAAGCTGTTAACTTCAAAATTCCATTGAACCATGGATGTGATGGCGATGGATTAGAAAACCTTGGCATACTCATAAATGTTCACAGTTTTTTACATGAAAAGAATTCTTGAATCAGATCACGAAAAATGAGCTGCAAAATACGAAAAATTAATCCCGATTTATACCTTGGCTTGGGATATTGTAATTTAAGACTATTTGTTTGCAATTTTCGAAACTGAGCAAAATGAAGTAATTTATACTTGAAAATTGTAAATCAACACTCTTAAGTATTAATTATTCTATCGAGAGAAAACAAAAATTGCGAACAACAAATCGCAATTTGATCCCAATATTCCTCAACTGTACAATTTGTAAATTTGCAAAAAGGATTTGTGGTCACCACTTTTATTTCGTGATATTGCCACTTGAAATAGATCAATCTTGCTCAACTCTTTATTTCGCTGGTTTACGCATTAAATTTTATTTTTTTGAAATAAATACTTTACGCTTGACTCTACTTGGATTTGAACTCGCAACCCTCCAGTTGCGGAGTGAGCATGCAACCCCTATGCCAATTTGCAATAAAGATCGTTGGTGTCACACATTTATGATTGAATACATTCCATGTTGTGGTGCCTTATTTTATTGAATGCGACAAGAAAGTCGTAATTTACTGTTCTTTTGTTGGCGATTTGCAACTATTTACAACCATTGATTGTGCAATGTAAATTACAAAATGTTTATCGCTGTTTGTGAAATTATTCTTTAGGAGAGTAAATTTCACCAAAAAAGTTGTTTTGCTATGAAAAGTACAAGCTTGAATCATGAAATTCAATTGCAAATCACGAAAAAACACACAAACAAAAACTTTTCGAATGTTAATTTGTATTAACTTGGGATCAAAATGCCTTGATTTATGAATAAAACATGATTCCTAAATTGCAACTGCAAATTTTTCAATTGATAATTTTTCAATTCTTTCCGTGTACTGCTCCAGACATCCAATTAAATTTCTCAACCCAGTTTTCTGATTCCAATCGGGTTTAGCACGGTGTGGAAATCAATTTGATTTTTTTGGTGAAGAAAATATTTTCCATATCTCTATGTGCCCCGCTTGTACCCTTAGCTCCACCACTGGCCGATTTAAAACAGCCGTTCTATTTATTCTATTCTCATTCTCATGTCAAAATTTTCTTTAATGCCCCGACCCCCGACCCATAGAATAATCACCACAACTATAATCGATAGATCGATTAAATACAACTTGTCTTATGGGAACTGGCACATAAGCCGCACGTATGCGTCAGTGCAACGGACAAAATAGCCGAACTTTTCCAATCCAGCAGATGCGTTGACAACTACTTTTTTGTGTGTTTTTGGATTTCAAGTGGTTTTATGTGAATCTTAACGCATTCATTGGGTCACCTCGATCCGTCACATCCGTCACAACGAATCCGTCACCGCAATAGACGCACGGATTCTATGGGCCGGGGCCTTTACTTTTTTTATATTTTAGTTCAAACATGCGCCCTCACAACATCTTATTGTGAAAAGAATGAAACAGGAAGAAGATTTTAGTTTATAAAAAGCGATATATAAATAAAATATCACAATTTGTAATGCGGCGAGCTTTCTTTTATAAATTAAATGGAGACTTATCTTTACCTTTTTAAAAATAGCAGTGTATAAAAAATAACTTAATTAATTTTTTTGAAAGTCCTTATTTGCACTTAACGACATTCATCATCATCATCATCGGCTCGACAACCGGGGTCCGGTCCTGGCCTCTTTCAACAAGTCTCTCCACCTATCCCGGTCTCGAGCCGACGCCATCCAGTTGCGCACCCCAAGGCTTCGGGCGTCCTGGTCTACGCCATCTCTCCAGCGCAAGCATGGTCTACCACGCTGCCGTCTACCATAGAATGTACCACAAAAGACTTTCCGAGCAGGTTCCTCTTCGCTCATTCGAGCTAGGTGCCCTGCCCACCGGAGTCTACCGAGCTTAATTTTTGTCACTATGTCTGCTTCAAGGTAGATTGCGTACAACTCATGGTTGTACCGTCTCCGGAATCGTCCTTCCTCACATATGGGGCCAACAATTCTCCGTAAGACTTTTCTCTCGAACGCGGCTAAGAGGTCACAGTGCCTTTTGCTAAGCACCCAAGTCTCGGATCCATACATGAGTACTGGCAGGACCATGGTCCTGTACAGCAGCAGTTTTGAAGTTATGGTTAGATTTCTAGATTTGAAAAGCTTTGACAGACTGTAGTAGGCTCTGTTGGATTTGAGAAGCCGCCCGCGTATTTCTTCTTCTATATTGTTATCGGCTGCTACTGTTGACCCAAGGTATTTAAAGGATTGCACCACTTCAAATTCGTGCTCCGCTACCTTGATTGTTTGACCAACTGTTCTTCTCGCATTCGACGCCACCATGTACTTTGTTTTACCTTCACTAATGTGCAGCCCCAGATTTTGTGCCGCCTGCTCGATCTGGATGAAGGAATCGTGTACAGCTTGTTCGGTTCTTCCGATGATGTCGATGTCGTCTGCGTAAGCCAGTATCTGGCTGGACCTGTTGACGATGGTCCCTCTTGTTGCCGTGCCAGAGTCACGGATTGCTTTCTCCAACGCCAGGTTGAAGAGGAGGCAGGCCAAACCATCCCCTTGTCGGAGTCCATTAAAGATGTTGATTGGTCTGGATAGCAATCCGGCTATTTTTACTTGGCTTGTTACGTTGGTCATGGTCAACCTACATAGTCGTGTCAATTTATTTGGGATGCCGAATTCTCTCATGGCTTTGTAAAGTTCTACCCTGGCTATGCTATCATAGGCGGCCTTAAAGTCTATAAACAGATGGTATGTTGGAATGTTGAATTCAAGACATTTTTCCATCGCCTGCCTAAGGGTAAAGATCTGATCAGTTGTTGATTTGCCTGGAATGAAACCACACTGATATTGGCCTATGATTGTTTTAGCGTATGGGGTTATCCGGTCTTGTAGGATAGAGGAGAGTATCTTATAGGCGGTACTCAACAACGTGATACCTCTATAATTGCTGCACGTTGTGACATCTCCCTTCTTATGTATGGGGCATATGATACCTTTTCGCCAGTCTTCTGGCATTTCTTCATGCTCCCATACGTGCACTATGATATCATGAATTGCTTGACGTAAGGCTGGCCCGCCGTGGTGGAATAATTCGGCTGGTATGCCATCGGCTCCCGGGGCTTTGTTTTGTTTGAGCCGTTTTATAGCCTTCTCAACCTCTTCTATGCTTGGTGGCGGTAGCACAGGGTGTTCATCTTGAAGTAGTGGAGCCTCCACTTCTGCTGTGAGCTGACCATTTAGCAATTCATTAAAGTACACTTCCCATCGCTCCAGTATGCTTTGTGGATCGGTGATCAGATTTCCCTCTCCGTCCTTGCAGTATGTGCAGCGTGGTGTGTACTGCGTCATGTTTCGGACGGATTGGTAGAACTTCCGCGCCTGGTGCGGACCTCGCTCTCGGCTGTTCTCTATTTCACAGATTAGGTTCTTCTCCCAGGCTGATTTTTTCTGTCTGTGAAGCCGTTTTTCTGTTCTTCTGAGCTCTTTATATTCCTCTTCGCGTGCCCGCGTTCTATGAGATTGTTGCATTGCTCGGTACGCAACATTCTTACGTTCAGTCGCTAGCTTGCATTCATCATCAAACCAGTCGTTCCGATTTCTACGACTGCTGCCTAAGATGGAGTTGGCAGTACTAATGACAGTATTCTTAAGGCGTGTCCACTTCTCATCTACGCCCAGCATACTGGCTCCAGGACTTACTCTCCCTAAATCGAGTGATTCTAGGGCGAGTCCTAACGCATTACCAAAGATGTTACTGGTGTTTTCATTGCGTAGGGCAGCCGTGTTGATTCGAACCTGATCGGCGGATGCAATGCGTCTCCGTAAGGCAATCCGCCCTCGGAAAACCATACCAACAAGATAGTGATCCGAGTCGATATTGGCACCTCGGTACGTACGTACCGTCATCAGGTTCGAGTAGTGGCGACGGTCTATCAACACGTGGTCTATTTGGTTACGAGTGACTCCATCAGGTGATACCCAGGTGGCTTTGTAGATATCTTTACGCGGGAACCTGGTACTCGCAACGACCATGTTTTTCGATGCTGCCAATTCTAAGACTCGAAGTCCATTGTCATTAGTGTTCTCATGCAAACTATGGGTGCCTGCGTAATGCCTGAATACCGGCTCCCGACCTATTTTTGCGTTCAAATCCCCAAGGATGATTTTGACGTCATACCTTGGGCAGGCATTGAGGGCCCTCTCGACTTGTTCGTAGTAAGTCTCTTTTTCTTCGTCTGAGGACTCCTCCGTAGGTCCGTGAACGTTAATGAGGCTGATGTTTGTAAATTTGCCTCGCACGCGGAGAGTGCATAGCCTTTCACTTATAGCGTTAAAGCCGATGATGGTAGACTTCATTTTTTCGCTGACTAGGAAGCCTACCCCGAGCACATGGTGTTTTGTATGACAGCTGTAATATACGTCATATTCCTTCTTCTGTAGAACACCATTCCCTGTCCATCTGATTTCTTGTAATGCTGTTATGTCAGCTTTATATTCCGACAGGGCATCGGCTAGCTGCTGAACAGCTCGAGCTCTATAGAGCGAGCGAACGTTCCATAAGAAAATTCGTAAATCGTGTGTCCGTTTTCGTGGCAAAGGTTGTCGTCGTGAGATCTGTCCGTTTCCGAGGCTTGTTGTCAGTCTCATAATTCTTAGCTTTACGGGACAGGGAATTAACCTGTCGCCAACCTGAGGAACCAGCCTGATCATATTAGCCAAGTCTTTTTAAAAGGCTTGTTTCTAGCGGCCGCCGCGAAGAGGCTATGATCACACTTCCACCAGTCCCGAATAGTTACGGCACGTGCATGTTTTCGTATGCTACATGTTATTCCCCCTATTCGTCTGATGGCTGACCGCCACTTAACGACATTATTACCTATAAATTAAAAGCCATCCAGAGTTCATATTTTTATTTGTTTTTAAGGTATTGCGAACGAAAAATAGTGAAGGAACGAACTAAGGTAGCGAACGTTCAAAAATTCAATTTTTAGAGACCTCGAAACGTGAAGATATGCCAACATTTTCGATTTAATAAATCAAACTTATTAAAGTAACTTCCAATGGAAAAATAATAGCCTCCGAATCAAAAAAATTAAATAAGTTTCCAAAAACCCATGAATCTAAAATGCCTAGTTTTGAAGAGTTTTTTCATATGCACTTATTTCTCATCTCTCTAATTTTTGTGGAGTTATTTCATTTTTAGTTTTTGAGCGTTATTTCATTGGGATGTTATTTCACTTAGCCTACAATGTAAAGGTTTAATTGTTAATCATATTTCCCACTGAAATGAATAACTTTTAATAAAACTATATCCTCAGAATATTCAGAATACGTATTTTAAAAGAAATAATTTAGCTATTTAAATTTCTAAATTCTTCGTAAGTAAGTTTAAACTGAAATTCGATTTTGTGATACATCGTTTTTCGTATTACAAAAATAATAATTACATTTTTTTTTTCAAGAGTTGTAGTCTTGTAATTTTTGATCATAACAAAAATAAAGAAAATTTTTGAAACGAAGTAGGTAATTTTGAATTTATTTCTGCTAAATACCTAAGCTTTATACCAACTACGTGGGTTCCTAAAATATCTTCTTGCTAATCTAGATTTAGTTTTTTTTTAAACTAACCCACTTACTATCTTATGCTAATTAAAGAAAGATTTGCATATCATTATCCAATCAACATTGATAATTTCTAAATTTTATAAAAATTTCACATTTCCCTCTGATTTTCTACCCCAAAAATGGAAAAACCACTTGTGTTTCTTTTCAAACAATAACTTTTGTGCCAATAACACCCACGAGATATTTGTTTTATAACTTTTTATCCACCAACAAAGTCTCGTCGTGCGTCGCGTTGTCGTCAACGCGGCCATTCAACTCTACAATATGCCTTAATATTAATTTAACATGTACCCCCACCAGAAAGTACCCATATTAAGACATTTTCAATAATATAGTCAGATGAAAAACTATGCAAAAAAAAAATGGTATAAAACTAGAAAATAAAATTTAAAAAAATATAAAATTAATTTCAATAGATTTGCAATAAATAAAGTTTATAAAAGTCTGATTTGACGCCCAAACGCTTGGTTGTTTTTGAAGTAAAAAGAACGTAACTTCTCTTCTCCATTAAAAGCTACCTTATAGTTTATTGCGTCGTCGCCACATATTTTTTTTTTACCGTCACTGTCGCCAGTTTGGTCATCGCATTGGTTCCGTCATTTTATATAAATAAATAAAAAAAAAATTTAACTTAACGAACAAGAGGTCAGTTAACAGATCTTCCACCCCCGGATGTTGACTCCAAATTTGGTTACTTCGCATCACAAGCTTTGCTGCTTCGAAAGTGAAAGACCCTTCAACCCTGTTTGTGTGTTGTTTGGCAAAATCATCATAGCCAGAGATACATAGAGTCTCCCCTCTGGCCTGCCACCATCGCCGCTGGTTGAAATAATATCTATCAGATTCAGATACAACTTAGATTTTGCACGAGTATTAGCCATTTGGTAAGTTTATACATCGCCCCGACCATAAATGGCCCGGACGGCCTTATATGGCCATCTTGCTTGATATGCGCACTCTGAGGCTTTCTGATTAGCCAGTGCTAACTCTGAGCTGAGCTAAACTGAGCTGCGCGTCACTGCAATCGAACGCGCACGATATATCTGCTTGGATGTGTCTGTCTCTATGTGGAAAAGTATCTAAGAGATATACGACTACGACTACGACGACACGACGGAGAACGACTACGACAACAAGAGCAATTCCACCGAGTAGGAGGAAGCCAATGAAGTCATGGCGAATAATGGCTCCAGCTATACTTCAACCCGCACATATTAGAATAGAGAGGCAACCTGGAAGCAGCGCAGAATTGTGAAGCGTCACTGTGTCTATTCTGATGCCCATAGCTTGTGGCTTGGCTTCGGCTTCATCTGATGGGCTCTGGCCACAGATCTTGCAATTAATATGTGAATTACAAATGCAATGCATTTTGTTTCTTTGAATCCGAGTACGAGAAGGAGAACGAGAAGCTCGTCTCGTTTTTAATTGGATTAGCATTTTGGTTCGAATCTTCTGGTGCATCAGCTTTGACTGAATATGGAAACATGAGAAGCCGACTGGAGGCTCGAGTTACGTCCAAACGAAAGCTGTTAACATGTTAGTTGTAAAATTATTTTTAATAATAATTTTTACATAAATGCAACTCATTACGGAACTTCTTAGTTTTTTTTTTAGTTTTTTTTTTTAATTGAGGTGCAACAACATGTCGCTTGCCGCCCGCTGCCACTGACGGTGATGGTGGTAGTGGCATGCCATGGCGTCGTGTCGAGTCGGCGGTATGACGATTAAAAATAATTACGTAAAACGTCAAGTAGCATTATTTTGTACACAACTTAATTAATTATTTGCAATTAGACTGTGAGTTGAGTAGGAGTATGGAGTCAACGTAAATTACAAAAGTAGGTATGTGAGGCAATGTTTTTCTTGCGTTAAACAGAAAATTACAAAATTACATACTGTCAAGTGCCATCGAGATGCATTTTTTCATCAGAACTCATGTTATTTTGTTTAACAACAACTTTCAAAGTGAATTTCTTATGCTTGCATACACTTAGGGTTGACATTAAATAAAAATATTAACGAAGTTTTACTTAAATTTTGTGCGTTTCTAAGTTGGGATTGAGTGAAAAAGTTTTTGGTCAAGGTTATAGGAGGTTTGATTAAATTTAATTGCAATTTTTTTTGTTTTTTTTTTAAGCAGAACATTTTTGTTAGAAAGTTTTTAGAGGATCCCTGGCCATGGGTTTAAATTATGAGCAAATCATAGAGCAGACAATTGCTCTATGAATAGTGAATAAAATGAATAATAAGTGAAAGGTGTTTTCTTACACGCGTGGCTTTCAATTTGGCAATTAATTTTTCGGAGTTATTCTTTTTGACAGCTGTCACTTGATTTATGCTCAGTTTGGTTTGCCATTTGAATTTTTAGCTCGACCTGCATACCTCTTGGCTAAATTTGAGCTTCGGTAAATTTTGGAGAGAATTTTGTATGGGGGCGCTCTGCTAACTACACTTAAGTAAGTAAAAACTGGGAATTAAATATGAACATATCGTTCTTCGTACTACAGAAATAACAAATAAAATTATTTATTCAAGAGTTCTAGTCCTGTAATATATGATTTTGTTGTTGTTTTGTTGTTCTTTTTGACAGCTGTCACTTGATTTATGATCAGTTTGGTTTGCCATTTCATCATGAATAGACTTAACCTAAGTATACACGATTGGAAGATCTTTCAATATTGGTAGACCTGTCAGAAGTCTTTCAATTGCTTCCAATAGAAAATTTACTATTAAGTGAAATTTGTCCGCGTTTACACGGTTGGTTAATTTTATTCAAAAATCAGCCAATTTTTTGGTAGAAAATTGGTTAAAATTGGAAGACTTCTGATAGGTCTGCCAGTATTGAAAGATCTTCCAATGGTGTAAATAGCCAATCAGTCTATTCTCGACGACAGACAAAACTTATCTGCCAATTAAAAATTTGAAGATATTTTTCGCACGAACATCTTGCAATATCCCATTAGTTGGTCAATTATCTGTCAACTGGAAAAATTGTGTGTTTACACAAGTTCACACAATTTCAAGCCAATTTATTGTTAAAAAACTGGCAGACAATTGACTAAGCAATTTTTTTTTTTCTATCAATTTTGGCGAATTCAATTGAATGTTTACATGGTTTATAGAAATTTGGTTAAAATATTTTGTGAAAATGTGTCAATGTTGGAAGATATTCCAATCGTGTATACTTAGCTTTACTCCTGAAAAACGTTTGCAAACCGTGCAAATTTATTACCAAAATAATGGTTAGGTTCACGCGACGCCAACGACAGCCAACAAAACAATCATTGTATTGATGGAAATTGTTAGTTATGGAGTTATTTGAAGTCGCTTGTCTACGCAGATAAGCCCGAAACGAGAGAATATTCGGGGCCTCACCAAAAGTTTCCTTCAAAAAATTGATTGTTCCGCGATGCGTCGCGTGAACCGAACCATTATTTTGGTAGTAAATTTGCACGATTTGCAAACTTTGTTCAGGAGGAAGTCTGTTCAATATGAAATTGCAAACCAAACTGAGCATAAATCAAGTGACAGCTGTCAAAATGACCAACTCCGAAAAAAGCATTGCCAGATTGAAAACCACACGTCTAAAGAAACACCCTTTATAACAAAGTTCTTCTTTTAATACAAGTTCATTTAATCGAGGGCAATTTATTTATTTTAGTTTTTAACCAAGACCACGTTATTTTTAACACATTATTTTTAAACCAACTGAAAAACGCACTCGGTAAGAATTTATTTTTCTGCGTGATAACAAAGCTAAGCTTTGAATGTACAAAGGATTAGTTTTTTAAACAATTACATTGAAAATGGAGAATTGTAAAAAATCTACATGCACTTCCAATAAGGGGTTTTATTTTATAATGTAGATTAATTTATTTTATTTGTAAACATTAAATTATAATTGCGGTTATTTTCAATTAAATCATGTCAAAATGGAGTAAAGAGTTGAAATGAAATGATGAAATAATGAAAATTCAATACAAAAATGATGAAAATACAGTGAAATTATTCTGTAAAGTTTAAGTTCGTACTAAGTAAATGTATTGGCCCAGAGCATTAAAAATAACGATTTTTTGAAACATAACTTTTTAAAATAAAAAAAAAATATCACATATTCTTAAAACTAAACTACTTCAAGGAGTCTTTCCACACTAGAAACTTTTTCCACACCAGGTTGTAACAGCACAGTACTCCGTTTTTTTGAATTTTGGTGACAAAAATCATTTCCCACGCCAATTTTTAACAAATATTTAAGAAAATTGGCACAGAAGATTATCTTTTCTGATGGTTTTGATGCGTTGAATTCGAATTTGGTCTTGAAATTGTTCTATTATATCTAAAAACATTGCGTTTTTATGCTAATTTGGAAGTATATTTTTGTCGAGGTATTTTTTTTTTTTTTTGGAATATGTTTATGGTCTTTCTGAAGTATGAACATTATACTTCAAAATTCTTTTTACATTTTTAAAATATACCACCATTCATTTTTGAGAAGTCGTTTATCAACTTGCGCTGATGGAGCCCAAATGGACTGTCGCAAAAAAGAAAAAGAAAAAAACCTTAGACAGAGATTTATTGGAAACTGTGTATACTTTAAATGTTACTTTGATGTAATTTTCGAATAACTGGTAGTTTTCGAGACATTAGTGAAAAACTCCCAAAAATGAATTTTTTCCATGTTGAGTCATGAAATTCTTGTCGTAAACCTCAGATTCAGAACCCCCGAACTCCTAAAAGAGAGGCGAAATCAAAACTACCCCGAAAATTTGCATAATAAAAACACGATATGACGGGACTAATTGTAAAATTTTCGAATTCTTAGCTTATTGTCATATTTAAACAATGCAGACAAAATCCAGAAAAAATATCAAAATTATTAAAACTATCGTTTTCTCGTTGTATTGATTTGTATTGCCTCCCCGAATGATTACAAGGCTCCCTTACTCGGCTTCCTCTTCTCCCCCCTCTCTCGCCTTATCTTTTGCCACCTCCTCTAGCTCCTTTATCTTCTCTTCTCCCTTTTCTTTCTCGTCCATTATTTCCCTTTTGATTTTCCTTCATCTTTGCCTTACATGCATTTTTCTATTTAGTACATCTTCTCAGATCTCTTGTTCACCCTCAGACATTCTTTCTCTTCTTCTCATTTCCAGTTCCTTCTATCTTTCACGTCATTCTCTTCTTGTTCTTTCTGCCTTCCATCACCTGTTGTATCTGTATTTTCTAATTCGTTCGTTTCTTTCCTTTTCCTGCTCTCTCCGGCCTTCCCTTTTCACTCCTTCGCATCCATTCATACTTTCTTCTCCTTCCTCACTTTCCTTCATTTCTTCCCTCCCTTGTTCCCATCGCTACCCCCCCCCCCCCCTTCCATCTCTCTGTCGTTTTGCATCTCCTCATAACATTCCCTTGCAATTTCGCTTCCTTTTTTGCAGATTCCTAATTCCATCCCTTTTCCCTGCTCTTACCATTATTCTAAATCTTTTTGTTTCTCTCACCATGTATCATGGAGTTTGTCCATTTGAAGTAGAGAGGAGATTGATTTTATTTATTCGATCCAAAAATAACAGTACTTGCCATACAACCGTCAAAGAAAAGTTTATTTATCTCAAAAATGGCTTCAACGATTTTGATAAAAAGAAATCAGTGGGAATAAGCCCAGGAAAATTAGACTTTCACTTCGAAAAAAAATCCGACAAAGTTGAATTTCGGTAGAGAGCTTTGTTTTGACGCCTCAAGCGTTTCCTGAAAAATTCCGTAAATTTGTGCTGGGGCTTAATTTTTTAGGGGGGGCTAAAGGGGATAAAATTCAGTTTTTTTTTTTTAATTTCTCGAAATCTGTAAGTTTTTTTTTGGAAAAATGTGAAAGTACAAATTGTAGCCTATGTCATTCTACACAAACAAAATTAAAATACTTTTTTTCATAGAAGCAATCGATTTTGAGAAAATCATGCAAGAACTTAACGGTGGAGTAAATTTTGTCAAAAAATTCATTAAAATTTCATTAATCGATGGGCTAAAGTAATTGTACGATTTGAGTTTGGCTACATCTCCTCTTTATAAAGCCAAGTTTTTGGGGTGCCCGGGATAAGGGGCCGCCATATTGAAAAAGAATGTGATTTGGTCTTACTCGTTGAAATTTCCTTTTACAAAAAAATCATGAAAACATTCAGACGGTAAAAACCCAGCTATTAACGAACTCTGTAGATATATTAATCTTGAAGTTATAACGTATCAAAGTAAAACTTTTTTATTTTGTACTATTAATAGACAAATAGCGGTTTTTTTGTTAATATCTCAGCAGATAAAACTTTTCAAATTCACTCGATCTCGATCTATGGAAGTGTACACACGTTTTCGGCTTTCACAGAGTTCTTTAACTAAAATTGGAGTGACCTTTCAAAGTACAAATTATACCAAGCTATTTTCAATAGTGCAATAGCACAGATATAGAGGTGGCCGACCGAGAACATGAGGATCATGGATTCGAGTCCCATTTTGGCAAACAATATTTAGCTGCTTTTTTCCACAATCGCAAAGTCGAAAACTTCATTGAGTGGGAACAGCAGCAAATGAGCAATGCACAGTGATCTTCAGTATAAAATAGAATTTAAATCAAATGGACCAACAGTATTTAACTTTGTGTTTCGAACACCCTCCGCGGCTACAATTTTCCAACCAAATAAAATGTATCCAAATCGGTTTGAATACTTTTTGAGAAAATATTACCACAACATTTATTTAAGGCTATTTAAATTGTGTCTCCTGCCTTCTATTCTTTTTGAACACATACCACAGGTATTTATATTCTTATAAATACTTCTTCAATCTTTTTATTTCCAGTCTACATATTGTGCTCATCACTTTCGTCTTTCCCACGTCTACTTTCAGTATTTTCGTCACAAAATTCTTCTCCAGTTCTCTTATCATGCTTTGCATTTCTTCTTCATTGTCAGCGAGCAAATTTTTCATCTTTTGCACTCAGCCCTCGCCAGCTCCCTTTGCCCAGTTCATCATCTTTATCCACCTTCAACAAATTGAACAGTATGGGACTCATCGGGCACCCCTGCCTTACTCCCTTTCCCATCCAAAATGTTCCCCCAACCACTCCTGTCAATTTCACTCTACTCTTCGTTTCTTCATAGACCACCCCGCTCTTTCCCTGAGCCCTTCTCTCACTCCTTTTTCCACCAAAACACCCGTTTTCATAATTTTTCTGTCTTCACAGATCAAAAATTCAGATATCAATTTTGTTTCTTAAAGAAAAAAAATTTGTTTATAAAAAAAGAAAAAAGTTCTTTAAGCGAATTTTATGCTTCTAAACATTTTTCTCGTATGATTTCTATACCTGTATAAAGGGTGTTTTTTTAGACGTGTGATTTTCAATCTGGAAATACTTTTTTTGGAGTTAGTCTTTTTGACAGCTGTCAATTGATTTATGATCAGATTGATTTGCCATTTCAAAATGAATAAACTTACTCCTGAACAACGTTTGCAAATCGTGCAAACTTATTATCAAAATAATAATTCGGCTCACGCGACCCCAACGACAGCCAACGAAACAATCAATTTATTGAAGGAAATTTTTGATGAGCGCGTCGTGGACCTGTGGCGTGGCCTCCAAGATTGTGATGCAATTTAACACCGCTGGACTAGTTTTTGTGGGGTTATGTGAAGTCGCTTGGCTACGCAGTTAAGCTTGAGACGATTAATGCTTTGGAAGAGAATATTCGGTGTGTTATTGCTGACATACGGCCCCAATTCCTGCAAAAAGTGGTCGAAAATTAGGCCTCTCTGTGGGAATTTTTCAAACCGTGAGTCTTTTTAACATAAGAGAACATTGATGTGATATAGTCGTGTATTTTACTGAGTTTTGATTTGAGAAATATAATAAATAAATAAATCAAGTAATGTTGTAATGGCGTGGAGAACGTGGGCCTTAAAACGTCCAACGTATACTTTCAACCCTTCCTGAGTAGGTGCTGCTAGTCTGCAGAAATAGGGATCCTAATATTTTCTTCCGAAAATCGTCTTACATCAGATGCACTTCTGAGAAACTTAAAACCATTTATACATAATTGAAAAAAAATACATAAGCCCTTTGATCACTCAACCAAATAATTAAATCCACCTAATCCACCATCAAGTCATAGGTACAAATCATTACCAAACCTCTCTTGACATTCCAGCTGTCCACAAAAATGATAGCCCCAAAGCTGCACCCTTGACAAATGAGAGATAAAGGTGCACTTGCTTGCATATTTATAATCTTCAAAATAATAAACTTGTCAAATCGAATGAACAAAATAAAAGGCCCAACAACAACAACAATAGTCAAACAAATCACATTCAATCAATTTACATGTTAAATCCACATTGGAGACTTCATCTACATGATCTGCATTTGCGCGGGGGAATCAAAGTCAAAAGGAATTGGAATTGGAATCGGAACCTCTGTCCAAGAACCTAAGAACTCAGAATTTAAAAAAAAAAAAAAAAAAAAAACTGAAAACCCCAGAAGCAAGCGAGAAACGAGCACACGAATGCCGTCATGCAAACTCAAGCCTATTACTCATTATAAGATACATTTTATAGAGTTGTTCGAATTGAATTGTCTCTGGCTTCTGGTTGTGGCACACAAGACGAAATCCGAGACTCGCGACCAGCCAAAGATATTTCTTTTCAATTTGATTATGGATCGCACGCGCTCAATGCAATGCGCATCGGTCTTCCTTCTTCAATCTTCAGAGAAGCGGAACACAGAAGCGGATATTTTAATGTATATCAAGATCCACCAAAGACTCCCCAAACCCAAAGGTACTTTAGGTTGATACTGAAGGAACTATTGGGACTGGGAATGGGAATGGCTGAGGTTTTGTTTGGCAGGTTGACTGTCGTTAACAATTATTTATAATTCCCCCCAGGACCACGCAAAGTTGTAAACTGTGATCAGGTTTTCTCATTACCTCATTCAAATGTCGCTTGTTCGTTTTGGCATGCAAGCAGATTACTTGTGCTGTTGCTGCGGCTTCTTCGGTCTCCTGGATGTAAGTTGCAAGTTAGCCTTTTGTTCTTGCCAATAGTGGCAGAAAGGTAAAATGAGACCCAGTCGACTGCGAAACGCAAACGGTTGCAATTTCATTCAAAACAAGACTGGACAATACGAAAATAATTTTTGAAATAAATTATTGCAATCCGCCCATCCCGTCCGTCCCGCCCGGCCCGACGGTGATGGCTGTGAAGGCGGTGGCGGCGGGAGTGCGTGGAAAAGCGCTGAAAATCTCCAAAAGAAGACCACGACAACAATGAACGACGACAACGAGGACAGCGCAACATGAAGCCCGCATCAGCTTCCATCCTTTCGCCCACTCCTCCCGTTTAAAAGAGCGCGGTGTGGTGCTGTGCGGTGCGTTGCATTTGCATTGTCAACTCGCATCTGTTTGCACGTGTGTCGTCGTCTTCGTCGGGGGTAATCTTTGGGGAGCACACTCTGCAAACATAAAAGTCCCATTTTAATGGAAATGTATGTTGGCTGCTGTGTGATGGTGCTCCCAGGAACCAGGCTCTCCAATCAACCTTCTGCCAACGAGAACGGGACCCAGCTCACATCAGCCTTTGCGCGTTTCCGATAGCACCTTTCTACTTTGCCGCCACTGGCCGTGGTGTATCCGACGATACGACGGACGCCCAACAGGAGCAGTCAAGCGGTCAGGTCACCGCCACCACACATTACTCCTACGCACACAACTGCCTCAGACATCCGCTCCGATGCAGAATACCAAAGCCAAGGAATTTCGTCTCCAAAGAACAATAGGAGCAAAGAAAGTTTCATTACCAGTGAGTTGCTTCAGAAAAACCAGACACCGACTGCAGGAAATTCATCACTTCATCTGGAAGAAATTCAGGCCCAACCTATGGTTGGCAATTAATTTGAAATGCAAATGCCAGATGCACCAAACCAATCATAAATTATCCAATTGTAGAGCAGTTTGTCTGCTGCGATCTATTTACCTGTGTTGCATTCATGTAAGCTGTATGCTCCACTTGGAGCCCATTCCCCAATTGCCCAAGGGACGGGGTCTTAACTGTTGCTGTCATGTTAGAACAACCTAGAAGAAGCGAACAGGGAGAGATAGAGTCTTGCTTGTGTGTGGCTTGGCTTAACTTAGGCTTCTCAAGTTGGTGGCGTCATCGATACCATCATTGCAACAACATATCGATAGAATATAGGCTCCTCTTAGCTTATTTGCAATTCGTAGGCCCATCGCTGCGCTGGCGGAACCATGAACGTGAACTTGTCCTCAGTCGTGGCATAATCTCTAATAGTAATAACAATAATCTCTGTCAGATAGATTCTATGTGCGTTCGACGACAATTGAATACCTTCTTCGATCCTTTGCAAATCTACCAACAACAAAAAAACAGAAGATGTGCGCGAGGAAGTTCAAAGAATGTAGCTATATAACTCAAGCTCTAGCTCTGGAGAGCTATATATACGAGTAAATACTCCGTCGATGAAATTTAAATAAAAATTAAGAATAACCCGCTCTGATTGTTGTTCGTGCTTCGGTTTTTTTGTATTGTCGTCGACGAGGATGGCCATCAGCATAGTTGCATCTGGGCGGTAGCTAGATTCCTGCTAAAAGGACATTCAACACGATTATTCAATCTTATAGTTGTCGAAGACTAAGACGACAAAGGGGTTGACTATCACGGAACTCTCTAACGATATGCGACCAACCAACTCGAGAGGATGCGAAATATGTATTAAAATTACCAACAAACTTCATGGTGCTCCTCTGGAGGAGGAAAATATGAGGGCCGGTGGCTAGAGAGGTGATAAGAGGTGCAATGTATGTTTTCTCTTTAAAAAAGTCAATTGTAACAAAATCTGCTATTTTAAATATATTTTTCGTTTACGTATGAATAGTCTTAGAGTATTATTCCAATAGCAGTTAATCTGACCCCTCGAGGTCGTCCACAACTTTAATGCCTTGGAGCTGTTTCAGTATGTCTACTTTTTAATATTATTTTGTCAATATTTTTACTTGAATGATTCATGCAAAGTAAGCTTTAAATTAAGTTATAAGGAAGCAATTTTTTTAGCTTGCGACATATGTATCAGTACTCTATAGCCTTGTTTACAGTTTCCGTTCGCAAAAAAAAAATCTATGCAAATATTTTCGCATGTCAAAAATTATTGAGGTGAAATAAAAATTTTGTTTGCATGATTGGTTTACAGTTTCATGCAAAAAAAAAACCATTGCTGTCATGGATTGTCATGCAAAACAATGGACCGGCAATTATTTTGCATGCGAACAAAAGTGTGTTGAATAAACAACATTTTTTTGGATGGTCGGCTTACACTTCAAAAAAAAAAAAAAAATATATTCATCTCAAGGTATTATTATTATTTGCATGCAAATCGATTTTGCATTCCTAAAAATAATTGTTTTCCATTTTTAGACTATTAGTTTATTGAATAATGGTAAAAGGTGACCTATGCCAAGGCAAACATTTTTCGAATTGAATATAAAAAAATGTTTTTTTTTTTTTGCATGAAAACAAGTATTTTATTCAATTTTAGATTTCAATCGATTGACTTAACGCTGGTAAGGAATACCAAAAAAGTGGTTAGAAAAATTCTGTTTGTTTGTATCTGGAGCTACAAGCTAAATCAATGCGATCTTCTTCAAATTTTGAACTCAAGGCTGTTTGGCGAGTCTTCAAAGGAGTAATTAAATTTGTTTTTGTTCCAAAAATAACAGTCTACTTGCCATACAACCGTTTGGGAAAATTTTATTTATTTTATAAACAGCTCTTACGATTTTGATAAAAATAAAATGCACGACTGGATCCACATTCTTGCTCTTATATTCGATTAGCTTGGAAGTAAGAACTTTTAAAAATGAAAATAATTATACAAAAAAGAATACAAAAATAGAAAAAAAGCATTTAAATCGTCATTTTATTTGTATAAACAACTAGTAAAATCACTATTCGAGCTCAAAAACAAGTATGCCATTTGATTACTTAAAAAAATATGAATACTTATGTATATGCAAAAAATATTAAATCGTTGGAGCGGTTTTCTTGAAAATTTAGTAAAATTAAAAAAAAATGTCGATATGCCAATTTTGTGTATTTATTAATATACATTTTTTAACTAAATTCCAAAAAGAATATTATCAACCCGCCCTTGATAAAGGGTTTTTCAAACGGGACGCTACAAAAGTAGAGCGAAAGGGACAGCAAACGCCATATTTCTTGCCGCTCTTTTGACATTTCTCTTCAGTAAGATTTGCCATGTCATGATTGAAAGACATACGAGTCAACAACGAGTCGAAATTATTAAAATTTACTACCGAAATTCGGAGTCAGTGGCCTCAGCGCTACGTCCAATTTATGGTCGTCATAATCGTCCTAGCAGATCAACAATTGAGAGTCTAGTGGAAAAATTTGAATCCACAGGCACAGTACAAAATGTTACCGTGCCAGTAAGACAAAAAAGTGCCCGTAGTGTCGAGAATATTGCTGCCGCTGAGGCTTCAGTTGCAGAAAGCCTAAATGTGTCTCTCATACGTCGTTCTCAAGCGTTGGGCATGTCTGTGACGTCGTTGTAGCGAATTTTGCAAAAAGATCTTGACCTACATTCTTACAAGATTAAACTGACGCCAGAACTGAAGCCGCTTGACCACCAGAAGCGTCGTATGTTCGTGAATTGGGCTTAGCAACAATATGAAAATGATTCGGATTTTCATCGAAAAATCATCTTCAGCGATGAGGCTCATTTCTGGCTGAACTTCTGACTTCTTCCGTGATGATCAAGACCGGCACGTTACTGTGAATGGGGATCGCTACCGTTCAATGATAACCGAATATTTTTGGCCCCAATTGGATGATATGGACTTGGAGGACATGTGGTTCCAACAGGACGGTGGCGCCAAAAGCTACACAGCGAATGTCACAATCAATTTATTGGAAACCAAGTTTAAGGAACGTGTTATCTCACGAAATGGTCCAGTCGCTTAGCCGCCTCGGTCGTGCGATTTGACGCCGTTAGACTTTTTCCTGTAGGGCTACTTCAAACCTATGGTCTATGCCAATAAGCCAGCGACAATTGATGAACTTGATACGAATATCGAACGTGAAATTGCAGCAGTATCGGCCGATCTATGCTTGAAAACCGTCGAAAATTGGGTTCAGCGTCTGGACTTCTGCAAGCGTGGCCGTGGTGGCCATGCAAAAGAAATCGAGTTCCATACATAATGGCATCGAACGTACTCGTACTTTCACAGGAATAAAGAATTTCATTGATATCCAAAACCGTTTTTGTTTTATTTAAAAATATTTTTGTAGTGCTCGTATTGAACAACCCGATATATAGCCTAGGAAAATTAGACAAAAAATGGCAAAACTACGAAAAAACTCCCACAAGACTGATGTTTGATGGAGAGCTTTGTTGTGGCGTCTAAAGCATTTCCTAAAAAGCTCCTTTAATTCGGGCCGGACCTTAATATTTTACGGGAAATAAAGAGGGTTAAATTTGTCTTACTTTCTCGAAAACTATAAGTTTGTTTGAAAAAATGTGGACGTACAAATTGCAGCTTATGTAATTCTACACAAAAAAATTAACATAAAACTTCAAGGTGAAGCAAATTTTACAAAAAATTTATTAAAATTTCTTTAATCGATGGGCAATTTTTTTTTTGCGATTTGTGTTTGGCTACATCTCCTTATTATAAATTTTGGAGTATCTGTGGTAAGGGGAAGCCCGCAATCTTTTAAAAAAAAGTATATAATTTTTACCAGTGGGTAGGAGCAAAACCTTTATTAGGCTCTATGAGGACCGTAAAACGCGTGCTCGTAGGTGTGTGAAATTCTTACTACACTTAAACCACTTCCACTTCCCGATTGCAACTAAGTTGAAACTTATCTAGCATTTTATTTTAAACGAAGTTAAGTAACGTGTTGCAGGTTACTTTCCAGTGAAAGATCTTGCTTATTCCGTATTTTTGAAAGGGTTTTCTGTTCACCGCACCAAGTCAAAGGGTTTTGTTCGTCGCAGACGGTATACTAAATTCGACTCGTCAGGAATGTCAATAATCGTTAAATTAGCGTATTCTAATGACCGATTTCTATGTTTTCGCGCGAAACTTTTTTATTGAATCTTCGTAGGAATTCCGAGATCCCTGTTAAGATCTTTGTTTCTTATATACCACGGAGCACTTACAAATGACCTAAGCAATTTATTCTCAAACGTTTGTAAGTTAAGTTTTTTTTATACATAAAGTCCACATGGACTGACTTTTGTTCATTGAGAAATTAAGAGCTTTCACCATGTTTTTGTCCACTCATTTATATTATTAAGAGTATTTTGTAGTTTAATTGCAGCTTCACTAATTGTTTTGCCTACTGCTAGTATTGCATTATCATCAGCAAACGTGGCTACGATATCGCGTGTAAATAAAAGGTACAGAATTGGACCTAATACACTTCCTTGTGGAACCCAGCCACTATTTCTTTGAAATCAGAATAGTCATTTTCGTGTCTTACACGAAAAAGTCTAATTAAAAAATATTCATTTAGAATTTTATAAAGTCCTTCAGGTATAACTTGTCTTAGTTTAAATTTGAGACCCTCGTGCCACACCTTGTCAAACGCCTGCGACACGTCCAAAAAGACTTCGAACAAATGTTCCTATCTTTAAGAGCTTTCTCGATTACATAAGTAATTCGGTGTACTTGCTCTCAAATCCGTTCTGATGTTCAGGTATAAGTCGTTCGTTTTTATTTTATCATTAGCTGTGGGAGCAGAAGTTATATTCTCCCAAAAAGTTTTGAGATTATAGGAAGAAGCGAAATGGGTCTGTAAGAATTCTTTTCGTGTAATGGTTGCCAAGTTTAAATACCATTATCACTTCTGTAATATTACATTGGCTCGGAACATATTCCAGTCTTAGAGCGGCATTTATTATATAAAGGAGGTTGAGGAATCTTTTATGAGAAAGCATTTTAATATTTCAGCTGTTATTAAGTCATAACCCGTAGCCTTATTAGACTTTAGTTTCTTAATTTCTCTTTTCAATTGAGCGAGCGTAGCATTTTTGGCTTTTAGCTTTCACTTGAGCTAAAACTCATATTAATATTACCATTGAGTGCTTGCCCTTCAAAAGGTTAAAACGTTTCTTCCAGGTAATCGGCGAATACTGCCGTTTTCTCTTTGTCACTTTAAGCCCATTCGTGTTGGCTTTTCTCAATCTGGGGCACTGGAAGCTTTAGTTTTTTCGTTGTTTTTATAGCTTTCCAAAGTGAGTAGTTGGATTATTTCCACGCTGTCAAGCCTTCAAGGTAATTGTCAACCTAAAACTTTGTGAATTTAAACTCTACAAGACGCCGCAGTATTTTTTGTAGACATAAAAACTAATTTTCCTCGACGTAATAGTGCAAGGCCAATTAATGCTACTTTGGGAATTTTTTTGGTATAAAAAGATGTTATGAATTATTAAAAATGGAATTTTTCCAATGATGTCAGATGTGTAGACAAACCAATATAAAAAATTTTAATTAAAAAATATAGACTTGTTAACAATTTTCAAAGGAAATTGCACCGAAACAACAAAAGGTCATAACTATTTGAATCGAGTCAACTTGAAAAAACCTTAAATAAGATTTTACTCAGCTCACTTAGACCTTTTAGACGCATGGAGACCGAAAAATACCACACGCAAAAAAAACAGCAATTGTACTTTGTAATGAAATAAAAATGTTGTGTTGAAGTTTTCTTTTTTTTAGTTGGTTGTGCTGTGAAGACATTTTAATTTATCTTATTGTTCCTTTCTTTTCGTTTGTTTTTCCAGTATTATTTTTTTTAATTTTTTGATATATTAAAAATTATCGAAAAGAATAATTATTTGTTCACTTTTTGTGTATTCAAATCTGAATAGATTAGAAGTAGATTTAAATTGAAATGTATTTGTAGCTCTACTCATTTAAACATAGTAGCCCAAGAAAATTAGACTTTTACTTCGAAAAAATTCCGACGAAGCTGAATTTTGGTAGAGAGCTTTGCTTTGACGTCTTAAGCATTTCCAGAATAGTTCCGTAAATTTGGGCCGGGGCTTAATTTTTTAGGGGGGGATAGACGGGGTAAAATTCAGTTTTTTCATAATTCCGGAAAACTATGTTTTTTTAGAAAAAATTTCAAGGTACAAATTTAAGCTTTTGTCATTCTTCATAAAAAGATTAGCATACAAGCAATAGATTCTGAAAAATCATGCAAGAACTTCACGATGGAGTAAATTTTGTCAAAAAAAAAATTATTAAAATTTATTTTATCGATCGGCTAAAGTTTGTGTGCCATTTGAGTTTGGCTACATATCTTCTTTATAAAACCAAGTTTTTAGGTAAGGGAAAGACCGCTATCTTGAAAAAGAAAGTGATTTGGTTTTTATTCAACAACTCGATACAATTTGCTTTTACAGCAAAATCATGAAAGAATAACACTTTGACAATAAAATCATCCAAAAACTAAGCTATTAACGAACTCTGTAGGTTTATTAATCTTGAAGTTATAGCGTGTCAAAGAAACACTTTTTATTTTGTACTGTAAATGGACCAATAACGGTTTTTTGTTAATATCTCAGTCAATATAATTTTTTCTTAGAACTAATAAATTAATATTAATGCTCATAAGATTCTGGACAAAAAAGATTGTAACACTTTTTTTCGTAGGAGCAACAGGTTTCAAGAAAAACGTGCACAAACGCGCTTATTACCTTTTTTATCAAGGCAAAATGAAGGGGAAGAAAATCATTACAGTGAAAAGTTCGTATTTGTCCAATCCAATCTTCACTGTCCATTAAAAAAGAATCCCTTCAAGTCCTGGAGGAGTGAAGCATTTTTTCATGACAAGAGATACTTTTTTAGAATTTGTCACTTTTACTATTTTGTCTAGTCTTAATCACTTTTAAAAATTTATGCTATCCGTAAAAATGTGTGAATATTTTTTATTTCTTCCAAACTGATGCAAGACTTTTGGGCACTTTCTTTGGCGAATCTGTTTTTCAAAAGCAAATTAGGTGCTTGCAATAAAATGTATACATATTTCTTGATATTAATTCTTGAATACCTTATTATTTTATTGAAGTATAAAGCCCCAGTTAACTCAGACAATAAAATAAAAACAATACAAGATAGAAGTGGACACGAGTCATTGCTTATGTGTATTCACAAAATATTGAACATTATGAATGTATTCATTATTTTGGATGTAACAGTGAAACAAACCCATTTGGATATGCACGTAATATTCTTAATAAATAAATTAAACTCTGCACTTAAAAAAAAAAAAAAAAAATCCTGGCGCACCAACTCGTGGAGAACCAAGGCCTAGTGACTAAGAACTCTCAACCATTCTTGTGTGCGTTTTGTTGGCAGGAATAGATTGGACCTATGATTTTTTGCCGAGTGCGAACAGCTAGATGAGAAGCACTTATTCATGACAAGTATTCCCAGACCGTTGGAATGACAGTCCTACGCACTAACTATTATGCCACGAGGTACAACCTGCACTTACAAAAATAAATGGTTTATCGCCATTAAATGTCATGATGTTTATATAAAATTTTTTCAAAAATATTAATTACAGGAAATGATTATTAGGTTTTCCACATTCGTTCTGCAAAAAAAATAAATATTTTTTAAGGTTCTTCCTTTTTTTGTTTCTTTGCAGAAAAAGGAAAAGAATTTGAGGTATAAGTGATAAACATAGAAAGTGGTAAAAGTATTTATTTCCACCACTTTCATTTTGATATTAGAATTCAGAATTCAAAATTTAAAGCTCAGCTACCAAAAAAAAAAAAAGAAAATACAACATTAAATATATTTTTTTTTTAGTTTTTGACATGAAGGTATAAAGTAAGGGTTGGTCGACTTCGTTGACATTGCATTTTTTTGTAAAATAAATTTAAAGAAAATAAAAAACTTGAAACTCAATAAAATACCTAAGCCTTATGAAAATCCTTCATCAATACACGACAACCGACCGACGTAACCTCATATAACTATATAAAAATAAAATTATAAATAGCATTGGAAACAGTGTGATTTGTTGGCAAAACCTTTTATATAGAAATTGTTTAAATAAATCAATAATAAATTCAAGTGTCTTTGTCCATTTTCGTCGAGAAGAATTTCCACCACTTTGCTTCTGCCATCTCTCACTATATACTCGTACATAGCTCCTGTTGCTGCTGCGTTTAAACGCACAACAACATTGTCGGTCGGTCAGAAACGAAGACGGCCAACGACAACGACGACGACCGACGACGACGGCAACGGCAACGGCTAGGACAACATCGACAGCAACGACAAGCGCAAAGACTCCAATGTCAATATATATGTAGATAAGTACAAGTATAGCAACATGCGTTGGAATCGTTGGCGGCAGGCGGTCAGCTAGCCAGCCAGCCAGCCATCGAGTCGGCCTGTCGGTCGTGCGTACGCGTTCCTATACGCGCAGATCACAGAGCTACTACCTCGGTGGTAAGGTATACCTGGTCGAGTATATCACATTCCAAGTTATTTATAACCACTTATTGCTTCAGTGGTAACAGCACAAAAACAACAACAACAACAACAACAAAAATAAAAATTACACAAAATGGCAGCCTGAGATGACTGTGGCTGTGGTGGAGATGGCGGAAAGCCCGAATCCGAATCCCAATTCGAATTCGAACCGAAAAGGACAAACTGGCTATGAAGCTTCAATTTTCACTCTTGTAACAGTTTGAGTGATTTATCATGCGCCGCTAGTCTGACAGCAAGTTCAGTTTAAAAATCAGTAAAAAAAAAATTTTAAAAAAATGTCAACTCTGGCAGTTGGAATTTTTTCCATCCACTAATGAGAGAAGCTAATTTGATTTCATTGGTCGGCTGTCCCACTGTGTGACAATCCCAGGGGAGGTTGCCGAGGTTCATTTGACTTAAAAATTGAACCTTTGTATTTATTGTTTGTACGTTCTAAACGTTGAGTGATGGTGGCCCCTTGCGCGACGGCGCGGAGGCGCGGAGGCGGTAGTGAGCGTTGAACGAACTGACAGAAAATAATTAAAACTCGTAGTGTATTTCTAATGAGCTTTGAGATTGAACGCTGTGCTGCGCAGTTTGGTGATCATGTCACCGACTTGCCGAACACATCCATCCGATTCGGATATGCGGCGCGGTGCGGCGACAAACCAATGCACTCAGAAAAATGTCTCCTTAAGCTCCGTCGTTACATTTTTGTTTTAAATGGCCTTATTTCGATTTCTATTAGTGCTAAGAGCGAAATTTTAAGGACAAATCGTTCAGCATATAGTGGGCACAGGTAAAGTAAGGTTAGAAAGGGTGATAATGCGGCAAGCGTGTCACCTCACAAGCATTTCAATGTATTGATTGTAGTCCCCAGGATGTAAGTAACATAGGAAAAGAAGACTTGGGAATTTGGTGCCTTCCTGGAGCATGGTCTCAACAAATAAGCTTCTTCTAGCCGACTTGGTTTCAAGCTTAGGCTTGCAAGCCAAGTTGATTAAGGTCCACTTCCACTTGCGTGGCCATCCTTTCCTCTCAAAATATCCTAAGAGTTTTCATCCACTGCACCGTTAATATTGTCCGTATCTTAAACTATGCATCACGATTACTAATAATGAGCGTCTTATACGTTTATTATACGCAACCTTTTCAATACTCACGAAAGCACCATTAAAATCAGGCACCACGCGTAAGCGATAAATTGCACGGACTTTTGAAAAATTGTGTCTCTAGTGTTCACGTGAGATTTTTGCACAATTCTTTTAAGAACGATGTTTAAGGAATCGCGCGTTGCCTTATATAAAACCTTTTTTGACATCAAAGTTATCGGTGAAGCTTTTGTCGAACTTCATGGAGCAGCATGCATTTTCCATCGTCTTCCTGCACAGACCGGATGAGCTTTAGAGGGATGCCAAAACCAGACATTACTTCATATAGCCCGTCTCTCTCGTCACTGATATGGACCTTTCACGTTGTTTCACCATGCCAATTTAAACGAGGATCTATGTCGTGGTTTTCTCGCTATGGTCTAGCTTTAGTCTCACCATGACACTGACAGACATGTGCTTTTTGGCATTTAGGATGGTTACCGTGTCCGTTTACATGGGATCTGTGTCGTGGTTTTCTCGCTATAGTATCACTTTGATCTCATCGTGACACTTACACGTGCTTTTTGGCTTTGTAATCATCTTGCTGTGGTCTCGCCATGCCCGTTTACGAGGAGATCCGTGTCATGGTTTACTCGCTACGGTCTCACTTTGGTCTCGCCATGCAAGATGACGGTACAAAAAACACGTTTAAATTTCTAGATGAGACCAAAGCGAGACCATAGCGAGAAAACCATTGCGAGACTTTACCGTGATAATGCTGAGACTGCGAGTTGATGCCATCTGCCATGCATCATTGTAATAGTCGTCGTCGCTGTCACAACTGTCTCGCTTTCCCCTAATGCCCAAAATTTATAATTAAGTTCCATGTTTCAATGGGCTTGTACTTAAAAATGTTTATGTTCTTGGAACCAAGTACTTTATTTTTTCATATACAAATTTCTAATAAGTTTCGATAACATTGCATATTTCAAAATTTGTTGATTTGTTTAGTTTTAAAATTTTATTTTTATATACTTACTTGGTTCTTCGAACCTGTTACGTCCGTGAGTTTCTCCTAACCTCCACTACTCCTACGCGCCATCGTGTACAATTTCTGGAGATGTACCTTAACTCTCTCCAACTCATCCCCAGTTGTGCTGATTCCTCTTCGACCGTTCGGCTGATAGTATTAAGTTCGGTCCCACCATCTCTATGCATATACAAAAATACCTACATAAGATTTGCATGCTAAATTTTTTCCTCAAAATGTTTGAAGAATTTTGAACATAAGAAATAAATTTCTTAAAATCAGCTCCAACGATTTCTAAATTTTCTCCGTACATTCATATTCGATCAGCAATTCAGATGGCATTTTTTTCACCTCAAACTAGTAAAAGAACTGGTTAAGCTTATTTAAATATTATATTTCTTTTAAACACATTACTCTCATAAAATACATGTCTTTAAAAAGTATTCAGCAAGTACAACGCCATTGGTGGTACTTATTCAGCAAGTAAAACGCCCTTGGTGTCACTATTCAGCTAGGTCAATGCCCTTGGTGACACTATTTAGCAACTATAAAGCCCTTGGTGGCACTATTCAGCAAGTACAATACCCTTGGTGGCACTTATTCAGTAATTAAAATATCCTTGGTGGCACTGTTCAGCAAGTAAAACGTTTCTGGTGGCACTATTCAGCTAGTTCAATGCCCTTGGTGGAACTATTCAGCTTGTTCAATGCCCTTGTTGGCACTATTCAGCAAATATAAAGCCCTTGGTGGCACTTATTCAGCAAGTAAAATGTCCTGGGTGGCACTGTTCAGCAAGTAAAACGTTCTTCGTGGCACTATTCAGCTAGTTCAATGCCCTTGGTGGCACTATTCAGCAAGTATAATTCCCTTGGTGGCACTATTCAGCAAGTAAAATGCCCTTGATGTCATTATTCAGCTAGTTCAATGCCCTTGGTGGCACTATTTAGCTAGTTCAATGCCTTTGGTGTCACTATTCAGCAAGTACAATGCCCTTGGTGGCAATACTCAGTAAGTACAACAGCTTTGGTAGCACTAGTTGGCAAGTACAACGCCCTTGGTGGCACTCTTAAGTAAGGAGTGGCACTATTCAGCAAGTACAATGCCCTTGGCGTCACTATTTAGCAAGTACAACGCCCTTGGTGGTACTAATTGGCAAGTACAACGACCTTGGTAACATTATTCAGCAGAAACTAAGTCTCTGGCAATTAAGACGTTTGTCTTCAAATTAAGTGGGGGAAACCCTAAGAAGAAAAAGTTGGAAAATGTCTCCTAAATTGGTCTTTCAAACGAAACCCCCTACCACTGATGGAGGGAAGCTTCGTGAAAACCAATAGCTAAATTGACTGAGACGACTGTGACTTGGCTTATCTGTAGCCAAGAATATAGCTGTTCAGATCAACTAAAATGCCGTCTGACGTTGATTATGGTCGAAAAGGTGCTTTTCATTTATCCTTGCAGGTTCACTTGTTATATTTTCAATAAAGACTGAGTGGGAACTGTATCGAGGATTAATGAAAGATAATTATTGTGGGGATGTTCGTGTCACATGCTGGTGAATATGAATTGTATTTTTATGAAATTCAATTCCAGCTGAATTGGCGCTGAATATCGCCTGGTGATGAAGGTACCTTTGTCTTTTGATGTGAAAGTAAAAAAAAAAGAATATAACCTGGATAGATATTATATTTTAGTGATTTTGTTTCATCAATTCAGCTGATTTCTCTGAGTGTAAATGTACAATCTCTATAAATCCAGCAGCACAGTAGTACCCATATAGTAGCAAGCAAGCAAGCACCTTGATTGATGGCGCGTTTGATTGACTGATTTGATATTAACAAGCCGCCGGCATATGTTGGGTTACTTTGGCCACCTGTGCCGCCGCCGCGGCCGCCACTTCCATCTGCATATGACACTGATTACCCATAAGACTTTTCTCAGATGCTGCACCTTGACATCTAGGCTTCGATTGTGTCGACTTGGATCGCTTCGAATTGCCACCGATCGGATCTGGCCATCACATAAAAGCAAAGACATTTCGTTTTCCATCATATACAACTCGAATGTGGGACCAGTGGGAGCTGTGTTTGTTTTTCTTTTTTTGGTTAGAATCGATTTGGGCAGCTTCTTCTGTGCATCTGCCGCCATTGATTATTGTATGCCGCGCAGTAATATGTGTGCATTTTCGATGAAAACATAAAAATAAAAATGCAAATTAAGTTTTGTCCATTGCGTTCGTTTGGCTATAAGTGTGGTAGGTGACCATCAGTGAACGCAGCGAGCACAAAACCCTAGCTTGCTGCTGATATGGCGGTAGCCGAGCGACACACAAAAGACAATCGAAATTCAATTGATCGTAGATCTGCATGTGGAACCTAAATTCAAGCCTCGAACCATGCAACATGCCGCGCGATGAGTCAACAACGGATGCTTCCTGAAAGCTAGACCGACACTTGCACAACAAAACTGATTACCCGCCATGGCTCCCGCACTCACAGCATTGCTGGACTCGCGACTGGACATGGGCAATTGTGGATGACTGCAACTCCAACGAGTATTACGTTTGTGTGGTTCATGAAGTTTTCAAAGATAGAATTTACACGACATTCGAAACGTAATGTCCTATTCACCTCATAAATTTAGCTGCTATAGGTTTGGCTGTTGGCAGCGGCGGCAGTGGCGGTGGCGGCAATGACGATAGTTTGTTTCTGTAGCGGTGGCGGCCGGCGGCGGCGGCGGTGCCACCAAAAAGAGTGTCAATCGAATCAAGCTTCGTGCATCGCTCTGCTAAGCGAGACCTGGAGATGGCAGGGTGCTTAAGTACGCAATTTGCACACAAAATCGAACGTGGTGGCGCAGCGGTGGTGGTGGCAGCTAGATTTGCCACTTGAATAGTTTCCTACTGGACAGACATATCGGACACAACAGTTTACGAGTGTCGCGTCGTCGATCTTTTTTTTCTTGCGTTGTCGTCGTCCATCGCTTGGGGCGCGCAAGGATTAGCATTCAGATGGCCGCCTGATATGTCCAAGTCAAACTATGTACACACACTGTTGTTGTGTGTACATTTTGTTGTTCAATTGTTCTGCCATGCAATTAGGTGACTTCGATTTGTTGCCGCTATGCTATGCTGGCGATGGTACACTGATATATTTCTACTGCAGCTGTCAGTGGTCTGGCCAAGGTGTGGAGTTCTCATCATCTAGGTGTGGGGTCAGCAGTTTAAAAGCTTCATTGTAAAGGCAACGACGGAAGGATTTAATGACTGAATTTTTCCAGTTGACGCATTGCATCCAGTAAGTGTTGTCAGATGGAGATTTGTAATTTAGTAATCTAATGCTGCATAGGTACCTAAAGGGCATAGTTTGCGTTCGTTGCATTTATTCTAAATGAAATTTTGTTGATTAGAATATTTAGGTAAGATTTAGTAGTGACTATTTTTGTGAATTTATGAATTACAATTATATTGCTTATCTTATTTCGTACACTATTCCATTGACTATTCCACTATTGATTGATAGATTTTTTTTTTTTATCCGATGGAAATCTTCAAAAGACACTCGGTAAGAATCGGTACCAAGTAGTGTGGGACTCTTACCGCACTAAAACCACCGGTGAATCAGGACCAATCTATGAAAGATCGACAAATGATTTTTCTTTCTTAATTTATCAGTCGCATTGTGGGAAGTTTAAGTTATAACACTTTCCATAGCTTTTAGACCATCAGCTCATGAGGCTTGGTTCTTCTTAATCTCCGAACATTGTCTCGTACATTTAAGACGGTCTCCATTTCGGAGTTGGTATGACTTTGCAGTCGCTGATTGTGTGATACAGCGTGTTCTTTAACCACTTCTGTAACCATTTAAATTTGAAGGTCACGATGTAGATCGCTATTTCTTATATACCAAGGGGCATTTATTATTCCGCGAAAGACCTTGCTTTGGAAGTTTTGGATGGGTTCAGCATTTGTTTTCTTTGTACCGTCCCATAGTTGGATGCCATATGTCCAAACGGGTTTCAGTACTTGCTTATATTACATTAGCTTGTTCTGGATGGATAGGTCAGAGGTCTTTCCTAGTAACCAGCACATTTTTCTGTACTTCAAGTTTAGTTCGTCTTTTTTCTTTTTGATGTGCTCTTTCCATTTAAGCTTTGCATCCAAAGTCATTCCAAGGTATTTGGCAGTATTGGAGTAAGGTACTGTTGTACTGTTTATAAGAATTGGAAATTAGAATTAAAAAAAAAAAATAACTCAATTAATGTTTTTTTTTTTCTTAAATATTAATTTTAAATGAAAATCTTCTTACTCTCGTAAAATTAAATTTATTTAAAAATTTAAAAAATCTTACTAAAAACTAAGTAAATTGTTCAAAAATGTTTGTCTTCTCTCTTCCGGGATCATCTTGATCAACATGCAATGATATTGAATCCAGGCTGATTTTATTTTTAAACACAATGCTGTACTTCAAATTTGATAAGATTTCAATATGAAATAAAAATAGTGTAAATTTGAATTATTAATAAAATATTTTTTATTCAAATTTTCAGACTTTACATACTTTTGAATTACATAATTGTATACTAATCTTCTTTTTTTTACTTTTATAAAATAATTATGACTATGGAATTCATTAACTAATTAATTGTGTAAAAGATTTAAAGTTTAAATAAAAAACATTAAATGAATAATTTAAAACTAAATTTTTATTACATATTAACATGAAACTAAACATTTGGAGTCGACAGACCACAAAATGTACTAAATATACATTTTTTAAAACAAATTTAAAAAATATTTGACTGCACATTTTTCACACATGGTTAAGTTTTTGAGGTTCTTGAATTGGCTTTTTTCTTATAATAAAATATGATCGTTTCTTAAGTTTTTAAATGGACAAAAATGAGTGTGGTCTCACCTAGCCTCTTTGGTTTATTAAAATCACATACTTTGATAAAAATTATACTGAAATATTGAAACCGCAACGTAATATCTTTGGCACACCACGAAATTTTTTCGTACAACTTTTTTTCGTGCATTCTACAAAATTTTGTTAACTCAACAAATATTTCGTAGGAATTTTAGTTATATGTGGAAATCATTTCGTTAATTTTACTAAAACTATTGATGAAAAAGGGAAAATGCTTAGTAAATTCTATATATAACAACGAATTGTAAATTTATCAAACAATTTTAAAAATATTTTGTAGATAGTACGAATATTATTGGGAATTTTCAAAAATTTTCATATTTAACATTTGAAAGATTTAGATTTAGATATTGATTTTAAGTAGACATTTTAATTAATTGTTTTTCAACCGTGGAAGTGTTTAGAGGTGAGAAACGAATTTAAAAGTAAGGTCTTTTGAAAATAATAATTAATAACTAGATATGTATGTTTGATCCATTATTATCTTTTATAGTTTCCTGGATCGAATTCCAGCTTATGTTTTCTCTTGTGGGGAAGCGACTTTTCCTCCAAGGAGTAGTCTTCTACTTTTTAAGAAAAGTGGATCTCATCAACCTCATTCGGGCTCGGCATTGAATTTTCAAAAGCATTTCGTTTATTATTATAAATTTTGGAATAATATTTCGTTAATTCTACTTAATTTTTGTTTTTAATATTTGTAAAAAAGCAAAAGTTTCTTGGTATTAACGAATGCAATAAAAATGATATTTGTAAATTCACGAAAGCCAATTGGTATACAAAAGTTATTCGTGGGTTCGCACCACAAAAGTATCGCAAAATGAAGAAATTTTTTGGTTAAATTCAGTAATTTTTTTTTTTATTTTCTTTTGATAATGTATTTTTTTGTGGTACCTAAATTGTTTTGATTTACATTAGTTTCTAACAAGGCAAAAAATTATAAATGAATTATAAAAAAAAAAACAGGTAATGGGGAGCCTTTGTCGATTTTTCTTGGGTAGGTTTTGCCTGACAAAAGCACCTTTGCCATTGGCAAAGCCAGATCATGAGGCGCCTTTACCAATGGCAAAGCCACATCGTGGGGTGCCTTTACCAGTGGCAAATACACTTCGTTGGGTGGCTTTGCCATTGGCAAATCTACTTCACGAGGTTCATTTACCAATGGCAAACCCACCCACTTGGTTACGTTAAGCTTTGGCAAAGCCACCTGTGGGATGCTTTTATCATAAGCGCTTCCCTTTAAATCAGTCGCGCCTTATCAATCATTTGTAACTTCACAGTTTTATTACTAGGTTAGGTTAGAAGGGGTGATGATACGGCGGGCCGCATCATCTCACTCGGATCTCAGTGGATCCATTGCGCTCCCCAGAGTGAAAGGTGGGTGGTGAAGAGGGATAGGGAGGGGTTTGATGAGGAGTATTAGTTGTAGGGGGCCTCCCTGAACCATCCTGAGTTCTGAATGAATTTTAGGATGTTTTTCAGTGGCAATACAGAGATGTCCAGTTCATCGAAGAAATATTCTCCTAGGGCTGCTTTCCTGGTTCTAGCTAGGCTGGGGCATTCACATAAGAAGTGAAGGGGGCCCTCTTCCGCCTCTTCATCATGACACCCTCTACATAAGTCAGATGAGCTGATGCCCATTCTTTTCATATGGGTTCCCATAGAGTTATGCCCCGTTAGGACGCCAACTATGAGTGATAATTGAGGCCTGCCTAGCTTGAGTAGGTATTCAGTTTTTTTCTTCGAAATGTTCGGCCAAAGGTTCCTTGAAACCCGACAGGTGTCGATAGATGACCATCTGACATTTGCAGCTTCCAAGAAACAGTGGTGTATTCTACTTTTTTCTTCCTCCAGTGGCATGAGCACCGAGGCTACGATTAGGCTCAGATCAAGAGATGATCCGCTTTTGGCCAGTTCATCTGCCATTTCATTTCCGTGAATATCCCTATGTCCTGGGACCCATTTTAGGGTAACTGTGTTCGTTGCGTTGAGTATTCTTAACTCATTTCGGCAACGATCGATCAGTTTGGACTTTATGGTGATTGAGGAAATGGCTTTAATTGCCGTCTGGCTATCTATGAAAATGTCAATATTTTTATTTACTAATTTACGTGAAGCAAGATGTTTCGCGGCCTCACAAACTGCCAGCACTTCCGCTTGGAATACACTGCAAAAATTTGGAAGCTTCATTGATCTATATATGGGTGGGTTATCTGAATAGATACCTGACCCATCACCCTCCAAGGTTTTGGAGCCGTCGGTGAAGACCGAAACATGGTTTGTATTTATGACTCTGTTTTCGTTCCAGAGTTCCCTGGTGGGGATGTCTGTCATGGTTACTGGGTTGGTTGGCTGGGACCCCATCTTCTACCAAAAATTCGACTGCACGTATAGAATGCTACTGAGGCTTTTTTCTCTCTTTCTTTGATATTCTTTTTCCAGTTCAATTTACGGTCAAGTACAACACCAAGGTATTTGGCGGTATCCGAAACTTGAAGTGGAGTTCCGTTGATGGTTGGCGGGTTTATGTTGGGAATTTTGTGTTTCCTTGTAAACAACACCAATTCTGTCTTTTGAGGGTTAACGCTAAGTCCGCAACTACTGGCCCAATTACTGAGCTTGTTGAGGGCTAATTGTAGGAGGTCGCATAAGGTTGGGACAAATCTTCCCGAGGCCATTAACACAATGTCATCGGCGTATGCAACGACCTTGATGCCATTCAGATTAAGTTTAACCAATATCTGGTTGACTACAAGGAGCCAGAGCAGAGGAGATAGAACTCCACCTTGCGGAGTCCCCTTGCATGTTCTAACTTTTAACTTCGTATCACCCATTTCTACATTTATGAGTCTTGTTTGAAGCATGGAGTCAATCCAGTTTATCTGTTAAGGATCGATGCTGATCGAGATGAGGGCTTGTCGAATTGCATTATCTTCAACATTGTTAAATGCCCCCTCTATGTCAAGGAATGCTACCAGTGTGAATTCCTTGAATTGGATCGATTTTTCGATTGTGCCGACCACTTCATGAAGCGCTGTTTCAACAGATTTGCCCTTCATATATGCATGTTGGGCCTGTGAGAGCATGCCGTCATTAAGTTTTAGTCGAATGTGAGTCTCCACTAGTCTTTCTAAAGTCTTGAGAAGAAAAGAGGATAGGCTTATAGGCCTAAAATCCTTAGGTTCGGTGTGGGTGGGCTTGCCAGCTTTCGGAATAAAGATGACATTGACTTCTCTCCATTTAGAAGGAACGTAGGTGATGTTAATACAACCCCTTAAAATGTCCACTAGAATTGGAACAATTATGTCTTTAGAGCTTTGGAGCATAATAGGAATTATTCCATTAGGCCCTGCAGACTTGTATGCTGAGAATGAGTCTATGGCCCAAGCCACCTTTCTGCTATCTATGATTTGGTTACCTATGTTAAAGATTACACTTATGTCAGGGCCTCTATCCGCAGACGATGAATCAGTAGTACATCCTGGGAAGTGAGTGCTCAAAAGTGACTCTAAGGTCTCAGAGCAGGAATCTGTCCAGGTTTTATCAGGTCTTTTTAGAAAACCCGGAGGAGTGTAAACCTTTGACATAACTTTCCTGAGCCTAGCAACGTCATTTGTTGACTCAATGTCTGTGCAAAATTTTTGCCAGGCTGCCCTTTTCGCGTAAGTTGTTCGGTTTTTGTACATATTTTTGCTGATCTTGAGTTTTTCCTAAGGACAGATAACTCTTTCGACCACCATACGGGGTTGAGTTTACCTTTACCTTTTGAAATGGGGCAAGAACTTTCATAAGCATTATTAATAGCCAATGTTAGTTCATTGATATGTTTTTCAATATCTGAGCAATTTGTCAATGTCTGATTTTCATATTGACCCAAAGATGTGGCCATTCTTATCTTGAAGGCATCCCAGTTTGTCTTTCTGGGGTTTCTGTAGGGTTTTGGATTTTCTGTTTTGTGTTCGATATGGAATGTTATCATTCTATGGTCAGAGAATGTTACATTACTTGAGACCTTCCAGTCACTGACTACGATAGAATCGGAGTTAGTGGAAAGCGTCACATCGAGCACTTCTTCTCTGTTTCTAGTAACGAAGGTTGGCTCGTTACCTTTATTTAAAATCAACAAATTTTTCTCTATAATATATTCGAAAAGTGACTCACCTCTTTTATTTATGTCTGAGCTCCCCCACTGTATGTGATGAGCGTTCGCGTCACAACAAACCAGGAGGTCCCAACCGTTCTTACCAGTCACTGTAATGAGGTCATCAAGAGCATCTGGCGGCGGAGGCCTCGGTGAATCACCTGGCATGTAGACGGAGGCTAGGATCAGGGGCGGAGCCCCTTTTCTTTCGCACTACTGTGGGAAGATAAGAGGAAAAGATTTATAGATTTTTTCGCCACTATACATGTCCGATAGTTACCTTCTGTAGGCCCTTTCTTGGAGTAGAGGATATACTCTTTGGACCTTAGTCCGCAGATCCTCCCGCTGTTGATCCAGGGCTCCTGAATAAGGGTGATGTCAATATTATCTCTTGTCAACAATGAGGTCAGGGTGGCCGAGGCCAACTTACTGTGCTGGAGGTTTAGTTGGAGCACCTTCATCATTTTTAAAATTTTTACTTTGTAGGTTGGCCGACATTGGACGCACCTTGACCTCACTGATGCCAACCATCAACTTGAAACCCCTTGACGGAAGCATGGCCATTGTATCATGGTTTAACATGACAATGGCTTCCTGTCCTGTTTTTGAGGGAGCTTCTATATTCAGAACCTTCCAATCGCTACTAGGGAATCCTGAGTTTTGACCCCTAAGGAGGTTTTCCAGGAGTTCCTTTGATACGCGAGGGCCCGGGACGTTAATGCGGACTTTGGGTCTGGTCGGGAGTTCACTTTTAGGAGCAACTTTAAGAGTTACCCCCTCAAGTAAACCTTTCATCTCACCAATCTTAGTTCGAAGCCATTTTAGTGTGGGTTCATCCCTACACGTCATGATTTTGAACCCCTTGACTGTCGACAGCGGCCCGAATCTCGGCACGAAACCAGTGGAAGCGAGAATCTCGGTGTTAATACATTCGAGGATCTTTACCTCCACCTGAGCCCACTGCTCACTAGTTAGGTGACTTTCGGAGCTCCCCCCATTTATGACAGCCACCTGAAGGCTTTGTGTCACTACGTCCACTAGCGTACCATTGTTGGCGCTGTGTACAGCCTTGTGTTTTTTATTTGCGGACGTTATGGGAGGCGTCGAGTCATTATGCCTCATCCTCTTTCTTTGACTGCCAGTGTGTTCGGCCCTTGGGTGCTTTGGGCCATTTATCGGCCTCACTTTAGGGCTACTGACCGCCAGTTTGGGAGGAGAGACACCTTTGTTTTTCCTTCTTATTTCAGAGATCTTAGTGTCGATAGTGGTCTTGCTGTTGGGGTCCATTTTGTTAAGAAGTTTTTGAGCCCAGCTCAAGCGCTTCCAGTCTCTTAGCTTTAGCAGTTTTGGATCACCCTTGCCATACCTACGTACGGCCCTCTTGGCGTTTTCTATCCTTTTGAGATCTGGATTCGGATCCCCTCCCTTGTTCTGCTTATTTGCTCCTTGTTAACCTGAGTCGGTTTTGGCCCATCGATTGACGGGCAGCGACCTTCGGAAAAGGATGCCATCACGGTCTTGGAGGACCCTGGGCCATCCGCGCAGACTTCGGTTGGTTTACCTCCACCAGACCTTTTATAGGGAGTCGAAGTAGTCTTGGCTATCGGCAATGCCAGGATATTTGCCGCAGACTCGCCTTGAGGGGGTACCTGCCCTTGACCTTTCACAGGATTCTCGGCCACAGTGACGTCTGCGTCCGAGCTGTCCGAGCTGGCGAAGGACTGGTAGTCATCATCATTGAGGATGCGGTTTTCCTCATCAGACGCCATCACTCCATCGTCAGTCCCAACAGCCTCGTCCTCAGAGTTCGGAAAGTCCATGAGGTATTCAGAGAACATCCCATGGACCTTACTGGCATGACCACTGCTACAGGCAGAGGTGCAGTCTACTGCTTTTGTTGTTGTTGTTGTTGTTGTTGTTGTTTTTGATGTTGTTGTTGTTGTTGTTGTTATATGTGTCACTGGCGACTTAGTCTTAGCCAAGCCCTCGCCGGCAGCCGTGACTTCTGCCGACACTTGAACGTATATCCCCGTTCGATTTTTTGTTTCAATATCGATTATAATGGTTAATTTGTTATTGTTAGATATAGTAAAACATCTCTATTGGTTTTTCTTTGTTGTTCGATCCTGTAGCCGGATTGCTGGAGGAACGAACGTAAGCCCCCCCACCACATCAAGGTGAAAACCACGGGGGGGAGTTTTATTACTAGCTGAGTATTAATTTAGTAAACCCAAAAGTGGCAAACGGTCTCCATTCCCATGCTAAAGCATCCCTACCAGAGAGGATTTCCCATTTATATTTTGTTTCTAATTTAATATAAATCATTAAAGTTACAAGACAAAATGTACCTTAAAATGAAGAAAATAAGGAAAAGAACATATTAGATAGCAAAAAATTGAAAACAGGCTAAAAGTTTTACGTAAGGTCAAGTTCCCGAAATCCCGGCAAAGACTCCGCGTCTACCTTACATATAAATATAGATTTAAAACTGAAATGTCAAAATAACCCGTTTTTGAAATGTAAAATTTTCAAAAAAACAAACAAATTGATCTTTTTTTAAAAATCCAAAAAAAATTTGTTTCCAAAATTTTGATGTGCAATGTTATTGACAATCTTAAAAAACTTTTGTAGACAAAATTTAATTGAAATCGGCTGAAAAAAAGAGGCTGGGTGTGACTACACTAGTAACGTTCCATTGGTGCCCTCGGAAGGTAGAGGCCCGGTGTAATTTTATTATTAAAAAAAATCGCCACTTCCAGATCTTTGAAAACGTTATCTGGTGTTCAATATTTGGGAAGAAAAAATTTTCTTTAACAATTTTTGGTTAAATTTCTTGCAGTTTTTATAACTTAAGAAAAACTGTTTATTAAATATTTTTACAAATTTTATCAATTATTTAATACAAAGTAGTCAATATGCGTTAAATAAAATGAATCAGAAGTCGAGAAAGCATCATTCGTTCTCGAGATATTCGAGACTATAGAAATTAAACTTTTTTTAATTTGCTATAGTAAAAAACCGCTTATTTAATTTTTTTTTAAAGTCATTTCTGCTCGTATATAAAATCTATCCGAAGTCGATATCTTTATTAGTTCTTGAGGTATGGTGGACGAAAACCATATCTCAAGAACGAATGAAGGTATCGCCTTCAGATCAATCTTATTTTATAGATAGTGGTTTCAATACAAAAGCAAAATAACGTACGAACATTCGTACAAACACAGACACATTTCTAAAAATGATAAATTCCAATTTTAGGGAGCTCGATTTAACAAATCTGACCAATTACAATAACTTCTAATCGAAAAATCATAAAAAACCTTTGTATGGAAGGTGACGTTGATAAAAGTTTTTGGTAAATTTGTCTTTTACCAAACAGTACAGCATGCTTTCAATAATACACTGATTTTTACTTGTGATATGGTTATGCATATGTATATGGCAAGTAATGGATTCGTAAATAAAAATTGAACTCGAGACTTTGATCAGAATTGTCAATATGATGAAGCATAGGAAAGGCGAAAAAAGTGGGTGTCACAATTCTATCTGCCTGAAACAGCCGGACTTTCTTAAAACTTAGGACATATTGGTTTTTGGTGATTCTATCCATACAATTTTTTTCATTTTATTTTTAGACTTAAAATAAGGGTACCTGCCATGCAATTTTTCTTAGCAATTGTACAAAATCTTCTTCTGCTTCTGCAACTTCAAACTTTATATGAAAGGCGTGTTAATAATGATTTAATATTTTTCCACCAACTTATCAGTGGTGAAATTGATGCAGCTGACTTGTTAGCCTGTGTAGGCATTAAATTCCGCGGAGGAGCTCACCATCTACGAAGATTTGAACTTTTTCACGTTCCTTTTCATAGAACTAACTATGGTATACACGAACCTCTTAATCGTATGTGTAGACTTTTTAATTTAAACGCTTCCGTTGTTGATTTTAACCTAAGTAAAGTTGGATTAAAAACATTGTTGCGCACCAGTGCTCCACTCTCGTGAATGTTTAATTTTGTTTTCTTAAATGTTTTATATTATGTTTCTAATATTGTACGTTTTGTAATTGTTTAGTTTTGCTAATGTTTATTTATTTATTTATTTATGTGCTTGTGTTAGCTTACTTAATCTACTAACCACTAACACATACACTCATGATGAGCCTCTGATTGTAGAATGCAGCTTGCTTTAAGCTCACTACAACAAAGAATTCTGAAGTGTAAAAAAAAAAAAAAAAAAAAAAAAAAATAAAATCTTGTTCTCCACATTTCTTCTCACATTAGAGCGCTGTATACTATTTTTGTATCTTTCTACTATGAGGCACCAGCTTCAGCCACATCATTTTGTTTGGTCAGTATACTACTGAAGCGATATTCTTTAAATTTCGAACTAACGGCTTTTTAGTTGATCCCTAGACGGGGAACTTAAATTTTTGTAGCTTCAAAAATAACGGCACCTACTTGCCATACAACCTTTAAGAAAAAGCTTATTGATCTCAAAAACCTCTCCAGAGTATTATTTTTTAAATGGTGTACTTTCTGGTAAACAAATTTACCACGAACTGTTATAAACAGTAGGTACCTGCCATATAACAATTTCTTCGATCTTATATTATCTTATTAACCTATCAACCCCTTTCAATCAAAGTTGTATGCAAACGTTTCTTTTAAATGTCAATAATATTGCATATACAAATTTTGAAAAAAAATAAAGTTTAGTTTTTAATAAAATATTTTTTTTTTGAAAATTCAATATTTCAAAACTCAATATTGGTATACCATTTTTTTTTTAATGTAACCAATGTTAAAATTAATTTTTAAGAAAACCAGGTCAACGGCGTTAAATTCTTTTTTTGCATGTCTTCATATATTTTCAAGTCATCAAATGACTGTTTATGCAATTAAATGAAAGATTTAAATGCTTTTTAATGTTTTTATATTTGTCTATAATTACATAAATACTTGCATATTTTAAAAATTCTTAAGTTCCAAGGAAATTGAACATCAGTCGTTAATTTTCTTTACTTTTTGAGTTGGCGCGTTTCATTTTTCACTATTTTTTTAGTATAATATTAATGTAATAAATTTCCTAGCATCAATTTTTATATCTCCTCGAAAATTTGTGTTTTAAAATTTCTTTTACAAATAATTTTTTACATGTCCTAAATATGCTCGTCATTGTATACATTTCCTAGGAGTTGTATATAATTTATAGGTTTCGTTCATCTCCGGTAACATGCACTTTAATAAATCTTTAAAATTTGCGTACCAAAAGCTATCCTTAAAAATGTTTTAAGAATTTAATTATAAATAATTATTAAAAAAAAGCATATAATCATATCTGTGGTGTTTGGGAGAAACATGTTAACTGCATTTTAAAATTTGCTTCTTTACGCCTACTTTAAATCGAGCTAGAGCCTAAACGAGTTAACCGATTTTCTTCAAATTTGAAATACTTATGAAAAAAGTCTTTAAAAAGTTGTGTTCTAAATTTGAAGAAAATACGTTCATTCGTTTAGGCTCTAGATCGATTTAAAGTGGGCATAAAGAAGCAAATTTTTAAATGCAGTTATCATGTTTCTACCAAACACCACAAATATTTAATCAAGAATTAAGATGGCGTTGTTTTATTCATCTCAATCTCTCAAAGAAGAATTTTTGACTAATTTAAATATCATTTTCATGCTTTTAAACATTTTTGTCTCATTATTTTGATGGCTTTGCATAATTCAAAGCAACTTATTTAAAGGTGCCTAACTTGAAGTCCATTAATTGTCAGCCGTTTCTAACAAATGCTTTTAAATGTCTTCGATAAAATCCATTGAATATGATCCTTGACCAAATTTTTGTGCAAGTTGATAAGCATGTCAAATACTGTGAAACATCGAAATATAAAAATTCTAGAATTTACCGATAAAACTTTGAATTGTTCATAGTTAATTTCACACTTTTACCATCATTAATTTAACAAGCGTTGAAATTAACCTAATGCAGTGGGCTAACAAACACCTATAGTTGTTTTAAAGGAATCCAATTTCAGATGTGAACATTTTAAAGGCATTTATAATTTATCATTTTTCAAAGTTACGAATTTTGTATTGGAAAATTATGAACTCTCGCGTTGATTCACCATTCCCCCTCTTTTCAGTGTATTCCAGCATTCAAGTACCTAAATTATGTTTTTTTATTTATTATTTTCTTAATAGTTAGTTTAAGTTTAGACCGAACTATGTCCATGTCCATGAACCAAAAATGATTTGTTTACATTTGATTAAATAAAACGGAACATTATTAAGTGTAATAAAACATTTCTTTAAATGGCCAAGAACCGTGTCTACAATCTGAGAGTGTTGCAACATAAAATCAACCACAAATGTAAGAAAAAGCTATTTGCTTTGTATTGAATATGGATTTAGTTAACTTTCCTATAACTGCATACAAGGCTAATTAAAGGTTATATAAAAATACACTCAATCAATCTTTAAGCACTTCACATTGAACATTTATTAAATAAAAGTGTGACGATAAATCCGAAACAGGAACCATTCTACTATTCTCATTTTATTAAACACAAAAACCTCATAACGATCTGTCAAATAGTAACAAGTCCTCTTTCAGGAAGTAAAAAAGCCTTAAAAAAAAAAAAACTGAACAAAACAGAAACCTTCCCACCACACATATCCAATTTGAGCAACGTCACGTCTTTCAAAGTCAAAGCATGATAGAAAGATTCTCTCCGTATAAAACTCATCATCTATCGCCATAATGTCTGCGCCTGATCATTGACCCTATTCCAAAGATGTCACTCATTTGCGCTGGTCGATGGCGATAGCGATATAGCGGATGGAAAAGAGAAATAGCTCAAACGGCGGGTGATGCCATCGATGGCAGACCAGCAGCAAGCAGCCAGCTCCGGTTACAAATCTGTCCTTTTTTGTAATTCGAACATTACAACTTTGGCATACGACTGATGCGCTGATCTGCTGTTGAATCCTCCTTCTCGTTAAAAACTTAGCAATCTACGCCAGCTAGTACCTATACCAAACAGCTGAACAAAAAAAAAAAACTTAAAAAAGGAAAAATACAAGTAAATGGAAGGAATCTCCGCAAATTGCCATTTTACTTTGCACTCAAAATGGTTTGATAAAAATTCTCAACTGCAAGTTGTGACAAAGCGTAAAAACGCGTGTGTTACATAAACTGAATACTGAACAGAATTCAAGAAACATTATACGAATTGTCGTAGTGTCCGTTTGTCCTACAGTGGTGCAGAAACGAATAATGATCCTAAAAATTAAAGTTTTTATTTGAATAAGATTCTTCTAGTAGTATCATTTTTAATGGATCTTTTGTGTAAAGCCTAGCACGCTGCTGATGCTAAACGAAAAGTCACATACAAAAATGTCAAAATGAAATCATAAACGAAAAATTTAGTTCTACTTTCCGTTGTTCAGGATACGCTGTTCGATGAGCGAAATTGATACCTGTAGCAGATTTTTTGGAGAAGTCTACACTCTTTTTTTGCACACAAAAACAAGTATTCTCAGCTCAAGACATTAAAAAGGTTCGGTACTTGGGACTTTAGTACAAACAGCAAAGGGACGTTTCCAGGCTGTACTACGAAATACTAAAATCCTACTTTATAAACTAACTCTTTAGAGTACGGTACGACCAAAACTTGGAACTAAAGATAGTTGAAGCCGGTGTACCACAAGGAAGTTTCCTAGGACCCATTCTTTATCTGTTATATACAAGGGATATTCCAGTAGATATCAACGCTATCATGTCCAACTTTGCTGATAATACTGCAATAGTGGTGATGAAATTCAATCAAGTTGTTGAATAAAAACACAAACCAAATCACTGTTCTTTCCAAGATGATGGTCTTTCGTTTACCCCGAGCACCCCAAAAAACTTGGTTTTATAATGACGAGATGTAGCAAAGAAATTACTTAGGTCCTCGACAACTTGCATTTTTCTGGAAATAACCCTAGAATGCTGTGAGCTTCATTTAAACTGAACAAAATCTTTGAAGATGGCAACATTTTATGATGAGTAAGACAATTTGAATTAGGAAAACGTAAGAAAAGAAATGTCTGCACTTCATAAAACAATTATAAAGGAATCAGGGACCTACATATACACTTCAAAAAATAAACCAGCTTTAGTGTAAAATCAATAATATTCGTTGATAAATGTTTGCTAAAGCCTCTCCACAACAAAAAGTTTTAAGTGTAAAATTGTCAACTTCGGCGAAGTTTCCGAACTACACCAAAAATATAGAAAAGTGGCCAGTGTGACCATTCTCTCACAAACGCATGTGTGAATTTATTAGAATTTTCAACAAAAATATTATTTTTTTTTTTACAAAATATTTCTTTTATAAATTTTGGTATGCAATGATATTTGTAGTTTTAGTATACAAACTTATTTAGCGATAATGCAAAAAAATAAAAACATAAATAGGAGAGGTACTGTTAATACATAGATAGTGTATATTTTGTTGGCCTTTCGACTTTAAGCACCACAAATACATTTTTATCAAAGTCGTAGAAGTCGTTTTTGAGAAAAATTAATTTTTCTTCTACGATTTTTTAAATATTTTTACTGAAGGTACCATTATTTAAGTAAAATATTTGTTCCTTAGATATATTCTAAAAAGTATAAAAAAAATCAAGATGAAGTTTCCAAAAACACGAGCGTTGGTCACTTTTAAAAAGAATTTTAAATTTTAAACAAAACTGCGCGATTTACCTACTTTTTAAATATTCTCAATAACGGTAATGTCATATTTTATCAAAATCTTTAAAGGACAGACTTGTTTTTCACTTTGAACTTTGAATTTTTCAAAACTGTCTGGCAGGGAAAATTATAATTACACTGAAATTGTCTCTGATTCTGTGATATACCTAGTCCAGGAAAATTTAAAAAAAATGTAAAAACTACAAAAAAATTCCGACAAAGCTAAATTTTGGTGGAGAGCTTTGTTGTGGTGTCTTAACGATTTCCTGGAAAGTTCCGTAAATTTGGACCAGGGCTTAATTTTTTTTGGAGGGGGGTAAAAAAGGGTAAAATTCAGTTTTTTTTTTAATTTCTCGAGAACTATAAGTTTTTTTGAAAAAATATGAAGGTACAAATTGTAGCTTATGTCATTCTACATAAAATAGATTATTAACATAATTTTTTTCATACAATTAATAGATTCTGAGAAAATTATGCAAGAACTTCAAGGGTGGATTTAATTTTGTCAAAAAATTTATTTAAATTTCCTTAAACGATGGGTTAAAGTTTTTGTACGTTTGCAGTTTGGGTACATCTTTTCTTAATAAAACCAAGTTTTTGGGGTGCCCGGGGTAAGGGGATAGCCGCCATCTTGAAAAAGAGTATGTTTTGGTTTGTGTTCAACAACTCAATGAAACTTCCTTTTACAACAAAATCATGAAAGAATTACATTTTGATAATAAAATTATCTAAAAATGAGCTATTAACTAACTCTGTATGTTTATTAATCTTCAAGTTATAGCGTATCAAAAAAACTTTTTTATGTTGTACTGTAAATGTAAAAATAACGGTTTTTTGTTAATATCTCAGCAGATATAACTTTTTTAAAAAATCTAATGAACTTATATTAATGCTTATAAAATTTTGGACAAAAAAGATTGTAACACTTTTTTTTCGTAGGAGCAACAGATATCAAGAAAAACGTGCACAAACGTTATAATAAGAGCTTTTCACTGTAATTAATTTTTTTTTCTTCACTTTGCCTTGGTAAAAAAGGTAATGATCGCGTTTTTTGCACGTTTTTCTCAAAATCTATCGCTCCTACTAAAAAAAGTGTTACAAATTTTTTTGAGCAACATTTTATAAGCATTACTATAAACTCATTAGTTATTTGAAAAAATTATATTTGCTGATATATTAACAAAAAACCGTTATTTTTACATTTACAGTACAAAACTTTACCTTCACATTTTTTCAAAACAACTTATAGTTTAACCCTTTAACCACCCCAAAAAAAAAAAAAAAACTACGGAACTTTTCAGGAAATGGTAAATAAGTTAAAACAAAGGTCTCCACCTAACTTCAGCTTTGTCGGAATTTTTTCGAGGTGAAAGTCTAATTATCCTGTGCTAATATGTGATAAGTGGAGCATTGTCTAGGTAGGGGTGAAAATTAATTTCTACAGTTATGAACTGGTTTTTATATTTTTTAAGTATTCTTAACTCAAGCTTTCAATACCTATACTTCTTTTTGTTGCTATCTCTTACACCCAAAGTCTGCTGTGGGGTGATAAGCTTAACTTTAATAGCTCAAATCTTAAAGTTTATTATTTTTTTTATTTTCATTGGAATTTTAAGCAATGTAATTTTTTTTAACAAACGTTGCAATAACCCCTAAAAGTGGTATCCCCTTTTTCAAAATTCAACTTTACGTTTTGTATTCTCCAATCTTCTGAGATTTCTGATATAATTTCTCTAGAGAAAAAACGGTATTGAAATGATTTAATCTTAATTTCAAGAAGAAGAAAATGTTAAGTCCCACAGATACTTGTACAGAATAGTTGTAAAGAAAAAATAAAACATACAAATCAATGAGCATATTTTTAAAGGGTTTTTCAAACATGACGCTACAAACGTAAAGCAACAGGGACAGCTAACGACACGATATTTCTTGCCGCTCTTTTGACATTTCTCTTCAGTAAGGTTTGCCATTTCATGATTGAAAGATATACGATCCAACAACGAGTCGAAATTATTAAAATTTATTACCGAAATTCGGAGTCAGTGGCCTCAACGTTAAGAGCGCTACGTCCAATTTATGGTCGTCATAATCGTCCTTGCAGATCAACAATTGAGCGTCTAGTGGAAAAATTTGAATCCACAGGCACAGTACAAAATGTTCCCGTGCCAGTGAGACAAGGAAGTGCCCGTAGTGTCGAGAATATTGCTGCCGCTGAGTCTTCAGTTGCAGAAAGCCCAAATGTGTCTCTCACACGTGCGTCGTTCTCGAGCGTTGGGCATCTCTGTGAAGTCGTTGTGGCGAATTTTGCGAAAAGATCTTGGCCTACATCCTTACAAGATTAAATTGACGCAAGAGCTTAAGCCGCTTGACCACCAGAAGCGTCGTATGTTCGTGAATTGGGCTGAGCAACAACTTGAAAATGATTCGGATTTTCATCGAAAAATCATCTTCAGCGATGAGGCTCATTTCTGGCTGAATGGCTTCGCCAATAAACAAAATATGCGGTATTGGTCAGGCAGCAATCAACACGTTCTCCATGAGTCATCGTTGCATTCCGAAAAAAATTACGGTTTGGTGTGGTTTATGGGCCGGCGGCGTCATTGGGCCGTACTTCTGCCGTGATGATCAAGACCGGCACGTTACTGTGAATGGGGATCACTACCGTTCAATGATAACCGAATATTTTTGGCCCCAATTGGATGATATGGACTTGGAGGACATGCGGTTCCATGTGGTTCTATTTCCTGTGGGGCTACGTCAAACCTATGGTCTATGCCAACAAGCCAGCGACGATTGATGAACTTCGTACGGCCGATTTATGCTTGAAAACCGTCGAAAATCGGGTTCAGCGTCTGGACTTCTGCAAGCGTGTCCGTGGTGGCCATGCAAAAGAAATTGAATGACATCGAACGTACTTTCACAGGAATAAAGAATTTCATTGATATCCAAAACCGTTTTTGTTTTATTTAAAAAAAAACTTTTATAGCGCTCTTATTGAAAAACCCGGTACAATTTTCCGATTTTTTTGTTGCAACGACAGAAAATGGCACGTGTGGTCCCAGCCTTAAACGTTGGTAAAAAATAAAACAATTCAAACAAATTTTATGATTGCTTTAAGTGCACTATTACAAGACAACTTTTGAGTTATGACTTTTTTCGAAACTCAATGAGTGCAAACGAAGAAAAAACTCCTGATCTCACCTTCGCACTCATTTATTATTGAAAAAGTCATGACTCATAAATCGTCGTGTAATAGAGCACTGAGCAATACGAACTTTTTGAAGCTTGAGAGCTAGTTTTTAGAATTGAGCTAGATCGAGCTATAAGAGCTAGATAGATTGACTTTCATCTCCATTTTCCAAAAAAAGAAAGTGGAATAGTAACAATGTTTCAAAAAAATAAGTTTCGAATAATAAAGTTTCGAAAAGATAAATTTTTTGTTCCCCCGAAATCTTTAAAGCTATTATGAGTTTCGCCTGAACTTCTCTTTACCTAAAAATAAACAAAAAACCTAGGCAAAGGCACCAGCCAGTACCCCTTGTTTTTTCTTTTTTTCGCTGTCAAAAAATAAGTGACAATTCCAGCTGTTTGTCACGAATAATTACTAAATAAGTACTCAGAACAAAGGGGACACTTAAAATTGATAGATAAAAATAGAATGTCAATTTTTCCGCATGGAATGTTGTTCACATGAAACTCACAATGGCGGAAAGTTTCGAAATATAAAAATTTGAAAAACGAAATTACCAAAAAACTTTTTAAAAAAGAAGTCACTAGCATCAATTTCATTAAAATCGATCAAAAAACAACGAAGTTCCCAGAATTTTGGAAGTTTTTTTTTCAAAATATTGTCCTTTGATACTTTATCTTGCGAAACTTCAACATTTCTCCTTTCGTAACTTCATTTTTCGAACCTTTGTCTTTTAAAAACTTGGTTCCTTTAAACTTTATCCTTCGAAACTTAGTCCTTGAAACAAATTAATAATGTTTAGATTTTGGTTTTCCACCGGTTCATCCATAAAATCGTGCCACTGTGTGTCCGGCTTTTGTGATCGACAGAATTTAAGTACAATCTACGCGCTGATGAAATCCACAAAAAAATAAACCAAACACTTAACATGATACGTTGGTTGGTTGGTTGAATTGGTAAATCTATTAACTGGTAGATCCGTCGGATGTCTATTTAGGTGATCCACCTTGAAGAAGCCTTTTTCGGATCACGTCCATTACCATCCCCACTTGACTCGGACTGATACACTACACGACGACGCGACGCATCGTTCGCAACATATACACATTATGATGCACCTTCAACCGCCTGAAAATCGCAATCCCATATAGTTCCGAACGAAAGAATGCCGCTGCAACGTACGCGCGTTTTGCACTGCATACGTATAAAACATTTATAGTGCGAGTGCTGGGATGAAGAATCTTGGGCGAGGAGTGTTCCTGCGGTGAGATGTGATTGTTATATTAATTTTATATTAAGTTAAGAAAAAAAAAAAAACTTATAAAAAAATCTCAAGAGAAAATGTTAGTCGAACAAAAGTAGCAGCAGCACCCCCTCCTTAGCTTGATGGATAGGACTTACAATATGGATAATGCGGCTTCTGTTGGAAGCGGTGTGCGAACTTGTTCCCAGCGTATATGGCGTTCGTCGATCATGCCAACGCGCCTCACAAAAAGTGAGTTGTTTCCTGATCTGCGATTTTCCTAGAATCTCTCTGATGCTCCTGCTGTGTGTGACAGTGGCAAAAAGATATCCCAACAACAGTGCACACACACAATCGGACGAACAGCAAAAACAACTCAAGACACTCTTTCTTGGTTTAAGCGTATATAGAAATAGCTTGAATTCCCTAAAGATGCGCAGTTAGAGAGAGGAACGAATGGAAGAACCAAAACCCGCCGAAGACATGAAGTCTGCCATCGCGGATGCCCGCGTAAATTACATTTAAGGCATTGTGCCGGTAGGAACTTACTGTGATGTAGTGTGGCCGCACCAGGAATGTTTCTATAACATCTCCAAGCACAGACATGCAGTCTCTAGTTGGAAAAGTTTACTTCTTGGATTTGCCTGATAGGATAGGAGTCTCACGCCAATGAGATATTTTTGGGAATTTTTTTTAAAGAAATTCGAGTAGTGAGAAACAAAAAATATACTAAATTGAATAGAATTGATTTAATTCAATTTAATTCAATTCAATTTAATTCAATTCAATTTTGATTTAAATTAATTTAGTTTGACTTAATTTAATTTATTCAAATTAAATTTAATTGAATTGGATTGAATGGAATTGAATTGAATTAAATTTAATTGAATTAAACTAAATTGAGTTGAACTGTTTTGAATTTAATTAAATATGTTGATTAAATTATTTTATACTCCCCTATTGAAATATTGTCATAAATTATTCCTGACGAATTATTCGTATTTAGTTTGAGACACAAACCTTCTCATTTTCGTCAGACAAGCTGACTGAGGACTGCAATAAAGCCTTGAAGCACTCAAGAAAATCTCGTTAAAATGCGTTTTATGTCAAAATTTCATGAAATTGAATGCCCTGGTCCTGGTCCTGTGGCAAAGACATATGAATAGTAGAACGTAGGTTTTATATTAAACACATTCACAAGATTTTATATTTGAAATTGGAAGAGTGTGAGAAGTCGTTTTGTGTCGCAGGACAATTAAAGTGTCTGAATACATATACAAATCTTCAGCTACTAAAGGGCCTTTTTGTGTATAGAGAAACTTATTTTTCTTCACAAAAAAAAAAAAGAAGAAAATTAATGAATTTATTTTTGTAATATAAATTACTTAGTAGACAACATTACAGCTCCGACATTCATATCGAATTCTAAAAGAATTTAAGGACTCAGATGGCTATACCTAAAATAAGGGTGGTGATGATAAGCTTAAATGGCTAACTCAGAGATGGGTGTGGGTGAGAGCCCCACTTTTTGGCAGCATTCTTTTGCTATTTCGCTAGAGATTTAATGAGATAATAAACATTTTATTCTCAATCCACTGGTGCCAGCAAAAAATTTGTCTTATGCTTTTTGTTTTATTTAACTTGTGTAGTGCGGTGTACAGGGATGAATTAAATTTAAAAAGCACGGTTCGATTATCGGATGAGTTTTCGGACCAGAATAAAGGCATTAACTGAAGATTCGAATTCGAATAGGTAACTCTCTTCAAGTGAAATGTCCACAGGTAAACGTATGTGTTATCACCTAAATATACATTTTATCATTGAAAATTTTGGATCTGCATGCACTTGCGACATGTTGTATTTGTTTGCGATTAAATAATCGCGCAAAAGACAACCGCAAATGGGTGTATGGGAAAAGCTTTTTTTTAAATCGCAATGACAGAAAACTTCAAAGTGGTTTCATGACTAAGGCTAGGACCGCACTTGTGATTTTCAGTCATTGCCACTAAAAAATCGATATCGAAAGAACTTATGCCTATGCACTCACTTGCGATTATATATCGTGCGATTCTGTAATCGCTTAAAATACAACATTCAGATTTGTGATTTTTGTAACAGCGACTAAAACAAAAATTTATCGCAACTCAATACAAATTTTTGCTGTCTTAAGCGTTATATCACATTTAAACGCATGTGTTCTATTTTTTGCGACTTAATAATCGTACGGCAGAAAGCAAGTCTAAATCGTCACGATTTCTCGGTAGCATGTGCGTTCATTCTCATTTAAATGTAGGCGTTCTTTTTCAAGTGCGGTTGTAGTTACTTAAGAATCGCACGATCGATGGTCGTAAGTGCATGGCTATAATCTCTTGCGAGACCGATTTTTTTATCGCACCAACTGAAAATCACAAGTGTGGCCCTGGCCAAAGGCTAAGTGGTTTACTTACTACTTTACTTAAATTTAGCAATTTCAACCGATTGAACCTAAAAGTGAATTTGCTTGAATTGAGTGATTTCAATACACGATTTTCAATCACTTGACTAAAACAATACTTAATTTTCGGTCTTGAATAAAAAATAGTTTTGATAAATCTTTTTATTTATTTTTCTCTCCAAAATTTCAAACAAATCTTTTTTGAATTTGTAAAAATTGTTCAAAGTTTTTTTTTTTAATTATCAAGTATTATGAAAATTAAATGGTCGATTTTTTATACTCTGTAAAGTAGATATTTTAAGAAAAAAAAAAATACTTTTATAAAAAAATTACGGTACCTTTCATACAAATGTACAAAAAACCGTTAAGGAAAATATATTTGTTTCAAACGGCTCCTACAATTTTTATATAACTTTTTCTTTATGCTTAAACTAGTGTGATATATGTATGTAGGTACTAACAAAAATTAAAGATATTAACAGTAGCTATTTTTGTACAATAGGGTGGTCCTTATAATGTTTTTTTTTTGAAATCCTGAGATGGATAGGCATCAAATGGTTCTTCATAGAAAAAAATCCTGGTTTTTCAGATTTTTTTTTCACCCCCCTGGTCTCCCTATTTTCACTTTAAGGTTCTAACTATGGGGCTAGGTTGATTTTAAGAGAGTATAGATTAGATTTAAACGAGAAAAAAATATTATAGGAGGGGGTCTATTTTCCCCCGTTAGGCGGGAGGGGTAATTTTCTCAAATTTTGGATCAAAACAGAAAACAATTATTAAAAAAAACGGGAAGACTTACAATGCCACGCCTTAGCTTTTTTTAAAGCCACGATTCCATTCTATAATATGCTTCCTAAGTATAGTTTTTGAAAAAATAATTTTCAAACATAAAAATTAAAAAAAAGCTAAAAATATAATTTCTTAAGATTAACATTATTTTTTCAAAAACTATTTAATATAAAAACTATACTTAGGAAGCATATTATAGAATGGAATCGTGGCTTTAAAAAAAGCTAGGGCGTGGCATTTTAAGTCGTCCGGTTTTTTTCAAAATATTTTTTTTTTCTCTTTTTAGTCAAATTTCTAAAAAATTACCCCTCTCGCCTGAACGGGGGGAAATAGACCCCCCCCATAAATGATGTCTTGTATGGAATTCGATCCTACGACATTATGGTTTCCAGTCCAATACGCTTACTACTGATCTATTTCGCAATACAGTTGTGTAATGTTGAAAATGGTACTTTAATTTTTCTTACCGATGGGAATAAAATATTTTATTGTGTTTTTGTTATATTACTTGGGGTTTTTGAAATGGGATAAAAAGACTTATCTACAGGTTTTTCTTGCGAGGGCCTCACTAGTACTTATTTGACAAGTTTTTCTTGTCTAGATTGCCCCTACCGACATTTTTCAGGGCCTTGACTAAACTTGACAAAAACTTGACATTTTTCCAGGCGGGATTTTTTAAAATATATAAATATCACATCAAATCATTTCAACAAAAGTTTCAGAATTTTTAACTAAACAGCTTTTTTTTTTGAAAATTCGCTGTCTCAAAAATGGGTTGACAATTTTTTTTGTTATTTTTTTTATATGCACAAAAATAAATACTTACGATTGCCGTGCCAAAAGTTTTCCTTAAAAATGTTTTAAGAATTTGATATACTAAAAATTATTTTTTATTTAAGAAAACCGCTCCAACGATTTTTAAGATTTTTTTTCTATACATCACAGTCAATCCAGAATTGATATGGCATGCTCTCAAAGAAATTATCTTAGCTTATTTAAATATCATAACATTTTTCTCTCATAATAACCATGTCTTTACGCATAATGTTCTTAAACCCTCAGTAACTTGAACATAAGAGCAAGTACGTGCGACCCAGTCTTGCATTTTATTCAAAAAGGCATTTCCTACACATTCAGTTTTGTAGTTTTTTTATTATTTAAGGAAACGATTTTTTAAATAAAATTTTTGTCAAAAAGTGGGCGTGGTAAATATTTGTTTGTTTTTCATGTTTTTACCGCAGCAACGTTCCGTTTTTTAAGAACGCTTTTTTCATTTTTTCATTATCTCGCAATTAAGAAATCTCTCTTTTTTTAAAAAAATCCCACAATGACGAAATCTTGGAAACCAAAACGTCGCAAGTCGATATCTCGCATTGTAACAAATCATTTTTTAAAAAAATAAAATCTCGCGAATCTAAAGGTCGTGCGAGGTTTCCTCGGCAAGATTTCCCATTCTCTGCAAAAACAATCGAGTGCCTGCCTACTTCCTACTACTAGACCATTTTGTTATTTATAATTAATTTATCATAATTAATAATTATGTTTCAAGAGAACGTAGACATTTCTTATCCAGTTTTAATGTCGAAGCAAATTTAATTAATTGTTAAAAATAGGTTTTAGAAGAAAAGCATTAGAAAAATATTGTCCTTTTAGATTTTATTTTTCTACAGTTCGCACATTTTTTTTTCGTGTGCGATGCTACTGTTAGATTTGAAATTGCAAAATTTGGTTTTGCGAAATTTTGATACGCGAGATTTTTTGATGCGAGATCTACTAAAAGAAAAGCGAAATTTCAAAATTGAGAGACTGCGTAAAATAAAGGGTTTTTCTACAGGGACGAAGTAGAGTGACAGGGACAGCAAACGACGCCATATTTCTTTGACATTTCTCTTCAGTATGGTTTGCCATTTCATGATGGAAAGATATACGAGCCAACAACGAGTCGAAATTATTAAAATTTACTACCGAAATTCGGAGTCAGTGGCCTCAACGTTAAGAGCGCTACGTTCAATTTATGGTCGTCATAATCGTCCTAGCAGATCAACCATTGAGCGTCTAGTGGAAAAATTTGAATTCACAGGCACAGTACAAAATGTTCCAGTGCCAGTGAGACAAAGAAGTGCCCGTAGTGTCGAGAATATTGCTGCCGCTGAGACTTCAGTTGCAGAAAGCCCAAATGTGTCTCACGCACGTCGTTCTCAAGCGTTGGGCATCTCTGTGACGTCGTTGTGGCTACATTCTAACATGATTAAATTGACGCAAGAACTGAAGCCGCTTGACCACCAGAAACGTCGTATATTCGTGAATTGGGCTGAACAACAACTTGAAAATGATTCGGATTTTCATCGAAAAATCATCTTCAGCGATGAGGCTCATTTCTGGCTGAATGGCTTCGTCAATAAACAAAATATGCGGTATTGGTCTGGCATCAATCCACACGTACTTCATGAGTCATCATTGCATCTCGAAAAAATCACGGTTTGGTGTGGTTTATGGGCCGGCGGCGTCATCTTCCGTGATGATCAAGACCGGCACGTTACTGTGAATGGGGATCGCTACTGTTCAATGATAACCGAATATTTTTGGCCCCAATTGGATGAGATGGACTTGGAAGACATGTAGTTCTAACAGGACGGCGCCACAAGCCACACAGCGAATGTCACAATCAATTTATTAGAAACCAAGTTTGGAGAACGTGTTATTTCACGAAATGGTCCAGTCGCTTAGCCGCCTCGGTCGTGCGATTTGACACCGTTAGACTATTTCCTGTGGAGCTACGTCAAGTCTATGGTCTATGCCAACAAGCCAGCGACGATTGATGAACTTCGTACGAATATCGATCGTGAAATTGCAGCAGTATCGGCCGATTTATGCTTGAAAACCGTCGAAAATTGGGTTCAGCGTCTGGACTTCTGCAAGCGTGCCCGTGATGGCCAAGCAAAAGAAATCGAGTTCCATACATAATGGCATCGAACGTACTTTCACAGGAATAAAAAATTTCATTGATATCCAAAACCGTTTTTGTTTTATTTAAAAAAACTTTTGTAGTGCTTTTATTGAAAAACCCGATACAAGAAAAGCAAATTTCGGAATTGAGAGACCTGCGTATAAATGTAAAAACTGTTCTTAAGACAGATCTAAAAAAATTCCTATCTAAAGGAACCATTAAATCTATCTTTACTAATTTTTCGTTTCCATGATCTGATTCAAGTTCAGTTATTAAGTACAATTAAAATGGCTGCCAATAATAATAATTGTTCCTTGCTCTCTGTCAGGTGGTACAAACTTATAGATTCAACCAACAACCTTTAGCAAATGATCATGATGTCGATGATAATGATGATGATGATGATGGTGATCGTAGAATATATAATAAAAGGGGACACAAGTCCTGATGCGTGTAGTCGTCTCGCGCATTTCCCATACAAGATCAAGCGACAATGCTAGAGAAAAAACAAAAACAATAAAAAAAAGCAACCTTCTGCAATATAAGGGCATCTTTAAACGGAACAAATATCTATTTATCTCTCTGCTCTGCCACAACAAGATTCTCGTTTGGCAATCCTCAAGATAAATAAATTATTGATTATATATATTTTTCTCTAAAGAGGTCTCGGGAATAGATCAAGCAGCGAAAACAAACAATAATTAGAAGAAGTTTTTACGATGCTCACTGTGTTTGTTATACACTTAGAGAAAATTGCATTAATTTTATTTACTGTGGAATGTAGAATCAATCGTGTACTTATTACTTATTTGAAGCATCTGTTTGCCAAATTCCAACAAAATTTTATGAGTCATTAGTGGAAAAAACTTATTTCTTTCCGACTCTTTTTACACGTCTACACATGAAATTTGAACAAAAACGTCGAAAAACAAATATCTTCAATGGCAGATTTAGGTCTGGTTCACTTGGCGATGCACCCTACGTTCTTTTTGCAGTATAAATCCGTGCGAAATATCGTGTTAAAGGTTCTATGCAGAATGTATACATACGAGGATGGGTCAATAAGTCCGTGACTTTTTGAATTTCCGACCTCTTTACTGAAACAGCAACACTGCTCCTGTCAACAGGCATCTGTCAGTTGACTCCTGTCAAAATTTAAACTTGCTGCGTCAGTTAGTTTGTGTTTGACAGCTATTTTTATCAGACTACTCACTAATTTGAGGAGAAAATGGAAAAAAGTGAATTTCGTGTGCTTATTAAGCATTATTTCTTGCGAAAAAAAACCATTACCGAGACCAAGGCTAGGCTTGATAAATGCTATGGGGACTCTGCACCATCGATTTCAATGATAAAAAAGTGGTTTACTGAATTTCGTTGTGGCCGTACAAGCACTGAAGATGCCGAACGTCCTGGACGCCCAGTTGAGGTCTCTACACCCGAAACAATCGAAAAAATTCACGATATGGTGTCGGCCGACCAAAGATTGAAAGTGCGAGAGATTGTGGAAGCCGTAGGGATCTCGCATGGCTCAGTGGTTTCAATTTTGAATGATCACTTGGGCATGAGAAAGCTTTCCGCAAGATGGGTGCCGCGTTTGCTCACAGTCGACCACAAACGCAATCGTGTAAAAACTTCACAGGAAGGTTTGGCGTTGCTTAATCGCAATATGGAGGAGTTTTTGCGCCGTTTTGTAACCGTGGACAAAACATGGATCCATCACAACACACCAGAGACCAAACAACAGTCAAAACAGTGGGTTTCTGAGGGTGAATCGTGTCCAAAGAAGGCCAAGGTGGGTTTGTCAGCCAATAAAGTTATGGCGACTGTTTTTTGGGATGCACGCGGGATAATCCACATTCAAAAGGGAAGAACAATTAATGGGGAATATTATGCCAACTTATTGGACCGATTCAATGACGATTTGAAAAAAAAAACGACCTCATTTGGACAAGAAAAAAGTTCTTTTCCACCAAGACAATGCAAGGGTGCACACATGTGCAGTTGCCATGGCAAAAATCCACGAATTGGGCTATGAATTGCTCCCTCATCCACCCTATTCTCCAGATTGGGTTCCGAGCGACTACTTCTTGTTCCCAAACCTGAAGAAATGGCTTGGTGGAAAAAGATTTGACTCCAATGATGAAGTCATCTCGCAAACAAAGGCCTATTTTGAGGACCTCGACAAATCATTTTTTTTGGAAGGGATAACAAAATTGGAGAAGCGTTGGACAAAGTGTATAGAGCTCAAGGCAGACTACGTTGAAAATAAAATTATTTTTTTTATCAAAAAATCTGTGTTTTATTCCAAAAGTCACGGACTTATTGACCCGCCCTCGTACGTTACTGCTTATTCGCACTGATTAATAATGCTTGCGAAAAAACTTGCGGTGCATTGCCGTGTACACAAGGCCTTAGGCTAGGACTGCACTCGCGATTTTCTGACGTTGCGACTAAAAAATTTGAACGCAACCCAGTATGATTTTTGGTGCATTAATTCTCATTTAATCTCACGGGTCTAAATTTTTGCGACTGAATGATCGCACGACAGAAAATCGCAAGTGCGTTCCTAGCCTTACCCATTTGAACTCGAATTTCTCCACTTACATTCCAAGTATGAAACTAATTTATCCCTCGTTAAGAATCTATCTGTATGTGCAGTGGACTTGTAAACGCATAGTCGCACATTTTTTTTCAAGACATTTTAAAAGCTTTAAATATTTTCTTTAAGTGTAGGTTGCAACTGCCTCGCTACACTATGTAGGAATAGGAATCTTTGAGGCGCATTGCGTGGAATTTGATATCTAATTAGGATTCCAAACATCACTTTAAGCACGATGACTGCCGTTTCGCCCCGAATGGCTATTTGCTCCGTTGCGTTGTGCGTGTAACTAGACTTTCCGACTACATGATGCATTTTCTTTTTTTTTTTCTTTTTCTCTTCTTTTATTTAATAATTTTTTTAACATTGAGAATTTATTAGAAATCTATTTTTTTTTGTTTTAGGATGACCGATCACCGATGTCATCGGGAAATGAATCAGATGAATCTTCAGACATTGATTCCCCAGGACCTCCCAGCTTGAAGGCCACCCAGACCCTCTTGACCGAATCTCCACCTGCTGTTTCCTCCGATGCACCATTAAACTCTCAAAATCAAGCCAAACTCCAAGGTCAACAGCAGCAGCAGCATCAGCCAGCTGCTAGTTCATCTTCAACATCAGTGACAACGTCAAACAATGAACCCATCTACTATGACGTATTCAAACCAGCACCGTCATCATCTTCGGCTGCGGCTTCGACATCGGACCAAAATCAGTCGAGTAACATTGTTTATCCGGCATCAGCACTAGCAAACATACCCCAGGAGGTGCTGCTAGGTCTAATTCAGTCGGGCCACCTGCAACTGCACACCGAAGAAGGTAAGGAACAAAATAATGATGCCTCCACCACCTTTTCGCCGTGCGAAGTTCATTGAAACCGAAAGTACCATCGCATCGATTGTCGCGTCGCCGCGAGTCGTGAGTTCCAATCCAATCCAAAACAAAACACCATTGGCAGCGCAACGTACGCCGACGCCAAATTCGTTTAATAACTTAATCCATCTTCCAAATCGGGATGAGGTTCACACATCTTGAACTTCCATTTCAATCAAATTCATTCACCGTTTCCTTAAACATCTGCATATAAAAAAAGGTGCGCGCGCGCTCTGTGTCAGCCACCGCACCTCCATGTTTGCCCGTTCGACGGCCCCAGTTGCGTAATAATATCAGCAATATCGGGCCGCTTATAAGGAGCTCCCATTGATCGATGCTCTTCCCGAAAGGCAAATAAGCGGACGAACTGTTCTGAAATCGCGCCCCAAAAAGGAACTCACACTGCGTCTGTCGCCCGTCATTGTCTCCGGTCGGAGGGACAGAGCAGCCGTATTTTCTTAAGCAGCCGCTGCTGTAGCAACCACATCGTAGGCTGAAATATTTATTGAAACGAAAGCGCGCGCGAACGTTGTTAAGTCCGTCCGTCGCTTGGGTTTGTCCATCCGTCCGTCGTCGTCGCCAGCAAGTCAAGTCAAATAATTGCATGCCATGCTCTGCTGCCGTGTTGTCCAGTTGTCCATTAGTCCGTCCGCTTATATCGTTTGTGCTCCGAGCTTGGTCAGTGGCGTAGACGATCGCATCGGTGCTCCTTTTTGGTGAATTACACATGTCGGCGTGAGGCATTTAGTTTACTCCACCGGCCAATACTTTATGTATTTAATCCGCAAATATGTCGAAGATGTCCATAACTTCTGTGCGCACTGTCGCCACCATAACTTGCATATGGGCTGCGTCGGTGCGACATAGGGGCGGGTTGTGGTACTTAAATCCGATCGATGATTGGTCGTGCAGTTGACATCTGGTTGGCCACCATTTTTGGGGCCAAATGTGATTGACTTTTATTAAGTTTTTCTTTTTTCTTTGATTTGGTTTTCGGTTTTTTTCTTGCTCCTCCATCGCACTTGACTTGATTACGAGTTATATTTAATTCCCTCTCTCAATCGATTTTTTTTGTATTTGCTTTCAGATGGAAGTGGACATCAGTATATTACCATACCGCTTTCTATGGCTGCAACCAATAATATTGGGGGTGGATCAACTCAGGTTACAGACCTTTCTTCTCGATCAAATGCTTCCAGAGGAGAAAACACTTCACTATCATCAACATCAGCTGCAGCGACAGCGGCAGTAGCAACATCATCATCATCTTCAGGTGCTGCATCAAGCAGAGAAACAATTCGAGTTAAAAAAGAATTTAATAATTAAGTTAAATTGTTTTCTTTTAATTTCTTACTTTTCTTTCGAATATTTATAAAAGTTTTCTCTTAAAGAGCCAAACTTAGCCAAAAACAAAAAAATACATAAAAATATATTCTTTAAATGCAGTTAATCATTAACAAGCATTTTCTTTGGAAATAAGTGTTTTTTTATTTTTTTGTTTTGAATATTATTGACAATGAACTGTTTGAGAACACAATAGATTAATTAAAACTGGCCCTTGAGCTGAAGGACTTAAATATGTCTTTGAGAACACGCAAGGACAGAAACACATGAACCTTTTCTGGATATATTACTATTTTCGTGTGTAAAAGTCAATATTTTTCATTTTTTCAATATTTAACAGGAGACGGTTTGTATTGAACCATTCCCATAACTCATAAAGACCACCTTGGAGAATTGAACAGTCAGTATAAAGAGAGAATAGAGGCATTTTCGATAATCGAAAACAAGTATTTTATGTATAAAATAAATAATAGTGGATCTAAGTGACTACCTTGTGGAACACCATCATATTTTATTCCGAAAACCATTACAAATTTTTGTGATGAAATTTTCACATCTTGGTGGATGAATATCCAATACATAACTAAAGACCGCAACAATTTTGAAAGCTTAATTCGTTAGATATTCGCATTTAACGGATTGCGTAAAAATTCCATAAAATTACTTTGGATGCAAATATCTAATGAACTAGACATTGCAAAAGCTTTTGGTTTTCAGAAACAGAAAGCTTTTAAATAGAGAATGCACAATTTGCAAATAAAAACCATTTGCAAGGCTTGGTCGCGAAAAGATGTCTATCTAAAAGCATTTTCAGGCTAAATGCAAATAATCGAATTTCACTTTGGACGCCTTCATTTACAAAACCAGATATCATAGAAGGTTCTGATTTCCAGTTTTGGAAAGCTCTTAAAAATCTCTTCACCAATTTTTCTAATTTGAACCTTCTACGAGGCTTGGTTCCAGAAATATCGCTATCCAAAGGCATTAAGGTTGGTAGTTTTGGGCAGCAAATCATCAAAAACACATTGGAGCGAATATTTCCTCGACCAGACCATGAACAAAAATTTAGCTTTGATGTGTCGGTAGGGTTTGAATAGACCGTTTCATTAACGTACGGCACGATTTATTTCATTAACTTTGAAAAAATGTTTGTTTTTTTTCTCGAAAAAATGGCAAGGGGTCCACGTTTTTTTCCGAAAACCATGCACAATTTTTGAGACGAAATGTTCACATTTTTAGAAAAGTGTGTTAATTTCCAATTCATAACTGAAAACCGCAACAATTTTGAAAGCTTAATTCGTTAGATATTCGCATTTAACGGATTGCGTAAAAATTCCATAAAATTACTTTGGATGCAAATATCTAATGAACTAGACATTGCAAAAGCTTTTGGATTTCAGAAACGGAAAGCTTTTAAATAGAGAATGCACAGTTTGCAAATAAAAACCATTTTCAAGGCTTGGTGGCCAAAAGATGTCTATCCAAAGGCATTTTCAGGCTAAATGCAAATAATCGAATTTCACTTTGGATGCCTTCATTTACAAAACCAGATATCATAGAAGGTTCTGATTTCCAGTTTTGGAAAGCTCTTAAAAATCTCTTCACCAATTTTTCTAATTTGAACCTTCTACCAGGCTTGGTTCCAGAAATATCGCTATCCAAAGGCATTAAGGTTGGTAGTTTTGGGCAGCAAATCATCAAAACCACATTGGAGCGAATATTTCCTCGACCAGACCATGAAAAAAAATTTAGCTTTGATGTGTCGGTAGGGTTTGAATAGACCTTTCCATCAACGTGCGGCACGATTTATTTCATTAACTTTGAAAAAATGTTTGTTTTTTTCTCGAAAAAATGGCAAGGGGTTAGTCCACGTTTTTTTCCGAAAACCATGAAAAATGTTTGAGACGAAATTTCACATTTTTAGAAAAGTGTGTTAATTTCCAATTCATAACTGAAAACCGCAACAATTTTGAAAGCTTAATTCGTTAGATATTCGCATTTAACGGATTGCGTAAAAATTCCATAAAATTACTTTGGATGCAAATATCTAATGAACTAGACATTGCAAAAGCTTTTGGATTTCAGAAACGGAAAGCTTTTAAATAGAGAATGCACAGTTTGCAAATAAAAACCATTTTCAAGGCTTGGTGGCCAAAAGATGTCTATCCAAAGGCATTTTCAGGCTAAATGCAAATAATCGAATTTCACTTTGGATGCCTTCATTTACAAAACCAGATATCATAGAAGGTTCTGATTTCCAGTTTTGGAAAGCTCTTAAAAATCTCTTCACCAATTTTTCTAATTTGAACCTTCTACCAGGCTTGGTTCCAGAAATATCGCTATCCAAAGGCATTAAGGTTGGTAGTTTTGGGCAGCAAATCATCAAAACCACATTGGAGCGAATATTTCCTCGACCAGACCATGAAAAAAAATTTAGCTTTGATGTGTCGGTAGGGTTTGAATAGACCTTTCCATTAACGTGCGGCACGATTTATTTCATTAACTTTGAAAAAATGTTTGTTTTTTTCTCGAAAAAATGGCAAGGGGTTAGTCCACGTTTTTTTCCGAAAACCATGAAAAATGTTTGAGACGAAATTTCACATTTTTAGAAAAGTGTGTTAATTTCCAATTCATAACTGAAAACCGCAACAATTTTGAAAGCTTAATTCGTTAGATATTCGCATTTAACGGATTGCGTAAAAATTCCATAAAATTACTTTGGATGCAAATATCTAATGAACTAGACATTGCAAAAGCTTTTGGATTTCAGAAACGGAAAGCTTTTAAATAGAGAATGCACAGTTTGCAAATAAAAACCATTTTCAAGGCTTGGTGGCCAAAAGATGTCTATCCAAAGGCATTTTCAGGCTAAATGCAAATAATCGAATTTCACTTTGGATGCCTTCATTTACAAAACCAGATATCATAGAAGGTTCTGATTTCCAGTTTTGGAAAGCTCTTAAAAATCTCTTCACCAATTTTTCTAATTTGAACCTTCTACCAGGCTTGGTTCCAGAAATATCGCTATCCAAAGGCATTAAGGTTGGTAGTTTTGGGCAGCAAATCATCAAAACCACATTGGAGCGAATATTTCCTCGACCAGACCATGAAAAAAAATTTAGCTTTGATGTGTCGGTAGGGTTTGAATAGACCTTTCCATTAACGTGCGGCACGATTTATTTCATTAACTTTGAAAAAATGTTTGTTTTTTTCTCGAAAAAATGGCAAGGGGTTAGTCCACGTTTTTTTCCGAAAACCATGAATAATGTTTGAGACGAAATTTCACATTTTTAGAAAAGTGTGTTAATTTCCAATTCATAACTGAAAACCGCAACAATTTTGAAAGCTTAATTCGTTAGATATTCGCATTTAACGGATTGCGTAAAAATTCCATAAAATTACTTTGGATGCAAATATCTAATGAACTAGACATTGCAAAAGCTTTTGGTTTTCAGAAACGGAAAGCTTTTAAATAGAGAATGCACAATTTGCAAGGCTTGGTGGCCAAAAGATGTCTATCTAAAAGCATTTTCAGGCTAAATGCAAATAATCGAATTTCACTTTGGACGCCTTCATTTACAAAACCAGATATCATAGAAGGTTCTGATTTCCAGTTTTGGAAAGCTCTTAAAAATCTCTTCACCAATTTTTCTAATTTGAACCTTCTACGAGGCTTGGTTCCAGAAATATCGCTACCCAAAGGCATTAAGGTTGGTAGTTTTGGGCAGCAAATCATCAAAACCACATTGGAGCGAATATTTCCTCGACCAGACCATGAAAAAAAATTTAGCTTTGATGTGTCGGTAGGGTTTGAATAGACCTTTCCATTAACGTACGGCACGATTTATTTCATTAACTTTGAAAAATTGTTTGTTTTTTTCTCGAAAAAATGGCAAGGGGTTAGTCCACGTTTTTTTCCGAAAACCATGAAAAATGTTTGAGACGAAATTTTCACATTTTTAGAAATTTTAGAAAAGTGTGTTAATTTCCAATTCATAACTGAAAACCGCAACAATTTTGAAAGCTTAATTCGTTAGATATTCGCATTTAACGGATTGCGTAAAAATTCCATAAAATTACTTTGGATGCAAATATCTAATGAACTAGACATTGCAAAAGCTTTTGGTTTTCAGAAACGGAAAGCTTTTAAATAGAGAATGCACAGTTTGCAAATAAAAACCATTTTTAAGGCTTGGTGGCCAAAAGATGTCTATCCAAAGGCATTTTCAGGCTAAATGCAAATAATCGAATTTCACTTTGGATGCCTTCATTTACAAAACCAGATATCATAGAAGGTTCTGATTTCCAGTTTTGGAAAGCTCTTAAAAATCTCTTTTGCGGAGCAAAATCGCATCGTCACCTCCAAGTGGTGCCCGCTGGATAGCCAATTAGGTGAACTAACGACGAGCGTTGGATCTATTGGATCCAAGAGCTGAGACACCTGAGTTACCTTTTCAGGAACTAGGAGCATAAGATAAGACATCGCTCTGAAGAACCAGCTCTCCATGAAACCCAAGAGCGTCTGACGCATAATGTGCGGCTCATTGGTCAGCGTCTGATCCCATAGGGGCGGCTGTATTAAAGACCTTGAATAGAAAAAGTAACGAAGCTATTTATGGGTAACAAACAAAAGTTACAAAAAAATAAAAAAAATATGGCAATGAATAAAACAAATAGATATTGTACCCCAGGTGGCAATCCAGATAAACTGGTAAATCCACTCTCTTCGGAGATCGGTCCTACGGATTCTGGGGAGGACCAATTATTGCTAACAGGAAGTAGACGGAGTTCTAAAACACTGAGGACTCCACCAAAAATATTCTCAAGGGTCACTCCATCGAAAACCCTTACCGAAAAATCAAATGACAAAGAAGTCATTAACGAAAAAGGAACCAAAATCTATGAAAAGATCGAAATAAAAGATCCGCAGTGTTCCAAAAAAAGCAACGAGATCCACCAAGTTGAATCCGAAAATTATTTCGAGGAATGGCAAAAAGAAATAATAGCCAGAAAAAAACTTGAAGTGCTCGTTGAAAGTCTTCAGCAACAAGTTAAGAGACTTGAAGAAAAAGTCAGCTTGCTAGACAAGAAAACTTCAAATAATGACAGCAAGACTAGTCCAAAAATACTTGTAGTGAAAAGCCCACCAAAAACCATTGAGTTTCATACTGATGAGGAAGAGCTTCTTTTTGAAACAGATGGTAACAGAAATAAACGTAAATCCAAGAAACGGAAAGCAGAGGGTAGCCCAGAGACTGTTCAAAAAATTAAGCAGGTAGCTTCAAAAGCGGATATTCCTGCAACAGTGAAAACATCAAACAATGAAATAAAAGATGTATCCCAAAAGAAGTCTTTTGCTAAAGGTACTAAGCAAACTTCACCACCTCCAATCATGATTTCCGGATTGACAATGTTTGGTGAGCTTAAGAGCATAGTAGAAAAATGCAGTAATAAGGCATGTAAATATACATCATACAATAAAGACAATTGGAAAGTCATTGTTGAAGACGCCGATGCGTATAGATCTATCACTGAAGAATTGAACAAAAAGAGAATTCAGTGGCACTCGTACGAAAATAAAGCTACAAGGTCGATAAAGGTAGTAGCAAGAGGCCTCCACTCTTCATGTGATGCCAAAGATATTGTCGAAGACCTTATTCAAAAAGGTTTCCAAGCTCTCGATGCGAATAATCTTATTAAAAATGAGACAATCAAAGACTCCACTGGGGTATCAACGACAACAAGGAGATCTCTACCTTTGTTTATGCTCACCTTTGAAAATAAAGAAAGTCTCGATAAGATCTACAGTATAAAATCAATTATGGGCATAGTTGTCAAAATTGAACCACTACGAAAGTCAAAAATTGTTCCACAATGTAAACGCTGTCAGGCCTTTGGGCATACACAAAAATACTGCAATCGTGAGTTTGCTTGTGTTAAATGCGAAGGCAATTTCAAGGCAACCATCCTGCAAGTTACAGAGGATGTCCAGTTGCCAAAAAATTCCAAGACACAAAAAGAAAAAACAAAACTGGGAACAAGCTAAGAAACCCAACAAACACAAAAGCAATAGTTGAAAGCAAAAAAGTAGCCGTTGAAAACAAAACTAAAAATCAACCGCCAAAAGCAATTGCACTAAGCAAAAGTCATGAAAATAAATCCTATTCCCAGATTGTTAAAAATGTGCGGAAGAACGAAGAAACATCTATTAAAGAAATGCTTGAACTTATACTGAAAAGGATTGACAAACAAGATTTAAACATAAAACAGCTAAGCGAAGAAGTCGCTCTTAAAAAACAATGATGGACAGAACACTCAAAATCGCAACATGGAATGCAAACGGTCTTTTACAACATGTATTAGAACTAAACATCTTTTTAGACATAGAGCATATAGACATTTGTTTGGTGTCCGAAACTCACCTCGCTATAGAACAAAATCTTGATAATAAATTACCTAACTATACGTGTTATCACGCTCCGCACCCAGCTGACAAAGCTAGGGGAGGATCAGCAATACTAATAAAAAAGTGCTTAACACACTATGAAGAGCCGAAGTTTACTAATGAAAACATGCAAGTAACCACAATTAGTATTGGTATAAAAAAGAAAGAGTTTAAGATAGCGTCTATATACTGCCCTCCGAGGCGCTCTCCAACTGAAGAAGACTATGCAGAACTCCTAAATTTGTTAGGACATAACTTCCTTGTTGGTGGCGACTTCAATGCTAAACACACCCAATGGGGATCTAGGCTCATAACAACGAAAGGCAAACGGCTATATCAAGCAGGCCGCAAATGCAACTGCGAATTTTATTCTTCTGGCTCGCCATCATATTGGCCATCTGATTCTAACAAAATACCAGACCTTATAGACTTTTTCGTAGTAAAAGGTATTAAACGAAACCATATAAGTGTCGAAGGTAATTACGATTTATCGTCAGATCATACTCCAGTAATATTATCACTGAGCGAAGCAGAAATAATAGAGAAAAGTAATCCTAAGCTCGTGAACAAAAGAACAAACTGGAACGAATTCAGAGATAAACTTGAAAGTTTTATAAACCTAAGATCCCCTATGCAAACAATTGAACAGATTGATCATGAAGTAGAACAATTCATTGCTGATGTGCAACAGGCTGCAGAAGAAAGTACTCCAACAATTTCGAACTCAAGAGAAAAAGAAATAAAATATCCTGTCGAAATAAAGGAGCTGATCTTGGAGAAAAGAAGAGCTCGATGAAAATGGCAAGCTACGAGATTTCCAGGTGATAAGGCAGTTTTTAACCGTCTTAACAATGAACTTAAGAAAAGAATCTGGGAATTTAAAAGTGATTCACTTAGTAGATTCCTGAATAGTCTGACGACGGATGCTTCTACGGAATACTCCTTATGGAAAGCAGCTAAGCGCCAAAAAGACCACAGGCACAAAACCCGCCAGTAAAATCTCAAGATGGTAAATGGATCGGAAACCCAAAACAAAAGGCTGATCTCTTCGCTGAACATCTCGCGAATGTTTTTAAGCCATTTCCAGCAAGCACAGCTACAGATCCATTACAGTTTGTTGATAGAAACGACGAATGTGAAATTCCTTTTGTCACGCTCAAAGAAGTAAGAAGTATGTGTCAACATAAGTTGTCTAACAAAAAGTCACCAGGGTACGATCTAATAACTGCTCAGGTTTTGAAAGAAATGCCTTCTATAGCCTTCAAAAAACTACAATTTATAATAAATGCATGCCTTAAACAAAGATATGTGCCACATCATTGGAAAATTGCAGAAGTCATTGTTATACCTAAACAAGGTAAGCCACCAAGAGAAGTAACATCTTACAGACCTATTTCGCTTATACCAATCATGGCAAAAGTTTTCGAAAAACTGCTTCTGAAAAGACTAAGCAGAATAATAGAAGAAAGAAGACTAATTCCGAGCCATCAGTTTGGATTTAGAAATAAACATTCCACGATAGACCAAGTGCATCGGATTACGGATGTTGTGGAAAAAGCACTTGAAGAAAAACAAGTATGCTCGGCTATATTCTTAGATGTTGCTCAAGCCTTTGACAAGGTTTGGCACTTGGGACTTGAGTACAAACTGCAAAGGGATCTTCCCAGGCAGTACTACGAAATACTGAAATCCTACGTTACGAACCGACTCTTTAGAGTAGGGTACGACCAAAATTACTCGGAACTAAAGAAAATTGAAGCCGGTGTACCACAAGGAAGTGTCCTAGGACCAACCCTGTATCTGTTATATACAAGGGATATTCCAGTGGACATCAACGCTATCATGGCCACCTTTGCTGATGATACTGCAATACTGGTGCCAGATAAATCCGTTACGAAGGCTACACAAAAACTGCAATATGCAGTCGATAAAGTTAGTGATTGGACGCAAAAATGGCGAATCAAACTAAATGAAACAAAATCGACGCATATAAACTTTACAAACAAAAAAATAAACAATGTTCCTATTCTTATAAACAGTACAACAGTACCTTACTCCAATACTGCCAAATACCTTGGAATGACTTTGGATGCAAAGCTTAAATGGAAAGAGCACATCAAAAAGAAAAAAGACGAACTAAACTTGAAGTACAGAAAAATGTACTGGTTACTAGGAAAGAACTCTGACCTATCTATCCAGAACAAACTAATGTTATATAAGCAAGTACTGAAACCCGTTTGGACATATGGCATCCAACTATGGGGCTGTACAAAGAAAACAAATGCTGAACCCATCCAAAAATTCCAAAGCAAGGTCCTTCGCGGAATAATAAATGCCCCTTGGTATATAAGAAATAGCGATCTACATCGTGACCTTCAAATTGAAATGGTTACAGAAGTGGTTAAAAAACACGCTGTATCACACAATCAGCGACTGCAAAGTCATACCAACTCCGAAATGGAGACCGTCTTAAATGTACGAGACAATGTTCGGAGATTAAGAAGAACCAAGCCTCATAAGCTGATGGTCTAAAAGCTATGGGAAAGTGTTATAACTTAAACTTCCCAAATGCGATTTATAAATTAAGAAAGAAAAATCATTTGTCGATCTTTCATAGATTGGTCCTGATTCACCGGTGGTTTTAGTGCGGTAAGAGTCCCACACTACTTGGTACCGATTCTTACCGAGTGTCTTTTGAAGATTTCCATCGGATAATAAAAAAAAAAAAAAAACAATTTTTCTAATTTGAACCTTCTACCAGGCTTGGTTCCAGAAATATCGCTATCCAAAGGCATTAAGGTTGGTAGTTTTGGGCAGCAAATCATCAAAACCACATTGGAGCGAATATTTCCTCGACCAGACCATGAAAAAAAATTTAGCTTTGATGTGTCGGTAGGGTTTGAATAGACCTTTCCATTAACGTACGGCACGATTTATTTCATTAACTTTGAAAAAATGTTTGTTTTTTTCTCGAAAAAATGGCAAGGGGTTAGTCCACGTTTTTTTCCGAAAACCATGAAAAATTTTTGAGACGAAATTTTCACACTTTTAGAAAAGTGTGTTAATTTCCAATTCATAACTGAAAACCGCAACAATTTTGAAAGCTTAATTCGTTAGATATTCGCATTTAACGGATTGCGTAAAAATTCCATAAAATTACTTTGGATGCAAATACCTAATGAACTAGACATTGCAAAAGCTTTTGGTTTACAGAAACGGAAAGCTTTTAAATAGAGAACACACAATTTGCAAATAAAAACCATTTGCAAGGCTTGGTGGCCAAAAGATGTCTATCCAAAGGCATTTTCAGGCTAAATGCAAATAATCGAATTTCACTTTGGATGCCTTCATTTACAAAACCAGATATCATAGAAGGCTCTTAAAAATCTCTTCACCAATTTTTCTAATTTGAACCTTCTACGAGGCTTGGTTCCAGAAATATCGCTGTCCAAAGGCATTAAGGTTGGTAGTTTTGGGCAGCAAATCATCAAAACCACATTGGAGCGAATATTTCCTCGACCAGACCATGAAAAAAAATTTAGCTTTGATGTGTCGGTAGGGTTTGAATAGACCTTTCCATTAACGTACGGCACAATTTATTTCATTAACTTTGAAAAAATGTTTGTTTTTTTCTCGAAAAAATGGAAAGGGGTTAGTCCACGTTTTTTTCCGAAAACCATGAAAAATTTTTGAGACGAAATTTTCACATTTTTAGAAAAGTGTGTTAATTTCCAATTCATAACTGAAAACCGCAACAATTTTGAAAGCTTAATTCGTTAGATATTCGCATTTAACGGATTGCGTAAAAATTCCATAAAATTACTTTGGATGCAAATATCTAATGAACTAGACATTGCAAAAGCTTTTGGTTTTCAGAAACGGAAAGCTTTTAAATAGAGAATGCACAATTTGCAAATAAAAACCATTTGCAAGGCTTGGTGGCCAAAAGATGTATATCCAAAGGCATTTTCAGGCTAAATGCAAATAATCGAATTTCACTTTGGATGCCTTCATTTACAAAACCAGATATCATAGAAGGTTCTGATTTCCAGTTTTGGAAAGCTCTTAAAAATCTCTTCACCAATTTTTCTAATTTGAACCTTCTACCAGGCTTGGTTCCAGAAATATCGCTATCCAAAGGCATTAAGGTTGGTAGTTTTGGGCAGCAAATCATCAAAACCACATTGGAGCGAATATTTCCTCGACCAGACCATGAAAAAAAATTTAGCTTTGATGTGTCGGTGGGGTTTGAATAGACCTTTCCATTAACGTACGGCACGATTTATTTCATTAACTTTGAAAAAATGTTTGTTTTTTTCTCGAAAAAATGGCAAGGGGTTAGTCCACGTTTTTTTCCGAAAACCATGAAAAATTTTTGAGACGAAATTTTCACATTTTAAGAAAAGTGTGTTAATTTCCAATTCATAACTGAAAATCGCAACAATTTTGAAAGCTTAATTCGTAAGATATTCGCATTTAACGGATTGCGTAAAAATTCCATAAAATTACTTTGGATGCAAATATCTAATGAACTAGACATTGCAAAAGCTTTTGGTTTTCAGAAACAGAAAGCTTTTAAATAGAGAATGCACAATTTGCAAATAAAAACCATTTGCAAGGCTTGGTCGCGAAAAGATGTCTATCTAAAAGCATTTTCAGGCTAAATGCAAATAATCGAATTTCACTTTGGACGCCTTCATTTACAAAACCAGATATCATAGAAGGTTCTGATTTCCAGTTTTGGAAAGCTCTTAAAAATCTCTTCACCAATTTTTCTAATTTGAACCTTCTACGAGGCTTGGTTCCAGAAATATCGCTATCCAAAGGCATTAAGGTTGGTAGTTTTGGGCAGCAAATCATCAAAAACACATTGGAGCGAATATTTCCTCGACCAGACCATGAACAAAAATTTAGCTTTGATGTGTCGGTAGGGTTTGAATAGACCGTTTCATTAACGTACGGCACGATTTATTTCATTAACTTTGAAAAAATGTTTGTTTTTTTTCTCGAAAAAATGGCAAGGGGTCCACGTTTTTTTCCGAAAACCATGCACAATTTTTGAGACGAAATGTTCACATTTTTAGAAAAGTGTGTTAATTTCCAATTCATAACTGAAAACCGCAACAATTTTGAAAGCTTAATTCGTTAGATATTCGCATTTAACGGATTGCGTAAAAATTCCATAAAATTACTTTGGATGCAAATATCTAATGAACTAGACATTGCAAAAGCTTTTGGTTTGGTCCACGTTTTTTTCCGAAAACCATGAACAATTTTTGAGACGAAATTTTCACATTTTAAGAAAAGTGTGTTAATTTCCCATTCATAACTGAAAACCGCAACAATTTTGAAAGCTTAATTCGTTTGATAATCGCATTTAACGGATTGCGTAAAAATTCCATAAAATTACTTTGGATGCAAATATCTAATGAACTAGGCATTGCAAAAGCTTTTGGTTTTCAGAAACGGAAAGCTTTTAAATAGAGAATGCACAATTTGCAAATAAAAACCATTTGCAAGGCTTGGTGGCCAAAAGATGTCTATCCAAAGGCATTTTCAGGCTAAATGCAAATAATCGAATTTCACTTTGGATGCCTTCATTTACAAAACCAGATATCATAGAAGGCTCTTAAAAATCTCTTCACCAATTTTTCTAATTTGAACCTTCTACGAGGCTTGGTTCCAGAAATATCGCTGTCCAAAGGCATTAAGGTTGGTAGTTTTGGGCAGCAAATCATCAAAACCACATTGGAGCGAATATTTCCTCGACCAGACCATGAAAAAAAATTTAGCTTTGATGTGTCGGTAGGGTTTGAATAGACCTTTCCATTAACGTACGGCACAATTTATTTCATTAACTTTGAAAAAATGTTTGTTTTTTTCTCGAAAAAATGGCAAGGGGTTAGTCCACGTTTTTTTCCGAAAACCATGAAAAATTTTTGAGACGAAATTTTCACATTTTTAGAAAAGTGTGTTAATTTCCAATTCATAACTGAAAACCGCAACAATTTTGAAAGCTTAATTCGTTAGATATTCGCATTTAACGGATTGCGTAAAAATTCCATAAAATTACTTTGGATGCAAATATCTAATGAACTAGACATTGCAAAAGCTTTTGGTTTTCAGAAACGGAAAGCTTTTAAATAGAGAACACACAATTTGCAAATAAAAACCATTTGCAAGGCTTGGTGGCCAAAAGATGTCTATCCAAAGGCATTTTCAGGCTAAATGCAAATAATCGAATTTCACTTTGGATGCCTTCATTTACAAAACCAGATATCATAGAAAATTCTGATTTCCAGTTTTGGAAAGCTCTTAAAAATCTCTTCACCAATTTTTTAATTTGAGCCTTCTACGAGGCTTGGTTCCAGAAATATCGCTATCCAAAGGCATTAAGGTTGGTAGTTTTGGGCAGCAAATCATCAAAACCACATTGGAGCGAATATTTCCTCGACCAGACCATGAAAAAAAATTTAGCTTTGATGTGTCGGTAGGGTTTGAATAGACCTTTCCATTAACGTACGGCACGATTTATTTCATTAACTTTGAAAAAATGTTTTTTTTTCTCTAAAAAAAGGCAAGGGGATAGTCCACGTTTTTTTCCGAAATTTTCACATTTTTAGAAAAGTGTGTTAATTTCCAATTCATAACTGAAAACCGCAACAATTTTGAAAGCTTAATTCGTTAGATATTCGCATTTAACGGATTGCGTAAAAATTCCATAAAATTACTTTGGATGCAAATATCTAATGAACTAGACATTGCAAAAGCTTTTGGTTTGGTCCACGTTTTTTTCCGAAAACCATGAACAATTTTTGAGACGAAATTTTCACATTTTAAGAAAAGTGTGTTAATTTCCCATTCATAACTGAAAACCGCAACAATTTTGAAAGCTTAATTCGTTTGATATTCGCATTTAACGGATTGCGTAAAAATTCCATAAAATTACTTTGGATGCAAATATCTAATGAACTAGACATTGCAAAAGCTTTTGGTTTTCAGAAACGGAAAGCTTTTAAATAGAGAATGCACAATTTGCAAATAAAAACCATTTGCAAGGCTTGGTGGCCAAAAGATGTATATCCAAAGGCATTTTCAGGCTAAATGCAAATAATCGAATTTCACTTTGGATGCCTTCATTTACAAAACCAGATATCATAGAAGGTTCTGATTTCCAGTTTTGGAAAGCTCTTAAAAATCTCTTCACCAATTTTTCTAATTTGAACCTTCTACCAGGCTTGGTTCCAGAAATATCGCTATCCAAAGGCATTAAGGTTGGTAGTTTTGGGCAGCAAATCATCAAAACCACATTGGAGCGAATATTTCCTCGACCAGACCATGAAAAAAAATTTAGCTTTGATGTGTCGGTGGGGTTTGAATAGACCTTTCCATTAACGTACGGCACGATTTATTTCATTAACTTTGAAAAAATGTTTGTTTTTTTCTCGAAAAAATGGCAAGGGGTTAGTCCACGTTTTTTTCCGAAAACCATGAAAAATTTTTGAGACGAAATTTTCACATTTTAAGAAAAGTGTGTTAATTTCCAATTCATAACTGAAAATCGCAACAATTTTGAAAGCTTAATTCGTAAGATATTCGCATTTAACGGATTGCGTAAAAATTCCATAAAATTACTTTGGATGCAAATATCTAATGAACTAGACATTGCAAAAGCTTTTGGTTTTCAGAAACAGAAAGGTTTTAAATAGAGAATGCACAATTTGCAAATAAAAACCATTTGCAAGGCTTGGTGGCCAAAAGATGTCTATCCAAAGGCATTTTCAGGCTAAATGCAAATAATCGAATTTCACTTTGGATGCCTTCATTTACAAAACCAGATATCACAGAAAATTCTGATTTCCAGTTTTGGAAAGCTCTTAAAAATCTCTTCACCAATTTTTTAATTTGAGCCTTCTACGAGGCTTGGTTCCAGAAATATCGCTATCCAAAGGCATTAAGGTTGGTAGTTTTGGGCAGCAAATCATCAAAACCACATTGGAGCGAATATTTCCTCGACCAGACCATGAAAAAAAATTTAGCTTTGATATGTCGGTGGGGTTTGAATAGACCTTTCCATTAACGTACGGCACGATTTATTTCATTAACTTTGAAAAAATGTTTGTTTTTTTCTCGAAAAAATGGCAAGGGGTTAGTCCACGTTTTTTTCCGAAAACCATGAAACATTTTTGAGACGAAATTTTCACATTTTTAGAAAAGTGTGTTAATTTCCAATTCATAACTGAAAATCGCAACAATTTTGAAAGCTTAATTCGTTAGATATTCGCATTTAACGGATTGCGTAAAAATTCCATAAAATTACTTTGGATGCAAATATCTAATGAACTAGACATTGCAAAAGCTTTTTGTTTTCAGAAACGGAAAGCTTTTAAATAGAGAACACACAATTTGCAAATAAAAACCATTTGCAAGGCTTGGTGGCCAAAAGATGTCTATCCAAAGGCATTTTCAGGCTAAATGCAAATAATCGAATTTCACTTTGGATGCCTTCATTTACAAAACCAGATATCATAGAAAATTCTGATTTCCAGTTTTAGAAAGCTCTTAAAAATCTCTTCACCAATTTTTTAATTTGAGCCTTCTACGAGGCTTGGTTCCAGAAATATCGCTATCCAAAGGCATTAAGGTTGGTAGTTTTGGGCAGCAAATCATCAAAACCACATTGGAGCGAATATTTCCCGAACCAGACCATGAAAAAAAATTTAGCTTTAATGTGTCGGTAGGGTTTGAATAGACCTTTCCATTAACGTACGGCACGACTTATTTCATTAACTTTGAAAAAATGTTTTTTTTTCTCTAAAAAAAGGCAAGGGGACAGTCCACGTTTTTTCCGAAATTTTCACATTTTTGGAAAAGTGTGTTAATTTCCAATTCATAACTGAAAACCGCAACAATTTTGAAAGCTTAATTCGTTAGATATTAGCATTTAACGGATTGCGTAAAAATTCCATAAAATTACTTTGGATGCAAATATCTAATGAACTAGACATTGCAAAAGCTTTTGGTTTTCAGAAACGGAAAGCTTTTAAATAGAGAACACACAATTTGCAAATAAAAACCATTTGCAAGGCTTGGTGGCCAAAAGATGTCTATCCAAAGGCATTTTCAGGGTAAATGCAAATAATCGAATTTCACTTTGGATGCCTTCATTTACAAAACCAGATATCATAGAAGGTTCTGATTTCCAGTTTTGGAAAGCTCTTAAAAATCTCTTCACCAATTTTTTAATTTGAGCCTTCTACGAGGCTTGGTTCCAGAAATATCGCTATCCAAAGGCATTAAGGTTGGTAGTTTTGGGCAGCAAATCATCAAAACCACATTGGAGCGAATATTTCCTCGACCAGACCATGAAAAAAAATTTAGCTTTGATGTGTCGGTGGGGTTTGAATAGACCTTTCCATTAACGTACGGCACGATTTATTTCATTAACTTTGAAAAAATGTTTGTTTTTTTCTCGAAAAAATGGCAAGGGGTTAGTCCACGTTTTTTTCCGAAAACCATGAAAAATTTTTGAGACGAAATTTTCACATTTTTAGAAAAGTGTGTTAATTTCCAATTCATAACTGAAAATCGCAACAATTTTGAAAGCTTAATTCGTTAGATATTCGCATTTAACGGATTGCGTAAAAATTCCATAAAATTACTTTGGATGCAAATATCTAATGAACTAGACATTGCAAAAGCTTTTGGTTTTCAGAAACGGAAAGCTTTTAAATAGAGAACACACAATTTGCAAATAAAAACCATTTGCAAGGCTTGGTGGCCAAAAGATGTCTATCCAAAGGCATTTTCAGGCTAAATGCAAATAATCGAATTTCACTTTGGATGCCTTCATTTACAAAACTAGATATCATAGAAAATTCTGATTTCCAGTTTTAGAAAGCTCTTAAAAATCTCTTCACCAATTTTTTAATTTGAGCCATCTACGAGGCTTGGTTCCAGAAATATCGCTATCCAAAGGCATTAAGGTTGGTAGTTTTGGGCAGCAAATCATCAAAACCACATTGGAGCGAATATTTCCCGAACCAGACCATGAAAAAAAATTTAGCTTTGATGTGTCGGTAGGGTTTGAATAGACCTTTCCATTAACGTACGGCACGACTTATTTCATTAACTTTGAAAAAATGTTTTTTTTTCTCTAAAAAAAGGCAAGGGGACAGTCCACGTTTTTTCCGAAATTTTCACATTTTTGGAAAAGTGTGTTAATTTCCAATTCATAACTGAAAACCGCAACAATTTTGAAAGCTTAATTCGTTAGATATTCGCATTCAACGGATTGCGTAAAAATTCCATAAAATTACTTTGGATGCAAATATCTAATGAACTAGACATTGCAAAAGCTTTTGGTTTACAGAAACGGAAAGCTTTTAAATAGAGAACACACAATTTGCAAATAAAAACCATTTGCAAGGCTTGGTGGCCAAAAGATGTCTATCCAAAGGCATTTTCAGGGTAAATGCAAATAATCGAATTTCACTTTGGATGCCTTCATTTACAAAACCAGATATCATAGAAGGTTCTGATTTCCAGTTTTGGAAAGCTCTTAAAAATCTCTTCACCAATTTTTCTAATTTGAACCTTCTACGAGGCTTGGTTCCAGAAATATCGCTATCCAAAGGCATTAAGGTTGGTAGTTTTGGGCAGCAAATCATCAAAACCACATTGGAGCGAATATTTCCTCGACCAGACCATGAACAAAAATTTAGCTTTGATGTGTCGGTAGGGTTTGAATAGACCTTTCCATTAACGTACGGCACGATTTATTTCATTAACTTTGAAAAAATGTTTGTTTTTTTCTCGAAAAAATGGCAAGGGGTTAGTCCACGTTTTTTTCCGAAAACCATGAAAAATTTTTGAGACGAAATTTTCACATTTTTAGAAATTTTAGAAAAGTGTGTTAATTTCCAATTCATAACTGAAAACCGCAACAATTTTGAAAGCTTAATTCGTTAGATATTAGCATTTAACGGATTGCGTAAAAATTCCATAAAATTACTTTGGATGCAAATATCTAATGAACTAGACATTGCAAAAGCTTTTGGTTTTCAGAAACGGAAAGCTTTTAAATAGAGAATGCACAGTTTGCAAATAAAAACCATTTGCAAGGCTTGGTCGCGAAAAGATGTCTATCTAAAAGCATTTTCAGGCTAAATGCAAATAATCGAATTTCACTTTGGACGCCTTCATTTACAAAACCAGATATCATAGAAGGTTCTGATTTCCAGTTTTGGAAAGCTCTTAAAAATCTCTTCACCAATTTTTCTAATTTGAGCCTTCTACGAGGCTTGGTTCCAGAAATATCGCTATCCAAAGGCATTAAGGTTGGTAGTTTTGGGCAGCAAATCATCAAAACCACATTGGAGCGAATGTTTCCTCGACCAGACCATGAAAAAACATTGAAAAGACATTGCAAAAGCTTTTGGTTTTCAGAAACGGAAAGCTTTTAAATAGAGAACACACAATTTGCAAATAAAAACCATTTGCAAGGCTTGGTGGCCAAAAGATGTCTATCCAAAGGCATTTTCAGGCTAAATGCAAATAATCGAATTTCACTTTGGATGCCTTCATTTACAAAACCAGATATCATAGAAGGTTCTGATTTCCAGTTTTGGAAAGCTCTTAAAAATCTCTTTACCAATTTTTCTAATTTGAACCTTCTACGAGGCTTGGTTCCAGAAATATCGCTACCCAAAGGCATTAAGGTTGGTAGTTTTGGGCAGCAAATCATCAAAACCACATTGGAGCGAATATTTTCTCGACCAGACCATGAAAAAAAATTTAGCTTTGATGTGTCGGTGGGGTTTGAATAGACCTTTCCATTAACGTACGGCACGATTTATTTCATTAACTTTGAAAAAATGTTTGTTTTTTTCTCGAAAAAATGGCAAGGGGTTAGTCCACGTTTTTTTCCGAAAACCATGAAAAATTTTTGAGACAAAATTTTCACATTTTTAGAAATTTTAGAAAAGTGTGTTAATTTCCAATTCATAACTGAAAACCGCAACAATTTTGAAAGCTTAATTCGTTAGATATTCGCATTTAACGGATTGCGTAAAAATTCCATAAAATTACTTTGGATGCAAATATCTAATGAACTAGACATTGCAAAAGCTTTTGGTTTTCATAAACGGAAAGCTTTTAAATAGAGAATGCACAGTTTGCAAATAAAAATCATTTTCAAGGCTTGGTGGCCAAAAGATGTCTATCCAAAGGCATTTTCGGGCTAAATGCAAATAATCGAATCTCACTTTGGATGCCTTCATTTACAAAACCAGATATCATAGAAGGTTCTGATTTCCAGTTTTGGAAAGCTCTTAAAAATCTCTTCACCAATTTTCTAATTTGAACCTTCTACGAGGCTTGGTTCCAGAAATATCGCTACCCAAAGGCATTAAGGTTGGTAGTTTTGGACAGCAAATCATCAAAACCACATTGGAGCGAATATTTCCTCGACCAGACCATGAAAAAAAATTTAGCTTTGATGTGTCGGTAGGGTTTGAATAGACCTTTCCATTAACGTACGGCACGATTTATTTCATTAACTTTGAAAAAATGTTTGTTTTTTTCTCGAAAAAATGGCAAGGGGTTAGTCCACGTTTTTTTCCGAAAACCATGAAAAATTTTTGAGACGAAATTTTCACATTTTTAGAAAAGTGTGTTAATTTCCAATTCATAACTGAAAATCGCAACAATTTTGAAAGCTTAATTCGTTAGATATTCGCATTTAACGGATTGCGTAAAAATTCCATAAAATTACTTTGGATGCAAATATCTAATGAACTAGACATTGCAAAAGCTTTTGGTTTTCAGAAACGGAAAGCTTTTAAATAGAGAACACACAATTTGCAAATAAAAACCATTTGCAAGGCTTGGTGGCCAAAAGATGTCTATCCAAAGGCATTTTCAGGCTAAATGCAAATAATCGAATTTCACTTTGGATGCCTTCATTTACAAAACCAGATATCATAGAAGGTTCTGATTTCCAGTTTTGGAAAGCTCTTAAAAATCTCTTCACCAATTTTTCTAATTTGAACCTTCTACGAGGCTTGGTTCCAGAAATATCGCTATCCAAAGGCATTAAGGTTGGTAGTTTTGGGCAGCAAATCATCAAAACCACATTGGAGCGAATATTTCCTCGACCAGACCATGAAAAAAAATTTAGCTTTGATGTGTCGGTGGGGTTTGAATAGACCTTTCCATTAACGTACGGCACGATTTATTTCATTAACTTTGAAAAAATGTTTGTTTTTTTCTCGAAAAAATGGCAAGGGGTTAGTCCACGTTTTTTTCCGAAAACCATGAAAAATTTTTGAGACGAAATTTTCACATTTTTAGAAAAGTGTGTTAATTTCCAATTCATAACTGAAAATCGCAACAATTTTGAAAGCTTAATTCGTTAGATATTCGCATTTAACGGATTGCGTAAAAATTCCATAAAATTACTTTGGATGCAAATATCTAATGAACTAGACATTGCAAAAGCTTTTGGTTTTCAGAAACGGAAAGCTTTTAAATAGAGAACACACAATTTGCAAATAAAAACCATTTGCAAGGCTTGGTGGCCAAAAGATGTCTATCCAAAGGCATTTTCAGGCTAAATGCAAATAATCGAATTTCACTTTGGATGCCTTCATTTACAAAACCAGATATCATAGAAGGTTCTGATTTCCAGTTTTAGAAAGCTCTTAAAAATCTCTTCACCAATTTTTTAATTTGAGCCTTCTACGAGGCTTGGTTCCAGAAATATCGCTATCCAAAGGCATTAAGGTTGGTAGTTTTGGGCAGCAAATCATCAAAACCACATTGGAGCGAATATTTCCTCGACCAGACCATGAAAAAAAATTTAGCTTTGATGTGTCGGTGGGGTTTGAATAGACCTTTCCATTAACGTACGGCACGATTTATTTCATTAACTTTGAAAAAATGTTTGTTTTTTTCTCGAAAAAATGGCAAGGGGTTAGTCCACGTTTTTTTCCGAAAACCATGAAAAATTTTTGAGACGAAATTTGCACATTTTTAGAAAAGTGTGTTAATTTCCAATTCATAACTGAAAATCGCAACAATTTTGAAAGCTTAATTCGTAAGATATTCGCATTTAACGGATTGCGTAAAAATTCCATAAAATTACTTTGGATGCAAATATCTAATGAACTAGACATTGCAAAAGCTTTTGGTTTTCAGAAACGGAAAGCTTTTAAATAGAGAACACACAATTTGCAAATAAAAACCATTTGCAAGGCTTGGTGGCCAAAAGATGTCTATCCAAAGGCATTTTCAGGCTAAATGCAAATAATCGAATTTCACTTTGGATGCCTTCATTTACAAAACCAGATATCATAGAAGGTTCTGATTTCCAGTTTTGGAAAGCTCTTAAAAATCTCTTCACCAATTTTTCTAATTTGAACCTTCTACGAGGCTTGGTTCCAGAAATATCGCTACCCAAAGGCATTAAGGTTGGTAGTTTTGGGCAGCAAATCATCAAAACCACATTGGAGCGAATATTTTCTCGACCAGACCATGAAAAAAAATTTAGCTTTGATGTGTCGGTGGGGTTTGAATAGACCTTTCCATTAACGTACGGCACGATTTATTTCATTAACTTTGAAAAAATGTTTGTTTTTTTCTCGAAAAAATGGCAAGGGGTTAGTCCACGTTTTTTTCCGAAAACCATGAAAAATTTTTGAGACAAAATTTTCACATTTTTAGAAATTTTAGAAAAGTGTGTTAATTTCCAATTCATAACTGAAAACCGCAACAATTTTGAAAGCTTAATTCGTTAGATATTCGCATTTAACGGATTGCGTAAAAATTCCATAAAATTACTTTGGATGCAAATATCTAATGAACTAGACATTGCAAAAGCTTTTGGTTTTCATAAACGGAAAGCTTTTAAATAGAGAATGCACAGTTTGCAAATAAAAATCATTTTCAAGGCTTGGTGGCCAAAAGATGTCTATCCAAAGGCATTTTCGGGCTAAATGCAAATAATCGAATCTCACTTTGGATGCCTTCATTTACAAAACCAGATATCATAGAAGGTTCTGATTTCCAGTTTTGGAAAGCTCTTAAAAATCTCTTCACCAATTTTCTAATTTGAACCTTCTACGAGGCTTGGTTCCAGAAATATCGCTACCCAAAGGCATTAAGGTTGGTAGTTTTGGACAGCAAATCATCAAAACCACATTGGAGCGAATATTTCCTCGACCAGACCATGAAAAAAAATTTAGCTTTGATGTGTCGGTAGGGTTTGAATAGACCTTTCCATTAACGTACGGCACGATTTATTTCATTAACTTTGAAAAAATGTTTGTTTTTTTCTCGAAAAAATGGCAAGGGGTTAGTCCACGTTTTTTTCCGAAAACCATGAAAAATTTTTGAGACGAAATTTTCACATTTTTAGAAAAGTGTGTTAATTTCCAATTCATAACTGAAAATCGCAACAATTTTGAAAGCTTAATTCGTTAGATATTCGCATTTAACGGATTGCGTAAAAATTCCATAAAATTACTTTGGATGCAAATATCTAATGAACTAGACATTGCAAAAGCTTTTGGTTTTCAGAAACGGAAAGCTTTTAAATAGAGAACACACAATTTGCAAATAAAAACCATTTGCAAGGCTTGGTGGCCAAAAGATGTCTATCCAAAGGCATTTTCAGGCTAAATGCAAATAATCGAATTTCACTTTGGATGCCTTCATTTACAAAACCAGATATCATAGAAGGTTCTGATTTCCAGTTTTGGAAAGCTCTTAAAAATCTCTTCACCAATTTTTCTAATTTGAACCTTCTACGAGGCTTGGTTCCAGAAATATCGCTATCCAAAGGCATTAAGGTTGGTAGTTTTGGGCAGCAAATCATCAAAACCACATTGGAGCGAATATTTCCTCGACCAGACCATGAAAAAAAATTTAGCTTTGATGTGTCGGTGGGGTTTGAATAGACCTTTCCATTAACGTACGGCACGATTTATTTCATTAACTTTGAAAAAATGTTTGTTTTTTTCTCGAAAAAATGGCAAGGGGTTAGTCCACGTTTTTTTCCGAAAACCATGAAAAATTTTTGAGACGAAATTTTCACATTTTTAGAAAAGTGTGTTAATTTCCAATTCATAACTGAAAATCGCAACAATTTTGAAAGCTTAATTCGTTAGATATTCGCATTTAACGGATTGCGTAAAAATTCCATAAAATTACTTTGGATGCAAATATCTAATGAACTAGACATTGCAAAAGCTTTTGGTTTTCAGAAACGGAAAGCTTTTAAATAGAGAACACACAATTTGCAAATAAAAACCATTTGCAAGGCTTGGTGGCCAAAAGATGTCTATCCAAAGGCATTTTCAGGCTAAATGCAAATAATCGAATTTCACTTTGGATGCCTTCATTTACAAAACCAGATATCATAGAAGGTTCTGATTTCCAGTTTTAGAAAGCTCTTAAAAATCTCTTCACCAATTTTTTAATTTGAGCCTTCTACGAGGCTTGGTTCCAGAAATATCGCTATCCAAAGGCATTAAGGTTGGTAGTTTTGGGCAGCAAATCATCAAAACCACATTGGAGCGAATATTTCCTCGACCAGACCATGAAAAAAAATTTAGCTTTGATGTGTCGGTGGGGTTTGAATAGACCTTTCCATTAACGTACGGCACGATTTATTTCATTAACTTTGAAAAAATGTTTGTTTTTTTCTCGAAAAAATGGCAAGGGGTTAGTCCACGTTTTTTTCCGAAAACCATGAAAAATTTTTGAGACGAAATTTGCACATTTTTAGAAAAGTGTGTTAATTTCCAATTCATAACTGAAAATCGCAACAATTTTGAAAGCTTAATTCGTAAGATATTCGCATTTAACGGATTGCGTAAAAATTCCATAAAATTACTTTGGATGCAAATATCTAATGAACTAGACATTGCAAAAGCTTTTGGTTTTCAGAAACGGAAAGCTTTTAAATAGAGAACACACAATTTGCAAATAAAAACCATTTGCAAGGCTTGGTGGCCAAAAGATGTCTATCCAAAGGCATTTTCAGGCTAAATGCAAATAATCGAATTTCACTTTGGATGCCTTCATTTACAAAACCAGATATCATAGAAGGTTCTGATTTCCAGTTTTAGAAAGCTCTTAAAAATCTCTTCACCAATTTTTTAATTTGAGCCTTCTACGAGGCTTGGTTCCAGAAATATCGCTATCCAAAGGCATTAAGGTTGGTAGTTTTGGGCAGCAAATCATCAAAACCACATTGGAGCGAATATTTCCTCGACCAGACCATGAAAAAAAATTTAGCTTTGATGTGTCGGTGGGGTTTGAATAGACCTTTCCATTAACGTACGGCACGATTTATTTCATTAACTTTGAAAAAATGTTTGTTTTTTTCTCGAAAAAATGGCAAGGGGTTAGTCCACGTTTTTTTCCGAAAACCATGAAAAATTTTTGAGACGAAATTTTCACATTTTTAGAAATTTTAGAAAAGTGTGTTAATTTCCAATTCATAACTGAAAACCGCAACAATTTTGAAAGCTTAATTCGTTAGATATTCGCATTTAACGGATTGCGTAAAAATTCCATAAAATTACTTTGGATGCAAATACCTAATGAACTAGACATTGCAAAAGCTTTTGGTTTACAGAAACGGAAAGCTTTTAAATAGAGAACACACAATTTGCAAATAAAAACCATTTGCAAGGCTTGGTGGCCAAAAGATGTCTATCCAAAGGCATTTTCAGGCTAAATGCAAATAATCGAATTTCACTTTGGATGCCTTCATTTACAAAACCAGATATCATAGAAAATTCTGATTTCCAGTTTTAGAAAGCTCTTAAAAATCTCTTCACCAATTTTTTAATTTGAGCCTTCTACGAGGCTTGGTTCCAGAAATATCGCTATCCAAAGGCATTAAGGTTGGTAGTTTTGGGCAGCAAATCATCAAAACCACATTGGAGCGAATATTTCCCGAACCAGACCATGAAAAAAAATTTAGCTTTGATGTGTCGGTAGGGTTTGAATAGACCTTTCCATTAACGTACGGCACGACTTATTTCATTAACTTTGAAAAAATGTTTTTTTTTCTCTAAAAAAAGGCAAGGGGACAGTCCACGTTTTTTCCGAAATTTTCACATTTTTGGAAAAGTGTGTTAATTTCCAATTCATAACTGAAAACCGCAACAATTTTGAAAGCTTAATTCGTTAGATATTCGCATTCAACGGATTGCGTAAAAATTCCATAAAATTACTTTTGATGCAAATATCTAATGAACTAGACATTGCAAAAGCTTTTGGTTTACAGAAACGGAAAGCTTTTAAATAGAGAACACACAATTTGCAAATAAAAACCATTTGCAAGGCTTGGTGGCCAAAAGATGTCTATCCAAAGGCATTTTCAGGGTAAATGCAAATAATCGAATTTCACTTTGGATGCCTTCATTTACAAAACCAGATATCATAGAAGGTTCTGATTTCCAGTTTTGGAAAGCTCTTAAAAATCTCTTCACCAATTTTTCTAATTTGAACCTTCTACGAGGCTTGGTTCCAGAAATATCGCTATCCAAAGGCATTAAGGTTGGTAGTTTTGGGCAGCAAATCATCAAAACCACATTGGAGCGAATATTTCCTCGACCAGACCATGAACAAAAATTTAGCTTTGATGTGTCGGTAGGGTTTGAATAGACCTTTCCATTAACGTACGGCACGATTTATTTCATTAACTTTGAAAAAATGTTTGTTTTTTTCTCGAAAAAATGGCAAGGGGTTAGTCCACGTTTTTTTCCGAAAACCATGAAAAATTTTTGAGACGAAATTTTCACATTTTTAGAAATTTTAGAAAAGTGTGTTAATTTCCAATTCATAACTGAAAACCGCAACAATTTTGAAAGCTTAATTCGTTAGATATTCGCATTTAACGGATTGCGTAAAAATTCCATAAAATTACTTTGGATGCAAATATCTAATGAACTAGACATTGCAAAAGCTTTTGGTTTTCAGAAACGGAAAGCTTTTAAATAGAGAATGCAAAGTTTGCAAATAAAAACCATTTGCAAGGCTTGGTCGCGAAAAGATGTCTATCTAAAAGCATTTTCAGGCTAAATGCAAATAATCGAATTTCACTTTGGACGCCTTCATTTACAAAACCAGATATCATAGAAGGTTCTGATTTCCAGTTTTGGAAAACTCTTAAAAATCTCTTCACCAATTTTTCTAATTTGAACCTTCTACGAGGCTTGGTTCCAGAAATATCGCTATCCAAAGGCATTAAGGTTGGTAGTTTTGGGCAGCAAATCATCAAAACCACATTGGAGCGAATGTTTCCTCGACCAGACCATGAAAAAACATTGAAAAGACATTGCAAAAGCTTTTGGTTTTCAGAAACGGAAAGCTTTTAAATAGAGAACACACAATTTGCAAATAAAAACCATCTGCAAGGCTTGGTGGCCAAAAGATGTCTATCCAAAGGCATTTTCAGGCTAAATGCAAATAATCCAATTTCACTTTGGATGCCTTCATTTACAAAACCAGATATCATAGAAGGTTCTGATTTCCAGTTTTGGAAAGCTCTTAAAAATCTCTTCACCAATTTTTCTAATCTAAACATTCTACGAGGGTTGGTTCCAGAAATATCGCTATCCAAAGGCATTAAGGTTGGTAGTTTTGGGCAGCAAATCATCAAAACCACATTGGAGCGAATATTTCCTCGACCAGACCATGAAAAAAAAATTAGCTTTGATGTGTCGGTAGGGTTTGAATAGACCTTTCCATTAACGTACGGCACGATTTATTTCATTAGCTTTGAAAAAATGTTTGTTTTTTTCTCGAAAAAATGGCAAGGGGTTAGTCCACGTTTTTTTCCGAAAACCATGAAAAATTTTTGAGACGAAATTTTCACATTTTTAGAAATTTTAGAAAAGTGTGTTAATTTCCAATTCATAACTGAAAACCGCAACAATTTTGAAAGCTTAATTCGTTTGATATTCGCATTTAACGGATTGCGTAAAAATTCCATAAAATTACTTTGGATGCAAATATCTAATGAACTAGACATTGCAAAAGCTTTTGGTTTGGTCCACGTTTTTTTCCGAAAACCATGAACAATTTTTGAGACGAAATTTTCACATTTTAAGAAAAGTGTGTTAATTTCCCATTCATAACTGAAAACCGCAACAATTTTGAAAGCTTAATTCGTTTGATATTCGCATTTAACGGATTGTGTAAAAATTCCATAAAATTACTTTGGATGCAAATATCTAATGAACTAGACATTGCAAAAGCTTTTGGTTTACAGAAACGGAAAGCTTTTAAATAGAGAATGCACAATTTGCAAATAAAAACCATTTGCAAGGCTTGGTGGCCAAAAGATGTATATCCAAAGGCATTTTCAGGCTAAATGCAAATAATCGAATTTCACTTTGGATGCCTTCATTTACAAAACCAGATATCATAGAAGGTTCTGATTTCCAGTTTTGGAAAGCTCTTAAAAATCTCTTCACCAATTTTTCTAATTTGAACCTTCTACGAGGCTTGGTTCCAGAAATATCGCTACCCAAAGGCATTAAGGTTGGTAGTTTTGGGCAGCAAATCATCAAAACCACATTGGAGCGAATATTTCCTCGACCAGACCATGAAAAAAAATTTAGCTTTGATGTGTCGGTGGGGTTTGAATAGACCTTTCCATTAACGTACGGCACGATTTATTTCATTAACTTTGAAAAAATGTTTGTTTTTTTCTCGAAAAAATGGCAAGGGGTTAGTCCACGTTTTTTTCCGAAAACCATGAAACATTTTTGAGACGAAATTTTCACATTTTTAGAAAAGTGTGTTAATTTCCAATTCATAACTGAAAACCGCAACAATTTTGAAAGCTTAATTCGTTAGATATTCGCATTTAACGGATTGCGTAAAAATTCCATAAAATTACTTTGGAGGCAAATATCTAATGAACTAGACATTGCAAAAGCTTTTGGTTTTCAGAAACGGAAAGCTTTTAAATAGAGAACACACAATTTGCAAATAAAACCATTTGCAAGGCTTGGTGGCCAAAAGATGTCTATCCAAAGGCATTTTCAGGCTAAATGCAAATAATCGAATTTCACTTTGGATGCCTTCATTTACAAAACCAGATATCATAGAAAATTCTGATTTCCAGTTTTAGAAAGCTCTTAAAAATCTCTTCACCAATTTTTTAATTTGAGCCTTCTACGAGGCTTGGTTCCAGAAATATCGCTATCCAAAGGCATTAAGGTTGGTAGTTTTGGGCAGCAAATCATCAAAACCACATTGGAGCGAATATTTCCCGAACCAGACCATGAAAAAAAATTTAGCTTTGATGTGTCGGTAGGGTTTGAATAGACCTTTCCATTAACGTACGGCACGACTTATTTCATTAACTTTGAAAAAATGTTTTTTTTTTCTCTAAAAAAAGGCAAGGGGACAGTCCACGTTTTTTCCGAAATTTTCACATTTTTGGAAAAGTGTGTTAATTTCCAATTCATAACTGAAAACCGCAACAATTTTGAAAGCTTAATTCGTTAGATATTAGCATTTAACGGATTGCGTAAAAATTCCATAAAATTACTTTGGATGCAAATATCTAATGAACTAGACATTGCAAAAGCTTTTGGTTTTCAGAAACGGAAAGCTTTTAAATAGAGAACACACAATTTGCAAATAAAAACCATTTGCAAGGCTTGGTGGCCAAAAGATGTCTATCCAAAGGCATTTTCAGGGTAAATGCAAATAATCGAATTTCACTTTGGATGCCTTCATTTACAAAACCAGATATCATAGAAGGTTCTGATTTCCAGTTTTGGAAAGCTCTTAAAAATCTCTTCACCAATTTTTCTAATTTGAACCTTCTACGAGGCTTGGTTCCAGAAATATCGCTACCCAAAGGCATTAAGGTTGGTAGTTTTGGGCAGCAAATCATCAAAACCACATTGGAGCGAATATTTCCTCGACCAGACCATGAAAAAAAATTTAGCTTCGATGTGTCGGTGGGGTTTGAATAGACCTTTCCATTAACGTACGGCACGATTTATTTCATTAACTTTGAAAAAATGTTTGTTTTTTTCTCGAAAAAATGGCAAGGGGTTTGTCCACGTTTTTTTCCGAAAACCATGAAAAATTTTTGAGACGAAATTTGCACATTTTTAGAAAAGTGTGTTAATTTCCAATTCATAACTGAAAATCGCAACAATTTTGAAAGCTTAATTCGTAAGATATTCGCATTTAACGGATTGCGTAAAAATTCCATAAAATTACTTTGGATGCAAATATCTAATGAACTAGACATTGCAAAAGCTTTTGGTTTTCAGAAACGGAAAGCTTTTAAATAGAGAACACACAATTTGCAAATAAAAACCATTTGCAAGGCTTGGTGGCCAAAAGATGTCTATCCAAAGGCATTTTCAGGCTAAATGCAAATAATCGAATTTCACTTTGGATGCCTTCATTTACAAAACCAGATATCATAGAAGGTTCTGATTTCCAGTTTTGGAAAGCTCTTAAAAATCTCTTCACCAATTTTTCTAATTTGAACCTTCTACGAGGCTTGGTTCCAGAAATATCGCTACCCAAAGGCATTAAGGTTGGTAGTTTTGGGCAGCAAATCATCAAAACCACATTGGAGCGAATATTTCCTCGACCAGACCATGAAAAAAAATTTAGCTTTGATGTGTCGGTAAGGTTTGAATAGACCTTTCCATTAACGTACGGCACGATTTATTTCATTAACTTTGAAAAAATGTTTGTTTTTTTCTCGAAAAAATGGCAAGGGGTTAGTCCACGTTTTTTTCCGAAAACCATGAAAAATTTTTGAGACGAAATTTTCACATTTTTAGAAATTTTAGAAAAGTGTGTTAATTTCCAATTCATAACTGAAAACCGCAACAATTTTGAAAGCTTAATTCGTTAGATATTCGCATTTAACGGATTGTGTAAAAATTCCATAAAATTACTTTGGATGCAAATATCTAATGAACTAGACATTGCAAAAGCTTTTGGTTTTCAGAAACGGAAAGATTTTAAATAGAGAACACACAATTTGCAAATAAAAACCATTTGCAAGGCTTGGTGGCCAAAAGATGTATATCCAAAGGCATTTTCAGGCTAAATGCAAATAATCGAATTTCACTTTGGATGCCTTCATTTACAAAACCAGATATCATAGAAGGTTCTGATTTCCAGTTTTGGAAAGCTCTTAAAAATCTCTTCACCAATTTTTCTAATTTGAACCTTCTACGAGGCTTGGTTCCAGAAATATCGCTACCCAAAGGCATTAAGGTTGGTAGTTTTGGGCAGCAAATCATCAAAACCACATTGGAGCGAATATTTCCTCGACCAGACCATGAAAAAAAATTTAGCTTTGATATGTCGGTGGGGTTTGAATAGACCTTTCCATTAACGTACGGCACGATTTATTTCATTAACTTTGAAAAAATGTTTGTTTTTTTCTCGAAAAAATGGCAAGGGGTTAGTCCACGTTTTTTTCCGAAAACCATGAAACATTTTTGAGACGAAATTTTCACATTTTTAGAAAAGTGTGTTAATTTCCAATTCATAACTGAAAACCGCAACAATTTTGAAAGCTTAATTCGTTAGATATTCGCATTTAACGGATTGCGTAAAAATTCCATAAAATTACTTTGGAGGCAAATATCTAATGAACTAGACATTGCAAAAGCTTTTGGTTTTCAGAAACGGAAAGCTTTTAAATAGAGAACACACAATTTGCAAATAAAACCATTTGCAAGGCTTGGTGGCCAAAAGATGTCTATCCAAAGGCATTTTCAGGCTAAATGCAAATAATCGAATTTCACTTTGGATGCCTTCATTTACAAAACCAGATATCATAGAAAATTCTGATTTCCAGTTTTAGAAAGCTCTTAAAAATCTCTTCACCAATTTTTTAATTTGAGCCTTCTACGAGGCTTGGTTCCAGAAATATCGCTATCCAAAGGCATTAAGGTTGGTAGTTTTGGGCAGCAAATCATCAAAACCACATTGGAGCGAATATTTCCCGAACCAGACCATGAAAAAAAATTTAGCTTTGATGTGTCGGTAGGGTTTGAATAGACCTTTCCATTAACGTACGGCACGACTTATTTCATTAACTTTGAAAAAATGTTTTTTTTTTCTCTAAAAAAAGGCAAGGGGACAGTCCACGTTTTTTCCGAAATTTTCACATTTTTGGAAAAGTGTGTTAATTTCCAATTCATAACTGAAAACCGCAACAATTTTGAAAGCTTAATTCGTTAGATATTAGCATTTAACGGATTGCGTAAAAATTCCATAAAATTACTTTGGATGCAAATATCTAATGAACTAGACATTGCAAAAGCTTTTGGTTTTCAGAAACGGAAAGCTTTTAAATAGAGAACACACAATTTGCAAATAAAAACCATTTGCAAGGCTTGGTGGCCAAAAGATGTCTATCCAAAGGCATTTTCAGGCTAAATGCAAATAATCGAATTTCACTTTGGATGCCTTCATTTACAAAACCAGATATCATAGAAGGTTCTGATTTCCAGTTTTGGAAAGCTCTTAAAAATCTCTTCACCAATTTTTCTAATTTGAACCTTCTACGAGGCTTGGTTCCAGAAATATCGCTACCCAAAGGCATTAAGGTTGGTAGTTTTGGGCAGCAAATCATCAAAACCACATTGGAGCGAATATTTCCTCGACCAGACCATGAAAAAAAATTTAGCTTTGATGTGTCGGTAAGGTTTGAATAGACCTTTCCATTAACGTACGGCACGATTTATTTCATTAACTTTGAAAAAATGTTTGTTTTTTTCTCGAAAAAATGGCAAGGGGTTAGTCCACGTTTTTTTCCGAAAACCATGAAAAATTTTTGAGACGAAATTTTCACATTTTTAGAAATTTTAGAAAAGTGTGTTAATTTCCAATTCATAACTGAAAACCGCAACAATTTTGAAAGCTTAATTCGTTAGATATTCGCATTTAACGGATTGTGTAAAAATTCCATAAAATTACTTTGGATGCAAATATCTAATGAACTAGACATTGCAAAAGCTTTTGGTTTTCAGAAACGGAAAGATTTTAAATAGAGAACACACAATTTGCAAATAAAAACCATTTGCAAGGCTTGGTGGCCAAAAGATGTATATCCAAAGGCATTTTCAGGCTAAATGCAAATAATCGAATTTCACTTTGGATGCCTTCATTTACAAAACCAGATATCATAGAAGGTTCTGATTTCCAGTTTTGGAAAGCTCTTAAAAATCTCTTCACCAATTTTTCTAATTTGAACCTTCTACGAGGCTTGGTTCCAGAAATATCGCTACCCAAAGGCATTAAGGTTGGTAGTTTTGGGCAGCAAATCATCAAAACCACATTGGAGCGAATATTTCCTCGACCAGACCATGAAAAAAAATTTAGCTTTGATATGTCGGTGGGGTTTGAATAGACCTTTCCATTAACGTACGGCACGATTTATTTCATTAACTTTGAAAAAATGTTTGTTTTTTTCTCGAAAAAATGGCAAGGGGTTAGTCCACGTTTTTTTCCGAAAACCATGAAACATTTTTGAGACGAAATTTTCACATTTTTAGAAAAGTGTGTTAATTTCCAATTCATAACTGAAAACCGCAACAATTTTGAAAGCTTAATTCGTTAGATATTCGCATTTAACGGATTGCGTAAAAATTCCATAAAATTACTTTGGAGGCAAATATCTAATGAACTAGACATTGCAAAAGCTTTTGGTTTTCAGAAACGGAAAGCTTTTAAATAGAGAACACACAATTTGCAAATAAAACCATTTGCAAGGCTTGGTGGCCAAAAGATGTCTATCCAAAGGCATTTTCAGGCTAAATGCAAATAATCGAATTTCACTTTGGATGCCTTCATTTACAAAACCAGATATCATAGAAAATTCTGATTTCCAGTTTTAGAAAGCTCTTAAAAATCTCTTCACCAATTTTTTAATTTGAGCCTTCTACGAGGCTTGGTTCCAGAAATATCGCTATCCAAAGGCATTAAGGTTGGTAGTTTTGGGCAGCAAATCATCAAAACCACATTGGAGCGAATATTTCCCGAACCAGACCATGAAAAAAAATTTAGCTTTGATGTGTCGGTAGGGTTTGAATAGACCTTTCCATTAACGTACGGCACGACTTATTTCATTAACTTTGAAAAAATGTTTTTTTTTTCTCTAAAAAAAGGCAAGGGGACAGTCCACGTTTTTTCCGAAATTTTCACATTTTTGGAAAAGTGTGTTAATTTCCAATTCATAACTGAAAACCGCAACAATTTTGAAAGCTTAATTCGTTAGATATTAGCATTTAACGGATTGCGTAAAAATTCCATAAAATTACTTTGGATGCAAATATCTAATGAACTAGACATTGCAAAAGCTTTTGGTTTTCAGAAACGGAAAGCTTTTAAATAGAGAACACACAATTTGCAAATAAAAACCATTTGCAAGGCTTGGTGGCCAAAAGATGTCTATCCAAAGGCATTTTCAGGCTAAATGCAAATAATCGAATTTCACTTTGGATGCCTTCATTTACAAAACCAGATATCATAGAAGGTTCTGATTTCCAGTTTTGGAAAGCTCTTAAAAATCTCTTCACCAATTTTTCTAATTTGAACCTTCTACGAGGCTTGGTTCCAGAAATATCGCTACCCAAAGGCATTAAGGTTGGTAGTTTTGGGCAGCAAATCATCAAAACCACATTGGAGCGAATATTTCCTCGACCAGACCATGAAAAAAAATTTAGCTTTGATGTGTCGGTAAGGTTTGAATAGACCTTTCCATTAACGTACGGCATGATTTATTTCATTAACTTTGAAAAAATGTTTGTTTTTTTCTCGAAAAAATGGCAAGGGGTTAGTCCACGTTTTTTTCCGAAAACCATGAAAAATTTTTGAGACGAAATTTGCACATTTTTAGAAAAGTGTGTTAATTTCCAATTCATAACTGAAAATCGCAACAATTTTGAAAGCTTAATTCGTAAGATATTCGCATTTAACGGATTGCGTAAAAATTCCATAAAATTACTTTGGATGCAAATATCTAATGAACTAGACATTGCAAAAGCTTTTGGTTTTCAGAAACGGAAAGCTTTTAAATAGAGAACACACAATTTGCAAATAAAAACCATTTGCAAGGCTTGGTGGCCAAAAGATGTCTATCCAAAGGCATTTTCAGGCTAAATGCAAATAATCGAATTTCACTTTGGATGCCTTCATTTACAAAACCAGATATCATAGAAGGTTCTGATTTCCAGTTTTGGAAAGCTCTTAAAAATCTCTTCACCAATTTTTCTAATTTGAACCTTCTACGAGGCTTGGTTCCAGAAATATCGCTACCCAAAGGCATTAAGGTTGGTAGTTTTGGGCAGCAAATCATCAAAACCACATTGGAGCGAATATTTCCTCGACCAGACCATGAAAAAAAATTTAGCTTTGATGTGTCGGTGGGGTTTGAATAGACCTTTCCATTAACGTACGGCACGATTTATTTCATTAACTTTGAAAAAATGTTTGTTTTTTTCTCGAAAAAATGGCAAGGGGTTAGTCCACGTTTTTTTCCGAAAACCATGAAAAATTTTTGAGACGAAATTTGCACATTTTTAGAAAAGTGTGTTAATTTCCAATTCATAACTGAAAATCGCAACAATTTTGAAAGCTTAATTCGTAAGATATTCGCATTTAACGGATTGCGTAAAAATTCCATAAAATTACTTTGGATGCAAATATCTAATGCACTAGACATTGCAAAAGCTTTTGGTTTTCAGAAACGGAAAGCTTTTAAATAGAGAACACACAATTTGCAAATAAAAACCATTTGCAAGGCTTGGTGGCCAAAAGATGTCTATCCAAAGGCATTTTCAGGCTAAATGCAAATAATCGAATTTCACTTTGGATGCCTTCATTTACAAAACCAGATATCATAGAAGGTTCTGATTTCCAGTTTTGGAAAGCTCTTAAAAATCTCTTCACCAATTTTTCTAATTTGAACCTTCTACGAGGCTTGGTTCCAGAAATATCGCTACCCAAAGGCATTAAGGTTGGTAGTTTTGGGCAGCAAATCATCAAAACCACATTGGAGCGAATATTTCCTCGACCAGACCATGAAAAAAAATTTAGCTTTGATGTGTCGGTGGGGTTTGAATAGACCTTTCCATTAACGTACGGCACGATTTATTTCATTAACTTTGAAAAAATGTTTGTTTTTTTCTCGAAAAAATGGCAAGGGGTTAGTCCACGTTTTTTTCCGAAAACCATGAAAAATTTTTGAGACGAAATTTGCACATTTTTAGAAAAGTGTGTTAATTTCCAATTCATAACTGAAAATCGCAACAATTTTGAAAGCTTAATTCGTAAGATATTCGCATTTAACGGATTGCGTAAAAATTCCATAAAATTACTTTGGATGCAAATATCTAATGAACTAGACATTGCAAAAGCTTTTGGTTTTCAGAAACAGAAAGGTTTTAAATAGAGAATGCACAATTTGCAAATAAAAACCATTTGCAAGGCTTGGTGGCCAAAAGATGTCTATCCAAAGGCATTTTCAGGCTAAATGCAAATAATCGAATTTCACTTTGGATGCCTTCATTTACAAAACCAGATATCATAGAAAATTCTGATTTCCAGTTTTGGAAAGCTCTTAAAAATCTCTTCACCAATTTTTTAATTTGAGCCTTCTACGAGGCCTGGTTCCAGAAATATCGCTATCCAAAGGCATTAAGGTTGGTAGTTTTGGGCAGCAAATCATCAAAACCACATTGGAGCGAATATTTCCTCGACCAGACCATGAAAAAAAATTTAGCTTTGATGTGTCGGTGGGGTTTGAATAGACCTTTCCATTAACGTACGGCACGATTTATTTCATTAACTTTGAAAAAATGTTTGTTTTTTCTCGAAAAAATGGCAAGGGGTTAGTCCACGTTTTTTTCCGAAAACCATGAAAAATTTTTGAGACGAAATTTGCACATTTTTAGAAAAGTGTGTTAATTTCCAATTCATAACTGAAAATCGCAACAATTTTGAAAGCTTAATTCGTAAGATATTCGCATTTAACGGATTGCGTAAAAATTCCATAAAATTACTTTGGATGCAAATATCTAATGAACTAGACATTGCAAAAGCTTTTGGTTTTCAGAAACGGAAAGCTTTTAAATAGAGAACACACAATTTGCAAATAAAAACCATTTGCAAGGCTTGGTGGCCAAAAGATGTCTATCCAAAGGCATTTTCAGGCTAAATGCAAATAATCGAATTTCACTTTGGATGCCTTCATTTACAAAACCAGATATCATAGAAGGTTCTGATTTCCAGTTTTGGAAAGCTCTTAAAAATCTCTTCACCAATTTTTCTAATTTGAACCTTCTACGAGGCTTGGTTCCAGAAATATCGCTACCCAAAGGCATTAAGGTTGGTAGTTTTGGGCAGCAAATCATCAAAACCACATTGGAGCGAATATTTCCTCGACCAGACCATGAAAAAAAATTTAGCTTTGATGTGTCGGTAAGGTTTGAATAGACCTTTCCATTAACGTACGGCACGATTTATTTCATTAACTTTGAAAAAATGTTTGTTTTTTTCTCGAAAAAATGGCAAGGGGTTAGTCCACGTTTTTTTCCGAAAACCATGAAAAATTTTTGAGACGAAATTTTCACATTTTTAGAAATTTTAGAAAAGTGTGTTAATTTCCAATTCATAACTGAAAACCGCAACAATTTTGAAAGCTTAATTCGTTAGATATTCGCATTTAACGGATTGCGTAAAAATTCCATAAAATTACTTTGGATGCAAATACCTAATGAACTAGACATTGCAAAAGCTTTTGGTTTTCAGAAACGGAAAGCTTTTAAATAGAGAACACACAATTTGCAAATAAAAACCATTTGCAAGGCTTGGTGGCCAAAAGATGTCTATCCAAAGGCATTTTCAGGCTAAATGCAAATAATCGAATTTCACTTTGGATGCCTTCATTTACAAAACCAGATATCATAGAAGGTTCTGATTTCCAGTTTTGGAAAGCTCTTAAAAATCTCTTCACCAATTTTTCTAATTTGAACCTTCTACGAGGCTTGGTTCCAGAAATATCGCTACCCAAAGGCATTAAGGTTGGTAGTTTTGGGCAGCAAATCATCAAAACCACATTGGAGCGAATATTTTCTCGACCAGACCATGAAAAAAAATTTAGCTTTGATGTGTCGGTGGGGTTTGAATAGACCTTTCCATTAACGTACGGCACGATTTATTTCATTAACTTTGAAAAAATGTTTGTTTTTTTCTCGAAAAAATGGCAAGGGGTTAGTCCACGTTTTTTTCCGAAAACCATGAAAAATTTTTGAGACGAAATTTGCACATTTTTAGAAAAGTGTGTTAATTTCCAATTCATAACTGAAAATCGCAACAATTTTGAAAGCTTAATTCGTAAGATATTCGCATTTAACGGATTGCGTAAAAATTCCATAAAATTACTTTGGATGCAAATATCTAATGAACTAGACATTGCAAAAGCTTTTGGTTTTCAGAAACGGAAAGCTTTTAAATAGAGAACACACAATTTGCAAATAAAAACCATTTGCAAGGCTTGGTGGCCAAAAGATGTCTATCCAAAGGCATTTTCAGGCTAAATGCAAATAATCGAATTTCACTTTGGATGCCTTCATTTACAAAACCAGATATCATAGAAGGTTCTGATTTCCAGTTTTGGAAAGCTCTTAAAAATCTCTTCACCAATTTTTCTAATTTGAACCTTCTACGAGGCTTGGTTCCAGAAATATCGCTACCCAAAGGCATTAAGGTTGGTAGTTTTGGGCAGCAAATCATCAAAACCACATTGGAGCGAATATTTCCTCGACCAGACCATGAAAAAAAATTTAGCTTTGATGTGTCGGTGGGGTTTGAATAGACCTTTCCATTAACGTACGGCACGATTTATTTCATTAACTTTGAAAAAATGTTTGTTTTTTCTCGAAAAAATGGCAAGGGGTTAGTCCACGTTTTTTTCCGAAAACCATGAAAAATTTTTGAGACGAAATTTGCACATTTTTAGAAAAGTGTGTTAATTTCCAATTCATAACTGAAAATCGCAACAATTTTGAAAGCTTAATTCGTAAGATATTCGCATTTAACGGATTGCGTAAAAATTCCATAAAATTACTTTGGATGCAAATATCTAATGAACTAGACATTGCAAAAGCTTTTGGTTTTCAGAAACGGAAAGCTTTTAAATAGAGAACACACAATTTGCAAATAAAAACCATTTGCAAGGCTTGGTGGCCAAAAGATGTCTATCCAAAGGCATTTTCAGGCTAAATGCAAATAATCGAATTTCACTTTGGATGCCTTCATTTACAAAACCAGATATCATAGAAGGTTCTGATTTCCAGTTTTGGAAAGCTCTTAAAAATCTCTTCACCAATTTTTCTAATTTGAACCTTCTACGAGGCTTGGTTCCAGAAATATCGCTACCCAAAGGCATTAAGGTTGGTAGTTTTGGGCAGCAAATCATCAAAACCACATTGGAGCGAATATTTCCTCGACCAGACCATGAAAAAAAATTTAGCTTTGATGTGTCGGTAAGGTTTGAATAGACCTTTCCATTAACGTACGGCACGATTTATTTCATTAACTTTGAAAAAATGTTTGTTTTTTTCTCGAAAAAATGGCAAGGGGTTAGTCCACGTTTTTTTCCGAAAACCATGAAAAATTTTTGAGACGAAATTTTCACATTTTTAGAAATTTTAGAAAAGTGTGTTAATTTCCAATTCATAACTGAAAACCGCAACAATTTTGAAAGCTTAATTCGTTAGATATTCGCATTTAACGGATTGCGTAAAAATTCCATAAAATTACTTTGGATGCAAATACCTAATGAACTAGACATTGCAAAAGCTTTTGGTTTTCAGAAACGGAAAGCTTTTAAATAGAGAACACACAATTTGCAAATAAAAACCATTTGCAAGGCTTGGTGGCCAAAAGATGTCTATCCAAAGGCATTTTCAGGCTAAATGCAAATAATCGAATTTCACTTTGGATGCCTTCATTTACAAAACCAGATATCATAGAAGGTTCTGATTTCCAGTTTTGGAAAGCTCTTAAAAATCTCTTCACCAATTTTTCTAATTTGAACCTTCTACGAGGCTTGGTTCCAGAAATATCGCTACCCAAAGGCATTAAGGTTGGTAGTTTTGGGCAGCAAATCATCAAAACCACATTGGAGCGAATATTTTCTCGACCAGACCATGAAAAAAAATTTAGCTTTGATGTGTCGGTGGGGTTTGAATAGACCTTTCCATTAACGTACGGCACGATTTATTTCATTAACTTTGAAAAAATGTTTGTTTTTTTCTCGAAAAAATGGCAAGGGGTTAGTCCACGTTTTTTTCCGAAAACCATGAAAAATTTTTGAGACGAAATTTGCACATTTTTAGAAAAGTGTGTTAATTTCCAATTCATAACTGAAAATCGCAACAATTTTGAAAGCTTAATTCGTAAGATATTCGCATTTAACGGATTGCGTAAAAATTCCATAAAATTACTTTGGATGCAAATATCTAATGAACTAGACATTGCAAAAGCTTTTGGTTTTCAGAAACGGAAAGCTTTTAAATAGAGAACACACAATTTGCAAATAAAAACCATTTGCAAGGCTTGGTGGCCAAAAGATGTCTATCCAAAGGCATTTTCAGGCTAAATGCAAATAATCGAATTTCACTTTGGATGCCTTCATTTACAAAACCAGATATCATAGAAGGTTCTGATTTCCAGTTTTGGAAAGCTCTTAAAAATCTCTTCACCAATTTTTCTAATTTGAACCTTCTACGAGGCTTGGTTCCAGAAATATCGCTACCCAAAGGCATTAAGGTTGGTAGTTTTGGGCAGCAAATCATCAAAACCACATTGGAGCGAATATTTCCTCGACCAGACCATGAAAAAAAATTTAGCTTTGATGTGTCGGTAAGGTTTGAATAGACCTTTCCATTAACGTACGGCACGATTTATTTCATTAACTTTGAAAAAATGTTTGTTTTTTTCTCGAAAAAATGGCAAGGGGTTAGTCCACGTTTTTTTCCGAAAACCATGAAAAATTTTTGAGACGAAATTTGCACATTTTTAGAAAAGTGTGTTAATTTTCAATTCATAACTGAAAATCGCAACAATTTTGAAAGCTTAATTCGTAAGATATTCGCATTTAACGGATTGCGTAAAAATTCCATAAAATTACTTTGGATGCAAATATCTAATGAACTAGACATTGCAAAAGCTTTTGGTTTTCAGAAACGGAAAGCTTTTAAATAGAGAACACACAATTTGCAAATAAAAACCATTTGCAAGGCTTGGTGGCCAAAAGATGTCTATCCAAAGGCATTTTCAGGCTAAATGCAAATAATCGAATTTCACTTTGGATGCCTTCATTTACAAAACCAGATATCATAGAAGGTTCTGATTTCCAGTTTTGGAAAGCTCTTAAAAATCTCTTCACCAATTTTTCTAATTTGAACCTTCTACGAGGCTTGGTTCCAGAAATATCGCTACCCAAAGGCATTAAGGTTGGTAGTTTTGGGCAGCAAATCATCAAAACCACATTGGAGCGAATATTTCCTCGACCAGACCATGAAAAAAAATTTAGCTTTGATGTGTCGGTGGGGTTTGAATAGACCTTTCCATTAACGTACGGCACGATTTATTTCATTAACTTTGAAAAAATGTTTGTTTTTTTCTCGAAAAAATGGCAAGGGGTTAGGTTAGGTTAGGTTAAGGTGGCTGTCAGGAAAACTGCTGACACACTTAGGCCAGAATAGGCCCATTGTGATACCACATAAAGAATGCGAGGTAATCCTCGTTAATTAAACCAGTTGGAGCTTTTAATAAAGCGATGGAGACTCTGAATGTCGATTTTATTTAAGTCACTGGGATCATTGAAGAAAAAATTTCCTAAGTGTGTTTTGCGTCTTTGAGAAAGAGCAGGGCATGAGCAAAGAAGGTGTGGGATAGTTTCTTCCTCCTCCTCGTCCATGCAGCTTCTGCAGAAATCATTTGAAAAGACACCAAGTCTATTGGCGTGTTTACCTATGAGGCAGTGTCCAGTAATGACACCAATTGTGGAGCTAATATGCAATCTGCTCAGAGATAACAAACATTTCGATCGCTTCGGATCCAGTGTTGGCCAGATCTGTTTTGTCGCCAGACAAGTAGTGATACCTGTCCATCTGCTGTTTGTCATCATCATAGAATCTTGCTTAAGCATAAGTTTACATGTAGCGATCGGTATTCCAATGTTCATCTTGCAAGGTGATATTGGTGTACTAGTTCCTATCCTGGCGAGTTCATCGGCTTTACAGTTTCCTGGAATATCTCTGTGGCCCGGCACCCAGAAAAGGTGAATGTTGAACTGTTCTGCCATCTCCATTAGAGACGATCGACAGTTTCGGGCAGTTACGGAGTTTGTAGAAACAGATCCTAATGATTTAAGGGCAGCTTGGCTATCTGAGAAGATACGGATATTCAAAGTAGATATTACGTTTTCTTTGAGCCAAGATAAAACTTCTTTTATCGCCAGGATTTCCGCTTGGAACACGCTACAATGATCGGGGAGACGGAAGGAGAGACTAATGTTTAGTCGTTCTGAGTACACGCCACCACCTACCCCCTCTTCGGTTTTTGAGCCGTCCGTGTAGAAGTGAATTGCTTCATCTCTCAAGAATTCATTATCTTCCCAAGTGGACCTTGTTGGAATTGTAATTTGAAAATTTTTGCCAAAAACCGGCTGAGGGATAGTGTAGTCGGAGTGTTTAGGGATTGATTCGAATTTGTTCAGAATGATAGTGTGTCCAATAGAGTTATTGGACCATTGGGAAATGGCTCTGAGACGAATAGCTGTGTTCGCCGCCACTTGTTTAGTGTATATATCGAGGGGTGTGATGTTAAGCAGTATGTCTAACGCAGCGGAAGGTGTCGAACGGAGAGCTCCGCTGATACACAAGCAAGCCGATCTCTGTACTTTGCTTAGCTTATCACGATAAGTTATTTTATCTAAAGCAGTCCACCATACTGCCACCCCATAAGTGAGTATCGGTCTGATGACCGCTGTGTATAGCCAGTGGGTGATATGTGGCGACAAGCCCCATTTGTTTCCAATAGCTTTTTTACAGGAGAAAAGTGCCACTGTGGCTTTTCTAATTCTTTCTTGTATGTTTGGTTTCCAGCTCAACTTTTTGTCTAAGATCAGACCAAGATATTTAGCTTGATCTGAGAAGTTAAGTGGAATACCATTTATTGATGGAGGGTCTATGTTCGGAATTTTATATTTCCTTGTAAAGAGGACAAGTTCAGTTTTGTGGGGGTTTACACCTAGTCCACATTTGTCTGTCCATTCAAGTAGTTTGTTGAGAGCGGTTTGCATTAATTCTGTTATGATTTGAAGATGCTTTCCCGATATTGCAATGGCAACGTCATCAGCATATGCAATAACTTTGAAGCCATCCGCTTCTAGATTGACTAGTAGGTCATTAATTACGATGTTCCATAAGATTGGCGATAGGACTCCACCTTGCGGTGTTCCTCTGCTAACAGATCTTCTAACAGAACATTCACCTAATGTTGAGTTAATTATTCTGCTTCTTAGCATTAGGCTAATTAACTCCCTAAGTGAGCTATCTACATTCAAGCTCTTAAGCGCGGTTGTTATTGCCATATTGCTGACGTTGTTGAAAGCACCTTCGATATCTAAGAATGCAACCAGAGTGTACTCTCTATGATGAAGGGAATATTCAATAGTGCGTACCAAGTTATGCAAGGCCGTTTCTACCGATTTCCCTTTGCGGTAAGCGTGTTGTGCCATAGAGAAAAGATTGGGTTCTATGGAACTACGCAGATGGATATCAATCAGTCGTTCTAGAGTTTTGAGAAGGAATGATGATAGGCTGATAGGTCTGAGATCCTTCGGATTTACATGGGAGCTTTTACCCGCTTTGGGTATGAACACCACTTTAACTTCTCTCCATAAGGATGGTATGTGTGCAAGGTTCATACACCCTTCCAGAATTATCTCAAGGATAGGGATGATGATGTCTGAAGCCATTTGCAGTTCAGCTGGTATTATACCGTCAGGTCCAGCTGATTTATATGGATCGAAGCTGTCGATTGCCCATTTGAGTTTTTCCCTAGTAATCAGACCTAGTTTATTTGTTGTTATTTTGTTAGACTCTATTGAGTCATCACTGCATATATTTTGGGAGCTACCTGGGAAGTGAGTATCTAGTAGCAAGTCAAGTGATTCCCCACAAGATTTAGTCCAAGAGCCGTTGATAGTTTTCAGGGCGCTTGGCATAATGGGATTTGACGAGAGGATTTTTCTCAATCTTGAAGCTTTTGAAGAATCTTCTATTTTGTTACAGAAGTTTCTCCAGGAAGTTCTTTTATTTTTCCTCAATTGTTTTTTATACTTCTTAAGAGATTCTTTATATAAATCCCAGTCAGAGAGTTCTTTGGAATATTTAGCTCGGTTGAAAAGTTTTCTACATTCCTTCCTGAGCGATTCTAGCTCTAAGTTCCACCAATGAGGTTTTTTCTTTCCTCTTATTTGGATAAGAGGACAGGATATGTCCATTGATTTATTGAGAGCTGAGGTGAGATCATTGACTTTATTGTCAAGATCGATTCTGTCTAGGGGGATACGTAATAGGTTAGGTTTAATTAATCTGCTAAGAGTATCTCTATATTTTACCCAGTTAGTTTTCCGATGATTCCGGAAAGCTATCTGTTTCGTAGTTTCATCATTTAGATTGAATTGTATATACCTGTGATCAGAGAAAGAGTGCTCTTCTGATACTATCCAATTCGTGATCTTTTGATGAATCGAGTCGGAGACAAGAGTAATGTCTAATACTTCTTGTCGGTTTCTGGTTATGAATGTTGGTTCATTACCAATATTGCTTACAATGAGGTTAGTACTGAGAATAAAATCAAAAAGTGACTCACCTCGATCGTTTATGTCAGAGCTTCCCCATACTGTATGGTGGGCGTTAGCATCACATCCAATGATGAGGCAGATTTTTTGCCGTTCGGCGTCAGCGATTAACCTCTTTAGCGTGTCGCCAGGGAGAGGGCCCAGGTGGTCGTGACTGAGGTACGCAGACGCAAGCCAGTAGGTACCTTTCTCGGTCTGGAGTCTGACTGCGGTTACGTCTTTATCGCTGTAATCAGGGAGTAAATATACATTAGTGGTACTTCTTACCAATATGCAGGATCTGGGATCACCTTTGTCCGTTGCATGCAGCAAGTAGTAGTCAGAAGTCCTGAGTCCTTGAATTGTGGATTTGTAAATCCAGGGTTCTTGGATCAGGACGACATCTTCCCCATTTTTCTTTATGCGGAGAAGAAGGGAGGCTGAAGCCTGTTTTGAGTGCTGGAGGTTAATCTGAAGTAGTTGCAGCATCATCGCTACTTTCCTTCAGATCCGCCCCCACCACGGTTTCGTTTAGCTCCTCTTCAGATTCTGACTCAGAAGGTGACCGTAGGAGATCATCCTCACTGAGCAGAAATTCGGACATGCGGTTAGCCTCCATGTCAGAGAAGCTGTCAATATTGGTAGCCTCAGGAGGCGGGTTAGTAGGGCATATTCTCGTGTTGGACGTACTCGGTGCATCTACTTCCATTGCTGGTTGGTCGATGCAACGAGTATTTTCCTCCACAGAGGATATGACCTGTGACAGTAGAGGTGAAGGTGTTTCCTCATCTTTTTTGTAGACTTTCAGGATAGCGGTAGTCCAACCAAACCTAATAACACCTTGAGTTGACACTAGGGGAGCCAGAGATTCCTTATTGAGTACCATGATGGCAGATCTATAAGGACCAACTGGATCTTCTAGCTTCGCAACCTTCCAGTCGTGAGTAGGGAGAGTTGGATTACCGTACCTGATCATCTTTAGGATTGTATCCTTGCAGGATAGATTTGCTGGGATTCTGATGCGAGCTCTAGGTCTGCAAGGAATGTCTTCCTTAGCCACGACTTCGAGCTTAGCACCAGGCCATAGCCCCTCTAACCTACTAACAGCAAGCTTATATAGATCATATGATCTCTGGTCATCAAAGGCGACGAGTTTGGCCCTACCCTGGTACCACCCTGCATCTTCAAAGACAACAGGCTCTCCTGGATTCTCCATTATAAGAGTCCAGTACGATTCCTGGAGTTTATTTGAGACCGTCGTCCATTGATCAGAAGATATCATACCATCCACATTGCTTCTGTCGATAACAGCTACAATAGTCTTGTCCTTTAGCACGTCACTAAAGGACAAGTCTTTTTTAGCATAGGAGGTGTTATGCACCTTTGGTTTTTTGGGGTTCGGAGTGCCTCCCTCTACAGACCGTTGTCGCTTCGACGAGAAGTCTTTGCTGGTCGTAGGTTTAGCAAGAATGTTCCTAGCCCAAGCGAGTTTAGCGGATTGCTTTGAGTCTAGATCGGTCATTGGCACACTTCCAATGACTTTTTCTATTCTCTCTGCGGCCCGCCTCTCGCTGCGTGATGCGTTTTTGTTTCCCTCGCTGGTGGAAGATGAGCTGTTTGTCACAGTTCTGCCGTCAGGGAGGGAACCCTCCATCGTGTTCGGACGGGGTCTGCTCTCACCAGTGGTAATATCGCGCGTCGCAGATATTTTTCTTGTCAGAACAGCCCCCTTCGAACTCGTGAGAGGTCTAGGAGTGGGTTTAGAGCCAAGCGTCATGGCTATATTCCCACGATTTTGTGTAAAGAGTGTTTTTGCTTCCGTACCCTTTGGGACTTGACCACCGTCAGCAGAGGAGAGGCTGACAGTCGCAGTCTCACCACTACTAACGCTGGGCAAACCCACCGAGTACGGATTGGATATAGTACCAGCAGGAGGTACACCTCCTCCCTTACTAGTAATAGCGTCTAGACTGTGAGTCGTTTCATCATTCCTAGGAGTGCCTGGGATGATGGTCGGCTCAGCAGTCCCACCGCTCTTCACTTCTTTGTGGATGGACAATTTTGTATTTATCGCTGGCGACTTAACCTCACCTGAGGTCAAGCCCTCGCCGGCAGTCGCGACACCTGCCGACTTTTGAACGTATATCCCCGTTCGATTTTGTTTTCTTTTATTCTTGCTTTTGTCCATATTTGTTCAAGTTTTCTAACATTGAGGTTTTTTGTTTGAGTTATGTTGGTTGTGTGACTCTGCAGCTGGATTGCTGGAGAACCCCACGTAAGCACCCCCACCACGACAAGGTCAACTCGTAGGAGGTGATGGCAAGGGGTTAGTCCACGTTTTTTTCCGAAAACCATGAAAAATTTTTGAGACGAAATTTGCACATTTTTAGAAAAGTGTGTTAATTTCCAATTCATAACTGAAAATCGCAACAATTTTGAAAGCTTAATTCGTAAGATATTCGCATTTAACGGATTGCGTAAAAATTCCATAAAATTACTTTGGATGCAAATATCTAATGAACTAGACATTGCAAAAGCTTTTGGTTTTCAGAAACGGAAAGCTTTTAAATAGAGAACACACAATTTGCAAATAAAAACCATTTGCAAGGCTTGGTGGCCAAAAGATGTCTATCCAAAGGCATTTTCAGGCTAAATGCAAATAATCGAATTTCACTTTGGATGCCTTCATTTACAAAACCAGATATCATAGAAGGTTCTGATTTCCAGTTTTGGAAAGCTCTTAAAAATCTCTTCACCAATTTTTCTAATTTGAACCTTCTACGAGGCTTGGTTCCAGAAATATCGCTACCCAAAGGCATTAAGGTTGGTAGTTTGGGGCAGCAAATCATCAAAACCACATTGGAGCGAATATTTCCTCGACCAGACCATGAAAAAAAATTTAGCTTTGATGTGTCGGTGGGGTTTGAATAGACCTTTCCATTAACGTACGGCACGATTTATTTCATTAACTTTGAAAAAATGTTTGTTTTTTTCTCGAAAAAATGGCAAGGGGTTAGTCCACGTTTTTTTCCGAAAACCATGAAAAATTTTTGAGACGAAATTTGCACATTTTTAGAAAAGTGTGTTAATTTCCAATTCATAACTGAAAACCGCAACAATTTTGAAAGCTTAATTCGTTAGATATTCGCATTTAACGGATTGCGTAAAAATTCCATAAAATTACTTTGGATGCAAATATCTAATGAACTAGACATTGCAAAAATTTTGGTTTTCAGAAACGGAAAGCTTTTAAATAGAGAATGCACAATTTGCAAATAAAAACCATTTGCAAGGCTTGGTGGCCAAAAGATGTCTATCCAAAGGCATTTTCAGGCTAAATGCAAATAATCGAATTTCACTTTGGATGCCTTCATTTACAAAACCAGATATCATAGAAGGTTCTGATTTCCAGTTTTGGAAAGCTCTTAAAAATCTCTTCACCAATTTTTCTAATTTGAACCTTCTACGAGGCTTGGTTCCAGAAATATCGCTATCCAAAGGCATTAAGGTTGGTAGTTTTGGGCAGCAAATCATCAAAACCACATTGGAGCGAATATTTCCTCGACCAGACCATGAAAAAAAATTTAGCTTTGATGTGTCGGTGGGGTTTGAATAGACCTTTCCATTAACGTACGGCACGATTTATTTCATTAACTTTGAAAAAATGTTTGTTTTTTTCTCGAAAAAATGGCAAGGGGTCCACGTTTTTTTCCGAAAACCATGAAAAATTTTTGAGACGAAATTTTCACATTTTTAGAAATTTTAGAAAAGTGTGTTAATTTCCAATTCATAACTGAAAACCGCAACAATTTTGAAAGCTTAATTCGTTAGATATTCGCATTTAACGGATTGCGTAAAAATTCCATAAAATTACTTTGGATGCAAATATCTAATGAACTAGACATTGCAAAAGCTTTTGGTTTTCAGAAACGGAAAGCTTTTAAATAGAGAACACACAATTTGCAAATAAAAACCATTTGCAAGGCTTGGTGGCCAAAAGATGTCTATCCAAAGGCATTTTCAGGCTAAATGCAAATAATCGAATTTCACTTTGGATGCCTTCATTTACAAAACCAGATATCATAGAAGGTTCTGATTTCCAGTTTTGGAAAGCTCTTAAAAATCTCTTCACCAATTTTTCTAATTTGAACCTTCTACGAGGCTTGGTTCCAGAAATATCGCTACCCAAAGGCATTAAGGTTGGTAGTTTTGGGCAGCAAATCATCAAAACCACATTGGAGCGAATATTTCCTCGAACAGACCATGAAAAAAAATTTAGCTTTGATGTGTCGGTGGGGTTTGAATAGACCTTTCCATTAACGTACGGCACGATTTATTTCATTAACTTTGAAAAAAAGTTTGTTTTTTTTCTCGAAAAAATGGCAAGGGGTTAGTCCACGTTTTTTTCCGAAAACCATGAAAAATTTTTGAGACGAAATTTTCACATTTTTAGAAATTTTAGAAAAGTGTGTTAATTTCCAATTCATAACTGAAAACCGCAACAATTTCGAAAGCTTAATTCGTTAGATATTCGCATTTAACGGATTGCGTAAAAATTCCATAAAATTACTTTGGATGCAAATATCTAATGAACTAGACATTGCAAAAGCTTTTGGTTTTCAGAAACGGAAAGCTTTTAAATAGAGAACACACAATTTGCAAATAAAAACCATTTGCAAGGCTTGGTGGCCAAAAGATGTCTATCCAAAGGTATTTTCAGGCTAAATGCAAATAATCGAATTTCACTTTGGATGCCTTCATTTACAAAACCAGATATCATAGAAAATTCTGATTTCCAGTTTTGGAAAGCTCTTAAAAATCTCTTCACCAATTTTTTAATTTGAGCCTTCTACGAGGCTTGGTTCCAGAAATATCGCTATCCAAAGGCATTAAGGTTGGTAGTTTTGGGCAGCAAATCATCAAAACCACATTGGAGCGAATATTTCCTCGAACAGACCATGAAAAAAAATTTAGCTTTGATGTGTCGGTGGGGTTTGAATAGACCTTTCCATTAACGTACGGCACGATTTATTTCATTAACTTTGAAAAAATGTTTGTTTTTTTTCTCGAAAAAATGGCAAGGGGTTAGTCCACGTTTTTTTCCGAAAACCATGAAAAATTTTTGAGACGAAATTTTCACATTTTTAGAAATTTTAGAAAAGTGTGTTAATTTCCAATTCATAACTGAAAACCGCAACAATTTTGAAAGCTTAATTCGTAAGATATTCGCATTTAACGGATTGCGTAAAAATTCCATAAAATTACTTTGGATGCAAATATCTAATGAACTAGACATTGCAAAAGCTTTTGGTTTTCAGAAACGGAAAGCTTTTAAATAGAGAACACACAATTTGCAAATAAAAACCATTTGCAAGGCTTGGTGGCCAAAAGATGTCTATCCAAAGGCATTTTCAGGCTAAATGCAAATAATCGAATTTCACTTTGGATGCCTTCATTTACAAAACCAGATATCATAGAAGGTTCTGATTTCCAGTTTTGGAAAGCTCTTAAAAATCTCTTCACCAATTTTTCTAATTTGAACCTTCTACGAGGCTTGGTTCCAGAAATATCGCTATCCAAAGGCATTAAGGTTGGTAGTTTTGGGCAGCAAATCATCAAAACCACATTGGAGCGAATATTTCCTCGACCAGACCATGAAAAAAAATTTAGCTTTGATGTGTCGGTGGGGTTTGAATAGACCTTTCCATTAACGTACGGCACGATTTATTTCATTAACTTTGAAAAAATGTTTGTTTTTTTCTCGAAAAAATGGCAAGGGGTCCACGTTTTTTTCCGAAAACCATGAAAAATTTTTGAGACGAAATTTTCACATTTTTAGAAATTTTAGAAAAGTGTGTTAATTTCCAATTCATAACTGAAAACCGCAACAATTTTGAAAGCTTAATTCGTTAGATATTCGCATTTAACGGATTGCGTAAAAATTCCATAAAATTACTTTGGATGCAAATATCTAATGAACTAGACATTGCAAAAGCTTTTGGTTTTCAGAAACGGAAAGCTTTTAAATAGAGAACACACAATTTGCAAATAAAAACCATTTGCAAGGCTTGGTGGCCAAAAGATGTCTATCCAAAGGCATTTTCAGGCTAAATGCAAATAATCGAATTTCACTTTGGATGCCTTCATTTACAAAACCAGATATCATAGAAGGTTCTGATTTCCAGTTTTGGAAAGCTCTTAAAAATCTCTTCACCAATTTTTCTAATTTGAACCTTCTACGAGGCTTGGTTCCAGAAATATCGCTACCCAAAGGCATTAAGGTTGGTAGTTTTGGGCAGCAAATCATCAAAACCACATTGGAGCGAATATTTCCTCGAACAGACCATGAAAAAAAATTTAGCTTTGATGTGTCGGTGGGGTTTGAATAGACCTTTCCATTAACGTACGGCACGATTTATTTCATTAACTTTGAAAAAAAGTTTGTTTTTTTTCTCGAAAAAATGGCAAGGGGTTAGTCCACGTTTTTTTCCGAAAACCATGAAAAATTTTTGAGACGAAATTTTCACATTTTTAGAAATTTTAGAAAAGTGTGTTAATTTCCAATTCATAACTGAAAACCGCAACAATTTCGAAAGCTTAATTCGTTAGATATTCGCATTTAACGGATTGCGTAAAAATTCCATAAAATTACTTTGGATGCAAATATCTAATGAACTAGACATTGCAAAAGCTTTTGGTTTTCAGAAACGGAAAGCTTTTAAATAGAGAACACACAATTTGCAAATAAAAACCATTTGCAAGGCTTGGTGGCCAAAAGATGTCTATCCAAAGGTATTTTCAGGCTAAATGCAAATAATCGAATTTCACTTTGGATGCCTTCATTTACAAAACCAGATATCATAGAAAATTCTGATTTCCAGTTTTGGAAAGCTCTTAAAAATCTCTTCACCAATTTTTTAATTTGAGCCTTCTACGAGGCTTGGTTCCAGAAATATCGCTATCCAAAGGCATTAAGGTTGGTAGTTTTGGGCAGCAAATCATCAAAACCACATTGGAGCGAATATTTCCTCGAACAGACCATGAAAAAAAATTTAGCTTTGATGTGTCGGTGGGGTTTGAATAGACCTTTCCATTAACGTACGGCACGATTTATTTCATTAACTTTGAAAAAATGTTTGTTTTTTTTCTCGAAAAAATGGCAAGGGGTTAGTCCACGTTTTTTTCCGAAAACCATGAAAAATTTTTGAGACGAAATTTTCACATTTTTAGAAATTTTAGAAAAGTGTGTTAATTTCCAATTCATAACTGAAAACCGCAACAATTTTGAAAGCTTAATTCGTAAGATATTCGCATTTAACGGATTGCGTAAAAATTCCATAAAATTACTTTGGATGCAAATATCTAATGAACTAGACATTGCAAAAGCTTTTGGTTTTCAGAAACGGAAAGCTTTTAAATAGAGAACACACAATTTGCAAATAAAAACCATTTGCAAGGCTTGGTGGCCAAAAGATGTCTATCCAAAGGCATTTTCAGGCTAAATGCAAATAATCGAATTTCACTTTGGATGCCTTCATTTACAAAACCAGATATCATAGAAGGTTCTGATTTCCAGTTTTGGAAAGCTCTTAAAAATCTCTTCACCAATTTTTCTAATTTGAACCTTCTACGAGGCTTGGTTCCAGAAATATCGCTACCCAAAGGCATTAAGGTTGGTAGTTTTGGGCAGCAAATCATCAAAACCACATTGGAGCGAATATTTCCTCGAACAGACCATGAAAAAAAATTTAGCTTTGATGTGTCGGTGGGGTTTGAATAGACCTTTCCATTAACGTACGGCACGATTTATTTCATTAACTTTGAAAAAAAGTTTGTTTTTTTTCTCGAAAAAATGGCAAGGGGTTAGTCCACGTTTTTTTCCGAAAACCATGAAAAATTTTTGAGACGAAATTTTCACATTTTTAGAAATTTTAGAAAAGTGTGTTAATTTCCAATTCATAACTGAAAACCGCAACAATTTCGAAAGCTTAATTCGTTAGATATTCGCATTTAACGGATTGCGTAAAAATTCCATAAAATTACTTTGGATGCAAATATCTAATGAACTAGACATTGCAAAAGCTTTTGGTTTTCAGAAACGGAAAGCTTTTAAATAGAGAACACACAATTTGCAAATAAAAACCATTTGCAAGGCTTGGTGGCCAAAAGATGTCTATCCAAAGGTATTTTCAGGCTAAATGCAAATAATCGAATTTCACTTTGGATGCCTTCATTTACAAAACCAGATATCATAGAAAATTCTGATTTCCAGTTTTGGAAAGCTCTTAAAAATCTCTTCACCAATTTTTTAATTTGAGCCTTCTACGAGGCTTGGTTCCAGAAATATCGCTATCCAAAGGCATTAAGGTTGGTAGTTTTGGGCAGCAAATCATCAAAACCACATTGGAGCGAATATTTCCTCGAACAGACCATGAAAAAAAATTTAGCTTTGATGTGTCGGTGGGGTTTGAATAGACCTTTCCATTAACGTACGGCACGATTTATTTCATTAACTTTGAAAAAATGTTTGTTTTTTTCTCGAAAAAGTGGCAAGGGGTTAGTAAGTCCATGGTTTTTTCCGAAAACCATACAAAAAAATGGTGACAAAATTTGGCATTTTAAGAAAAGTGTGTTAATCTCAACAAAAAACAAAAATAAAATCTACATCGTGACTTCCAAGATGGATTACTTACAGAAGTTTTTAAAAGAAAAGCGCAGAGTCAGCAACTGAAATGTCATATCAGCTCCGGAAAATGAAGACCGTCTTAAACTTACGAGACAACGCTTGGAGAGTTAGAGAATCAAGCTACATAGGCTTCATAAGGAAAAAGGTAATAGCTTTAAATTTCCTCCAATATGATTTAAATCAAGAATGAAAAGTCATTAGTTGACTTTCAGTTATTGGTCCTGATTTACCGAAGGTTGCAATACCTACGGTTAAAATCACACACTACTTGGTACCCATTCTTACCTTGTGTCTTTTAAGAATTTACAACGTAGTACCGCCATTTTTCAGGGAAAATAACTGTGAATCTCGTCAGAAAGGAACGGGAAAAAGAGATTATTCGAGATCGGTGACTTCCACATTTCCTTCAGTTTAGATTTTAGACATGGTGATGTCTTACAACTCGGAGAAGATTAGCAAATAGCAAAAGCCTATACGAGATGGCTCTATGGGTTGTATTCAAATAAATTTTAGAAACAATATCTGTTAGCTGAATTCAGGCGCAATGTTTTGCAATGTTATTAAAATCAGTTATGTCCGCCTCTCCATCATCGTTATATCATATTTATATATAAAATTAAATCTAATGCTCAAATTTTATTATGAGCCCAGAGCTTGCATTTTAATATGTTTATCGCAAAATACAAATAAAAATAATTTATTATAAAAAAAAAGAATATTTAAAAAAAAATTGTCTTTGTTTCTTCTGAATTTCAGGTTTTCTTATCTGATTTCCTTATTGAGACCACAACGCGTATGCCTGCTTCCTTCCTTATTTAGGTCGAAGTAGCTATCGCCTTCTTTGGGGTGGGCAGTGTTTTTAATATCGAAACTATATTTATCGCCAAGCGGTCCCCGCCACTTAACAAGCACATTAATGCAAATTTCTATATAAACCTTACCTTAACTTTCCTACTCATCAAATTAATGAATAATTAAAGAGTCCAGCCCGTGTGCCACTAATATAAACTAGCTACCTAACCTATACTACGACAACAACGAGACGCACGGAATATTGAAATTGAAGGCACCTCAACTGATGACAGACGTCGAAAATAATGTAATTATGATGAAAATAATAATTAGTGTTTAAGTATCTTGATTCGAAATGGTTGGACTTGAAGATGGTATCCGTATATTCCTTCCGCTCTGAGCACATCGCACGGGTAGGGGCACTATAGCTTCCTCGTTCCTCCACTTGTGACCGCGACATGGTTAATTTGAAGAAACTACGGAACTACCTAATTTGGTGGGCGATACTTGCCAGCAGCAAGTTAATAAGTTAACTTTATAGTGGGGTACGGTGGCGGCGTTGATGGGTGATGGTGGTGGCAGCGTGGGTTCTTGTCATGTTTAATAAACGCGTTTGTTTCGTGTCTTACTAAGACTCTTGGCGAATATATCGAAACTAAGTAAACCAGTAGGTGCAGGTGAAGAGAATAGTGTCACTAGAATGGCATAGTTGCTTGGTCTTGCGGATATTTATGTAGAATAATTTGAATACTGTTGTTACAGTTTTGATAGTGGGTACTTACAGTATGAGATAGTTAAAATTGTTTTGTACAAGTTAGGTGTTTATTTATGTATTTTTGTGATTAAAAAATTATGAGATAATATTTGGTAACTACTTTTATCATTGTACTGATAACAGAGATTATGGCTTTGAACAAGTTGGTAAGCGAACCTATGATAGATAGATAGGTAGATAGATAGATAGATTCTTTATTTCATCAACAATTTTACAATAGGTTTTCTTAAGAAAAAAGGACATGGCAATTCTGCGTTCTGTCTGATATCACAATTCATAAGAATTAAAAAAAAATAAATAAAAGAAAAATGTAAAAAATAACAAATATGGTATATGCATAAATAAATATGAATTAATTTTAATTCTACTCATTATAAATGTAAAGAAGGAAGAATTAGACTTTCATTTTTAGTTATGAACAACAATTTTAATGATTTGAAAGATAAAGTAAGATAAAAATTTTAAATGATTTGAAACATTATTTAAACAGTTTTATCAATTGTAATGATTTGGAATATGAAATGAGATTACAATTTCTAATGATTTGATACAAAAAGAGACGAATATATCATTCAACCAATTTTAAGTGATTTGAAACACAAAAGAAAAATAATAAATTTTGAAAGTTTGCAACATGATAAGTTTAAAACACAATAACTGAATAGAATGATCGGTTTTTTCGGTAAGTTAGGGCATGTTGGCAATATTTACAAAGAGTAAACCAACCGGCTGCTCCGTTTAAAATTTCAAAAAGTCGCGGTAACGAGAGAAAATTTTCTTGTAAAATTGGGCAGACAGCCAAAAAGTGATTAATATTGTAACAACTATCACATTTGTACTATAACGACTCTCGAATGAACTATAACCGCTCTGGAATAAAAGAAACACCGAATTTCGGATTAGACGGGAGACAAACCAACCTACGGAGAGCTTTGGTGAGCTTTCGAACTTCCAATACTAAACGTCAAATTGAAAGCTTTGGAAAGGGAAATTTATGGGGTATTTCCCCTATGGAAAGCTCTGGAAGCAAATACTAGAACCTTCTAGCTTTTTCAGGAACCTTGTGAAAAGTATAACAGCACATGTCTGACCGGCAGAGTACGCAGTTTATTTTTAATCGTGAATGCGTAAAGTTTGTTGTAATAAAAGTAAAGTGGTGAATTAATTTCAGTGGTGAACAATAAATTGTTGTGTGGTTGTAAAAGTAAAGTGTTTTATTTTGTAAAGTAAACAAGTGAATAATTTAAATAAAGTGAATAAGTTTTATTAACGAACCTGAGAAAATATTACAGCATTATAAATTCAGCGTTTTCTTTCAAATTTCGTATGTACATAGATGGTATACCTGATTCTACGTATATAACGTAGTTCGGTGTAGAGTTTGGCAACTGAAATAAGCGCTTGAAGAAATGCCTGTGCAAATTTTCAAAAGCTTCGATGGGTCTATATCCGAAAACTTGTACTCAATAGGACATACAGGCATTGATCGTTGCGTTAAATAACGGTATTTAGATGCAAGATCAATGATTTGTTTTGAGAAAAATTTTGGCCACATCATATTAAGTGCTAGCTTAGCTTTCTTAGTTTTCAACTTTGAATGTTTGAAAAAGCTCAGATTGTGTGTCAACAAAACTCCCAACTACAAAACTCTTCTGGTTGTCTTCTAACGGGTGATTTTTTAGCTGGTTTGGTTTTGGCAACACTGGTTTTGACAGCTGACGTGTGTTTAGTACCTTGTGTCACTGTCAAACAGCTTCAGTTTGGTTTGCAATTTAACCATGGATCGTCTTACAAATGAACAACGCTTGCAAATTATTGAATTTTACTATCAAAATTCGTGCTCGGTTCGAAATGTTCATCGCGCGCTGCTTCCATTTTATGGTCGGCATTCTCGACCTTCTGAGCAGTCTATTCAGAAGATTGTGACCAAATTTCGCACCAAATTTACTTTGTTAGACATTAAACCACCAACACGTTTACGTACTGGGCGTAGTGAAGAAAATATTGCGGCCGTATCAGCTAGTGTGACAGAAGACCGCGAAATGTCGATTCGGCGCCGTTCCCAGCAGTTAGGCCTTTGTTACAGCACTACGTGGAAAATTTTGCGGAAGGATTTGGGCGTAAAGCCTTTTAAGATACAGCTGCTGCAAGAACTAAAGCCAGCCGACCTACCACAACGCCGAATTTTTGGTGAATGGGCTCTTGGAAAGCTGGCCGAGGATCCGCTTTTTTATCGAAAAATTGTGTTCAGCGATGAGGCTCATTTTTGGTTGAATGGGTACGTAAATAAGCATAATTGCCGCATTTGGAGTGAAGATCAGCCAGAAGCATTGCAACAGCTACCAATGCATCCCGAAAAAGCCACTGTTTGGTGCGGTTTATGGGCCGGCGGCATTATTGGGCCATATTTCTTCAAAGATGATGCGAATCGCAGCGTTACTGTCAATGGTGAACGCTACCGAGCGATGATAACAAATTTTTTTTTGCCCGAAATGGAAGTTCTTGACTTGCATGATATGTGGTTTCAACAAGACGGTGCCACATGCCACACAGCACGCGAAACAATGGCGCAATTGCGAGGCGAGTTTGGTGAACAGTTAATTTCACGTTTCGGGCCGGTCAATTGGCCGCCTAGATCGTGCGATTTGACACCATTAGATTATTTTTTGTGGGGGTATGTCAAGGCTAATGTCTGTAGCGACAAACCCGCTTCGATTGACGCACTGGAAGCCAACATCCATGCATTCATTCGTGAGATACCGGCCGATATGTGTGAAAGAGTATGCCAAAATTGGACTCAGCGGATGGGCTTTTGCATATTTACTTGGAGACCCCAAGTTTCACAAAATGAACTAAGTCTAATAATTTGAAGTTGAAGAGTAAAAGGATCGTCCGCCAGAATTACCAAATCATCAGCATATAGCAAGACTTTTACTGCAATATTGGCAAAAAGTACTCCTTCAGGAAGAAGCTTATAGATATCGCCTATGAACAAGGCGAATAGCAATGGGCTAAGTAGACATCCTTGAGGAACACCTGTTGTAGTTTCAAATAAATGTGAGAAGTGAGAACTCGTTTCCATCCCATACTTTTGCATTTGATGATGATATGACAAATTTTCGGGAGATGTCTAGACATGAAAGTTTGTTCATTAAAACTTGCCTGATAATTTTTTCAAAGGCAAATTTAAAGTCTACAAAACAAATGTACAATTTCTTCTTAAGTTCGATAAATTTGTTGGCTATTCTATAAAACGCAAAGATGTGATAAATTGTCGAAAATCCAGGCCGGAAACCCACTTGGAACATAGTGTTCAAGTGGTTATTTTCGATCTATTTTGTTAACCTTTCGTATAGAACTGCCAAGCTAAACTACTCGTATTTAAGACAAATCATATATTTGGCTACGTTTGTATTTTATTTCTTTTAAGAAAGAAAATATCAAATAGTGTAACAGTAAACATAATTGTCAAACAAAAGGAATGATCTACAGTAATGATTTGCGTGTACTACCTAATTACTAACATACCCGGCTAGCGATCAATGGAGGATCTCTGCCTGAGATATTGCGGATGCGTACCTTGCGCTAATTAACAGTTGGGTTGCTGTATGTATCCTTTCACTGGGAAACTTAGTGGTATTTATCACCGTATTATGTGCTTTAGCCATCGTACTCTGGTCAGGCTCCATCCAGGTAGCCCTTAAATTCCTCTCTGTTAGACTACTCAGCTTCATCGGTAGTGGCGTGTGCACACTTAATAGGCTGATGTTTTGGAAGTTAACTTTTATGCGGTCGTTATCCGAAGCTTCTCGCTTCTCTTTCATAACAATAACTTTTTTTTACTGTGATCAGGTCATTAGCCCAACGCACACGGATTTAATGTTGCAATTCTTTTCTTGATCAACATTCGCACCTACAAGTTTGGCAAGTTATGACATGAAGACAAGACCAGTATCCAGCGCCTATCAACTTGGAGGTAATGTAAGCACTTGATGTGTAGGAAAAGATACAGCTCGAGGCCCCCAGTTCCTACGTCATCCAATCTTCAAATTAAATTCGTTTTGAAAAGAGAGAACAACTGCGAAGAGATCTCGTAACGTTGATGTCTCGTTTTCTCTTCGCATTGTGCATTGTGGAAGGAAAAAAATAGCTTAAATTAACTTTCTTGGGAATCACCAAATTAAAAAGTGACACTTAACTTCTATTGGAGTCACAAACCTCCACCATTTTTAATTTTATTATCATTTTCGAGAAAATTACTGTACACACGTACTCTTTTCCCATAATTTCTCTTACCTTTTTTATATATATATTTAAAAAAAATGAATATAACCTTTGGCATAATGTTTAGAGCATTAAAGTGTCACGCTGGAAGTCTTAGGATCAAATTCCAGCCTTTTCAATCCTTTAAAACTTAGTAGGGCCTCTTTGAAACATCCTTTGTCATGAAAAAGATTCTCGTATCCCAGGTGCTTGGACAGGAAATCATAGCACAATGTCACCAGGCATGATCCTTTACGAGTAAAATGCGGATTAAATTTTATAGAAAAACCCACATTTACTTTCATTTACTTAATTAATTACTGACCACAAAAAAATTACTTCAGAATTCCTCTGTGGCTTACTAAAACCACGTAGGTATTTAATTCCTGTTTATCAATTATTCAATATCGATTGTTTCAAAATGTTGTTAAAACCAAAAATGACCAATTTCTATAGAAACAAATATAAAAAATAACACAATGGATTATACATTTAAAACAATTTCATCGAATAGAATTTGATGACGAGTTTATTCACTTCATTAGGCAAATTTAATGGAAACGTTAGGGGAGATACATTGCATTGCCTACCTTCTACCTGGTCATCTAAAAATGTAGACAGGTATATATACAAAAATCTATACATACATCACCAAAAAGAGAAAAATTAACGAATTGAATATTTCGAACACGTTAGGCGGGTAAATTCTTTTAGGACATTTTAACAAATTCGTTATAGGTTCATAGTCTTTGCGGTGATAAATAATTTCCCACCTTAAAATAGTGGAGTCAATGACCGGTCAAACCACACAAACTATGCCTGGCGTGACATTTTATTCCAACACCCTCCCTCATCCTAAAAATGTCCTGCTGTCTGTAAAAGTCTCTTCACAGAATTCCGAATAATGACTTTGGTAGGACGCGATGGACGCACGAAATGCTAACTGTTGATGTTATCATAGTTTCAGTTTATGGCAGGTCCTGGTCATATAGGTAAATCAATAAGGAAAATATCAACTCATGCTCCTGTTCCGGTCTTCCTAACATTCCCCCCCCCCCCCTGAAGAAAGGATTTATGTTTATATTTAACCCGTGCACTCTGTCTCCGTCTTTCTTACTCTCGAATAAATTTGTGTAATTATCTATCGCGCCGTACGGGTCTAACTACAGAGTTACTGGCCAAACAAAATAATGTAGCTGTAGCTGTGTTTTGTAGACCTCGCAAAGTAGAAAAATACAAAAAAAAATATACTGAGCTACAGTTTGAAGCTATAAATATATCAAAAAATTAATTTATATGGGGTGTAGCAGAAGTTAAAAAAAATATTCAACTTTTGCTACAAGCTACAGCTACACCATTTTATTTGGCCAGTTACTCGTGTCAATTTTGAGACACGCAAAGGCAATCACCATATACAACAGAAGCGAGGACGTGGCCATGAGCACGTTTGTGGCACGTATCACGTACCGGGCTAACAAATTTGCTAAGACTCTTTGCACAAAGTTTAGTGTGTGTGTGGTTCCTATATTTAGCCTCATTCATCCATTTCTACTGTCAACCTTGTCGTCGCATCGTGTCGGTTGGCGTCGACGTCGTCGTCGTTGTCCTGCTACTGCTATGCTGTTGCTGACAACGCACGACATATCATAATCTGAAAAAGTGCCAGTTTCGTCCTGTTTCTATGCAATTGTGGATTTTCAAACAAATCGAATTATGTTTTTGCTGGGAGATTGTGTGTGGCGCGATATCTGTGGCAGTCAGCTCTATTCACAGTTGAAGTTTTGCTCCCTTTTGCAATGCCTTGCCCCGTACCGTCATTGATCATAAATATTTTTTATCTTTAAGCAAAATTATGCTGCCAGGAGTGAAATTACTATTTGGTTATTCATCAGTCAGCCAATCATAATGCCCATATACTGCCTAAACAGAATGGAGGCGGAGCTGCAACTGGAGCTGCAACTGGAAGAGCTGTCAAAATCTTGAATACACACGAATCCAATGATACGAGCAGAACACGACGCAGCTGCAGACGGAGCTGCAGACGCAGGTGGACAAGTTGGTCTACTTTTAACTTTTGCATGCAGCATTTTTGACGTTTCGAAATTGTGAGCGCAATCAAGTGTTTACATGGGGGTTGAAGAGAGTTTCAAACTGTTTTGAATCTCTGATAAAGACGTAAATTAATTTTAGCTTCCATTCCATCATCATCCACTTTTATTTTTGTTTTAATTTTTATTTTTGTGTTGAATTAAATTCGCACAGCTGACTTCGAATGCCAAAAATGTCAGAAAGCTGTACAGCACATTGTGGGCGAGTACAAAAACTCTCGTACACCATTTTTTGACAACAATTCCAGTTGCAGCTGCAGTTGCAGTATATCCAGATATTTGGTATTTTATCAAGGTTCGGAAAACGATAAAATATAATTGGTTCTTTCGTGAAAAACTCAAAAGAGAATTTAATTTTTGATCCAATCGCGAATCTAATTTTTCGCATCTTTAAAAATAAAATTCGAAATCACGGTCGAATCAAATTTTCTGCAATCCGTAAAATATGGTTTGATCCGGAATTTATCAGGCGGGAACTATTGAAGATCCATTCACGATCCGTTTGAATTAGAAAGAAAAAGAAAATTGATACAGGTGGCTAACACAAAATTAGAAAAGAAACAAATATTTTTAACAGGGTGTTTCAAAAATATGTCAACATGAGCCACACAAAATTAGAAAAGAAAACACACTAAACAGTATGTTTCAAAAACATATCAATATTTGCTTAGTCTTTTCAGAAGCAGTTTTTCTAAAACTTTTGCCATGATTGGTATAAGCGATATAGGTCTGTAAGATATAACTTCTGTTGGTGGCTTACCTTGTTTAGGTATAACAATGACTTCTGCAATTTTCCAATGATGTGGCACATATCTTAGTTTAAAGCATGCATTTATTATAAATTGGAGTTTTTTAAGAAAATGTGAACATACAAATTGTAGGCTATGTTTTTCTTCACAAAAAAGATTAACATACTTTTTTTCATACAAGCAATAGATTCTGAGAAAAATCATGCATGAACTCCGCAGGAGAGTAAATTTTGTCAAATATTATTAAAATTTCATTAATCGACGAACAAAATTTTTTGTACGATTTTAGTTTGGCTACATCTCCTCTTTATATAACCATATATTTGGGGTTCCCCGGGGTAAGTAGAGGACGGGCATCTTGAAAAGCAAGTGATTTGATTTTTGTTCAACAACTCGATGAAATTTCCTTTTACAACAAAATCATGAAAGAATAACATTAAATAACAGTAAATTTATCTAAAAAAATAAGCTTTTAACGAACTTTGTAGACGTATCAAAGTAACACTTTAGATTTTGTACTGAAATGGACAAATACGGTTTTTTGCTAATGTCTCAGCAAATGTATTTATTTTTTTTTTTCAAAAATAATAAAAAGATAAAAAGATCGTTGATTTAAAAAAATCCTCAAAGAAATCAAAATAAACGAATATGATTTATTACAAGTTCAGTGGGGTACTTACTTGAAATAAATAATGGGCGCTAGGAATATTAATTAGGCTAAATCAGCAAAATTCCAAGTCTAATTATAAAATGGAAATGAAAATAAAAACGAAATGAAAAACAATGTTTATATTCCCAGATGGGGATTTTAAATTATTTTTATTTGGGAAACCTTGGATAAACCAGGATAAAAACCGAAATTTGTTTTAATTATAAAAGAGAACAGTAACAATTTTATAACTGCTCACGGGGAAACGTTGAGCAAAAACAAAAATCAAAGAAAATTGAAACGCAGAAAGGGCCGTTAACGCACAGTAAAAAAAAAGAAATACCGCGTCCCAAAAATTCATAAGGATAAAAAGCGCAATTATTAAAAGATAAAAACTTACAATTAGAAAAAACCGAATAAGGTCCTACGGAATTCCTTATTTTAAAATTCGCACAAAATTACCATTGTACTTATCTTTTCTTTCCTGGTAATTTTCCTCGTTGATATTTTTTTCCTCTGTCTCCTCGAAACTCCTTCATAGTTTTCTCACTCTTCGAATCTCCTTTAATTTTTTTCCTTTTCAACAAATCAAAATTTCGAAATTTAATTTACTTTAAATTTCAAAACTTTTCCTCGATTTTTAAATTCTTTAAATTTTCCTCGTATCCTCTAATAACTTCTATTCGCTTCGTAAGCTCTCACAAGTGTCAACTTCCCAGCTATCAACCCAATCCTTCCCTCACCTATTCCAATCACTCACACATTCATACATTCAGCCATACGTTTTCGTGATCATCGGTCAGAAAACCACCGTTGTTGAATCTCAAGGAAACTCTCACAAACACAAGATTAACAAGTTGTTGGATGTCTTCCCAAAACTTGCTCTATCCTTTTTTTTTCAATTCCGATACACCTTAGTAGTTAAAAATAAAGATACGATTTTAAAAATTAAAGAAAATTCGTTAACTCAAAATGTCTACGGTAAGTTATTAAGTTAGGTGCCAGTTATAGCTATCATTGAGACTCATCATTGAAAATTTTAATGATTGATTTTGAGACATTTAGAAAGCAAAGTTATTTTTTTTTTTTGATGAAGAAATAAATCTCTTGACTAAATTAATATTTTTAGTCAAAAACAAATTTCAAATAGACCCAACTTTCCACATAAAATGACCTTTCTTTTCTCAATGATTGAACTACCTTACCAATGATCATTGGAATCTTAAAAGTCATTTTATGGAGAAAATATAGACCTATTCGAAAATATTTTTGCCTAGAAATATTGATTAAGTCTCGAACTTTATATATTCTTCAAAATAATAAATAACTTTGCTCTCTATATGTCTCAAAATCAGTCATTAAAATTTTCAATGATGAGTTAAATGATAGCTATAACTGGCGCCTTAAGTTTAGTTAATTTAAGATGAAATTTAAGTATAGATGTTATGTTATTTGTTTGGAAACAAGTAAGAGTCCACCTGACTCGTTACTTCTTCAGCTCATCCGCTGGCATATTGTCATGAGACGTTCTTCTGTATGACAAATACTTTTATGGACTTTGGAACCGGTCGTTCCACTCGATAGTATTTTTACAATAACTCGTACACCTGTATTTGTTGCTTTTGCAAAATGCCAGCAAAGTACGCCTCTGGTTGATGATACCATGGTTGGTTGGTTGGAAAAAAGGATTCGAAGACTGATCATTGTTGCGGTAAATTTTACCGAAACAAAGAGTCCACAACAACGAAAACAAAGATAATAAATTTTCTATTTTTTAAGTTTTTATTCTATATACTTCTACCAGCCAGACCACGGGCCTTATCATCATCAATTTCTAGTTGTCTGCATTTAAACAAATTCCACTAGATAATATAATTTAGAGTGTATTTGTGCTGTTTATTTAATACGGTGTACCTGGGCGAAACGCATTTGGACTAAAGGTCACATAAACCTTTAAATTCAAAACAGATTATAAGACTTTTTTATAGGAGCAACGAAGATGGCAGTATTTCCCTTACCCTTGGACCCCAAGAACTTGGTATAACATAACGTCGGCTTAGAGTGTAAAGCAGCTAACTCCTATTTTGCATTTTTAACAAACAAGTATTTAAAACAAAGTGTTCGCATTACTTGAATAAAACCAAAATAACATTAAATATTTTTTAACACTCGTCATTGCTAAATTCAGTGAAATTGAAAAGATTTGATAGACTTTTGTATTTTTTAACAATTTTTGAAGTGTTATTTATTAGTAAAAAAAATGTGGATTTAGCCACTTTATACTCTAGGGCGACGATAAGCAATTTGTACCTTCACAATAAAATAACGTATAATTTTCAAAAAATTAAGCAAAAACTAAATTTTACTTCCCTTAACAAAACCCCCTCCCCCCCTAAAAAATTTAGCCCTGGCCCAAATTTACGGAAGTTTTTAGGAAATGCTTAAGACGTCAAAACAAAGCTCTCGACCAAAATTCAGCTTTTTCGGAATTTTTTCGAAATGAAAGTCTAATTTTACTAGGCTATATTTTTTGTTTCATTTTCAGTTTGGGAAGTTTATATCATGGGAAATATTTCACGGAGCCAGATATAATTGGCATTTGAAAATAGAACTCAAGGAAAAAGTTCTTAAATAGATTTGGAAACACAGATAGAGCAAATAGTTTTTGATTACCCAAATAGTCTAGTCCTACTGTTTTTTTTGCCTTGCAAATTGCGGTGTAGTGTAAATTTTTCCCACTTCCTTACGTTTTCGGGGGTGCTGAATCCGAATCTGAGATATTCGACTAAAATTTCATGACACAATATGGAAAAAAAATTAAAAAAATGCATTTTTTTTCTTGAAATTTTCATTTATGGCCCAAAAACTATCATTTATTCGTAAATGTCACAATCAAAAGAATACACCATTTCGAACAAATCTTTGTTTAAGGCTTTGTTTTCTGCAAAAACCCATTAAGACTCAAGCATTAATTGAAATTTGATGTATTTTTAATGTTTACGAAAATCTAACCGCCGCTATTTTGTCTGCTGTCAAGTGATTTTTTTTAGTTTTGTTTGGCATTTCAACTTGAATAAATGCCTGAACAACGCTTCCAAATTTTGCAAATTTATTTTGCAAATCATGGTTCTGTTCGAAATACGTATTGCGAAGAAGCACAATTTTGGTTGAATGGTTACGTCAATAAACAAAACTACTTTATTTGAAGTGATGATAGTCCCCTCAAGTGTATGTTAGGGCACTATTTCAGCCACAAAAACTGACTGTTTGTTGTGTTTTATGTGTTGGTGGAATAATTGTTCCGTACTTTTTCAAAAACGATGCTGGCCAGAACGTTACATTCAATGGTGACCGCTATAGGCCATGATTACTGACTTTTTTGTTCATCAATCTAACAACCATGTTGTGCAGGAGCTGTCTGTGGTCTCAACAAGTTGGTGCAATATGTCTGCCACAGTTGATATATTGAAGGAAAAATTTGGTAACCGCATATTTTTACATTACGGACCTGTGAATTGGCCTCCAAGATATGTAGGTATCGTGCGATTTAACGCCTCTTGACTATTTTCTCTAAGAATATGTGAAGTCGCTATTCTGCGCCGATAAGCTTGAAACAATTGACCACTTGGAGTACAGCATTCGCTGCATTATTTCCAATATACAGCCACAAATGTAGGAAAAAGTCATCGAAAATTGGATTTCCATATTAGACTACGTCTGAGCTAGCCATGGCAGCATATACCAGAAATTATACTTAAATTATAATGCCAGAAGATTGTCTTTCGAATAAAGTATAAATTTTAAGTCAATTTTAAAAATCATCCCTGTTTTATTCCCTTGCAAAGTTCTTTACCTCTTAAAAAAACACCCTTTACATATTTGTATAAATACTTCTTTTTGGTTCAAATAAATTTATCTGACGCCCTTCACAAGAACTTTTTTTAAATCCGCTGTGTTATTTCTGTATAGATATTTATAACTTTCTATACTTCCGTACTTTCACAGGAGTTTTAAAATTCTCTCCAATAAAATGCAAGTGAATCAATTTATTGTGTCGGTTGGTAATACAAATTAAATTATGTCCACAGAATACATCTCACAGGGTGGAGCTGCTTGTGTTTGGTAGTCGATTAAAGGATAATTTGTTTCGACTGTAAAAAATTATAATGTATGTACCTACATTGTTCATACATACATATATGTATACACTATTCATTGTAGAACATATTTCACTTCGAATGAGTATTACCTTATGTTGAGTTTTGGTAACATTCCGCTGACAGGCTTACACTTAACGCTGGGGAAATTAATTACTATGGGGAATGTCATTTTATTGTTTTAAAATTTGCTAAAATATTGTATGGAGTCGGTGCAATATTTAAGGAGTTCAAAAGCAATTGACTTGAAGAAATTATAATATTTGTGTCCATTTTGCTTCAATTTTGACTCTAGAACTAATGAAAGCTATAGTTGTGCGTACTGTTTAGTTTTGTAATTTACAAACACAAACATTTTCTTCTGTAAAATATTATTTTCTTATCAAGATAATTATGATTAATTTTTCTTGAACAAAATAAAAAGTCAAATTGATTAAAAGTCATGGTTTTGTATGCGTTCAATAAATATTTCCTTTCATAAAAAATGTAAGTTTTCTCTACAGATTTTCAAATAGAATATAAGCAATAACTAATGGTTTCTCCATGTGTAACAGTTATATAAAAGTCATAATCTCCACTAACCTCATATATGTATCTAAGACATGACTTTTAATATCCCCTTGCCTGTGTACCTTCTATTTCAGAAGCGAAATGCTATGTGAATGATATGCAAGCAACAACCAGCTAATTGGCTTTACTTTTGCATGCAACCACAAAAAAATCAATACATAATAATTTATTCGCTCGCGGAATACTTAGATGTATACCCACTATCCGTGTAATGTGTTTAAATACATGAGCTATTAAATTCTTGGAAATTCGTCGAAAACAAAAAAAATATCCCACATACGCCCTAGTGAACGATTGATGTTTTTTTTTTTTTGGAACAAATCACTAAATGCTTCAGTTAATAAAGTTGAAATTGCCTAATGTAGAAAATTTCGAAATGGGGGGTACAGTCATTTACTATGGAAAAAACGACTAAGAGGACACAAAACAATTTTTCGAATCGATCATTCTCCAGATATTTTTAAACTTTTGCATAAAAAGGTAAATTCCCTTGAATTTGATATAAACGCTGCTCTTTTTTTAAAGGCTTTTTTTATGTCACTCACATTGTGTTTCAAACAATTAATTCTGGCTAATAGCATGGGTACTCTATGACATAAGCAAACCTTTTCAACAAGTTCCCACAGGACTTTCATGACTTGAGCAAGCTTTCCTAAATTTTTGTTTCGTGAAATGTTCCTATTTCAATGACACAGACAAATTTTTATTGAATAATGTGCTTTTTCTTGAACCTCAATTTTAGTATTAAAATTTTTATGCGGGTTTTTTGTTTTGTATTCTTCAGGGATTTGTTTGTCAAGATTGCAAACTAGGACAAAAGATAAACTTAGATACTTGGTTGTTTATTTTCTTTAGATATTGTGATTATTTATTATTTATGTTTATATACGGGCTGCGTTTGGAAAGAAATTTATTTGATTAATTTTTTGTTTAGTTCGTAGGAGTGTGTAAGTTTCAAAGCAAGCAAATAGTTTAAATTTTACTTGCTCCGATGATTTTTATTTTTGGTAAAATGTTTTTTTTTTTTTATAAATAATTCAAATTTAAAATAAGCAACACAAAAAAATACCAAAAAGATTCACCAAAACCAACTACATATATTTATTTTTAGCGGGCTAAAAATTCTTTAAGATAATTGAAAATTATTTTTCTGTTCACTTCTTATGAGGCTTAATATATAAAATGCACGATGATCGCACATTTTCAAGTTGCTTGGAATTAATTACTTTAAAAATACAAAGGTAATTAAAGTAAAAAATAGAAAAAAGCATATAAATCGTTCTTTTAATAAATAATATAAATAACTAGTAGGTAAAATCACTTAGGGCTCAAATACTACTATACTATTTGATTTAGCGGAAGATCTTCTACGACTTTAATAAGGGCCAATAGGCTTTTCAAAAGTAGTAAGTATTTTTAGAAATTACAGAACAAAATTTTCGACTTTTGAAAAATTGAAAATTGGACATTAGCCCTTTTAGAACCATTGTACAGAACTATTTAGAAGTCTTGAGTGGATTTCGAAAAAGTAAAAATAGGTATGTCAATCTTCAATTAGCATTTGGGTCCAAATAGGTTGTAGGGAAAAAAACCTTGAGACTCCCCCACAATTTGTTCGCTAAAATTATAATTTGCCTTCCCCCTTAAAACTAGTTACGCCTCTGCTTTTAATTCTAAGACAAATTTTACTAGGATACCGGGAAAAACTTTTAAGAACTCCTTTTCTAATATGGATTCCTTATACCCCATAATGGTTCTGTTCATATTTTTAAATTTTTCACATTTCCCGGGTCTTGCTCCCAAAATAATGGTCACCGTTACTTATGAATAGCTATACATTCGTTAAAAAAAAATTGAACTACAGATTTTGATCAGGCATGTCACTATGATGATAGGGAAAACAACGAAAGTGGGTCTCATAATTCTGCTTGTTTGTCTGTCTATTGGCTACAGCCTAAATGTATGGATCGATTTTCTTCAAACTTGGTATATGTGATTCTGCTCACACGTTTTTTTCTTTCATTTTATTTGAACTACAAATGATTGATATCTGCCATGCAATTTTTCAAGCAATAGTACCAAACGTATTTTTTTCTATTTAGCTTCACAACTTTTCTCAAATCCAATTTATTTCTTAGTAGGGACTACCTTTGCATGGAAAACCACTTTTCAAAAAATAGTTATTAATGGTACCGCTCTAAGAACCTTTTTTTTATTTTTGGTTTGTAATAATTTTTTATACAAAAGCTTATACACAATACAAAAAATTTTTCTCAGAAAAAAACGCATCAGGAAAATTTTTCAAATAGGTTATTTATTATGTTTTCAACGGATTTGAAACACAAATGCTTTGAATCAATGATAAAACACTCAAAGAATTTTTATGTAAGCAAAATTTTCAATTGATCAATAATTTTTTGTAAAAGATGTATTTCATCAATTTTCCTGATTCAAATTAATTTTTGGTATCAGGAAAATAATTAAATACATTTTTAACAAAAAATAAGTTAATTTTTTTTGCACAAAAATTCTTTTAGTCATTTGTTTTCAAAGTCAAATATGTTGAAAACTACAAAGTTGATTTTAATTAACCTAGGTATTTGTTTACTTTTTAAAGTATTTTAAGAAAATAAAAACCGGTAAAGAAAATATTTTTTTTCTTGAAAACGGCTCCTACGATTTTTAGAAAAATGTTCGGTATGCTTGAGTTCGTGTGGTATACTAATAGAATTTACAAAAATTTACAAATAGCAACTATCAGTAGTAACTCTCATAAATAGAACGTTTTTTTTTTAATTTAGCATTTTCTCACTATAGAAGAAGATTCAAAAATATTGCATATCGAAATTTTCAAAAAATAGATTTTTGAATTTTTTGAAAATTCGGTTTCAAAAATTTTTTTTATTTTTTTTTTTTTTTTTTTTTATCCGATGGAAATCTTCAAAAGACACTCGGTAAGAATCGGTACCAAGTAGTGTGGGACTCTTACCGCACTAAAACCACCGGTGAATCAGGACCAATCTATGAAAGATCGACAAATGATTTTTCTTTCTTAATTTATAAGTCGCATTGTGGGAAGTTTAAGTTATAACACTTTCCATAGCTTTTAGACCATCAGCTCATGAGGCTTGGTTCTTCTTAATCTCCGAACATTGTCTCGTACATTTAAGACGGTCTCCATTTCGGAGTTGGTATGACTTTGCAGTCGCTGATTGTGTGATACAGCGTGTTTTTTAACCACTTCTGTAACCATTTCAATTTGAAGGTCACGATGCAGATCGCTATTTCTTATATACCAAGGGGCATTTATTATTCCGCGAAGGACCTTGCTTTGGAATTTTTGGATGGGTTCAGCATTTGTTTTCTTTGTACAGCCCCATAGTTGGATGCCATATGTCCAAACGGGTTTCAGTACTTGCTTATATAACATTAGTTTGTTCTGGATAGATAGGTCAGAGTTCTTTCCTAGTAACCAGTACATTTTTCTGTACTTCAAGTTTAGTTCGTCTTTTTTCTTTTTGATGTGCTCTTTCCATTTAAGCTTTGCATCCAAAGTCATTCCAAGGTATTTGGCAGTATTGGAGTAAGGTACTGTTGTACTGTTTATAAGAATTGGAACATTGTTTATTTTTTTGTTTGTAAAGTTTATATGCGTCGATTTTGTTTCATTTAGTTTGATTCGCCATTTTTGCGTCCAATCACTAACTTTATCGACTGCATTTTGCAGTTTTTGTGTAGCCTTCGTAACGGATTTATCTGGCACCAATATTGCAGTATCATCAGCAAAGGTGGCCATGATAGCGTTGATGTCCACTGGAATATCCCTTGTATATAACAGATACAGGGTTGGTCCTAGGACACTTCCTTGTGGTACACCGGCTTCAATTTTCTTTAGTTCCGAGTAATTTTGGTCGTACCGTACTCTAAAGAGTCGGTTCGTAACGTAGGATTTCAGTATTTCGTAGTACTGCCTGGGAAGATCCCTTTGCAGTTTGTACTCAAGTCCCAAGTGCCAAACCTTGTCAAAGGCTTGAGCAACATCTAAGAATATAGCCGAGCATACTTGTTTTTCTTCAAGTGCTTTTTCCACAACATCCGTAATCCGATGCACTTGGTCTATCGTGGAATGTTTATTTCTAAATCCAAACTGATGGCTCGGAATTAGTCTTCTTTCTTCTATTATTCTGCTTAGTCTTTTCAGAAGCAGTTTTTCGAAAACTTTTGCCATGATTGGTATAAGCGATATAGGTCTGTAAGATGTTACTTCTGTTGGTGGCTTACCTTGTTTAGGTATAACAATGACTTCTGCAATTTTCCAATGATGTGGCACATATCTTAGTTTAAGGCATGCATTTATTATAAATTGGAGTTTTTTGAAGGCTGTCGAAGGCATTTCTTTCAAAACCTGAGCAGTTATTAGATCGTACCCTGGTGATTTTTTGTTAGACAACTTATGTTGACACATACTTCTTACTTCTTTGAGCGTGACAAAAGGAATTTCACATTCGTCGTTTCTATCAACAAACTGTAATGGATCTGTAGCTGTGGTTGCTGGAAATGGCTTAAAAACATTCGCGAGATGTTCAGCGAAGAGATCAGCCTTTTGTTTTGGGTTTCCGATCCATTTACCATCTTGAGATTTTACTGGCGGGTTTTGTGCCTGTGGTCTTTTTTGGCGCTTAGCTGCTTTCCATAAGGAGTATTCCGTAGAAGCATCCGCCGTCAGACTATTCAGGAATCTACTAAGTGAATCACTTTTAAATTCACAGATTCTTTTCTTTAGTTCATTGTTAAGACGGTTAAAAACTGCCTTATCACCTGGAAATCTCGTAGCTTGCCATTTTCTTCGAGCTCTTCTTTTCTCCAAGATCAGCTCCTTTATTTCGACAGGATATTTTATTTCTTTTTCTCTTGAGTTCGAAATTGTTGGAGTACTTTCTTCTGCAGCCTGTTGCACATCAGCAATAAATTGTTCTACTTCATGATCAATCTGTTCAATTGTTTGCATAGGGGATCTTAGGTTTATAAAACTTTCAAGTTTATCTCTGAATTCGTTCCAGTTTGTTCTTTTGTTCACGAGCTTAGGATTGCTTTTTTCTATTATTTCTGCTTCGCTCAGTGATAATATTACTGGAGTATGATCTGACGATAAATCGTAATTACCTTCGACACTTATATGATTTCGTTTAATACCTTTTACTACGAAAAAGTCTATAAGGTCTGGTATTTTGTTAGAATCAGATGGCCAATATGTTGGCGAGCCAGAAGAATAAAATTCGCAGTTGTATTTGCGGCCTGCTTGATATAGCCGTTTGCCTTTCGTTGTTATGAGCCTAGATCCCCATTGGGTGTGTTTAGCATTGAAGTCGCCACCAACAAGGAAGTTATGTCCTAACAAATTTAGGAGTTCTGCATAGTCTTCTTCAGTTGGAGAGCGCCTCGGAGGGCAGTATATAGATGCTATCTTAAACTCTTTCTTTTTTATACCAATACTAATTGTGGTTACTTGCATGTTTTCATTAGTAAACTTCGGCTCTTCATAGTGTGTTAAGCACTTTTTTATTAGTATTGCCGATCCTCCCCTAGCTTTGTCAGCTGGGTGCGGAGCGTGATAACACGTATAGTTAGGTAATTTATTATCAAGATTTTGTTCTATAGCGAGGTGAGTTTCGGACACCAAACAAATGTCTATATGCTCAATGTCTAAAAAGATGTTTAGTTCTGATACATGGTGTAAAAGACCGTTTGCATTCCATGTTGCGATTTTGAGTGTTCTGTCCATCATTGTTTCTTAAGAGCGACTTCTTCGCTTAGCTGTTTTATGTTTAAATCTTGTTTGTCAATCCTTTTCAGGATAAGTTCAAGCATTTCTTTAATAGATGTTTCTTCGTTCTTCCGCACATTTTTAACAATCTGGGAATAGGATTTATTTTCATCACTTTTGCTTAGTGCAATTGCTTTTGGCGGTTGATTTTTAGTTTTGTTTTCAACGGCTACTTTTTTGCTTTCAACTATTGCTTTTGTGTTTGTTGGGTTTCTTAGATTGTTCCCAGTTTTGTTTTTTCTTTTTGTGTCTTGGAATTTTTTGGCAACTGGACATCCTCTGTAACTTGCAGGATGGTTGCCTTGACAGTTAACGCATTTCGCTTTTTGTTCTCTGCCCATGGGACAGTTTTTAGTTGCATGCTTGCCTTCGCATTTAACACAAGCAAACTCACGATTGCAGTATTTTTGTGTATGCCCAAAGGCCTGACAGCGTTTACATTGTGGAACAATTTTTGACTTTCGTAGTGGTTCAATTTTGACAACTATGCCCATAATTGATTTTATACTGTAGATCTTATCGAGACTTTCTTTATTTTCAAAGGTGAGCATAAACAAAGGTAGAGATCTCCTTGTTGTCGTTGATACCCCAGTGGAGTCTTTGATTGTCTCATTTTTAATAAGATTATTCGCATCGAGAGCTTGGAAACCTTTTTGAATAAGGTCTTCGACAATATCTTTGGCATCACATGAAGAGTGGAGGCCTCTTGCTACTACCTTTATCGACCTTGTAGCTTTATTTTCGTACGAGTGCCACTGAATTCTCTTTTTGTTCAATTCTTCAGTGATAGATCTATACGCATCGGCGTCTTCAACAATGACTTTCCAATTGTCTTTATTGTATGATGTATATTTACATGCCTTATTACTGCATTTTTCTACTATGCTCTTAAGCTCACCAAACATTGTCAATCCGGAAATCATGATTGGAGGTGGTGAAGTTTGCTTAGTACCTTTAGCAAAAGACTTCTTTTGGGATACATCTTTTATTTCATTGTTTGATGTTTTCACTGTTGCAGGAATATCCGCTTTTGAAGCTACCTGCTTAATTTTTTGAACAGTCTCTGGGCTACCCTCTGCTTTTCGTTTCTTGGATTTACGTTTATTTCTGTTACCATCTGTTTCAAAAAGAAGCTCTTCCTCATCAGTATGAAACTCAATGGTTTTTGGTGGGCTTTTCACTACAAGTATTTTTGGACTAGTCTTGCTGTCATTATTTGAAGTTTTCTTGTCTAGCAAGCTGACTTTTTCTTCAAGTCTCTTAACTTGTTGCTGAAGACTTTCAACGAGCACTTCAAGTTTTTTTCTGGCTATTATTTCTTTTTGCCATTCCTCGAAATAATTTTCGGATTCAACTTGGTGGATCTCGTTGCTTTTTTTGGAACACTGCGGATCTTTTATTTCGATCTTTTCATAGATTTTGGTTCCTTTTTCGTTAATGACTTCTTTGTCATTTGATTTTTCGGTAAGGGTTTTCGATGGAGTGACCCTTGAGAATATTTTTGGTGGAGTCCTCAGTGTTTTAGAACTCCGTCTACTTCCTGTTAGCAATAATTGGTCCTCCCCAGAATCCGTAGGACCGATCTCCGAAGAGAGTGGATTTACCAGTTTATCTGGATTGCCACCTGGGGTACAATATCTATTTGTTTTATTCATTGCCATATTTTTTTTATTTTTTTGTAACTTTTGTTTGTTACCCATAAATAGCTTCGTTACTTATTCTATTCAAGGTCTTTAATACAGCCGCCCCTATGGGATCAGACGCTGACCAATGAGCCGCACATTATGCGTCAGACGCTCTTGGGTTTCATGGAGAGCTGGTTCTTCAGAGCGATGTCTTATCTTATGCTCCTAGTTCCTGAGAAGGTAACTCAGGTGTCTCAGCTCTTGGATCCAATAGATCCAACGCTCGTCGTTAGTTCACCTAATTGGCTATCCAGCGGGCACCACTTGGAGGTGACGATGCGATTTTGCTCCGCCATTTTTTTTTTTTTTTTTTAGCATTTTTTATGTGCATAAAAAAATGCTAAAGATTTGAAAACCAAAGGTTTTCCTTTAACATGTTTTAAGAATCTGATATATAAAAAAATATTTTAAAAAACCACTCAAAAGATTTAATTTTTTTAATACGATCACATTCCATCAAAAAACTCTCAAAGAAGTTATTTTAGCTAATTTTAATATCGTATTTCATGCTCTTAAACATTTTTCTCTCAGTCTAAGATTTTTTGTATATATATTTCATCTCCAGTTAAAAGTTGAAAGAAAAATCATTATAACAACTTTTTATCGAATTTGTATGTTTTTGATTGTTTTGAAAACAAATATGACGATTTGCCTTTTAAAGTTTCGAGTTAAAGTACGTATACACCACAGTGTACAACTTTAACCAAAGTCGAATAGGTTTTTTGTTGATATATTAGGATTTGTACACCACCACAAAATATATACGTATTCTCCTAAAAGGACATAATAAATAATATTCCAAAATTTTGCCTAAAAATTGTTTTAAGAACTTGTTATGTACATACAAAATTATTTTACAAAAAAACGCTCCAAAGATTCAAAATTTTGTTTTCTTAAATTCATATTTAATCTAGTATTAACATAGTTTTATTTTTTATTTCAAACTATTAATGAAGTTACTTTAACCTGATTTAAATATCGTATTTAATGGTTTTACACATTTATCTCTCCTGATTTCCATGTCTTTACCTACAATTTTCTCAAAACCTCAGCATCATGAACATAAAATCAAATAGTTGTGCATTTATTTATTTGATTTTCAGTGCTTTCTACATGAATATTTTTAATTTTTTTTAAATATATCTTCACTTTGTAAATCAAAAATTTCGGATGTAAGAACGCATACTAATATTTTAATATTTTCTCAGGTTCGTTAGTAAAACTTAACCACTTTATTTAAAATTTTCCACTTTATATTTCACAAAATAAAACACTATATTTTTCTTGCTAACAAAGAACTCGCCGCCACTGAAATTAATTCATTAACTTTACTTTTCACTTTTATTACAACCAACTTTAATTATTCACGATTAAAAACAATCTTTGCCCACTGTTCATACATGTCCTTTTATTCAAGCTGTGTTTGTTATTGTGAAATTTCTCGCAAATTTTCACAAACTGTCACACATTGGTAAATTTTTTGGTATACAATTTTTTTATCAAAAATTGTGATTAACGATACCTGCTATATAACTCGTTTTATTTCAGATATTCTCATATTGATAAATACTTGAAACTGGCGTACAAAATTTTGTTTAAATGCCACCGAAATTTAATTCATAAGAAAATTATTTTTACGCTCCAAAGATTTAATTTTTTTGCATACGTATATATGTATGTATTCTTAGTTTTTTTTGTCAAGTATTCAAATGGCAAACTTGTTTCTGAGCTTCAAGTATCTAACGAGTTGCTTATAACATTAAAAGGACGATTTAAATGTTTTTTTCTATTTTTTCTATAATTTTAAAAACTATTAAGTTCCAAACAACTTGAACATAAGAGGAAGTACGTACGATCCAGTCGTGTATTTTTTCTTTCCAAAAATTTATTTCCGTAAAGGCTAGCTTTGGTTTGGAAATCTTTTTTCAAAAAATGGTTCCTAATGGTATACTTCCCAAGAACATTTTTTTCGATTTCCTTCAAATCGGCTATTTTCATAATTTTTTGAAACAGAAGCCTCTAAGCAAAATAAGTAGTTTTTCTTTCCAAAATTAAAAATAAAATATTTTTTTGGTTTTTTAAAAATGTTTTGAAAATCAAAAGTTTTTTAAAACTTTTAAACTAGGTATTTAAAAGTTTTTACACTCTTTAAAGTATTTTAAGAAAAAAAACAAAACTAAACGAGATAATAATGATAGCTCTTCCATACAAATGTTAAAAACCGTTAAGAAAAATATTATTTGTTCTTAAAAACAGCTCCTACGATTTTTTTTAAACTTTTTCTGCATCCTCATATTAATGCGATATACTTCCAAAAATTATAAAATTTTACAATTAGCAACTATTAGTAGTACTTCTCATTGAACATTTTCTTTTTAATTTTCTCATTATCAGCTGAACAAATTTAAACTAATTTTTTATATTAAAATTTCAAATAAAATTAAAAAATATTCCATATAAAAATTTCAAAAATATGTTTTTAAATTATTATTTTCATTAATTTTTAAAAAAGTTTTAATTCTTTAAATTCGATATTACAGGAACGAGTCGAAAATTTTTATGAAAATTAACTTTTACATGCATAAATGTAAATGAATAAAAATGTTTTAAGAATATGGTATACAAATTTAAAAAATAAAATCCAATCAAATTCAAATAGGAATCGAGATGGCGTTCTTTTTTTAGTCTCAAACTCTCAAAGAAGTTGTTTTATCTACTTTAAATACCGTATTTCATGCTTTTAAACATTTTTTTCTCATAGTTTCCATTACTTTACACATATTTTTTTTTAAAACCTCAACGTATTGAACATGTTCAATACGCAAGTACATGCAACACAGTCGTGCCTTTTAATTTTTTTCCCCGTAGGATTATTTTAATTGCATTTTCCAAATATTTTAAACAATTTATCAAACATTTATTAAAATTAAAATTACGTATTGCCAAACTAAATTTTTGCTTTAACGCACCTCGTTAGTATTAAAATGTGATTTTAATATATTTAAGATACAAACAAATCATTGAATTCAATTATCAACGTCTTGTAGCTGTGCCATGGTTCCTTGTGGTTCTATCAATAAACTTAAAAACCTTTTACGATCCAAGAATTCAATTTTATAATCTTTATCAAAGTCCTGAATGAATTCTGCACGATGAAAAGAAGTATTGAATTGAATTGAATATCTAAAAATCTACCTACTCAATAAAAATAAATTTAAATTAATTTGGCAACACCTTGTGGAGAACCAAGGCCTAGTAACTTACAATTCTCAACCATTCCTGAGTGCGTGGTGTTGGCAAGAATGGCTAAATTGTACTGTTTTGTGTCCATTTTGCATTAAAAGCAGCAAAACTGTTTTTGTAAATGGCAGCATAGTAATTTTGTTTGGCATAAGGAGCACACTATGATTTAAATCAGTCCTCTTCCATCACTGCCTATTAACCACACGCACGGAACATTTGTTTATAAGCTATTGTACGACCAAGTTTATTTCTCTACGATGATAATTAATAATAAGAATGTGCTATTCTTCAATCCCTATATTAATAAAGGGCGGATAACATAACGGTGATAGGACCGTTTACTACTACCAGTACACACTTCGTAAGGCAGTGCATACATTTGGCACATATATTAGAAAATCCCCACAGTATGATGAAGTGCTGAATTTGGTGAATTGATAAATATTGGAATGATATCATATCTTTTTAATAAGAAAAGTTTTGATTCGGAAAACTTGTTTATCCATGTGACAGTTAACACGTGCGTTAGGAAGGGAATACTAGATTTTTATTAAAAATGCTGTCAGTCGCAAATACAGGGGGAGGGCAATGGGAGCAATTGTCCCTCCCTGATCAGGAACGAACCAAAAATAAAACATTAATTCATTTAAATGCCATCAAAAAATGCTTTTTTGTAGAAAGTTTATAAAAATTTTTCTTGGCAGTGAAAAGTAGACTATAAGTTTTTATTTAAGTGATTTTTCATTTCACGAAATTATTTAAAGATTATAAAAAGATTCGTATCCATTTGGCAGTACTTCCACTAGAAAACTCTCGAGAGTAACTTTCGGATGTCTTCCCCTCTGGTGAGCTAATTTCATGAAATGTGTCCACTTGCGAGTTTAATTCTCTAGAGCTTGTCCCCATCTCTTAACTCACTTATGTATCTCGAGTTCGGTTCAGTATGCAACTATGTAGCACATCTTTTTTAGCCATTACATACATTTCTGATGGTAATACAGTAGACGTTCGAAATAGTGAAGTAATAAAAACCAGGCCTGTTCAGTGTTCATTCTTTCGAAATTATTCACTTTTTCAATCGGAGGTTTTTAAAGGCGTTCTAAAGATGAATTTGATGCAAAATACAAATTTTGTTCTTGTATACTTATAAGTTAAGAAAAACCGAAACAATTTCCAAGTAATGTTAAATGCTTGCGAGTTATTTTTATAAAAAAAATCCAATTTTATAGAAAATTTCGTATGTTTACTATTGTGGATTGGTGACTATTTTGAGATTCACTAAATCGAGCGTCTACTGTATTCGTGAAGACTTTTTTCACTTTCATGGATGAGTTTTAGGAACTTCCGTACTATTCACAATTTACTTTATTGAATATTTTAGAAACTTCAGGTTTTCGCCCATTTACTTGGTTTCATGTTCATTTTTTTGTTGCCTCTGTTTGATTAGTAATGACACGGTGCCAGTCAATTTTGCTTGCAAGCACATTTGACGCTAACGCACACATTCTCTGGCTTTTGAATACTTATTTGTTCCGTTAACTCGATTATCTTACAGTGTGAAATTGCACTGTAGATGATATTTTCAAACATGCTTTTTTGAATAGAAGACTTTTTCAGGGAATATTCTGCAAATGCATTTCTGACTGAGATAACGGCCTTTAACTTGTCTTTGACCTCAGAATCTTATCCCAGCAACAGCTGAAACTTTTGCTCGAGCTCGCACCTTATGTGTGGGAATAGGAATATACCGATGTGCTATTATTCTTTCCGAAATTCTAGGTGGTGCCAAGAAGATCTAGAGTGAATTCAAAACGCTTTAAAAAAACCCTGTTACTGCCACAAACTGCATAACTTCATTTCACGAAGTTCCAAAGTACCCGCTGCTTAAGGCAAGGCACTGTGCAGATATAAAAGGGGAAATTGCATTACTTAAATTTTGAGTAATATCAAAAGTACTTCAATTGTCTGTAGATCTTATGAAGATTATGGAAACTCTGGAAACAATTTCTCATTACTGTGACCAGAAATACACCAAAATTGTCCCCCCTGAACGAAATCCTGGATCCGCACCTGACTGCTCTAAATATTTTCTTCAACAAAGTCTGCTACCACTCATACTTAGCACCTTAGTCTGTGAAGGAATTACACCAAGGATTCTCCAATAATTACGTGATATCTTCAATGATATTTTCACCTTAATTTACTTGTCATTTCGTGAAATGTTTCGAAACATTTAACGTTTCTTTACACTTTTTGTCAGCAATAAAACCATTTCCTTTATAAAAGTCAATCTACTATAATTGAATTAAAAACTACTTTATTGCACAGAAAAAATGTAAAACCGTACCTTAATGTCTATCACCTTTTTGCTAGAGTTAAACTTTATAGCTTAAATACCTACATTAAATTTAAAAAAGGAATAAAAAGTCTGCACCATTAAGGATGTGTGCCATTGTCTACACCTTGACCATGATAGTCACCACCACCAATATGACGCTTCTTGTCCACACTTTCAGAAGTCTCATTTAACGACGCTGCCGGTTGGACTACGACATCAGCATCCTGACTGCTGTTGCTGTTGCTGCTGCTGTTCCTGGTCGTGGTGGTGGTAGTTCTGGAAACAATGACAGCTGCTTCAGCATCTTTTTGGCCATCGTTTAAATCGTCATGCTCGCTGCCTTCCTTGTTCTCTCCTTCACCACCACCATTGCCTCCTTTTGATTTTAGGGTTATGATATTTTCGATTCTCTGCTGAATGAACTGCTGACGTCTAACTTCTGCCTTGGCTAGTTTCTCTTCCAAGTGTTCAATGGTTGTAGCTGGAACAGCTGTTGACGCTTGCTCAACTAACTTTTGCAGTCGTTTCGGAGGATGCTTTTTGATAAGGCTATCACTTCGGTCGTCGTTGTCGTTGTCAACATCATCCAAGGAGATCTCAAACGCCTCCCCAGGTGCTGTCAGAAGTTTTTCATCAGTGTTTGAAAAGAGTGTGCATATCCACCCACATATCAGACCATTTGCAAAAAGGATATGAATGTCAGTTCAAATTGTTGTATGGTAATATATATGTAGGTACATCATAGTGACGATGTGGTAGTTGAATCAGCATCACAAAACATGCCCAAGCCAATGTCGTTGCCATTCCATGTCAATTCATCCAACAACGATGATGGCATAACGAGCGATACAAAAAATTAATATGAAGGAGTCGATTGCCCCAGCGATATTCCGCAGGATATATGGAAATAAAAAGTAATAAAAAAAACAAGAAGAAACAAAAAACAGTAAAGTAAGTTTCACGCTTTCAACACTTTTTCTTCACAAAATCGATATTTACGGTACTTGTCATCGGAAGAAACTTCTGATGCTCTTGCCTCGGGATTCGAACTGTCCACCAAGTTCTCAGGGTCAGTAGTGGTAGCAGTCCCGCCTGGAGGCACGGCTTGTGATGATGCACAGCCCATCGGTAGATGTGTAAAATGGTAGTAATCAGATATCCGGCCTCTTATTCCAGTCGAGGACATTATCAATTCATGACGAAGGACGACATTAACTGCACCGCTGCCAATTGCAGGAAATTTCAATCCGGCTGTCGCCTTTTTTTTCTCGCTGTCTAGCTGTTTGAATATCGATACTGATACGGACTATTACTAGCACTTTTTAAATGGAGGAAATTCCCGTTACGCGAACTGAGCCTTCTTCCAGCAGGATATAAAACACTTTAAATCAGCTTGAAGTTCTGATTTTCAATTTCCGCTCTTCCGCTGAAAAGGAGTGTGTAACGTGTCCAGTGTTAAACTGAAATTACAATCATAAAAAGGACTTCGGAAGGACACACACAGCTTGGACTTTTTCAAACACCACCCAGAGCTGTTTATAGGTTTTTTTTTGTTATTCATAAATAAAAAACGAACTGTCTGTCAATTTATCCATTCTTCAAACAACCCCCTGCCTCGGTTCCTGTATTGCACAGGACAGAGGACACCACCGACCGTACCGTATGAATTGTGTTGTTCTTCCACACTGGTCGATTGCATGAGCGACGATATTTATTTGATTCCATCAATTGGGTGGATTAACTACCCTTTGGTTATGCACTAAAGTATTGTCCATGGATGGAGGCGTAGGTACTATCCGATTTCTGAATGATAACAACAACCCGTTGTAGCTGATGGAAATATGGTGGCGGCGGAAGTGGGGTGAGGTCTGGGAAGAACAATTTAGTCTTCTCAGTGTGTTGTTGGTGCTACTGCTACTGCTATTGCTACTGATGATTATCCCCCTCTGTTGCGCGATGTTTATTCCCAGGGAAACGCTAATAGCTGAGGAGGCCATACTGTTCGAAATGTTCACTGTTGCAAAGTAATTGTGTGAGCTTTTTTGTGTATTATGGACAAATAATTTCATGTATACTCTGACATATGCCCCCTGAGGGGCCTTTCTTTTGTCTACATTTATATTGGCTCACTTAAGGAGTTTGTTTTGTATCGTGATACATATTGTATATGTATTAATATGCTTTTTGTTGTATGTTCATTCATAGAATTCGACCTACAGCAAGGCTCTGGGTATGGGAATGGGAAGTGATAAAGCAAATTATCCTGTGTCATATGTAGTACTGCATAAGCAAGCAGTTCTTTCAGTTCACAGAAGTATCATTAAGCTTTGTTTTTTTTATAGCATTAACGGGCAATTGGAAAATTTTATGACTTCTCAAACTTTTGGACTGTGGGAAAATTTTTATATACAGTTAATCGTTTAAGTTTGAAATCAATTCTGAGTCTCTGTATGTCGTGCTGATTATCAATTAGGTGGAATCTTAAAATGGTATCACGAAACCAATAGCAGTGATGGTTCAGTATGTATCACAGTCATTTTGTATCACATTTTTTGTAATGGCCTGCTAGGTAAAAATTTGGCATTTTGATTAATTTCTCGACAAGCTAAAGACTTCAATCTTTAAATATAACACTGAATAGCAGACAAAAAGACACGTGAGACTCACTACTTTCACGTGGCAGAAATGAAATAATTTTGGGGCTTTAAACCTGGGGCCGAATAGTATTCCTTGTGAAGAGATGGACATGCATTTGAGTTTGGAAAAATGACCTACACACATATAACTTATCAGTCCATTGAACGTTTTGGGATCGTAATTGACGATAGCTGAAGAAACGTAATCTATAAAATGATTCATTTGATTGTAGTAGATTTTAATTTAGAATTGTGATCTCTTACAATTTTTCTTACAGTTTTTTTTTAATAAAAAAGTTACTGAAAATTTTTGAAAAATGTGTTTTTTCTCTAATATTTTGAGAAAAAAAAATTATATTGGCTTCGAGGTAGTTTTTTCTTATGCACTAGTTTATTGATACAATTTTTTTTAAATTTTTGAAAAATATTGAATTACAAATTTTTTTTTTAAACGAAAAAAACTGCAAGTAATTTTACCAATAATTGTTGAAAATATTTCTTGTACCTCAAATATTTTGAGAATAGACAACGATATTGGCTCCCGGTTAAATTTATCCTGCATATTAGTTTAAACTTGATATTTGATAGAGTTTGTAAGAAAATTTAATATAAAGTTTTTTCTTTAAACGAAAAAATACAAGCAACTTTACCAATCATTGTTGAAAATTGTTTTTGGTCTCAAATATCTTAAGAAAAGATAATGATATAGGCTTCTGGTTAAATCAATTACACACATTAGTTTATAATAAAAATTTTGTAGGGTTTGTAAGAAAATTCAACAAATAAACTTTTTTGAAAGAGACAAAAACTATAACAAATAAAGGGTTTTTAACAAGGACGCCTCAAAAGTAGGGCGACAGGGACAGCAAACGACGCCATATTTCTTGCCGCTCTTTAGACATTTCTCTTCAGTAAAGTTTGCCATTTTATGATGGAAAGATATACGAGCCAACAACGAGTCAAATTTATTAAAATTTACTACCGAAATTCGGAGTCAGCGGCCTCAACGTTAAGAGCGCTTCGTCCAATTTATGGTCGTCATAATCGTCCTAGTAGATCAACAATTGAGCGTCTAGTGGAAAAATTTGAATCCACAGGCACAGTACAAAATGTTCCCGTGCCAGTGAGACAAAGAAGTGCCCGTAGTGTCGAGAATATTGCTGCCGCTGAGACTTCAGTTGCAGAAAGCCCAAATGTGTCTCTCACACGTCGTTCTCAAGCGTTGGGCATCTCTGTGACGTCGTTGTGGCGAATTTTGGGAAAAGATCTTGGCCTACATCCTTACAAGATTAAATTAACGCAAGAACTGAAGCCGCTTGACCACCAGAAGCGTCGTATCTTCGTGAATTGGTCTGAGCAACAACTTGAAAACAGCAACTTGAGCAACAACTCGAAAAATCATCTTCAGCGATGAGGCTCATTTCTGGCTGAATGGCTTCGTCAATAAACAAAATATGCGGTATTGGTCAGACAGCAATCCACACGTACTCCATGAGTCATCATTGCATCCCGAAAAATGTATGGGCCGGCGGCGTCATTGGGCCGTACTTCTTCCCTGATGATCAAGACCGGCACGTTACTGTGAATGGGGATCGCTACCGTTCAATGATAACCGAATATTTTTGGCCCCAATTGGATGATATGGACTTGGAGGACATGTGGCTCCAACACGACGGCACCACAAGCCAGACAGCTAATGTCAATCAATCAATCAATTTATTGGAAACCAAGTTGGAGAACGTGTTATCTCACAAAGTGGTCCAGTCGCTTGGCCGCCTCGGTCGTGCTATTTGACGCCGTTAGAGTATTTTCAGTGAGGCTACGTCAAGTCTGTGGTCTATGCCAACAAGCCAGCGACAATTGATGAACTTCGTACGAATATCGAACGTGAAATTGCAGCAGTATCGGCCGATTTTTACTTGAAAACCGTCGAAAATTGGGTTCAGCGTCTGGACTTCTGCAAGCGTGCCCGTGGTGGCCATGCAAAAGAAATCGAGTTTCATACATAATGGCATCAAACGCACTTTCACATTCACATTCACATCATCTTTACCGTTTTTGTTTTATTTAAAAAAAACTTTTGTAGCGCTCTTATTGAAAAACCCGATATAAAAGTATTATTCTCAAGAGGCCTGAAAATAGAGGCGGAATCAATGTAATTGAGTAGTGTACAGGCTAAAACTAAAAATATTTCTTTCAATGTCTCTTTCAAATATTAATAAGAGTGAATTTATGACATTGATAAAGTCATTAAACCCAAACTAAATTGTTGGTGGTGACTTTAATGCAAGCACATCACCTTCTGGGCCTCAAGATGCATATCTCAAAATGGTCGAACGCTTTATGAAGCAGGAATGGAAAATTATTGTGACTTTCATTCGACTGGCAAACCAACTAACTGGCAAACTGATAAGTCAAAATACCTGACCTAATCGATTTATTCATGGTAAAAGGAATACCTACGGAGCTATAACCTCTTTTCTTGTTAGCCTTGTTAAAATTGAAAAACCATCCAAATAAAAAGCTTAAGTCAAATAAAGCTCCAGGATATAACTTACATAAATACGGCAGAAATTTGACAAATGCTCCTTTGTATAGGAGTTATTAATATCCTTTACATTATAAATACCGCTCTTTGGTTAGAATATGTTCCGAGCCAATGGATAGTTGCGGAAGTCATAATGGTTTTGAAACCTATCAAACCATTTCACGAAAAGAAGCCTTACAGGCCTATCTCACTTCTTGCTATAATATCAAAAAATTTTGAAAGAATACTACTCCTGCGCCTGCATCCGAAAATAGAAGAGAAACAATTAGTACCTGAACATCAGTTCGGACTTAGAAGCAAGCATTAGACGATTGATCAAGTGCATAGAATTACTGACGCAATAAGAGAGCTCTTAAAGAAAAAAAAATCGGTTCGACGTGTTGCAGGTGATTGACAAGGTTTGGCACGAAGGCCTCAAATGAAAATTAAGACAAGTTCTGCCTAAAGACTTTCTAACATTCTAAATGGATATCTAGAAAACAGACTTATTCGTGTAAGACGCGGAAATGACTATTCTAATTTCAAAGAAATAGTGGCTGGGGTACCACAAGGAAGTGTATTAGATCCAGTTCTGTACCTTTTATTTACACGCGATATACCTCAAACAGAAGACACTATCGTAGCTACGTTTGCTGATGATACTGCAATACTAGCAGTAGGTAAAACGATTACAAAATGCTCGTCATAATGTCAATGAGTGGACAAAAGCATGGCGAATAGCGCTCAATGAACAAAAGTCAGTCCACGTGGACTTTACGTATAAAAAAGATAAAACGATTACCCGTCTTTCTTAATACCGCTCGTGTTCCATTTTCAAATGAGGCAAAGTATCTGGGAATGACTCTAGACACGTAAAAAAGAAATGCGAAGAACTAAAAAGTAAATTAAGAGATATGAACTGGTTACTCGGTAAATATTCAAAGCTTAGTATTGAAAATAAACTGATTTTATACTGACAGGTACTTAAACCTGTTTGGACTTATGGTATACAACTTTGGGGTTGTACCTGCGATACAAACTTAAATAACTTGCAAATGTTTGAAAATAAACTGCTTAGGTCATTTGTAAATGCTCCGTGGTATATAAGAAACGAAAGTCTTCACAGGGGTCTCGAGATTCCTACGGTTTGGGACGAAATAAAAAGTTTCGTGCGAAAACATAGAAATCGACTATTCAACGATTATTGACATTCTAGACGAGTTGAATTTAGTACGCCGGCCGTCTGCGAAGAACAAAACCTTCCGACTTGGTGCGGTGAACAGAAAACTGCTTTTAAATCGCGAAATAAACAGGCACTCTCACCGGAAAGTAACCTGCAACACGTTACTTAACTTCGTTTAAAATCAAGCCCTAGATAAGTTTCAGCTTAGTTGCAATCAGGAAGTGGAGTGGTTTTAGTGTAGTATGTAGTAAGAATCTCACACTTCTATGAGCGCGTTTTTCGGTCCTCATAGAGCCTTATGCAGGTTTTGCACCTATTCACGGGAAAATAAAAAAAAAATAAATACAATTAACAATTAACATTTTTACATTTACAATTTCGATAAATATTGTGCTTTTAATTATGAGTCAATTTAATACATTGTTGTTATGCAGTTAAGTAGCATAAACGAATAATTGTCACGCGAATATTAAAAACATTATTTTCAACTTTCTTATTTTTCTTTATTTTTTTCAAAACTTCGATACTTTTTTTTTAATTATTTAAACATTCTTTATTTAATTAAATCAAAATACTTTTATATTTCTTCCCTCCCGTGCACGGATATTAAATATTAAGTAGAATACACAAAATAGTATTCATATTTATTTTTTAAAAAGAAAAAATAAATAAATAAAAAATGGTAAATAAAAACAAATTAAAATGAAAGCTCATTGTGAAAAATTATATGAAATTAAATTCAAAACCCACGAAAAGTATTTGAAACTGACTTCATTTCTCTGTTTGGAGTTCATTGAACTAGAAATTCCCACAACCATTTATTTTCTATCCAATAGAATATTTTTAACCCATAAACGAGAGTGCTTATCGACGGGGGTTCGCAAAAGCAGCATCACCTCAAAATAAACAGTTAGACATTATACGACTGTTTCCTTCTTTATAGTCCTTTTTATCATATATCACTTGGATTAATGGATGAATATTTCATTTTACTTTAATTTATAAGAAAATTCTGATCTGGAATAAGAAGTTAGTAGCCGCATGAAAAAAAAAACATACATAAAAATGAAGTCCTTTATTATTTTTTTTAGAGAAATATCTCTCTGAAAAAACTATGTCGCATGCAGAAGGAATTAATATAATTTGACGCTATCTTTGGTTTGCTTATCAGCTTAGCTGACAAAGCTAAAGAACAAATAAAAGCCTATGTATTTTTGTTTTTAGAAATGTTTTGCAATGCCAAGTGAAAGATCAAATAACAAGGACATTTGACAGGTAATTAATTTCAAATAACAATTCAGAAGTACAACAGCAATTAAAACACACACATTTCGAATATAACCAGTCTTCTTTGCAATTAGGCTCGCCTACAGAGACTAGGTTTTTAATTAATTGCCCACCAAATTCCATGTGAAGCTTGAATTTTTATGCCACCTATTCCCTAACCTTCCACAAATGGGATCAGGACCGAATTGCGGTGACTTGACTGTCAAACCTTTTAATACGATAGGCCAAAAAAAAAAGTTATAGTCGTATCGGGGTTTTCAATAAGAGCGCTACGAAAATTTTTTTTTTAAATCAAACAAAAACGGTTTTTTATATCAATGATCCTGTGAAAGTACGTTTGATGCCATTATGTATGAAACTCGATTTCTTTTGCATGGCCACCACGGGCACGCTTGCAGAAGTCCAGACGCTGAACCGAATTTCCGATGGTTTTCAAGCATAAATCGGCCGATACTGCTGCAATTTCACGTTCGATATTCGTACCAAGTTCATCAATCGTCGCTGGCTTGTTGGCATAGACCATAGACTTAACGTAGCCCCACAGGAAATAGTCTAACGGCGTCAAATCGCACGACCGAGGCGGCCAAGCGACTGGACCATTTCGTGAAATAACACGTTCTCCAAACTTGGTTTCCAATAAATTGATTGTGACATTCGCTGTGGGGCCTGTGGCGCCGCCGTCCTGTTGGAACCACATGTCCTCCAAGTCCATCTCATCCGATTGGGGCCAAAAATATTCGGTTATCATTGAACGGTAGCGATCCCCATTCACAGTTACGTGCCGGTCTTGATCATCACGGAAGAAGTACGGCCCAATGACGCCGCCGGCCCATAAACCACACCAAACCGTAATTTTTTCGGGATGCAATGATGACTCATGGAGTACGTGTGGATTACTGCCTGACCAATACCACATATTTTGTTTATTGCCGAAGCCATTCAGCCAGAAATGAGCCTCATCGCTGAAGATGATTTTTCGATGAAAATCCGAATCATTTTCAAGTTGTTGCTCAGCCCAATTCACGAACATACGACGCTTCTGATAGTCAACCGCCTTCAGTTCTTGCGTCAATTTAATCTTGTAAGGATGTAGGCCAAGATCTTTTCGTAAAATTCGTCACAACGACGTCACAGAGATGCGAAACGCTTGAGAACGACTTGTGAGAGACACATTTGGGTTTTCTGCAACTTAAGCATCAGCGGCAGCAATATTCTCGACACTACGGGCACTTTTTTGTCTCACTGGCACGGGAACATTTTGTACTATGCTTGTGGATTCAAATTTTTCCACTAGACGCTCAATTGTTGATCTGCTATGACGACCATAAATTGGACGTAGCGCTCTTAACGTTGAGGCCACTGACTCCGAATTTCGGTAGTAAATTTTAATAATTTCGACTCGTTGTTGGCTCGTATATCTTTCCATCATAAAATGGCAAACCTTACTGAAAAGAAATGCCAAAAGATCGGCAAGAAATATGGCGTCGTTTGCTGTCCCTGTCGCTCTACTTTTGTAGCGTCCCTGTTGAAAAACTCTTTATGAGGTGATAAAGGACCAGAGCTCCAATTGACGTCGTCGTCGAAACGTGAAATTACACGACCAGGAAACTTCTCAAGCAAAAAAGTAAAAACTAGTCGTGTTCTGTGGCTTGTTGCCGAATCTTGTTGGAATCACATATCGTCCAAGTCAAGATCTTTAATAACCGGCCAAAAAAATTGGTTATCATGATAATTGCTACGAACGCTGGGAAATCGATAAATTCGGATAATCAGCAACACTTGCACTTGCAACAGCAATATTTTCAACTGAGTGTTTATTAGGATGATGTTCTTACGACGTCAGTAACGATTCCACTGTCTTCAAATTTCTTTACAATTAAACCGATTTCTCAAGTAGTTGGTCGATTATGACTACCATAATCATCGCGTTATGGGCGAAAAGTGGCTAAGTGTAGATCACCCATGGTTTGGTAAGTTTTAATAATTTTAACGTGTTGTTCGATTATGAACCGTTCGATTATCGTAAATGGCAATCATTCAACTAATAATAACACTTCTGATGACAGCTGACCTTGACAGGTGTTAAATGCCAGCGCTACCAACTTGAAACCACGAAATTAATGACCCCTTATCACTTTACATTATTTTTGAATATTTCAAGTTTTTAAATCGTTGAACTAAAATCTATATTGAATAATTTTTGAATAAATGACAACAACAACAACCAAATATGTATTAGCAACTTCCTTCAAAAATTGTTAAATTTATTTCAGATTTGATCTATTAGATCAAAAAAATAATTTCCAGTACAAACATTTTTATAAAAAATAGGACTAAAACTATCTCTTATCAATTAGTAATATTATTCAACATTTTAGGCAAGCTATTTTATGAATAGATTTGTATTGGAGTCAATTTTATATGGAAATATACATTGAATGAAACACATATTTAGGGCCATTTTCACCATAAACTTAACTTTGACAACTTCGAAATTTTGGGCTATGTTCTGATGTAAATTGTGAAGCTCCTGTTTGAAGTAAAAAATTAGGCAGTAACACTTGGCCATTTGCTTCAGCTTCAATTCCCATAACGGTGCGTTGAGAGGGACCGATGATGTCGATTATATCATTATCTTACATTAAAAGCTAGACAGATCTGTTGAAATTAACGCCTTCAGTGTTAACTGTCCCTTGCACTATTTCCTCAAGAACAAGATTGAAGAAATCACATGATTCCGCATCTTTTTGCCGAAACGCTGTATTTCCAATGTCACACAATACAATTGGATCAGTATTCGTGAGATCCCATGTTTAGCCATTACCATAAAGAGCTCTTGACGATTTTAAATTCGATGAATAGACGATAAGTCTCGACTTGAAGTTCGTTGGTCTTTTCAACTAGGCTGATGTTTAGATGCGTGAATCCTCCTTCCCTCCGTTCTTGAAGATCTCTGCTGCTTAACCATCTGATCCGGTATGCTTGTTGTTCTTAAGCTTCTTTATAACAAAGTCTATCTCTTTTATGTTTACTAGGTGGTAGAACAAGGCTTACATTGGCTGGAGAAAGGTTCTCTTCATGTCCTATTTATTACTCTTCCTGGCCTATTCAGCAGCTGCTAGAAATGATGTTTCGAGGAGCCTGCGTTGCATTCTTAAGGCCAGCAGACCCGTAGCTTGGCTTTTTTTATAAGACTTCCTAGTGTTGTTTTGATCGCGAGATTCTTCGATCACCTTGAGCTGGGAGGCGGCGTATGCCCTCTTCTATCTATCCAGGGTCTTCTTCTCATCTCTTGTTCTTGTTCGATACTCCTCTCCCGCTGTTCATGTTTTTTGCTGCAGCTTATTCACATGTGCATTTTCTGTCACTATTTTTCAGCTGCAAGCATTCATCATTATACCACGATTTTTTCGGAGGTGGTTGGCAGAGTATTTTTATTTTGACTGCCTTTCTCATGATATCGCAATACTGATGCCACTGGTTGTTGACGTCTGTGGCAGGTGAATGCACAGTGGATAGCTTCTCGCTCAGGTCCTCTCGGTTGGTTGTGGCAAAGCAACCGAAGTCAAATTTCCTCTTTGTGGTGGGTGGATCGCAGGTTCTCTTCATTCGATGGTTGAGCTTTAAACTTTCCTGCATCAAGAATATAATGAAATTCGACGTTTGGTATTTTTACAAATTCTAAGCCACGCAAACTTTGCTGTGGAACTTAATCTTAGCCCAATCTCAAATATACATTACACGTGTGACACTGAAAGTCCATATTATAATTAACGATGAGCTTGATAGAGGATGTTAATTTAAATCAACCGATCAATTAAGGAATACTTACATTAATTTTCCCCCTAAAGACTTTATGCCCAAGGCACTAGTATAAGGATTTAATACCATGGTAAATCCAGCACTGCATAGTTATAACCTCAGTCAATAATTTCCCAAGTCAATTACAAGGGCTATAAGCAGAGGACTTCTGCAAGGGATTGGTTGGAACAGTTTGCGTATGTATATATGACAGGCTGAGGGTAGACCCTACATTCTTTTTTGTTTAATTAAAAGGCAATAAAGAATTGTGAGCACCAAAAGGATTTGTTAGGATATTTTCCTCTTCTCTCTTTGCTTCAACTTGTATTTCCGTATTAAAAAAATATATACTCGTATAAGTTTGATTGGAACGCTGTGTGTGTTTAAGGATATATGTTTGACATGCTATGTTGTTTGAATGTGTGACGATAGCTCATATAGAACCTATATATTATTGACAGAAAGCACTAGAGCAGTTTAATTCGAGAATTCCTTATGGACTGAGGTAGACTAATTGATTGCACAAAATGGCTATTTAAACGTTTATAGTATAAAAGTGTGAATTGGCAATCAGTTGATTGAATTGGAATGAGGGTTAATTTTTTTATTTTTTTTTTTGTAGTTTGACTTACATTTCATATGACGTACATACGTATGTAGGTACCTACATATATTATGTGTGTCAAGTCTGTTTGAAAATATTTGAAGATTATTGTTTTCTATATATATTTTTTCTTAGGGAAGGTTTTACTATAGAGAGGGTTGAATTTATTGATTTTTATTTTTGCTTTAATCTGAATTTTTCGTTGAAAGTATTTACTTAGCACTTGTATCTTGGTACTCAGAAAAATGCAGACTTAAGAGAGAATATAAAGTAGAAGAAGAAGAAGAGTTTGGTTTATTTAAGTCGCAAAAGAGGACAATTTTCAAAATTAAATCCTCCTTCATTTTATACTCCCTGATGCTTACATAAATATTTATTTGTTTGTTTGTTTTTTTTTTTTTTTGCTGGCTGGATAAATTTTTTTGTCTTACTTGTCGATTGTTTTTTGATGTTTGTAAGTAAGTAGAGGTGGGTAGAAATGGCTAGTCCAGTTACAAAATTAACATTTGAATGAGAAATTCTGATAAAATTTTACTCGCTTAAAAACTGTATGAGCTGTTTATTGTTGTTAGTCATATACATTTTGTGGTGGAACAGGCTTGCCAGATGGGGCTGTTTATCGAAAATTGGGCTATCTTTTTCCGAAATTGCAGACAACAATTTTAATATGACAGGCCAATCAAAATTGAGCTACTAATAGCCCAAATCTTATCTTGGGCGATATTTTCTTTTTTCGAAAAATAAACCATAAATAAAACACCTTTCTCCCCTTAACACATTCTTTAAACATTTAACAATTTAGCAGGGTTACCCGAATTAACTACATTACATTTTCTACATTATTAACTACGCGTAGTTAATTGAAAAACTACACGTCGAATCTACTACAATTTATTACGTCTACTACATAAGTAGTTTAAACGAAAAAACAATAGAATTCATACAGGTAAATCTTTAAAAAAAAACCCAAGATGGTGTTAGTTTCATCTTAATAAAGCTTATTTTAAAAACTGTTTAAACATTGATCTTGATTATTTTGCTTATTAAAATTAATAACCGATAATTTGACTTCAAAATTCAATTTTTAAAGTGACAGGTGACAACTGACAACCTCACTGACAGATAATTTGACGTTTCAAACTACGTCTACTACAATTTGTTTCATTTACTACATTAACTACATTTAACTACATAAACTACATTAAATACGTAGCAGACGTAACAAATGTAGTTATTTCTAAAATGTGACAGTTCGCCAACCTAGATTGGGTGCGAAGTGTGAAATCAGATATTAAAATTCGAAAAGAGACGTATACTCATTTGTTTTGACAATTCAAATCAACCAAAACAAACTTAACTTTAAAATCATTCAGGTTCTCTAGATATATTTTCATATAAATTATTCTTTCTTTTATGAGCACAAAATGTATTTTATTTATTTCTTTAAAAAAAATATAAATTCTTATTGAAGTTATGAGAACATTTAATTGAATTGTTATTGGGCTACTTACTATTCGGACTACTCTTTTTGCTTCGATTTTGGGCTACAAAAACTTCTAAATTGGGCTATTAAACTTGTTTAAGACATGGCAACCCTGCGTGGAATCATCCAGGCGTGTGTTTTGTTATGTGGCTCTGCGTAGAGCTCTCGTCTACTTTTCGTCTATCGTTCGATTAGAAAATTCATCCATTTTACTCCTTTTTATTTGAATCAATGCAAGCTAATTTTTTATTTAACTTTAAACTAACAAAAAGCTTATATTAATATCAGGGTTATGGAGGATGATAAAAGGAATTTGAAGATAAGAAACTGAAATGAAATATAAAATAAATAAGGTTTGAAATAACACTTTGTAAGATAATTTAAATGACTGCCAGACAGTGTTTGGTGGGGCCGTAGAACGTGTGATTAGTGAGAAGATAAAAGAGAAATTAGGATTCTGTATATAAAGAGAGTAAGGGCTTACGGATAAGGTCTTGGATAGCCAATCCAGAATTTTTTTGACAGTTTAACTTGAACTTTTGGTTAAAAATTTCCCGGATAGTGATCCAACAAGTCTCAGATAGCATATCCGCCGGTTCAAGTGCCTTTTAAAGCCTTTATCCAGAAGATGCCTCACTGCCACTGCCATAAGTTTTTGTCGTAATATTTTGAATCTCGCTTTGAATTGATCCATCTTGGTTCATACTGAATTAAAATATTTAAAAGAAATGACATTTGTAATTAAAACCGAAGAGGGTTTTTATTTTTTGATGTTTTATGTTTGTTCTCAAAATGTAAATTTATCCACCGATTAGTTTATCCGAGACTTTCATGATGAAACCAAAATAAAATAACAGCTACTTTTATCTGCCGGATATAGTTTTGTCTCGGATATACGAGTATATCCGGATATACGAGTATATCCGAAGCTTTAAGCGGAACATTTGAAAGTGGCCCGAATTATTTTCGAAAATATACATATTGAGTTGCAACTTGCAATGGGTAGGTACACTGTTTACATACAAGTCAAACAACCCGAAACAAGTTTTGATGAATGAAAAGAATGTCTGATATTTATAATAGTTTTTTCAATGAATTCAAGTAAATTAGTTTTATTGGTATGATCAAAGGATTGTTTCAACACAAATTTCTTAGGAAAAATCGAAGAAATTGTCTTTGATGCATTCACTTGTGGAATAACTTGAATGGTTGGTTATTGAAATATTTCTAACTTAAGCCGTAAAATCCACATCTACTGAATAAGATTCTGTGGCCGTTATGCATTCGTTTCGTAATAAAAATTGACGTGGGAATTTTGATCAATATAGGCACCATAAATCTTCCGACATGCTTTTTAATTATCTGTGAAATCGGCATGGCAACTTTCTCCTACGCAAATGGGACGTTGACATTTCTATTCCCGATTTTGCAGTTCACCAAATAAGGGGGTAATCGAGTGACCTGCTTATTTTACAGTGAAGTTAGCAGGTCACATCGCTTAACTCAGGAACGAAGCATGCTAGGAGCTTGCAACTTGGTACCTTACTGCAAGTTCCTAGTACACTTAGTTCCTGAGATACATGCCGTCCAGACTAGTGATGTGTCAACTCGGTTTCTAACTTGAGTTGGATTTTACCTGAATCGTAAGACAACTCGGTTTGATTTGACCGAGTTGACTCGGTTTGAATTTTTTTTTTAATTCAAGTTAGATTCTACCTGAACCTAAAGACAATTTGGTTCAGTTAGTAAGAAAAAAACAAATAGCATTCGGCTTAGTGAACTCGTTTTTTTGTTTTGACATTGATTTGAGCTGAGTATTTATCAATTGGCAACTAATTGAAATAAAATAGAAATTGAATTAAGATACAAACTTAAACCAAGTTGTGAGCTGCACCAATGTAGATTGGTGGACCAAAAACTATGATAAGAAATCAGAAATGTTCGGTTTTTGTTAATGCAAAAGATGATTTAAGAGCATTTGGGTATCATTTGAAACGAAATACACTCTGCCTTAAAATATAAGTAGTTTGTCTACCATCAGTCAAACTATAAATTGTCTAATTGTATTGAAGGATGGCCACGGTAATGTTGAATTAAAAAAACCTATAAAATATCAGACAATTTTGCAGTTTTCTTAATGCTTCAAAATAAAGGTATTTGAGGCCAAATGGCTGACATTTGGAGAGAAATACACTTTTTGCCTTAAAAAATAGTTTGTCCACCACTTGCCAAACTTAAAACTGTCAAATTCTATTGAAGGATGGCTTAGATTATGATGGATATAAAAACTTCTAAAAATGGGAAAAGAATTTGAAAAATCACGAGATTTCACAGTTTTTTTGTATACTTTAATTCAATGTGGTTTTCTATTCAATTACTACACATTAAATAAGTTGATCTCATGTGACCTCACCAAATTTCGCTTCAAACCGAGCTAGCTAGCTCGATTGCCGAAAACAATGCATAAAAAGTAGTCGCAAGTTTTGCTCCATTTGGTGACAAGAAAATCGATTGGAGGTGATATTTTCAGATGTTAATTAGCTGTTTTATTAATATAATTAATATTATAACAATCATTCTGGCATCAAAAAAATTTGAGAAGTTTAAATTTTGTTTGTAATTTTTGCACTTACAAAAATATCAATTTGAGAAGAGAATCGCCCACAAACATTGTACATTGTACATTGTACGCTCAGTAACAGTAGGCGTTTCCAGTTAATAGTGACTTTTTTGGAAAATCCCTTGAGTTGTTCAATGGCATTGTAGGTAAAGTACTAGCTTATGGTTGTGTTCAATATCGAATAAAATATATAAAATAATAATAATTCGAAAAAAAAAACTTTTTGGAAATTTACAGTAATTTTAAAGTGTAGTCATTCAAGAGAATTGAATTTTTCGCAATGGTCATCTTTAAAATTAAAAAAAAAATATTTTGGGATAAGTAAGAGTAATTTTAAATACTGGTCATTTTAGATAACAGAGTATTTCACAAGAGTCGTTAAAATGGTCATATTTCTCAAAAAAAAAATAACTGGACACTTTTGCGGGCCAAATGAAAACAGCTCGAATTAAAGGGTAGTTTTTATTTTCCCCTTTGAATTTTTTCAGGGGTGCTGAATCCGAATCTGAGGTTTGCGACGAAAATTTCGTGAAGCAACGTAGAAAAAATGTATTTGTTGTATTTTTCTCAAATGGCTCGGAAACTACCAATAATTTGAAAATTACATCAAAGTACCATTGAAAGAATACACAATTTGCAATAAGCCACTCTTAAAGGTTTTTTTCAGCGACAGCTCATTTGCACTCAATAGCTAGTTGAAAACTTACTTATTTTTACTATTTTCGAAAATCCACTCGAAAGCACCAAGTAACTATTTAATTTAAAATAATTGATTTTTGTATGTAATATGAACCAAGATATACTTTTTTCATAGTCTTTGATGCGCTGAGTTCTTATCAAGGTAATTTCTTTTCAAAAAAAATGTTTATGGTCATTCTGACGTTGAAACATTTTACTTCAAAATTCTTTTTGAATTTTTAAAAAAGCACCATTCATCTTCGAAAAATCTTTAGCATTCGTCTTTAACTACGTAGTTTGAAAAATCCAGTCAATTTGCATTTTTGTAAAACGTTTTGCAAATGTTTGCATGTTGCGTCACAAAATTTTAGTCACAAGCCTCTGTGAATTTTGTTATAATCAAGCTCTTTTGATAACATTCAGTATAATTATTTTGTTTACTTAATTGATTGAAAGACTAAAGAAATTAATTAGTTTTAAGATTTAATTACTAAAGAAATTTAGCTCAAGATTTTGTTAGTTTTAAACTCTTTGGAGTACAAGTTTTAATTAAGGGCGAAAGGAAACAGCAATTCAAAAAATGTAGTTTTTTTGAGGTATTATGTACATATGTATAATTGACAATTACGATTTCAAATGAAATAATGATACAGTAATAGTAAAAATTATTCGTACATACAAAAGTATTATTAATGTACATGTCTTATCAGAATTAGTTTTTAGTTTACATAAGAATCGGAGTTTTGTAAAATAGGCTGAACACTCGGATTCGGATTCTTCAGCACCCCTGAAAACAAACAAGAGCGGCTAGATCAAAACTATCCCTGCACTGAACTATTAAGTGTATTGCATAGCATATGAGCCCTGCGAAAAGTGAACTACGAATTGCATATAGTTTCGAGCTTTGACATTTCTCTTACATCATAAAAATAAACTAGTAAAATGGGTGCTACAAAAATTTGAGTGATTTTTTTTTATTCGCCTGATGCGTCTTAATGTTGTGGATTTCGAAAAAGTGTTGTACAGTTCGCAGAAAATATCTCGTAGAAAATATAAAAATGCTAAATCAAACAATTTAGACTAGTTTTAGGCCATTTTTTTTTTCTTTTTAACATTGTAGAAAAATTAAAACAACAATTTTTGATATCTGCTCTTGAAACTGCCATAACAAATTTAATTGTATTCGCAGTTCGCAGCTGATATGAAAGGCACTTTAAGTCTTTCTGTTGTTTGCTGAATTGACCCATCGAAGTACTAATTCTGAAAGCAGATAAAATATAATTTTATTTCATTTTTTTGTTTAGTCATTTATGAAATGGAAAATTTCAAATTAGGCATTTTTTTTTTCCTATCTATATTTTAAGTATGTCAATCCCGCTATGTTAATCCTGACAACCCTACTGCAGTCACGATAACTGCCAATGTGTGTCGTCTTTAAAAATTTGCGTTGGTGCCTCCGTGGTATGCAACGTTTGTTGGCCATTTCATTCTGCTAATATCTATTATCTATAGTTAAATTTTGGCGGCTCGTTAATATTCAGCTGTAGATCTATGCTTGACGGCGCAGGTTGATTATTCTTTGGTAGGTTGTCCGGGAAGTTGGGGGATGAAAGATGTAACTTCATTTAAAGACAAGTATTAATGTATGAAGGTATGTACATATACAAAATTATTAAAAATCCTTTTTTGGCGTAAGTGTACCATTTTACTTTCCAAATTAATAATGGTGTCCACATTGCGGCGTATGAGGAATATTTTTTTTTCTAAGAAATAATAATATAAATTTTTAAGTATTGTTTCTGTGAAATAAAAATACACAAATGCAAAACAAAGCGAAGAATTTATCAATTTATGTTAAATTTTATTACTTTAAACGATTTAAAGCGTTGAAAAACAATTTCCCTAATTTTTTCAGATTTTAATTTCACCCCCCTGGTGTCCCTATTTTCACTTAAAGGTACTAATTATGGGTAAAAGATTATTGTTATAGTACACGAAAATAAATCAGAATGTATAGATTAGATTCAGACGAGAAAAAAATTGCAATGGATGGGGGTCTATTTCTCTCCCTTCAGGCTGGAGGGGTAGTTTACTTCAAATTTGGGTCAAAACAGAAAAAAAAATTATTTTAAAAAAACGGGATAACTTATAGTGCCACGCCCTAGCTTTTTTAAGGCCACGATTCCATTCGATAATATGCTTCCCAAATAAAGTTTTTATTTTAAATAGTTTCTGAAAAAATAATTTTAATCTCTAAGAATTATATATATTTTTTTTATTTTTAAGTTTGAAAACTATTTTTTCAAAAACTAAATGTTTGGGATAAAAACTTTATTTAGGAAGCATATCATAGAATGGAATTGTGGCCTTAAAAAAAGCTAAGGCGTGGTATCTGGTTTTTTTTTAAATAATTTTTTTCTGTTTTGAGCCAAATTTTGAGAAAATTACCCCTCCCGCCTAAACGGGGAAAAAAAGACCCCCCCCCCCCTCAATACTATTTTTTTCTCGTATTAATCTAATCAATACCTTAAGATTGTTTTTTTTTTTTGTGTTTCATAAGAATCATCATCTTCCCATAATTAGTACCTTAAAGTGAAAAAAGGGAGACCAGGGGGTGACATAAAAATCCAAAAAAATTTGGGAAATTTTTTTTGTATGAAGTGCCATTTGATGCCTATCCGTCTCAGAATTTCAAAAAAAAAAAACAATATAAGGACCACCCTAATATATATGTATATATTAAATTGAACGTAGTCTTGGATAGCCTTTATTCGATTCAAAACATTGAAGACAATTTCCGTAATTTTTTCTGATTTTTATTTCACCCCCCTGGTCTCCCTATTTTCAGTTTAAGGTACTAATTATCTTTATTGTCGACATTCGATTGAAACTCCATTATTTTTTTTATTTGAAGACATTTTTACAAACATTGAAACATTTGAAAATGTTTTAGCTTAATATTTTTTACTAAGAAATAGAGCATTATTACCTTGGCAGAACTGTGGGTTTTCCGGTATATTGGGTTTTTCAGAGCTATGGGTTTTTTGGGCATTTAGGTTTTTCGATATTATGTGCTTTTCAGTTCTTAAGTTTTTTGATACTTCTTGGGTTTTTCGGTACTTAAAGTTTCTGTTATTTTGAATTTTTCCAAGCTGTGGTTATTTTGGTACAGTGGGCTGTTCAGTACTTTTGGTATTTAGGTGGTTTATGTTTTTGTTACTTTAATTTATTGGGTTGTTTTGAATTTTTCGGTATTGTGTGTGATTTTAGGTACTGTGGGTTTTTCGGTTCTTTGGGCTTTCAGTAGTCTAGGTTGTTTGGTACTTTGGGTTTTGTTGGAATTTGTGGAAATGTGGAAATTATAGGCTTTTCGGGGCTGCGGGCTCTTCGGTACCTTGAGTTTTTAGGTAGGTACTGATATGCGTTTTCGGTACTTTGAGTTTTTAGGTACTGTGTGTTTTTGGGCTCTGTGGGGGCTTCAGTTCTGTGTTTTTTTCGGTTCTTGCCATTCAGTAGTTTGGGTTCTTAGGTACTGTGGATTTATTTAGTTATTTTTGTTTTCGGTACTTACGGGTTTTCGGTACTTTAAACTTTTCCTTACTTTGGTTTTAGCTAAACTATGGGTTTTTTTATTCTTTTGGCTATAAGGGACTTTGGATGTTTCAGTATTTAAGGTTTTTGTTACTTTGATTTCATGGGTACTGTGGGTTTTTCGATACTTTGGGTTCCTCAGAACTGTTGGTTTCTCAGTACGTTGGATTTTTCGGTACTTCGGGTTTTTCTGTACTGTGGGTTATTCGGTATTGTGGATTTTTTGGTACTGTGGGTTTTACGGTACTGTGTGGGTGTTCCAGTACTATGGGTTTTTCGGTACTATTGGTTTTCGGTAGTCTGGGTTTTTTGGTACTTTGAGCGTTTCGATACTGTGGGCTCTTCAGTGCTGTGGGATTTTTGGAATTGTGGGGTTTTGGTATTTTTTGATTTTTGGTACTGTGAGTTTTTCGGTATTGTGTGTTTTCCGGTGCCGTGGAGTTTTCTGTACTGTGGGTTTTTTGGTTCTGTCAGTTTTTGGTACCTACAGTAGGTTTTTCAGTATGTTGGTAATTTTGGCTGTGTGAATTTTACGGTACCTTGAGTTTTTCGGTACTGTGTGTATTCCGATGAGGTTGTTAGTACTGTGTTTTTTGGTGGTATGAGTTTTTGAGTACTTTGGATTCTTTGGTAATGTCAGTTTTTCGGTTCCTACTGTGGGTTTTTCGGTATTTTAAGATTTTTGATTCTGTGAGTCGGTAATGTTTATTTTTGGTACTGTGTGTTTTTCAGCACTTTGAGTCTTTTGGTACTGTGTATTTTCCGATGCAATGGGGTTGTTAGTACTGTATTTTTTTTGGTGGTATGAGCTTTTAAGTACTTTGGATTCTTTGGTTATGTCAGTTTTTCGGTACCTACAGTGGGTTTTTCGGTATTTTAGGATTTTCAATTCTGTGAGTCGGCACTGTGTGTTTTTTGGTACTGTGTAGTTTTCGGTACCGTAAGTGTTTCAGGAATTTGAGGTTATCAGTACTGTGGGTTTTTTGGTACTTTGGGTTTTTCGGTACGGATTTTTGTCAATACTGTGAAAGCTTTCACACAACTTTTAATTTTGTTTTCTTAGATCCAGTTCTACTAACGTGGTTAAAATGGTAATCCATGGCTTAGCAAATTTTAATTCATCAATTTCAGCGAGTTAGCTGAGGTTCAAAGTTCAAATAAGCAACAAAAAAAAACAGTTACATTTTTGAAATATTTTTGAACCTCAGTTATATCGTTAACATTGTTTAGTTGAAATTTCTGAACCATGGATACAAATTTTAACCACGGTTGAGAGATTTAATATTTAAAACTACAATAATGACAGGTTATTGCTGAAGATCTTTTCCATTTACTAATAAAAAAGTACGAATTTTAGTAAGGCACGAAAATCAATCATAAGACATTTCTTTTAGAAAAACAACGATTTTTTATTAAACATACATATATATATATATTTCTTTTGACTTTTTTTTTCAGTTTATTTACTTATCAACTTATAAATAATTACATGTACACAACTTCTTTTATATTGTATGCGTACATGCATACACACATTTAAAAATTAATTTTTATTTTTCTAATTTTGTTTTGGTTTTTTTTTCTATATTATATTTTTTATTTCCCAAGATATACTTTTTAAGTTTATCAATATTTTTATTTGTTACATACATATAAACTAATTTTTGCTGCTGGTTTTTGCGCATATACCCGTATTTTTAATTCTATGTATAAATATGCTATTTTTTTTTTTGTTATTATTTTTAAATGTAAAAAACGAGTGATTTATTAAAAAAAAAATATATAAATACAAAAAACTGACTTACTATCATAATAATGTTGTAGTTACATAAATACAATGTGGAATTATCGGATGAAAATTTGTTTGACTATAATTTTTTTTTTCTATACGATTTTTATTTAAATTTTTTTTCTTTTTTTTAGTCATATTGATTTAAAAATTCATTTTAGATTGCTATATGAATTATTTGTTTGGATTGTGGCTTACAATTGTAATAAGACTTTTGTTTTTATTCTATTTTATTTTTTCTTCATATATGGGTTACCAACATTAGATAATATGGTTTTGTTTTTTTGTTTACTATTAAATTTATTTTCAAAAGATTTATTTGTATATCTATCTACTTTTTGCCTTGGTGGTTATTTTTTGAAAATTTGTTTTATTTTAATTAAAATCAATTTTGTCTTGGTTTTTTCTTTTGGATTTGTATTATTATTTTTTGTATAAAAATTAAATATTTACTTACTAATTCTTTTAAGACGGTTACCCTTACAATTTTATTCGTTTAAAAATAAAGGGGCAGATTTATTAACGAAAAAAAAAAAGAGTTTATTTTTTAATTAATTTGACTAAACATTTTCTGTCAAATCTATACCCAGAATCTATGTATTTATAGAAGTTTAAATATACATAATTATTTTATTTTTGAATACTAAATAAATGTGAAAATATAAATTTTTGAAAATTATGTATATAACCTCACGTTGAATCATAAAGAGGTAAACTTATAAAAATGCTTATATTGTAGTGAGCTTTAACTGAGCTTAACTAACCGTCTATGTCTTTGTCTTGTCAATACTCGAAATTGGATCCTTTAATATTTTTATCACAGATATCAAAACGTTTTAAGGAGCCCACAACCCAGTAGTGCTACGGATATCTAGATCAAAGCCAAAATTGGAAAATACTGTGAGGAACTTCGACGTCGGATGGCTGCAGTCGTAAAAAATCGCTGCATAGAAGGATAGAGGAAAATGGGAAATAAGCTTCTAAGAAGGAAAAAGAAAGAGTATCAGAAATGCCTGATCAAGGAAATAAAGAGATTCCATTACAGAAATGAAGTTCGAAAGTTTTACCACAAAAAGTAAAAAGAACCTTCCAAGAAGAACAGGGCCCGAACTGAAGCCTACAAGGATAATCAGAGGAACATCGTGGTATAATACCAGCCGTTGCTGAAGATATATAAACAAAAATCAAATTACACCATTTCACCTTGGTGACGTAGGCAAACTATTTCGTCCACCCGATCTCGAGGTAGCAAATGGCCTTAAGGCTAAGCTTTTCAAAGTGACTGGAGATGAATTGGTTAGGAGTATGCATCAGCTAATCTGTAAGGAGGAAAGCATGCCCAGTGAATAGAACCTCAGCATTGTTTGCCCGATTCTCAAGAAAGATGATCCATTGGACTGTACCAACTACAGAGGCATCCATCTTCTTAAGATCGTGTACAAGATCTTCTCTGCCGTACGTGAAAGCCTGAAGCCATTCGTCAACAGCCTAATAGGTTCATATCAGTGTAGCTTTAGACCAGGGAAGTCCACCATTGACCAAATATTTGCACTACGGCAGATCTTGGAAAAAACAAAGGAGTTTCAAACCGTTACCAACCACCATTTCATAGATATGCCGCGTATGACAGCATCTAAAGAAACAAGTTGTATAGAGCAATGTCTAGTTTTGGCGACCCTCCCAAATCTCGTCAGTTTGTGCAGGATGTCGATAGAGAATGCACGCCACTCCATCAAGGTTGACAAAGACTTCAGCGATACCTTTATGACGTCAAAAAAGGTTTTAGACAAGGCGACGAGCGAATTCTTTAACATCGTTGTTGAAAGAATTCTGCAAATCTCGCATGTCAACACTAGCTGGCTCACGTCCACGTTATTCAAATAGTTGGGTGAACACAGTGCGTCGTTAGTGGTGCTTTAGTGAGTATTGGGGAGGAAGCCAAGAAGATAAGTCCATCAGTGAATAAAGGCAAGACCAAAAATATGCTGGCAACGAGAAAAGTTACCCAATGCCAATAACTAAGACAGAACGTCCCTAAAGACAGCTATAATTTTGAGGTGGTGAGAGATTCTGTCTACCTAGACTCCGCTATAAACTCGGGGAACGATAACATTGCTGAAATCAAGTGAAGAAATACTTTTGCCTTTATAATGAATCTTTCATCCCGGTCGTGATGAATGGTTCAGAGGCAAGGATACTATTAACGGTGGATGAGAACGCACTTAAACTGTTTTGAGAGGAAAATTTTCCGCGTAATTTTTGATCCCGTCTGAATGGGTGGAAATGGAGAAGAAGATACGATACAACAACCAGAAGAAGATACGGCAACACTGACCTAGAAACAAAAATGACCTAGAGATATCAAGCTCTGGTCCGGAAAGTCTTTGAAATGGACACCGTGGGCCGGCGCAGTAGACGAGGACAGCGTAACAGATTGCTCACGCAAGTGGAACAAGACCTCAACAAACTTATGGAATTAAGTAAGTTATATTTCAATCTCTTTTTCTCTCAAAATGATAGACAAAAATTAATGAAGATATGACATAATATAAAAAAATTTCAATTCAAAACAGAGTTGAGAAATAATGATGATACTGTCTGTAACTGCTTTTTACTTTCATTTCAATTACATGTAAATAGTAATTGAAATTTTTCAATTTCATTTAAATGGTAATTGAATTATTTCAATTACATTTGATTAGTAATTGAACTTTTGCAATTATATGTAATTACTAATTGATCATTCTTTAATTACAATTCAACGTAATTGTTATTGAAAAAACATACATTTGCATTACTTGTAAATGTAATTAAAATAATTCACTTACAAATTACATGTAATTGAGCATAAAAATGGGTTCTTTAAAGTAAATAAAGGAGGGCAGTGTGTTAATTACATTTAAGGTAATTGATTTCTTGGATTGTAATTCCTAAATGTTATACCTAAATGTTATAATAATTTAAAATTGTAATAATTACAACAAAAGTGAGGTATTCTCACTAAGAAATAAATACAGATAGACAAAAACACAACAAGAAACTTGATCATTTTAATGTTATTAGTTTAATTATTTTCAATTGTTATTTTAAAGACAACAGTAAATTAAAAATCTAATAAAAGTGAATAAAATGTATTTTAATTAGTTCAAAATAAGATAGTTAACACTGCACGAAACCATTTGTTAAATATTACAAACAATGTTATGGACAAGAAAACAATCAAATAATTAAATTTGGTGATTGATAATGATTACTGAAAAAAGGTTTTCATTACCTTTGTTTTCAATTACATTAATGTAATTGAATTTCAAATAATTAACACTTTTCACTTACATGTGATTAGTAATTAGAATTCAAGTTAAAAGTTTGTATTCAATTATTAGTAATTAGATTACTTAATTACATTTAAAAGCAAATGAAAAAGTATTCGAAGATTTCAATTAAAGTTAATTGAAATTGACCTTTTTTTATCATTTCTTCCCAACTCTGATTCAAAATAATGTAGTTGGTGAACAACTAATATCATTTTTTAAATTTAAAAGGAATGTTTCCAAATATTAATAGACTTGTAAAAATATAACTATACCATACCTTTACCTACATGTATGTATTGTGACATGTAGTACCTGATTGCATAGTGGTTGGTGAGTAGGATTGTCATGCCGACTGGTTTCGATTCCAAGCCGCACATACCAAAAAATAAAAAATGTTTCTTTCTGTCCCTTGCGATGAGCTGACAAATCCCCTAAGAGCATTTGTTGTCATTTGGAATCGGCAATGTTCCCTCCATTCATGCCAACAACAAACACACAGAAATGGTAGAGAGCCACTAACTCCTGGTTCTCCATGAGCTGCCACACAACAAAATATATTAAATTTATTTATTTTTGCTAAATATCATGCTGATCTTTTTTTAAACGAATAAAAATGTATATCTTTCACAAAAATCCTGCAATGAAACTTAAACCCTGACTAAACTAAACACTTAAATATTTCCTATTAACAATTATGTATTTTTTTCTTATAAAAAAACAGTTTTTTGTTTCCTCTTGAATTTTTTTTTTAGTTTAAATTTTCATGTTTATTTTATTTATGGATTTAAATAGTAAAAACTTTTGTGTGCGCATTATTCTTCGTATAGTTTCATTTTTAATTTGTTTGTATTTTGGGTCACCTTATTAATAGGGATAGTCTATTTGTTGTGGTTGAAAAGTAGAAATATCTTATTACTTACATATTTACAAAAAAAAAACATATTTATTCTTTTTTATTTAAAATGATAACTGCGTTTATAATAAAAAAAATATATTTTTAAAAATTATTATACAAATTATTTAATTTATTCAATTAAATATAAATAAATAAGAAAATCACCGCATTTATTAACTTATTTTTTTTTTATTTATACTCACATTAGCTTAGATTTACAAAATATTTAATACATATTTACTAGAATTATTCTTAATTAGATTAAAATTAATTAAAGCTCTCCTTGGTTTTTTTTTTATTTTCATAAATATTTCAATACTTTAATTTTAATTTATAACTTAACTTATACAAGTACAAAAGAGTTGAATTTCTTTAAAAATTACATCATTTAAATAATAAAAATACAAAAGGGTTTGTTTGAAATTAAATTTAAAAATCCCTTCGATGATATTAAAATAAAAACAATAAAAAAATTAAAAACACTTTTAATCAATTCCACAAATATGATTTCCTCTTAAATGTGTTTATATGTAATTTCTGAATATAATTATACATATACCAATATATTTTGCTTACTTTTGATTTTGATTGCGTTTAATTAATTTTATTATAATAATTTTCAATTTCTTTTAGTTTTAATTTTGTTTTTTTTTTTTTTAACTATTTACCTCTAGACACTTACTTAAGTTTTGTAAAATTTTATTCATAATATTATGTTTTAACTTTTTTTTATTTATAAAGGTGTGGTTTTCTTTTTTCTAAACACACTATTAATAATATCGAAGTTTTTTTTTGCAAGTTTTATGATATTCGCTTTAAGTGCATTGCTTATTCTTCAAAAATGTGGAGTCTGAACTCGGAATTATTTCATTCTTAGTTATGGTGGAAACAAAACAAAATCTTCACAACACTTAATTTGCACGATCTGCTTAGAAATAATATACCAGTCTTAGTTTTTGGTTGGAATTCATTAGTCCGCTTTCCCCTACATACAAATGGCGTGGCTTCATTAATACACACTATTCTACAAAAATTGTCTTCAGTACAGTAAAGACAGCACGTTTGCCTTTTAGTCTAGTTGCATTGGGCTACCCCCCATAATCCTGTTTTATTTGAAGGACCTTACAGGCTTTCCGTTCTTTGCCTTAAACATTTTCATATTGGAACTCTATATGGATTAGGGCTGGCCACGATACCAGAAAAGTATCGGTATCGGAAACCGAAATCATACAGAGCCGATAGCGTTTTTTTGGGACCGAAATTTGCCGGTATTTAGTAGCATCGTTTGGTACTGGCAGAAAAAATTGATTTTTGAATATTAAAATTAATTTATTAAAAAAAAAAAAATTCTAGTCTAACGGTTTGAATAAAATTTTCAGATTTATTTTTCTTAAGTATGAAAAAAGTTTAAGCAGTTATTTAAATTAGGGCGACCCACTTTTACTCCCATTTTTTCTTTGCTTTGTTTCTCTGTAACCATAAATCATTTTCATGAAATTTTAAGACTTGATTATTTTAAGCTGGAGGAAGTGAAGACTTTAGTGAAATCCACCAACTGCTTTTCTTATATCTTGGTTTCTTGGAAGCCTGCTTTCTGAATATCCTACTTTGATATTTTGACACAGAATTTATGTTTCGGAGAACTGATCGGAACTTTACTTAGACAATGCAAAAGAAGCCATTTAAAATTTTAAAGACCCTAAAAAAACTTAAGTTAAGAAGATGTACACAGAAGATCGTGTACGCATGGATTTTTGCGATTCCGCAAGAGTGAGTTTAAAATGTTTGACAGATAGCTTGTACAGTATCAGTCAAATTTATTAAACCTGTTTTGGACGTGTACACGGAAAATCATCCACGTTTGCGGAATTAGGCCCTAGACCAAAACCACACGAAACCGGTACCGATAGATACCGAGACGAAATTTCGCTTTACGAGACTGAGTTATGCGAGGCCGATACCGATAACAAGGCGATACTTACAAAAGTATAGTTTGGTTTGTTACCTTGCCCAGCCCTAGTATATGTACATAGATGTTCATATTTTCAAAAATTTATCAAAAAGCTTACTATTCCAAATGGCTCTAAGTAGAAAAGAACTACATTTTTCAGATTTTTATTTCACCCCTTTGGTCACGTTGGGAACGATTTGTTGATTTTTAAGAAGTCGATTTAAAAAAATTTAATTTAAAATTTAAAAAAAACGACCATCATAATTTCGACTCTCCAAAAGTTGATTGGTAAAAATACCGACTGAGCAAAATGTCGACCCTTCTAAAGTCGATTTTGAAAATACTGACTCGTAAAAGTTCGACAGTAGCAAGGTGAATGATGTTAACATAGATGCGGCGCGCACAGCACCCGCGCGTGAAATGCTTCACATCAAAGTGAATTTTTATTTCCAAATTCCAACAACAATAAATTAACTGCGCATTTGAATTTCACTTAAGTGCCTTTCACTCGATTCACGATTCACGATTTTACTTTTCGACAAACTGAATAAACGTCTAAAATAAATAAAATAAATGAATTTGGTGGCACAACAGCTCGTGGAGAACCAAGGCCTAGTGACTTACAACTCTCAACCATTCCTGTGTGCGTGTTATTGGCAGGAATGGAGGGGACCTACAATTTTTGGCCGAGTCCAAACGGCTAGATGAGAAACACTGATTCATGACAAGTATACTCTTGGAGGATTTGTCAGTTCCTCGCAAAAGGCAGTACCTCGGAAAAAAAACAGACTGAATAAACGCCTACAGTTTTAAATATAAAACAAATTTTTTTCGCACCCATTTTGCCGGTATATTTTATATGAGAATTTTGGTCTGTCGGCAACCACTCATGTAAAACCAAAAATGTCAAAATTCACTTTTCGCAGCTCATGTGGTAGGCATTAAACTCTATGGCTGATCGTGGAACGTATCTTAATAATCACATTAAGAAGCTTAACAAAACACGCCTATTTATTGTAAAAGGTGCGTAAAAACAATTTGTGTCAATGGAAAACATGACGTTTGTAGGCAGGGTTGCCAGAACGCCAGTTAAGATACTCGAACTTTTCCAACTTTCATCGCTTCTCGTTTAATTTTATCGATGTGAGAGTTACAAAAAGTTGGTACAAAACTCAGTTAGCTAGAAAATGCTGTAAGAACTTATTTAGAAAAAAATATTCTAATTTGACTACTAAAATGACGAAGAATGTTATCTTTCAGTATGGAAGACATTTTGGAATTGGTTGCGATTTTTAATTCATTGTTTTATTTGTGGACACTCATGTAAAATGTTCACTCAAATTTTTGTTTTGTATTACTTTGGTAGTAATTGATGGAAAAATGTAAACTCAAAACAAAAAAATTTAATTTACTAATTTTTGAGCATTATTTTTGAATGGGCCTATTTTCAGCTCGAAGATTTTTCAAAATGGGGCCCACTCGCTTTGAAAAATCTGGCAGCACTTTTTGTAAGAGTCCTTCAAACATTTAAATGGGGAAGCTAAGGTCGACAAAAAAATTTCGACTGGACAAATATAAATTTCCATCGACTGTTAATATGTTAAGTCGATATTTTCACCGACAACTTTTTAATTTTAATGGTCTCGATTTTAAACTGCCAACTTTTTTTTGTCCATCAAACTTTATTCGACATTTTAACAATCAATGAAATTTATATTAAAAAAAAATTAAGTTTACAATAAAAACTTTATTTAAAAAACATGTTATAGAATGAATTCGAGGCTTTAAAAAAAGCTTTAGCGTGGCATTGTTAGTCTTCCCGTTTTTTAAAATATTTTTTTGGCTTAAGAAAATTAAACGAAAGGAAATAGACCCCCTCCAATCTGATTTTTTTCTTCTCTAAATCTAGTCGTGTTATAATAATCACCCTAACCCCATAATTAGTGAAATTAAAATCCGAAAAAAATTAGGGAAATTGCTTTTCCAAACTTTGAATCAAAAGAGGGCTATTCACGACTATGTTTATTTTAAAGACTACCCTAAAGTCTTATTAAAAAGATTTTACTACACCTTGATAACTTAATTTTCAGGAAACACGGCTGTTGTCAATGTTAAATCCTAGATTCCAGCACGATTGTTTCTCAGATTTTAATTTGGTTTTACCACTAACTCATTGAAAAACAATTATTAATTAAAATGTTTCTATAGTGATTTAGCCTCTTCCATTTTTAAAGTGAACAATATTTTAGCCCAGGGGTGACACTTACGAAATAAGCGAAATTTTCTTTGTAGGCTTCAGACATTGAGATGTTTGGAAATCTAAAATCAGCATATTTTATTTTAGTTTTTGATGTACGAAATACAGGCGAGGGTGTCTTATTTTTCAATATACAAAGTATAGTTTCATCCATTCTATTTTTAACACCATTTTTATGTAAACACTTATGAATGAACTCCACTTTTAGGTTCCCCGAATTCACAAGTTTGATTAAGTAAAAATATCACCAAGTCATCTTAATGGAATGAAATTAATTAAAATGTTTTTGTTTGAGCCAATTTATTTCAATTGAAATGAAAATCTGTATAAATAATCATTTTCAATATTGAACCTACTATTTCACAACTCCTTAGTTGAACAAAGAAAATAGAAATGAAAAAAAAACAAAAACTTCAAAAGGATGGCTTTCGTTTAGCTTCCGCAAAAGTGCTTAACAAGTGAACATTTTATGAACAAAACAAATCACACAGCCATTAGTTTAACGGTTCAAACCAAAAACCAAAAAAAAAAAAAACTGTTATGACGAAGCAAAAGGAGTATACCTTTGGAATAAATATCCTGAGCGGAAATTTAAATAAATTGCTGCCATTTCGGCTGAGAATGGTTGTGAGAATGGAAATATATTACATAAAATCAATTCAGGAATGAAATTGACTGACCGACCAAGGTGAAGCGAACGGATGACTACGCCAACATCCCTATGGGGCTCTGAGTCCCAGAGTAGTCCCTTGAAAATTGAAGAAGAAAAATCTCTCCGTTTTCTTCTGACAGGCTGGCTGGTTGGTATTCGTGCGATGAATGAAATTGAAAAGAAGAAACTAAGCTGCCCTCAAAACATGAATATCTTTTGAACTCAAAATGAAAATGCTAGACATCAACATGGCTTCGACTTCGATAAAGAATTTAAACAAACATAAACAAAAATAACAACAATAAAATCCCTTTCCCCACAATTGGTAATCCCATCAGTTGTACACACCTCGAACCATTGCCTCACGGTTTCTCGTATGCCATTTGCATGTCAGGATCCGGATGTAAGTCCGCCGGAAGGACGCATTGCAGAGAGCATAGCACATTGGGTTGATGGTGGAGTTGATGTAGCAGAGGGCATAGAAGAATTCCCACAGCTCATCGGGGATGCAGTCTCCGCAAGTGGTGAGGGGTTTGATCAGCACCAGGATATTGTACGGGGTCCAGGTTATGATGAAACTTAACAAAATGGCGGATAATGTCTTCGCTGCTTTCGACTCTTGCCGCTTCTCTTGAGATTTTTTCTTCTTCTTGGCCTGTCGGGCGGTGAGGGGTTGAACAGTTTTGCCCAGCTGCTTGGGAATTATTTTGGCATTAAGCGGTATTCGAATATCGTGTGGGGCGTGCGAAGGCCTTCGAACTACTGGCAGACTATATTCGGAGTCACGTGACGGCAATTGCCGTCTCGGTGGTAATGCTGCCGTTATTGCGGGTAAAGGAACATCATCTTGAATCATTTTTATTGATGGGGCGTGTTCGTCGCCCGTTTTTGCGCCATCTGACGGTAGACGTATTAATATAGTATAGACGGAGTCCTGGCTAACAGATCTAGAGCCAAGACGATTGCTATTATTTGGTAATGAGCGCGAATCGCGTGGTCCCGAGATTTCTTGAAGTTGCGAAAGAGGCGTAAGCGGTGGTCGTAATGGAGTTGGTGAAACATCGGGTAATATCATACTAGGTGGTCGCACAGTTGCGTATGGATCACGAATCACATTCATCGATGTGCATCTTAATTTTATAAAAATTTTATACAAAAATGAAAAAGTGAGAGGTAAAAGTAAAATTATATATTTTAAAGTAGTTTTTGGTTCTAAAATTAATAAAAAATATTATTTTTTGTGGACATTTCGAATAAATTATTTTCGTTTGTAACACTACACAGCAGTTTCAAGCCAAAACACAACGAAACAGTTTTTTTAACTATTTTTTTTTTTTTTGTTAATCATCAACTTTAATTTGCAACACATAAAAACTCAAAACAGAAACAAAAATAATTTAAACAAAAAAACAAAACAAAACAAAATGTGTGCGTTAAGTGTGGAATTTTGCAAAATAAAAAAAGATAACCTAGAATTTTGTTAATAATTTGTGGTTCGTTGAAGAATGAAATGCCTGATTCACTTTGGGGTGTCCGTGTTCGTACTAAAGAAAAACTAGCTAAAAACCCTTAACACTATTACATATTTATTGGAAAAAGATGTATGAGTGATGCTAGTTCTCCTGGAAGAAATAGTAGAGTCTTGAATCCAAACATAATCCCTCTAACCATCAACGGAATTCCATTACAGGTCTCAGGTACTGCCAGAAATCATGGCATCGTACTTGGCCGTAAACTTAACTAAAAAGAAAATATTAAAGAAAGAGAAAAAAACTTCAATAGTATTCGACTCTTGCAGAAGAATTTTTGGTTAAAGAAAGGGCGCAGCCCTAGAACAATTTATTGGATGTACGCCAGCCATTATAAGGCCAATTTTGACGTACTCATGAATGGTCTGGTGGCCAGCCATAGATAAGAAAACCAATCTAAAAATAATGACTAAAATTCAAGGACTAGCGTTTATTGGCACAACCTATGCTACTAGAACTACATCAACAGCCACCATAGAAACTTTCCTTTCACTTGCTCCATACTGGATCTGTTTATAAAAGAGATGGTGGCCAAAAGTGCTTTACGACTTCATAAACGTAAAATTTGAAAAGGGGCCACTACGGTCACAGAACTGTAATGAATTTCACAGACTTGGACATTCAAATAGACCAAGTTTCACCGCACATTGATTTCAACCCAGTAACCAATAACCATAACAGATATCCCAACCAGGGAACTCTGCAATGAAAACAGGGACATTAATACGAGTCATGTTTCGATCTTTTTTGACGGTTAAAAGACCTTGGAGGGGGTAAGACCAGGCATCTCTTCAGATAACCTAACCACAAAAGCTTTCAAATTTGTGAAGTGTATTCCAAGCGAAAGTGCTGGCAGTTTGTGAAGCCGCGAAACATCTTGCCTCATGCGAAATAGTCAACAATTGTAATTTCAATAGATAGCCAGGTGGCAATTAAAGCCATTTCCTCAATCACCATAAAGTCCAAACTGGTCCCTCGTTGCCGGAATTATTTAAAAGTAATCAACCCAACGAACACAGTTAAGTACCCAAAGATGTTCTTAAGAAAATTCCGAAAAACTTTTTAGAAACTGCTGATCCCGTACTTTGTGTGTGACAAAGCTGATGTGTTCTTCGAAACTGGTCTCAATCCTATGCCCTAGCTTATTCCTTACATATTAAGGATGAAATTTAGGATGGGAGTAATTTTTGTAATCCTGTCGATTGGACTTTTTGTATTTTTATATCTATTTTTACATTTAAAATTTATTTTTGATATGCTAAGGATGTAATTTAGCTTAGGAGTCATTGTTTTCATACTGTAGCTTGGACACCATTTTTAAAATGGCGCCCAGTCTGTCAAAAATGCTAAATAAACAAAAACTCATAATAACTAAGAAAATTTCATGAATTTCTATCCTCAAAATAACAAATGGTGTCTTTAAAGAGTGCTGCCACTTTTCGGGAACATATTTTGTTTTAAGTCAACGGTTGGAATCTCCACTTTTTTGATCATTTGCTGCAGATGCAAATACGTGTTGGAAAATAAAAATTGATATTTTTAAAATAAGTGTTGAGTAGACACACCTTCAGTTTAAATTTCAATATTGTCACTTTTAAGAAACATACTTTTTCGGATGCCAAAATGTCGAAATTTTCCAATTTTCCCTTTGTAGGTAGTTTTTTGTACGTGAACAAAATTGCAGAAACTCTTTCAGACACCAAACGACGTGTATTGATAAAATAACGGCTGATGTCTTGTACGTATATAAATGTTAAGTAGACATTTTGGTAAGATGTCAGTGTTTCCACTTTTTGGAAACATTTTTTATATCAAATGGTGTTACTTCCACTTTTTTGTAATTTTTAATATTTTAAACATGAAACAAATTGTGGAAACGCCTCTAAATACCAAACGCATTTTGGAAAATAACAGTTGATATTGGTAAAGACAAGTGGTAAAATGAAGCAACTATGGTTGATATTTTTACTTTCCCACTTTTAGGGAGATACATTTTTTCGTCATCAAAGGGTTGTATTTTAACTTCTAGTAATTTTTAATAATTTAAACATACAAAAGAAAGGATAAGTGCTGAGTAGATGCAACTTCAGTTAAAATTTCAGCATTGCCACTTTTTGGTAAAATAAAGGGTGTTTTTTTAGACGTGTAGTTTTCAAGAAGAAATAAAACGTATTTAATTTTATGTTACATACGTTTAAGAACTTAGCTATATTGTAAAGATAAGAAATTTCAAGCAAGTGGCCACCGTGGCTAGCTCAAATGAATTCCAGCCGAAAGGCCCAATTTTCAATCACTTTTTGCAGAAATTGGGGCCGTATGTCAGCAATAATGCGCAGAGTATTTTCTTCCGAGGCATCAATTGTCTCGGGCTTATCTGCGTTGACAAGCGACTTCACATAACCCCACAAAAAATAGTCAAGCGGTGTTAAATCGCATGATCTTAATCTGGCCCACGACGCGAGATAATGTGCTCTCCAAAAGATTCCTCCAATTAATTGATTGTTTCTTTGGCTGTAGGAACCGAACCATTATTTTGGTAATAAATTTGCACGATTGGCAAGCGTTGTTCAGGAGTAAATCAACACATTATGAAGTGGCAAATCAAACTGAGCATAAATCAAGTGACAGCTGTCAAAAAGACCAACTTTGAAAAAAGTATTGCCAGATTGTCTTAGAAAAACACCCTTTACCTTTTTCATGTCATGTCATAGGTGGCGATTTCTACTTGTTTTGTAATTCTTAATACTAATAACGTAAAAAAAAAGTTACGGAAATGTCTTCAGATGCCGAACGCGTATTGGAAAAAAAAAATATTAAAAACTACCAAAAAAAAGTGTAAGTCCCAATCTTTGATAAAAAAAGTGTGTTCCCAAAAATTGGCAGCACTAACATTTTACCCAAAGGTGCGTGTATTTAACACTTATTTCTTAAGACATCCACCGTTATTTTTTCCAACACACGTTTTCACGTTAAAAACTACCAAAGAAAGGGCAAATTTCACATTTCTGCATAAAACAGTATGTTCCTTAAAAGTGGCAACATTGATAAAAAAAAACAAAAAAAAAAAAATGTTTCCATTTCTGAAAATGGCGTGCAAGCGACAATGACTCCTTGACTAAATAACATACTACGCATATAAAATAAAGTAACATACGAGTATATGCAAATTAAGTCCCCATCAGAAAAAGCGCAGGGATTTCGGTTTCTTTACTAGACTTTTCAGATTGGGCACCATTTTTCAAAATGGCGCCCACGCCCAAGCCACAGGACTACAAAAACTACTCCCAGTCTAAATTTCATACTCTTACTGTGTAAGGAATTAATTCCGTTCATAAAAAAACATCCCCGCCAAAAGCGCACTGAGCTCCATTTCCTTGCCCAACTAAATACTGTGAGATTTGACTTTGCGAAATTTTGATGTGCGAAATTTTGAATTGCAAGAATTCGTATTATATTTGCTAGATTTTTTAGTCGAAGATAAAAATTTAAGATTGTTTGAAAAGCAAGATTTGGAGATTTCGTTCTTCGAGGTTTTTAAAATTAAATAAAAATTCGTTCTTGCTCTTAAAAATCATAAACAAAATGCAAAATTCCATAAAAGTTTGTGTGCATTGTGCGCTAAAATCAGTGCATTGTGCATGTTTTTTTTTTGGTTTACTAAATCAAATTAGACTGAACAATATGTACAAAACAAAATAATCAATAAAAACTTTTAATTCATTCTTTATTTTTATAAAAAAAAAAAAAAATCAACGTCAAATACCAAAATTCAAGTATTCTATAAAATCAAAAATTTAAACGACAACCAAAACTGATCGCGCTATAAAACAACTTTTGTACACGTTTACTTTAACATTTCTTGTCAACTACAATGTTTTTTTTGTATATTTACTTATAAAAAAACACAAAAAAAACAAAATTAAATAAATTTTTATATTATTTTGTTTATTTTGGCTTTTACTACCTGGATACGGAGCTTTGTAAAGGAGTTTCTATGGTTACAGGTGTTGCATACCCTAAATCCGAGGGATCCTCATGCTCGTAAACAAAATCATCAGAATCCTCACGGCCAGAATGCCACCACGCAATACACCATTCTTTTATTCCGCCAAAGCATTTATTTGATTTTCGCATGTTGCTACCACTTTTTATCTGAAATATACAAAAAAAAAACACAAAACAAAAAAGCAAAGATTAAGAAAAATAATTTATTCATTAAATCTATTTCAAAGCTTTAACAATATACTACGACGCTTTTTTGTATCTTTTGTTAGTTTTTTTTTTTATTTCAAATAATTTAAGCTAGACATGAAAAGGACATTTTTTATTGGTGGTGTCGGAGCTATTTATCACGCCAGTAACACTTTTCCATCAGATAAGATAGTAAAGCGCTGACTAAACACTAAAAACCATAAAAAAAACGAACCAAATATATAAAAAATCAAAGTCGTCCTTGTTGTCTATGTCTACCACCCAAAGACCAAAAAAAGCATTTGAAATAGCACCCTGCGGGGTTGTTTAGTGTGTATAGAATAGGAACTGGGATGGGACAAACATTAAGGACAATCATCAGCTCCCTGATTGACATTACATATATTTTATTTGGCAAGAATCCAAAAACAAAAATCAGGAAGATGGTTAGTGGTTAGTGGTAGACCACACAAATTCACATAAAAATAAAGAGTCGTAAAACCCAGAGTAAAAGGATACTTACACTCGATCTCCGCGAATGCATTCCATGATAGCCCGCATCAGATATAACAGCGTTTGTCATGTAAACACTCTCCGCATCCGCAGATGATTCAGATCGAGGACGTCGCCAGTTATCATGGTCATTCCCTCCAACATGCGAAATCGACATCATGCCATGGTGGTTAACCGCCGTATTTTCATCACTTAAACGAGATAGAAAACGATGTCGAATAAAGATTAAATTTTTCAAATTTAAATTCAAATCCTAGAACCCAAATGAAAATGGCGAAAATCCTACCCGTGCGCCAAATATCCCCCCAGGAGCAAATAAGAGAAGAATTCTATCCTGATCTGCAATTGAATGTCACTTGTGTTACTGTCAGCCATATTGTCAGTCTGTCCAAAGTTTCTCTAATAGACATTCCCAAATGTAAAATAAAATTCCATGCCATCCACAAGGATGGACAAGGACATGAAGCGAGTATAGTCAAAGGCCAAGAACCAGACCCAGGACCAGGAGGTTTGTGCTTCGACCTATGTGAGAGATTTTTTTCATTACAGAAGGATAACATTCAGTCTCCCGGATAGCTTGTCAATCGGTGGTGGGTGAGATGAGAGTGTCTTTATTCCACCCACCTTGTTCCACAATCACTGGGATTAATTTCCCATTTTTAAAGCTCATTGCTTTCTACCATCACGGACACCGCACCGTTATCATCATTGCTGGAGCTCGATTTTTTTTGTTCACTTTTTCTCAGCATCATCGTCGTCGTCGTTGTGTTTTCCGTTTTAAATTTTCCCTGGAATTTATGAATTTCTCGTTTTTCCTCCTCTCAAATAGCTTCTGTTCCCATTTTCTTCCTTGATAAGAAGAATGTTCGACTATAGAATGCTTGAGAAATACCACAAGTCGTGAAAAATTAAATACCAACTCCCCTCGACGACGATTGCTTTTTCGTCCTGGATATGAAAAGGAATTGCCTCGTATAGATGGAAAGTCTAGGATTATGATTATGTGCACGCTTACTAGAAATTCCATTTTGTGCCTTGCCTATGGGGTCTATTGTCCTTTTCAAAGAATTGACGTGGGGGTAAGATATTCATACCGTTTTTTTTTTTTTTTTCTAATTGACATCTAACCCGCATTGGATCCATGCCAATGCCGTACCATGGAATTATATAAGGCTAGCCGTTTTATATTTTTTTTTTTATTATTTTAATGTCTTAATTCCGTTAAGGAGTTTCATTTAAATCCAAATATAGGAATCTGAAATCTAGGAGTGCTTCATATCAACCACTGCCTCAGTAGGCAAATCACTTGTTGTTTTTTTTTTTTTTTAAAGGAAACACTATTTAACAAGGGCCAGAACAATGACAACAACGACGACGATGATGACGACGAGGAGGACAAACGTGTCCTTGATATTATTTTGTCCTTGTGCTTGTTTGAGAGATCAGAAGTGGGATTTTGTTAATGCAGAAGCGGCTTTACACACAATATAATCTAAATTGCCTTTAGGTGACAGAAGAGAGAAGGGAGCTTTTCTGTTGTTTATTTGGCCATATATATCATAAAAGGAAAAATCCTTTTTTTCTACTTCTATTAAATTGACAGCTCCATGGAATACTTGAGTAAAGCAACGAGATTCAATGTGAAATCCTGTTTTTTTTTTATATGCATAACACTTAAATGTTACTTAACCATTAATACGAGTAGGTTTGTATGGAAGTATCTTATGAAATTTTATATAAGTATCAATTTATTATCTATAAACGTATATTATATCCTTTTCTTTATCTTTTTTTTCAAGAACGTAATGTAAATTCTCAGGAAAAGAGGGTTGCATTACATTTTTAATTAAATTTAAGGGTCATCTTTAGAATTGGTTATGCATGTAACCCAGATATAGAAACTTACAAAAAAAGATAAGATTAACATTTTTTTTAAATCCAGTTTTATTAAAATTACTTTGACCACTAGGTGACTATCAATAATCGCTTGTTGAGGACTAGTTTTACTTAATAGTGGGGAAAAGTGTTGCCAATTAAAAAAAATTATAAAAGTTATAAAAAAATTATTTAAAAAAATTATCTGAGCTAACATTCTTAGTTTATTTTTTTGTTCTGAGCGTGTTCAAGGCACACTCTATGAGCTCAGAATAAAATAACAGAGCAGGCAAAGTTCAATGTGGAACACAAGTATTTGAAAGCTAGCTCAGAACACGCTTGGTTCGGATGAAGTTCAGAATTTCTTGTCATGCTCGCACTCTGTTTTTTTAATTTAAACAGAAAAAATGCCTTTTGTTTGCCATTTTTGTTGTCATTTTAACTTACATGGAAGTTGGATAGGTAATTGTTTGAATATTTTTAAATTGTAACAGAAAAGTTGCATGGGCTGATTATAATGTATGAATTTACTAATAGCGATGTTTGTTTTAAAATTAAGCCTGTCAGAAAATTATTGGTTTTCTTGTTCTTTTTTAAGGGAAATTTAAAAAATCATGAGATTTTCATTGAAATCATGAGATTATGAGACGGGGATCAAAAATCATGGGAATCATGGAAATCATGAGATTCGGCAGCACTGAGTGTGGGTGTTAGTGAGGGTTAGGCTTATATATATGGGGTTGTTCAATAAGAGCGCTACAAAAGTTTTTTTTAAATAAAACAAAAACTGTTTTGGATATCAATGAAATCCTTTATTCCTGTGAAAGTACGTTTGATGCCGCTATGTATGGAACTCGATTTCTTTAGCATGGCCACCACGGGCACGCTTGCAGAAGTCCAGACGCTGAACCCAATTTTCGACGGTTTTCAAGCATAAATAGGCCGATACTGCTGCAATTTCACTTTCGATATTCGTACGAAGTTCATCAATCATCGCTGGCTTGTTGGCATAGACCATAGACTTGACGTAGCCCCACAGGAAATAGTCTAACGGCGTCAAATCGCACGACCGAGGTGGCCAAGCGACTGGACCATTTCATGAGATAACACGTTCTCCAAACTTGGTTTCCAATAAATTGATTGTGACATTCGCTGTGTGGCTTGTGGCACCGCGCCGTCCTGTTGGAACCACATGTTCTCCAAGTCCATATCATCAAATTGGGGCTAAAAATATTCGGTTATCATTGAACGGTAGCGATCCCCATTCACAGTAACGTGCCGGTCTTGATCATCACGGAATAAGTACGGCCCAATGACGCCGCCGGCCCATAAACCACACCACGGGATGCAATGATGACTCATGGAGTACGTGTGGATTGCTGCCTGACCAATACCGCATATTTTGTTTATTGACGAAGCCATTCAGCTAGAAATGAGCCTCATCGCTGAAGATGATTTTTCGATGCAAATCCGAATTATTTTCAAGGTTTTGCTCAGCCCAATTCACGAACATACGACGCTTCTGGTGGTCAAGCGGCTTCAGTTCTTGCGTCAATTTAATTTTGTAAGGATGTAGGCCAAGATCTTTTCGCAAAATTCACCACAACGACGTTACAGAGATGCCCAACGCTTGAGAACGACATGTGAGAGACCACTGACTCCGAATTTCGGTAGTAAATTTTAATAATTTCGACTCGTTGTTGGCTCGTATATCTTTCCATCATGAAATGGCAAACCTTACTGAAGAGAAATGTCAAAAGAGTGGCAAGAAATATGGCGTCGTTTGCTGTCCCTATCGCTCTACTTTTGTAGCGTCCCTGTTGAAAAACCCTTTATTTGTACCATTTTGACTTCAATCGCGCAGCACGATATTCCGCGGCACATTATTTTCTGGCGGGATTGGCGGCAGGATTGGAAAAAGTATTTAATACTTTTGAAAAGTACTTTTTCGTATTGTTAACAAAAATATTTTATTTTAGTAACTACATATTTTGATGGATTTTATTTAAATTAATTTATTTTGATAAATTGTAACCACGAAAAAATTAATTTTATTTAAGTAACTATTTTGATGAATTTCAAGCAAGAAAAATTTTAAATTTAAAAAAAATTTGTAGGCTAAGAAAACGTAATTCCTGTTCCAAATGCTTAAAAACAATTTTAAGCTTGAAAAAAATTTAATTTGTTTTAAATAATTTTAAGCTAAGAATTAAAATTCTCAAACCCCTGTTAAAAACGCTTAAGAATCATTTTGAGCTTGGAAGAAATTTAATTATAAAATAATTTTTTGTTCTTCAAAACGCTTTAAACAATTTTTAAGCGTATAAGTAAATTCCTCATAGGAATCACCTTAAACGCTTAAAATTGTCTTAAGCGTCCTCGTCACCCCACCTACAAACGAGAATTGCGTTTTTATCACTTAGAGATGTTCACCCTACTACTGAGTCCTAGTGAGGACTGAATTTTAGTTTGGAACTAATTTTGTTTTTATACTTTTATCTGTGAACTTCTTTGGATGTTCGTTCTTGTTGATTCTCACAGTTTCAAATTTCAGATTTATATGAAATGACTGAATATTATTGAAATTCTCTAACAGGTGGTGATTTAAGGCCGATTGCAATGCTGATGACAGCAAAAACAATAAAAATAGCTCAAGAATTTCTCTTAAGCAGAGCAAAGGATTTTCGTGAGCGAAAAAGGGTGCAAAAAAGGGGATTAAAGATTCTGCAAACCCGCGATGCAGGCGATCCATGGTAGTGTTGCTCGAGAAAACAACACCTAGCTATAGGCATCAAAATTACCACTTTCAAACATGATTTGCGGCTAAACTCAGTGTTCTAGCGACTTATAAAATGCATATTCGTGATCTTCTTTTAACACTTAAAGGCCATTTCGTGCTTGAAAGAATTAAAATTACTTTTTAGCTAAAACAAAAAATCGAAAAGCCTCTTGCTCAAGATTCTGCACGACACCAAGACATCGAGGCGGTCATTGTAGTGGCCATCGTCGTTTGTCAACTTAACCATACCCCTTACACCAACCAACCAACCAAGGCGGAATGACTTCAATCAGTGAAGTCTTTTTCATATTGTCAAAAATTAAAAATTCATATTCAATGACTTTAATTGGCTGTTTCCACAAAACCTATAAGAATTTAGGCACTGTTGCTTTGTATCAAGAAAAGTAGTAATCCGCGGGAAAACGTTACACGGGAAAAATATCGGCGGAATATCGTGAAATGACGCGGGAAAACGTGACGCGATGGTGAGAACAATATTTTGTCATAAAAAAGAAAATCAGTTACCTCAAACAATCGTAAGGATGTTAAAAAAAATAAGCCAAAAACTTAAAAAGCTATACAAAACTTACGTATACGCCCGAGTGTGCTTTTAAATTTGTATGCATGTTTTAATTTGACTGCCTATATAATTGAATTCATTATTTTTAAAATAAAAAAAATAAGTATTTACTTACTTCTACAAATAAAGCGAAAAATGAAATAAAATATTGCACAAACAAGTGTTTAATTCATAGCCATTACAAGAGTTTTGTGTATATTTTATTTTTTCCAGTTTTTCTCTTTTTTAACTTGACCCATTTTATTTAAATTATTATTATTTCCAACGAATTCAAGAAAGAATTGCATACACAATACACACTCCAATATTTGTTTCAATTTCTGTTTAAATCAAGAAGAGTATTCATTTTTTAAGAATTTATTTTCATATATTTTCGTTTATTATGTAATAATTGTTTTATTAAATAAGTAAACTGATTTCTTCAATGTTTAAAGTATTTAAAGTCTTGAACAGTAAAAGTTCATGTGACTTCATCATGTATTTCATTTTCAATTAAATTGTTTCGTACTGAATGAAATTTATTGCTGTCAACTAAATTTTTGGTCGATAACCGCAAAAGTGGACCTTTTTTAAAAAGTGTCACCTAAGAGATACTGTTTTCCAACATTAATTTTATATAATGGCAACATTATGTTAACCTTATTTTGTAAATAAATTTTTTTAACAAAATTTACGATGTTTAATGTTCATCCTTTCTTTCCTACTCAGTGTTAGAGGAAGGGGAAAATATTTGTCTTTATCTTTGAGCTGATCTTAATTTTCACCAGTTTTGGTTGGCACTAGAGGGATCCAGGCATACTTCCAAGAATCTGAACTCTACTAATAATTTATTTGGTTTTGAAAGAAAAAAAAAATATAAGCAAATACAAACAGAATGCTCAGAACATCTCACAAAACAATATTTCAGAAAAAATATGTGAACAGAAAAACATTTAAATCAGTTTGCTAAAATAACTTGAACGTTGAATCTCACTTGATTTCACCAAAAATATATTTATTTATTCAAAGCCCATTTTATGTTCTTTATTGACTTGTTTTTCGTAAGAGAACTTATTTGAAGTTAAATAAAATTACTTCAGTCATAACGACTGCGGCAATTTTTGTTATTTTTTTTTTTTTGGTGAAATGAAAATGAAAGCACTTACAAAAATTGACAAAAGGGGATATAAATTCTAACCTAACATCTCTATTAAAGTTAATTTATGGTATTTGATTTGTATAGAATAAAGGTATATTTTTTCATCGTTTAATGGAAAAGAATTTTTGCAGTATTCTATTTGTTACACACTAAAATACCTCTCGTAAAAATGCTATTTATTTATACCTATTTTAATAATAATTTATTAATAATTATCAAAACTTTATTTCTATAACAAATTTCTTTATCTTATTTTGCTCTTTTTCTAAATACATACGTATGTGCATGATAAAATTCTTAAAATCAAATATTTTTAATTTTCATCGAACTAAGACTTTTAAATTTTTCAACAGTTCTATTATTGAATTTTTGTACTTCGTTTGTGAACTTGTCTTGTCTACGTGTTTTTTATTTCAAGAAAATAATATGAACAATTTTGGATATACAAAGTTATAAAGAGAAATATTGTGAAAAATACAAAAATCAAGTTTTTGGTTTATTATTATTTTTTTCTTTTCGATGAAAATAATTTGATCTGATGAAATTTCTTTGGAAACGTACATTCTTGTGTTTCAAGCAAGCTCTACATTTCTTGCAGCAAAATAATATTTTTTTAATTTTTGTGAATTAATTTTTTTTTAAATATGACCGAATTTACAATGAAAAAGGTTAACAACAAAAGTTTTGATTTTGGGAATGGCAAAAAAGTCCAATTTTTCTATAAATGATAGTAATTATTCATTGTTCATTTAAATTAATTATTAAAATCAATGCCAAACGGTTATTTTAAAGTTATTTATCATAAAAAAAAAACTTTAGGCTCCAGTTATAGCTATCACGGAAACTCGTCATTAAAAATGTTAATGATTGATTTTGTGACATTTTGAAAGCAAAATCATCAATTATTTTGATGGACAAATAAAGTTCAAGACTTAGTTAATATTTTTAGTCAAAAAAAATTCAAATACATAGGTCAAACTTTCCACATAAAAAGACTTTTCTTATTTAAATGATTGAACTAACATACTGTGATCATTGAAATCATAAAAGTCATTTTATGTGATAAGTTGGGCTTATTTAAAATTTTGTCTTTGACTAGAACTTTATTTGTTTTTTTTTTATTTAATTTTTTTTATTTGTATTTCGTTTGTGTTGCTTCGTTATACATATCCTATAAATCATAGATTTTTTCGAAATTCTAATAATTGTATTTCAGAGTTAGAATAGTTTTACAGTGATATCATAAACTGTTAACAAAATTTTAGAATGAGAATTAAAACAAAAAACAAATAAGATTATCAGTTTTTAATAAAAAACAGAAACAAGTTTGAGTATCAATTTACGTTGTTGAACTGTAGATGTAGATAAATAGATACACAATTTTTTTTTATCAAAAATTGTAAATTTTAGTAATTTCTTAAGTAAAATTATTGCTTAGACAATTGGTATTTCAGCAGTCTGAACCTTAACGGTTAAATAAGGTCTATTTTAAATAAATTAATTTAAAATTACTATTTGGCATCTTTTTAAACAATTCATTTAAATGAACAATAAACAATTACAGTCATTTACGGAAAAATCTTTAAGTAAAAGTTGTAGGTCTTCTGGTTATCTACCCCTTATCTTCTTTTGCCAGAAATTGTTAAAAAAAAATCTCGTTTTCAAACCCCTACCCCTCCTTTTCAACCCACCTCCCCCACTTCCTGTCATCTGTGGCAGAGCAGTTTTTCTTACCCCTTTTATTAACCAATAATATTAAATTTTCCCATTGAACATAAAAAGCTATTTTTTTTTTTATTCACACTGGTCTTGGGAAATTGAAATTTATTTTAAAATCCAAAAATAACGGTACCAGCAATACAACCAGTATGGAAAAGCATGGCATTAAAGCATACAATTTAGACGAAAATAAAATGCTTCACTAGGTTGTACGTACTTGCTCTTATGTTCAAAACGCTGAGGGTTTCAGAATGTTTTATATAAATACATGAATTTATGAGAGAAAAATGTTTTAAGAATGAAATTCGATATTTAAATTTGCTAAAATAACTTTTCTGAGAGCTTTAAATTAAAAAAACCCTCCATCTTTATTCTTGATTGAATATCATTGTATAAAAAAAATTGAATTTCAAAAAAAATGTCAACCCGATTTTGAGCTATAAAAATTCAAATATTTTTGAAAATTTTGATGTGCAATATTTTTTAATTTAATTTTAAATTTGTATAAAAAAAATTAATCTTAATCTGTTCAGCCGATAATGATAATGAGTTGTTTTTGAGAAAAAAAAATATTTTCCCTAACTTTTTCAAAAGAAACTTTCATAAATACTTTACAAAAATTAAAAACACTTTAATAGCCTTCTTTATGAAAATCGACTATTTAGTTTTCATAATATTTAATTTTCAAAAAAAAAGCAAATTGAATAATTTTCAAAAATCAAAAAAAAATATTATTTTGAAAATTTTTGTAACAAAAACTTTTTTTCTGCATAAAAAAAATATTGAATTCGAACCGTTTTGAATGAAATAAAAATAAAAAATGGTTCTTTGGGAAGGGTACCATTAATAACCATTTTTTGGAAAATGGTTTCCCATTGAAAAAGTATCTTTTATCAAAAAAAATGTATTAAACTTTTTTTTATGAAAAGTTGCGAAGCTATTTTTGAGAAAAATAAGGTCTTATAAGACTACTTAGAACATTGTATGGCAGTAAGTTCTATAAAAAAAATGTAAAAAACGGGTGGGCAGAATCACCAAAAACCACTATGTGCCAAGTTTAAAGAAAATTGACCCAGCCGTTAAGGATGTAACCGAACAGACTGATAGACAGACAGACAGAATTTTGCCATCCACTTTTTGTGTGTTCTCTGTCGTCGTAATGCCATGTTTAATTCTTATCTTGAATTTTTGTTTGCACTAATCTAAAACTTGCCTAAAAGTATCTACATATAGTCCGCATAGTCCGTATATTTATTATTGAAATTAACTGTTTTTGGCACTTTTTTAATGTAAGCATATGGAATTGTGAATTGAATCAAAAGATGAGATAGCCTTCCCGAGATCAAATTAAGTTTTGACTGATTTCTACAAGCTGGTGGAGTTTCCAAAGCTTATTTGGTTTGCTGTCACTAAAATTAACATTTTTTTTTTGTAAAATTAGCTTAACTTATGTTCACCTGAAAAATATTTCGTGTAAGATTCCCGAGTTGGATTCTGGTAAGCAGCATTACATGCAATGTGGTTTGTTGTAAATAAAGAAGATGTAGAAAAAGCACACTGGTAAATGAAAGTTTTTGGTTAAGTTTCGTTAAGTTTAGATTCTTCAGGTATTCAACACGTTTGATAACCCTGCTTTAAGCCGTTAGCTCACTTCTAACCCAGTTTTCTAACTTGCCTTGTTCAGATAGTCAGTGTAGTTGGTCGTTTGACTAGAGATTTTCCGCTTGTCTGGTAAATAGAGCTTCAAAACGATGAGACAGTAATTTATTGTTCGAGAACTCAATTATTCCAAATTTTGGTACAGTTAGCCATTTTTTCCTGCGTTTTTCCGGAAATTAAATTTAAAAACCACCAATCTTGGTCTTACTATTGACAATATATTTTCATTAATACAGGGCGTCCCCCGGGAAGGTATACTACTTCGTTTTGCTGCCAGTTCATATTTGGCAGTTGTGAAATAGACTCATGGTAAATTTATCATGGAAAAATATTCGATAAACCAACGTGTTTTAATCGTTAAAACATTTTACCAAAATCAATCATCGAAGTTACGTGAAATTTTTGGGAGAAACAACATGCCAACAAAACGCACTATTTATCGTGTATTGAATGATTTCGAAAAAAAATGTCTGTAGGTGATAGACACAAGCATGGACAACAACGTACTGCAAGATCGGAAGGAAAAGATCAGGAGGAATCATTGGACCTTACTTCTTTGAAAATAAAAACGGCGCAACGTTAACTGTGAAAGGGGAGCGATATCGTGATATGATTGAAAACTTTTTAACACCACAACTATATGCTTTGGACTTGATTAACATGTGGTATCAACAAGACGGTGGCACATAGAATACAGCCAGGATTACAATGGAATTACTACGAGACCTCTTTCCACAAAAAGTTATTTCAAGAAATGGTAATATTGATTGGCCTCCACGGTGGCCTGATTACACTGCTCCGGACTTCTTTTTGTGGAGATATTTGAAAAGCAAGGTTTATGCAAACAAACCAGAAACGCTTGAGCTACTCAAACAAAATATTCGTGATGAAATTAACGAAATACCGCGTGAAATGTGTGAGAATGTAGTACAATATGTGCTTAAGAGGGCTCGAATTTATGAGACTAAAAGAGGCAGACATTTATCCGATATTGTATTCCATACATAACTGCCAACATTAAATAAAACATTTATCAACATAAGATCCATTCTCTTTCATTTAATTAAAAATTATTGTCGGATATTGCCTAAATAATGAATATCTGGCATAACCAAAACGTTCTTCTTATTCTTTAGCTTTCCTTTTTACTTCCTATTCTTCTATATCTGTAATTTAATATTTTAAGTATAATAAACGATTCTATCGTAATCGCCAATTGAAACCACACGTGCTTTTGAATTTTTTGGTTAGCCAATACACTACAATTATAAACTAACAAAGCAGTATACCTTCCCGGCGAACACCCAGTAAAACTGGCAAATTTTCACTTAAAATGGCAAAAAAACTAAGTGAGGGTATTCTAAAGTTACAAAAAAAAAGTAAGTTTTGGTAATAGTAAAACAAATTATCCTAAAAAATTCTATTCTTCCATTAAAAGTTAAACCTAAGACCGTTGATTTCAATAAAAAAATATAAGTGAGGCTATCCAAATGTAACGGACTGTATATCAAGCAAGAAGCAAGTAAAAATGAAAAAAACCTGTAATCTTATTAACAAGCTCAACCGATTTCAATAAATATTTTTATGCAAATGCTTCTTCAAAATGTCAATAAAATTGCATAGCAAAATTAAAAAAAAAAAATAATTTTAGATTTTTCAAAAACTTGTTGATAGTTTTCTAGAAAATATGGGAGATTTTCTAAGAAAAAAATGTTTTTGAGAAACTTACAATGCCATGCTATACCTTTTTGGTAATCCAAAAGTCTATTTATTCTTATTTGCATTTTAAATTAAGTTGTGTTGATGAATCGTTTTTGAATAATTAATTTTCAAATTCGAAATTTTGAAAACAAAAAAAATTATTTCAAACATCTATGTACGTATTTTTTCAAAATTTTATTATATTAAATATAATTTTTGTTTTCAAAATTCAAAGCTCTTATTAATTTTTTATAAAAACTGAAAAATGGATTCTAAAAAGTACCTTAAGTTTTGAATTGAAAAAAATGAATGATACTTTTTTCCAGGAAAAATACTTTGTTTTAAGGTTTCCCAAGTTTGATCTGCTCAGATCAATTATTCAATTAGATTTCTGGTAGGTATGGCATGGCATTGTAAACCTTACCGTCATTTTCAAACATTTTGTTCTGTTTAAGGCAATTTTTTAGACAGTTTCCGTCCTGCCTAAACGCGGGGAAATAAAAACCCCTCCTATACGATTTTTTTCCTGTCTTAACCCAACTTACTTGCTCTAGCTTTTTGGCGCATTATACGAATCACCCTGTTTATTAAAACATAGAAAAAACCTATCCAAATAAATTTTATCCATATTTTATCAAGTATTCATATAGCATTCTTTGTTGTCACCTCCTACAGTGAAAAGAGTTGTTTTCTGGAATTAAAATATCGACTTCCATGCTTTTGAACATTTTTCTCTTAAAATTTCAATTACTCTTGAGCATTAGTCTACGTGCAACTCAGTCGTGCGTTTAATTTTTTTTTTTAGTATTTGGATTTGTTTCTCAAATAAAAAATCTTGTAGAATTTAACTCAATTTTATGTTTCTTTTTTTTCAGTCCATGCAGGAACATTATTTTCCCAAAGAGTGAACCCTTTTTTAAATAAAAGAATATAAAGTGTGATTTCTGTGTTCCTTTATCTCTTTCGACTTTTATTCTAAAGAATTATAGCCTTTACCAATCATTTATCTTCTTTTCAATGAAAAACTGAAACATTCTTTAAGGACTTTTAATCAGAGTTTTTCACTCGAGTCGTATAAATTAGACCCTGATGGGATTGATAAAACATCCAGTTAATATCATTCATAGACAATTTTCAACTTTAAAAATATGTACAAAGCTCCAAAATAAGATAAATTTTATTATTATTGCTGATGATGCTGCGAATTTTCAAAAGTCCTTGATTTCGAGATTGAATTCATATATGGTAAATCCTTGAAAAAATAAAATACAAAATTCAAATACCCTCTGCACACATATTATAATTCAAAATAAATCTACGCCTTCCATTTTTTTTAATTCTTCTTTTGTTGAACCAAGTTTCATTAATAAAATGAATTCTCCTCCCTGGGTCCTTCTCTTCCATGGGAGTATATACAGTGAATTAACAAATGCAGCTCCATTCATTTTGCTTGCAAAAAAAAGACAAAACAAAAAGAATCCTTTAACATCCTTCAACACACAAAGTCCTCATTTTCCACCTAAGGGTTATTACTTAATCCACCCAGAGATACTTAACTGTACAAATTCTGGTCCAAACAGTATAATTCATGAGTCACCCTTCGGCACTCTTTCAGAGACTTATGGAAAAAAGGAGATGATGTAAGGTGGAGTGTAAGGCGAGAGTAACACAAAGCACAATCTCTGCCCTAAACAATAACCAAAAAACTACATAAAGCACTCCCCTTTTGGAGGGTTTTAATGAGTTCTCAAGCAAGCCCCCGCAAAGTAGGGTCGTATATCCTTACCCTTGTCACCGCATCTTTATGGGCTTTTATCATATTCATTTTAGTGTTCGCCTGCTCGCAAAAACATCGATTGTGTGTATGTGTGTCTCCATATTGTTTTTACCTGCAGGCAAGTTGATGGTTGACGGTGGCCAAGTTGGAGAGGAGGAACCCTACCTATGTAGGTCATAGAAGCTTGAAATCAGATACACTGTAGGTAGAGGAAACATGGCCATCCGTTGCTGCCAGTTAGAAGGGACACATCCTGTTGCATTGTGTGCCAGCATAGCACCCAAGTGTGTATATGTAGAACTCAATACAAGAATCAAACACCCTCTGGTGGAGGTGAATGGAAGTAGCAAGGTATACGTATACCTTTTATTAGAAGGAAATACGCGCCCTCAAAATAAACCGGTAAATATTATTTGTGTTAGTAACTTCACTAAAGATGTGGGGGTGATTCTCGCAACAGCTTGACAAGGATGCTGTCAGTATTCCTTCCTCTATGTACTTTGTTTTGGGTTTATTTTTTTTTTTTTTTTTAATTTCCATTTTACTATGCGTTGTTCGTCGTCTGTGTTTCCCTCGTTTCGTCCAATTTTACCTTTCGATGGTTTGTATTGTCTTCTTCCATTTTCCGACAGTGTCACTTTAGCAGTTGCACATATTACCGTCAGAAGGAACCTTTCAAATATTGTTTGGCCAGAGATAGTTAAGGATGGTTGCTCACGTAGGCGTAAAAGGTATATATACGCTGTATAATTTGACGGTTTTGCCTTTTTTAACCGCCTTTTTCTTACTTACGAGCACTCCATAATTTTACTGAAAACACTTGAGACCATTCTCCATGCCCATTTGAAATTGTTGAAGATGTTTGTTTTGCAAAGGAAACAAATAAAACCGTGCTCACGTCACTGTGACGTCTTTTAAGAAGGAAAGCCCGCAATGAAATGGGGAAGTGATTTCGCTTAATGATGATGACTTGGCAGGAGGAACGTTCTTAATGTTCTCATGAAATGGAACATCAGACTCTTCACAAAGAGCACAAAGCCTACAAGACCATAGTCTTAATATACATATCCCCACTCGGGGTAACTTTTGCACATTTTGAAAACTTAAAGAAATCAAAAATGGCGGCTGAGTGCCTTTCGGATGCTTTATGCGCTACGAAAAGGAAGTTAATTTTCATGAGATTCCCAAGTTTCTTATATATTTTTATTTATGCATGCCAACTTTATAGTCGTAAAGCTGCTCTGAGCTTATACAAGACACCTAGCATTGTTATCCTGATCCTATTATCCAGTGTGGTTTGAAATCAAGGTTATCTTCAGAGCAATAAATTGAGTGCCTAATATGGATTGACGACGACGACGACGCAACGAATATTTACAAGAACCATTGCAGGAAACATTTGGCAAAAATGCTATACACCTACATTGTGTGTGTGTGTGTGCTGTGCGTGTGTGTGCGCTTGTCTTTGTAAAGAATAAAGAAACCTTGTGGCATAAAAGTTCACCTTCTTCAAATAATTGAACTTTATTAATGAAGACTGGTTGAATTGCGTTTAGGTTTTCTGGCTTGTTCTTGGGGGGTGGTGACAACTTCCACCACCACCGCACCATCACCAACGTAAAATGGGTTGTCGTAAAGTAGTAACTAAGAATTACTTCTTTTGTTTGTTCATTTTCGAGAAGGAGGTTTGTCTTTGCCGTGAGCATTTTGAACATTTGGTGCCAAAAAAGACCAACTAAATTATGGTTAATGTGTTGTATAAAAGTTTGGAAAAACCTTTATTGCTGGAGTAACTTTAACTAAGTAGGCTAATATGCGAAATTACTTTAGACTGAAAAGTTTTCTTTCTGTTATGATATTTAAGTCGATTTAAAATAATAAAAAACCAAAAGAAAAAAAATCTCAAAGATTGTGCCAAAGATTGGAAAAAGAATTATGGCGAAACAAATCATAAAGAAAATTTATGAACTTCAATGAGAGAGAAATTTCTAGGGCGACTACACTATGCTTTTTTCATCAAAATAGAGGTTTGCTGCTTAAACGTGTTTTTATTGTTTGTGATAAAAAGTCAACATACATAATTACTGTAAAGAAGTTTGTTTTAGTTCTGAAAATTCAATTACAAATTTTGGTATTGAAATCGTACACCTTACTGTGACATCGAGGGAGAATTATATACTATGTACCTAGTACAGAGACTTTTTTGTAAAATATACACATAAACCTATTGAAATTTGCATGTAATTATGCAGTAAAAACTCAATTTACTGAATAAAGTTGACGGTTACTTCTTTCATTTCAATTTATGAAAAAATAGGTGTTAAATACATAGGTATTAAAAATCAACTACATTATACTATGTAATGACTACATACAAATTTGCATGAATTTTAAATTAGCAAAGCAACTTTGACGGATCGACAACTTAAAAGGTGAATTATTTACCATTTATAAGTCGTTGAGTAGTTGTTACAGTTTTGAATTTGTCGTTTGATACTTTCTATGTTTTTTTTTTGGTGCTTTGCTAACTTTATATCAAGTAAGCAAAGCAACCTATCGAAAATCAGTAAGAACTTCGTTTATCTGGAGGCCTATTAAACAATACATAAAGTAAAAAAAAATACATAAAACTGTTTAAAATTTGTGGACCACGGAACAAAAAGTTTAAGAGACATTAAACAATTGTTTTGGCTTCTTTCAACAAGTGGGGAATTTCATAAATCTACTATTTCTGTAACTGAAAACAACAAGAGTTCAAAGAGTAAAGAATGAATAGCTTATAAATTTTAACTGATGGTTGCAGACTTGTTCAAAGTTAACAAGTTAGAAAAAATTAGTAAGAACGCTTGCAGAAATCAGGAAGATTATTTTTTGTGTATATAAAAACTAAAAAAAAATTGTTTACAATTAATTAAGTGGAAAAGAATTTGGTTTATAAAGTGTTTAAGTATTTATTCTGAATAGAGCAGTATTGCTGAGAATCAAAAATAGACAAATATATTTTAAGAAAAAAATTACTTTGAAATAGAGCCACATGTGTTGTCCATGTGTGGTGTACAAAATGTTGATTATCTTACTGAAAGTCCTTCCTACAAATAACGTTCGTCCACTAATACAAGAAAAGCACTAATTTTTGAAAAATACATTTTTTTGGATACTTTACGACTCATCGTGTAAAAAATATTTGTTTAACTGGATCAACAAGTCGAGTGAATTTTTTTCAATTGACAAAAGTTACGGCTTTTATTGAGTTACAGAAATGATTTTCACTTGTTGAACAAACGCAGTTGAATAAGTAATTGTTGACTTGTTGTTCTGTGTTATCTGCTCCTAATGCCTTATGTCTTAATAATTTGCATTAAATAGTCTTTTATTCTTTCGTGCTATGTTTGTTATGTATATTTCAAAAGAAATTTTGAATTAGGAAATAAAAATAAAAAACATAGAAAACGTTGCATGAGAATTCAATTCCTTTTTAAATATAAATCATTAATCAATTAAAATTGCAATTAATGTAATAGGTTCTCAGAACTTTTTCGAAAAATGAAACAAAAAACAAAGAAAACATCTCACGAAAAAATTGCAATCGCCACAACTTATTAAGAACTAATAAATAACAAATTATTAAGCAATAAGATGTTAAGCCTTGAAAGTTTTTACCACCTTTCGAAAAAACATAGAATCTCAAATTCTGAAAGTGTTAAAGACAAATTAATCATGAATTCTTTAGCCATGAATTATTCGGGATAAGATATTTGTACCCTATTTTGATGAGGTCCAATGCTAGCTTGATATCAAGTTAGCAAAGAACCCAAAAACACTACAAATTTAAAATTATCGCATCTATTTAGAGAAATATCCAACTACCAACTAAAGGGTGATTTTTTAAGAGGTTTAGAACTTAAAAAAAAAAAAACACAAAAAATTCGAAAAAATGAATGAAATATTTATTTGAATCGATAGTTTGAACCTTGCAATTTAATGTTTAAAGATAATTTCATGCAAATGTTGACCGCGGCTGCGTCTCAGGTAGCCCATCCGCTGAGTCCAATTTTGGCATACTCTTTCACACATATCGGCCGGTATCTCACGAATGAATGCATGGATGTTGGCTTCCAGTGCGTCAATCGAAGCGGGCTTGTCCCTATAGACATTAGCCTTGACATACCCCCACAAAAAATAATCTAATGGTGTCAAATCGCACGATCTAGGCGGCCAATTGACCGGCCCGAAACGTGAAATTAACTGTTCACCAAACTCGCCTCGCAATTGCGCCATTGTTTCGCGTGCTGTGTGGCATGTGGCACCGTCTTGTTGAAACCACATATCATGCAAGTCAAGAACTTCCATTTCGGGCAAAAAAAAGTTTGTTATCATCGCTCGGTAGCGTTCACCATTGACAGTAACGCTGCGATTCGCATCATCTTTGAAGAAATATGGCCCAATAATGCCTTTCGGGATGCATTGGTAGCTGTTGCAATGCTTCTGGCTGATCTTCACTCCAAATGCGGCAATTATGCTTATTTACGTACCCATTCAACCAAAAATGAGCCTCATCGCTGAACACAAGCAGCGCGCGATGAACATTTCGAACCGAGCACGAATTTTGATAGTAAAATTCAATAATTTGCAAGCGTTGTTCATTTGTAAGACGATTCATGGTTAAATTGCAAACCAAACTGAAGCTGTTTGACAGTGACACAAGGTACTAAACACACGTCAGCTGTGAAAACCAGTGTTGCCAAAACCAAACCAGCTAAAAAATCACCCGTTACTAAGCCATAAACCATTCGGTTTTATCTGATTTCACCCCATTTTTAGGCAATGCTTTCCTTACTTGATATCAAACTAGAATATGACACAAAAAAACATAAAAAACATTGCACGATAAAATTTATTTTTTACAACTTACTAAGTTATTTAAAATAACTAACGTTAAATTATTAAGGCATTCAACATTAAGTATACAAAATTTTTACCACTTTTCGAGCCCTCAAAAAAACATAGAAGATATGGAATGACAAATTCAAAAATGTCACATCTTGTTAATGACTAGTTAACAGCAGTTTATTCACCAAACCATTTTTAGATTCGTCAAAGTTGCTTTGCAAACTTGACACAAATAGAAAATATATCACCCAAAAATACATACAAATTATATATATATTAGATATTTTTTGTGGTTGAATTAATTAAATCTAACATTAAGCTTAGAATTCTAATAGTTGACAGTTGAAAAAAAGTGCGAAACTGGAGACAGCTTGCTAGAAACTAGGCACTGGTCCACCTCAGGCATGTCGACAATACGATACAGAAGTGTTAAGTGAATATCAGTAGAAGTTATAAAACAAATCACCCAATTCTGTCTGCAACTTTATCTCAACATTTACATATTGTACTATTTAGCTGAAGGAACTTTCCTTAAACTCTGGAAAAGGCAACCACATGGGTACATTATAGATCGTGAACTAATCTCCCAGACAACAGAAAAACCGAGAAGAAAGGAAATTCATGCCGGAGCAGCACATGTATCTTACCTTGGACCAGACTTTTTGAAATATCTTCTACGACGATATTATCTGTATGGAGATGCCTGATGCCTGATGCCTAATGATTCCTTCCTTGTCGGCTACGCAGATGTGTTGCCGTGGAAATAAAATCGAAAGACACCGAAAGCGCACGGAGAGAAAACTGAACAAAGACATGAGGGTAACAAATTTCTGGATGGAGAAAAACAGACTGTCTCCGGCTACTGAAAATACCAAAGTAGTGCTTTTAACGACAAGGTGAATCCTCATGATAATCAACTTCCACATCGATACCGAAGTTAAACTAGCAAGAACGTCGAAAACTGGCAGTTGGTAGACGCTATTTGAAGGGAAAAAGAACATAGTAGTAGATGGCAGCAGTAGAAAGAGTAGGAGCCTTTTGCGTAGCTAGCTCCTACCGCACGGTGACGGAGCCAGTTGCTCTTGTCTTGTAATGGCAGGAGTATTGCCAATTTATCTTCTAGTAACCAACGCAATGAAAATACTTCTTCGAGAGGAAGACGAAAACCGAAGTGGAAGCTTCGATAAAGGCAGCAAAAACGCTTGTAGAACAAAAGTATATAGCAAGAACGATGAGCAACGGAAAACAAAGGGCGCTGCACTTCTAGACTCATCGGAAACGTAGCAGAATGGAGCAACCAAAAACATGCTGAATTGGCAATACAGTTCCTCGCCGATTTCTTAGATTTATAATTTCCATATGTTGCTCCTGTTTTCCTAACTAGTTTTTTATTGACATTTGTATCCACTTGTCACACAGTTTTGTCTTTTTTTCAACTAAATAGCAAAATTTTAGAATCAATATTTTTGTGATTGTAGTCACTCTTTATAAAAACATTATTATTAAGCTCTCTCTCATATTATTTGCTCAAGAGATTATGATATTTCACCAAGGAAACTTCTCAATTTTCAAATTAAGCGACATCATAATAAATATTCTAAATAAAACTCACCTTGAATTCGAACGCTTCGATGAATCCTTCTTGCCTGCCTGCAAATTAGGCAAATCCTTCTGTCGCTTCTTAGTCTCCCGCCATATCCGATAATACAAGAAGCACATTATCGTCACCGGAAAATAAAATGCCGCTAACGCTGTCCCAAATGTGATGTACTGATTCGTCTCGATGAATTGTATATAACACTCACTCTCCGGCACCGTTCGTTTACCCTCGATATATGGCCAGCTATAAATCCATGGTGGCCATAGTAACAAACTAATACCCCAAGCAGCGCTAATCATTACAGCCGCTCGACTAGTTGTACGCTTTGCACGATATGTTAATGGTCTGGTTACACTAAAGTATCTATCAAAACTTATAATTAACAAGTTCAGCACAGACGCATTGGAGGCCAAATAATCCAGGGCCAGCCAAGTGTCACATATATGCGGCCCCAATGGCCAATATCCAAGAATGGTCGACAAAGCAAATAACGGCATCGAAATGAGACCAATCGCAAAATCCGCAATGGCTAGTGAAAATAGGAAATAGTTACTGATGGTCTGCAGCTGCTTGTCGATTTTGAATGAGATCATGACCATGAAATTGCCTGCTACTGTCAAAATACTCAAAACCGTAGCAATGATAGCCAGCAGGATCATCTGCGGAATTGTGTAACGAAGGCCACGCTCTTCGACGTTCGTAGCGTTTGTATGATTGGCTTGGCTGTCTTCGAATACCAGTGTTGTGATATTCTCCAGTAATAGGGTGAGTGCAGCCTGTGTTGTGGCTGCAGTTGTTGTTGTTGTTGTTGTCGTCGTTGTTGTGGTGGTGCTGGTGGTTTTCATGAGGGTCGGCGATAATGGGGCCAGAATCGATGGAGGGGCCTGCCCTCCAAAGCCATAGCCAAAGCCATTGTAAGTGACCATTCTGATGACAAGAGCCGTCCAATACGCTATCCACAGATGATGACAGTGATGATAATGAAATGTCTCTAAGCTTTTTCGATGAATGTTCCAAGCCAAATGATGACACTTTATGAATGACTGCAATGATGCTGTGTATAACGGTTCTATAATGACAAAGAGACAGAGAAGGAAAAAGTTATATATAAGAAGTTTTCAATTCATGTTAAGTAGTATTGCCATCTCAACATTTTTTGTTTTGTATAAATATTTATTTAAAAAAGTGTAATTCGTTAAAAAAATGAAATAAATCTTTTAAGGTTATGTAAAGCTTTGTTATTCTCCATGGAATAAGAAATAGTTTCGTGAAAGAAAAAGTTTTAATCAAAATTTAACATTATGATGATGGAGAAGAAAACAACTTTGGGTTTCTTCGTACCGTTTGTCGTGCATATGTTCGTTTGTGAGTTTATGCGTCAGTGCGTTCGTGTGTTCATTAAACATCGGAGGACTGAACTGGGTGAAGAATTTGGAGCCATGAAAAAATGTCCAAAACACAATTAAGGTGAAAGCAAAAATAGGAAAATTAGGAATCGACAAAATAGTTAAGCACCTGGTTAAACCCCTTATTTAAGGCTCTATTCAATGTTGCTAAGGTAACGTATGTATCCTTAGACTATGGTTTCGGTGACAGTGAATTTTTCTAGTGCAAGTTAATAATGATAACTTATGTTTTAAAATACACACATTTGGATGTTATTTGTCACAACCGCACTCGCAGCCACTAATCAACCTTTAAACGTGATATAAGCTAAAAATGGCTCTATTCAACGTCAGATAACTTTTATAAATATTGCATTTAGATGCAGTCTCTGAAATGCGTTTATTAAGACTGGTGAGGTTTATCATAGTTAAAAGGGAAAAAGTGGAAACATATGGAAACAGTTAACTTTGAAGATAGAAAACTCCTGATATTCTGAAATTGCAATGAAGTGGCAACACTGATTTTAATCAGTTTTCAATGGAACGTATACCTACACATGTATACTCTTCATCTCATAAAGATAAAAGCATCCTTTGTAAAAAAAAAAAAATAAGTACAAAGTCAACACGAACGAAGTGATGAAATATAACAACAACAACAATAAATATAGAAATTAATAACTACTGATGCTTGTGCAAGCTGCTGTTGCTGCTCCTTTTGAGTAAATTTTTCGCCCCTTTTGATTGTGTGCTTGTAGGTATATGAATTGAAAAATGGGAGGAGGCTTTGTTTGCAATGCAATGGCACTCAGAAAACGTAGTGCAAACTGCAAATAAACACCACTTCGCCATTGCTACAGTCAAGTAGTGCCCCAGCACCAGCTGAGGGCTTTCCAAGTTAAACATCATGCAACGTCAACAATAGGAAAGACCCCCGATAATGTTGAGAGATGGTTATACATACATAAGGTATAATGGAGAGCGGCAACACGGGCATAACATCACAAAGTTGCCAGTAGTTTTCCCTGGTAAAATGAAAAACAAACGACAATTACCTTTCTTTTACTCACAGAGGAGCAGCATCGGCAACAAAAGTGACTTCTATGTAGTTTCTGCAGATTTGTCCTTGACATGAGGATTGTGCAATGAAGAAACGAACAATACTATAAATGCACTGTACTTGACGGTCGTGTAAACCCACTCGGAGGTGATGATTTCTTAACAAAAGCATCATCTTTAGAAGTTTTCTGCTAATATAACTTTGGATATAATAATGTGTGTGTAGTGTGTATGTATACAAGTATGCTTAGTTTTTTTACTCAAACTTTCGTGGTAAATGGTGTTTTTTTAAGGGTGTAACTGAGAAAGTTATGTTTTAACGGGCTGACACAATGCATGTTACAATGAAAACTAATGGAATGAAGAGAGGGTGTTCTTTGGTAGACCGAAAAACCGGTGAAGGCACTAATAAAGGGCTGCATTATATGACGGAAATATCCGAGTTTATGCGATCGATCAAAAAAAGTTTTGTGTGAACATAAAGTCGGTAGATTTTGAATTAAAATGTTCACTCTTGGGTTAAATTCATTTTATGAAATGCGCCATTAGTTCTTTGAAAATACAACATTCCATCGGCATCACACATTACGAAAGTTCTTAACAACATTCAACATTGAAGGTGCCTCCTATAGCTAAATTTTCAATTTCAAAGTGCAGGAATTTTATATGGTCTCATGAGCATTTCATTAATAATAAAAAAATGATCTTGAAAACCACGCAGAGAGGTAGGAACTTTCATATTACAAACATTCTAAAGTAACAATAAGCTTTGGAAAAATACGTGGACTTTCAAAAATACTTCAGTATACATTCCAAAAGACCATATTATAAGCTATTTCACGAGTAAGTAGTTATAGTACTTGCAATTAGGGAGGCATGCAGGATACTTAAACTAGATCCAAACCAAAATCGTAATACAGCTATCCTCACAGACGGTAAGGCAGGAGGAGCTCACAACCCTTAATATTAACTTCAAGGTCACCCTTATCTGGGTTCCTGGCCATAGGGGCATTAAGGGAAATGAACGGGCAGATCAACTGGCCAGGCAAGGATCAGCCCTTCACAACTCACTAGTTGCGGAAAGAGTCAACATTCCCCTGGGAGTTGTGAAGGGCAATTTACTGTCAATCTTCCTTAGTGAATCCAATCGTAGAATAGCTTGACCGAATGCAAAATATCCAGAAAGATCTGGCCCACCTATAATAAACCCCGAACAATTTATCTGTTATGTTGACCCAGGCGAGACATAGCTAGGGTCGTGTGCAACCTGTACTGGGCATTGGCCAGTAGGGGAACATGCAGCGAGACTGGGTATTCCCTACAATACTCACTGCCGTAGCTGCAATGATCAGCATGAAAAGGAAACAGTCCTTCACTTTCTCTGTAAATGTCCTGCTCTGGCTATAATAAGAGCACATTCGTTTCGAATGGAATTTTTTGACGACCTCAACGAACTTTCTGAAATGGAAATAAAAAATTGATATACTTTCTTAACATGACGAAATGGATCTGAGACAAAATCGGTTGCTTCTGTATTATGTCCCCCCCAGACCCCAAGACCGTGAGCAATCGGAATACAGGCCTCTGCTGGATTTCATGATGCTCAATGACAGCGATCATCGGTTGGATCCTTCGCGCTCCAGTCGTTCTGCTATCTGCTGAGCTTGGCATATCAGAGCTGGCTTTGGGCGAGTTGCGATCCAATCGACTGAGTGCCTAAAGTCCCGCCTTTTAACGGTGGTGCTAGCCCAAAATATACTAAAACTATATTCCAAATCCGGTCTAATTCAAATCATAGAACTCTGAGCTCATGGTGGATGCTGTTCTCAACTGGAAACCTCTGGTCATGCAGAGTGGGCATACGGAGGCCCAGGGGAGATCTCGCATTCAATCATGTATCTGGAAAACCCCAAAAGGAATCAAGTCAAACGAGTTATGTTAACAAAACGGCGCAATTCAGCGCTAATTGGGTACCGGGCGAGTGTTACGCCCGTGCCACCATTTTTACCTACCTACCTAAGTAATTATAATTCATGACAAAGGCAGAGAACAAGAGGAGATTGATAAATAAATAAGCACTTCATACTTATATATTTTTACTCGTACATCTGTCAAAAATTGAGCAGTTGCTGTTAAAGAACTTTTTTTATATGGCTATCGGGAATATGTTTGCCTCCTTCGAAAATTGGAGATATGAATAACGATGCTGCAAACTTCAACATTCATAGAAAATGAAAACATAAAAACAACGAAAATACCAAAGCTTCCAGTGACCCCGATTAAGAAAAGCCAACACGAATGGGCTTAAAGTGACAAAGAAAAGGCGATGGTATTCGCCAATTATTTGAAGGAAACATTTAAACCGTTCGATGGACAAGAACTCAACGAAAATATTAATATGAATTTTACCTCAAATGAAAGCTACATGACAAAAAATAATACACTTGCCGAATTAAAAAGAGAAATAAAGAATCTTAAGTCCAATAACGCTCCAGGATATAACTTAATTAGGGCAGAGATTTTAAAAATGCTCCTTCGTAAAGGGTTTATTAACCTCCTTTACATAATAAATGCCGCTCTAAGGTTAGAATATGTTTTGAGCCAATGGAAAGTTGTGGAAGTCATAATGGTTTTGAAACCTGGCAAACCATCTCACGAAAAGAAGTCTTACAGGCCGATTTCACTTCTTCCAATAATACAGGGTGGCGCACGAATCGTGCTACAAAAATAAAACGTAATAACTTTTTTTCTGTGTGAGTAATCGGCTTATTTTTTTTATTTTGTAGGTTACTGTTTAGATTTATAAAAATGGATGCTTGGGATACGGAGAAAAGAATTTGGATAGTGCAACGGTACCATGCTTTGCAGTCCGTCATTTCCGTCCAAAGGGAACTTAGGCGGGAGTTTGGCGGTAATCCCCCGAGTAGATGGACCATTATGAGGTTTGTAAACATGTTTGCCGAATCTGGAAGCATCGCACGAAGGCCGTACCATCGAGATGCCAATGTTCGGGTTCAGGATACAATCGCAGCAGTAGCATCTGCAATACAGGCCAATCCGAGCGTTTCGACCCGAAACTTATCAGGGCAAATTGGAGTTAGTAGACGGTCATTACAACGGATACTTCATGACGATTTAAACTTGTTTCCGTACAAAGTCTAAATAACTAGCAAGTTAAACCCTCAGGATTTGCCTGTTCGCCTGGAATTTTGCCAAAAAATGATATCAATGGCCGAAGAAGACAACACATTGATCAATTGTTTGTTCATGTCTGATGAGGCCCATTTTGATCTTAACGGCAATGTAAACAAGCAAAATTGCCGTATATGGAATGAGTCTAATCCAGAAATGCTCCATGAGACGGAACTGCACCCAGAACGAGTCACTGTGTGGTGCTCAGTTTCATCAAGGTGTATTGTCGGGCCGTACTTCTTTGAAGAAAACGGTGTAACCGTTACTGTCAATGGGGACCGTTATTTAAAGATGTTGAAGGAGTTTTTTTACCCAGAACTGTGCCGAAGACGTATACCATTCAACAGCGTTTGGTTTCAGCAAGATGGAGCAACTGCACATATAGCCAGACCAGTTATGGCGGAGCTAAACAAAAAATTCGCAAACAAATTAATTTCCAGGAACTCCACTCTTCGCTGGCCCCCAAGGTCACCTGACCTGACTGCACCAGACTTCTTTTATGGGGTTGTGTCAAGCAAGAGGTGTATAAAACGAAGCCCAGGAATTTAACTGAATTAAAGCAGTCCATAACGACAATAATTGAGGCGATCCCAACTTCAACTCTTCAGGCCGCAAGGAATAATTTTTTGATCAGGTGCCGCATATGCGTGGGAGAGCGTGGAGGTCATTTGCGGTCTATAATCTTTAAAAACAACTAACTATTTAAAATAAAATTCAATTTTCTAACCAATAAAAAAAAAAATGAAATACATCGATTAAAAAAAAAAGTTATTTGAATTTCTTATTGTAGCACAATTGGTGCGCCACCCTGTATCAAAAGATTTTGAAAGACTATTACTCCTGCGCCTGCAACCGATAATAGAAGAGAAACAATTAATACCTGAACATCAGTTCGGATTTAGAAGCAAGCATTCGACGATTGATCAAGTGCATAGAATTACTAGCGCAATTGAGTGAGCTCTTGAAAAAAAGAAAATATGTTCGAGAGTCTTTTTGGACGTGTCACAACCGTTTGACAAGGTGTGTCACGAAGGCCTCAAACTAAAATTAAGACAATTTCTGCCTGAAAGACTTTATAACATCTTAAACGGATATCTAGATAGCAGACTTTTTCGTGTAGGACATGGAAATGACTATTCTAATGTCAAAGAAATAGTGGCTGGGGAACCACAAGGAAGTGTATTAAGTCCAGTTTTGTACTTTTTACTTACACGCGATATACCTCAAACAGAAGACACTATTGTAGCCACGTTTGCTGATGATACTGCAATACTAGCAGTAGGTAAAACGATTACAAAATGCTCATCATAATGTCAATGAGTGGACAAAAACATGGCGAATAGCGCTCAATGAACAAAAGTCAGTCCACGTGGACTTTACGTATAACAAAATAAATAGATTACCCGTCTTTCATAATACCGCTCGTGTTCCATTTGCAAATGAAGTAAAGTATCTGGGAATGACTCTAGACGCGAAATTCAAATGGGAGCCACACGTAAAAAAGAAATGCCAAGAACTATAAAATAAATTAAGAGATATGAACTGGTTACTCGGTAAATATTCAAAGCTTAGTATTGAAAATAAACTGATTTTATACAGACAGGTACTTAAACCTGTTTCGACTTATAGTTTATAACTTTGGGGTTGCACCTGCAATATAAACTTAAATAACTTGCAAACGTTTGAAAATAAATTGCTTAGGTCATTTGAAAATGCTCCTTGGTATAAAGGAATCGAAGATCTTCACAGAGATCTCGGGATTCCTACAGTCCGGGACGAAATGAAAAGTTTCACGTGCAAACAGAAATCGACTATTATAACATGCTAATTCAACGATTATTGACATTCTTGACGAGTCGAATTTAGTATGCCTTCTGCGAAGCACAAAACCTTCCGACTTGGTGCGGTGAACAGAAAAGCACTTTTAAATCGCTGAATAAGCAGGAACTTTCACCGGAAAGTAACCTATAACACGTTTCTTAACTTCGTTGAAAATAAATTGCTAGATAAGTTTCAACTTAGTTGCAATAGGAAACAATCAAACATACCTATGAGCACACGTTTTTCGGTTTTCATAGAGCCTTATGCATGTTTTGCACCCACCCACGGGAAAAAAATTATGCGGAGGGTTATTTTAATCGGACAATAGTTAGGAGTTCACGAATGTTCACTTATGAGAGCATTCACTGTATTTATTATCGCGCGTAAAAACTGCAAGCGATTCTTAAACAAATCTTGACAAATCTCCTATTTTCTCTTATTGTGAATGGGGTGTATTACCATCAATCTTATGATGCGAAATCTTTAGGCCATCCACGCGACGCTTTATAAATTGTTTGATAAAATAATTTCTATTTGCTTCTTTATGTTGCAGTCTTCGAAAGCGACAAACCGTATAAATAATTATTAGCTTTGTGACATGCTCCAGACCCCTTTAACAAAAATCTTAATCCAATAAAGCTTGCTAAAGAAACTGAACAGCTATAGCATCTGTTTATATTGTACCCCAAGAATATGCTTAAATACGAAAACGCTCAACACCGACTATGGTCCATAATATTGTTTATCCTTTTTTAGCTCAGGCTGCTTTGTGAAACTATTTTTTCTAAATCATTCATGCTTTAGATAAGACACATTCTGTGAGCAAACGAATTATTTAATGCTGCTTTTATGTACAAATGGGTAATTATTCATAAGCTTAAGATTTATGCGCTACAAGATGCAAGAAGGATATGCCTTAGCGATGGGAAAATGTGGGGTTTAAAAAATCTAACACTAATCGATTCTGCAAACAGCTTTGTTTGGTGGCCCGTATGAGACAGATTTTGTTGTTTGATGATGATGAAATTTCATTTTATTGTTGGCAAATAGCTTTGGGCAGGGATCATGCATTCAGGATATTGTACAATATAAAATCCACATAATACATATATATTCGATACCTATTGCATGTTTGTATAGTCTGGCTTAATCCTAAGCTATACATCTATGTGACAGAATCACCCTGAAAACCCTGAAAAGGGATTTACCTACAAGTATGGATATACATAAACACACACATTGAATAATAGACAAAAAGAGAGAAAGAGAGAAATTTATATATCTAAATGGAACTTCCGGTTAGTTTGCAGTCTTGTGAGTAGGTTAGTGTACTGCACATATGCATATACCTATACCTACACTATCAGGATTAATGAGAAAGTAAATATCCTGTCGAATCTAAAGACACCCAAATTACTTCCTGTATAAAATTTTCATTTACTAGAAATGTCCATCATCAGTTGAAAAACATCAGCTATTGCCCTTTTCACAAAGCCGGATTAGCTCAGGCACGAACACACAAAAAGCATGACTGCACTATACTTATATGTAAAAAATCCATTACTGCACATGCACTGCGAGAAGCAAAAACACTATTCAAACTGATTAGGATGAAACTTTTAGTAGAAACTAGACAATCATTGTATTGGAATATAAAGAGAGTAAATGGATGTGCCAAATATTTAGTTCACTATTGTCTCTACAGATTGCTATTAGTATTTTATATTTCATAGGGTACCTAAGTAAATACCTTTTGTGTTGCCATTTTTAGGGTATAGGCTAACCCATTACTTCTTATTATTGTATTCTTATTACTGTAAGCTAAAATCCGAGTTTTCAACCATCAATGTACTTAACTTCATGATTTCCGTCATTTTGATTTAAATTCGTTTTCCCTTATTTTCAAAATATTTTTTTTTATATGAAACCATCTTAATTGATAGAAAATTTAATTTTAAACAAAAAGTTTCTTGTGTAAAATTGGCAATTTCAGCTTAGTTTCCGAGTTGTTCCTAACATATTGAAAAGCGACCATTTTATCAGAAATACCAGGGTGAATTTAGTAGCAAACATATGCTAGTATAGTAAAAACCCTTGAACTCAATTATTACTTATTTAAAAAACCATATTCACTAGCCTTTTAAGCTCAATCAAAACATCAAATAATTTCTTTAAAGAATCTCATATAAAAGGTAGATTAACCCCGTTTCAAAATAAATAATTATCTACCGAACCCTAATGCTAATTGGTGCACCGAACCCTGGATTGATTTAATACATCCACCCACATAAGGAAAACACAGTCAACCAGATGTTGTTTGAGCTGACATTTCTACTTTCTTTCAGTTTACATTGCCTTTGTGTCTGAATGTCTGAAATGTTAAAACGGAGAGGTTGAGTTTCAATACTAATTTGTCTTCTGACTTGATGTTAAAGGCCAATCTAGTGTACCGAAAGGAAGAATACTGCGCTGATTTAATTAAAGGTGGGAACTGGGAACCAAATTTAAATTAGCAAGGAAACACACTCACGCCCTATTTGATTGGATGTGTACCAGTACCAGATAGCTTGGTGGTGTTTTCACTGCACAAACATATTTAAAAAAAATTTATTTTGACAGCACCTTTAAAAATTCTAGTGTTGTTCCACTTTTTCTTATGAAGTTGAAGTGAGATAGAATGCTTCATTTGTGAAGAACTGAATGCAGCCACGAATAAATCTTCAGAGCCATGAAAAACTAAAGGTTAGTTTGATTTGTAAAAGTAAAGGGTTTTTCAACAGGGACGCTACAAAAGTAGAGCGACAGGAACAGCAAACGACGCCATATTTCTTGCCGCTCTTTTGACATTTCTCTTCAGTAAGGTTTGCCATTTTATGATGGAAAGATATACGAGCCAACAACGAGTCGAAATTATTAAAATTTACTACCGAAATTCGGAGTCAGTGGCCTCAACGTTAAGAGCGCTACGTCCAATTTATGGTCGTCATAATCGTCCTAGCAGATCAACAATTGAGCGTCTAGTGGAAAAATTTGAATCTACAGGCAAAATGTTCCCGTGCCAGTGAGACAAAGAAGTGCCCGTAGTGTCGAGAATATTGCTGCCGCTGAAGCTGCAGTTGCAGAAAGCCCAAATGTGTCTCTCACGCGTTGGGCATCTCTGTGACGTCGTTGTGGCGAATTTTGCGAAGAGATCTTGGCTTACATCCTTACAAGATTAAATTGACGCAAGAACTGAAGCCGCTTGACCATCAGAAGCGTAGTAGGTTCGTGAATTGGGCTGAGCAACAACTTGAAAATTATACGGATTTTCATCGAAAAATCATCTTCAGCGATGAGGCTCATTTCTGGCTGAATGGCTTCGTCAATAAAAAAATATGCGGTATTGGTCATTCAGCAATCCACACGTACTCCATGAGTCATCATTGCATCCCGAAAAAATTACGGTTTGGTGTGGTTTATGGGCCGGTGGCGTCATTGGGCCGTACTCCCTCCGTGATGATCAAGACCGGCACGTTACTGTGAATGGGGATCGCTACCGTTCAATGATAACCGAATATTTTTGGCCCCAATTGGATGATATGGACTTGGAGCACATGTGGTTCCAACAGGACAGCGCCACAAGCCACAAAGCGAATGTCACACTCAATTTATTGGAAACCAAGTTTGGAGAACGTGTTATCTCACGAAATGGTCCAGTTTCTTGGCCGCCTCGGTCGTGCGATTTGACGCCGTTAGACTATTTCCTGTGGGGCTACGTCCAGTCTATGGTATATGCCAACAAGCCAGCGACGATTGATGAACTTCGTACGAATATCGAACGTGAAATCGCAGCACTATCGGCCGATTTATGCTTGAAAACCGTCGAAAATTGGGTTCAGCGTCTGGACTTCTGCAAGCGTGCCCGTGGTGGCCATGCAAAAGAAATCGAGTTCCATACATAATGGCATCGAACGTTCTTTCACAGAAATAAAGAATTTCATTGATATCCAAAACCGTTTTTGTTTTATTTAAAAAAAAAATTGTAGAGCAAATACACGAATATAAATTTGACTGTCAATGTATGTAGCCAACTTTCTAGCCAGTACTGGCTCCTGTGACTGCAGGATTAGTACTGCAAATAAATGAAGAGGCTAATATTGATAAACGTGGTCGAAAAATTGATTGAGTTACTCTAAGAAAACAAGTTAAAATCCTGGATTTTAAGCACACAGATTCGTTTAACGAAGATGACTTTTTCACTTTGACATATCTGCTAAGAGTGCAGCTCTTTATGCATTGCACTGCTTCCAGACATGCTTAATATCTATTTTAGCAATTAGGTACCTCATCCAGGTTCTCAACTAATGTTCGGCTACATGTCATGTGATATTTGCAATGTTTAAATAATGTACATTCCCCACTCTTCCGGATGCTGTCAATACCTTTCAATCCAACTCCAATCAGCTTGTTGCAAACCTAAACCTATCCTAACCTGCAAGCTATAACAGACATACATATGTATGTTTGTATCTTATTTCACCCAACTTGTGATTTTCAGAGATTTGTTAGAAAAACAGAGAATTTGAAAGGACTACAAAATTTAATTTTCCAACTTGAAAGCAAGGAAATGGGCATCTTTCAGATTTTACTTTTCCAAGAACAAGAAAAAACAAAAACGAAGAGCTTTATAATACGAATTAAGATTCTTTCTTTACGATTGAACAATTTTGCTGTTATATGTATGTACATGCGTCGTCGGTCGGTCGGTCGGTCGTTGGAGACGATGAACTTCACTTTATCCTTGGGCTTTGGGTTAATTGAAAGATTTCCCTAAGGAAAAAATGCTTACATACAAATCTTTTATTTTTATATATAAATTTCCCTTCCCACACATGAGGAGAAAATTGAAAATTAAATTATGTACATGTATAAAAATGTCAATCGTTCTGCAAGAGCCCTCATATGGATCTTTGCACATCTCTCTTGATGGAAATTTTATACGAAAATTATATATTTAAAAGATGAAATTTATTTTCATCTTTTCTTCGATGACAAGATTTTATTTGATTAACCTTTATTGCAGCGTATCGTTTGCAAAGTAATCGCAAACGCTTCATAAAACAGGATAATTTGATGACATAAACGACAAGTGTTGACATTTTATGAAGGTGTTGCTGTATGGTGTGTTTTTTTTGTTTCGTTTGCTGATGGCATTAAGTGATGGTTATATCATGAATTTTATTTAAGAAGGTGCAAAGGATATTATTTGAAACGCATTTCTAAGTGTACCTTCATACATAAGTAGCATCTTATAAATTTATAGGTTTTTTTTTGTTTCTGTAGCCTCCTTCTCTGACGCTCACAAATAGTATAGTTACATAGTTCATTTTATTGCATAATCAAAAAACTCGAGTGATGATAATATTCGCATTTTTATAGGGAAACTTTGAAGAACGGAATTCTTTTTTATGTCTTCTGCTTTTATCACGGAATGTGAAATAAAACTTAGGAAGCCCACCAATAAAAACTTATATCAAGATGGAAACTATATGACTTAAGACAGGGCGAGAAAGAGAGAGATTTTGGAAGTTATACATTTTAGCACCTTCGCATAAATCATAGAGGATTTTAGTTGTTGCAGAATGTGATATTTCATTATGGCATGAGGTGATATCATTAAGACATTTAAGTAAGAGAAAATGAAGAAGCTGGTAAGTATTTTCTACAATTAGAAAAATAGGTTTCAGGAGAGACCTAATTTTAGCTTTTTCTGAAACTCCCGTTTAATTAATGAATTAAATAAAACTCTAAAAGCTTACTCTAATGCTATATTTCCACCACACACAAAGATTTAGAAAAGATTTATTTTGACAGCATTTTTAAAAATGCAAATTGTGTTTCGTTATTTTTTTAATGAAGTGGAAAAGAGATAGAATGATTCATGTATAAAGGACTGAATTCAGCCATTAATGAATCCTTCAGCGTCTTTTATAGGTTAGTTCGATTTGTAATTGAAAAATTGCTTAGAAGACAAACACAAAACACCGATTTAAAAGGAAATAAAATGGAATTTTAAGATAGTGAAAGGTTTTAAAACTGGATGATAAGCCAAAAGAAACCATGACAGTTACTAGACATTGATATTCGAATTCAGCAATTCTCGTTGACCAAAAGTAAATTAAAATGTCATTTAAGGACTTGCTAGGTTTTGACAGAAAGCCGCCGACGATATGTACATCGTTCCTGAAAAGTTGAAAAAATAATTCTTCTGCCAGAAAAACAGTAAAAGTTTTCATTTCAAGAATAATACAGAATTCTACTTTTTGTTTACTATAGTTTTACCGTAAAAATAATTTGATGATGAACATTTCTGACAAATTTCTTACAAATTCCATGGCATCCCGTATGTGTACTCTTCGCAAGGTTACTGGTCATAAAAGGGCCGGTAGTAAAAGTAGATAATTTTTCAGGCATGGAATTTTCAAAAAGTAATACTGAACCATGAAATTTTTTTGAAAATTCATTTTAATAAATGTATGTCACCAATGAATCTAGGTGACCTTTAATAACAATTTAGTGACCTTTGAAATGAAATATTTGTTTCTTAAGATTACCTTAATAAAATACCTAAAAGTTTTGTTCAGTGACCTGGAATGACTTAAAAAAAATAAACTTTTAAATCCCATTAGAACAAATCCACAACCAATTAATGTAGCTAGTTGACCTTTTATCAGCGGCCTTTTGAATTGGGCACAAAATACAAAACCGTGCAAATGAAAAACTCGCATTCGAGATCTTGCAAATAAAAATCCCGCTAATTATGTGACCACTCAATTTTGAGTTGGTATTCGAGATTTTAATTTTCGAAATTTTGGTTGACATTTGCATGGTGAGAATGCAATGTTTTAGTTTTACTTAGTGTAAAATATCATTTTTCAAGATCTATAAGTAATGCAGTTTCGATATTTTAGATTTTGGTACCTTGCAAATTTTTCACAGTGAAGTGCGAAAAATTTGGAATGCTTGGAAAAACTTTGACAGTTGATTCAAAATTTTCCAAGTCCAACTCAACAAATTTATAAAATTAAACTTTTTGGACTTTTTACTTATCGCATACATTCTTTGCAAATATCCTAAATGATATAATCGCTTGCTTAATCTCTGCATGGAATGGTACAAGTAGAATTGGCCAAAACATAGCTCTTTGGCGCTGCCGTTATAACCAGACTTGCCAGATTAGGCTATTTATAGGAAATTGGGCAAACTTTTTCCGAAATTACCGACACCAATTGTATCAGTATAACGGTCTGATACAGTCATAATTGGGCTACTAATAGGCTAAATAAAATATTTTGTATTGTTTTGGGCTACTATTTGGGCTAATTTTCGGTTTCGATTTTGGGCTACAAAAATGACTAAATTTGGCTATAGAACTTGTTCAAGACATGGCAACCCTGGTTATTACAACGATCCTTAGAGCTTGTGACAAGGCATTTTTTCGTTTTCTTTGCTAGCCATAGTAAATAAAACCATCCTAATACTCAATCTCCTACCGCTTCAGCATGTCTGTCAGATTGGGCTATTCATCGGAAATTAGGCTATCTTTTTGCGTTATTTGAGATAAGAATTTGAAAAAAGTAGCCCACTTTGATATTACTTGTTGCTTGTACATAATTTTTAAATATTAGTTATTAAATTTATAAAAAAAAATCTTTACCTACATAAGTCCAACTATATGTTTAAAATTCGTCTTAGACTTTATTCCAAAAAGCAAGAAGAATGAGGAATATTTAAGGAAATCTATGATTTTTTTAATGAGATTAGACTAGTTTTTGTGATATATATGCATAGGGCATTGATTTTGGACTACAAGAGCTTTGAAATTAGGAACAATGGCTTCTTGACCTGACAACCCTAATTCAGGCATGCATCGTATGACACCCATCATCAATTAATTCATATGTTACACGATCAAAAATAAAAACTCATACAAAATTAAATTTGTATCTCTAAATTCACATTTACTTATTTCAGTAAATAATACAATATATGTATAAGATGAGGTAAGAAAAACAACAAAATTAACTGTCTTTTCTTCTCGTTTGATTGTGATCTTGCCCTGTAAAGAATTAGAGATTCGTGACATGTTACAATGATCTTTTACAAGAGGTGTGTTCCACAACGAGTTTCTAACAGTTTGAAACCGCCAGATTTAGTGCAAACCTGTTCCAGAAGTGAAATTTTGTATTGGCCCGCATAAATCAGGCGATCTGAAACTGTTTGAAAAAATTTAGGGAACAGGGTTAAGGTGTTTCGTTGTCAGATAGGCGTTACTTAATGCAGACCCCAATCTTACTTTTTTTTAATAAGGAGCAACCGTAAGGTAGGTAAGACAAGCCACCAGTAAAGCACAAGGCATTCTCAGAAATGTTAGTTATGAAAAGATTTCCTCTTTAAAGAGCTCATTGGACGAAGTTATCCTTTGAGCTTTGAGGGTTCTACTTATTTCATTGAGTGGGGCTTTTGCCAAGGACAATCGTTAAGTTTATGGCCAGCTGCTCCTTTTTGTTCCAAGCAAAGAAAAATCAAAAACATTTTTTTTTTATACAAAAATGTTTAAAGATTGTTTATTAAAGCTTAAATTAACAAGATCAATGGAGTTGAATAGAAAAGACTTGAAGTGAGTATCAATTTTGGATGCATTCAGGAAGTTATCGCATTCGAAAGGAAGTGTTCAGAAGGTGTTAATGGTCACGTTCACACAAACAACTTACACAAATAATATTATTTTCTGCGTTTTTCATTGCGACTGTTTTTCTTTATGCCAAACAAGTTCCCTTAAGCCAAGGGAAGAAATAAAATAGGCGGATGCAGTCCAAAGCTAATGTCAAAAAAGTAGCCCACAAGTCACCCATAATGCTCTTAAATGGTTGAAAGTGCATTTGTTTCACTTTCAACCACTTAAGATGAATACAAAATTAAATTTAAAAAAAATTAAAATAATTGTTTGTTCAATGTTAATTTTCTTATAATTATTCACAGCACAGAGTGATTTGCTTTTAATTTTTTACTTTGCGAAACTATGAAAACTCGATTTATTTTAAATTAATCAAAGAAAATATTAGACTTTACTTCACTCACACATCAAATAGACAAAAAAAAGCTGAAAACTAAGCTTCAAATTCTTGTTCGCTTTCATCATTTTGTTTTTGCATACGTCCACATTTACGAAGGAGCTGTTGGTGAGCGAAATGATACGACTTGCATAGTGATGGAAATTTTCTAGGAATTTAGAAGCACATCATCAAAATTAAATCAGTAGATAACTAGGTACACACTGAACAGAGAGAAGTCATATCTCTTAAGCCATCTTAGCTAAACACCAACCAATAAACGATGAAATAAAGTATTCATCGTTTGATCATTTATTATACTCGTACTTATGGATATACTCGTTAAATCCAAGGTAAATTATTTACCTCTATTATTTTGATAATACAATAATGTAATGGAATGGCTCAAATTCAAGCTCATAAATAACCACCCAATATATAGGATTTCGAAAGTATTATAGCAACACATAAATTTAAAGGTAAACTTACTTAGTGAAATTGAAGAGCATTCAAGCAAAACTGTAATGAATATCATAAAACAAACTGCTGTGTTGCTGAATTACATTTGCTATCACATTCCAGAGGGTATGTCTTCTTTTCTTTTTTTATGTATTTTATTAATGGAATTCATTTTATTGTCATTTAAGCCACTGTTTTATAGACACAATGGAGAATATTATATCCGGCGAAGCAATATCGCATCAATAAAGCAAACAGAATACTTACAAACGTATCCTTGATATGGAATCCTTGATCCATTCTTGATAAGAAGTCTTGCCATGGAAGATGTTTGAACAACTAATACCTCTCTCACTTTACTTTAAAAGTAACATCAATCAAAGGTCAAGGATATTTGTATATATATGTACGAGTATACTCACAGTCAAGGTTTATGCAAGACAACAGGGGAAAGAGTCTGATAAATTTGTTTATTTTTTTTTTTAGTGTCTATCGTTGATACAAGTCATAAGCGAACTAATTTAACGGCAATCTGTTGCACAACAAGGATAACAAGTTTTTAAACTTAAAATAATTGATTTCTTTTGTCCAAGTCTTCACATTTCTCCCAATTTAAGGCCCGGCCCATATAATGGCTACGCATTCAACTAACAGATCTATTAAATATATATTTTCTTCCTCGTGATATAATGGGTAGTACGTTGGGCTGTCATGCCAAAGCCGTGGGTTCGATTCACAGCCTCTGCCACCTAAAAAAAAAACAAATATTTTTTCTCCGATTTCCTGCCTCTTGTGATGAGCTGACAAAACTCTCATCTAGCCTTTCGGCAAAAAATTATAGGGCCACTCCTCCATTCCTGTCAACAACACATACACAGGAGTGGTTGAGAGTTGTAAGTCACTAGACCCTGGTTCTCCATGAACTGTTGCGCCACCAAATTTTTGTATTCAACTTTATTTTCTTATGGGAACTTTCCCATAAGCGACCTATGCGTCAGCTGCAGGTACATCATTCATTTATGTTTTTTACTACTTTTTGCGGATCCAAAACGGACTCGTTTTATTGAAGGCAAGTGACGGATTTGTAAAATTAACCGAATTGTTATACAACAAAACCGACAAAAGGATCATTCAAATGAGAGCGGCCAACGAATAAACGAAAAAACGGGATTTAATACAGTTACTAAGCCTAAAATGTACGCAAATCGAGCTAAAATTCCGCTCCCATACAAAAATCTGTCCAAAATTTAGATAAGCTAAAATTAAACCAAGCATTTAAGCCGAGAAGTACCTACGCAGCTCCAGCTAAAAAATCAAATTTTTGTTTCCTACTGTACAGCGCGATCTGTCAAAATTTAGCGCGTGAAATAATTGTTCCTTACATTATTTCTTGAGCTAAATTGGATTTGAATTGCAGGTTTTATTATTTGTGAGATTTATGTGAACGAAAATGAAAATTGAGAACGAGAAATATTCAAAGACAAACGATTTATTAATGCCAAAGGGAAATATTTATTTTATTGGCCTACATTCACTTGAAACATTGATATAAAGTTCTTTGAAATTGTTGAATATAATTTCTTTTCAGAGAACAGCTGTTTTTTGTAATGTAATCTCCACAAAAATCTCATGTCTCAATTTAGCTAAAAGTTTAGCTGGCGTTTGGAGAGAAAAGTGGGATTGAAATTTTAGCTCGATCTGTGCACTAGGCGTTACAGTGAATTTCTTGATTCGGTTCAGCTCTGAGCCCTCCAATTATAGATTTCTATCATTTTAACTATTTAGTTTTTTCGAAGAATTTTGGTTTATAACGGGTGATTTTTTAAGAGGTTTAGAACTTTAAAAAAAAACACAATAAATTCGAAAAAATGAATGAAATATTTATTTGAATCGATAGTTTGAACCTTGCAATTTAATGTTTAAAGATAATTTCATGCAAATGTTGACCGCGGCTGCGTCTCAGGTAGCCCATCCGCTGAGTCCAATTTTGGCATACTCTTTCACACATATCGGCCGGTATCTCACGAATGAATGCATGGATGCTTCCAGTGCGTCAATCGAAGCGAGCTTGTCCCTATAGACATTAGCCTTGACATACCCCCACAAAAAATAATCTAATGGTGTCAAATCGCACGATCTAGGCGGCCAATTGACCGGCCCGAAACTTGAAATTAACTGTTCACCAAACTCGCCTCGCAATTGCGCCATTGTTTCGCGTGCTGTGTGGCATGTGGCACCGTCTTGTTGAAACCACATATCATGCAAGTCAAGAACTTCCATTTCGGGCAAAAAAAAGTTTGTTATCATCGCTCGGTAGCGTTCACCATTGACAGTAACGCTGCGATTCGCATCATCTTTGAAGAAATATGGCCCAATAATGCCGCCGGCCCATAAACCGCACCAAACAGTGGCTTTTTCGGGATGCATTAGTAGCTGTTGCAATGCTTCTGGCTGATCTTCACTCCAAATGCGGCAATTATGCTTATTTACGTACCCATTCAACCAAAAATGAGCCTCACCATAAAATGGAAGCAGTGCGCGATGAACATTTCGAACCGAGCACGAATTTTGATAGTAAAATTCAATAATTTGCAAGCGTTGTTCATTTGTAAGACGATCCATGGTTAAATTGCAAACCAAACTGAAGCTGTTTGACAGTGACACAAGGTACTAAACACACGTCAGCTGTCAAAACCAGTGTTGCCAAAAGCAAACCAGCTAAAAAATCACCCGTTAAATGCGTTAAGTCTCGTTTTGTTCGTTTATTCTTCGTTCCTTGGTTGGTGTCATGTGAAAGGCCCTTAAAACAAGCAATGATCTTCACCACGTGATTTTAAGCAATTAAAAAATTAAAGGAAACAAAATAATCCTCAAAGCCTAGTACGCAGATTAAGACAAAAATTTTCTCCCAAAAAATTTTTCCCCACGACAAATTTTATCACAGATTTTTTCCAAGCAGTACGAACATTCTTTTGCGCTGAAAAAGAATACTCAAAACAGTATTTTTCAGGACAAATTGTAACGCTTTGTGTGTTATTTGCTTTTTATAAAATAAAATCATCTCCCTGTTTTATTCTTTCCATTTGAGGACTTTTGAGGACGCACAACAGAAGTTAAAAATAAAATGCGTGAAGAAAATGTTGACATAAGAATGAGAATAGAATAAATAGAACAGCTGTTTTAGTCAATGGAGTTGCTAATGGGAAAGGGTACAATAGGGCCTTAATATTAATTTTTCAATCAAAATTCTAAACTAATTTCCAAACCAAGTTAAACCGAGTTGGAATCAGCAAATTGAGTTGGTAATTTCAATTGGATTACTGAATTTGTAGAAAACTGAGAAAATTTCTGATTTTGGCAGGGTTTTTTCTAAATTCATCGATATCACGTACATCCTTCAATGAAAAGCTGATAGCTTGACAGATAAGGAAAGAACTATACTTTGATGAAATAAGTTTATTTTGATTCAAATGTCAACCGATTGCCCTAAGATCACTTTTTTTCTGAAAAGTAAAAAATATCAAACATTTCGTAATTTTTAGAGGTTTTTTAATACATCGAGATCGTAGCCATCCTTTAATATAGTTTGACAGTTGATAGCTTGACATATGGGGGCAAACAACGTTCTGACGGAAAAAATTGTATTTAATCCAAATGTTTTTTTAATCCAAATTTGGGAATTTTTTGAGGTTTTTTAATCCACCGACATTGAAGCCATCCATTAATATAATTTGAGAGTAGCTTGACAGATGAACGAAAAACTATATTTTAAAAGAAAAAGTTTATTTTGATACAAATGTCAACCAATTGCCCTAAAATGACTTTTTCCTGAGAAGTAAAATAACTAAAAAAAATTGGAATTTTTAGACAAAGTTCCCATTAGAGTGAAAAACTAGATTTTTTGACATTTCAATATTCACACCACACTTCACTGAAGAAGTGGGAGCGTTATGTGAATACTGAAATGTCAAAAAAAAATCCAGTTCCGCAGTCCAATGTTAAAATCGTCCTACGAGGTTTTTTATACATCCGCATCGTAGACATCCTTCAATGTAATTTTGATAATTTGATAATTGTTAACTTGACAGATGGGGGACAAACTATATTTTGACAGAAAATTGTATTTCGATCCAAATGTTACCAAATTGCACTAAAATTGCCTTTTTCCAGAGAATTAGAAAAACTGAAAATTTCAGACTTTTTAGTGATATTTTTATCCACCCACACTATATTGTTCACCATAAGACGCAACCAATCAATTTTTCTTGCTCCTTAAATGCTTTGAAAAAATTTGATTTAATTCAAGTTAAAAGTTCAAATGAGCTCAACTTGAATTATAAATTCGGTCACTCCACTCAAACAGAAGAATTTTCTTTTTAAATTTTCTTCATATTCAATTATTTAAAATTTGATTTCTGTATTTAAAATTTTCAAATTTATGTGAATTGAAGAATTTTTTTTATTTTTAAAATTTGTTTCTACGCTACTGTTCTTGATTGACTTTTGTTTTTATCTCTACACCTTCAGAACTTGTTTGAGATAATAAATGTAAAGATAAAATTTGTCTTTGCTCGATCTGCAGTATGTGTGCTTGCGACACTCAATTTTATAACAGTCCAACAAGTACCGAGTGAGTTTACTTGAAAGGATACTTCGAAGGTTTCCGAATGTGTTTTCAGATAGTGTTCATAACTTAATGAATGGTCAAAAATAAAATATTCACTATTTATTACTTGGTGAAGCGATTTATGATGCTTTTAAATTATTATCAGTGTTCCGTAAATACTACCCTAAATGTTGGAATACATGCTTCTAACCACTACAACTAAACCAAATAAAAAGAAGCTCTCCAAAACGTTTAATAAATAAGTCGTTCATCATACACGTAAGTCAATGATCTCACCTCAGCTCTCAATAAATCAATGGACATATCCTGTCCTCTTATCCAAATAAGAGGAAAGAAAAAACCTCATTGGTGGAACTTAGAGCTAGAATCGCTCAGGAAGGAATGTAGAAAACTTTTCAACCGAGCTAAATATTCCAAAGAACTCTCTGACTGGGATTTATATAAAGAATCCCTTAAGAAGTATAAAAAACAATTGAGGAAAAATAAAAGAACTTCCTGGAGAAACTTCTGTAACAAAATAGAAGATTTTTCAAAAGCTTCAAGATTGAGAAAAATCCTCTCGTCAAATCCCATTATGCCAAGCGCCCTGAAAACTATCAACGGCTCTTGGACTAAATCTTGTGGGGAATCACTTGACTTGCTACTAGATACTCACTTCCCAGGTAGCTCCCAAAATATATGCAGTGATGACTCAATAGAGTCTAACAAAATAACAACAAATAAACTAGGTCTGATTACTAGGGAAAAACTCAAATGGGCAATCGACAGCTTCGATCCATATAAATCAGCTGGAACTGACGGTATAATACCAGCTGAACTGCAAATGGCTTCAGACATCATCATCCCTATCCTTGAGATAATTCTGGAAGGGTGTATGAACCTTGCACACATACCATCATTATGGAGAGAAGTTAAAGTGGTGTTCATACCCAAAGCGGGTAAAAGCTCCCATGTAAATCCGAAGGATCTCAGACCTATCAGCCTATCATCATTCCTTCTCAAAAATCTAGAACGACTGATTGATATCCATCTGCGTAGTTCCATAGAACCCAATCTTTTCTCTATGGCACAACACGCTTACCGCAAAGGGAAATCGGTAGAAACGGCCTTGCATAACTTGGTACGCACTATTGAATATTCCCTTCATCATAGAGAGTACACTCTGGTTGCATTCTTAGATATCGAAGGTGCTTTCAACAACGTCAGCAATATGGCAATAACAACCGCGCTTAAGAGCTTGAATGTAGATAGCTCACTTAGGGAGTTAATTAGCCTAATGCTAAGAAGCAGAATAATTAACTCAACATTAGGTGAATGTTCTGTTAGAAGATCTGTTAGCAGAGGAACACCGCAAGGTGGAGTCCTATCGCCAATCTTATGGAACATCGTAATTAATGACCTACTAGTCAATCTAGAAGCGGATGGCTTCAAAGTTATTGCATATGCTGATGACGTTGCCATTGCAATATCGGGAAAGCATCTTCAAATCATAACAGAATTAATGCAAACCGCTCTCAACAAACTACTTGAATGGACAGACAAATGTGGACTAGGTGTAAACCCCCACAAAACTGAACTTGTCCTCTTTACAAGGAAATATAAAATTCCGAACATAGACCCTCCATCAATAAATGGTATTCCACTTAACTTCTCAGATCAAGCTAAATATCTGGGTCTGATCTTAGACAAAAAGTTGAGCTGGAAACCAAACATACAAGAAAGAATTAGAAAAGCCACAGTGGCACTTTTCTCCTGTAAAAAAGCTATTGGAAACAAATGGGGCTTGTCGCCACATATCACCCACTGGCTATACACAGCGGTCATCAGACCGATACTCACTTATGGGGTGGCAGTATGGTGGACTGCTTTAGATAAAATAACTTATCGTGATAAGCTAAGCAAAGTACAGAGATCGGCTTGCTTGTGTATCAGCGGAGCTCTCCGTTCGACACCTTCCGCTGCGTTAGACATACTGCTTAACATCACACCCCTCGATATATACACTAAACAAGTGGCGGCGAACACAGCTATTCGTCTCAGAGCCATTTCTCAATGGTCCAATAACTCTATTGGACACACTATCATTCTGAACAAATTCGAATCAATCCCTAAACACTCCGACTACACCATCCCTCAGCCGGTTTTTGGCAAAAATTTTCAAATTACAATTCCAACAAGGTCCACTTGGGAAGATAATGAATTCTTGAGAGATGAAGCAATTCACTTCTACACGGACGGCTCAAAAACCGAAGAGGGGGTAGGTGGTGACGTGTACTCAGAACGACTAAACATTAGTCTCTCCTTCCGTCTCCCCGATCATTGTAGCGTGTTCCAAGCGGAAATCCTGGCGATAAAAGAAGTTTTATCTTGGCTCAAAGAAAACGTAATATCTACTTTGAATATCCGTATCTTCTCAGATAGCCAAGCTGCCCTTAAATCATTAGGATCTGTTTCTACAAACTCCGTAACTGCCCGAAACTGTCGATCGTCTCTAATGGAGATGGCAGAACAGTTCAACATTCACCTTTTCTGGGTGCCGGGACACAGAGATATTCCAGGAAACTGTAAAGCCGATGAACTCGCCAGGATAGGAACTAGTACACCAATATCACCTTGCAAGATGAATATTGGAATACCGATCGCTACATGTAAACTTATGCTTAAGCAAGATTCTATGATGATGACAAACAGCAGATGGACAGGTATCACTACTTGTCTGGCGACAAAACAGATCTGGCCAACACTGGATCCGAAGCGATCGAAATGTTTGTTATCTCTGAGCAGATTGCATATTAGTTCTACAATTGGTGTCATTACTGGACACTGCCTCATAGGTAAACACGCCAATAGACTTGGTGTCTTTTCAAATGATTTCTGCAGAAGCTGCATCGACGAGGAGGAGGAAGAAACTATCCTACACCTTCTTTGCTCATGCCCTGCTCTTTCTCAAAGACGCAAAACACACTTAGGAAATTTTTTCTTCAGTGATCCCAGTGACTTAAATAAAATCGACATTCAGAGTCTCCATCGCTTTATTAAAAGCTCCAACTGGTTTAATTAATGAGGATTACCTCGCATTCTTTATGTGGTATCACAATGGGCCTATTCTGGCCTAAGTGTGTCAGCAGTTTTCCTGACAGCCACCTTAACCTAACCTAACCTAACCATACACGTAAGTGGTTAGATGTGAAATAATAATCAAAAATCCACTAGAAAGCACTTAGTATCTACTTTATGTGAAAATTTTGAATATTTGTCTATTACATTAACCAAAGGTATACTCTTTTGACCCTGATAAACATAAAACGGGAAAAATCAAAACTACCCCACAATTTGCTCGCTAAGAGCATTTTTGAGCACAAATTGACTGGACTAAAGAGATAATGAATTTAAACAAGTGGCCGCTATCAGAATTCATGACTGAAACTGATATATGTATGTCGTTTTCCATCAATCTTGCCAAAAGTTTTGTCCGAGGCATTGCGACATCTTGATCTACAGCGATATTCTCAGAAGAATGATTGCTCAAAGCCCTGGCAGCATATCGTATATTGTGTTATCCCGTTCTCTTCTAGGCAAACGGGTAAACGTTGCGCCATATTGTTTTGCTCAGTTGAGGGTGCATCTTCAACGAAATAACGCCAATACCCCCGACGACAAAAATATTCCGCAAAAATATCGAAACAATTATTTCGCGTTATTAAGAAATACATCGAATCATGCCTTGTTGACACGTATTTTATATTTGTTAGCTTCAAAAATGTCAAACGTCAAAGCAGAATTGACGTTTGGTAGCTTTTTCAAAAATTATATCATCTTCCGATAAGGTGATGACTCTGCGCCTAGATTTTTTGGTTACTGGTTGTCAGTTACCAGCACGGTTGCTGCTGTGCGAATTTAGTTTAATTAGAAAAGAGGGTTTCACAATTCTGTCTTTCCGTCTGTCTGTCGACTAGAGCCTAAATGGTTGAATCGATTTTCTTTGGTTTAGGTATATAGTGATATTTGGACATTCATCCACACTTTTTCCATTCTTTTTGAAACCAAAAATAACTTTACCTGTCATTCAAACTTGCTGCCAATTTTACTAAAAAAAATCTATAAATTACTTTTATTGCGATGGATGCTGATAATATAAACCATTTTTCAAAAAATTGTTATTAACGGTATGAAATCTTTTTATTTTTGATTTCCTTGGAATCGGCTTGACTGATTTAAAAATTATTTGTATGCAGAAGATTTTTAAATTTATGAATTGGATTATGAATATTTCTTTATTTTTGTTTGCATTTTAAACGTTTTTTAATTGATTTTGGTATATATAAAAAAAAAACAGAGTGACTTTTTTTTTCCTCGTGAGTCGTGACCCTTTTTTTTGCGACCTTTTAAAATTCGTCAGCGCCAACACTGGTTACCTGTTTATGTTTCCCTTTTTCAGTAAATTCAATTCGTGAACCAACTTTTGATCAACGTTTAAGGTTTATGAGCTTTGAAGGCATCTAAACATTTTTTTTTTAACAGGGCAGGGGGCATTAACCTGTCAATTAAAATGCGATTGAAAAACCATTTTGTTTTTTTTTTTAATACATATGAATTCAGTTTTCTATGTTCAATAAGAATCACAAAATATGAAAAATCTTATATAAAAAGAATTTCTTATCTCGCATTAGGAGAGAAAATATCAAATTGTAGACGAACAATTAGACTCACGAAGCCCGCTAATAATTGAAAGAAAAGACTTTGCTCGTATCATATTTTTCGAATTAGACTAATCAAATTTGGAGAATTTTAAGGCACTGAGCAGAACATCAGCTACAGCATATTTGATATCAATTTACAGTCTAATAAGAAAAATAAGACGCAAAATCATACCAGTAAAAGAACCTACCAGTATTATTGCAATATCGGGTTTTTCAATAAGAGCGCTGCAAATTTTTTTTAAATAAAACAAAAACGGTTTTGGATATCAATGAAATTCTTTATTTCTGTGAAAGTACGTTTGATACCATTATGTATGGAACTCGATTTCTTTTGCATGGCCACCACAGGCACGCTTGCAGAAGTCTAGACGCTGAAAGCAATTTTCGACGGTTTTCAACCATAAATCGGCCGATACTGCTGCAATTTCACGTTCGATATTCGTAGCCCCACAGGAAATAGTCTAACGGTGTCAAATCGCACGACAGAGGCGGCCAAGCGACTGGACAATTTCGTGAGATAACACGTTCTCCAAACCTGGTTTCCAATAAATTGATTGTGACATTCGCTGTGTGGCTTGTGGCGCCGTCTTGTTGGAACCACATATCTTCCAAGTCCATATCATCCAATTGAGGCCAACAATATTCGGTTATCATTGAACGATAGCGATCCCCATTCACGGATCTTGATGGATCTTGATCATCACAGAAGAAGTACGGACCAATGACGCCGCCGGCCCATAAACCACACCAAACCGTAATTTTTTCGGGATGCAATGATGACTTATAGAGTACGTGTGGATTGCTGCCTGACCAATACCGCATATTTTGTTTATTGCCGAAGCCATTCAGCCAGAAATGAGCCTCATCGCTGAAGATGATTTTTCGATGAAAATCCGAATCATTTTCAAGTTGTTGCTCAGCCCAATTCACGAACATACGATGCTTCTGGTGGTCAAGTGGCTTGAGTTCTTGCGTCAATTTAATCTTGTAGGGATGTAGGCCAAGATCTTTTCGCAAAAATTCGCCAAAACGACGTCACAGAGATGCCCAACGTGTGAGAGACACATTTGGGCTTTCTGCAACTGAAGCCTCAGCGGCAGCAATATTCTCGACACTACGGGCACTTCTTTGTCTCCCTGGCACGGAAACATTTTGTACTGTGCCTGTGGATTCAAATTTTTCCACTAGACGCTCAATTGTTGATCTGCTAGGACGATTATGACGACCATAAATTGGACGTGGCGCTCTTAACGTTGAGGCCACTGACTCCGAATTTCGGTAGTAAATTTTAATAATTTTGACTCGTTGTTGGCTCGTATATCTTTCCATCATGACATAGCAAATCTTACTGAAGAGAAATGTCAAAAGAGCGGCAAGAAATATGGCGTCGTTTGCTGTCCCTGTCGTTCTACTTTTGTAGCGTCCCTGTTGAAAAACCCTATTAAAGTCATGTTTTTCATAAAAATGCTCAAAGCATTTTTTCTTTCTAGAAAAGATACTTAAGAAAAAAATATATCTACGACCTATCATAACCACCAGTTTTGTAAGGCCGGCTTTCTAATAGATATTAACCAATGAACCAAAATGTAAATTTATAACTTTTTCTTATAGGTATTCATAATTTGAGGATTCAAACCCTTCTAGTACAAGGAATTTCCTAACCTATCTATACGACCTTGCTTTCTCATATACATTGTAGCTAAAGAGTATTGAATAACAAAATCGTAAATAGCTACCTTCGAAAAATGTATACACACTTACATAAGTTAAGGTTATTCTTGGAAATGAAGGCAATTTGTTTTATCATATTTCAATTTGTTGTTAATATGAAAATGTAGCTTTTTGATTTTCATTTTGTAGAAAATATCACAAGCATATTTATGATTTGTAAAAACCACAAAATATCTTATAACAAAATGTTTATTTACCTGTGCGACACACAAATCTTTATTCAATTCAATACTATCATCAATAAAAGAGGTAAAGGACTTCGTTTTGGAAATTCAAAGCTAGAAGGTTAAAAGTGAAGGAATTCCGATGGGAATATCTTGTTTAAGGTTACAAAATTGTTTAATTAGGGTCGTATGTTTACAATTGTGCACATAAAAAGTTAGATGTTTTTATATAATATTGAATAAGAAAATGGCTTCAGGGGTTAAAAAGGTTGTCCAAACAATACTCATAAAAAGAACGAATTTCAAATAAGAAATATTTTCAAGAAGTGTAAAGTTCTATTACAGAACAAGATATAAACCAACGGTGTTTTTGTTTTAAAACATTTTTACGGCTTCCTCATAAACAATTTCATTTATCGCACTTTTTATGTTGACCTTTTTGAGCTACAGCAGCAGATACCTAACCTACTTACTTACTAGATATATTAATGGACCTACGGCTTTTTGTTCACAAGACAGGTCCGAATATTCAAATATTCTTAAATTCGATAAGGTCTATGACGCTGCGCTTCACTTGACTTCCAAAAAAATTGATGGCTATGTATGATTGCAAAAATATTTAGACAACATTTCCTTTTGGTGTAGGTTCAAAATAGAACTATCAAAGTGCTAGTGCAACTGTTTGTCTTTTTAAACAAGCAAGTAGCAAACGTGGAAACGTGCAAACTTGCGGGTAATTTACTTGTACGGTAAAAAAACCATTGATTAAAATGAAAAAAGTACGGGTAAGCTAAAATTTTTCAGTTCGTTTCAGAGGTAGATAAAGAACTTATTAATCAAATTTTTCAACCCCGTACCCATTGCAGAGGTGGTGCCACACCCATTTTTCTTAAATCTTGGTTTGATATGAAACGACTGCACCGATATGGATGGAATTTTCAGAATTTGTTATTATGAATTTGTTTAAGTAAAATCTTTCTAATTTCTTAATTATTTGTTTTTCCGAAACAACTCTAACAATTTCCCTGAAATTTTCAGAGTTGGTTTTTATGAACAAGAAATATTTTTTTATTTCTCGAAAATTACTCCTACGATTTACATGAAATTTTTAAAGTTTGTTGTTACAGGTATAGCACTTTGAGGCCTGATTTAGACTTTCAGTTTATATTTAAAAATTGAGTCATTACCCGCTAGGACAGTCCCCCAGAAACTTATATTTATGAAAAATTAATGATACCAAGCCGGTTTTACCATAAAAAAGATCCCGAAATCTTTATATCCCTGGTAAGAATAATCTCTGAAAATTTTATCCAAATCAGTGTTGTTTCCAAGATATCAAGATAAAAGAAAAGTGGGCGTGGTTATAGGCTTATACTTATACTTTTTCCATTTACAATACTTATTTTATTGTGCCAGTGTGCAGTCAACCACTTTTAAGAGATATGAAGTTCTTGTGATCTTAGCATTAGGGTCCCGAGTCCCAACTTGATGACAGAAGATTGAAACATTATATTATTACCAGGTTTAAATTCATCTGTATGACAAAAGTATTCAGTACAAGCCTCTCAGTCTTTTGATTTGCCAAACTACCTACATATCTTAATGGCATTGGATGGTGATATTTCCCAAACAAAGCCATATAGAAGGTTTAAGACGGTAAAGAGATTTTCAAGATCTATCAAAAACTGTAAATCAGAACCTTCTATGAAATGTGGTTTTGTAAATGTAGGCATCCAAAGTGAAATTCGACTATTTGCATTTAGCCTGAAAATGCCTTTGGATAGACATCTTTTCGCCACCAAGCCTTGCAAATGGTTTTTATTTGCAAATTGTGCATTCTCTATTTAAAAGCTTTCCGTTTCTGAAAACCAAAAGCTTTTGCAATGTCTAGTTCATTAGATATTTGCATCCAAAGTAATTTTATGGAATTTTTACGCAATCCGTTAAATGCGAATATCTAACGAATTAAGCTTTCAAAATTGTTGCGGTTTTCAGTTATGAATTGGAAATTAACACACTTTTCTAAAAATGTGAAAATTTCGGCCCAAAAATTTTTCATGGTTTTCGGAAAAAAACGTGGACTAACCCCTTGCCATTTTTTCGAGAAAAAAACAAACATTTTTTCAAAGTTAGTGAAATAAATCGTGCCGTACGTTAATGGAAAGGTCTATTCAAACCCTACCAACACATCAAAGCTAAATTTTTTTTCATGGTCTGGTCGAGGAAATATTCGCTCCAATGTGGTTTTGATGATTTGTTGCCCAAAACTAATGCTTTTGGATTGCGATATTTCTGGAACCAAGCCGTGTTGAAGATTAAAGTAACATAACGAAGTATAGAGATTTTTAAGAGCTTTCCGAAACTGGAAATCAGAACCTTCTCTGATAACTACGAGTACTTTTGAAACTAGAGACATCCAAAGTTATATTCGATTATTTGTATTTAAACCTGAATATGTCGTTAGATAAATATATTTTGCAAATGGTATTGTTTTGCAAACTCTGCATTCTCTATTCAAAAGCTTGCGTTGGCTTCCATACACGTATCTCATGTTTAAGATGTCACAGAGATTCTGAGGTGCCGTAAAACAAGGCCTAAATAAATAAGACCAAATCTCAAATTTGGCCTTATTTCACGTCACCGGTTTCCGAATTTCGCATTATAAATTTTTGCCAATCAAAGAACAATTTTTCTTATTCTACACCACCACTTTGAATATTTCAAAACTTCGCTTTAATTATTCTAATTATTTTCTCTTCTAAAAGACAAAAATCCAACACCAGTCATCGCCTGACACGTGTTGGGTTACAAGAAATTTATGGCCGAACATTTCAAAGAAAAAACAGAATATTTACTTAAGATAGGCAGGCCTCAATTATCGCTCCTAGTTGGAGTCCTAACGGGCCACAACTCGATAGAAACCCACATGAGCAGAATGGGTATCAACCAATCTGACTTATGTAGAGGGTGTCAAGATGAAAAGGCAGAAGAAGACTCATCCCATTTCCTTTGTGAATGTCCCAGTCGGGCCAGAACTAGAAAAGAAGCACATTTGACCCCCCCCCCCCCCCCCCCCTTCTAAGGCTCTTGGCCCCTGTCTGGAGACCTTAAGTATATTATACTTGGGAGTCACGCCTGCCAAAGAAATTTATAACCTAGAAAGCACGATTTGTTGCATTTCTGTTTTTCTTTGTTGACTGGACTAAAATAAGATGAACAGAATTGTTTCTCTTTTGTTGTAGTTTTAAGCCCTAATACAAAAAATTAAGATTCAAATAAGAAAATAATGATTTCATTTTGTTGAAAATATAAGACCTAGTATGTACATTATAATATTTCATTCCATTAATTTCAAAAAATTAAAATTAAAATTCTATTTTGCAGACTTTATATTTTGATTTGAGTTTAATCTCAAATTCTAATATCAAAACCATATCATGACCTTCTTTTTAAATGATAAACCAACATTTCAACCTTAAATACGAGTAGAAATATCTGAAAAAGTTAGAGATATAGAACAATCATACGTATCCACACAAAGTTTGGAGAAAGCTTTTCGCAACCCTAACAAAAAAAAAAAGATTGACCATAATTTATTTCGATTGGATGAGCAAACACAAACCATATTTTACTGAAAAAATTCTTTTGCGGATGGGCATATTTTGGTATGATTTTTCAGTGAATCCAGGCGAGACAATCTGCCCTCAATAATTTCAATTGAAAAAAAAAAACATAAAAAATAAAAGAAACAGAAGGTAAAGCATCCAATTTTCGAGTTAACTTTTAGCTCCCATCATGCATCTGTTCTCGGGGTTTCTCCAGAGGCCAAGATAAAATGAATAAAAATCAACCTCACTTTCAGCTGCCAAAAATTTAACAACTCTGATTTATACAAAAGCCACTTTTGCACATGGCTCTGCCAGAAGTTATAAAAAAAAAATGTTATAAAAAATGAAAATTAAAAAACTTTCTTCTTTTATTTCATGTTTTTTTTTTTTTTTGAGGTATTTCTGAATTCCCCAAGCATGGATAGAACTACGAAAATGGCGGTATCGACATTTTATGCCACAACCACCCTTTGCAGCCTTCAGGTGAGCCTCAAGTGATTTGTATGTTGTTATGGGTGTCGAATATGTGCGCAATATTCAGCGTTGCCTAGAATTCAAAGAAAATAAACCACCGCATCATCAATGGGTAAAATAATTTTGAAAAAAAAATCTACTGCACGTGTGGACTATTTGTGTGTGGATTGCGTATATGAACAAGCACATTTGCCACAAGGACCTTAAGAATCCTGATTCCCGACGAAGACCAATAAAAGCCACCTCATGATGAATGTGAGTAATTGGATTCTATTAGAAGTGCATCTCGAAACCCTGGCTGGGTTGTTGAGGATGATACGATACGTTTGCGTGTACTCTTATGCTGCTTTAATCTCAAGGATATATAGAGATAGCGAGGAGATTCAACATCACACTCACCACATTTAATATAATTAAAGTTTTTCCAATCATTCAATCTCGTCCCATTACATTACCAGGGAATGCTTTCAGCTCGTCATCACTCATCAGGCCACCACCAGGCAGGCCAGGCACTCATTTTCTGGTTAAATTGCTTAAGAGAAGTAAGTACGGCTGGTGGGCAAATGTTGCACCCTTGAGTTTAATTGTCGTTGTCTTGGAGTTAAAGGCTTTTATTTTTAGTTCTAATACTTATTGCACTTAAAGCTTCTGTTTCCAACTCCTACCACTCTCTTCTTGAAATTGTGTGCATCTTCTGTGACGACAACGACGACTGCGACGAAGGAGGCAATAGCGATGGGGTGAAGTTCGTCTTTTATGCAATCATAAGTACAAATGAGGCACCAACAATGCTAGAGAGAGCATCTGCGAGGAGCGAGAATGCTGCAACAGTCCCTGAGGCTTGTTAAAAAGGATAATAGCGAGGGAAGCTTTTATCATTTCGTTTCACTCTGTTTGCTTTTATCGCAAAATATAGAAGCATTATTTTCATTCTTTTATGCAATCTTATAACCTCCCTACCCGCCATATGGCTTCTCTTTGCATAGGAGATGGAACTTCGTTCATTTATTTGTGAATTTTTTTCCAAGGAAATGAAGTGTTCTTCTGTTCTATACAGATTTGCTTCTCGTTTACAGTTATGTGCAGAAGTGAAATCAACTTTGAACCAATAATATTTACTTCAACTTTACAACTGATAAAAACTCCCACTTGAATTTGATTAGCAAAAAAAATATTTTATTTTTATTTTCTAAAGCCTAGTTTATACTTCAAAGCGAAGTGAAATCAAATTTGAAATGAAACATCAATAATTTAGGCACCAAAGGGTTTTCTAAGAAATAGTGCTCGTCATAAAATTTGGTTTGGAAAAACCCACTGAGTTGCATTTAATTCAAGACAAATTTGTTCCTCTTTGTGGCCAAAATAATAACATTTAGTTTTTGAAAGTTTTTCACGCCTAGGAAAAAAAGATTTTTATATGAAAACTACACTTCGCATGAATGTATAAACTAGGCTTAAATTTTGAAATGATAAACGTGAAACAAAATCAGTTCTAGGGTAGGTACCGCCAATACTACGCTATTGATACGATTTTCGTTCGTAAACAAAGTTTTTTATTATTAAAATTGTTATTAAAATCCGTTTTTGAGATAAGTAAGAATTTTTTTTAAGAAATGGCAAGTAGGTATGTGGCGTTATTTTTTGTCCTAAATGAAATCAAGGAATCATGTGAAAATCTTCAGTTCCAAGTTTGAAGAAAATAACTTCAGTTATTTAAGCTTAAGCCTAGTTTACAGTTCAAAACAAAATTTTCAAAACAACTTTCCCTCTTTTCTGTGCACCAAATTGTATAATATTTAAGGAGAAAAATGTGTTTGCCTTGGCTTAAACTACCTATTGAGTCATTAATTAACCCTAAATTATTAATTTATAGGCCTCAAAATGGAAATTAATTATTTTTGGATGCAAAAACCATTCGCATGCAAATAATGCCTTGGGGTGAATATATTTTTATTTTTGGAAGTGTAAACCGACCATCAAAAAAAAAATATTTTATTCACCATACTTTTTTCCGCATGCAAAACAACTGCCGTTCCATTGTTTTGCATGATATTTCATGACAGCAATGGCTTTTTTTCTGCATGAAACTGTAAACCAATTATGCAAACAATTAATTTAGCATTTCACTCAATTATTTTTCACCGAGAATATTTGCATTGAATTTTTTTTTTTTTTTGACCACCGGAACTGTAAACAAGGCTTAAGGAACAGTTGAAAATTCCCATGCGAAAAAAAACAAAATTTTCAAAACAATTTTCCACCTATACTGTGTATCAAATTGTAAATATTCAAAGCAAAAAATGTTTTTTTTGCCCTAAGCCACCCATTGAGTCATTAATCTACCCTTAATTAATAAACAATAGGACTAAAAATGGAAAATAACTATTTTTGAATTCAAAACCCATTTAAATGCAAATAATGCCTTGAGGTGAATATTATGTTTTCTTTTGGAAGTGTAAGCCGACATTCAAAAAATATATTTTACTCACCACATTTTTTTCGCATGTAAAACAATTGCCGCTCCATTGTTTTGCATGACATTTCATGACAGCAATGGTTTTTTTTTTTTGCATGAAGTTGTAAGCCAATTATGCAAAAAAAAATTCTTTTATTTCACCTTAATAATTTTTCGCACCAATAACTTTTGATTTTTTTGCGCATGGGAACTGTAAACTAGGCATTTCGGACGATTTTGTTATTCATTTTCTTAATATCGATTCTGATCAAAATTTTGAGTTTAATTTTTTACGATTGTCGGATGTGACGGTTTTTTGCCAAAGAGGCGATTTGCAATTTTATTCGGCAACACATTTGGTCTGGTAGGTCGATTCCCAGGCTTTGACACCTGAAAAATAATTCTTTTTAAATTTAGGCATTGCCTCTTGCCAGCTCTTATTTAACCTATGCCTAGTTCTATAACTCACCAACGAAAAAATATTGAAAATTTTTCAGATACCAAAATTTATATTTTGCCTATTGGTTTTCACATAAAAGAAACTTATGCCAACCTTAATTTTTTTTTGTATTTGCATATTGCACCACTAAGCGAGAAGGTTTTTTTTATACATTTGTGATGTCTGAACTTTAAATTAAACCGACTCAAGGACAAACCAAGTTGAAACGGTTTTAAATGTTCTCAAAGTGAGTTACCTTGAACATAGCAAGGTTGTCAGGTTTAAAAAGAGGAATCACCACATTAAGGGTGTTATTTTAGACGTCTGGTTTTCAATCTTGCAATACTTTTTTCGGAGTTTGTCTTCTTCATAGCTGTCACTTGATTTATCCTCAGTTTGTTGTGCCATTTTATAATAAAAAGAGACAAGAGAGGACAGAGATGATTATTTACTTCATATTTAGTAGGTCTACTTCATTAAATTTTTTGTATGCATCTACTACGTACTACGTAGCAACTTATTTAAACTTCGTTTAATTTGAAATATTATTTAAATATTGATCACAATTCACAATTTTCATTTTTCCAATGATAGCAGAAATAAATGAAATTTAAAACAAAAATTTCCTATTAATATCAACAATATACAACAAATAAATTTAAGTATGAATTTTTGAATTTAATTCTTTAAAAAGCAGTAGTAGTAGTAGTAAATAACTAGTCAACATTGTGTTTTCATTATCTGCCACACTTTTGACGCATCTACTTCGTTTTTTAAAGCAATGTGCTTCACTTCCTGGGATCAGCATTCTCATCCCTGGTGGTGGGGTAATTTTTTGAGGGGTTATGTGAAGTCGCTTGTACACGCACATAAGCCCGATACGCCTCACCAAAAGTCTCCATTATTTTGGTAGTAAATTTGCACGATTTGCAAACGTTGTTCAGGAGTAATAGTCTATTCATTTTGAAATGGCAAACCAAACAGAGCATATAAACAAGTGACAGCTGTCAAAAAGACTTACTATGAAAAAAGTTTTGCCAGATTGAAAACCAAACGTTTTAAAAATATAACCTTTGTAAATTATAGACCACCAAAAAATCGCAAAATTGTTCACAACCGAAAAAATCATAATTTAATAAAATTAATTTGGGAATATTATCAATTCAATCAATTTTCAGTTTTGGGTGCGTTCAGATTAAGCACTTCTACGGCTCAGCTTTGTATAAAGAATGTAAAGTCTAAATGAATATAAGAAAAAAAAAATTCAAGTCAAAGAATTAGAATTGCCAAAAGCTAAAAATATCACCTCTTTTGGGTTCTTCACCAAACCAATTTTCATTTCACCTGGTAATTTGGTTTGTCTAAAACTAATTAAACTAATGCTTATAGTTCGAGCTGAACGTACTGTTTATCCGGTAGTATCTAGTCAAACCAAACCGAATAGTTGGAATATTATAAAAATCTAAACCGAGTTGTTTTCACTTATTAAGTGCGTTTGATGGTTGAGAACAATATAACAATTTTTGAATTTTTACTGCTCTAGAAAAGCTGATTTTAGGTCAATTTGTTAACCTTTGCATCAAAAAAAGATTTCTAAATCAAAATATAGTTCCTCTCCCATTTGTTTAGCCATAAACTATGAAATTCCATTGAAAGATGGCTACGACGATAATGGATTAAAAAACTTCTAATGTCGTTTTCGAGTGGACGTTTTGAGTACTACTTTTCTACTCCATTTTCACTACATACTGCTTTCTGACTCTTTCTGTTTCCGATTTGAAGAAGGAGCAGATTTGGAACACATGAATACATACAGTTTTTTGTCTGACTACTTGTCAAAAGTGACAAATGCTGAAGTAGCCATTTTGTAAAATGGTGTCTAAATAACAACTACCAGCCACTTTGACTAACCTACTAGATATAAGGCTACAACTTTGTGTATACTTAATTTGGGACTAGTCAAGAACGAAAACCACGGTCTGGCAGGATTGCCGCAGTCGAAAGGTTACAATATGATTTTTTCAATACGCAAAATTGATCAACATTAACATACTTTTATAAAGTTGAAATTTATTTATAATTTAGTTTATACATTCTAATGCATGAAGAAAATTATGCCAGGTGTGTTTGGCGGTCGAAAGTGCTTGCCAGACGAATCAGAAGTTCCTATACAAAGATATTGGCTAATTTGAGAGAATTTTGAGATTTTCAAATCAAAAATAACTGCAAAAATGTACATACCTACTTTTACAAAGTTGGTTTTTGAATTTACAATAACTTATAATGTCTTTTTGTATATCAAAAAATAAAATGCCGGACTAGTTTGGTGGACAAAAATGCCATTTATTAGCCAGAGAAATGTATTAAATATAACACATAAGCTGCGTAAAGTTCTAAAACACATTAAATTAGGTCAAATAATTATGATGTGGTTCCTTAACTGTAGACCCAGACTTGCCATATATTTTAATTAATTTTTTTTTAAATTGACAAAACAAAATCACATAGCTATACAAATCTGGTTCTCGCACATATGTAAGGTTATGTCATTTTGTATATAAAAAAAATACATATGTATATGACGAGTTCGATGGTAAAAATGTATAGTCCGTTGAGCTTTAGGTTTTAAAGTTGGCTTTGTTAGGGTTAGTTTTCAATTTTGACAGTTTTTTTTAAATTTAATAAAAAATAAAAAAAAGGGTATTTCTTATAAACTTAAGGCTCGTCTGGCATTGGCGGGCACTTTCGACCCTTTATCCGATCTAGAATTTTTTTTCATACACAAGAAGACATCGGCTAACAACGGGTATAAAAATAAGCTTTGTAAGGGTAGGTTTGCAATTTTGACAGTTGTTTTAATTTAAGAAAAAATAAAAAAGGATATTTCCTATAATATCAACTTTTAAAATTTAAGGCTCGTCTGGCGGGCACCTTCGACCATCCATCCGGTCTGTTAATTTTGTTTCATTTACAAGAATACATTTTTAGCTAACATATATTGTTAAAAATAACTTTGTGAGGATAGGTTTGCAACTTTGACAGAAACTGGAGAAAAAATAAAAAAGTACCATGTTTAAAACCTAAGGCACAGCTGGCAGGAACTTTTGACCGTCCAACTCTTCATATATTTATGTTATTTTTTTATGAAAATGGCATAAGCTTACAAATGTATGTGTCAGAACCAGATAATAGTTAAATAATCTTACACAAAAATTGGGCTATTTTTGTGTATGATTATTGAATCAAAAATTGGTTTAAAAAATTGCGTTTTCGTGAATCTATTTGATCACTATTCCAGAATGTTTCTTTCAGATTTTGAAATACCTAATTAATTTATCTATTTTTATATATTTTCAAAACTTTGGCTGAAAACACACACATCTATTTTTTACAGCCGAATAATCGTGGGTATGCATGATAATTGGAGAATTTCACGGAAGAAACTTCAAAAACAAAAAATACGAATTCTTACCATAAATTAGATACCGTTCTAAGAGAGATAAATACACGAACATTTCTGTTTCTATTCAATTCTCAACTCATGTTAGTTCAATTCAGTTCAATTCAATTCAATTTAATTCAATTCAATTCAATTCAATGCAATTCAATTCAATTCAATTCAATTAAATTCATTTCAATTCATGACAATCCAATTAAATCATGTTTCAACCAAGTTTTAACCAAATTGCTTGCACCTCACTGTATTGTTTTGTGTATATCCTCAGATGAAGGTATACATATGTTATGTACATATATACCTTTCTATAAACATTTGCACAAACATTGATAACGAATGCGTACAAAACAAAAGGAGCGAGATGCAAAAATGACAAAAAAAGCTAGATTATCCTATCTTGGAACTTGAAACTATTAAACGAATCACTTTTTTTCCTTTCTGCAAATGACTCAAAAGCATTGTTATTCGATAGAGAATGAGCGGTTGAGGTTGAGGGGTACGAGAGAAGGCATTGAGTATATGAATGATGTGTGGGTGTGTAAGATGGGATGGGTGCACATTTTGTGCATATTTTCAACAACAATACGAGGGTTTATGTCTTTAATAGGGCAACAAAAAAAAAACTTGTAGGTAGTTAGGTATGTATAGTATATTGCAAAAGAAATTAGTATGTTTTTAAGTTTTCTTTCTGAGTTTTCTTTTGTAAATTAATCATTTCAATTTTTAAGTTCAATCTGTGGAGGAATTTTATCCTTAAGGGCGAATGAGAGCTTACATTTTTTTTGCATGTTATTTTATTAGGGATTTTATGATTTCTAAAGAGAAGTATGTTGGTACTTAACTTCTTAAACTTTTATATAACTAATTAAGAAATGGCTTGAGGTTAGTTGTGGGGAATTTTCAAACAAAGTAAGCTACGAGTACAAAATTTTACATTCAACATTCTTTTTTTTAGAGTTAACGTGTAACCTTACCTTCAAATATAAACGCATCAGTTAGTTTTGAGTACACGATTTTTTTTATTTTACTTGAAAGCTTCTTATGCTATATAGTTTTTTTTTTTACGAGTTTTCAAGCAACCTATTTTTAAAGACCAAAAGTATTGATTAAAATAAGTTCTTTTCAAAAAAAATTACTCAAAACTTAAGCAACCTTATCTTAGGGCGTGATTTTTCTTTTTCAATTTTCAGCAGGTCACATCAACAGTTTGTGTCAATGGTAATGTTATTTTGAGGACGTGGGTGTTAAAATTCCTTTCTTGATGACAGCATTTGATTAGGTTTGCTTCCATTAGCTGTAAAGTCCTTCCATTTCAATCAAATTAAATCACGAAAATGTCAAAAAAAAAGGCTGCACGCTGATTTCTTTCAATTCAAAGAGAGGGGTACTGCACTAGTTTTTTTTTTAAGAACGATATTAAAGAAGTCACTTGACAATATAATAGCCTGTGGCGTTACTACAGGGAGGCAAAGGGGGCATTTGCCCCACCCCAGACAATTTAAAAAATTAAACATACACACTGAAAAGTGCAAAAGTGCTATATGATCAGACAATCTTTTAATAGGTGTCTATCAGATCATCGATTCTTGCTGAGAATAAAAAACGTCGAATAAACATAATTTTGCAATTTCAAAATCCCGACATTTTATATTTTAGATTCGAATATCTCAAAAACGTGAGGCACTAGAGCAATTCTAAGGCCAGATTCAATTTTCGTGCATTTAAGACCATCAGAAAAGTATATTTTTGTTCATTATAGAGACTAAAATTTATATTTTGTCACACCGTGAAATTAGTTTGTGTTTTAAACCAATAAGTGAAAATCTCCCCAAAAATTATTTTTTGATTTTTTTTTTCAGAACATATTTTGTCACACCGTGAAATTTATTTCTGTTTTCAACCAATAAGTGAAAATCTCCCCAAAAATAATTTTTAATTTTTTTTCAGAACAAGAACAGCTAAGAGACAGCCACAACTTTTGTCGACAGCGTCTCTCTTAATTTATCAGCAAGTCCGCCACCAGCATCAAGCTACAGAGGACCAGTGGAGACATTATCAACAGCCATCAGAATTCAAAAGTGCCACTATTAATGTGCTGGATTTCACTGGGCGATCACAACGAACGAAACTCCTGGTTTGATGAATAGTACCAGCTGGCAAGGTCTACCAAGTAATGCTACAGGCAAAAACAAGAGCATTTCAAAAGTTCTTCGGAAGGAGGGCCCCAACTTCTTAGGCACTAAAATATAGGGTTGATTATCATTAGTTCTATCAAAATGTGAAACGATTTTCCCAAACCTACTAGGCTAGAATGGGAATATGGCAGTAGATTCATTATCAGTACTTCTGTGGATGTGGAAGGAACACTTTTCTAAATTGCCAAACGGCGAAGATTACCGCTGACGGCCAACATTTCTGTAGATTTCCAGACTAAAACCGTACAATCGTACTGCTGGTGAGGATGGACTTCTACCCGAACAATTCAAAGCAGCAGGAGATGACTTAGTAAGGAGCATGCACCAACTAATCTGCAAAATGGAGTTGAATGAAAGTATACCTAATGAATGGAACCTTGGTAAGTGTGTCTATCTATAAAAAATGAGATGCTCTTATCTGTTTCAACTAAAGAGAGGAATAATTATCCTAAACGTCAGCTGTCGGCTTTGTTAGGTAATCGCCTAAATTTGTTTGTCAACGATCTGATTCGGTTAAGCAAGTCAACAGCACATCGATCAAATCTTCACACTCCAACAGATACACACATCTCTTAATTAATTTAAAAGTCAGATATGATAGCCATAGAAGGAGACGAATTGTACTGAGCCAAGTCTCAGCATATTACCTGCCAAACTCATCGCTGCTCCTTCAAATTTGGCAAGAACACCATCACTGAACCATTTGATGTTGAGAAAGTTTTAAGGGCAAAAGGCGAAGCGTTATCATGTAATCTATTAAACATCATTCTTGAAGCAATTGTACCCAAATATCAAGTCAACAATACCACTGTAGTTGTAGTCTGAAGAAAACACCTAATCAAATCATTTCTTGCATACTAAAGATGAAATTTAGCTTTGAAAAATGGCGCCCAACCTGAAATGTAGTCAGAAAATCTAACAAATAAAAACTCGTAAATTACTTAATTAACGTACGTTACGTAATTTCCATAGCTAAAATAATGGTTTATTTTTAAAAAATAGATCTTGAGTTGAGATACCTTTGGTGAAAATGTCAACTTTTCGCAAACCAACTTTTATTAGTTAAAGTATTAGACTTCCACTTTTATTGGTAATTTTTAATATTTTGAACATGAAAAAAGTTGCAGAAATTCCTCCAGTTACCAAGCGAGTGTTGAGAAACAAGGATTGATATCTTAAAAAATAGATGTAGAGTAGACGCACCTTTGGTTTAAATTTCAATATTGCCACTTTTTAGGAACATACTTTTTATGTCAAAGGGAGGGAATTCAACTTTTTTTTTTGTAATTTTTTCATATATTGAACATGAAAAACTGGCAATTTATTTTTCCATCTTGGCATCTAGAAGCGTTTATGCAACTTTTTATTACATATATTCAAAATAATAAAAATTACCAAAAAAGTGGAAGTCTTACCCTTTGATATAAAAAAAGGTTGTTGCTGGCATTACTGTCATTTTATCCTAAAGTGCGTCTTTTATAGTTATTTCTTTTAAAACGTCAACCGTTATTTCCCCAAATACGCGTTTGGTACCTGGAAGTGTTTTCGCAACCTTTTAAGGGCCAATTTTTTAGTGCGAGATCATCCCAATCTCGTGGTTAAGTCTGAGCTAATTCCAGAAATGTGTTTTTGAGTTTAAGTTATCTCCGAGTTAAATCACGTACTTTGGTGAACTAACTCAGCGACTAAATTGAGCTGTGGTAACATCTTAATTTTGGTAGTAAAAGTTATTGCCAGTACAATTTCATTGTGGCGCCATCTCTATTCTTATGAGTGAATGACTAAGAAGGTTGATATCCATTGATGGCCCTAGATTTTTAACAAATGAAAAATGAAGTTAATCCTCAACCGGAAAACTGCTTCTGAGTAAACTCGGGATTAAGGTATTATCAGGATTAGCTAACTCTGATTTAACTCAGAGTTAACCCTGAACTAAAACCTGGCCCTTATTGCTCAGAATATTTAAAATTACCAACAAAAAAGTCCCACCATTTCCAAAGTGAATTCGGGTTTTTTTTTTCCTATTTTTCAACTTCACATAGATTGGGTGCCATTTTTTGTAAATGGTGTCGAAGCGACTGACAGGACAGGATTATAACAATGACTCCCATAAACAGTTTCAAAAATAAGCAACAATATACATATGTATGGCCCCCTACTACGTAAAGTGCAGGGATTTCGTTTTCCTGACGGGAATAAGATTGGACGCCATTTTTCAAAGTGACAGGATTACAAAAACAGCTCCCAAGCTTATGCACCCTACGAATTTCTCTTAACGGGAAAAGTTCTTTTCAATTTCAATAAGTTTTTAAAACATGGTATAATAAAATTTGTATTTAAATTATTCTAAAAAAACATTCCTCGCTTTTTGATTTATGAAAGAAATTAATAGATGACGGAAAGAAAAAGTTCAACATCTTGCCTCTTAAGTATTTTTTATAAATAAACAAATTAATTCTGGAAATACTTGTAATTGTAGGAAGAAAATCTGAATCTGAGTTGTCACTGTCCCGTTTTCGTTGTTTTTTTAATTTCTTTTTTTTGTTGCTTAATTCTCTTGAACCTAGGTGAATAAGTTTTTCCCAATCAGTGAAAAATTGTATCTGGCGGTTGACGCCCGTTAAAAAATACGAACTCAATCAACTTACGCAGAATGTCAAATATTCAAATAAATTTCATAAAATTTAACGCACCTCAGTCTAGATGTGGGCATATAGGTAAATTCTGAGGATTCGTCCTTGGCCCTTAAAATGTCAAAAAAAAATATCTTTTGTTTATTATTGCAGCATTTTATAACGTTCACTCTTGTCAAGCTGTCAATTTATTGATTTATTTGGAATTTTATGCTTTCATTATGAAATGCTATCTATCTAGTTCATGAAGTAGGTATAACGACCGTGATATGCATTAGAAGCTGAATTTCGAGTGTGCAGATTGGATAACCTACATTCTACGTATCTACACGTAATGTTCATACATACCATACATTCATAGGTATATGAATGTATGAGAAATAAAACTGCGTATTCTGTTAAAGAGAAGCATCAGACAGGCACACATTGTTTTATCATCGCACATAAGCATTATTTACGAGAATTTTCCTAAACCATCCAACCCCAACCCTTATTCAACTTTGTCCTCTTTATCTGCATAGTTTGCTTTATTTTATTTATTTCCAATATTTGCATTTTAGAAAAGATTAAAAATATACAAATGCAAATATTTATACAAGGTTTCTCGAGATTGCTAGTGCATAAAACAATTTAAATTTGTCTGTGAAGTACTTACTAAAACATCGCTATTCCGGGTACATGAAAATTGTTTTTTGTTGTTCACATTTATTGAGGTTGTTGAAAGGACCAATGAACAAATTCACGTTTTAGAGGAGGCATCATTTAAAAAAAGATAAAATCACACTGACACACATAAGAATAATAATGGTTTTTAGTAAGACTTTTCAACCGTAAAGCAGACTACAATAATATAAAGACATGAACAGTTAGCGGGTGGTTGCGTGAAAAATAAGCTAGTACGCTGCTAGGGGCCATTATACTTAGAGCTAATACAAATCAAAAAACAAGATGTCCAATGTTCAAAGGAAATTAAAAAAGTTGCTTCTGCTAAGAAAACTGACAGGGTCTGTATGGGTCTCGTGCAGTAGCATAGCTGCCGCGGTATCAGCTTTATCAACGATACAGGGCACCCGATATAATGGGGGCCCAAAATACAAGGGACTCGATGTGTGTAAGAAATATGTTATACAGATAAATACTACAAAGTTACAATGTCATTCACATACATACTCAAAATTTTTTTATTTTATGTTACGTGTGTCTTGTTGATAAAAATGTTTGCCAACTTCTTATCATACAATCTATTTTTTAGAGAAAAACCAGCAAGAACTTTATACCAGTTTAGTCAAAAAAATTAATTAAAATTTCGTTAGAGCAACAGATATTGAGAGACACGTGCCACACTACCACTGCGGCACACTAAACGTTTTTCTCAAAATCTGTTGCTCTTTCAAAAAAAAAAATATTATAATCTTTTTTGTGAACAATCTTATGAGCTAAAATCTTAACAGTTCGAAAAAACAGTAAAGATAAGTATACAAATAAAAAACAAACTCTCAACTGTTATAATATTAACTTATGTAATGTTTCTAAATTGTTATATGGTACTTCTAAAATATGCTGATTTAAGTTTATTACGCAGGAAAATAAGTTTAATTCTAAGACTGTGACACTGTCAGGAAAAAGGGGGCCCCTTAAAAGTTTTCGATACGGGGCCCTTGAAGTGCTCGCTACGCTACTGGCCTCGTGCAACTTGAGGTTTGTTGAAAATCTTCGCGAAACCTGCAACTCAACGTAAATTGCATTTTTTTTTCAAATACTTCATATTTAGATAAGTGTCAAGTTAGCAAAGTAGAAAAATAAGTAGACGGATTATTTCCCGTTAATTATTGTGAAAATTTTGAATTTATGGTTCAATGCTTTTTTTTTTGATGCTTGATATCAAGTTAGCAAATCAATCTGTCTTATGAATGGTTCAAAGCGTAATAATTTGCCGTTAATTAGATGTTGATTAGATGTGACAAGTTCAATTTCTTTATTTTTTTATTGAAAAATAACCATTTCAAATTTGTCGTTCTATGTTTTCGATGTTTTTTTTACTTCTAAAATTTAATATTTTAACTAATATAAATATTATAACTAATTTGTCAGTAAATAGTTAGTTATTCATGAGAAATTAAATTGTTGCGTGCGATGTTTTCTATATTTTGTTCAATGAAATTCGACCCTATGAAAATGCAATAAAGCAATAAACAGTTCAATAAAATCAATCTAAAAGCCTTTTTCTATGTTACTTCATATGAATTAAAGAAAAAAACATAGAAAAAACTGCACGACAATATTAAAATTAATTTTAAATAAAATACAACACAATATTTCACTACAAAGTTTGAACAAAGTCGAACTGTAATTACTTTTTAACGACTGATTAGTGGTAAACTAATTGATCATTGAAAATGACATTATAACAATTTTTCGGGAGTTCTTTGCTAACTTCATATGAATTTAGAATTATAAAAAAAAACATTCAAAAAAGAAAACATAGAACGACAAATTCGAAATTTTCAAAACTTACTAACGACTAATTAACCATGGTTAAAAAAGCCATAAGCTTTTAAGTTTAGGCAGTTTTTACCCTTTTTTGAGGTGGTGCTATGCTAAGAACCCAAAAAACATATAAAACACAAGTTTAAAATAGTCACAACTAATTAAGGTCCAGTTATACGTGAAAATTATTAATTAATGACAAATTATGCCCTTACTAACTCATTTTTCGATCCATGGGAGTTGTTTTGCTAAGCTGACGCATCAAGTAAGAAAAGCGCCCGAGAAAAAACATAGAAAACATTACATGATCAAATTGAATTTGTCACAACTAATTAATGACTAACTTATGGTAATTTATTAACCTATAAACCATCATATATAAAAAGCTTTTTTTTGATTTTCGACAAAGTGCTTTGCTTACTTGATATCAAGTATGAGCAAAGCACCCAAAAAAAAACATAGAAAACATTGAACGACATATTGGACATTGTCACAGCTAACTAACGACTAATTAACCTTAGATAATTCATTATTCTTTTTTCGATTTCGAGGCTCATCATATGTAGCAGAAACATTAATTCAACATATAATAGCAAACGGTCATTCACGTTAAGGTGATCACAAGGTTCTTAAAGATTTTTAACGGATCTCCAGTCGTAGAATGTTCATCTACATACAATAAAACCTGTTGATTTTCAAATCGCTACCAACTTTACGCCAGTCTTACCGACTCAAATATCCTAAAAGCTTTTGAAAATACTCGTATCACGTTTTAAATAAAATGCAAAAAAAAAAGTAAATAAAGTATTTATCAGTGTCCTTTCCATCCCGAATAGCAAGACATTAACTGTTCCTTTGAATATTTCATTATAGCTTTTATACACGACTTACCTTATCATGTATCCAAATAATGCCTTCGCTTCCGAATGTTCCATTTTCTCAAATAATTATGCAGCATCGTAATGAGAACGGAAATCCTGATTGCATATTACGCCGCTTTTGCAACTGATTATGTCGCTGATCGTCCTTTGCCTTGTCACCTTTTAAGTGTTCATTATTCAACGACCAAATCGAAATGAAACGCATTTCAACTAATTGCACAAATTCGTGTAACTATTTTGCGAGAAGTCAGCATATTCCATAGGGATGACTCGAAACTGCAAGGAAAATATAATAAACATTTATGAGAGATGGAATTAATCACAATCAATCGAGGATAATTTTCGTTTCATTGGATTTTGGTATCGCACAGACACAAAACGGTCGCGTATGATTATAACTCTCACAGACTATGTATATAGACTTTAATTAACTATGATCTATGTCTGTATGATTTTGTATACATATTTATCAGTGAGTATGTATATTTATATCATTATTATTATGAACCTCATTGTTAATGATATCCTAATTAAGTGTGTATAGAATTTCAAATTAATTTTGAAATAGATTTTGGCTAATGATGGCTTCATTATAATGAAATTTTGGAAAACAAATACCTATACAGCATTTTTTGCCAGATAAATAATAAATATGAAACATTATTTCGGCCTGAATTTTAAATAATTAAATATTTGCTTTAAGTGAATTCTTTTTGGTTGTTATTTGAAAAATTATTTTTTTATTTAATTGGATTTTTAAAATTTTAAGAATGCACGAATATACATATACATAACCTAACTATTGAAATAAATACAGATTAAATTTTATTTTATGATTAAATAGTCCAGTTATATTGTGTTTTTGCCTGCAAATTGTGGAATTTTTTCTTATACTCTGCTATATGTTTTCGGGGGAGCTGAAATTGAATATGAGTTTTGCGACTAAAATTTCATGAGGCAAATGGAAAAATAGGGAAAAATTATGCAAATATGCATTTTTTTAAAGTATTTCACTTATGGCTCGCTTCTTTCGGCGACGATCCATTTGGACTCATGCTTGAAATATTCACAGTTAAAATTAACAAATAATAATGTAGCCGGAAAGTAGGCACTCAATTTTTTTTTTTTTTGCAGAAGGGGTAAAATGTTGCAGAGTTTAATTGCATAGTAACAAATTCATGCTTTTTATACAAATCTCAAAAAATTTATATCTCGTGCAAGATCTGATTTTTTCAGATATTTCGATTAAAATATTTATTTTTCCCAATGTAATTAAAGTTTGCAATATTTATTTATTTATTTATAAAAGTTAACAATAAATTTAAATCTACTATTAACAAAATTTTAAGAACGCTAGCATCATAGTACTTTCAGTTCTTAGATAAAGGAATAATTGATATATATAAAAAAGGATAATAATAATAAATCATAGCTTTTTTTTTTTAGATGTGTTTTGTTAGTATAGTGTAAAAGTAGTTATATATTTAATATTTATGTTTTTATTTTGTGCTTATGCAGAAGTTGGTTTATTGTATCTATGTTGTTTTTGTTTGGGTTTTGAAGGAGTTCCAGGATGCTGTATTGGCCTCGGTTGCGGTCATGAAGAAGATTTTCCGAAAGGAAGCATGAGCCCAAAAGATGAGCAATAGTGATGGTATTGTTGCATTTTGGGCATATAGGAGGTGTTTCCCTTTTTAAAAGGTATCCATGCGTCATTTGAGTGTGTCCGAGGCGCAGACGAATAAAGTTTGTTATGTTGAACTTCGACATATTGCAAGGGTAAGCTGGACAAATTCTGGAGGGGTTGATTGTTTGGTAATGGTGTACATAATTTGACCACTCCTGTTGTCGGGCGCATTTGATTTTTCCCATTATGAAGGCATTGAGATCTTTTCTGGTGTACGATTCAAGAAGGTATGTGGGAGAATTGTGAGCCAGGTTTGCAGCTTGGTCCGCGAGCTCGTTTCCCACAATATCAACATGACCAGGTGTCCACATAAGTTTGAGTTTGGAGGGTGTTTTAATTAACATATCTCTGATCTTATGTACTGGATTCATGTCTTGTGTTTAGTGTGGCTTTTAAAACAGAAAGACTGTCGGAACAGATAGTCCATTTGCCTCGAGTATGTGAGAATTTTTTAACGGCTTCGTAGATGGCTTGCGCTTCAGCTGTGAACACTGAGGCAAGGTTTGGAAGGATTCCTTGGACGATTATTGATCCATCGTGCGATGTAACTGCATAAGATGTACTATCAGCAGTTTTTGAACCATCGGTGTAAACAAAAGTCCATCCTTTTGCTGTAAGGTCGTAGAACGTTTCATAAAAAATCTTTTTATAAATTGAATTGCTGGTGTTTTCTTTACGGAATTCATTTAGTTGTAGCAGGATGGAGGATGTATTTAGGTTCCAAGGCGGTGAAGATGGTGTGTATTTTGTGAACCGTTTAAAAGGTATTTCCAAGCTGTTTGCCATTAGTAAGGTGTTGTGTATAGCTGAGCGGATTCTTCTCTGTCGTTTGTGATTCATCGCTAATGCAACATCTTTGTCAATTATCGATCCAGTTTGAAAAGATAACTTGACGGTGAGCTTCAGTGCCATTTCAGAAAATCTATCTTCAATCGTAGGTAGGCCTGCTTCAGCGAGGATATTTTTAATCGGACTTAAAGTAAAAGCCCCTATGCTTTTCCTTGCGGCTTGATGATAGGTGGGTTTGAATATATTTTTTGTAGATTTAGGGCAAGAGCCATAGATAGCTAAAGCGTAGTCAATCTTACTTAATATTAAAGTTTTGGTCATATAGCAAAGAGTATTGACATGTACATTGCTTTTTCTTGAAGATAAATACTTAATAATATTTAGTCTTGATGCTAGCGATTTCTTAAGAGCAATATTTAAGTTGGCAAGATGTTGTAATTGCGGGGTATTTAAAAGATGGATCTTGTAACTGCGAGGTTATAAAAAGTGTATTTTACAAATGCGAGGTCTCGCAACGTCAGGTATTTAATGCAAGATTTCATACCCCAATCCCCAAAGCCCGTTCGTGATACAAACTCAAAACGTTTCAATTAATTAGTCAAAGATTAGTTTTAGTGAATTTTCAAAGTTTTTTTCAATGTCACCGTATAAATTGTTGAAACTAATAATATATTTAGCCAATTTATATATATCATCAGAGGACTTAGAGGATTCAGAAATATAAACAGGATTCCTCTAAAAAATTCCTCACCTTGTCATAAATGGGCTGCTAATAGCCCAAATCTTATCTTGGGCAATATTTTTTCTCATATAAATAAATTATAAATAAAACACTTTTCTCCCTTTAAACATACTTTTTAAGCATTCCATGATTTAGCACCACTTTTTGTTTACTGAATAGTCCCCGTTTTTGTATGCAAAAATAATTTTTTTCCATTTGTAGGCTTACAGTTTATAAATTAAGAATAAATTATTGACTTTACGGGGTACTTAAGCAAATGTAAAAATTTTTGCTTGGAACAGAAAAGGTGAAAAACTGTTTTGAAAATTTAATTTTTTTATGCATGGAACAGTAATTTTTTTGCTTTGTGAGCAAAAAATCTATTTTATTTTCCGTTGTTTTTTTTTAATAAAAATTAATTGTGATCGAAGTTATGGGAACAATTTTTTTTCTGGGCTACTATTTGGGCTACTTTTTTGGTACTGATTTTGGGCCACAAAAATTTCTTAATTGAGCTATCGAACTTGTTCAGGAGATGGCAACCTTGGATGTAGTCTTTTCGTCATAAATATGTAGTAGTGCAAAGGGAGAAGCAGGGCTCCATTAAAAACAAGTTCCTGACTTATCTAAATCTAACTTAAAAGTTAATGTTCATTCAAATATTTGAAAAAAACAAATAGAGAACACGAAAAAAGTAGGTCGCACAATTCTGTCTGTCTGTCTGTATGTCTGTCTGTATGCCTGTCTGTCTGTATGTCTGTCTGTATGTCTGTCTGTATGTATGTCTGTATGTCTGTCTGTATGTCTGTCTGTATGTCTGTCTGTATGTCTGTCTGTATGTCTGTCTGCCTGTATGTCTGTCTGTATGTCTGTCTGTATGTCTGTCTGTATGTCTGTCTGTATGTCTGTCTGTATGTCTGTCTGTATTACTGTCTGTCTGTATGTCTGTCTGTATGTCTGTCTGTATGTCTGTCTGTATGTCTGTCTGTATGTCTGTCTGTATGTCTGTCTGTATGTCTGTCTGTATGTCTGTCTGTATGTCTGTCTGTATGTCTGTCTGTATGTCTGTCTGTCCGTATATCAACCTACAGCCAAAACCACTGAAGCAATTTTCTTCAAATTTTGAACTTAAAGTTTTTTTTGGAAATTTCCAGAGGGGAAATTAGAATTTTTTTAGCACCAAAAATAACGGTACTTACCCTACAACCGTAAATGAAAAGCTTATTTATCTCAAAAACGGCCCTAACGATCTTGATAAAAAATAATCACTGTATAATTGTAGATATTTTGCACCCTCTTACAAGAAAAAAACTCACCGAAAACCGTTATTAACGGTACCTGCCATATAACGTTTTTTTTTAATTTTTGATTTTCTCATTAACGACTCAAACGATTTCAGTAAAAAATTTTATGGGATTTTTTCTAAATGTTAATAATATAGCATATCAAAATTTTGAGAAAAATAAATTTTGGATTTTTAAAAAATATTATTTTTTTTTAAATTCAATATCTCAAAAAAATTTTTGAAACTAGGCTTAAAAATGTATTTTAATACATAATCAAAATTGACATACCAAAACTTTTTTTTAAAAATGTTACTAAAGTTTTATATATAAAAAAAATTAGTTTTTAAGAAAACCGCTCCAACAATGGCATACTTGTTTTTGAGCTCTAAGTTTTTTAACTATTTGTTTATAAAGTTGAAAGAACGATTTAGATGTTTTTTTATATTTTTATATTTTTTTGTATAACTACTTTCATATTTTAAAAGTTCTTAATTCCAAGCAACTTGGCCATAAGAGCAACTACGTGAGATCCAGTCGTGTATTTTAATTTTACTGAACTATACTCCTTATTTATCTTTTCTCAAATCAAATATACATTTCTTCTTCTTAAGAAAGTTGGCAACCCTACCCTATATGCACCAATTTTTGATCACATAAAGATTAATGGGCGTTCAATACAAAAAGGACTTCCCACACTTCAGTTTGGTAAATATTTAGTTAAAATCAAGAAAATAAGGCTCTTGTGGAAAAAATTGAGTGGCTGACTGTTTTATTTTTTATTATAGTTACTTGATGACTCTAAACTTCATTTCATCCTAAGCCTTAAGAGGACATACTTGAACCAGTCTTAGTTTCATATTTCTTACTGTAAAAGAGTTTTTTTTTTGCATATTATTAAAGCTAATAATGCATTTAACATAACTGTATATAATTTTTTGTCTTTATTACCAACATAAGACCCTGAAGTTGTCTTAGTTGTTTGGGGTCAGAAACTCCATGCTACTACTTGTGTGATTTTCTTCATGCACCCATTTTCCATTTCCATTTTGATCTTTTATTATGTTTCGCCATTAAAAGCTCAATTTTTTGTAGGGTCATTCTAACTTTCCGGATATTCAAAGATTCAACTTATGGTTTAAAAGCTTACCCCACACATACAGATAAACAAAGTTACGTTTAAGGTGGAAAAATTGTTGAACAGTTTTTGACCATAGAAAGCAATTTTCAAAATCGAAAGTTGTGGTTTGATTTTCGAGCTTAACAAAGTGACAGACAAAGTTAAGGTAGCTGAACCCGTTGCTTTCTTCTAATGGCTAGTTTCATTTAATTTCGGACCAATACTAAAGGTTGTCGGAAACTGTGGAAAACAATATTGCTTTTCTTCACACTAAATTGCCATTTTGTTTTTGTAGCGAAAACATGAAGACTCAAAACTGTTTGAAATTTTGCAGAATGCATAGAATGTTTCCCCACAACCATCCAGCATTATAAAAAACTAGCCTTTATTGATTCATTACCAAACCATTCCGAACTTTAAAATCTCGTTTTATTTGAATGTCGGAGAAAAGAGATTGATTTTAACTAATAAGGAAAGATTCTTTTTTTTTCTTGAGAAAAGTGAGTCGTTCGTGGTCAAAAACTATTTTTAGAAATTTTGTAAATACAATTTGTTTTCGTAGTTTTTCAACTTGCACTGAAATGCAGTTGTTGTCCCTGGAAAAACCATCTTGGATTCTAAAAAATAAAATAATAAAATAAATTTGGTGGCGCAACAGCTCTTGGAGAACCAGGGCCTAGTGACTTACAACTCTCAACCATTCCTGTGTGCATGTTGTTGGAAAGAATGGAGGGGACCTACAATTTTTTGCCAAGTCCAAACCGCTAGATGAAAAGCACTTTCTTATGACCAGTATACCCTTGAAGGATTTGTCAGTTCCTCGCAAAAGACAGTAGCTCGAAAAAAAAAATTTTCTGTTTTAGGTGGTAGCGGCTGGGAATCGAACCCAGACCTTTCGATGAGTATTAATTGTGGCTAACTATTGTTTAAGTATTTTTTTGAATCATCGTCGAACATCAGTAAATCCGACAAAATCAGCTATTTCATTTGTTTCGTCAACTTGATTTTTGTACCGACTACTCAGTGGCATCGTAGATGATGTTTTCAAAAATGTGACATTAGCAAACTTCTTTATTGAACACAATGCTAATGCAGTTAAATTTGTGATTGCATTTTCGAACAAAAGACTTTTGCAGTTTGCGTTTAAGAATATTCTGCAAACACATTTTTGAGGCAGAAAATGGATAAGAAACCGCCCATGACTCTCAAAATATCGACTTTTGAAATCTCAATTCATAAAATGCCGATCACAGTCAAAATTTTGGTGAGATTTTGACTATTTTTTGATTCGTCGGTCTTTTAACCACTAGAAATGTTTGCTGCCGAGATTACAAAATTCGGCTTCATCGACATATCGTATACCCAAATCCATTTCAGCCGTTGGTCAATATTTTATAAATTTACTAATTTTTTTAATGATGAAAAAAAAAACGAGGTGGAGGTGGTAATTTTCATCATTTGTTGTTTAGTCGCTGAAGAAAATTTTTGACCAATTTTTTTAAAGGAAATTTGTTTATTATTGAATATTTTACTAGTGATGTTTAATAATCAGAAATTTTATTGTAAATGCTTCTATTTTTCTTTATATTGAAGAGTTAAACTAGTTGTTTGTAGATATATAAAACAAAACCCTCAACATGAAGTTTCAAAACGAAGAAAAATTTCATATTTAAGTTTATTTTGTATAATGACAAAATATTCAAAAATAAATTTCGTACATTCTACTAAAGTTTTTTTTTCCAATATTTTCCTAAAATACAAAAGTTTCGTATAATTCACGAGTGCAATTTATTCGTACAATTTACTGAAATTTATTTGTACAGTTTACGAAAGCTTATTCGTACAATTTACGAAAACATTTAGTGGTTTTGCCCCACGAAACTTTCGTTTAATAAACGAACATTTAAGTTATAAACACCAATTAATTTTTTGGGCTGGGGTTAAAGCTGATATGTGTAAAGTTAAATAAAACAAGACCTTTACTAATTCAGTTTAACGATTTATTAATTTTGGATAATTTAATAAGTACTGCTTAAATTGGATAACCTCTTAGAACTGACTCTTGCCTCGTGGTTGTACAAAGTGGATGCTTGACAAACGTCACACTAAGATGTGAATGTGTCAAACCATGTCAACAAGATAAGGGTATGAACATACCCACCTCTCATCTCTCTTCTTCAAATTACTAAGAAAGTCGCTCTGGTGGTTTAATCACTCTACCATAACGTGTTGTCTTGGGAACAATATTCGATGACCCCTTTGACATGACTGGTTGCAGCTGTTGTGTTGATGGAGTAGTTATAGGAACTGTTCTCGTTGACTCTTCTGTGGGGACTGATTGTGGTTGTTGTGATATAAGAGCTTCCTCTGCTCTATCAGCTGTTGCCAAAGCTTTCGGATCTGCCGAAGTATGACTCAAATCTGACGAAACGTTGGAATGCCGCTTCACCATCGCCTGCGTTTGTTTTATGTTGACTGAGTTGCGGCGAAATAAACGTCCATTATCATCTTTGAGAATATAAGACCTTGGATGTATTTTTCGATCAACTGTTGCTGGTTCCCACTCTTTCTTGTCGATTCTTGTTAGCACCCGACTTCCCTCGTGCAGTGGTCGATGTTCGCTTGCTCCATTGTTAGCATAAGAAGCCTGACGGCTTCGCATCTCTTTCATCAATGTAGGCACATTATGATGGTGTGTACCGTTGGGTAAAAGAGATGAAACCGTTGATGGAATAACTGACCTTAGATTCCTTGAGTAGAGTCTCTGTGCTGGTGTTCCCAAAGCTCCTCTCGGGGTATTCATAAAATTTAATATACCTAGTTGAAGATCGGAGTTGTTGTAGTCACACTTCTTAAGTATGTTCTTTGCGGTTTGAACAGCTCTTTCTGCTAATCCATTTCCATTTGGATGATATGGTGAACTGGTTCTGTGTTCAAACTTCCACTCAGAAGAGAACTGCTTGAAATTACAGCTTGAGAATTGCGGGCCATTATCACTCTCTACTATTAAGGGAATCCCATGTGTGGCAAAAATATTCTTTAGAAATTTGATGACATTTGAAGTTGTTGCTTCAGGCAATTTCTCAAATTTAAGAAAGCCAGAATAACTGTCTGTCAATATTATGTAATCACTTCCTTTATAGAAGAACAGGTCCGTCGCCACAATTTCAAACGGGAATTTAGCAACTTCTTTGTTTCCTAAGCGCACCTTGTTGTTACTTCTTTGGTACACTTGGCATGATGAGCACTTTTCAATGTAGTTTGATATATCTTTATTCATTTGAGGCCAAAAAACTACGTTTTTTGCTCTACGCACGCATTTATCGTAGCTGAAATGACCATGGTGTATGTACGTTAACATATCGGACCTCAATTGTATAGGTATAACAACCTTGTGGGATTTGTATATAATTCCCTCATATAACGACAACTCGTCCTTAAAGGTCCAGTAAGCCTTTAAATTTGAAGGAAGGCTATCGACATTTGTTGGCCATCCATTTAGAATGTAGTCTTTGAGCTTACTGGAAGTTTCATCATTATTTGTAAATTCTCTTAGCCTTTTCTGTTCTTGGTCGGATATGGCCAGTACCATCTGCACTTCTAATTCTGTTCCCTGTTCTACTGCTGGTTGATTTTTGCAATCGCGACTTAATGGATCGGCCAAAACCATTTGATTGCCTTTTTTATATACAACCTTTGGATTGTAATTCAATAAACTTAAACGAATACGTAAAAGTCTAGCTGGAGACGAATGAAGTGGCTTCTTAAAAATTGTTTCCAGGGGCTTGTGGTCGGACTCGACCACTAAGTCCTTCCCCCAGACATATTGATGAAATTTCTCACATCCAAATTTGATGGCTAGGGCTTCCTTTTCCAGTTGCGAGTATCGTTGTTGACAATCTGTGAGGGATTTTGAAGCGTAAGCGATGGGCTGGTCACCTTGTAACAATACAGCGCCTAGTGCTAACGAGCTGGCATCGACTTGCAGTTTAACGTCTTCATTTACGTCATATAGCTTAAGCACTGGGGGTTCAGTAATCAGAGTTTTCATCTTTTCAAATGCAGACTCTTGAGGTGTGTCCCATAGCCATGGGGTTGATTTAGCCAGCAATGATCGGAGTGGAGCTGTAATCAATGAAAAATTTTTAATAAATTTGCTAAGGTACGTAAATTTACCGAGTATTCGTTGCAGTTCCTTGCGGTTGGTTGGTGGTTTTAGTCTTGAGATTGCGGAAGTTTTCTCAGGATCAGCTGACATGCCCTTCTGGCCAATAATGTGACCAAGAAATCTAACCTCTTTTTGCTCAAAAGAGCATTTTGATTTATTGAGTACGAGTCCATTTTGTTGAATAATATTCAGAACTTCCTTTGTTATTTGGCGAAGCTCTTCTATGGATTTGGCGTGAATTAGTATATCGTCCACTGAGATTTTTACATTGTGAACGTGTGCTAGCATCGATTCGATTTTGTTTTGGAAGACTTCCGGAGCTGATGAAATTCCAAGGGGAAGTCTTTTGCAACTATACCTACCCCAAGGAGTAGCAAACGTTAAAATCTTTTTCGTTCGATCTGAAAGCTGCACTTGCCAAAAACCCTTTTTGCAGTCCAGAATTGAAAAGTATTTGGCACCTTCGAGCTGGGCTGCGATTTCTTCTAATGACTGCATTGGATGATGACGACGAAGAATGTTCTTATTTATAGACGTGGGATCAATACAAATACGGATTTTGCTGTCCTTACGCACGACTACCATGGGTGAAACGGCAGGGGTAGCTTCCAGAGTCCGTTCTATTACACCAAGTTGCTCCATTCTGTCCAATTCTTCTTTGACTTGATCTCTAATTTTATAAGGGATACGCCGTGGAGCACTTATTTCAAACTGAGGATTGGGCACTAAATCAATATCGTACACGAAGTTCTTAATGCAGCCTAGACCTTCGTAAATATCATTTTCGATGTTCATCTCATTAATTCTGTTGATTAGTCCAAGCTTTTCACACGCATTCGCTCCAAGTATGGGCTGAATGTTTGCATCAACAACTTTAAATGCAATTTTGCATTGTTTGGTGGCGATAACGCATGGTATTATAGATTCACCTAGAACGATCAAACGGTGGTTAGAAAATGAGATAAGGTTTTTTACCTTGCAGGGTCGTATCTCTGCCTGAGATTCATCGACAATCTTTTTTGGCAAAACATTGCATTGGGCACCAGTATCTAACTTTATTTGGTAATTTTTCTTTGCTATCGAGATGGTTTCTGAAAATTTGTCCTTATACTGGGACTTTTTGTCTCGCAAAATGCAACCGACTATCAATGAGCTGTCATCACTGTCGAATTCCTCAAACAAGTCAACTTTCTTAGAGGATTGCGAGTGTTCTTGCTTTGAGGTTGAAGGGGCCTTGCACATGTCTTCGAAGTGATGTTTACGTTTACACTTTCTGCAGGAGTGGTTATATGCTGGGCAGCTACGATACGTGTGTTTCGCTCCACACTTGCGACAGTAAAATACTTTTTTTTCTTTCTGGGTTGTTGACGTTGATGACTTGTTCACGTAATTCACTTTTCTTTCGTTTTCGTCTAATATTTGTGCTGCATGTTTCTGTGCTTGCTCGGTGGACTGGCATATAGCAATGGCTTTGCTCAGGGTTATGTCTTCGAAGAGTAGTTTTGTGCGCAGTTCATCGTTGCGGATACCAAGTATAAGCTGATCACGCAATATGCTTTCCAAAAGATTTTCAAAAGCACAATTTTGGGACTGCAACCGCAGTCTAGCTACCAGTTCATCGATAGTCTCATTTTCTTGTTGCGTAATCCTGTGGAACTTGTACCTCTCAAAAGTAGTATTTACTTTGGGGATAAAGTATGCTTGGAAAAGATCTTTGATTGTGTCGAGGGTTATTTCATTTTGTGACTCCGATAGTGGTATAGCAAAGGTGTTGTCAACAAGATAAGGGTATGAACATACCCACCTCTCAATATGTAGCTAACTCCAGGGGGTAGTTAAATCTAACTTAACTCACCTTTATTAGATACTTAACTCAGGGACAAAATTTGAGGGCCTATTCAATTGTGGTGCCATATTTATTTCAATGGTGAAAGTTTTTTTCAGTGCAATTTCATTGTGGCGCCATCTCAACTGCAGTTCGTGAAAGGCGTAGAATTGTGATATCCATAGTATCGCATATTGGTGACACTTAACTCGAGGTTAATTTATTTTCAGGCTTAGCTAACTCTGATTCAACTCAGAGATAACTCTGAACTGAAAAACTGACTGTAAGTATTAAGTTTTTACAGTATCTTTGCTATGGATTATCTTATGTACATGTCTCATTTCATAAATAGTTGAAATTTTATTTATATAAAATTTTAAGGCCATCCAAAATATTAAAACCACAGCCTGCTTGACCTAATCAATAGAACCGGATTGCTTGAATGACTTTCTTGTATTTCTTTCTACTGACAAATTTGTAAGAAAAAGTACACGATTTTAATATATTTATGAAAACATAAAAATAAACTTAAAATTTTCTAAAAACATCAATATAACTTGATTATGGTGGGAAAGCACCAATCCTTACCCCCTCTCCCTTGCGTACTCCATTGCAGCCACAGACAATAGAGTTAATAGAGTTACTATTACTATACTACCACCCTAAGAAAAAAGGCTGTAAACACCAAAATTCAAAAAATAAGTAAGTGCCATGATTGAGACTGTTAATTAGGTTATTATTTTTGTGTACAGCTAAAAACTCATATTTTCCAACTGCAAATGGCTAAAAATCAGGAACGCAAATTTAACTGCAGGTTTCAAGCAATTTTTAAAATTATTTAATTTGAAGGTGATAAAAACTAATTCATAAAAATCTATAATCTCTCAAAACCTTATGGCAGGAGTATAATATCAGTGCTTCAGTATCTACATAATGTCGAACTGATGTAAGAATTGAATGGCGGCGTATATGAATGAATCACGTGTACGATTTTGTTACGTTTTTGCCACTAGTATCTATCTATACATAATAACACACAAAAACTCATATCGCATGTTGTAAATAAAGTATTATCTAATGGCAGCCAATCCCTTGCAAGGATATTATAAAAATAAATAAACAATATTAAAGAAACAACGTACCTAAATACGCAAAAGGTAGAATTGGTTATGTGATATTATTTCATTTAAACATAACGTATGAATCGAAAATGCTTAGCACGTGTTGTGTCTAAAAACGAGAAACGGAGACAAAATAAATTTGGGTTTGATGTTTTTTCAAAACATATATTGATTTCAAAGCTAAATGAAGTTATTTCAAACTGAAAAAGGAAATGTTAGAATAAAACTTATAAATGACTACCTACGAAATTTCAAATATCTTGGAAAGTTTATATATTTACAATACGTTACGATGTTTCAATTTTGTATTAATTTTAAAATCATTAATTCCAGGTATGGTATGTGTTTTTTTTTTCAGTTGGAAAAGAATGGTATAAAAGTTGGAAATTGTAGACTACTAATGTAAGGTCTTTGTTTTTTCTAAGCCCCAAGAGAATTCGATGAAAGAACAAGGATAAGACTTAGTAATTTGAATGTACATAGGCTCAATTTACTCCAAGCCTTAAAAGGGGACTAAAAACTTAAGTTAACGCTTAGAAATTTACGCCTTAAATGTGTGTTCCAAGTCCTAATGGAATTGGATAACAAAATGAAAATGAGGCTAACAAATTTGCACGTTTCCTATGTTTTTTTTTCCTAAGCCCTATGGAAATTTTACGAAAAAAACGAGGCTGGGCTTTAACAATGTCCATGACTGAAAAGCTGTTGTTTTTCCAAGCTTCAAGGAAATTGAACAAACAAACTATGTTCTGGCCTTACAATTTAAATGATCTCAAGCTGTGTTTTGTCAAGCCCCTATAGAGAATTACACGAAATAGCAAGGTAGTCACACACAGATAAATCCATAGTAAAATTCACTAAAATCTGTAATTAATTTTACTATTTTCGTAGTAAAATCTCAACCCACTATCATTGTAATAAAATTTACTGCGAACTTCGAAATTCAAAAAAGGCTGAAAATTTCACAACAGCCGTAGTAAAATTCACTACAGGCAACAATGAAAATTACTACAGATAAAGTAAATTTCACTACAAATGTTATAAAATTCAATACATTAAAATTTATTACAGGTGTAGTGAAATTCACTACGGTTGTAGTAAAATGCATAAGAACAAAATTAAATATATTGCGACTGTAGTAAAAATCACTATAGACGTAGTGAAACTCATTACAGGCAGTAGTGAAATTTACTACAGATGTAGTAAATTTAACTACGATGTGGTAATGAAATCTACTACAGATGTAATGAATTTTATTACGACGTGTAGTGAATTTAACTACAATATTGTAATGAAATTTACTAAAGATGTAATGATTTTTACTTCGATTGAAATTTACTACAGATGTAGTGATTTTTACTACAATATTGTAATGAAATTTACTACAGATGTAATGATTTGAACTACGATTTTGTGGTGAAATTTACTACAGATGTAGTGTTTACTGCTGTTGTAGTGAATTTTACTACAATATTGTAATTAAATTTACTACAGATGTAGTGATTTCTACCACGGTTTTGTAGTGAAATAAACTACAGATGTAGTGCATTTTACTACGATGTGAATTTTACTACTACAATTTGATATTAAATTTAATTGTTCCTGTAGTGAAATTCACTACAACTGTAACAACTGTAATAAATGAAGGCGTAGTAATTTCTATTACTAGCCGTAGTAAATTCGTTACATTTGTAGTAACCAGTCTCTCCTTTTCGAAGATGTTCGAAAAACTGTTTGAAACTTGCCCGGCACCTACAGTGGGACCCAATGTCCATTTCAAAAAATTGTGAAATTTATGTTATAGTACCTTAAGCTGCCAGACACCTACAATTGTACTTTGGGCAAGAAATACTGTGAAAAAGTTTCCGAAGTACATAGAACGTTAGCTTTGGTTGGATTTGAGATTGCAAGGTCATAAGTATAAATTTTCAGGCATTTATTGACAGGCCTTCGTAGAACTTTCAAAAAAAAAAACTTTTTTTTACAAATTCAAACACTTTTTTTTAAATTTTCTTATATTTTTTTAATATAATTTGAAATTTGTATATACAAAAATGAATCTAAATCAGTTCTGCTGATGATGAGAAAATTCAAAATTAAAAAAAAAGTTCTATGAGAGATTCTATTGATTGTTGCTATTTGTACATTTTTATAATTTTTTTAATTTCAATTCAATAAAAACATTAATAAAAAGTTTCATAAAATTCTAAACCGCAAGAAGAAGTGTTCATTTTAAAAAGTAAGTATTCGCCACAGTACACAAATCTATAGTTAATGCAGTAATTAAAATAGCTGTTTGAGGTGCACCCCCTTAACTTCTTTTAAATAAATAACAAAAAAAACATTTAACCTGGCTTCCAAGATGAAAGCAGATTTGTATGTTTTATATGAGAAAACACATGTAATATGTTCAATAAAACGTTAAATTTTTATTACTTTGGTAATAATTTTAAGAAAAATTTTGATTTTGGTACAAATGTAATCACTTATCCCCCTTCTTCTTACTTATCATAAGGAAATTATTTAAAAGACGACAGTAAATTAAAAACCAGATGAAAGTGAATAAAATATAAGCTAATACATTTAAAACAACACTCGTACAGAGATTTAATACTACTGCAAACTATTTGTTCAATATCACGGAAAATGTTATTGACAAATACAAGTAATTAATAACATTTTGTGTAATGATTACTGACAAAAGTAATTAATGATTACTCATCATGTTTTCAATCATATTAATGTAATTGAATTACAAGCAATTGACACTTTTCAATTACATGTAATTAGTAATTGAATTTCTTCAATTACATTTAAAAGTAGTCGAAAAAGTGTTCGGAGATTTCAATTACAAATAATTGAAATTGAACATTTTTATCATTACTTCCCAACTCTGGAGGGTAGGTCGTGATATGGCGGGATCTAAGACTATATTGACTTGCAAAAGAATGCGATCTTGGTTAGATTGTCTTAAAAATCTGCATATCATACAGCAAATAAGTATTAGAATATCACGAAAACATGAAACAACATCATTTATAATAAGAATAAATAAAAATGGGCCTAGATGACTTCCTGTAGTAGCTCGTGGCATGATGGTTAGTGCGTAGGACGGTAATGCCAAAGGTCTGGGTTCGATTCCTAGCCACTACCACCTAAAAACAGACATTTTTTTCGCGAGGTACTGCCTCTTGCGAGGAACTGACAAATCCTCCAAGAGTACACTTGTCATGAATAAGTGCTTCTCATCTAGCCGTTCGGACTCGGCAAAAAGTTGTAGGTCCCCTCCATTCCTGCCAAAAATACGTAGACAGGAATGGTTGAGAGTTGTAAGTCTAGGCCTTGGTTCTTCACGAGCTGTTGTGCCACCAAATTTATTTAATTTTAGATGACTTCCTAGAAGTACACCGGAGTTAGCACTGCGTGAGTTTAAAAGGCAGTTTCTAAAATCTAACTAGTAGGATCTATTTTGAAGGTATGATTTTATTCTATGTTTAAAAAAAAGTTGGAAAGTCGCCTTTAGGTAGGAGTTTGAAGAAATTAATGTTGTGAGGTTGTGACTATATGGCTAAAACTAAAACACTTTTGCAATGATATTAAATTTCTAATTTCAAATAATTTCCCACAGTAGAAAATAGTTTTAAATAGGCTGATTTTTAGTATAGACGTTGGTATTGGGGTAAAATCCGAGAAGCTATAGAAAACTATTAAAAAACTTAAAAAAAAATGCCTTAGGGTCGTCTTTTAAAGGGCTACCCATTTTGTATACTTATAGGATTAGTATGGAGACTTTTAATGTCAGAGTTGAAGTCAACTGACGAAAGAATTTTCAAGTGTATTTTCATGTCGTATGTTTTTCAATTTTGGAATATACTTTCGTAAGCCACAAGTGGAAAAAGGTAGATTTTTTTTAATATTTCTATTAGTCCTAGAGCCAGATCAGGAAAACTAGGTTCAAAATGCCTTTAATTACTGAACTGAATTTCTTGATAGAATATACATATATTCAGGAATTTCCCCCAAATGTAAAACCAAGTTGACGGATTGGGGGTATGAGTGTCATCCGCCATCTTTGAAAATGCGTTTTATCATATACCACCCATTATCATCAACCATGCATCATAGGTACAACAAAAATAGTAATTTTTAAATCTATAATATTCTTTTCTTTTAATTGTTTTTTTTTTCAATCAAGTTGCTTTAAACATTAAATTTAATTTTTTCAAGTGGATTGTTTTTAAAAAAATTAGGTATTCAATTTGTTTTCTCAAAAACTTTTCTCAAAAAACAGTGAATAGTGCAGCTTTTTGATATATAGGCTACCATTTCAACAACAGGGTCAGTTTGTTTACATTGGGTGAACTCTGTAATAAGTTGTTCACATATTTTGATTAAATAGTTCTAATCAACCAATATTGGCTGATTAGTTATTTCAACAATAAACAGTTCAAACTATGGATTAATTGACTTAATTGTGGTTAACAAGCGCATTTGAGAAGAATAATATGGCTGTGAACAAACTGGTCTCTAGAAATCAAAAGAAATCCCAGAAGATTATTTGAAAAACTTGAATTTTCGATCTTATTCGTATAGAGGTATCCTTAAATCTAATTATTCAATTTACTATAATTCTCTTATTTGTATGTAAAATAAAGTGATTCTTTTGAATATCAAGCATTAACTTCACTTTGAGCACAAATTGTGATTTACGACGAAAATCACGACTCGATTTGTGAAAAACACAACAAATAACGTCGCTCACCATTGCTTATTGATAAATTCTTCTGATTTCCAAGTAGGTACTTAACTTTAATCAAACCATTTTTGTTTGGTTGCTTTTTAATGTCTATAACAAGCAACCATTCAATAAAAACAAAATTTCACACTTGGAACAATAACAATGCTTTGACAGATTCAATTCAAAATAAAAAAAAAAAACGAGATTCTGTAAGTATTTTGCAAATATGTTGTAAACACTTGTCACCAGATTAAAATGGAGTAAACGATATTAGAGGGACGGCAAGTTTGCACCTTGCTGCACACATAGAAACAAACTAAATTAAAAAAAAAAAAACACAACAATAATAATCTATACTATTAATTCCAGTCTCATCTCATAGCACACACACAAACACAAGTCAATATGCAGGCGGCGCGCTATAAACAAATGAGAGATGCTACAAAAGGATTCCAGGAATGTGGTATCCTCTGATCTACTTACTTCTATGTTATTTGCTTTGTCGTCGTCTCCGCGCGACTATAATAGCAATGATAATAGTATGTATTGGTAGTGATATCCTTTTTCTCTTCTTTTTCAATTCTTTTGCCCGTGTGTCTCTATGTTTTATTCCTTGGGAGAGTCCTTTTTTCGCTATCCTTAACTGTTTCAGGGTTTTTGTTATAATTTTTTTTTTCTTTTCGTTAGGATAAATTATAGCACACAAAAATATTTTTAAATATTTCTTTTTACTTAATGTATTAATTACATTTTCACTTAACACATTCTCTTATATCCTTCACAAGGAAGGATATTTTATATTATTTAGATAACTCGAACTTTGCATAGAAATTAAATATTTTCAGACTTATTTTTATGAAAAAAAAAATCTGTAACAACTCTTTTTATCCACATACACACACTCGCTAATACACTAATATTAGCACACCCACTTCACATAATTCACTTTGCAGCAATCAAATAGAGAAACAGGTTTTTTTCAATCTTCGTATATCCCTACAATGTTATCCTAACACAAGATATACTCAATATAACTATTTTTTCATTATTTTCAATATAACATAATTTTGTTGAATAAGAAAAACAAGCTAACAGAGATTATATTGTATTATCTATTAAATTTATATAATCAGTTGTATACTTTTAGGATGTCTTCACTATTTTCACTATACTGTATTGTGTGCTCCCTGTTCTTTGTTATTTTTCACAAAATTTACAATTTATTTCTATATTTTCCAATATCGCGGTGATAACATCCGTAGCGAGTGAGGAGCTTTCGATGCAGATTCTCGTCCGGGACTGAATTGAATACAAACAACAAGGATAACAGAGATCCTTGCTCTTAGAGCATCTAGCATAGCAATTGCCATGTTCAGAAAATCATATTCATGGGAAGGCATAATATGAATTGGAAAGATGCTCTCTCTCGCCATTTTGGGGATGGTTTTTTTGTGCTTGTGTATGACTGCTGCTCTTCACTGATGGACCTACAGCTAAGCTTCCTTATAAGCGGGTGGCTGGGTGCTACTTACCCTTTAGTCAACATTCCACAATAATGAATGTAGGTAAATGTATCGCTAGAGCAAACCTAAAAAGGACAGCTCTGGAAGGGAATGAAGGACACTGACATAGATATTGCTGCTCCCCCACAATGAGTTGCTCATATATATTTATATTTTGTATTTTGACCTACTAACTTATAGAAACGGAGCAAATACATGTGTAAGAGAACTAAGCGTATCAAGAGATAAGTTAAGGAAAATAAAGATAATTTATTTATTAGGGTTTCTCTTAATTCATTGAAAAAGTCTAGAATTTAAAATTTATCAAAAAAAAAGTCTCTAAAAAATATTTTTAAAAATGTATAGAAAATTTAATCTACTTTATAGCCTCTTTTCGGGCGCGTCAGGCGTGCGCCTTAGCAAACTAGGTGAATTCCTGCAAGTGTGCGTTTCACAAACCTCTCAATTTTTGTTAAAAGGGAGGGCAGAGGAGCGTAATCATCAGAAATCGGAAGCTGGAAAGTATGCTGTTGGTGGTATTTGGAAGTGGCGCTCTCTATTGAAAACATCGAAGATTGGAATATTTATCAGTTGTTTTCAATTACAGTAAACTTCTTTATGCGATGAGTTAGAATATCACAACATGAGTCCCATTCTCCTAGGCTATCATTTATTTTTATGATTTTTTGCTTTTTTGTATTCGGGAGTAGATTGATTTGACATCATCATACCTTGCAGGTTGATGTACTGTTAAAATATGAAAGGTTGTATTAGATTTATATTCTATACGGTATGTTTCATACCTACATCCAGACTCCCTCAGGTGTAACATTATAGTGTGGTGTTAGTGTGTTTTCCATAGGTCCATTCATAGAATGTGATTTACTACGCTTGGAAAATAATTTATATTTGCGCAATAGCCTGATGTGTTCTGTGTGTTCTTTTAGATCTCTATGAGGTTTGAATGAGCAGAGATTTCTTTTTCATAAATAATATGGAAACGATTTGTTTTTTTTTTTTTTTTTTGTTCGACGTGTATTCAAGTTGAATGGACTTTGATGATTGTGAGTTGTTATATAGTGATTGAAAGTTTATGATTTGTTCTTTATGAAAGTATGCTTGCGTCGAAATTATTTCAATGAAGCCCTTTTGTAGGTTGATAGTTTTAAGTTTAGTTATGGAAATAGTCTTTCTTTTTCACTTATTTAAATTTTTTTGTTGGCGGTATATTATAATGTGGTAAGAGGTGTCTTCTTTACTTAAATCTTGAATGGATTATATTTTTCTAAATATTTAGAACTGTTAAATTGTTTCATTTGAATAATGAAAGGCTATTTTTATTTGTAGTATACAGATGCTTGTAAGTAAACTTATATGTTTATGACTTTCTATAGCTGCACATTTATATTCCACATACGCCCGAGTGAACGGAAAATAGTTAATTTAATTTTACGCTGGAATCTTTTATATTTTAAACTATACACTTGAATTATTATATTAGTTATTGTACAAGAGTTAACACATTAATAAATTAATATTGATTGATAAAAAGAGGCAGGCGAACAAAGAAGCATGCGAGACCAGTCAATTAAGATCCTGTCCCACCGCCCAGTACTGAAGAGGTTTAGAAAAACATTCGGGAGACTAAGAAGAACAAATCCGCTGACTCGGTTGGCCTATCTGTGGAAATCTTCAAGTATGGAGGAGATGTCCTTGTCCAAGTGTGGGAGGAGGAATGTATGTCCAACGACTGGTTAAATAACGGGTGATTTTTTAAGAGGCTTAGAACTTTAAAAAAAAAACACAAAAAATTCAAAAAAATTAATGAAATATTTATTTGAATTGATAGTTTGAACCTTGCAATTTAATGTTTAAAGATAATTTCATGCAAATGTTGACCGCGGCTGCGTCTCAGGTAGCCCATCCGCTGAGTCCAATTTTGGCATACTCTTTCACACATATCAGCCGGTATCTCACGAATGAATGCATGGATGTTGGCTTCCAGTGCGTCAATCGAAGCCGGCTTGTCCCTATAGACATTAGCCTTGACATACCCCCACAAAAAATAATCTAATGGTGTCAAATCGCACGATCTAGGCGGCCAATTGACCGGCCCGAAACGTGAAATTAACTGTTCACCAAACTCGCCTCGCAATTGCGCCATTGTTTCGCGTGCTGTGTGGCATGTGGCACCGTCTTGTTGATCATGCAAGTCAAGAACTTCCATTTCGGGCAAAAAAAAGTTTGTTATCATCGCTCGGTAGCGTTCACCATTGACAGTAACGCTGCGATTCGCATCATCTTTGAAGAAGTATGGCCCAATAATGCCGCCGGCCCATAAACCGCACCAAACAGTGGCTTTTTCGGGATGCATTGGTAGCTGTTGCAATGCTTCTGGCTGATCTTCACTCCAAATGCGGCAATTATGCTTATTTACGTACCCATTCAACCAAAAATGAGCCTCACCATAAAATGGAAGCAGCGCGCGATGAACATTTCGAACCGAGCACGAATTTTGATAAAATTCAATAATTTGCAAGCGTTGTTCATTTGTAAGACGATCCATGGTTAAATTGCAAACCAAACTGAAGCTGTTTGACAGTGACACAAGGTACTAAACACACGTCAGCTGTCAAAACCAGTGTTGCCAAAACCAAACCAGCTAAAAAATCACCCTTTAGTTCCATATGTCCAATCTTTAAAAAAAAGTGATCCCATGTCCTGCAAAATCTACAGAGGCATATCCCTGCTTAATGTTGCCTACATGATGTTATCTAACATACAATGTGAGCGCCTGAAACCTTTTTTTGCAACACTACGATCAGCACGACGAGATGTACCAAGATGTGGATGTAGCCAAAACACACTGACTACACCGTATTGAACGAATGGACAGTAACGCTCCACCCAAGAAAATATTAATATAAGAAAATATAATATATTATATCCCAGCCCCTAATTCCGAGACGACCAGGATGAGGAAGACCAAACCTTCGCTACAGGGACCAGGTTGTTACAGACGCCAGAACGCTTGGTTTCGACGACTGGAAGGAGCTTGCGAGAGGCCGCAACCGATTGAAGACGGCAATATCTCAGACAGAAACCCTCCATAGATTGGGAGCCGGATAAGTAAGTACATTTGAAGATTATACCCAGATCTATATCAGCGCTGGGATCAAGAGGTACCCAAGATATTAAAACTCCTAAAATTTGATATTTTGTCGCAATTTTCTATTTTTATTCAAAATGTAATGTGGAAAAGAACATGGTGTTGCGTTCTGATTTTTATATCCAACCGCTAGTCTATTTGGGCATTGAAAGCAGTAGTGGTTTCATCCTCCTTTTTACTTGCTATTTATGCATTTGTAAAAGAGTTGAACTTGAGGACGTAAATACTTGTTGTTATCAACAACAAAAGGGTGGGTCTCACAATTCTGTCTGTCCATTGAGCTAAGGCCAAGAGAGCTGGTTCACACGGTGGCAATGTATACCGCACGTTTTTTTTTGCAGTATAAATCCAAACGGCCGGCACTATTAAACCCAACGGCAAACGTACAAACGTCGGGTGAAAGGTTCTATATAGAATGTATACGCCACTGTCCCTTCACACGGATTTATTCTACGAAAAATCGTGTGGTTCATTGCCGTGTGAAATAGGACTAAGAGTATTTATTCATACAACAGCGTAAAGCTATAGTAAACGTTGCAAAGTTTTAAACTTCGTAAATCTGTCACAATTTGTAGAGAATATTAGACAGATTTTCACAGTTTACAATTTTACTACATTAACGATGACTTTACTCCCTTGCTATTTTGTACCTAGTTGTTGTTTAACTTAAAGCTGGCCATATACGACAGAGCCAAGAGCCAAATGGCACTGTGCTGATCTAAAATTGGTCGTGTGTGGGGTGGATCGGCTGCCGATCCATTTGGATTTTCAGCTATGCTGAAATCCAACCGAGCTAAATGGATCGGATGGCTCGGTCGTGTATGGCCTACTTAAGATTTTGAAAAAAAAGTATGGAAGATTTTTTTTAAATTTAGTAGAATAGAGCTTTAGAATATTTATAGAAAATATTTCATAAAAGAAAAAATAACAAATGCTTAAAAATCGTTAAAGAAATTTTTCTCTAAACCGACTCCAATGATTTGAAGCAGGTTTAAAACAAAAACAGAAGCAATTCCGAAGTATTCTCAAACAATTTCCACATAAGAAAAACCATGATTTATTGATCAAATTGAAAACTCTTTGACTATCACAGATTCATAACTATGGATTTAATAGAATCAGTGATATTAATTAAATTGTAGATTAAATCTACAGGGGCGGAGTGCTCTTTGATAACAACTTACTACGGCGGGTGCCATAATAATCATTTATTATTTTCTGAATATATTTTTCTTCTCAGTGATATTAAAAAAAAATACTTAGAGCTAGCAGCATATTTTTGGGTTGAAAACATAACCAAAAAATGAGTATGAAGGTCTGTAGGAGCATGCATCTTGACATCAAATTTAAAAGTCTGGCAGGATTTTTTTGGCGCCCGTGGTAAAGACGAGGGGTTGAAAATAGCGGTTTTCAGACCACATGCACTTCCATAAATTAATTAAAAATGGGAAAAGATAATCTGTCATTTTCTTTGAGTCCTTGCTAGGCTCATAAAATATCCTGGCAGACTTTTGGATTTTATATAAAATTGCATGCACCTATGGACCATACTCATTTTTTGGTTATATGCTCAACCCAAAAATATTCTGCCAGCTCTTAATGTATTACTTTTTTATAATTAGCCTCTAGGGCACCGACAACATTCAAAATGGACCTAATTTAATGCATTTGTCATATGTGTAGTGCATGTTAACATTATTATACGAACTCCAAATCAACTCAAAAATAATTTGTTCGTATAAAGTAAAAATAAAAGGTGCGCCCTAAAATCACCCAACAAAAAAATACATCCTTTTGTACAAGCTAATAACCAAAAAACTATGTGCAAGTTTTAAATTAAAGAATAGTTTTCTTAGCTTTATTTAAAGTTTAAATAATTTAATATGTGTTACTTCATTGGTGATTAACAATTCACATTACTTTCTTTGGGAAAAATATAATAGAACTCACTTGTGAAATGAAATGATTCTTGGTCGCCTTATTCTGGCTGTTTTTCTAAAATTTCACACTGCACTTATTCATATTTTTCGTATTTTTATTAGTTAATAAACACAATTCCTTAGTAAATTACTTCAAAGAGCTTATTTTTTTTCTGATTTATTAATGTTTTTAATCTTGTATAACTTTCTGTTTTCTGTTTTCTGTTTTCTTTCGATTCAGTCACCGATTTGGCATATCAAATGAACAACTATCTGCCGCACTCACTTACTTCTTTTCTATGGATCAGGGACAATGGATATGTCTATTCAAACCCTATCGACACATGCATGACTTGGTTGAGGAAATTTTCGCATCCAAAGTGAATTTAATTTAACTAAATTTTCATTTTTAAACTCTGTTTTTTTTTCAAGTCCTAGGGAATTGGACAAAAAAAATGTTGCATTTTTGTTTAGATCATTTGGGTCTTAGAGCATGTTAAATGCCATTGAGGAGCAAAAGGACAATATCTGATATTTCCATTATAGGTACTCGTACCTACCTGCCTTTAAAAACAAAAAAATGAAAAACCGAAATTCAGATAGGTGATTTAATTGAGTGAAAAATGTCACCTTTTGCCTTGAGAAATTTCTTTCAGGTTAAAGTAAATAAAATGCTATTGTTTTTAGCTGAATGGATGAATAAATGAATTCTATCGATAGCTAACGATTCCGATAGAATTTATCATTGAGGATCCATTTGAATCTGAGCACAAGAGTGAATGCCAACTTTTTCCTTATCTGGTTTGTTGATTTTTTTGGCATAGTTCCTGTGCCAAATAAATACTTCGGTATCAATAGTTGGCATGAAATGTTTTTTGAATCAAACAATTTTTGTTCATTACCATCAGCAATGCCCTCGATATTATATCTAAAGCTATTGTTTTCAGTTGTTTTTGCAGCTCGAAGATATTTTGACAATTTCAAAGGCTTCCTTAAAACGATCAATTTTTTTCATTTGGTTTTTTTATTATTTAAATATTTATTAAATCTGAATAAAACGAAACGAATCCCTTGAAAATATTCTAGCAACTTTTTTCATAAGCACACGGCACACCAAATACAGCTGCTCCATTTCCAATCAAAATTTTTCATTTGGATTATATTTGCATTATGAAAAATTTGTTTGACTCTACCGACTGACGTACAATATTATGGAAAAAAAATAGGATTGTATTGGGAGAAATAGCGAGTATATATGATTGAGCCTTTTTTAAATGATAGAATATTTATTGTTTATTATCTTGTTTAAGATCGGAGTCCTAAGGCTTTCATTTAAGCATAACCTTTCAAACATAAAGGGATTTCAAACCGTAGTTTAATTTTATTTCTTCCTCATTTCATGTACAAGTAGGAAGTTAAATTAGTCCAGATAAAAATGCTGTTTTTGTTTTTGAACTAATATTAACAAATATTCCACAGTGTGTTTTCGTCAAGAACTTTGTGGTTTTTATAAACTATACAAAAAGAACAATTTTTAATCTTTTGGTGAATCAAAATTTATTCTAGATCAATTATTAAGCAGTTATGATATGTATGTATGTACATATGTATATGTATATCCAAAGTTTTAATTATTTTAAGAAAATTAAAAATTCCAACCAGTTAAAAAAAATATAGTTCCAGTAAAATCCTGTTATCTTTTATCTACTCCACTTGGACTTGTCGAACATGGTCGGCCCTTCTAGTTCCATCGGTATAAATTTAGCTAGTTTTCATCATAGTTGTCAACGTAAACTAATCCGCTGGACGTGTCAAAACGTATTATATGGATCCAAAAGCATGTTAGCTTAAAATATTATAATAAAGGATAGCGAAGATTTTTGACTTTTAATCATGTGTTCATGTAATCAGAAAAATATATTATAAGATATTTTGAATTCTCAACTCTGCTCTACAGGCTTGGTATAATAGTTCCAAGGTATTCAACATTACTAAAAACCAAAGCTAATTAATAGCCAATCATTTATTGATTACGTAATAACTAGGTGAGATTTTAACAAAATCATCCAAACCTATCTTTATTCCTGAATCCCTAGGTATTTGAGTTTCTTCTAGCGTAATTTAAATTTAATAGTAACAATTTCTAACTTACTGTACTCCAATTAAAGTATGAACCAATAATTTGAAAATTTACAGTCTCACCAGCCAATGACACGAGGCATAAAAAATACAATTAAAGCGTTTAACAAATTAATTAAATACCTCTTCCAGTAATTGAAAATGAGAGTACTTAGTTTAATAAAAACACAAAATACCAATTTCATTGAATGCTGTTTTAATCAACACTTATTAAAAAGTGTACAATGCATTTTTATTTTGTAATAATTTATGTTCAAATTCAATTTGCATTAAGGAAAACTGTGTGTTTCTAAACACACACATTTCTTTTTTATATTAAACCACATAATTAAAACTAAAAATAATCATTGTGTTCGGGTAACTAGCTTAAAGCATTTTATTTATAATAATTTTGAACTTACATTGTTTTCATTTTAAAATGGGCTTATCGAATGCTTTAAGAATAATTTTTAATCAAATTAAGCAGTTTTTTGTTTTCTTTGAGTGAAAATGAAATAAAACTTAATTGTTTTGTATTTATTTAGAGCTAACTTAAGATTCTGCTAGAGTTTTATTAATTGTGAATCTGAACTTTGGGTCAATTTTTTTTTTTTATTTTGCTTCTGTTTGCTTTATTTTTGTTTATATTACTTATAATCCATTCCGCAGCATTGGTCCGAATCCAAAAGTTTGCCTGATACTGTGCCAATAGTATCGTTTCCAGTTCGTTTCCGTAGTATCATATTCGGCAGATGGAATACCAGATTGTTTAAGTTTCAATTGGGTATGATCACGCTAAAATATAAAGTCAAATAAATATTTAATTCCTTATTTTTTTATGTTTAAGTGAATTTTAATTAATTTTACCATTTGTTCAAGCTCTATTGTTACATTCGAGTAATGTTCAGAAGGCCATGATTTAAGCCTCCACGATTGAGTTATCTTCTTTTCAGGAATCAACTCTCCGAACTTTCCTTGAATGTTTCCACCGAAGAGGGCAAATCTGTAACAAAGCGTAATTTTTTGTTACTTTGCAATTTTTCAGTGAATTCTGGTAATGAAAAGCAAAAGGTTAAAGGGGTTTGAAATTATAATTTTGGTATTATTGCTAAATCATCATTTAGATTCTTATGAATTCATCTGAAATATCACCCCAGTTGTTTTGACCTATAAGTTGTAGATTTCATAAACGCACCTCTAACATTGAGATACAACTATTTTCGAATTCAGGTTTCTGAAAGCTTACTTGACCAAAAATTAAGCAAACGAATCTAAAGAGAAATTTAGCTGACCAACCCTCTTTATAGAGATAACGGAGGTCTCTAAAATCTTGGAAACCAATGAAAAAAAACATATCTTCAAATTAATATCTGATCTGATCAAAGCCATAAATCATAATTTATAGCCAATAAATAGAATAGGCAAATTTGGTTTATGTACAGAAAAAGTAATTTTGTTGTGTTTTTCCCTAAAATTGACAACTAATGCGACGCACGCACATAGGAGTATTTGCATAAAAAACCGGTCAAAAGTTAAAATCAAAAATTCCTTTATTAAGTACTTGCTGTTGGTTTTTTTTTTCAAAGTTTGATGATGGCTCTTTTAATCTGCATCCATTAAATTTCCACCCAGTCCCCTTTTCTATGTTAATTTGCCTGAAAGCATCAAATAATGAATTTTTTTTTTCGTAAAACTGTCTTTTGTGGTATTTGTTTCTACCGAGATTGTGTTTTCGTGGGGCTTAGTTCCTTAAGTTTTACCTTAGTGCCAAGGATCGCGTCAATATTCTAAGATCGCACACGCCTACGGTCAGTTGAAAGCTTTTCCGTCCGACCCATCTTGAAATTGTGATTTAGCCGCTGCGATTATTTCTTTGATTTATTTTCGTAAATAAAAAAAACTATGGCGGAAACATGTACATAGGTTAACTTTTCATAGGAAATCATCATGAAAACCACATGAGACAGAGCTAAACTCGTGCAAAAATGTATCGAAAGGTTTGATGGACAAACATTGTTGCTTTGCGAATCGATATCACTCATTAGATCAAACGAGCGTTTTCACTTCCAATCTATTTTTGCTTTTTTCAATTCTCATATGAACTGAAGCCACCTTTTATATGGCAAGGTCAATTTTTTTTAAATTAAAAGGTAAAGAGCAGTGCAAAATTTTACTCCATACCAGTTCTTAGAAAACGCTTAATTTCAAATACATACAAATGTTCATCCAAAATACAAAGAAAAAAACTTTTATTTTTTCACTTACTCTCCTCCGCGAACTGCTTCAATTTTCACTGGTCCTCGAGTAAATGCGGTAACCATTTCTTGTTTGGTAAGGGCATTATACAGATCGAATGCGCTGCACTGAAAGTCTTCACTCATAGTTAACGTTTTCACATCTAACTTGTAGCCAATTGATGACTTTGTTTCGTCGGCCTTATTTGTGGTGGGCGAAGTAACTTTTTGAACAGTTGGGGCAGAGTTGTTGAAGGCACTTTTGGTGGCCTTACCTCCACTTTTCGGTGATGTTAAATCCTCACTACCCTTTTTAGGCAATATTAGTCCTTTGGAGTACTCTTCTTTCAGTTCCTTGATGTAAGTGCCTAATTGCTTCCTAATAACATCCCTTCCAACATTATACATAAATTGTTTCAATCTGTCGGCATCCTCGTTGTTCGATTCGTCTATTGTGATAGTGATTTCGATTTCATTGATATTATACTCTTCGGAAAGATTTGGAATTGTTGCTTTGCCAGAGTATTTTTCCTTAGATCCAGGCAATCTGCCGGACCATTTTAAAAGGATATTCCACTCGTAGAAGAAAATGAGTTTTCCTTTTCGATTGTTAGCTGTGGCTTCACCAGTGCAATCTTCTATCTTATCAATAATACACACGATTCCACTATGATCTACAAAAAAAGTAAATTAGTTCCTACATCTGTGATACTCGTACCACAGAGAGAACAGAGATCGGATATTACCTATTTTTAAATCACTAAAGAGTGACTTGAGCCTTTCTTTTGACCATAAGGTAGCATTCTTTTCAGTCCAATGCCAATTATTCACGTTGGTGGCATCAGGACGTTCCTCGACTATCCAACGTGGGTCACCTTCTCCCCATTTGGCCATGATTAATGAAGATGAATAAATTTGCAATAGGATTTTTCAAGTTCAACAATAGTTCTTTTTAACAAATGAAAACTTTGTTTGATTTTTTGCAGTTTATGGAACTCGCTCAAAGTGTTGATTTTATTCTAGAATATATTTTTATTTTATAGTTTTCGCGAATTAAAATCACGTTCTTTTGGGGAAGACTAAAAAAGCAACCGACTAGCGAGAGTAAGGAAAATGAAAAATTTACATTGACAAGAAGTGGTAGTGGATTTGGATAGTCATTTGAGCTTTTTTACAATATTTTCTTACTCCCTCCAACTCACTTTGAGGAATAAAATAACACACGAGCAATGAAGAAATCTAGCAACAAGAACACCACTATGTAGAAAATCTTATTTTGTTTCTCTTTCTATGGTGAGAATAGACAGCTTCTAGAAGAGCCCTATAAATTACAAAATAACAAAAACTTTTTCGATCTGTCAGTCTAGGGGGAACGGGAAACTTCCAGAAAATAAACGTCAAAAGTTTCTTTTCGAAGTTCCTGGTGATTTTAGTACTTATTTAGAACTTATTTATTCGAAAAAAAATCCTATGGTGATAACACATTAGGTCAGTTGAGAATGGTGGCTATGGGCCGAGTGTACATTGAATTTACGCTGTGGCTTCATTGCTCCCCTATTCCACCATAGAGTACCTATATATTTAGCCAGTTTATATTTCTGAGATCTCAGAGGACTCAGAGTGCTCAGAAATATAAATAGTATTCCTCTCAAAAATTCCTCAATTTTCCCCTTAAAAACTGAGACTGAATTTTTTTGGACTCGCTTGCTCAATTATTTTTTGTCGCAGTATTACATAAAAAGAAAAGAAAAAGAGAGTTGTTTTGAATTCTATGTGAGGAATAGTGGTTATATTTTACTCTCCTGCTTTGTCTAAAAATTGAGGAAAAATACGGAGCGCGCAAGAAATATAAACTGGCCAATTATCTGGAGTACTGACTTCAGGGCTTTTTCGTTTTCACCCTACATGCTGCACTGAGAGAATTTCTTCCACAAGGCTGAGTTTGTGGTAACTGCCCAATACATTTTAAATTGAACAACACCAATATATGAAAATTTTAGGAAGTTTGGCTCAGTTTTGCTCAAATAAATTGAAAAGGTCGTTACGATACTCAAAAAATGAATCCGTTGAATTCAAAAACTAAAAAATAATAGTAGTTCATTGTATAATTACTTTTTCTAAGTCCTTTTCAATATGTATACGTTTTTAGGACGCATGACTAAAATAAAATATAAAATGCATACAATAAATTATGCCATCAGAATTGTAAATAGAATAAAGAGAACAGCTATTTTAAAACAGGTGGTGGCGTAGCTAACGGGAAAGGGTACAAAATACAAATTCGGAAAATACTTTCTTCTATTTGAAATTTACACTTATTTCCAAGCTGAATTAAACCAAATTGGAATCAGCATACTGATCTGGCAAAAATCAAGTGGATTCTTGGAGCAGAAGAAAACTGTGAACATTTCTGATTTTTGCAGGGTTTTTATCCATCGACATCACTTCTATCCTCAATAGAATTTTATAATTGATAGCATCACAGATAATGAAAGAACTATTTGACAGAAAACATTTATGTTGATCCAAATGTGTACCAATTGCCCTTAAATAGCTTTTTTCCGCAGAAGTAAAAACTTCAAAAATTTAGGAATTCTTAGAGTTTTTTTTAATTCATTGACATCGTAACAGCTGTTCTCTGAAATTCATTTATTCAACAATTTCAAAGAATTTAATTTTTATATTGCAAGTGGAAATAATCAAATAAAATAGATTTTTCTCTTTGGCATTGATAAATCATTTGTCCTTGAATATTTCTCGTTCTTAATTTTCATTTTCACAAAGTAACTCACCTCATTTCTCACAAATATAAGAACCTGCCACATTTTAGCTCGAGAATTTATGTGCCGCACAATTATTTCACGCGCTAAATTCTGACAGATACGTCCCGTACAGTAAGAAACAAAAATTTGACTTTTTAGCTGGAGTTGCGTACCTCTCGTCTAAAATGCTTGGGTGAATTTATGGTTCGCTTAATTTTGGAGAGAATTTTTGTGTGAGCGAAATTTTAGCTTGATCTGCGTACAAGGCTAACATATGTCAAAACGTGTCGGATGCGCTGTCAAGTTGTGTGTGATGAAATTTCATATTTTGCTTCGATATTATTAAGCATGATTTTCTTCACATTTGTTTGACATGTGTTAATACCCAATGGGATGGTGTGGAATAGCTATTAACTACATCCAATTGACTTTTGTAGAGAAATAAAAAATATTTTGTCTTATTTCAATAAACTACTCAAACCTATACCTATCTCAACTTTTACAAAATTAAAGTTGGAGCACCGTTCTTTTCTTTTACTTTTCAAGAAAAGTGAAACATAACTAAATCTAAATAAACAGTTGAAAAGCTGATTCATAGATGTCACTCACATCGATAACAGTGTTGTTGAACTTGTCTTTTCCAAAAACAATTTGTAACGATTTTACTACTAGTTGTAGTTATTTTATTTATTTATTATTCAACAAGAACTTTTTTGCAATGCTTTATACAAAACGTATAGAAAAACTAAAACTGGGAAAAAATCTCATTACTAGGTTTCACAAAATGCCAGCACTACCTATACACTTCAACTAAAAATTTGGAAAGGTTGCAAAAAAAATCAATCAGCCATATTAAATTAAAAAAAATCACGTGGGTACCCAACTAACAAAATTGCTTCGTATTTCGAACTTTAAAGTGTTATTTGCTTCTATAGAGCTCCTGTTACCCTTCTGAAGCTTTTATCAAATGACCAAGGAGCTTTCGCTTAGATAGTCATCCAGTAAAATATATTATACAACCTTTATGTAAGTTATGGTTTGTATTACTTTATTTTTATACCCAAATATATTTTTGTGCTTTGTGTTTGTGGTTGCTGGTGGAGGTCAAATTATTTAATGAAATAAAAGTCGATGTGGAAGTTGTGAGTGTGTGAATAGTAAAAGATGAAAGTTGTGTTTTTTGTTAGCTAAATTTATGAGTGTTGAAGTTGACTTTTTGAGTATGAAGGCTTATGATTTTATGCAGTCCGAGCATAGCTCATGTTCAGTGGAGCTGGCATGTTAGTGCCCTATTACACGATGACTTATGAGTCATGACTTTTTTCGAAATTAAATTATTGCGAAGGTGAATCAGAATTTTTTCTCTTTCTCGGGCACTAAGTGATGCCCTATTACACGATCACTTTAGAGTCACGATTTTTTCGAAATTTAATGAGTGTGAAGGTGAGATCAGATGCCGTTTCTCGTCCGCACTATTGAATTTCGAAAAAAGTGATACCTCTAGAGTCTTCGTGTAACAGGGCAATATGTCTCATAGTGATCTATTACGCGATGACTAATGAGTCATGGCTTTTTCGAAAATCAATGAATGCGAACGAGAAAAAACATCCTGGACCCATGTTCTGTAACTATCGCATCGATAAAATTTGTCGAGAAACGATGGAAACTGAAATAAATTGTTATGAGATTTGTTTCATTTTTAACGTTTCTCGACGAATTTTATCTCCCCTTCATTTAATTTTGAAAAATTCATGACTCATATGAACACAAACAACTACTTTATGGGGAAATGTGAAGATTTGGACTGAAATCTCTTAAATCTGAGATTTCACTCTGGTGGCAACAAAGCATAAGAATATTTTTATTTTCAATACTCTTAATTGACTATTTTCCATACAAACAACAAATCACATTTAACCTCTCAAATGGAATTAGCTACAGTTCTAATATCATACAGGACATACGAGATTATGAGTAGTCATACAACTTCTATAATCGTGTAAGGTGGCCTCTAGCTTTAAAATTTAAAATATACACTTTTTGAACACACCCTTAATATCAGTTCAATGTTCCGAATGTACTAAAAGTCTACATGATGGCCGAACGTCTCTTTCCGTTTCCTTTTTTGAGAACGCTGCCAAAATGAAAGCTAAGGGACAGGTAAATTTCCCAAAAAAAATGTCTTATTTATGCTAAAAAATAATTAAATTTTGGAATAAACAATTTTAATTTAATTATAAAGTGTGACTTGTTTGATTTATCATGAATTTAGTTTCGTTTTGTAAAGAATTCCGTGGGAAATAGTGTAATACTACCATGTGTTGTGTGGTTATCTGTCAAAACGCATCAAAAAAAAAAAAATGCATTGTGGATTTTTCTCCAAAAATAAATTTAAAAAACAATTTTTATTCAGAGAGCAAACAAATCAAAAAAATAAATATTGTTTATTGTGAACCAATTAGTTGAGATTAATGTTTAAATATCTATGCATAGCATAACCCTGTGCAACCATGAATTCTAAAAAATCCATTTTCCATTTCAGTTGAAGGAATACGAAGTCATCGGGCGCAAACTGCCCACAGAGAAGGAGCCCCAGACTCCTCTCTACAAAATGAGAATTTTCGCCCCAGACAACATTGTGGCCAAGTCACGTTTCTGGTATTTCTTGCGACAACTGAAGAAGTTCAAGAAGACCACCGGCGAAATTGTCTCCCTGAAGCAAGTCTATGAAACTTCACCAATCAAAATCAAGAATTTTGGAATCTGGCTGCGTTATGACTCTCGTTCCGGAACACACAACATGTACCGCGAATACCGTGATTTGACTGTCGGCGGAGCCGTCACTCAATGTTACCGCGACATGGGTGCACGTCATCGTGCTCGTGCTCACTCTATTCAGATCATCAAGGTCGAGGCAATCGCTGCCAGCAAGACTCGCCGAGTGCACGTCAAGCAATTCCACAACTCTAAGATAAAGTTCCCATTGGTACAGAGGGTGCACCACAAGGGCAACAGGAAGCTCTTCTCGTTCAGGAAGCCCAGGACATACTTCTTGTAAAAAGTTGCAGTGGAGTTTTGTTTTTTATAAGAATTTTTTGATGATAGCTGTAAACTGAAGATAAAAACAACTAGGAAAATAAAATTACATTTTTATTTTCCCAAATCAATGAGACTTTCATTCGTCCGAAGGTGCAGAAGATTATGTTCGGAAGCTTAAAACGTGGGTAAGTGAATGCGGCAACTGCGTAGGGTTGCAGAACCTAAAATGAGTCTACTTCTAAAAACTTTACTTTTGCGGAGCAAATAGAAGGTAAGAAATAATTGTAGGTACGATCATTAAAATAAGTTAAATTCGGATTTCTAAAACAACCGCCAAGAATTAAAAATACATAAAAGCATTTCACTTAATTTCCTCTTAGCAAGTGTTAATAAAAATAATTCTCTGTTGAGTAAAAGTGAGAAGTGTTTTCTTGGCGCCAGTTTGCATATTTTCAGCTTCAAAAAGTGGAAGGCATTGTTGTTTCGTAAGTTAAAAGATCTTTGGAGATGTTCTTGTGTTTTGCAAAGTTGCTAAGTGCGAGCAAAAATGAGTACTTATTGCGAAAGTCAATAATTTCAATGTTTTTGATTAAGAACTCAAACAAATTTAGTATTATTAAAAAAAGTAATATTAGTCTGGCAGCCGACAGTAATGCCATGCATCTCATCGCGGCCACGCAAAGAAGGGATTTCAACCGATAGCTTTAGTCCTAACATTTACAAAACTACTGATCGGAGAGGCTTTATTTGGCGCCAATGGTTAGAAAATTCACTTGCACTTTTCAAGTTACCGTTTTGACTTAGTGCACCTATAAAATAAGCAACTTCTATAAACGGGGTATCGAATAAAACTAACATTGTCCTCTAAACGATACCAGTGTTGTTCGGACAGACTCTTTGGTTGCTGCCACATTTTGTTTATAAAAATGGTCAGACTCATTGGACAGCCAAAAAGAGTTCCTGTTATTCTTAGGCTCATGCAATCTTTTATTTTGAGTACCGACTATACATTTTCAATCGGATTTAAATACAAACACTGTATTGACAGAAATAATTGCTCAGGCCAGTTCCGAGCAATAGGTATTCTGTTCTATACTTGTTTTTGTCAAATCAATTGTAGCCCATATTCAAACTTTTATTCATCTGTCAAAATGATTATTGGCCAAATTTAACCGTTTTACTCTGCCTACAGAGCACCATCTCTTCGATTATTACCTTAAAATGAGTATTGTCTGCAAGAATGCAACTTCTAAATTTCAGATGATTATTGAAGAGAAACTAATCCAATTTGTTATAAGATTTTCTTTATTTCCTAGTAGCAAACAACTGTTTTTTTACTTTTGATGAATGTATCATTGTTGTCAGTGTAGATTCGATGGAATTGTTGGTTAAGCAAAAACTATAGAAATACATACAAATTTTTTATGATTAAAAAACACCTTTAGGTACAAAGCTAATTTTTACTTTTCCCAATTTTAATAATTTCCCCGATTTTTTGGTTTATTCCTTGTAGCTAAACTAAAATTATTTATTTAAAAAAGGGGCAGACGCCTGAAAAGCCATACTTTTCAATCTTTATTCCAGAACAATCAGCCTTATTGTGAGTTTCGCCAGAAACCAAAACATACTTTTCTATAGGTTGTTTGTTTGCAGAGCGCTCAGTATTTTTATCTCCATTTTTTGACAGAGCAGGAGGATAAAATATAAACAGTATTCCTCACATAGAAGTCAAAAAAAACTCTCTTTTTCTTTTCTTCTTATAGAATTTACTGAGACAAAAAATAATTGAGCAAGCGAATCCAAAAAAATTCAGTCTCAGTTTTTAAGGGGAAAAGTGAGGAATTTTTGAGAGGAATCCTGTTTACATTTCTGAGCGCTCTGAGTCCTCTGAGATCTCAGAAATATAAACTGGCTAATTAAATCACATCAAGTTTTTGAGATATATTCCCGTTAGAAAATTAAAAAACATTTTTTCGCTGTTTTCGAGATTATGTTTTATGTACGTGAGGTGCAAAATTTGTAATTGTTTCTGAAAGAACTGATTCTCGAGTAGAGAAGTCATTAATGACGTCTCTTTAGCTGCGGAAAATTGTTCTTAAGTATAAATGGAATATTTAAAACCAAATTAATCAAAGTGGTATTGACTTATCTGGTTTCTAACTTACGCAAAAAATACCCTCGCTCAAGAAAAAACCCCAATTAAGAAAAAGGTAAAGTTGTAAAATTGTTCATACAAATTGTAACAGAATTTCGAAGTTTAAAACTTTACAGTGTTCACGACGCACGGTTTTACGCTATTGTATTAATATCCTTATTAAAAGATACAATAGGGGTGCCTATTCATACAACAGCATAAAGCCATCGTAAATGTTACTTAGTAATACTGTCACAATTTGTATGGAAAATTTGACAACTTTACCACGTTTGCGACGACCTTACGCTGTTGCATGAATTCCCTTATTAAGTGTTGCATTAATACCCTTATTAATTCGTATTCGTGCAACAACGTAATCATCGTTGTAAAGTTGTCAACAGGGTAAATCTATCAAATCTTTCATACAAATTGTGAAAGAATCAAGAAGTTTAAAACTTTACAAATGCAGTTGTCAGTATGGTAGATTTTGCCGTGGTGCATGGTGTACCACTGGTGCAATATCGACCCATGTCACCCTAACCTTAATTCATTGACTAATTTGTTTCACAATTTTTTGTATAAATAGAACTTTTTAATTAAAAACACATCTTAAATTCGAGATAGGAAGATTAGATATATTTACCCCACAGTACACATATTAAAGGTAATATCATTAGAGTTTTGACTTTTTTCAGTTCTCCGCATTATATCAAAATTTGTGTCAAATGCCAGTATTTGTTGTTGTGTTTACGTGTATTTCTTCCTCACGTTCACAACCATTTTTTATTTCCGACAATTTCAATTTTAATTTGTTGTTGTTTTTACGTGTGTTTAAATACTAACGTTCATAGCCATTTTTTATTTCCGACTGTTTCAATTTTGACACCTGCGCAGTTGTCATACCCTAGATTTGTGTATTGTGTATTTACGCAGTTTAAAACTTTACTACGTTAAAGATGACTGCGCTGTTGCATGAATACCCAGTGTTTTTTCTTTTTATTTGTTTAATTATAACAGCCACTATTAAGGCCAAAATAAATGTGAAAAAAGTGTTTTTTAAAAACGTCTTAGCCATTGCAATCGATTTTTATTTCCTTAACCGTCAAAAGCCGTGTTTTTTGTGCATTTGTATCAGCTTAAACAAGCAACATGTTAAATACAACACCATATTGGCAAAATTCCATAATTTTGTTGTATTTAACACGCTACTTGTTTTTTAAGCGAAGAAAAAAAGGGCTAACGTGTACATGCCAATTGATAACATTTTTTTTATATTGAATTCGCTAACGCACATCTTCTTTTTTTATTTTTTTTTATTGAATACGCTTGACCACATAACATCCTTTATTCTAAAAACCTAGGGTTCTAAAAACTAAGTCATGACTTTTTTCGAAATTCAATGAGTGCGAACGAGAAAAAGCATCTGATCTCACCTTCACACTCATTGCATTTCGAAAAAGGTCATGACTCTAAGGTCGTCCTGTAATAGGGCACAAAGAAATCAGCTATTTTCAAAGCCATAAAAATAGCTTTAATTTTTGTAAAAACCACTTTCTATGGTTTCAAAGTTTTTGGTTTACAAAATCCCTTTTCAATCTACTGATTCATTTCGTCTTTGTAAAATCTTCTCAGCCTTATTCATTAAAAAAAAAAAAATACAGGAATAAAAGCAGAAGATTCTTATTACTTTTGTATTAATTTTTGATTTTTTATTGTAATTAATAATATAACTATTTATTTATATCAAAAAGCGTTTTTAGAAATTATAAATAGTTATTTGGCCAGTTTATATTTCTTGAGCGCTCAATATTTTTCGTCAGTTTTTTGACAGAGCAGGAAAATCAAATATAAACGGTATTCCTTACATAGAAGTCAAAACAACTCTTTTCTTTTTCTTCTTATGTAATTTACTGCGACAAAAAATAATTTAGCGAGCGAATCCAAAAAATTTCAATCTCAGTTTTCAAGGAGAAAAGTGAGGGTTTTTTTAAGGAATCCTGTTTATTTTTCTGAACGCTCTGAGTCCTCTGAGATCTCAGACATATAAACTAGCTAATTAATAGAAATATAAAAAAATAATTGATATAAAAGTACGTACATAAATTAAAAATACGCAGTAAAAAGTCACAATCTAAACAGGCTATAGCCCATTTTGTTTGTGACAACAAACATGCCTTTTGTAGCATTCAGCTCTGTATGGAAATGAAGTTCTTCTTTTCATTAAAACGAACATACCCTCTACGTTTTCACAGCTGTCATTTTTTAACTATTTTGGTCAGAAAATTCGACACTGTTTGGTTAAAGGCGAAGTTTTGGCCTGGTTTTCTGGTGTGGCAGTAAAGTGGCTCAATGCGAAAAAGTAAAAAATATTTTTCCTTCAAATTAATAATTAAATAATCGAAAATTATTTGAAATAATAGACAATTTGTTAGGTAATGCCAGTACATAACAAATTGAAAATAAAATAAAATGGAATATTCTACTCGATTCCATATTTTTCATTACGAGGTTTATTAGTAAACATGTATAGATTGTATTAATATATGCAACAAAGTCTTAGAAGCAAAAAGAAAGAAAAAAGTCCCTCGAAGAGATAGGTTTTTCCATTTGTTGGGATTGGAAAATGCGTTGTTAAAAAAAGATATTGCAAAATATCTGACTTCTGTGGAAAGGGGACCAGTTTATGAATCTCCATTTCACCAAGTAAAAGACGATAAAAATCAAAGGTGTATACCAATTTGATGTTGATATACCAATTTGATATTAAAAAATGAATAGTGAAGAGAATCGCTTGCGGAGTTTCAGTGGATGGCCAACGAATGCTCCAATCGATCCTGAACGATTGGCCAGAGGAGGCTTCTATGCTACTGGCAATCTTTTAGAGACTGAGTGTCATTGGTGTCGAAAGAAAATATCTGATTGGCAATATGGAGATCAGGTATTTCACTTATTTAATTTGTCCGTACAATTAATTTTAAGTCTCATTTTCTAGATAGTGGCAAGACATCGAAGATTGTTTCCACTTTGTATGTTCATTATCAACCCAGCTGAATCTGGAAATATTCCTTTGATCAATGGGTCGTTGACAAGTGGAAATGATTCGGGTAACATTAGCAATGCACCTGCAAGCAATAATGTTGAAGAAATCGATTTGAAGAATGAAATGCATCGTTTAGCAACTTTTAAAAATTGGCCTGTGAGTATTAGTTGCTAGCTTTACTTTTTCCTAATTTGCACTGCTCCAGTCAAAAATAACTCATGTTTGGCAATTTTTTTAATTCAAACAACACAACACAATTCATTAAAAAGATAAAAAAAATCTCTGTTTCGGCTACAAACGAATAATAATTCTGTATATTTATCAATTTTTATCTTAAACCTTATCAGATTATTTTGTTTAATTCTTTATTTTGTTCTACGTTGGGTGCCATGTATTGTAGCTTCTAGGACTCTTTTCATATTATGTATATAACCTTTAAGGCAAATCGCATTAAGTCCCAACAATTTTGATTGTAGTCGAAAATCAAAGCAAAATAAGACATTAGACAAAAATTGAGTTTAAATAAACAAAAACACATACAATAGTAATCTATTCAACGAACATGCAAATTTATAAAATAAATACAATAAATCATGCTCTTCAGGTTATTATTTTATGTAGTAGGGGTGACCTCCAGGTATAACATACTAAATGTCCCCAGCTCAAGGCCGTGAGCTTAAAGTTATGGTTACAGTAGATGCATATTTTAACGCAAAAAGTAAGTCCGTATTTATTTTCATTCGAGGAAGACAGTTTCCACAGATACTATAGTTACATAGATATCGCACGCAATGCAAATACAAAATAATTGCTTTTTTATCGTGTGACGTAGAGCTACATCTCAGTAATATAAATTACGTATATGATGTTAAAAAAGATAGATTTACATACGTGGACATGATACAAAACGTCAAAAACAAGTTGGATGGTGCTCACATTGGACTGAAAAACTGGTTTTTTGTTGACGTTTCAGTATTTACATCTTCCTTTACTGAAGAAGTGGGAGCGAGATGTGAATACTGAAACGTCAAAAAAAAATCCAGTTTTTCGATCCAATGTGAACACTGTCTTGTCAGTAGTTCGATCAATCGTCTCGAGTATGTTTAAAGCCTTCTTTTGAAAAGGCTTTAGTCCATTATTGTAAGCGTAATTTATGCTTTAAATGTCTTATAAATAACATTTTAACCTTATAATAACTTAACTCGATACAAAGAGATGTTACACATCATTTCCTGGACCCGCACTCTTTTTTGTGTAGGTAAGGTCATTCCCATTCTTTGTGGAAGGCTTAAGGGCTCAGTGCTTTTTAAATTTTAGACATTTATAGGATGAAATGGATTAGATAAAATATGGAATCCGTTTTTAACCGTTCTTTTTGTATTTGAAAGGTTATATTTAAAAGATGGTATTCTAGGACGTGTTTTCAAAATAAAGCTGTTTAAAGTGCGAAATGAGGTAAAAGCAAAAAAAGAAGATATCCAACTTTGTCAAAGTTGTCCTTCAATCAAGTTAAAATGGGTGGACGTATTAAGTTATAGATATTACAGTTTTTATAATGTACGGGAGTTGCATGTGCTTATAGAAGTGGGTGGGTATGGGTAGAGCCATAAAAATTAAATCAAATTACCTACGACTTGATTTACAAAATTGTGTTTTTAATGCACATGAGAGTACTAATATCCGTTAAAAAAAATGAAAAAATACACCCAGAATTCCATTTATTTCACGGCGATAAACTTGTCTGCCCATGAACTAAGTGGATATAAAACTGAATTTGAACTTTTAATCATATAGAGAGCTGGTAATGGAATTTCTTTCGTTCAATTTTAATTAAACCGGACAAAAACAAACATTACCCACCTTATGCATAATAAGTACATACTGTTAAATTTATTTATAACTTTATTAATGTTTTTCGAATCTTTTACCTACCCAAGAGGAGCCAGGGCGTGCCGGCTAGTCTTACAATAATTTTTCAAATGTTTAAAATATCTACTCTCCGCATCTTTCTTTACCTTGCTCTTACCGAAAATATCATCACTTTTTGTAGGGAATTTTATATTTTTTTTTTTTTTCATTTTGTAGTGTGCACTTTTCCCCTAATGAGCTTAACTTTTAAAATATTTCCGAAAAATTACAAAAAAAAAGACTTTAAGCCCCCTCCCCGCTCCTGCCTAAAGCTCTCGGATCTGGGCCTTAGACTTTTATTATTGGTAGTCCTGTGGGTCACCCCTACCACATAAACTAATAACCCAGAGGGCATGATTTATTGCCTTCGTTGACTCAAATATAATGGGGCATAGCTTTTTTAAAAGCTAGTATTTTATTCTTTTATTTTCTTTTTAAATCAGAAATAGAATGAATGATTTGGGGATGCTGAATTCACAGGTACTGCCTACTTTTTTCTAACTTGAACAGGGCTTCACAATTCAGAACATGGTCCCAAATTTCATAATTTAAATAAAGAACTTTTTATGTCAGGAACTGAGTCAAGTTTATGTTTGAAATCAGGCACATATATGCGGGAAAATACTTTCATATAAAAATGGCTCCAATACTGATTTGTAGACAAATTCATATAATTTTATAGTCCAAAATGTTCAGAAATGTTCCTAAGAGATTAGAACTAATTTTAGTGCTAGTTTTTATTTTTCTTGTATTAAAAAATATTTTTAGACCTAATATGATCGAATCTGAAAGAAATTTGACAAACTTGATGGCTGGAAGTAGCGGATCAAATTTTAGGTCAACTTCTCAAAAACTCGACAAAAATAAAAAAATTAAAAATAAGATAGGAAGTAACATTTTTTATAATAAAGTTTTTTTTTGTGGTTGCATTATTTAAATATGACATCAGACTAAAAATTCTTATATGTATTTCAAAATTTGAAAAACCGTTAAACTACCATTACTTATGAAGCAATTTAAAAAATAATAATAATTTAACTGTTTTTCCAACTGTCAACTATCAGAATGCATTTAGCATTGCCAAATCATTTAGTGTACCAAATTTCATTAATTTATATTAAGAACTGGCATGGGAAATTAATTTTTTCGTTAAAAATCAACAAACGGACCACTTTACTATTTTATAAAGTGTTGTGTTCGGGAATCTTTTCAGAGTCTCTAGATCCTTTCAGTTCACAGTACACAAATAGAAATTGTCTTTGCTTTCGGTTGCTGTTGAGTTTTCTTAGTGCTGTGATAGCTGAAAGCTATGTATTTCAAAAGATTGAAGTAAATGCACATATACACAAAAAGTACATGTATCTATATAAAAATGTATTATTGTTTTTATAATTATGCTCTTCAAAAATGAGGAAAATCCTTTTTGGTTTTTGGACAATATGATGCGATCTTTCACACACTCTTTATTTAGTTTTTTTTTAATCTATGCCCATTTGTGATTATAGTTTGTTGATTGCTCTAGTTTCCTAGTTCAATTTTCATAACGCTTTTCACACTTAAGTAGCCATAAAATAAATATTGACTACAAATGTTTTTGCTTTATTTTTTTGTTCACATATTTCAGAATCCAAATATTTCACCACAGTCCTTAGTTAAAGCTGGATTTTACTACCTTAACCAATCGGACCAAGTTAAATGTGCCTGGTGTAAGGGGGTCATAGCAAAATGGGAAAAGAATGATAACGCGTTCGAGGAGCATCAGAGATTCTTCCCCGACTGCCCTCGAGTTCAACTTGGTCCACTGATTGAAATTGCTAGTGATGGTATTCGGGACTTGGGAATACAACAAATTTCGCCACCGAAAAAGGCAAAGTATTCGAGTTTGGATGCACGTATGCGTACCTATGCCAATTGGCCAATTCCTGATATACAAAAACCAGAAGCGCTATCGCAGGCTGGTTTCTATTATCAAGACATTGATGATCAGGTTCGCTGTTTCCATTGCAATGGAGGTTTGCGATCTTGGCAAAAGGAAGACGATCCTTGGTTTGACCATGCGAAATGGTTTCCTCACTGTCAATTTGTTAAATTGGTTATGAGTCCACAGTATGTGACTCAAGTACAGGAAGTTGCTCGACAAATGTCACAAAATAATGTTTGCGAAACATCACAAGAGCCCATATTACCCGAAAGACCGATGACTTTAGATGAAGCAATGAGTACGCAACCTGTCCTCCAGGCACTAGAAATGGGCCTTAATGCTGGGTCCGTTCGAAGTGTTACTCAAAGACAATTGGAGAGCTCTGGGCGACCTTATGAAACTAATGAGGAACTAGTGAAAGCTGTTCTTGCGGATCAATTGGAAGAAGACGATGAAGTGGAAGACTATGATAATCACATGACGCAACAATTATCTCGTTTGATAAATTCTTTCTTCGGAGCAGTCAGATCTGAGACTCGCCCTGATTCAACAAATCAAATGGATCCATCAGTCGAATTAGAACAAAACAATCACATTCCATCTTCTACAAGCACTTCGACGTCCAGTACTCTACCGCCATCTGAATGCATCCCTTCTTCCTCACATCAAGCTCCAGTAATTGTTACTGATACTCCTAGATCATTAGCAACTTCTATTCCCGGTCCAAGTAAATGGTCTTCAGAGTGTCAATCCCAATCGAAATCATCTGAATCTAACAACGACAAAAATATTTCTTTGGAAGAGGAAAATCGAAAACTAAAAGATGCTCGCCTCTGTAAGGTTTGCATGGACGAAGAAGTAGGTGTGGTATTTTTACCATGCGGACACCTTGGTAAGTGCTTAATCACATGAATTTAATCAAAATCTGTAAAACTTTCTTATTTGTTTTAAATAGTAACTTGTGTTCAGTGTGCCCCAGGAGTAAGCCAGTGCCCACTTTGCAGAACTGCGATCAAGGGATTTGTTCGAACCTTCTTATCATGAAGAATTATCAATATAATTTCATTTAAGTTTTTCGGTACAATAATGTTAGGTATCATTTAGTCGCTCTTTAATTATTACTAATCGCATGCTGTTATTAAAAGAAATATATGAAAAAGCAAAACAACCAATCAATATTATATATCTTCGGATGGCTTTAAAATGAAATAGTAATACCTAATAAATATAATGTTCCTACCTTTTTCTCCTCGAACACGGTTTAATGTAGATGATTTTTTTTATTGAAAGTAGATTATATGAATGTAAATACAAAAAAAATATTCTGTTGTTTAGTGGTTGTAAATTTACTAGCCTTCCATACATTTATTTATATATTTCCTTACTAAAAATATTATAAATAATGTATGTCTTCGCCTATAATAAATTTTATCTGTTCCACTAATGTATGTTGTGATGCATAATATTTATTTAAATTGTTTTTTTTTCTTGTTTATTGAAAGAATAAAGGTATATGTCATACAAACATTATGTGCATTAGTTTATTTTTAAAGACTTAAAACCAAATAAAGCTTATTTTTGAATTTGTTATTTATAAAAAGTTAAGCATCCAAAACTTTTGTAGTTAAAAAATGCAGATTTCATTATGTAATATTTAAATACTGTATGATTATTACAAGAAAAATTCCAAAAGTTTACAATTTATTAACTCCATGGACATACCCTAAAGTATCAGCTGTTATAAAAGGACAAGAAAATACAAGAACAAAAAATCTCCAAAAAGTGAAGACAAGCTTATCACACAGCAGAATTGCAGCTCATAACAAAATTTACATATCAAGGTAATTAATTAATAACCAATAAATGAGGTGAGTTTTTTCGAATTCTTATTTTGTCTGTACTTTCAAAAAAGGGGGATTTCGGGATCTCTGTAAATCTAGCTCTAGGAAGTTTTCATTGAACGGCAAAAATATAATTAAGTAATTATAACTATGCGTATATAGTTACGGGTTAGTAGTTAGTGCGATGGAATTGTCTCGCCGAAGGTCTTGCGATCGATTCCTACTACTGCAATCCAAAAAAAAAAATTGTTTCTCCCTAGGAAGTGACAATGAATGACATAATGCTTCTCTTCTTAAGCTCTTCTCGCGAAGGAAAATCGTATAAAAATCATTCGGTATACTTTTCTCCGCAAATACTAAACGGAAATGCAATATATACATTTAAAAAGGTTTTATCCCACAGATGTGCAGAACCTACAAATTATGTGCACATGTAGCCGCTAAGTTAGGAATAGTTAATAGATTTTTGTTGAGGTTAATGATTTTTGTCTTTTTAACGGTCGGTCCATTATAATTTTGAATTATTAAGAGAAATTGAAATTTAGAACTTACTGTAAGGAAAAGAAAGTTACAGTTTTATTAATTTTGCACAAAAATCACGCTTATACTCGTAATAAAATTAAAACATAAATGCACAGTATGCATAGATTTAGCTGAGAACACACAAAATATATGTAATTATTTTGTTTAATAAAACTTTAAAAGTTTGATTATACGAGCCTATTTTTACTATCTATCAAGAAAGCATGTAGTATAGTTCTATTTAGAGCCACTCAAAAACTAAGCAAGTGCAATAGTTTGTTAGAGGAAGTGATGGTCAATCAAACACAATCAGAGTGCAGAAATGGGAATGAACTTGGAAAGGCACATAATACAAATTTTTTTTAAATATGTAATACAATAACTATTTCTTTTAATAAAGTTTAAGACAAAATTTACAATTCTGCTTAATGTTGAGCCTCCAATTAACATTTTTAAATGGTCGAATTTCGACCTACCCATTGGTCTGTAGTACTACAGAAATAAGTCAGCTAAGTAGAAGTCTTAGTACTATAGAATGGGTCGTGTTGAATTATTGATACGGGCAGCCTTTAATTACCTAAAGTCCACAAAAATTGAAGTTTCGTCCCCACGATCTAACTTAGACTCATCAATGACTAACAAGGGCCTTTGTCATACGCATTTTTTGCAAAGTTCGAACAGTTTAAAAAAAAAACGAAAAGGACTCAGGTCCAAAGCAATAACATCTCGAGAAAGGCAGTTGATCCTGTCGCATGCATAAGATTCCACGCTATTATTACCTATAATTTTGTCAAAAACTGGGCTATTAGCCAGTGTTTCTTCAAAATTAATTTAGACCAGTGGTAACACACAGCGTAAGAAAATTAATTTTGCCCGGGAGTTTGTTGATTGGGGCAATGAATGGAAATGGGTTGTTTTTTTTTTGGTTTAAAAATGTTTAATCTTGATAAACCTGATGGTCAGAACTTAAATTTTCATGAGATGAACTAGTTTTGTCGAGTTTGTTGCTAAAGGGTGGGGAGCTTACACCTATTATGGAACAATTAAATTGGATTTAATACCAACAACTATAAACGGAAATAGTTACAAGTACATATACATATGTTAGAACGGGGATTTCAAGGAGTAAGAAATATTTTGAGTCAAAAAAGTTGAGCTGGACTTATACATCATCGGAAGAGTTTGGGCTTGGCTATATCGAAAGTAAATGGTGAACAGTTTGAAAATAAGGAAAAAGGGCGCTTTAATCGAAGTTTTCGGCCATGTATTTGGCAAGATTCTAATTCAACCGTTTAATAGCCCTAATTACAAAAAAATGTGATACTCATTATTTATTAAAAAAACGTAAATAAATATAAAAAACGCTAAAAAAAAACATTTTTTTCTTTTGTTTTTAATAGAATAGAGTATAGAAATCCTCGGAACAGGGAGGCAGACATATTGCTTTAGTTCAAATATTTTTTTTTTGCTTTTGAAAAACAGCGAAATTTGTAGGGAGTTTTTGAAAGGTATTTTTTTCAAAATTCCGTTATAAATGCAAGTACTGCCCGAGGTGTCTGCCATTATTTTTTTTAATTACTAAATTAAGTGTCTGAAAACTATTTCTTTTAGTTATATGAACTGTTAATATTAATATACAAAAAACGTATTCAAGAAAAAGTGCTTTTTTGTACTTAGGGAAAAAAGCTTAATTTTGTTGGGATTTTTTTTTAATCCCGTTAGTCCTAAAGGTACTACGCCCTATGTCTGCCTTTACGTTTTTTTAATAGCAAAAACAATGTAGTCTAACATATCAAAGTGGCAGACGTACTGCTATCACGTTTTCGAGGTCGATTTTTTTTTTACTTTTAAAACCCCGTGCTACGCACTGAAATACAGTAAGTCTGTCGACCACTGGCTCTCAGACTATACGAATGCCCTAATCCTTATTGAAAAACTCAGGACAGGCTATTGAAATACAGGACTGTCTATATATAGATCGGATAGTCACTGTTTACATATATGTATGTACATATATACGGTACGTTGTTAAGATAAAGAAAGTTCCATCTTCCATGGCACTTCATTCAAATAACAAAAATCTTAAATCAAAAATTGTATTTTCAAAATGCAGGTTTATTTCAATTACAGATCAAATCTTGATTCTTGAATAGCAAATAGGAGGTGTCATCCCGTTCTTATTATGTGCCTCTAGCATTTTCAGAAATTATTTAGTTCGAGATCGATCGATTGCGGACGGGCACACATTTTAATAAGTAAAAAAAACGTGGTAAAAAGAACTTTTTATTTGGTTTCCATCGTTCTTCGTAACACTATTTTCCGTTAATAAATTATGAAATTGAAGATTCAGATAAAACCATTTTAAAGTGCTTTTGTTGCAACAGATCGAATCTAGTATCCGTTAATCTTTTTCTGTTCTATTTAATTTTTATTTTAAATTCAATAAAAAAGAATAAAAGTTTTTAATCAATATAAAATCAAGACTTAAAAAAAAATATATAATCTTCTAATCATATCACGCATGGCACGAATAACCAAATAATAATGACCTGATTGTCACTTTTTTCCAGTATAAAGTAGGCACTCAACGCCAAACATATACATAAATATCTACTATCACCCAGTTATAAATATTATGTTGTCAATAATCTTTCAACATGCATATGCGCAAGCTACTGGAATCCTTATAAAAGTCGTTTGATAACAACTTTTTTTTATCAAAATGCAAACAAAAGAGTGTGTGATTCATAATACAATAAACAATGCACATTCCCATCAACTAAAGGAACAAACTATAGGAAACAAACATACTATAAAACTTGCTACAAACAAACAAAATGTATTAATCTCTTTAAACCTATATAATAAGATACGAGACACATTCTGTTACTATAGTAACACTTTGTTGTTGTTCCCCATAAGCTGAGATTGTTGTTAAATTCAAAAGCGTATCTTAGTTTAAAAAAAATGAGGAATTTGCTCCCTTGTAAAAAAAAGAATTGATTGGCTTTATTATTTTCTCCACTTAATTAAAAAATAAAAAATTCCCTTTACTCCCACAAAGGGGGAAATAGCCACACAATGTTTTTAAAGAAATGACATTTCTCCAACAGTCACAGCACAATCATAAAGTTGTAAGTTTATGTTGACAAAATCTACTAATACCTTTTCCCAAAAGGATAACTTTTTTTGAAAAAAAATTGATTTCACTGAAGTCGTATCATGTGAGTTAATGTTAAGCTTCTAAGACTTTGAAAGAAGAAATTGCAATTATTTCGTGCCATTTTCTCGTTAAAATTCAAAATCATGTGTACCTTATATGAATTTTTCACACACTTACTTTTGCCTGATGTAAGAAAACATAGCGAACAAACCCATTCATAATATTGACAAATTGTTTATATAAATATTTGTATTACAAAAAATCAAATCGCCACAGTCTTTGTTTGGTACCCCTTCACGTTGATGAAATTACAGCTACGGCCTTGGATTTCGTTTGAATATCGAAGTTTAATTTGAAAAGAAAGCAAAATGTGAAAACCAGTTTGAATGGTTTTATTTGACATTACTGGTTCTCCGTCTCTCTGTGTTCACTGTTTATACTTGCTTCGCCTTCGGCTTCGCACACAGTGCCATTGGTGCTCCATTCTGTAGATTTTCTTGAGCTAGAGCTAGATATATGTATGTAGATACTTTTGCTCGCGCTATCGCTTCACTATACTCTTGGTTGTCTCTTGGCTCTGGGGCTTTGGCTGGTTGGCTACTTCTTCTGCAATTTTCGCTCGATGTATCTTTTATTCTGTTAGTTCGAGTCAATATATTGTCCGTGGCAGACGTGTTTATAATTCTACGCTGTGTGTGTCGTGCATATTTTCCTCCCCACTGTATTGCATAGAGAGGCCAGAGCATAATACTAGAATTAAAAAAAAAGTTGATCTTTAACCTAATTTCATTAAGTATGCTCAAATAAAGTGAAGATCTTCTAAAAAGGGAAAATCTACCTAATAGATACATTTTTACATCGCGCCTATATAGAGAATCGTTTGCCTTTTTTGAAAAAGAAGTTTCGTGAATGCCATTTGTGTGTGAGTGTTGTATCCAAGTTGAAAACCCCTACGCGATCACTTCACTGCTGGTGATGTACCTACGTACATAAATCTGAAAGTTTTTTTTAGTACCTACTTTATATTGCGTTAAACAAGTTTAGATAGGTTTTTGTTGAAAGCCAACTAACTGCAGCCGCACACCGCACATTCAAACGGTTTCTGAATGGACTAATTACAATCTCTTGGATATACCTATATTTTCGTGAGGTAAGTTGTGACGATATTTATGAAAATTTGTACATGTACAAATAAATTAAGTACCAATATAGTTAAGGAAAGGAACATAGCGCCCACTTTTCTCATAATATTCAACATGGTCGAGTGATTCACTTTGTTTTTATTGAATTTATAATAGCTTGTTGCACTTGGGGATAATCGCGCGCATAAAATGGTCATTAACCCCTGTTTAGTTGGCGGTATGGGCATATATATATGAGTTCCTTTTGGAACAATTATTATTTTTGTAGCTATACTCTAATGGCTTCACCAGGAACCGCCCACAAGAGTAGGCTGTATGCTGATTTATAGGCGAATTATTGCGCGATTTCTCCGGAACCACAGGCTTGTATTTGTTTTTGTTTTTGTTTGATTGATTCTTTTTAAGTCTGTTCATAAAACCTGTGTTTTTATAGCCCACTAATAAAATCTTGCCTTCGAGGCATTCATCCACGCAACATTCTCTACTGTTTTTATTTAAACAAAAAAAATATCCGCTTAAGTGATTTTTTTTTTGCAACACTACACTGCGGTCTAATCGTCATCCACATAGCTGCTCCATCAATACAGTGTGGTGCTGGTGCTGGCTGACTGCTGAGTGCCAGGCTGCATCACACACAACGTGGTATGCTTCGTTGCGCAGGAGAAACAATATATATATGGACATGATTGCGCCGCGCCGCGGTGATGGTGACGAAGTTAGGCAATATCGCTTGGTCTAAAAAAAGAACTGCACAGCAGTTGTAGTAGTAGTTTCTTCGAGATGGTCCGGTTGCTCCAGAGATTCTTTCCTCATCTTTTAAGGCAGATTAAATTACACTCGAAATCGAAACATGAAGAAACTAAAAAAAAACTCCTATTCTGCTTATATGCAAGACCAATGAGCTAAGGTGGTTTCCGTCTAGGATATTTCTCTGTAAAGTGGTCGGCCATTGTTTATTACCTGTCCGGTCCACATAGTGGTTTTACCGGATTTTCTCGTTATCTCGTACTTGAACAGTGCAGTGTAGGTATCTGCTTCGCTTTTTTTGGCAAAAATTCATGATCACTTAAAGCAATTTTAAATTATATTCCTATTTTTGGGTTTACATTTTCCCATCAAACTAAATATTATTCGTTAGCCTACCTAATGGCCCAAAGTAACCCAACTAAAGTCAGCTTGTTTACGGGAAATACCTACTTTTCCACTATGATGGACACTTTTATACACCTGTGCTATTTATATAAAATCATATTATTTGAGAAGTACCTACAGTAAAATGTTTTTCTTCGAATGTGACGTATCGAATTCATGTAATATACAGAGAATGCACTCAGGTAGACTTGTTTACAATGACCTTAAGTGTATGATTAAGGTCAGCACAAACTACCTCAACCACCTGGTTGTAATTAACGTTTGGGTGTGAGTTTGTCGTTTTAATTTGTTTATATCGCTTGTGGATTTGCATTGTGTGAATTTTTATTTTTCCCCGCATTATTGTTCATTGAAAAGGCATAATAGATTCGCTAATTTAATTCTAGTGTTTATAAGAAATTCTGTTAAAAATGTCATTAAACAGGTAGTAAAAGGCATGAAAGGAAAATCCCTAACCATTTTTTCATGCCATATGTACTTGAATTGCACTCTCATATTTATCCGAGGTATAGGTACAAACATACGTACTCGCTTAGGTATATTTGAAATGTTCACATAAAAATAAGAATCAGTTCTTAATCGCGATAAATATATGGCAACTTATGCATTCGAAAACACAAAACAATTTAATTTTGGTTTTATTAAAGGGAATTGTAGGAATGGGTTATGTACTTTTTAGAATAAAACCATTTTGTTTAAGAAATATTTTTGGTTTTCAACTTTTGAAGTGATTTTGTTGATTTTGATGATTTTTTTGTTGGCGTTTTTACTAAAAGTCACACTTATATTTTTATTTAATTTAGGAAATTAAAATTGCCCTGTAAAATTTAAACAATGAACTTAGCCCAAAAATTCAACTTGCGACATACAACATAATGAAGTTTTGGATATCTGCAACAACAAAAACTGAGATTTTAATCTAGCTTTACATTACAATGATGAGTAGTAGGTACCTCTTTTTATTAAAGGTATAATATTCCATGTAACGGGTTTTTGCCTTTCAATTTTTTTCGTTGACTGCTCCACCAGAAGATCCTTGGAAATATAAATTGAATAACATTGCATATAAAAACTAAAATAAATTTTGAAGTTAAAATAAAACATTTTAGGAGTTATTAGGCATGTTCAGAAAAAGATCTCAGAGCCCTCAGCAATCTCAATCTCGTGAACAGGATTTCTCAGAAAAAGAAAGTTTTGGAAAGAAAGTTTTGGATTCGCTTACTCACTTTTTGATGGATTAAATTTGGTGAGCGCTCCGAGATCTCAATTTCCTGAACACGCCAATTAGGATACTTAAAAATAAAATCAACTTTTGGGTGAAAATTCTGTAACGTGTGCCTTCCGCATAACATGTTGTATTTCATTTGGGGGATTCTCCGTAAACTGATGCTTTTGTGAGTGCAAAATTCACGAACAAAATGTGAGACTTCTTAACTTTTTTGGTCGCACTATAAGTGTAAATTCTGTTTACACAATATTTTACATAACATAACTCGTTTTCCCTTGCCACGGGATGGACATTTTCATACTCAGATCCACTTTGCAAAAAAAACGTTACAGTCAATGAGTATTTTCCGAGCAAGTTTAAGCTTAATTAAGCAAATACTATTCAAAAATGGTTCCATCCAAACAATTGATGTTCGAAGTAACGAATACCAACCACGATAGTGAAATTTTTTTCGTGTCAAACTGATGTCAAATGTTTGCTGCTCGATATCATACACACCAATTTGGTTACAGTCATTAGTTTATTATATACAAAATATAGGGTGACGTATGCTGATTAGATTCGGTGCATGCTTATTACAATGCTCCTTTTAACACAGCGATCATGAAAATATATCAAATTATTTGATTTTATTTTGTTCAAAACTGGGACAGATTTTGTATTCAAACTGAAAATTCTGTAAATGAGTTATAAGTTATAACTTATATAAATATGGAATATTAAAGCTGCAGTTATGTAATAGAACTCAAATCAATATTTGTTTTTTAATAAAAGTCAAATGAAATGTTTGGTAATCTTAAAAGGGGGGAGGGGAGGTACATGCCATGGTAGTGACATTTAAGGTACAAAATATTTTAATATTATATTTTATTTCTAAACAAAATAAATAAAAATAAAAGGTAGTTCAAGAAATACAGCATTTTAATACATAGAAAGTTATAAAAGGTGTTCAAAGATCCTACCCTGATCTTTAAAGCACATTAGAGCTGGCCTGATAACACCTGCGATAGGGTTCTTTATCATGCTCGACTTGTTCAGGTGGCTTCACAAGAAATAATCTAAAGTGTTGAGATCGGGTGACAGTGGCGGCCAATTAACAAGGCCTGATCTGCCTATCCTACGCCCTGGAAGCCCTCATTACAAACATTGCGCGCAACGACAGCGTATTGAGCCGGGGCAGCATCTTGTAAAGCTCAATGGAATTTTCATTCATATGTATTTATGGAAGGAATTTTCTTGGATTACCTCTTATTTGTTTTTTTTTGTTAAGAACTTTAAATAAGCTTTCATATAAACATTTTTTTTTTAAGAATATGAATTGAGCTTTCATAAAAAGAGAACAAAAAAAAAATAAACTCAATAAGATGTGTTTTTGAATAAACTGAGTTGTTGATAATTAATTTCGGAAAAACTGTTACTCGCACAAGAAAAAGTTGTAGACTCAGTTTGAACAGTTAAAAATTGTTTTTTGTATAAAATAATTTAAGAATCGGTTGAGGTTTGGCAAAGATAGAGCCAATTAAAAAAAAAAAACGAATATTAAATTCCCTTATAACTGTCAAACGAAGCTAAAACGAGAAAATTTCCTCTTAAGTTTTTCCGACTTAAAATGATCTCAGGAACCCATGGTTAGGCAATAGTTATAGCTATCATTGAAACTCATCAACTGAATTAATATTTCTAGTCAAAACAAAATTTCAAATAGGCCCAACTTTCCACTTAAAGTCGTTTTATGTGAAAAGTTAAGCCTATTTAAAATTTTTTTTGACTAAAAATATTAATTAAGCCTTGAACTTCATTTGTTCATCAAAATAATGAATGATTTTGCTTTCTTAAGGTCTCAAAATCAATCATTAAAATTTTCAATGATGAGTTTCAATGATAGCTATAACTGGTACCTTATTCTCTGCAGCAGTGACTGTGGGACACCCTGTATAAACTTTTTATTTTTTTCGGAATTGATCTTACCATATATCGAACACGTGATCTACTACCCAACACAATTGCAAAAAATGGATAATATGCTTGGTAAATACCTAAAATCGCCGAGGGACATAAAAGTATCAATTTGCGTAGAATCACCCCCCTTTGAAAAGTGAAAATCAAATTGAGAACAAGTGTAGCCTCTTATTTGTGCTTTATTTTTAAGAATCTAACCTTTGAACTTTGGCCAATCTTTTGAATTCTATAGTTATCCCTAAGCCAACCATATTCATACTTACTAATAATTTAGATGGACTTCTTGATTAATTAAAATTCAGGTTTTGAGACTTTCATAAATTACCTATAATTAAAGTATGATATGTATAGTAGTGGACACAAATTTAGCAAACTTTAAGAAGAAAGCTGAAATAAGATAAACAAAACGAAAAAATTAGTACCATCATGAAACTTGGTGAAAAAGTTTCATGTATAGGTACCATGAAAATAAAGAATCAAAAGAGTATAGAAATCATCTATAGTGAAAGGGGTTTTTTTATGGGTGAAGGAAAGTATAATCCTTTTTTTCAAAAACAAATATCGCTTCGAAAAACAAATATGTAACATCATACTTACTCAAACCCACGAAAACACCCTTTTTCCTTTGATATTTTTGTAAATCCCTTTTACTCTTCATTCCCGTGTTCAATAAAACATTTTTTCCGAGTACCATCCTTTTCAAAAAATTTTGAAAAATAACACCAAGTCTCATGGTGGTACCATTGTTTTTATACGTTTTATGGTAATAAAAAAAGAAAAAATCCGACTTTTTTGTTGATGTCTTAAGCATTTCCTAAAAAGTTCCTTAAATTTGGTTGGGGACTAAATTATTTTAGGGGTAGTAAAAGGGGGTAAAATTCAGTTTTTCCTAATTTCTCGAAACTATCAGTTTTCTTAAAAAATATGAAGATACAAATTTAAGCTTATGAGTCATTCCATATGAAATCATCTAATCGAAAATTAAAACCCATTTGAGATTTTTTTCCAAGCTTTTTTAAAATATTCCATTAGTTCGAAGGATGGATATCCAACGTTTTATAATTTTCGCATGCTTCATTCCCCTCCTGTGCCCATGGAAACATTAGAGAATCATCATTTTAGTGCTTTATTACTTTTGCTTTAAAAATTCCCTATTGAAGATATCAAAACGTTTAACATGAAATAATAAAGCTTAAAAAGAGTCCGTATTGTGGCTTACATTTTAACTCACATAATCAATACCAAATAATGTCAAAAACGGTGCCAAAAGTACCAGTATTTTTCTGATTTTTTTTCTGTCATTTTCAACAGACTCTGGTGTCCTGAAGAATATCAGATAAACATATAATAAAAGAAGTCAAACCCAAAATTTACTCGTTCAACCGACATTTTATATAAGAAATCTGTACTTAAAATTTAGATTTTGAAAAATCACAGTTCTTAGACTGTAATATCGACATGTTTGACTGTAAAAAAAATTGAAACTAGCAGAACATTTATGTCTCACCTTGATCTTTAAGACCTTTAAGTTTCGTTGTGTTATTTGAATCTCTTATACGTGTGTCGGTGGTTTAATTGAAGTCTATCTGCCAAAAAAAAAGTTGTTTAAGAAAATTACTAATGTCTTACTTTATGTACATTAGGGTGGTCGTTAAAAAAAGTCATCTTGGATGGACCTAAATCTACACTAAATGAACTTAAAATAGTTCTCTAATTTGTTTCAGATTTTTATTTTTATCCTATACAAAGTCGCTGTAGGATTTAATTTAACTTCCTAGTTTTTTTTCGCAGACTAGGTAACTCGCGTAAAATCTGCCAACAATTTCTGAGCATGTAAGTTGAAAGTAGAGAAGAAAAAAAGGAGGGGTTAATATTTCCTTCTTGTTGGACAGGAGGGCGCGGGCAGTTTAAAAAAATGCACTTAATAGAAAAAAATAATTAAGAAACAACGGCAACACTTACGCAGCCTTTTGAAAAGCCCGAAGTCCATACTAAAGGTTTATTTAAATTTTAATGAAGCAGCCCAAAATTAAGTTACGGTAAATATCGTTCTTTGAACCATAAGGAATATTGTCACAAAGTTTGAAAAAAAAAAACGCTTAAGCACAATTTTTTTTATTAGACGTTTTCATATGAAATGACTCATGTTTAGCATACTTTGTTTCATACATAGAACTTCATGGTGGAGTGAATTTGGTCAAAAATGTATTAAAATTTCATAAATCAATGGGCAAAATTTCGTGTACGATTTATGCTTCGCTACATCTCCTCATAATAAAACCAAGTTTTTAGGTTACCCGGAGTAAGGGAAAGGCAGCCATCTTGAAAAAGACAGATTTGGTTTTTATTCAACAACTCGATTTAATTTTCTTTTAAAACAAAATCATGATAAACTCACATTTAGACATTGAAATTATCTAAAAAATTAACTATTAACGAACTCTGTATTGAAGTTATATCGTGTCAAAAAAATACTTTTGATTTTGAACAGCTCGGCTCCAAGGCTCAAACAAATTTGTTTGCCTCCCACTTCGTCTAAGTTGAGTTGAAAGAATTGTTATTGAATGGCTTGTTAATAGTATCTTTATACCACTTAAAAGAAAAGAAATTATCTCGGTTCATTGACTCTTAATTGCATTAACATTTGTTCTGGTTTTCAAAACATGAAAATAAGAATTTAGGTATACATAAGCCACAAAGGTTATCTTTTATGAATTTATAAGAAAACTTTTCCTATTGTTTTGATTAGTGATTTTAACCCGAAATCTTAATAAGTTTCATAAAAAAGTTTTCAAATGTCTACATAAATGTTTACATTCCATATACACTTTCAAATATCAAGTTGTACGTACACTGACTTTGAAAGCTAAGAAGCGACAAGCGCGATAAAAAAATCTATATTTAAATTATGTTTGGAAAAAGGGTTTTAATCAGACTTATTTTCTTAACGTGTGAAAAATGTTTATGAAATACAATTTTGTTGATTCTTGAGCGCATGATAAAAATATTATTTAAGATAACGTTGTCATCTAAAAAATTTTCTATCTTAAGCTGGAATGACCTAAGGTCACATTATTAATGTCCATTGATTTGATTGATATTAATAATTATTTATCAGTATTTCGAAAATTAAAATGTTTTTATATTCTTTTACGGCTTCTTGTTCAAACCAAACTGAAGTTCTTAACTTTTGTTTGCTTCAAGTTAACACTTCGGATCTTGTTAGTAGTGACATTAGGCCAAGCTGCAACCAACGAACAGAATCCATGTGACGTAGTTTGTAAAGTAATGCAAATAATACCAATTACAAAATTAAACAAATAAAAATTTTGATTCGAAATAATGTTTCACTCTTGTTCAAATCAACAGAGAAAGCAATTACATAAATTAGTATGTATGTATAACAGCTGGAACCTACGACTTAGAAAAATATCAAACATTTTCACAGATAGAGGGAACTTCTTGTAGTTTTTATTTTTGTTTGTTTTCTGAGTCTAGAATAAAGTTTTTAAAAACTTTTTTTTTTCAATTTTTACTAAGAAATACAAATTATGTCGTAAACCCCAGAATTAAATTAGATAAATTATTAAGATAAAAAGCAAAAACAAATAATAGTCTACGTTTCCGACTCCCGACATAAAAATAATAAAAATGAACTCTATAATGTTGCTTATATTGTACATATGCCGAACGTGTGGAAGTAAAAGATTCCTCAAACTCGCAAATTTCAAGAGAATTAAAATGCTTCTTCACTTGCTTTAAGAAATTAGTTAGTGCTTGTTTATTTTGTGTTAAATTTCCTATATTTTATTGAAAAAAAACGATAAATTCATTAAGTTGTTTTGGCTTTCAAAAGAAGCATTTGTGTTTGTGGTGTGTTGATGTTTTGAGCAATCTTCTTACAACATAAAATGTATTAAAAAAATGTTATTTATATCTCTAGTTTTTTTTTTAATAAAAACATAATAACTAACCCCCTCACTTTTTAATTTATGTTAATGAAAACAATGAACAAACTATCAATTTTGCCAGTCGATACCAATCCGCCAAAAAAAACCTTTCAGAAATTCATGCTGTAAAAATGGAAATTTACTTTCGCATTCGCTTCCAATTTCGAAAATAGGGAATGTAAAACGAAAGAGACAAAAGCGAAAGCAATAATATCAAAGTCAAACATCATTTTCGCCACCTAAAAAAATTCGCTTCGTATTCCCTAATCAGGGCATAGTTGACGTTTTTCTTTTTTAGTTCAGAGTCGAGCCCGAACTGTTATATAAAAAATTATGTTTCTTTTTTAGCTCTGAGCGTTCAGAGCTAAAAATTCAAGTTTCTTTTTTCGTTCTGAGTTTGTTCAGAGCACGCTTTATGAGCTCAGAATAAAATGACTGAGCAGACAGATTTAATACTGAACACAAGCATTTGACAGCTAGTGTTCTGTTCAAGTGTGTTTCCAAATTAACTCAGAGCACTCAGAGCACGCTTGGTTCAGACCAGAGGATGCTCAGAACATGCTCAACATGCTCAGACTCTGTTCAGAGCTCTATTCTGAATTAAAAAAAGAAAAACGCCTAGTATTACCACTTTTCGGGAAAATGCTTTTTTATTTTAATTTTCGTTATTTAGTATTTTGAGCATGAAGAAAAATTGTGAAATGGTGGAATTTCCACATTTTTCGTAATTTTGAATATACGAGTACTTTTTTATGTTAAAGGGTGGAACTCAACTTTTTTGAAACATGAAAAACATTGCGGACACAACACATGTTGGAAAAATAACTGTCGATTTCTTAAAAGAATTTATTGAGTAAACACACCTTGGAGTAAGATGTCAGCGTTGCCACTTTTTTGGCTAATTTAAATATTTTGAACATGAATAAATTTGCAAAAAAAAGGCCCCAGATGCCAAACAATATTTAAAAAAATATTTTTCAATGCACACATTTAATGTTAAAGTGTTTGTTATATTCATTAATTTTTAACAGGTGCCTAAGCCTCGTTACAATCAACTTAAACAAAAATCTCTAAAGTACACATCTGAAATTTTCTGCAGCTTATTTAAAAAAGTTATTTTTTTACGTATTTGAATTTAACAACAAAAATGGGAAATATGTAGATAAATAGATATCCACAGTACACAAATAGAAGGTATTATATTGCCCAGGTTGTCTAAAATGAGAACTGTCAGAAGGAATTCAAGATGGCCGTTCTCGTGATTTGTTTGCCGTATTACATCAACAAGAAACAACAAGCACGAAAGAAATAATTTTAATAACACTAAAAACCAATTTTCTTATTGTCAAATAAATAAATAATTATAATAATTAACAGTCGTATTTATAAACTTTGTCTAACTTCAGACAGCCGCCCAACTGCAAAAAGTTATTAATAAACTTTGTTTACTGTTGTCCTAAGTTCGTCTAACTTGACCAACGGCATCGGTTGTCTAAGATTTGTCTAGCTTGACATTTTATTTCATTAAATAAGGCATATTTCCAACTACAAAGGACTTTTAAAAAAACTGTCTAACTAGTCTGAAAATTCTCATAAATAAGGCTGTAAATATCTCGAAACAATTTTATTTTCTTATCAAGTAACAAAAGAAAAACACACATAATATACAATAATTTTCAGTCACACAACACAGGATCCACCATTTTCCACTGATTTTGAGATATGCCCATAACTGAACAAAAATGAAAACGCTAATGATATTACATTTAATATGTGTACTGTGCAGTGTAGCTATATCCGTTTAGAATGTTGAGAAACTGGTCACGATTAAGCACCTCGAACCCAAGAAATTGTTTTCTGTATATCGGGCAGACTGGCACAAAATGATTTGTGTGTTCTTTAGCGTCAAGGTTGCAAATGCCTACTGAATCTCTGCTAAAAGATCTTGCATTAAAGTTGATCAAACCTATCGAGTTCTTAGCACCATGCCAATCATTTCACGTGAGTTGTTGTTCTCGGAATAGTTTGGGACATCTACGTATTTAAGACGAGAATATTCGTCGTGAAATTGTGATTGTAACGCTCTGTTAGTGTAATCCGTCCAATATTTTCAGCAAGTTTGATACAAGCTTCATTATGGAATGGAATCCAGTCAGAATTCGTAGGCCAGTTAAACTCTATTCCGATTTTATCAAAGAGCTTTGATCATTCGCTGGCCCAGTATATCTGTTTCCTCACAATTATATCCGATAGTTTTCTGAGTAGTCTGTTTTCATTACTCTCTTATTATAAATATGGATATTAAAACCCTTTTTATTAACAAAAATTAATCTAAAAAAGTGAATTCAAATACATTTAAAATCAATGACAAAATACGTTAAAAAATATAATTCTTCTGTTTCCATACTGAAAACCTTTCAAAATTATTTCATTCGATTAAAGAAAACAAAATGGTGGTCAAACTTTAGTTCAATGTATTTGTTGCTTGGAAACAAAGCCTTATAAAAGGTGCTGCCACTTTGAGAAAATAGATAAACGACCAGCTATTGGTATTGAATACCTTACTGTGCGACGACGACGTGACAAAAAACTTTTTGTTCAAAACTTAATTTTCTATTGAGATGCAGATTGCTTAAGAAATATTATAAGAAAAATAAGCATCGAAAGTTAACAAGACAAGAACCAACACAAAAAATCAAAGATTTTATTTTTTTTTTTAAATTGCACAAAACTTTTTTTGGAGCAAATATAGGCTCAAGACATGCTTAAACAAAATAAAGTCAAGGCATTAATATGACAAAAATCTATTTCAATTGAAAACTGACAGAGATATCGCAATTCAAACTACTATTTCTTATTTTGTTTTTCAAACGTCATTTGTGTCAAAAATGCATTAGCAGAATTAAATGCAAAGACTTTTGGTCTTCTGTTCGTAAACGTAAATATAAAATTTGACTGCATTAGCATTGGGTGAGTTCCGATGCTTATTCTCAGCTATTCGGATAGCTTCGTGATGTGTCATCCCTTGTTAAGAAACAGCCGGTGACCGCTGGCACAACAACATATCCAATAAACATCGGAACGTGAGGATTGTGTTCGATAATGCATTGCTATCAAGTCACATGTTCAAAAACATCATCTTCGGGCAGATGTGTATTCCACAAAACTATCAAATTAAATCCAAATCTACCAAATTCAACCCAAAGCTTTGAGCGTACGGCAAAATTCATTTGGCAGAAAAGTACGCGAGATAGTAAAAAATTTCGCCTTCCTGACAATTTTTGACAATTCTAGCAAGAAATTTTTTTGTTTAGTTTTTGTTGACGTTCAAAAGTGGTAGAAATTTTGTTTGTATGCGTTCGTGTACTGCACGGTTTTACTTATCTCTGAGAGAATAACATCTCCAATCCTCTAAATTCTCGACAGACTGCCAAATTTACCCCAGAAAGTACACGAACAAACCTAATGAAATCGAGTTGACGAAGCCAGGGAGTGTGTTCATACACCACACCGGTTAGATGGTGTTTACATTGGACTGAAAACTGGATTTTTTCTGCGTTTCAGAATTCACATATTGCTTCCCCCCCAGTGAATACTGAAACGTCAAAAAAAATCCAATTTTTCACTCTAATTCCAATGTGAGCACATGTGACAACCCGACACATGTCAATGATACGTAATATGTTTTTCGCCCCTAATAATTTTCCTTCCAGAAAACCTGCATTTCAGCGAGTGAACCCTATCAGGGGGATACCACCTTTTTTCAATTTGATGTTCAATATATTTCCCATAACAGGAAAGCAAAAGATGGTGGATTACTTTAAACATGATTACAATTTTTCTTCGTATATGTTTGTCTTTTAAAATTGAGTTTTTCCAATGGTTAAACTTTATATTTCGGAATGAATCTTTTGGTGTATCTGTCTACTTAACGCAAAAAATTTAAGTTCCATACAAATCTTATATGTAAAAATATTATCCTAAAAAAATTAAGTTTTTTCAAAATGTGTCCCTTTAAAAATCAACTCTCATACAAAAACTCAAAGCAGTTTCCAACTTGAATATTCCACATTTCTTTCCAACTCCATTTTGAAGAATGCTTATTTATTCAATTTAAGGGATTTGCAAGTTGCAAAATATACAGTTTATTTTAATTACACATTTCACATACAGTGGACAAAATTTTAAATTTCCCGTTTTCTCCTAAATATAAAAATGCACACATACAATTCATTAATATATGCTAGTACCTACATCCACATGTCACTTTCTATAAACATATATAACTGACTGTCTATAGTTCTTTTAACCCCTTCCTCTGACTACGCACATGATATCATTTCGTTTTGACGATATGAATACATATGAAAAACATCGACAATACCTGTTTGTTTACATTATTAAGCAAAATAAAGGCATACATATGTACGCTTCGATACATATTCTTCTTGATTTATATATTCACAAACTCACATTAATTCTTATTCTATTACCTGTGTTGAAATAAAAGTAATTAGTAAAATTGATGTTTTCTAGGCCATTTTGAAAATAAAATCGAAAGTCAAATTTTAAAAAATTGATCCCAATTCTGCGCTGTCTGCTAGGGGCCATGACTCACATGTGCCAATAGAAAGTTAGATATAATTTAATTTTTTTTTATATATAAATCGAGTAATATTGTCTGCTTTAGGTAGACTGGAAATCAAGTAGACAAATTTCAGTTTTTTTTTTTTTTTTTAATTGCAAAAAATATACTAATCATCTGCATATAATAAAGCTAATTGCCAATAGTATTAAATGTAGACTGGGGCGTATACGTAATTAAAAAAAATTCCTTCATAGAATCGGCAAAGATACGGTTTAAAATGTTTCAGGCTAACACAGTAGTACATACATAATATAAAGAATATAACGTTACAATTTTACTTTATTAGAAAAAGAAAATAATTCAAACATACAATGCACGTCTGGATTGCGCGCCAAAATAAATATCCAATCAAGATAACAAAAAAAATGGATTCAAATATTTTTCCCCTGTTATTTTTATGAAGCAGAATTTTTTCTTATTATCATAAATAAATATTTCAACTGCCGATCGAAATATGTTTCATATTCGAGTAAGGAAGCGAACTTTTAATTTTATTCTTATTTAGTTCAAATTAATTTATTTATAGTTATTTTAAAGTTTTTTCTTGTATCTTCTTCTTTGGAACAAATTTCTTTTTAATTTAAAATGAGAGAAGGAAACGATAAAAATGTTAACTGTTTTGTGATTCATATTGCTTTTTGTGTAGTAAATAACGGTGCCCTAATAGCACTTAAAAATGTATCTTCCGCGATAATTTAAATCTCGTGCTGCTTAAAAAAAAACTCGTTAAGTTTAAATGTTACAATGTAACTAACTTAACCTGGAAAGTATATTTTCGTAGGAAACTTAATAGGTTATTTTCAAGGCTGTAGTTATTGAATATAATGTTAAAATTTTGTTGTTATTTTTACTTTTTTTGTTTAGTTTTGAGTTGATTCATGAGTTTTTTAAGTGAATATATTTTTCTATTGCGCATTTACCTAGGTTAAAATAGTTATATTTTATTAGCTCAGCTGAAATGGAAACAGTTGTTTGTGTTAAATTTTTCGTTTGCAAAACTGTACGATATTGATTAGCTTGAAAGGAGATAAAATGTCAATTTAAACTGCATTGTATGAACGAGTAGAAAGCGTCGCAGGTAAACCATTCGTAGAACACAAAAAGCAATTTTATTTATAAAATTATTGGGTTAATATTAGTATTATTTTAAAATAAAAAGGTGGCGCAGTGAAAACTAGGGCATTATAGCTTAAGGCCAAGATTACACATGTAAGTTTTGCTTATTACTTATTTTAGTCTTACAGAAGCAACCTTTATTTGAAAAAGAACTGGCAGAGTTTTAAAAGTAATTAAAGAAGTATTTTTAATTAGTGACACTGCATCTTAATCAAAAAAAATTAGTAAAAATGTTTTGAATAACGGAAGTTTATTTTGAAAACAAGAAGTCCGGTCAGAAAACCGAATTCTGTGCGTTCTTTATAATTGGAATTTACTCCTTACACATTAACGATGAGATTAAGCCCAGAAGTCAATATTGTCACTCGGTCGCCATTTTGGCGCCCAATCTGTAGTCTGATAAGGAAACAGAAATCTCTTCGTTTTTTGACTATTTTTGACATGCCAGCGATGTTATTTAGTTAAGGAGTCATTGTTGAAATCCTATCACTTAGACGCCATTTTCAAAAATGGTATCCAACCTGTGGAAAACGGCAAATCTAAACAAAATCATATATTACTTGGAAAATTTCCATGACCGAAATTACGATACATGTTTTAAAAGGAAAGGTTTTGAGTAGACGCTCTTTCGGGAAAAATTTCGTCATTGCCACTTTTCGGGAAAATATTTTGTTTTAAATCCACGGGTGGAACCTTCACTTATTTGATAATTTTTAATATTTTGAACAGGTAAAAAGTTGTGGAAACGCCTATAAATGCCAAACGCATTGTTGAGAAATAAAAATTAAAATTTGAAAAAAGTGTTGAGTAGGCGCACCTTCGATTGAAATATCAATGTTGCCACTTTTTAGGAACAAACTTTTTTGTGTCGAAATTTGGAACCTACTTCCCAATTTTTTTTTTTGAAGTTTTTAGCGTGAAACGATGCGGAAACGCCTCCAGACGTCAAACGTGTGTTGCAAAAATAACGATTGATGCCTTAAAAAAAAATTTGAATAGCTGCACTTTTGGGAAAAATGTGAATGTAACTTGATACAATCGAGTACAGCCTGTTCCTTATTTAGTTCCAACGAATAAACAACTGACTGAACCAAATAAGGAACTACCTATCTTCGATTGTATCGACTTAGCTCGATCGAACAAAGTCACATGCTGGACCCCCAGATTATTTAAATACATACAAAGCAAATGCAAATGAAAAACGTAACATAATTTTAACATAAGCACAAATACCTTTGTATTTGCACAGTGAAAAAGAATCTCATCCATTTTGACACAAATATTGCTTAGCAGGAATTGTTATGTTTGCTTTTGGGAACTGTTTTCTTTGCCCAAGATATGCGTTTGGAATTCGGCCTTTTTTGCTGTCGATTCTTCGTTAATAGTTTTAATTTTGTTTAAAGTGAGCTACGCGACTTGCGATGAAGGCGTCCATCGCAAGTCGCATCCAAATTATATATGGCTGGTTCGTTACAGAAAATGATTTTTCAAATTGCTGTCAACCCTTTGGCCTTTGCAAAAACAATAAGAGTTCAAATAAATTGAAATTTTAAGAAATTTAAGTTGCGAAATGGAAAATCTAGTATTATTGATTAACTCTCCAGAAAATATGTCGGGACAAATCTCGTGCCAAATTAATTGACTTTTTCCTTTGTTTTTTGGAGCTTCGAGTACCTACATATTTTTTCTCCAGGGAATTTGTTAAAGTTCGAAAATTCCCCTTTTTGAGAGTACTCATTTTATTATTATTCGTAATTAATAGCTTAAATTGTCTCGTATTTTTCTACGGCGAACGAAAAAAAACAGAGGGTACTGACTGGTGCATTTGCGCAAGTTTTGTTTATTTAAGGCCAAGAGAAGTTCAGGCGAAGCTCATAATAGCTTTTCAAATTCCGGGGGAACACAAATTTTTCAGGCAAAATATTTTTCATATAGGAAACTCATTATAAGGCTGATAGTATATTTTTCAGGGCGAAAAATGTTTGCCTTATTCTAAGCCACCCATTCAGTCATTAATTTTTCTCTTATTAAAAAACTATAGACCTAAAAATGTAATTCTTTGATTTATTTTTTATTCACAACATTTTTTTCGCATGCAAAAAAATTGCCAGTCCATTGTTTTGCATGACAGCAATGATTTTTTTTTCATGAAACTGTAAGCCAAACATGCAACAAAAATATTTTTATATTTCACCTCAATTATGTTTGATATTCTATTTGCATATATGTATTTATATGTTTTGCGCTCGCTGACTGACCTTAAAAGCTATATGCGAAAATACATTTTTTTTGACATATTCTGTCTTATTATGAGTTTTACGTGAACAAATTGACATTTTACTGTTCGCCTATTGTGAGTTTCACCCCAAAAACGAAAATTCCCCTTTTTCTGAGTACTCATTTCGCAATCATTTGTAATTAAGAGCTCAAATTGTCACTAATTTTCTGATGGCGAACGAAAGAAAAATAGAGGGTACTGACTGGTGCCTTTGCGCAAGTTTTTTGTTTATGTAAGGTCGAGAAAAGTTCAGGCGAAGCTCATAATACGAGTAGCTTTTCAAATTCCGGGGGAACACAAATTTTTTAGGCGAAATATGTTTCATGGAAAACTCATAATCACACTTATTATACCATACATGCGTACAGTACACGATATGGCAATTGACTTTTCGTTGAGTGTTCCATACGCCAAAATAAAGATAATTGCATTTCAAAACCTTCCCTGGGATTTATTCCGCAGATTGCCTTTTTTTGTAGATTTTTCCTGGGCTAAAATCACTAAAATCACTACGCGTCTTTTTCTGAGTATTAACTTACTGAATTTCATTGGTTTCGATCAAACTTCTATGACATATTCTTTACAACAATAAGCCTCTGTTTTTTTATTTTCTTTGTTACTTTTGAATGACCGCATTTCAAACGAAAAATATAAACATTCTAAGTAAGGGAAAACCCATACAAGGTCATTCGGCAAAAAAAAATAAAAATTAGAGCCTTAATTAATGTATAGTATCTACTTTCGATTAATTTACATTTGGTTCTAATATTCGTATAATATTATGTCAAACGCTTTTACCAATATTAAAAATTACATATAAATGCAAATTCATGTGATCCAATCATGTATACATCAACTCGTTATTCGAGAATATGTAAAATAATCTTTTTTTTTCGTTCTTAGGTATGTACAGTCATTCATACATGCAAACAAAACACAGTGTATATAATGTATGTATATATTTATTTATTCATAAACTTAATGATCGTGACACATAAAACAAACTGCAATTCGATACACTTATTAAACGTAATTGTTCTCACTCCTACCAATTCTCAATCTTTTGTATTCCCACTTCTTTAGCACGTCTTCAAACTTAGTTGATAGCTTATTGCTTTAAATCATTGTTTAAAAATTAAAGAAACTGACCTCACCAATTTTTCGTTTAAGATCACGTTTTATAGTTCTTTTAAATAGATCATAATTATATTTTGTCAATAATGCAAAAAAAAACCTCCAACCACTACTGAAAGTAAAAATAAATTCGTAATGAACATTCTTTATGTTTGTGATTTACATAATATAAGGTCCAATTAAGGCAAAGTAGTAAGTTTGTAAAATTAAGAGGCACTCAAAATATTAACCAGTTAAGTTGAACTTAAAATTCCCATAATTATGCCTGAATTATTTTCCCCCCTCAATAACTTCAGGTTTTGCATGGATACAAAGGTGGGAGTATCTCGAAAACAGTTCAAACAATTTTGTTAAAACTCCGTATAAGTTTTGCTTTAAACTCAAATGGAAGTGTGGCATTAAGGTTTGTAATGAATTGCTTAAAATTTCTAAGAACTAGAGCTTCTAAGCACCTCAATTGACATTGTAAATACAAATATTAATTCTTATTCAAAAAATGTATATGCTAAAGCTAAAGCTTTCTAAAATAAATCCCTTGAAATTGCAACATCAAATTATAATCAACAAGTGCATGCGACCCGATATTGCATTAAGTTTACTTTTCAAAACATTATTGAATTTGATTTTTTCTACAAAAACAAACAAAAAAAATTAGTTTATTATGAATAATTTTGTCGATATCGCAAAATTGATTTTATTGGATCACAATTGTCAAGGTCGTCAAGTACGGTAGATATTTTATTTAATTTCTCTGTGATATTCAACCTTGTAATTTGAGCTCTTAGGAATTTAAAATCATGTTTTGGTATCGTAGTATTTATATTAACTTTATTTTTGTCCACATATAGCATAAAAAAAAACATACAATGATAAAATAAATTTCCTTCTATTATCAATAGCAGATGCATGACTGTTGACTTGCTAATTGATTCATTGAGTCGTTTAATTAACACTCTTGACCTGAGTGGTTCTTAGTTCCTTTTAAAACTTAAATTGTTCGAATGAATTTTATATTCTTTGTCTGAAATTTCATATTCTTGAAATATACATAATTTGTACAATTGTACATATTAAATGGGTGCAAGGCATATTAGTCATCGTTAAGAATGCAAGCCTAAATTGGTTGTATATCGGTTTTACTTTTGTCTGGTTTTTGTCTTGAAAAATAATTACATACATACACACAATAAAAAATTCTTAATGAGTGTTTTGTAATTTAAGCCTCCCAGCTTTGACGTAGAAGAATATTTTTATTTGGTGAGTAATAATTTGAGGTTTTGATCTAAGCTAATTTAAGCTGTTTTTTTTTTTGTTTTACAAAAATTCTTTGCACTAAGCCATTTTAATATTTAATAAATAAACATTTAATTCAGGTATACTATTAATAAAAATACGATCAAAATTTTTGAGAAACAATAAAAACATTTAAAAGGCGGACCCATTTTATTCTGCTACATAATTCAAAACGTTCTTGAATTTATATTTAATCAGACATACAACTTTATTTCATTCTTGTTTTTTAGTTCAACTACCTTAAAGTTCAAATATTAAATAAAAGGTAATTAGCACAAGATGAAAATAAAAAATCCAAAAACTTGTTGACTGGATTAAGAAAGGTTACATTATAAAAAGATTTCTACAAAACGGGATTACTTACTGTATTCTGTAAAAGTTTTTTTTCTAAGATAGGAATCCATTAGTTTTCTTCTAGATTTAATTTTAATCCGTTTAAACCAGTGTAACTTTTTGTTAGTAAAAACGTTCTGGTCGACCCGCACATTCAAAATAGTTCTTTGTCATATTCTAAAAACAAAAGAAAGTTTTTTACCGAGGTACTGCCTTTTGCGAAGAACTGACAAATCCTCGAAGAGTCGTTTGGACTTGGAAAAATGTTAGGTCCCCTCCTGCCAACAACACGCACATAAGAATTGTTGAGAGTTGTAAGTCACTAGGCCCTGGTTCCCCACGAGTTGGCAAGAAATTTTTTGAATTCTTATGTGTCATTAGAATTGTCTTTAATTTTTTTTTCAAATAAGCTTCTCGAAAACGACCCCAGCCTTTTGTTTTGAATAATAAGCCTCAGTGTTCAGGGCTTTCAACCTTTGTTTTTCAATTTTAGTGGCTTGCGACCCCCTGAGAAGTTCTTGTCGACCCCCTAGGGGGCTGCGACCAACAGTTTGAAAAACATTGGTTCAGCCGATAGCTAGAAAAATCAAAATGAAGAGACTATGGTTGCGACCCACACTGGTAACTTCTCATTGGTGCCCTCGGAAGCTATAGAACTGTTTTTTTTTTTTTTAATATATTTTACGTGCACTCAAGGGGTTATCGACTGTAAACGGATAAGTGATCGCCTGGCTGTGATCCACATCAAAGCTACTTTCCAAAATGTAAGTGTGATATGTGCACTAGCGTGGTCTTTAAATTGAGCACAGTCTTGGATAGCCCTCATTCGATTCAAAATATTGAAAAACAATTTCCCTATTTTTTTTTCAGATTTTCATTTCAGCCTCTTGGTCGCTCACTTTTTACTTTAAGGACCTACTAATTATGAGGTAAGGGTAATTCTTATAACACACGAAAAAAAATCAAAACGCATTTTCGTCTGTTCAGGCAGGTGGCCAATTTTCTTAAAATTTGACTCAAAACAGAAAAAAACTATTTAAAATAAATGGAAGCACTTACAATTTGTGACTTAAAAAAGCTATAGCGCGGCACTGTTAGTATTCCCATTTTTTTAAAATCATTTACTTCGGTTTTGAGAATTTTTTTTTTTTTTTGAAAATTACACCTCCCGTCTGAACCGCGAGAAATAGACCCCCACGAATACGATTTTGTTCTCATCTGAATCTCGTCTAAAAGTTCTGTTTTTTTTCTCGTGTTTTAAATATCACCCTTACCCCATAATTAGAGCTTTTAAGTGGTAAGGGGGAGATCAAAGAGTGAAATAAAAATCTGAAAAAAAGGAAAACTTTTTTTTCTACTTAGAGCCATTTGCTGCCTATCCAGCACAAGTCCCTCATAATAGAGTTGAAAGCTCTTTAATGGATAAGTTCTATGACCTCCTAGACATAGCTTACAGAACCTGCCTGGAGTGCGATGTACAAATTTTGCTCGATGCTAAAATTGGAAAGGCAAACACCCTAGCCCTGTTTCACACGGCAACGCACCGCACGATTTTTCGCAGTATAAATCCGTGCGAATGGGCAGTGGCGTATATAATATAGAACCTTTCACATGACGTTTGTACGTTTGCCGTTTGGATTTATACTGCCGTTTGGATCTATACTGCAAATAAATGTGTGTAACTTTGCCGTGTGAACTAGGCCTAAGGCTAAGCGTACAGTGGTGCGACAAAGTGATGTAACACGAGAAGCGATGCATGCGACAAGCGATTCGACATGCGGTAATTAGATGCGACATAGTGCGCACAGTAAAAACTATTTTGTGCGGTTGTACATATATCTCGATTGTTTACTGTCAAAACAATATGGATTCGTCATCAAAAGATGAGTTTTTAAACAAAAATTTATACTTCAAGTTTTCCTAGAAAAAGGATGAAACTCATCAAATTTACTTGATAAGAAAAGAAATTTACTTTCAATTAATTTAGAAAGGATGAAATGAAGTTTATTGCATATTACCTATACAAGAATGTCAATTAAAATGTTTGATTATAATTTGGAAAAAATTTAACGGTTAATCACTGAAATGAAAAATGAAAAAAAAAAAAAACACAGTTCATGCAAGGTAATTATTTCGACTGCTAGGAAAAAATTACATTTTTAGAGGGAAAAAATTCTTTACTTAGTAAAAACTACGAAAACATGTTGGTAACTCACGTTACAAGTTTCGGACATGGGTTTCGCTGCAGTACCTTGCAAGTTTTCTTAAAATTAAACAAACCAATATAGCTTAAGAAGTTTGTTTAATTAGACACAAGAACATATCAGCCTATTTATTACTATACAGGTAACTCACGCTACAAAAAGCCGGTAACTCACGTTATTTCACGTTTTCAATTTAAATTTCATTTTATTTTCAGCCATATGTTTATTACTTGAAAGATATTTGTTTGCAATTTTAATATTAAAAGTAGCGAACAATAGACAGGGGGCGAGATAAATTTTTATTTTTTCTATCTTCATGTCCACTTTTTCATGGAGTTACCCTTTAGTAAAGGTTTCCTAAGGATAGAAATCCATTTTTCAAAAAATGGTTATTAATGGTACCTCCTCAAAGATCCACTTTTTCAATTTTCGATTTTCTTCAAAACGGTATGACTGAATTCAATATTTTATTTTATACAGAGACTCCCAAAAATTATAACCATTTTCATGTACTTAAATTAAAAAAAATATTGTTTGGATTTTTAAAAGATGTTTTTATTTTTTTTTTTTGAAAATCAAATATTTCGAATACGATATGGTCGAATTTTTTAAAACTCGATACATAGAGTTTTTTAGCACCTACTGTCTAAGATTTGAGAAAAAACTCCGCATACCTATATGAAAAAATGTATGATTAAAATATTTTTTTTTCTCAAAAATGACTTCTGCGATTTCGATTAAACTTTTTCCATATACCAACTAAAAATAACACGATCTACTACAAAAAATTATACAATTTTGCACTTAGCAACTGTTAATATAATTAATATTTATATCGGCTTAACGGATTTACATAAATTTTGTTTATATACAAAGGACAATCGGCAAAAATGTATGGAAGGTGGTCTAGGAACCAATAACAACGAGATGTATGTCGTTGGAAAGGTATTTGTATGTGCTACAATAGTCACTATGGCTTCATATTTCAAATTACTGTGTGGAAAAAGTAATTTGCTGTTTTGGTGAATTTTTATAGAACAAAAATTAATGTGTCGTGGTTAATAAAAAGCGAATAACTTTTTTCGCACAGTAATTTGAAAAAGCTGTCCTACCAACTATTGTAGTGCATCAAAATACCTTTCCAAAAACATGCGTTTGGTTGTTATCGGTTCAGCTAGCGTTCACACATTTTTTCGCATACTACACAAAAACATTTTTTTCACACTAAAATACACCAAAATATTATACTAGTTAGCAAATAACTTTCTTCATTTAGTGATTTGAACTGAACTGCTATGAAAGATATTGAAGGTAAGAAAAATACCTTTCCAATGATATATGTAGTGTCGATATTGTATATTATATTTTGGCTATACTAAATACTAAATAGATTTTGAATGTTTGAAAAAAGTTTCAAAATTTTGTTTTGAAAATTTAATATTTCAAAAACGGGTTGACAAATTTTTTTCAAATTTAATTTTTATATGCACATAAATTAATAATTAACATTTGCATACAAAAAGTCTTGCTTAAAAATGCTATAAAAATTTTATGTATAAAAATTATTTTTTAAGAAAACCGTTCCAACGATTTAAAATTTTATGTTTGTTCATACAATCCATACAACTCAATGAAGATTTAAGATGGTGTTCTTTTTTTGCATCTCAAACTCTCAACGAAGTTTTATTTAGCTACGAAATACATGCTTTTAAATATTTTCCCCTCTTAATTTCCATGTTGTTGGTAATTAAAAAAGTTATTAACGTTTAAGTGATTCTGAAGCAATGTAAAAAAGCATGTTTTATATTTATGCATTTCAAATATTATTAAATTCTTTCCCTCGTATTGGATGTACAACTTTGTGATTACCTTTATATATTTAGGGAAATTTTTAATAAGAACATTGCATTAAATTTGTTCCTATCTTCAATGTTTATATTGCACCTACCAATTTTTAATTATTAAAGCCATTAAGTAGGTAAAAAAGGTATTAACTCAAATATGTTTCTACATTTTTTCTAAGTTCCCAAGCATAAGTTGATAATTTTTCATTAACGATTGTCTAAATGACAATATTTAAGGACCTTAATTTTGAAAAATTGAATTTCTTGAGCAATTAATTTATTAATGGAGTCATGTCGATCAATTTTTTAATTAAAATCCATTTTATCATAAAAAAATTTACTAAAAAACTTGTACTACCTCTGTTGTAAGATTGATGGTGAAATATACTAAAGGCCACTTTATACGATAATAGAAGTCATATGACCTGTCATTATATTTTCTGTATGATTTCTCATATGAGCTGTCATTTCAAGTCAAGTCATACGGTTATCATTTTTTTATGTTTACGCGTCTTTTCTTCGCATTTGATTTTCTCTATGGTAATATGTCAAAACCAAAATAAAAGAAAAAAAATCACAAACAAATACATTTTGGTAAAGCTAAATTACTTTTTTGGATTTATCCATTGTTGTGTTCATTCAAAATCCAAATTTTTTGTATAAATATTTTTATATTCAATACTCTGAATTCACTATTTTCCATGAAAACAACTATTCCCGTTTGACTCCTCAAATGGAATTAGCTGCAGTTCTAATGTCACAAAAGTCATATGCTTTTTGCTTTAGAGAAGTCATATGAGATCTATGAGTGTGTTCAGACGGTATGATATGATTTTTTTGACAGCTCATATGAGAAGTCATATGACTTGTATAATCGTGTAAAATGGCCTTAATGGTATTCATAATTTTAGAAGAAAAATGAGGCAATAAATAAAAAAATAAAAATTAAAAATTATGAAAATTTTCATCACATTTTGAATTTTGAATGAAATAAATCGACCCTCTTCAAAGTTTTTTTTACACAATATAGCCTGTTATGTCAGCTGTTGTTACGAATCTCGAAAACAAAATTATCACAGGAAGCTTTTTCCGGGATCCGTAAAAGTTCCCAGCCCGGTTATGATGGAATCCAGGATAGGGCTGAATATAAGAATAATAACAAATTCAGTTAAACATACTTCCTTTCAATTTACTCTTAATGAATTATTAACATTTTTTCTATATTGCTTTCTTATGAAGGCTGCAAATAAAATTACAGCTGTTCAAACTAAAGGTACAATTCAAACAAATTATTCATACAAATCTATGAGAAACAACTTTAGTTTGAATTATTTTATCTATTGTGAATACATTAACTTTACCTACAAGTCAAAATAGTATTTTTTAATTAAGGGCGTTTAGAGTTTAGACAAGTTGGTATATATTTTGCATAATTCATTTTACGAATTTGACGGCTAATTTAAATGATTTTGGTATTCCATCTACTGATTTGCAAAGTGACGTCAATTTTTTTTTAGCTTTGTCTGTGTCTTAATTTTAACAAGTTGGTCTTGACACAAAAATAGATGAATGGTAAAATGTTAAGGGTCTTGCTTCTGACACGAAAATTGATTAATGCGGGTGATGGCTGTATATGTGTCTACCCTTTTCTTTTTACAAGCTTAACGAATTCTATAACTATAAGAACTCATGTAAGTACAGTTGTTTGTTTGTTTATGAATTTTATTTTTGTTCACAGTCAATGAATAAGTGGGTCTAATTTTTCATTCTTGTGCACATAGAACCAGGTCCGTAGTCATGATTTTTGTTTTTCTTGGAGTGATGTAGTAATAGCTTTTGAGTGGGTTTTAACTAATTGCAAACATATTTGCTAAATACTTTGTACACAGAATTTGTGAGCAATTTTCAAAAATTATTTCTCATAAAACAAGGAGAAGCCAAAAAAAAATTCTATAGGGTAAGTATCTCTATATTATAAAGTGCAATTTAAAGACTTATCAAAAGGTGTTTAATTTTAATGTGATAGTGTATATGTATAAGTGGTATCACAGAACTGTTTTGAAAATTTCATCATAGCAGAATTAAATACATGACTGGGTCGCACGCGCGCTTGTACTTGGTCTTATGTTCAAAAGGCTTTTAAATTGCTAAAATAACTTTTATAGTTTTAGGGGAAAAAGCAATTTCATAAGAATTCTTGAACAAACATGAATCGTTTGGCTTTGCTAGCTGCATTTTTTATTAGTTTCAGTAGAGCATATTATTTTCAAACACTTGTAGTTTAAAAAAAAAATCAAACGTACATAGTTTCAAAACAAGGAAACATAGATTTGATTTTAATTTGCGATTATGACAGAGTTTTGATTTTGTATTTTAATAGTCCTTCAAAATCAGACCTGTAAACTTTCAAGTATTTACTTGTACTTGAAAAAAACAGGTACCATGTACTTGGTCCTTGAAAAGCACCAAGTATTACAAGTACCTACTCTTTTCCACGTACATGTACTTGGTACTGTAACTGTGTCCAATACATTTTCAAGTACTTTTCAACCACAAGTTCATTTCAAGTAATTTTCAAGTACAAGTCTACTTCAAGTAATTTTCAAGTACAAAGTCCATTTCAAGTACTTTTCAAGTTCAAGCCCATCCAAGTATTTTTCAAGTACAAGTCCCTTTTAAGTTCTTTTCAAGTACAGACAAGTTGAGTAGTCTGGTTGAGCTATCGAATAATGACTATCTCAATTAAAAACCATAGAACACAACGACTGATGGCGTAAATTTACTAAAGTAAACAGACTATTGAAAGAATTGTACTTAAAACGTACTTGAAATTGACTTGTACTCGAAATGGACATGTCCTTAAAAAGGACCTGGACTTGAAAAGTACTTGAAGTATTCCAGTACCAAGTACATGTAATTGTAACAGAGTAATTGTACTTGGTATTTTTCAAGTACCAAGTACATTTTATTTGTTTTAATTTTTTTAAATTCAAGTACAAGTAAGTAAATTAAAGATATTATTTTAAATAACTTAAGAACACTGATTTTATTTCCTGAAATGCATTTGCTTCCATCGTCAGTAAGTTTTATATAAAAAAAAGAAAATTTAATTTAAAGCCTACTGACGACGGTGGAAACATGGCTTCTGAAATGCATTTAAGTAAGTAAATATGTTAAATGTGTAAGTTATTTAAAATAATATTTTTATTTACTTCATGAAAAAACACCTTGAAAGTCTCCACTTTTAAATCAATTTACAAGTACAAGTACTGGGTACTTACTACTTAAGAACTTTACAAAACTCTTTGAAAAATACGGTTATAACTGATCAGATTTTTTTTTTTTGATTCGCCTCTAAGTGCAAAAAAGTCACATAACTATGGCTTGGAGCCATTGTAGCTGTTTTCATTGAAAAATTATCGTAAGGACAGTTAAATGTTGAAAATTAAAAAATGGCCCGAAATTTAAAAATGAAACCCTTTGTTAAAAGACCCTATAGTGTATAATATCAAGTGAAGAACTATGGAAAAAATATAATTATGTATCACGTGTAGGTAAGCCGTTTTGTATACCCAAAAATTTAATTTCTTATTTCATTTAGAATCTAGTCGATTACCCTTTTTGGCTACGTTCTTGATTAGAGCAATTTATTAAAAAAATGTATAATGCTTCTTTAGCTATATAGTTATTTCTGAATGATCATCACTTCACATTAAGATATACTTTATAGGAACTTAACATAAAAAATATTAAAATTTCACGCAATTGTGATCTTGCCCTCAAGTTACTACAATTTTATTCATTGTTTTGTTGCTTTTAATTAATTATTAAGATTTTAAAGATAGAAAATAAAGATTATAAAGACTCGCAAATCGCAAAACTTAAATAACAGCTTTGCTTGTCTCAATTCTAAAAAGAAGCACATTTATGCTTTTTAACTGAACGTGCTTTGTTTATTAATTTTTCTATAATAATACTTGAACATACCATTCTACACATACATATTTATACATTGGTGCTGGTACATATAAAATTATATTTTTTTTTTCGAAATGCAACGGTAGTTTTCGTTTTTTTTTAACGTTTCACGTCTAGATAGTAAAGTTTTTGTTATTTTTAATCATTATATCTACATACATATACATATGTTAATCAAATTAAATTGACATGATGATGATTAAAATCGACAGCGTGATGCTTGGGAATTCAGAAAGTGATGTTAAATAAATACAATATCAGATCTGACATTGAATTTTCTTGCATTTCTTCACCTTGCATTCATTTTCCTAAAAAGCGGTGGATTTTCATTAATGTTTAGGTTATTTTCATTTTATAAGTTTTCAATATTTAAAAAATACGATTAACTTGTTTCGGATTTTTTGGGGCCGCTCTTCACTACTTTTTTAAAGTCTTATGGCCAGTTTCATTAACAAACGCTAAAATCGCGTTTATCTAAACTCCTTCTAAATTCTATCAGACATATAAAATTGTTCAATTTAACAAATGCAGAAAAGGGATATTTTAGAGGCATTTTAATAAAACTAATTTGCCTCATGTCCTAGAAAATAGAAAAAGAGGTTGTTTCACTTGCACATACGAAGTTTATGAGAAAAAGTGAAAAGGCACTATATGGTATAAAAATACAAGGTATGCCGTGTATGAGGTAAAGGGTTGACATATTTGTTCTCATGTGACGTCATAGCGTGTGCCGCATAACACATAACTTAAAAAAATTGATTATTTATGGTTTTACTTTAAATTTAAACAACACATAACCTTAAAACAAAAGTTTTTTATGGTTTTACTTTGAATTCTAACAATAAATAACTTTAAAACTAAAATATTGTATTTTTTGTTTTTGTTCCATCTGGCAAACAATTGAGATCATTCACTCGCAATGACATCACGAATCATCTCATTGAACTGCCAAGCATACCTTGTTATTCTTATACTATGGGATGAGGGGACAATTATTCTGACAGCAAAATATCAGCTGTTGTTGACTGGAATAGCTGAACAAAAAAAAAAAAACTTTTTAAAATTTAATGAGACAGGAACGAGCTTTTTTTGTTTACAAGGGCATTTAAAATCTTCTTGAAATTAAAAGCATTTGGTGAAACCAAAAAACTTGGCTTTTAAAATAGTTAAAAGTCTTTTGTAAAATTGGGCATTACAGATTTATTCATAAACACCTTTTAGAGACTGCGTGAAGTTATAACCCCGCTCTTAACGCGCTAATTTCGTTTACTTGAAAAAAGAAAAGTATTTTTATGTGGAAAGTTGGGCCTATTTGATTCTTTTTTTGACTAGAAATATTAATTAAGTCTTGAGCTTTATTTGTTAATCAAAATAATATATGAGCTTCCTTTCTAAATGTCTCAAAATCAATCATTACAACTTTCAATGATGAGTTTCAATGATAGCTACAACTGGCGCCTAAGTGGTTTAACGAGTAAGGAAGGAGTCATCCAGATTCATTTGGTATCACAATAGACCAACTTTGGTCTAGGTGTGTCAGTATTAATTTACTGACAGCCACTTCTACCTAACCTCACTTTAACTTAATTTTCAAGTATTCTCTTATAATATCAATTCGCAACGGTCTGCATCATTCTCAATAACTAAAACTTTAATCAGTTACTTTTTTAATCATCGAACTAATTATCAATTTCATAATTGGTAATCGTAATAGGGGCGAAACACGTTCACATAAGCGAAATTCTCTACGACCCCTGAAAAGTCAAAAACTTTCATGTTGCGAGTTTTGTGTCACGAAGCAGGATCTGAATATTAAAGGCATCAATTTCAACATTTGGAGAGTTGATACTTTTTGTCTCCGAAATCTATCATTTAGTGCCCTGTTCGATCGAACAGTTCGAACATCTCTGCCAACACTGGGGCTTACTTGTACTTTTATAAAATACTCGCAGTTGTCTTAAGTCCCGTAATAAATAGACCTAATCACATTGCATTCTCAATGAAAGGTTTATTTTTGGGTAGTAGTCAAGGAATATGGATGCCACGATTTAAAAAAAAAGGTCAACAGTGGGCGTTGAACCAAATGATCTTGAGGCCATATTTGACGTCATCACCGCAACGTGTAATAATGGCATTTGGGAACTTTTCACGCAAAATATATATCGTTTAAAGCATTACCACGATAGTGTCCAGTCCTTATCTTATCGCCAATACTCCCAGTTTCCTCCAATTTTGTAATTAAAGGCCCAAATTATTTGCACAATTGGAGGAGTAAACGGACCAAAATCTTCCCGTTAACTTCGAAATACAATGAATATTTCTGTAAAACAATTTTAATGCATTGAGCTTTGGTTAAACTTAACCGATCCTTTTCGTATAAATGAGTAGCTAAGAACTTACTTTTAGCTTAGATTTTTTAACAATTTTACTAAAGCAATTTTACCAAATTTCATTCTTTTCAAAAACACCTTCAAATTTTTTCTAATAAATTTAACTATAACTTTGAATAGAAAACCATTTTGTCAAAAATTGTTGTTAATGGTACGGTCCAAAGAATCTTTTCTTGATTTTCGATTTTCTTAAAAAGAGCTGTAATGGATTTTGATCATTTTTTAATGCAGAAGCTCCCAAAAAAGTTTAATAGTATTGTGCAACAAATTTTTCAAAAAATGATTATTTTTGGATACAAAAAAAATATTTATTTCTTTCTATTGGTTTCTTAACACTTTTAAAAATATTTAAAAGTATATTTGAATTTTTCAAAAACAACGGTACCTTCCATGCAAATAATGTTAAAAAACAGTAGAAAAAATCTCGTTTCAATTAAAAATGACTTCTATGATATTGATAAAATTTTCTCCGTGTGCCAAAATTCGAACGGTCTACTGTTAAATTAAAGAAAAAATACACCATGTAAGAGCTAACAACAACTATTAACAGTAACTCTCTTAGAACGCTATTTTTGGTTTTTAATTTTTTAATATTATTGGCTGATCGAATCAAAATATGTACATAAACTTTGTTTGTAGAAAAAATTCCAAAAAATATAAATTATATTGCATTTCAGAATTAAAAAAAAAATATTTTATTAATTAAAAAAATTATATATTTTTGGAAAAACTCGATTTTTCTGCATATTAAGGCCCATTTAGACGATCATTTCGGTTTCATTTGGGCTACAAGTTAAGCTTTCAGCTAAACTAATGTCTAAATCCGCTAAATGCAAAAACTGAAGCATTTAACTGAAACTGATAAGTTTTCAGTTCAGTTATCAGTTAAAGTGATGTGAAAAAACATTGTAGTTCAGTTGTCATTTTAATTGCGTTGATGATTTAGCGTCTTTGAGATCCTGTTTTTTCCAATATGCTAAGATGTGTTTGTATTTGTGGAAGAAAAATTTGTTTCCCGTGGGTAGGTGCATAAGGCTCTATGAAGACCGAAAAACGCGTGCTCATAGGTGTGTGAGATTTTTACTACACTAAAACCACCTCCACTTCCCAATTGCAACTGAGATGAAATTTATCTAGCAATTTATTTTACGTGTTGAAGGTTTTCTTCCGGTGAGTTCCTGCTTATTCCGCGATTTTAAAGCGGTTTTCGTTACACCGCACCAAGTCGGAAGGTTTTGTTCTTCATCGACGGCGCTCGTACTAAATTCGACTCGTCAAGAATGTCAATAATCATTGCATTAGCATGTTCTAATAGGCGATTTCTATGTTTTTGCGCGAAACTTTTATTTCATCCCGAACCGTACGAATCCCGGGATTACTGTGAAGATTTTCGTTTCTTTTATACCACGGAGCATTTACAAATGACATAAGTAATTTATTTTCAAACGTTTGTAAGTTATTTAATTTTGTATCGCAGGTACAATCCCAGAGTTGTATACCATAAGTCCACACAGGTTTAAGTACCTGCCTGTATAAAATCAACTTATTTTCAATACTAAGCTTTAAATATCTACCGAGTAGCCAGTTCATATCTCTTAAATAACTTGTACGCATTTCTTTTCTTACGGGAGACTTCCATTTTAATTTCACGTCTAGAGTCATTCTCAGATACTTTGCCTCATTTGCAAATAGAACAAATAAAATAAATAAATTTGGTGGCACAACAGCTCGTGAAGAACCAAGGCCTAGTGACTTACAACTCTCAACCATTCCTGTGTGCGTATTTTTGGCAAGAATGGAGGGGACCTACAATTTTCTGCCGAGTCTGAACGGCTAGATGAGAAGCACTTATTCATGACAAGTATATTCTTGGAGGATTTGTCAGTTCCTCGCAGGAGGCAGTATCTCGCGAAAAACACATTTCTGTTTTTAGGTGGCAGTGGCTGGGAGTCGAACCCAGACCTTTGGCATGACAGTCCTACGCACTAACCATCATGCCACGAGCTACTACAAATAGAACACGAGCGGTATAAAGAAAGACGGGCAGTCTATTATTTTTTATACGTAAAATCCACGTGGACTGACATTTGTTCATTGAGCGCTATTCGCCATGTTTTCATCCACTCAGCATTTTGTAATTTAATTGTAGCTTCGCTAATCGTTTTGACTACTGGTAACGGGTGATTTTTTAGCTGGTTTGGTTTTGGCAACACTGGTTTTGACAGCTGACGTGTGTTTAGTACCTTGTGTCACTGTCAAACAGCTTCAGTTTGGTTTGCAATTTAACCATAGATCGTCTTACAAATGAACAACGCTTGCAAATTATTGAATTTTACTATCAAAATTCGTGCTCGGTTCGAAATGTTCATCGCGCGCTGCTTCCATTTTATGGTCGGCATTCTCGACCTTCTGAGCAGTCTATTTGGAAGATTGTGACCAAATTTCGCACCAAATTTACTTTGTTGGACATTAAACCACCAACACGTTTACGTACTGTGCGTAGTGAAGAAAATATTGCGGCCGTATCAGCTAGTGTGACAGAAGACCGCGAAATGTCGATTCGGCGCCGTTCCCAGCAGTTAGGCCTTTGTTACAGCACTACGTGGAAAATTTTGCGGAAGGATTTGGGCGTAAAGCCTTTTAAGATACAGCTGGTGCAAGAACTAAAGCCAGCTGACCTACCACAACGCCGAATTTTTGGTGAATGGGCTCTTGGAAAGCTGGCCGAGGATCCGCTTTTTTATCGAAAAATTGTGTTCAGCGATGAGGCTCATTTTTGGTTGAATGGGTACGTAAATAAGCATAATTGCCGCATTTGGAGTAAAGATCAGCCAGAAGCATTGCAACAGCTACCAATGCATCCCGAAAAAGCCACTGTTTGGTGCGGTTTATGGGCCGGCGGCATTATTGGGCCATATTTCTTCAAAGATGATGCGAATCGCAGCGTTACTGTCAATGGTGAACGCTACCGACCGATGATAACAAACTTTTTTTTGCCCGAAATGGAAGTTCTTGACTTGCATGATATGTGGTTTCAACAAGACGGTGCCTCATTCCACACAGCACGCGAAACAATGGCGCAATTGCGAGGCGAGTTTGGTGAACAGTTAATTTCACGTTTCGGGCCGGTCAATTGGCCGCCTAGATCGTGCGATTTGACACCATTAGATTATTTTTTGTGGGGGTATGTCAAGACTAATGTCTATAGGGACAAGCCCGCTTCGATTGACGCACTGGAAGCCAACATCCATGCATTCATTCGTGAGATACCGGCCGATATGTGTGAAAGAGTATGCCAAAATTGGACTCAGCGGATGGGCTACCTGAGACGCAGCCGCGGTCAACATTTGCGTGAAATTATCTTTAAACATTAAATTGCAAAGTTCAAACTATCGATTCAAATAAATATTTCATTCATTTTTTCGAATTTTTTGTGTTTTTTTTTTTTAAAGTTCTAAACCTCTTAAAAAATCACCCGTTAGTATTGCAGTATCATCAGCAAACCGATAGTGTCTTCTGTTTGAGGTATATATCACGTGTAAATAAAAGGTACAGAACTGGACCTAACACACATCCCTGTGGTACCCCAACCACCATTTTTTTTTTTTAATTAGAATAATCCTTTCCGTGTCTTACATGAATAAGTCAGTTATCTTGGAATAAAAGTGATTAGTTAAACTGGCTCAACTTAAACTGAAACTGAAATGAGCGTCTAAATGGAGCTTAACAAAAAACTTAAAATTTACTTCACAAAATGTTTTACAAATTTCATGTATCCTAACAAATGATTTTTAAACAAAAACCTGGCAACTACTTTTAAGTTTTCCTTAAATTCATTAATTAACTAACGGTGTATACAAAATAACTTATTACATATGTATGTCTACCAATGAACAAAATAAACTTAATTTTTTCCTTTGATCGGACTTAGGTACTTAAAATTTTAGATGCCTTTAACATGTTTTTTCTATGCCTTTATCTGACCTTAAATCTCTTCAAAAAATGTTAAATATAAATATTTACATAAAGCTTAAACCATCCTTTGAAATCAGACGCACAGTTCTTGAACTTATTGGTTACCCTAGTGACCAAACTATACAAAAAACTTTCATGTATACATATTTAGATACAGAGTATTAATAAATTTTCGTTCTCTGGTGAAGTTCTAAATTAGACACCAGTTTAAAATTCTCCACCAAAATGAGGACTTGTACCTTCTAAACAATTAATTTGTATTTTAATGTAATTTAATAAATCGAAATAACTTTTAATTTTGACCAATTCTCATTTCAGACACATGCGGAGAGGAAAAATATAATTTACGTACACTCAAAATGGAAACTCAATAAATAAACACCATTCAAGAACATAAAAAGAAAGAACGCAATGTTCTCAAATACATCACAAGGCGCCTCAGCATACTGCACGCTGCCATTTTCTCGCAAATCCAAAGATGACACTTTGAAAGCCGCTTCGTTTGGTGACACCAAGCGATTGTCTAAGTTAGACGAAGAAACAACCTTAACATCATCATACGGTACTGTGGGAAGGAAATTAAGACGTGTCATTAAATCGCAAGATGATGCACTTCCGCCATATAAAAAACTCAAAGCGGAATCAGAAGAAAATAATAGTTCGTTTGATCAATCGAATAACCTTTCCATAGAGTCAATACAAAATGCATGTGAATTTTCTGAATTAAGCGATGACGAACGACCACCAGTCTTTCATGAGCGTATGTCCAACGAAAGGAGATCCCTTAGGTCACCATCGGCTAGTAAAAACCGCAATAAAAGAAAAAAGGCTGAACACCCATTCTGCACACTGCGGAGAGGTGGTGAAACTACTGGTCTGCCAGCAACATTTGATAATCCAAAAAAAGACCACAACATCAATCACAGTTCGCTTACCCTTAACCAAGAAGAAGCATTGAATGTACTGAATGAACTCGATGCAATCTTGGATAACCATGCCAGTTCATCTAGTGTGGAATTGACTTCATCTTCGGAGCAAACGGAAAAAGTTGAAGACTGCCTCTTAGAACTGGACACATATTTGGATGGGCTTGATGACAAGAGTCTAAATAGCTCCATTGACTGTGATAATGTTAAGGTGCTAAACAAAGCTCCCAAACGTCGACCTACAACCCTTCCAAAGAACATGCGTAGTAGTTTTACTATTTCAAAAGGCTCCAAGGCCGGCTGTGAAAATGAATCACTAAATCGCGGTCATATGCTGAGAAAGACTATTGGAAGTGGCAGTGCACTTCGGAGTATGCGTGGAGGTGGTGACAATGAAGCTATTAAGTCCACAAATAATAATACATCTCATTCGGGTAAGATATACTTAATTTTATTTTGTTTTTCTTTCACTTTCTCTTTAAAGTTGGAGACAAAGCGACCAATGTCTCATGGAACGGTGGTGGGCGACTACGGGGTTTTAATATAGTAACTATTTTTAGCATTTTTTACACTTTCTTGCGCGCATAGCGTGACGTTTAGAGCAAGGGAGGGATAGAGGTCAATGAAGCAGTTGAAAAGCAGGTTTGCGGTAGATTCCCAAACTAGTTTTAAGTTTTCTTTTCCGTTCTTTGTTTGCACTTATACGAATTAAATTCGATGTGCAGAGTGCATATAACTATTTACTTAAATATTTATGGAGCTTCATTCGTTTTCACAACTAAAATTTGTTGAACATTATTAAAGGTTATTCGGTTATATGAATTGGGAATGGGAAAAAAATTAAATGTATACATTATTTTTATCAATTTCTATTAAATAATCTGATGTAATGATTTTTACCTAACACTAGTCTGAGATTAAATGAGATTTACCTCAAAAAAATTTCAAATCTCGAAGATTTACCATACAAATTTATTTCGTAAATCTTGAAGATAAGAAATTAATCTTGTTAAATCTTTCTTGGGCAAATACTTTTCCAAATCGAACTAAACTATTATTATATAGCACTGAAGGATTTATTCGTGACTGCATTCAGTTCTTCACAAACGAAGCATTCTATCTCACTTCCACTTCACAAGAAGAAATGAAACCCCTTTTTGCATTTTTAAAGGTGCTGTCAAAATAAATCTTTCTTAAATCTTTTTGTTCGGTGAAAAAACCAACTAGATAAATCAATCTGAATTGAGATAAACCTTTGGTGAAAATATAGCAAAACACTTGTCTGAGATTTTATTAGATTTACCTTTAAATCTCGAAGATTAACCATGAGTAGAAATTTATTTCGAAAGTCTTGAAGATTAGAAATTATTCTTGTTAAATCTTCCAAGGACAAAAAAGTTTGACATACCGAAGAAACCTATTCTTAATTCCTGCTATCGTGTTGGATATAGGTGATTCAATTCAAAACGACCCTTTACGAAAAAAAACACAAAATATGACTTGGGCCCATTTGCTGATTCGGAACATGAATTCTATGCATAGCTAAGTTCCACATAAATTCTATGTGATACCTAAATTTATGTAAGTTGCTCCAAAAAATTGATGCTCAACATAGTTAGTCATCACTTTTGAATTTTGACTAACTTCAAGTCAGTTTGCGAGAATGTCAAAATATTGTGAATTTTGGTTTGTTTTTGGGTTTTAACGCATTTTAAGTTGTTTGAATTTTAAAACAGTCTCGAAATAGTAAACAAAAAAATGAAAGCGCAACTTGAAGAGATAAAGAAAATGCTCGAATAAAATAAATTAACAGCCAGACGGAATCATGCTATAAAAAAATTATTCCGAATTTGAAAACTCCAGCTCAAACAGCCGATGACATACTTTTTGAAGATGAAACTTCACCTGATATTGGAAAGCACAAACATTGGCCACAGACCCTTCGTTCGTTGAAGTTTACTCAGTGTTGAACCAGCTAACGACAAACGGCGTTTTTGGTTCCCATAAATCACTAAAGGGTCCTTAATGGTGTTGTTGAGATAAGCAAGAAAAGAAATTCGTTTTAAAATCGTTTTAAAAATGAATAAAACAAACCAGTTTCCATTTTCTTTTTCATGTGATCAAAGTAAATTTGTGTATTCCTTGAATTTCTATTTCAAAAATAAAAAAAAAAAAATAAAAAAATGCTTCGGAGCTCATGTCACTTTAAGAGTTTATTCTTTGTCTCATCTAGCCCCTATAAAAACCCAGATCTCCTTCGGGACGAGTTTAAGGCGATCCTAGGTCATAACAAAAAACACAGAATTTGCAGGCCAGCATGAGTTCAGGGTTTTCTAGAAACACTTTAGAGCAAACTCAGGGTGAATTCAGGGCTCAACGAACAAAGTTAGAGATTAGAGAGTTCAAAAATCAATTTGGTAGCTCTAAACAAGTGGATAATACTCCACGTAGTTCAACAAGAAAAACAATTGCCTCTGCATTTCAAAACACCAAGATAGTGTAAGCAGTTTTCTGAGCAATTTATTTTTTTAAATTTTGTAATGGTATTTTCTTCAGAGTTCTTGGCAAATAGGTCAAAAACAACAGTGAACGAAAATCTATGTTTAACATAAATATCTTAAGTGCTAATTTGGATTTTTTTGTTTGAATTTACGTTTGGTGCAAAGCAAAAAGTGCCACTTAAGGCTAGTCGCGCACATCCAACTGCTACCGCAACAAAATAGTTTAGTCACAAGTTGACTACTGAGTGCGCGCATGAGCAACTCCACAAGCAATCGCAACGAACCTAACCAACACACCGACAATGTTTATTCAGTTTTTCTAACTCATACATTCAAAGAAAAATATATACTATCGCCTTTGTCCTATTCTTTTGCTCAGCAAATAAAAGAAGAGATACATTTGTTCTCTTTCCCACAGAGAAAGAACAAAATTCAAAGATTTGGTTAAATATCCGCAACTATTTGGTTGAATGTCCGCGCAGTTACATATTATTCCATATGACACAAATTGAAAAACTGATTTCGGGCGAGTTTGTGCCAAAACTCAAACTGAAAAGTTGCTCGAATCGACGACGGAATAGTTTCTGCGTGTACACGGAGTCTCATACGAGTCCATAGGACTCAATTTTGCAACCAAACTGTTTCGAAACTGAAAATTGCATGTGCGCGACTAGCCTAAGGGTTTATGTAGAACATAGGAGTCTCATACGAGTCCATAGGACTCAATTTTGCAACCAAACTGTTTCGAAACTGAAAATTGCATGTGCGCGACTAGTCTAAGGGTTTATGTAGAACATAGGAGTCTCATACGAGTCCATAGGACTAATTTTAGCAACCAAACAGTTTCGACACTGAAAATTGCATATGCGCGACTAGCCTAATACTAGTGCAGCAACTTACGTTGTCCACATTGAAGAACGAAAGTTGGACAAAGCGCTTTGGAAGCCCCGTACACATAACCAATCAACTCAAAAGTTGAATAACCTCGTACGGTAGTTGAAAAACTTGTTCGATATCGAACAAACCTAATTTTATCGAGTTGATGAACTGCGTTTTTGATATGGTGCTCAACAAGTTGATACCTTCGTAC